>CM065591.1:60808370-62141002 GCA_033119425.1 Bufotes viridis | reverse complement strand
TAGGGATGTTGCTAAGTTGTGATAAAGCCTTCTCATTGGCTATTCAAGCTAGGAGAAGGGAGGGAAAATGATAATGATGAGTCACCACATACATTGTAGAGAAAAAAAAAAATCGCATGGAGAGAATATATCACTATATTCTACATATTCGAAAATTCAAACAAACAAAACCTGTACGAAAATAGCTTGATGCACCTAAGCAGTTACAAAAATGCAAATATTGCATTCTAAATGACTCTAATTACTGAATACTGATGTATAATTTTCCTCTTTACTGTATTTTATGTCATGCGAAAATTCGGCAATTACATATGCGCGTGAATCGGATCGCATAATACAGTATACTATTAGGTTGGCTGGCTTGTTGGGGCGAATATAGAGAAGATAGCGAATATGCTACTATATTCGCAATATTCGTCTATTCAAGTAGACCAACCAACCCATTGAATGAACACAATATCATACTGCCCTTGTGCGGTGCGATTCACGCGCATATGTAATTGCCGAATTTTCGCATGATGTAAATACAGTTTCCTACATAAAGACTAGAGGCAAATTATACATCACAGTCTGTGATGTATAATTTGCCTCTTTATGTAGGAAACTGTATTTTACGGCATGCGAAAAATTGGCAATTACATATGCGCATGAATCGGATCGCACAATGCCAGTATACTATTAGGTTGGTCTGCTGGGTCGAATAGACGAAGATAAAGAAAATAGCGAATGTAGTGCTATATTCGCAATGTTCGTCTATTCGAGTAGACCAACCAAGACAACCCATGAAATGAACCTAATAGTATATTTCCCTCATGCGGTGCGATTCACGCGCATAGGTGATTGCCGATTTTTCGCATGATGTAAAATGAAGTTTACTACAAGAAGAGGCAGATTATAGATCACAGTAACAATTCTCATAACTGATTTCTAATTGTCCTCTGTATGTAAGATAGTTTGTGTAGTGCGAAAAATCGACAATTACATATGCGCGTGAATCGCACAGCATAAGGGCAGTATACTATTAGGTTGGCTTGTTGGGTCGAATATAGAGAAGATAGCGAATGTAGTGCTATATTCGCAATATTCGTCTATTCGAGTAGACCAAGATAACCCATTGAATGAACACAATATCATACTCTAATGCTGTGCGATTCACGCGCATATGTAATTGCCGTTTTTCGCACTACACAAACTATCTTACATACAGAGGATAATTAGAAATCAGTTATGAGAATTGTTACTGTGATCTATAATCTGCCTCTTCTTGTAGTAAACTGTATTTTACATCATGCGAAAAATCGGCAATCACCTATGCGCGTGAATCGCACCGCATGAGGGAAATATACTATTAGGTTCATTTCATGGGCTGTCTTGGTCGTCTCTCTCTAGGTCATAAGATCTAAGTAGAATTCGCATTGCGATTAATATAACCTGTAATGCTCGCATAGCGAATTCAACTTAGAGCTGGGTTCCTAAATGGTTGGCAATGGCTTACTAGAATATTACGATTATAACGAATTCACGAATATAGCACTATATTCACAATCTTCGTTATATCCCAGCAAGTAGCAAGTTCAACCAACCATTTGGAGCTCAGCTCAAAGTTTAATTCGCGATGCGAGTATGTTTCGCATCGCGAATTAAACTTTGAGTTGAGCTCTTAACGGTTGCATTGCTATAATTGACGAAGATTGAGGATATAGCGCTATATTCTCAATCATCTTCTAGCAGCAACCATGAGGATTGGAACTCAGATCCAAGTTTAATTCGCGATGCGAACATATGCGCGCATTGAGAATTAACGTCAGAGTTGGGTTGATGGATTCCCATTTACAATGAACACATAATTTCTTCCTGCTTAACTTGCTTGTGGGCCAATGACTCATTGGCCCACAAGAAAGAAGCAGGGACAAGTCCTGTTTTCACTTTTCAGATATTGGAAAATGACGAATATTCGGATTAGTGAATATATAGCATCATATTCTAAATATTCGCGAATTCTCGAAGTTGCGATATTCGCGATAAAAATTCGCAAATTCGAATATTCGCGCTCAACACTACACAACAACGCAAAGGTGGTCTCAACAAAGGCATGGCACTTGGAAAATTGGTAACTGAGCCCCTTAAGAATTTTAAAAAGCTTAATGGTAAGGAAGGAGATTTGGAAGTCCATGCAAGACTTGTTTATCACCAGGAGAGTGTAACCCAGGGAAAAGCATTTTTAAAACCCTACCATTCCCCTGACAATGAAATTGTCAATCAAATAAATTCACATCGTCTTCAGAAGGTGAAGGAGAACCAAGAGCAAATTTGTCCTATCATTGAGTCCATTATATTCTTGGGTAGACAAAATATACCTCTACGTGGCCACCGAGATGATGGTACATTAATGAATGACTCCACTCCAGACGTGAATGAAGGGAACTTTCGGGAATTACTGAGATACCGCGTTGCATCTGGAGACAAAATCTTGAAGAAGCACCTCCTTACTGCATCTTCACGTGCTACATACATTTAAAAATCCACACAAAATGATTTAATCAAGTGGTGATGAAATCTGCAATATCATTGTTGCTAGAATTAAAGAGGTTTGCTTTTTTAGTGTAATATTTGATGAAACTACAGATATTTCACATATAGAACAACTTTCACTTAACTTTAGATATGTCTACAATGGATCTATTCGTGAAGATTTTATAAAATTCGTAGATGCCTATGAATTTGCAACTCAGAGTGAGTCAGGATTGGATAGTTCAAATTCAGAACTAAGGCTTACAGGACAGGTTTTAGGCCAGATAGTAATTCAACTAATCAAAGACCTTTCCCTGGATATCACTCATTGTGTCGGCATTGGAACAGACAGTTGCAGTGTTATGTCTTCAGAGGTGGCTGGTGCTTGTTTCAGAAATTATTAGAGCAGCACCTAACAGTTGCAGATGTCCTTGCTACAACCATTCTCTGAACAATTCAATTTCAAAGTCTCAGCAGTTTGCAATGCAATATCAGTGGTCAAATCGATCATTTCATTTTTCAACCAATCAGCAAAGCGTCATTTTGTTTTAAAGTAGGAGTTCGCTCTCAACTGACCAGTCTTTGTGAAACTAGATGGGTAGAGCGCCATGATTCTCTTATAAGATTTCGAGATGGACTAGTTAAAGTGGTGTGTGCACTATCAAAAATATCTCAATGGAAATGCTCAAGCTCTAGTTCATCAGCCTCTACGCTCATCTATTCTTTGTGCAGTGCAGAATTTATCTTTTCCTTGATTTCCCTTATCAATGTTTTGAAAGTAACCCAACCTCTGAGTCGTTTTCTTCAATCTCCAACACTTGATTTGACAAGCGCATCTGAATGTCTGAATGTCACCATGACAACCCTGGAGAATATGCAATGTAACGCTGATCATACTTTTTTCACTTTGCATATGGAGGATACAGAATTGGCCTCAAAACTTGGAGTTGAACTAAAATTACCACGTCTTATAGAAAGACAAATGCACAGATCAAATTACAATGCAGGATCAAGTGAAGAATTCTACAAGAAATCTTTGTATATTCCTTTGTTTGTGGATAACAAATTTAAAGAGGACCTTTCATCTGTAAAGAAAATTCTGAACTAAGTATCATGATATGTAGAGCGGCGCCCAGGGATCTCCCTGCACTTACTATTATCCCTGGGCATCGCTCTGTTCTCCCGCTATGTCCTCCGGTATGTTTGGGGACTTGTTCATACTGGGCGGAGACTGACTGACTTGGTTATACTAGGCGGAGACTGCCCTTGTTCTCCTGGGTGTCACCTTCTCCCAGGCTGTAGCTCTGGCCAATCGCAGTGCAGAGCTCATAGCCTGGGAGTTTTTTCTTCTCCCAGGCTATGAGCCATGCGCTACGATTGGACAGAGCTACAGCTTGGTAGAAGGAGACGCCCAGGAGAGCAAGGGCAGTCTCCGCTCAGTATAACCAAGTCGCAGAACATACCGGAGGACATAGCAGGAGAACAGAGCGGCGCCCAGGAATAATAGTAAGTGCAGTGAGATCCCTGGGCGCCGCTCGACATTTCATGATACTTAGTTCAGAATTTTTTTCCAGATGAAAGGTCCTCTTTAACGAGTTACAAGCTTGTTTGCCAGAAAACTCGATGCAGTGTTTCCAGGTTCAAATATTGATGCCACCAGTACTTGTAAAAAACAAAATGGAAACCATGGGTCATGTTCCTGTCCACTCTTTAACAAACCGTTTCTACCCTCTTCTAGCTGATGGTAGCCAGAGGATAGTAAAGACATTACTTCAGGGAGAAATTAGTCTCTGGCTCACAACGTGGAAAAGCGAGTTATCCCAAAACAAGGAAATTCCACAAACAGTACTTGAAGTTTTAGATGTGTGTTACCAGGACCATTTTCCAACCATCAGAAGTTTACTTCTGATCTTAGCAACTCTACCAGTAAGTGTGGCCTCTGCAGAGAGATCATTCTCAACCCTCTGTCGTGTTAAAACATGGCTCCAGTCACGAATGTCAGAGGAAAGATTAAATGGGTTGAGTTTGCTTTACATTCACAGAGATGTTACTGTGAATACTGACCGAATAATTGAGCTGTTTGCAAAGCAAGGAAAACGAAGACTTGAGCTAATTCTGTAAATTGTTCTTGTTATTTAATGTAGAAATGAAATGTGTCTGTTACTTTTAGTGTTTTGAAAGTGACTGTTATCAGTTTATTTCTACTTTTCTACACATAATTGTGTATTGTTTTTTACTATTTTGGGAATATTCTGTTCTATAATCAGTATACAAACTCCTGATGAAAATGTCTCCAAAACTGTTAAATAATAAAGTTATATGTGGTTAAATATCACCTATTTGTTTGTAATTTTTAAAATCCGTAATTTGGAAAAACAATGTGACTGTTTTTTAGTAAGGTTAGAGCTGTAGATTAAACAAAATAGTCTGTTCTACAAGCACCACATTATTTTCTGTCCGCCGCCACAAAAAAATATGGAAGTGCCCCTCCCGAGACCAGGCTCTGGATCCGCCACTGAGTCAGGTATGCAGGGCAGGGGTAGTTTGAAAGAAAAAAGGGGTCATGGAGCATCCCCGTCATCTGGCATCTATTCACCCCGCTGATGGATTATTTTGAAAGTTTATGGATGCCACATGGGGCCCCCATGAGGCAGATATATCATGGAGATTTAACAGCATATAACTACAGCAACCAACAATCTAAACCCCGCCGAATTTACAGAATATATTTCCCTGTCAGGTATGCAGTGCAGCAGCAACAGACCCTCCAAGCCTCTTGTGAATGACTGGTCTGATAACCGTGGAAATGTGCCCCCACAATCTAAGAGCTGGATTTACTGATAAAATTTCACCCTGAGAAATGCAGTGCAGGCAGCAAATGTACTTTATGGCAAAAAATACTTGGGTTTTTTTCACCAAGAATGTCACAGTTGTATTTTTTTTAAACCAAAAATGTAAATGCAGTATTTAACGGTTTTATTGGACTGTCAGAAATGCATCGCGCACTGCAAATGTACTATCAAGCACAAAAAGTGTGCTTTTTTAAACCAAAAGTATTTTACGGTTTTATTGGACTGTCAGAAATTCAGTGCAGGCTGCAAATGTACTTTATGGCAAAAAAGAAGTGATTTTTTTTTTCACCAACAATGTCACAGTAGTATTTACTGGTTATATTGCACTCTCAGAAATGCAGCGAAGGCTGAAAATGTACTATCTGGCACAAAAAGTGTGCTTTTTTTAAACAAAAAAAATGTAAATGCAGTATTTTACGGTTTTATTGGACTGTCAGAAATGCAGTGTGCACTGCAAATGTACTATCAAGCACAAAAAGTGTGCTTTTTTAAACCAAAAGTATTTTACGGTTTTATTGGACTGTCAGAAATGCAGCGCAGGCCAAAAAATGTACTTTCTAGCACAAAAAATGCTACTGGTTTTATTTGACAGATATGCAGTGCCGGTGTCAGACAGAGAACAATATGTCGCAGACTAATGTTGTGAAAAACCACTCAGGAAACGCAGTCTTCAAGAAGAATAAGGTTTATTTCGGCTAGCCGGGAGCATTAACAGCTTCAGTCGCACAAAGGAAAATGCTCAAAGGGGTAGAGGCCCACACTCATCTTATACACATAACCATCTCAAACTTTAGATACTTGTCTTATCCTTATTGGATGGGTTAAACACTCTCTACAACCCCATTGGACATATACATGTATGGACAATGCATGCTTGCGTCATGTTCTTCTTGACCAAGATCTGCTCTTCATTATCAATGTTTGCTTTATCCTTGCTAATCTATAGCCCCTCACCCAAATGAGTGCTACCCCCACCTTAGGAATGTGTACACACATATAAGATTTGGGAATGTAGTGTCTAGTATAATCAGGCGGCATTCATTATACTCTATATTTTTTATTTTCTCCTTCACTAATGTAATTGAATTATTTTCACTGCCAGGTATGCACTTCAGGCCACAGGGGTACTTGACCGCCAAAAAATTGGAATTTGTCCCCCTAGAATCTAACAGATGGATTCAATGAATAGATTTTCCCTGTCAGATATTCAGCACAGGGGTAATTCACAGAAAAAAGTGGGAATATGTCCCAGGGGCCTTTGACGTTACAGACGGATTACCGATATTATTTTCCCTTACCCTGGCACATATACAGTGCAGGTGTCCTTAAAAAATGGCTAGATGTCACCTACTGAGCTACCAGAACAGGATTAAAGTAATATCCCTGGCACACATGCAGTTGCAAGTGCACTGCATTTGCAAAAATGGTCGCCAACGCCCACCTAACAAACAGACTGATTAAAGATTATTTCTCTGTGGCACTGGGCTCATGGGTACAAAAATGTAGCATAGCACCCACAAAAATAATTTCTGTAGTTTGCAGATTTAACAACACCAGAATTGTTTCCTAATCTCTCCCTCACAGCATCAGCATCCTGTCCCTACACTAGAAAGAGCTGACGTGACATGCGGCTCTACGTGACTCCAGCTTATATAGAGGCTGGGTCACATGCTGCAGTGGCCAATCACAGCCATGCCATTAGTAGGCATGGCTGTAATTGCTTCTTCTAAGGGCACACTAGTTAAACGCTTGTTGATTCGCTGCCCTGCAGCCTTTCAACAAGCGCCAATAAATTGCCGAACACTGAACTCGAAGCCAAACTTTTATGAAAATGTTCGGGTTCTGGTCCAGGTACGAAAATTCCTAAAGTCCGGTATGAACCCGAACTTTACAGTTTGGGTTCGTTCAACTCTAATCCTGATTCTTACAGACATAACTATTGGGCCACTTATGTTATATTTACCATGGGGAGCGCATATTTATGCGCTATACTTAGTGGAGTTCTATTCCCTTATCCAATATGGCTGCCATTATCGTATGACAGCAGGGCGCATGCTCGAACTGCTGCCAGACGCGGTGAGGTAACACAGGTTAGCAACGCCACCTGGGCATGCGTACTACTCTGCTGGAGATGCCAAGGACAGCGTATCGTCCATGTATTGCCTCTTTCCCCTTCTTCTGAATAATAAAATGCAAACGTCACTTTATTATTACACATGCACATTTCATTTGCACATATGGAGATAATTTACTTTGATTATTAATTATATATTTTTGGCTATTTATATTACACTTGAAATATATTTGGTATGTATTATGGCATGTATTATGAGTTCTTTTTTTTCTTTCTACATCAAGTATGGGTGATATTTCATGTTGATCACCTTTTAATGTATATTTAGAAGATGACATGTATAGGGGTGGCCTCATAAGCACACCTGACTTTAGAAAAGGAGTACTCTTCATATTCAGCTAGGCACAACAAAATGAGACACACATATACTGTATGTTTTTATGCACATCTGTATTTGTGGCTGACATATTTTCCAGGTATTTTATTTAATTAAAAATTACATAAAAATTAAATAAAATGCAGATATGGCAAAATATATATGGATGTAACACAAACCACAGATAAAAACCTCATACATATACAGTACATAAACATACATAAGGCAGTAGCATACAGGATAACTCAAAGGGGGGTGTCAAACATAACTCCTCAGGAGGCACATGCTTGTAGGACAGATTTTATAGAAAATAAATCCCTGAGCAACAAGAAAAATGGTCCCCCATGTGTGCAATTTTTAAACAATTCTTGTCATTTTAAAATATGTATAAAACCAGTCTTGCACGGTAGTCAAGTGAGGGCACAAACAGCTGCAATTTAAGCATCATCGTTTTACATTATGATAAGATTTGTGCTGCTCTGTTTTCATTTAGTGGTCTTTACCTTGCAACTCCACATCAGTAGTAAAACTACAAGTCTCAGCATGCAGTGAAAGCCTCTAATACTGTACATTGTTATATCTTCTTTAGTATAGTAATCCTACCTTTCTTTAGAGAGCACTCTGCTGGTGAACAGTCACACAGTAGCTAGAACAGAGGAGAGCACATGGTGTTATCGATTTTTTTTTCAATATTCTCTTGTTGGGTGATTTCATTTCCCATTTATTTTAATTAACTTTAATACCAATTGTAAAATACATGGAGCTACTCCCACTGATGTCACCGGACCTAGCTGCTGTGCATTCTTATGCATCAAATTGATTATGAGCACCCCATACGCTTCTGCATTTTATGACTGGTTTAATGAATAAGTCACACTTCTTATCAGCTTGAGTGCTCCAATTTCAATACATGCATAAGGTGAAGAATATACTTAGACTGGAAGTCAAACTCTCTTTAAATCATTGAATATACAGTGAGGGAGGTGCAGTTTATTGTGCATTTAATGGCAAGATTCCTAGAGTAATATCTAAGGGAATTAAAATATCTTATATATTAAATGCTGTTTCTGCCAGCCTCAAAGAGTTTGCATGGAAGTGTGCATGCTCAACCTAGGCTCCATTTAAACCAGTCTTTAAGTTTTGCTGGTGAGGAGGAATGGTGGAATTTAGAACATAGTCCAAGTAATAATGGGGGCTTCAGGGATCAAACATTTATCTCCTATCAGGATATAGATTTGGTGGTGAAACCGCTGATGACAAATATTGCTTTCTGGAGAAGTACAATAGGTGGCTGTATACATTAGATGAATGCTAGCAGAAACTGCCAATTTTGGAGGGACTCCTGACCAGTTAATGTGTATTG
The DNA here is from genome assembly GCA_033119425.1 of Bufotes viridis. NCBI lineage: Eukaryota > Metazoa > Chordata > Amphibia > Anura > Bufonidae > Bufotes > Bufotes viridis. Next base: position 62,131,826 of record CM065591.1, on the reverse strand, counting down.
GGTGGTTTCAATTTTTCCTCCCGATGTCAAGAATGGTTTGGCATGTTGTGTTTAACATGCCCGATCCTTTTGTTTTCAAGAGATGTTAAAAAAGACTAAAAAAGACAAAATTATTATGACATACATACCTTTATTGGCTAACCAGAAAAATTATGTTTGAAAACTCTCAAAGCACAGAAGCTCCTTCATTAGGTAGTATACAAATGAATAGCTTTGAGAAAGCAGCAACACTTAAAGGGTTTCTGTCACCAACTTTTGACATTATAAGCTGTCTGACATTAGCTATGTGCTAATGTCAGACCGGCAAATAATATTTTTTATAAAAACCGGTAAGGCTGTCTGACATAGCTATGTGCTAATGTCAGACCAGCTTGATAATGTCTTTTTTATAAAAATCCGCTGTATATATAGTCTGAAAAACTTACTTTTATATTATGTAAATTAGCCTCTAGGAGCAGGGGGGGCGTATTTTCTGAGAGTGGTTGCTAGGACAGAGTGGTTGCTAGGACAGAAAGCAAAAACGCAAGTGTGAAAGGGGCCTAAAGTACTATTCCTATCAGTTTAATCTCTGTTTTGTCCCTTATCAGGGTCAGGGCCGGTGTAGTGAATAGATTTTTGGAATCGGGAGATGGAAAAAGACCCATGCTTGGTCCACTTTGTTTGAATTTTAGGTCACTGTGCGTGCGCCATGCAATGTACTGTGACACCCTATATGAGTGGTGGGCAGTGGGCAACTGCAATTATGTTAAAGGGTAAAAATTAAATGACTTTTTTATCTCCAAGGTACTGTGCCACCCTGTATGAGTGGTGTGCACACAGTACAGTCTGTGGGCCTGCGGCCTCTCACACACGGGCAGGCAACTGCAAAATATATATATAAAAAATAAAATAAAAGCAGACTGATGTACCAGCCCTAAAAAGGACTTTTTGGGGTGCTGTCAGGACGCTATCCTTACAGCAGATGGCCCCTTTCACACGAGCGAGTTTTCCGTCCAGGAGCAATGCGTGACGTGAACGCATAGCATCCGCACTGAATCCTGACCAATTCATTTCAATGGGTCTGTGTACATGATCATTTTTTTTCACACATCCCTTGTGCATTGTGGGAAAATCACAGCATGTTCTATATTCTGCGATTTTCGCGCAGCCCTTGCCCCATAGAAGTGAATAGGGCTGCGTGAAAACCACATTGCATCTGCAAGCAAGTGCGGCTGCATTGCGTTTTTCACTGATGGTTGCTAGGAGATGTTGTTTGTAAACCTTCAGTTTTTTATCACGCGCGTGAAATACGCATCAAAACGCATTGCACCCGCGCGGGAAAAACTGAACAACTGAACGCAATCGCAGGCAAAACTGAATGGCTTTGCCTGTGAAATCGCACAGTTTTCACTGAACGCATCCGCAACGCATCCGGACCTAAGGCACCATTCACACATCCGCAATTTTTGTCCGCATTCATTCCGCAATTCTGTGGAATGGATGTGGACCCACCCATTGTGAATAGGGCCGGACGTGATGTGGAGAGCACACTATGCAAAAGATATAGCATGTTCTATTCTTGTCCGCAGCCTGCGGACAAGAATAGGCATCTCTATGGGGAGTGCTGGCATGGTGTGTTGTGGATCCGCAATTTGCGGATCCGCAACACACTACTGACGTGTGAATGGGGCCTAATCCGGACACGCTCGTGTCAAAGAGGCCGATGAGTCTTTGAGGACTGGAGTGGACACAGAACACTGGCCTAGCTAACGCTTTCCCTATTAACTCAGCAGCAGCAGCACTCTCCCTGCTCTAACTAACACTGCAGCTTCAAAATGAATCTAAGATGGATGCTGTCCTTGCTTTTTGATAGGAGGTGGGAGGGTCTGGGAGGGAGGGTATGCTGATTGGCTGGAATGTGTCTGCTGACTGTGAGTTACAGGGTCAAAGTTTGCTCAATGATAAAATATAGGGGGCTAATCGAACATTGCATATGTTCGCCGGTGAATAGTTCGGGACATCTCTACTTAACAAGCCTTTTCGGCTGTGAAGGAGTGTTTTGCTTCTGTCCCTATACTGGTGCAACCGGATGTGACACAGCCGTTCATTGTGGAAGTTGACGCATCCGAGGTTGGGGTAGGAGCGGTGTTGTCGGAGTGTCCTTCACCCAGTAAATGGCTCCCATATGCATTTTTCTCTAAGAAACTCTCGATTTCTGAAAGACATTATGACGTGGGTATCAGGGAATTGCTGGCCATTAAGTTGGCTTTTGAGGAATGGCGTCATTGGTTGGAAGGAGCAATTCATCCTGTTACTGTGCTGATTGATCACAAAAATATGGCTTACTGTACTTGGAGTAGGCTAAACGACTGAACCCAAGACAGGCAAGATGGTCATTGCTTTTTTACCAGATTTAATTTCATTGTCACCTATCGCCCTGTGGTTAAGAACGTTAAGGCTGATGCTTTGTCGCGTAGCTTTCCTGGGGGAGGTGATTCGGAAGATACTGGTCCGATATTGTCCGAAGGGGTTGTTATATCCGCCCTAACTCCCGACCTGGAGGCAGAGGTGTTGGAGGCTCAGGGAGATGCACCGGATTCTTGCCTCCCGGGGAAGTTGTTTTTCCCGTCTGAATTATGTCACAAGGTGTTCGAGGAACATCACTGTATGTTTCTCACAGGAGACCCTGGGAGCAGATCCACTGTCGATCTCATATCTCGTAGATTCTGGTGGCCGGGGTTGCGGACTATGTATCAGCCTGTAGTACTTGTGCACGTGCTAAGCTGACACATACTCAGCCTTCCGGGTCTTTGCTTCCGCTGCCCATCCCGTCCAGACCATGGACTCATTTATCCATGGATTTTATCACAGATTTACCTAATACCTTAGGGAAAACTGTGATTCTGGTTGTTGTTGATCGATTTAGTGAGATAGCCCACTTTATAGCCATTACGAGGTCTTCCCAATGCTAAAACTCTTGCATATGTGTTTGTCGACAACATTGTGAAACTACATGGTATTCCCTCTGATGTGGTGTCTGATAGAGGGACTCAGTTTGTTTCCAAATTCTGGAAGGCGTTCTGTACTCGTCTGGGTGTACAATTGTACTTCTCTTCGGCCTTTCATCCTCAGTCGAACGGACAGACTGAACACACAAATCAGAATCTGGAGACTTACTTGGTGTTAGAAGGTCTAAAAAACTGACTGCATGTGATGTCTTCTGATAGCCTCTTTTAGTTTCACTTTGTTGTTGATGGTAATGACCACACCTCTAGTCAGGTGCAGCATAGTAATTGCTATTTAGTATGGCTACTTCCATCACTCCTTGCGGAGTAGAGCTTGATTGCAAGTGGAAGAGCTGGTGTGTGTTGTCTTCTCTGATGTTCCTGCGTGTTCTTCTACTTCAGGAGTTAAGTGTCTCATTCCTTTGTATTTGTATTGTGTTGTTTCCCCTGCCTTCTGTTATCTGGTCTGAGTCGAGACTCCTCTTCCTTCAGGTGGCAAGGAACGGGTCGTCTTTGGACCCTCTCACTACCTCAGGGCATTACAGGGTAATTCAGGCTTTAGGTTCCAGTGAATGAACGGTCCTACCACTGAGGTCAGTTAATTCGGTTACCAGTCAGGGTTACGGTTAGGATTCATTAGGTGGTGACCTTTTCCTTTCCCTAGCTTCCAGGCCAGATACCTTCCCCCCTCCCTCTTGTGTTCACTGCGGTGTTCCCTCCTACACCTCGCCGTGACATTGAAGTACATATACATCATGCTGAATGGGTGGGTGCAGGAGCTGGGCCTGCCCGATCAGTGGCAGGGGTCCAGCAGTCACTGATAACCGGACCCCTGCTGTATGCGCGTAAAAAATAAAAAAATTAAAAGTGTGTCAAAAAAGCAATTTTTTTTGTCCCCTTACATTACAAAAAGTGTAATACCAAAAGATCAAAATTTCATATGCACCCTAAAATAGTACCAATCATCTCATATGGAACATATTTGGTATTGTCGCATCTGTAACAACCTGCTCTATTAAAATACCACATGATCTAACCTGATGAACGTTGTAAATAACAAAAAATAAAAACGGTGCCAAAACAGCTATTTTCTTGTTACCTTGCCACCAATCATATGTACCCTAAAATAGCACCAACAAAACTACCACCCTATCCTGTAGTTTCCAAAATGGGGTAACTTTTTGGAGTTTCTACTCTAGGGGTGCATCAGGAGGTCTTCAAATGTGACATGGCAATTTCAAATTATCCTAGTGAAATCTGCCCTCCAAAAACCATATGGCGTTCCTTTCCTTCTATGCCCTGCCGTGTGACCGTACAGCAGTTTACGACCACATATGCAGTGTTTCTGTAAACTACAGATGCAGAGTAATAAATATTACGTTTTGTTTGGCTGTTAACCCTTGCTTTGTTACTGGAAAAAAAAATTGCTTAAAATGGAAAATCTGCCCAAAAAAGTGACATTCTGAAATTTCATCTACATTTTCCTTTAATTCTTGTGGAACACCTAAAGGGTTAACAATGTTTGTAAAATCTGTTTTGAATACCTTGAGGGGTGTATTTTCCAAAATGGGCTCACTTTTATGGAGTTTCTACTCTAAGGGTACATCAGGGGGTCTTCTAATGTGACATGACAACTTAAAATTATCCCAGTGAAACCTGCCCTCCAAAAACCATATGGCGTTTCATTCCTTCTACATCCTGCTGTGTGCCCATACAGAAGTTTACAACGACATATGGACATATGGGGTTTTTCTATAAACTACAGAAGCAGAGTAATAAATATTGAGTTTTGTTTGGCTGTTAATCCTTGCTTTGTTACTGGAAAAAATGGCTTAAAATTGAAAATCTGCCAAAAAAGTGAAATTTCATCTACACTTTCCTTTAATTCTTGAGGAACACCTAAAGGGTTAACAAAGTTTTTAAAATTAGTTTTGAATACCTTGAGGGTGTAGTTTCTAAAATTGGACCATTTATGGGTAGTTTCTATTATGTAAGCCTCAGACCTGAACTAGTCCTTAAAAAAGTGGGTTTGGGAAATTTTCTGAAAAATTATAAGATTTGCATCTAAACATCTAAGCCTTCTAATGTGCCAAACAAAAAGAAAATGTCATTTAAAAAATGATCCAAACATGAAGTAGGCATATGGGAAATATAAAGTAATAACTATTTTAGAAGGTATCACTATCGGTATTTTAAAAATAGAGAAATTAAAATTTGAAAATTGTGAATTTTTCCCAATCTTTAGAAAATTTTTATTTTTTTATAAATTAAAATGAGATATTTTAACTCAAATTTACCACTGTTATGAAGTACAATATGTGACGAGAAAACTATCTCTGAATGGTTTGGATAAGTAAAAGCGTTTTAAAGTTATCACCACATAAAGTGACACATGTCAGATTTGCAAAAAAGGGCCTGGTCCTTAAGGTGAAAAATGGTACGGTCCTAAAGGGGTTAAATAGGCTTCACAATAAAATGTCTGGTAAACAAAAAGAAGGAAAATCAAAGACCTATGCCTCCACAAATGTCAGTGAGAATGTTGGTGGTTATACTAGTGCAAGCAGCAGTAGCTGGCCAGCAGTAGTATTAGTAGCAGGCCACAGTTCTTCCTTTGCTTCTAGTAGGTGATGTACTATTATTAAGTACACAGAGGATGATATTGTTGACTGGATAGCTAGCTCATCATTTCAGTCTCAGCAGAATGATGATGATGTCACCTCTGAATTTGCCTTTGAGCTAAGGTTGAGTGAATTCCTACTGCTCCTTTTCCTTGTGGTCTTAGTGAAGCCTTTCATTTGCATCATCGCTGTCTTCACTGCCCCTCCTAGTAGGGAGTCGGGACCTTCTCTTTTTCATAAGAAGAGCTAAAAACACCCCATGTGCTATGGAATACAATCAAAATAGTCTTCCTGTTGCTTTGTTGTGTGAGGACAGTCTTAAACAGACAGTCTTGAACAGAGAACAGAGTTTGGACTGCAATGAAGAGGAGGTTTAGGTGGAGGTGAAGGACCTAATGACAGATGCATAGCTGTGTTGATGGTAGTGGCACTTGTAGCTATGGTAGTGGTGGTAGGGGCATTGGTAGCCATGTTGACAGTGGCACTCGGGCAAATACTGAGAAAGGAATTATAAAGGGGGTCCCCAAGGAGCACATGATGATGTATCACAGTCTAATAAAAAAAATGGCAAGTAGGATGACTATGATGATGATTGTGTGTTAGACAGGACCTAAGAATAGATTGGGGTGCTGAGGAGGAGATGACATCAGAGGAGAAAGGTGGTGGCTATGGCAGCAACAAAGAGCAGAGGCGACCTATAGGCAAGACATCCAAAAAAAAAAAAAAAAACTACCAGGGCCAGATCTGCTTCTAATGTGATCAGCTCGGGAACTGGTGACACCTCTAATACTGTTTGTGCAGGTTCAAAATATTTCAAAACTGCGTCAAATTCATTTCCTGGCAGTGCAACATGCTACCCCCAGGGCTGATTGTGTCCCAGGTTTTAGTAATTGCTGAGTGGCGATGCGGCCTTCTTAGTTTTGTGTGTCACAGTGCTCACACCTGGATACCATCGCTCCCCAGGGTTAGGCTCCGTAGCAATAAAGGGGAGAGTCGTAGCTAGAGGAAAATAATCAGAGTCCAGACTTCAACCGATTTACTTAAATAAACTTGCTTCCAGACATTAAGTGGTCTTTCTCTGGCTCCAGCATGTTTTGGAGTAAACTGGCAGGCAAACTTGGATATCCAATATCTCATATCCATACATATATAGCTCTCTCTCTTTGCAATATATTACTTTACTTTACTATGAACCATGTCTAGCTCCATTTAGACTTCTTTTAAATCCTATTCTCTCTTAGAATAACTATTTTGAAACTAACATTTATAATAAAATACATATAATGAATGTGAAAGTGCTGAGAAGATATTAAGGTATAATCCTCTTTGTAAATGCTAACCTTTTCCCATAAAACAAATATGCTGAAATAATTGCATCAACACTTCGGAGATGGATTCAGGTTCCACCAGACACTGTAATTTTTTATGGCACTACTTTATTTAAGCACAGACATGAAGCATTAGTTTATACCTCGGCTGCTAGACACCAGACACTAGCTGGTAAAATAATGTGTCTGACCTTCAGAGAGCGGATCTAGTCCTAACTGGTCTGTAGTTGTGACATCAGCAGATAGCTTTATAACTCGTAAGGATACATACTGGTTATTAGTCAGGGGTGGTCTTAGAGGTACGTGACCTATGCAGTCACACAGGGCACATTGGCAATCCCTGTCGAAGGGGGCATCACTGAAAATCTTAATTGTTTGGAATATACGTGTTAGACACTGTATAGCGATAGTATTAGATTAATTTGTATATGGAACTATTATTTGGTCACTCTCTAATGGTATTATTTGAGCACATATGATGGCAGTTTTAGGCACTGTGAAGTCCTACTAGTTAGTCACTGTACAGTGTATTCGTGTAGTTTATGGCATTGAAGGTACTGTATACTATTGCTCTGTAGTTTTCTTTGGACGGAAAAATACTATATTCGCAAATTTTCCTGTATGATGAAAAGTAGCATAATTTTCAAATATCCTTTCCATATCAATTCCCTGCAGAATTGAAGATCTCTGTTTGCAAACCTTCAACAGGAACCTTCAAATGCAACGATCGATAAATGAAGTACAGTATATTTCACAATTAATTGCCTATAGCTTCTGACACCGTATAAGCCTTTTAAAATAATGTATGAAATTACGCACCATGTACAGTAGCATTGATTAAGGTGGATTATGATCATGAGAGAAGTTTGGCTATTTAGTCTGGTTAAATACTGTATATTAAATATATTCATGTGACTAAAATGGATAAACTGTTTGCCTTTTATTAGAATCCTGAATCTCTGAAAGCCGCTATGTCTCTTGGAGTACGCATTGATAGACACCTGAGAAAGAGATCTAGGGACCCCCACTCTCAGGACGTACTATCACATAATGTATTGTCTTCCTCTGAAACTTTGGGTAAAGATACTCCTGGGTTTTTGTCTGGGGACGAACCCATGCAATTAGGGGAAGCTACTCCTGGATCTGCTTTTAAGCGTATTAGTCGTAGGAAGGGAGGATTTTATTGATGTATGTCCGTTAGTGATGAGCAAGGTGTTCGACTCAAGCATCGCCATGCTCGTGTTCAGCCGAGCATTCGGCTGAACACTGCATGTACTTGCTTGTGTGCCATTGAGCACAATGTAAGTCAATGGGAGAACCCTAGGCACCCCCTGCTCGGAAGAGGAAAGGGTGTCTGGTTCCCACAAAAACAGCCCGTTTTTTCGTATCTGAGTTTTCACGATTAATTGTGCGGACGGCAGCTCCCTGTCAGAGGTCGGGTGCTGGGAATGTTTCTACAATGTTTGCATTGGTGGGCAGTGCGATCTCCCCCCTCCCCAGTATTAAAATCATTGGTGGGCAGTGCGCCCTTCCCCTCCCCCCCCCCCATAAGTGGTGGCAGCGGCAGTTCCTATCGGAGTCCCAGCAGTGTAATGCCGGGGGCTCCGATCGGTTACCATTGCTGTCATGGTCAGTTAGTCAGCAGCATTATACTTACATACGCTGTGGCCACCGGGCGCTTCTTCTTCTGTTAACTCACAGGTCTGTGCGGCGCTTTGCTATAAACATAAGCAATGCGCCGCACAGACCTCTGAGTTACCAGAGGAAGGAAGCCTGGCAGCCATAGTGCTGACTCCGATTCCGATCGGAACTGTTGCTGCCACCAATGATAGGGGGGAGGGGAGGGCGCACTGCCCACCAATGATTTTAATACTGGGGAGTGTGTGTGTGTGGGGGGGGGGGAGATCGCACTGCCCACCAATGCAAACATTGTAGAAACATTCCAGGCACCCAACCTCTAACAGGGAGCTTCTGTCCGCGCAATTAACCCCTCAGGTGCCACGGATGCTAGCGCCCTGTCAGAGGTGTGTCCCCATCACAATAGGAACGCCTTGGGGTTAGAATATAACATCGGATCCGAGTTTTCTCCAATCCGATGGTATATTCAAACTTTAAGAGTCCCCATCACCATGGGAACACCTCGGGGTTAGAATATACCATCGGATCTGAGTTTTCACGATCGCGAAAACTCAGATCCGAAAAAGCGGGCTGTTTTTTTGGGAACCAGACACCCTCTCCTCTTCAGAGCAGGGGGTGCCTGGGGTTTTCCCATTGACTTAGATTGTGCTCGGGTGCTCGGTAGAACACACAAGCATCCCGATGTGTTTGGCTAGAGCACACAAGCAATTTGGTGCTCGCTCAACACTAATGTCCATGATTCAGCGTAAAAAAAAAAAAATCTGACTCTTGGAGGGGTAAGAGGGGAGTCAGAGAACGTGCATTTGTCTTTGACTGGTAGTACCCGATTCCTTCTGACTAGGGATGAGCGAACCTGAACTGTAAAGTTCGGGTTTGTACCGAATATTAGGGTGTTCGGGACACGGACTCGAACATTTTCAAAAAAGTTCAGGTTAGGGTTCGTTGTTCGGCGATTTCTTCCCGCTTTCTGAAGGGCTGCATAGCAGCCAATCAGCTAGTCTTTTACTTCTTGCCCTAAGAAGCCATCACAGCCATGCTTACTAATGGCGTAGTTGTGTTTGGCCAAGTGCAGCATGTGACCCAGCCTCTATTTAAGCTGGAGTCACGTAGCGCTGCAACGTCACACTGCTCTGATTAGTGTAGGGATAGGATGCAGCTGCTGTGAGAGCGAGATTAGGCAGGGAAAACTCAGCAAAAACACCTAATGAAGTGATCGATCTACAGCTGTAAATCATTCAACTTCAGCTAGTTAATTGCTAACTGGATTTCAGGCTGCACAGAGCGTTTTTTTGTCACTTTTTTCTAGGGTGATTAGCGGCCATTTTGTGTCTTGTGGTGCACCAGCACAAGCTGCCACCAAGTCCATCAATCCATCAATACTAGGGTTTTTTTTGCTATATCCTGCATCAGGGGCTTGGCTGTGCTTATTTTCACCCCTAGAAACTCAGGATAGAAATTTCTATATTTTATTGAGGGGTTAAATTCAATTGCCAAAATAGCAATTCCCTAAATCTGGTGTTCCAGCTGTGGCTAGCCAAGTGTAATAATGTCTGCTGTCTGGCAAAGGATAGATTTTTTTCTGTGGTGAAATTTAATTGCCAAAAAAGCAATCCCGTTGCTGGCCAAGTTTAATAGTGTCCGGCAAAGGATATATTTTGTTCTAGGGTGAAATTCAATTGCCAAAATAGCAATACCGTAAATCTGTGGTTTCAGCTGTGGCTGGCAAAGTTTAATAGTGTCCGGCAAAGGATAGATTTTGTTCTGGCGTGAAATTCAATTGCCAAAATAGCAATACCGTTAACTAGTGTTTCCAGCTGTGGCTGGCCAAGTTTAATACTGTCCGGCAAAGGATAGATTTTAAATTGTTGGGTGAAATATTACCATTTTTGCCAGGTATAAAGCCCTGCACTGCATAACTGAATGGGAACTTACAATTGGCGGTTATATTCCTGCATGAAATAAAGCCTTTTTGGGCTGTGAAGACAAAGGTAGTCGCCAATAACAGTTTTTTTATTTTTTATTTTTTTGAATAAATTAGTGTAGACCCCAAAACATTGGGAAAATATAAAAAATAAAACAAAGTGTAAGTGCACGGTAGTATAACAGTGGTTGGGTGAGGCCGGATTACATGTCTTTTCTGCATAAGGTACAAACAAGTCCGTGGGATCCATGCCTGGTTCTATTTAATAAACAAAAGCTTGCCCACATTGTCTGCGGACAGGCGGCTGCGCTTGTCTGTGATAATGCCACCAGCCATGCTAAACACACATTCAGACAATACAGTGGCTGCAGGGTAGGCCAGCACCTCCAAGGCGTAAAGGGCAACCTCAGGACATGTGCTCAATTTGATGACCCAGAAGTTGAATGGGGCAGACCCAGTGGCGTAGCTAGAAATGATTGGGCACCACAGCAAATTTTTGAATGGGGCCCCCCTCCCCCAGTAATTTTTGCGCAAACCCTTTCCTTTCATGCTGCTATGCCTGTGGCTACTAAAGATCGCTCTCTTAGACCAGGCCCAGCAGCTGTTCCATTCGCTTTCTACACTGTCTATATTGCCATTGTATATAATGTCATTGTATTATACTGTTAGTCCTCCTTCTCCTCCTGGATGGGCCCTTTCTAGGTCACGGCTCCAAAGCAGTTGCTTCCCTTGCTTCCCCTGTAGCTATTCCCCTAGGCAGAACCATCAGTCAGTACGTGTACTGTTCCACCATGTTGCTGAAATGCTGCCTCCTGCTAAGATGTTCCAGATCTGCTGGTGGTGCAGGTTGTTGTAGCGTGATGACAAAGCTTTTCCACATTTTGCCCATGCTAACCCTGCCTTCTGAGGTGTTTTTGGTGACCCAGCTGCATTGGCAAATTCTTCCTCCTCTGCCTTCACCTTGTGCTTCCACTGAGTCCCCGGTGTCATACGTGAATGCCATCAGCAGCGTGTCTACTAGCGGGCTCATCTTCCTATTACACTCCGGTGAGGGAATTAAGGACGGCACGTTATCCTTGTAAGGGGGATGCAGCAGGGTGGCAACCCAGTAATCAGCAAAAGTTAGAATGTGGCAGTAACTGGGTGGTCGTTGCGCTGGCACTGCTGCATGTAGTCGCTCATGTCTGCCAGGCTGCCCAGAGGCAAGGACAAGCTATCCTCTTTGAGGGAGGTATATTGTCTGTGTCCTCTGTATCCCCCAGCGTTCCTCCTACTCCTCTTCCTCATCCTTCAGAACTGTGCCCTGGCTGGACAATTGTGTTCCAGGCCAGGGCCTATGTTGGTGCAGATACCCACACTCCGAACCACTTGTATTTGGTTGGCCTTTAGTTAAAGATAAGGCGTTTATATAGTTTTGTTTATATGGTTAGTTTAGCTGCCTTATAGTTATTTTAATATGTTTTTAAGTAAATTTGTAAATAGTTTGTAAATGGTTTGAGTGAAAGGGGGGGGGGGGGGTTGGGGGTGTTGAGTGTGTAGGGTGTGAGTCTGTTTGGGTTTATTTTCCATCCGTTTTCTACACTGTCTATACTGCCACTGTATCTAATTTCATTGTATAATACTGTTGAGGTGGTCCTGCCAAAGACTTTTAGTCCTCCTCCTCCTGGATGGGCCCCTTCTAGGTCATGGACCCAAAACAGTGTGCTTCCCACGCTTCCCTGTAGCTACGCCCCTGGGCAAACCCATCAGTAAGTACGTGTACTCCTCCACCATGTTGCTGAAATGCTGCCTCCTGCTAAGACGTTCCAGATCTGCTGGTGGTGCAGGTTGTTGTGGCGTGATGACATAGCTTTCCCACATTTCACCAATGCTAACCCAGCGTTCTGAGGTGCTGATGGTGACCCAGCTGCCCGTGAGCTGGCTTGGGTGCCACCCTGCTGAGAACACGGTTCCTCCTCATCCTCCTCATCCTCCAGAACGGTGCCCTGGCTGGACAATTGTGTTCCAGGCCAGGGACTATGTTGGTGCAGGAACCCACCCTTCGAGCCACTTGGATGTCACTGGGCTTAAGTTAAGGATAAGGCGTGTATATAGTTTTGTTTGTTTATATAGTAAGTTTAGCTGCATTATAGTTTTTTAATATGTTTTTAAGAAAATTTGTAAATAGTTTGTTAATAGTTTGAGTGAAAGGGGGGGTTGGGGTGTTGTGTGTGTTCGATTAACTGAATTGATTTTCACTGTCTGGTGTTTAGGAATTTCTGTACCCAAATTCAGCACATGTGGCAGGCAGGGGATATGTGTGAAACCGGCTGGGCCCAGACCTGCTAGTATATTTCGCCCATTAGCACACAACACCAGGCCGGGCTGGAGGATCAGTGGCACCAACCAATAGTCGGTCTGTTGTTCCATGCCTGTCCACAGCTCCTGCGCGGTGCGTGGTTTGTCCCACAAACACACAAGTTTTAAAACAACCTGCTTTTGTTTCCCCCTGGCTGTGCTGCTATGGGTGGTGAAGTTATTACGCTGAGTGGATGAGGAGGGGGTAGAGGAGGAGGAAGCCGAGTAGGAGGATGAGGTAACAGGATACAAAGAGAAATGCCCAGCAATCCTCGGGGGTGGAAGGACATTCGCAAAAATGCTATCCGCCTTTGGGCCAGCTGCAACATTTACCCACTGTGTTGTTGGTTATGTGGACGTTGCCATAGATAGCGTTGCGCAGTGCACACTTGATTTTGTCCGCCACTTGGTTGTGCAGGGAAGGAATGGCTCGCCTGCAAAAGTAGCGGCGGCTGGGATACACATACTGTGTGATTGCTATCGCCATAAGGTTTTTAAAACTGTCCACCAGACAGAATGACAGCATTTCAAAGGACCAGGAAGTTTGAAATAAGGCATTCAGAGCCATGGGTAGGGGGGGTACTTCCTCTTTCTATTTCTTTTTCTCTCCGGTGTTTGCGAGATGGACAGCTGATAGCTGAACACTTCCATGGGATTTGGTGGAGATGCTTGGTGACAATGACAGATGTGGGGGTGTTGCTGCCACATCCTCTGTTTGCTGGGTGACAGGTGCCACTGTCACTCACTTGGGCTCAAGTTTAGAATGTTTATTTATTATTTTTCTGTATTTTATTTTATTTTAAGTCATTTCCCTATTCACATATGTTTGCAGGGCATTTACCTACATGTTGCTGCCTTTTGCAGCCCTCTAACCCTTTCCAGCGCTATTTTACAGCCATTTAAGTGCCCAAAAGTTCAGGTCCCCATTGACTTCAATGGAATTCGGGTTTGGGGTGAAGTTCGGGTCGAGTTCGGATCCCGAATCCGAACATTTTCGGGAAGTTCGGCCGAACTTCTCGAACCGGAACATCCAGGTGTTCGCTCAACTCTACTTCTGACTGCTGAGGTGGCGCTAGAGTCCAATACTGTGGGGATTAAGGTATTTATCTACAGTGGGGCAGGGGTGAACCTGATTTATGCTCAGTTGTCCATATTAGGGTTGTTTCAGGTATCGAACTTTCGATACCCAATCGATACTTTTCTCTGGTATCGAGCTCGATACCAGGATTAGTATTTTATCGATACTGGGCTGCGCTATTGCACAGCCCAGTATCAGAGAACGTGGCTGCGCTGCTCTCATCGAGGCCATGTTCTCCTCGGCAGCACAGGGAGAAGGAGGCAGTCTCTCCCTCCCCATGTGCTGCCGCTGCAACCAATAGAGGGAGAGGGGCGGAGAAGGGGCGGAGCGGAGGGACGGGAGCACTGGCCAGCAATGCCGAGTACCGTTTCATATATAAATGCAGGCAGAAGACACAGGCTGCCGGCACCTGCCTGTGACCCAGCGCTGCGATCCGCGGCAATTAACCCCTCAGATGCGGCACCTGAGGGGTTAATTGCCTCTGATCGCAGTGCTGGGTCACAGGCAGGTGACGGCAGCCTGTGTCTTCTGCCTGCATTTATATATGAAACGGTACTCGGCATTGCTGGCCAGTGCTCCCGCCCAAACCCCCCAGTCCCCTGTAATAAAACATTGGTGGCGAGTGTGGCTCCCCTGTCCCCCCCTTCCTCCCTCCCTCCCTCCCCCAAGTAAAAAAAGCATTGGTGGCAGTGGCCACAGGGTCCCCTCACCTCCTCCTCATTGGTGGCAGTGGCAGTGATCGGAGCCCCAGCAGTGTAACGCTGGGGCTCAGATCAGTTACCATGGTAACCAGGATGCTTCTGAAGTCCTGGCTGCCATAGTCTGCTCCCTGCTGCTGTGTGCACAGAGCACAGGGCAGCAGGGAGAGGGTGAGATCCTATTCACCCTGATAGAGCTGTATCAGGGTGAATAGGATGAAAATGATTCCAGGTTCTAGCCCCTTAATAAATAGTTAATAATAAATAGTTAATAAATAAACTGTAAAAGAAAAAAAAAGTTTCCCAATTTTACATGTAAAATATAAACAATAAATAAAATATTACATATCGCCGCGTCTCAAAAGTCCAAACTATAAAAAAATCCACTTTTATGCGGTGAACGCCGTAAAAAAAAAATGCACGATTCGCCATTTTCTTTTAGTCGCCGTAAAAAAGTAGGATAGGACTGTTGTATTATGAGCCGGCGGTTCCATAAAATGTGGAATGCACGCAGATTTTTTTGGCGTTTTTTTTTTCCGCGTGGTATTGAATGGTATCGAGTATCGCAATACTTTTTTATGGTATCGATACCGAATCAAAATTTTGGTACCGAAACAACTCTAGTCCATATGCATGGGTTGTCGCCAGGAGCATTAGAGAAAAACATTTTCATTTTTGCTATTGATTATGCACCTCTAAAAATTTGAAGACAGAGATGCAATGAAACATTCCCTTCTACAAACACACTGTACTCTGATATTCACAATTAGAGATAAGCGAATAGAATCCCACGAAGTGGAATTCAATCTGAATTTCGGGATAAATTTGATTCGCCTAGAAGCCGAATTTCCTCGTGCTTCGTGCCAGCGAATCTTACCTCCTCCATTTGCTCATGATGGGCCGCCAGCCTCCATCTTGCTTGAAGATCTCAGCCGAAATCCCGTGCGGCGGAAGATTACATAATCACGCCGGCTAGTGTGAAGACAGCATACGTTACCAGGTCAGCTGTCGTGGTGAGGTAATCTCGCGTCACACAGGATTTCGGCCGAGATCTTCAAGCAAGATGGCAGCGGCAGGCCCATCGTGAGCAAATGGAGTTGGCAAGCTTGATTTCGTTTTTTTTTTATTGTTAATTTTACTCACAGATGCCACGATCATGTATGAACACGGCATCTGAGGGTTACAATGACGGGAGCAGCGCTATCGCAGCTCCCTGTCATTGCACCTGCTACTTACAAAAAAATGCGGTTCGTGACAAAGTAATTCGCCACTAAGCAAATTTTTTTGTGAAATTCGACGAATCAGCCGAATCTAACTTTTAAGAAATTCGCTCATCTCTATTCACAATGTACAATGATAATACAACGCATTAAATGAAACTGGCATATTATTGCTATAAAACTGCATGGTATCTTGATGCAATGCTTGGAATGAAACTGTGCTCAGGAACACTGATTAAGGGTACTTTCACACTAGCGACATGGAGTTTCGGCAGGCTGTTCCGGCGGGTAAACAGTCTGCCGGATCCGTGCTGCCGCTCGTGCACACAT
The DNA here is from genome assembly GCA_033119425.1 of Bufotes viridis. Classification (NCBI taxonomy): domain Eukaryota; kingdom Metazoa; phylum Chordata; class Amphibia; order Anura; family Bufonidae; genus Bufotes; species Bufotes viridis. Next base: position 62,115,674 of record CM065591.1, on the reverse strand, counting down.
GAAGGTGTATGACATCCGATTAAGAGTGGGTGACTTTCATCTCGTGTTTTGTGTTGGAGGGTCTTTCTGCTCTGTTGGTTCTGGGTTTACTGTGGTTAAGCAAGCACATTCCAACCATCGATTGGCAAGCTAGACAGATTCTGAATTGGGGTGATTATTGCGTTGATGATTGTCGGAATACATCTTTTTCTGCTTTAACCACTAAAACATTACCCTCTTTTATATCTGATTTTGCCAGGATTTACCTCCACACCGGGAATATGATTGTCCTATCAACCTTATTCCTGGAACTAAGTTGCCCAAATCTAGGTTATATAACCTTTCTGGACCCGAAAGAACGGCCATGAGAGAGTATCTTGCCGAGAGTTTGGTTAAAGGACACATAAGACCTTCCAAATCTCCAGTGGCAGCAGGGTTTTTCTTTGAAACTGAACTCTTAGGCCATGTCTGGATTTCCGTGAGCCCAGTCGGATTACTGTCCAGGACCACGATCCTTACTCCCTTCCTTTGATTCCTGATTTGTTTAACCAGATTGTTGGTGCCAAGGTGTTCTCAAAGTTGGACTTAAGGGGAGCATATAATCTGGTCAGGATCAAGGAAGGGGATGAATGGAAGACGTCTTTTATTACCCCAGAGGGTCACTTTGAGAACCTGATCATGCCTTTTGGGTTGATCAATGCTCTTGCGGTTTCATGCGGAGATCAGGAGAGAGTAGATAAGCTGGGGTATCACCTATTATGAATGGTGGATCTGGTGCTATCTATATAGGGGTGTTACCTTTCATTGTAATCCTATCGAGGGAGATAATGACAGTAGCAAAGTTACCTGTACCGAACAGAAAATCATTACCAGTGGGCAATTACCAGTGGGCAATTAAGGATTACATACAATTTATAAAGTTGGTGACATGGAAAAATGAAAAAAAAAAAAAAAACACCAAGAAAAAATGTTTAACATACAAACCCAATTTAAACAATAGATCATTGTGTGATGATACATTCCATTTAATATAGAATTAATATATTGATATAGAATTGTGTAAGTGTTCATAAATATACAATAATATACATTGGATCAGTGTGTATTTTTGCTGACCCCTGCTGGTCATACTTCATATATAATGTATATGTGATATCTGCAACCCTCCTAATATCTTTATCTATCTATCTATCTATCTATCTACAGTATCTATCTGTCTAAATAATCCTCATGATGTGGACAGCACAGCAGTGAGAGTAATTGTGGTGTGCCAGCGGCTGCGAAGGCAATCCAACTTCCAAATAAATAAAATTAAAATATCTACGGCACTCCCAAATATGTAAATCTAAAGTACTGTTATTTAATCACCAAAGCGACGTTTCAGTCCTCTTACTGGGGCTTGAGAAAAGTCCCAGTAAGAGGACTGAAACATTGCTTTGCTGATTAAAGAACACTGCTTTTGATTTACATTTTGCTGTGGAGTGCATTTGAGTGCTGTGGAATTTTTTATTCTATCTATCCCTCTAGCTATCTATCTAGAAGATGAACTCCACGGCACTTCCCACTTCCCAGTTGTTACTGCTTGAGAAAGGTTCCCCTGAGAGGACCGAAACGTTGCTGCTATTTGGTGAATAAACACAAATTATTTTGGGAAGTGCTGTGGAGTTCGTCTTCTTTTCATTGTATGGTTGGTGAATCACCTTCACAGCTGCTGGCACCCCTCTTTACCTTTTATTCTGCTGTGCTGCCTGCAATTTTGTCTTTCTTTCTTTCTTTCTTTCTTTCTTTCTTTCTTTCTTTCTTTGTCCCTACAATATAAATAATGAATAATGTAGTCATGAAAGAGTATAAGTAAAAAACATTTGTTCTGCAATAGATTGTAGGAGTCTTCCTATGTACCATTAACCAATCTGGAGGGGAAGAAGCAACCATGACACCCTGCAACTTTCTTCAAAACAGATGGAATGAGAAATCTAGCATAGCATGGAGGAATAGAGATTATATGGTTAATGGGTCAGCATGCCTGGGTTCGTAAACAAACTATGTCAGTCTCTAGGAATGCAAATATTGCAGAAGCGGAAGTTAACAAGCTTGATTAGTGGTATACAAAGGTTTGAATGAACAATTCAAGACAAGAATTAAAGTGTAAAAATGTAATTAATTAAAATAATCTGACAAAACTAAACTCAAACAAAGAGAAAAATATAAAAGAAAGATAACAGAAAGCAAAGAACAAAAACAAAAAAGCAAGTAGAATTATTAAAGAATACCAAATATAAGAAATATATAATTTTATGTTATATAATGATATATTATATATACCCTTTGGCTAAATTTTCAGCATAAAATGATTTTCTATATAAAATAAAATGCAGCTTGCATCGAGGAAGACTGCAGCTTTCTGTATACAGATAGCACTGTAGATGGTATGTTGGGGTAGGGCATTTGCCCTCTTCATTATACAGGTTTTTGTAAGTCTATTGTATAGAAGGGTTCATTTTAGCTTTTTTCTTTTTATTGCTTCTAAACATATAACTTAGATTCAGCTTCATGGCCTCATATTAGATGTATTTGCTAATGCCACACTTGTGTAGAACACATGCATACAGTGTATTAAGAGGTATTCTAGAGCATTCTGTTTCCATCCTATATAAATGTAAAGTCACATGTTTGGTGGAAGTGGAATTCAATCTGAATTTCGGGATAAATTTGATTCGCCTAGAAGCCGAATTTCCCCGTGCTTCATGCCAGCGAATCTTACCTCCTCCATTTGCTCATGATGGGCCGTCAGCCTCCATCTTGCTTGAAGATCTCAGCCGAAATCCCGTGCAGCAGAAGATTACATAATCACGTCGGCTGGCGTGAAGACAGCATACGTTACCACGTCAGCTGTCGTGGTGAGGTAATCTCGCGTCACACAGGATTTCGGCCGAGATCTTCAAGCATGATAGCAGCGGCAGGCCCGTCGTGAGCAAATGGAGTTGGTAAGCTTGATTTAGTTTTTTTTTATTGTTAATTTTACTCACAGATGCCACGATCATGTATGAACACGGCATCTGAGGGTTACAATGACGGGAGCAGCGCTATCGCAGCTCCCTGTCATTGCACCTGCTACTTACAAAAAAATGCGGTTCGTGACAAAGTAATTCGCCACTAAGCAAATTTTTTTGTGAAATTCGACGAATCAGCCGAATCTAACTTTTAAGAAATTCGCTCATCTCTATTCACAATGTACAATGATAATACAACGCATTAAATGAAACTGGTATATTATTGCTATAAAACTACATGGTATCTTGATGCAATGCTTGGAATGAAACTGTGCTCAGGATCACTGAGTAAGGGTACTTTCACACTAGCGACATGGAGTTTCGGCAGGCTGTTCCGGCGGGTAAACAGTCTGCCGGATCCGTGCTGCCGCTCGTGCACACATGGGGTTTTATTCTGGAAGCCTCTCGGCATGACCTCTGGCCCCACGTGTGCACTAGTGTTAGCACGGATCCGGCAGGTTGTTCACCCGCCGAAACCGCCTGCCGGAGCTCCTTGCAGATAGTGTGAATCTAGCCTAATATGTGCTAGAATTATGTGACAAAATGCACAAGAAAGTGTATAGGGCTCCTGTCAATGTTTTAAGTGTGTTCATAAGCAGTACTAGTTGAGCACAATTGGCTAAGCTCTTAGAGTGTAGAAGCTAGGTTAAGAAGTTTCTGTAGTTTCATTTTTGCGTTTTCATTTTTCTTCCCTATCTTTCTTGAGCCATAACGTTTTATTATTTGATTCACATAGCTGTATGGGGGTTTAGTTTTTGTTGTACTTTCTAATGCCACCATATGGCATACAATGTAGTGGGCAGCAGGAAAAACATTCCAAATGGGGTAAAATTGGAATTGGCAAAACTGACACATGCCCTTCATTCACTGGGTCAGTACGATTACAACAATACTACATACATATATGTTTTTTTAATGTCTAAATAGTGTAAAAAATGTAAACTTAAAAAAAATAATTTACATTACCATATTCTGACCCCCATATATTTCTACTGATCTGTGTGGGGCTCATTTTTTGTAGCACAATCTGTAGTTTTTATTGATACCATTTTGGAGTGTGTGTGCCATTTTGATCACATTTTATTACATTTTTTTGGATAAGAGAAGCAATGAAAAAATGGCCATATTCACCTTTTTTTCCCGTTACGTTGTTTTATATTTTAATAGTATGGGCATTTTCGGTTCCAGTGATACCCATGATGTCTAAAAAAAATTATTTATGTATTTATTTTTTTATTATACTTTATTTTATTTTTAATTTATCTGATACAGAAAGGGGGGCTGATTTAAACTTTTATGTTTTTTTTACTTTTTTGTTATGATTTTGAAGCTCAAGGGCAAGGTTCTAGGTTTTTTATCCTTTAGATGCCGTGATCTCACTTGATCACTAGTGTTGGGCGTGAATATTTGAATCGCGAATATAGCCACTTCTATATTCGATAAGATTTAGAATATAGTGCTATATATTCGTATTTGCGAATATTGTAGATTTACTTTTCCTCTGAATCCATGATCCCTCCCTGCTTTTTGCTTGTGGGCCAATGAGAAGACTTCAATGTCTTTGTCTGAGCTTAGCAACATCCCTAGCAACCAATAGGAAAGTTGCCTACCCCTTTACTATATAATAACCTCCCAAGCAGCCATTTTCTGCAGTTTTTTACAGTTCTGAGAGAGACAGCAGTGTCATTGCTGTGCTCTGTGCTTTTCTGTGTCATTACATTAGATTAGTTAGCTTATATATATAATACAGATAGTTAGTGGGAGATAGTCAGTGTAGGTTAGATTGTGATATAATGTAGCTGATAAATTCCAGTGCAGGGTGTTAGGTAATGTGATATGTTCTGCTGTGTCCATACATACATACATAGTGCTGTTATGTCACACAAGTTCACAACAATACTTAGTGCACCAATCACTAATATGTAATCAGACCTGCTTAAATGTGAAGTTGCAAAAATATGCGCATCATTATTTGCCGATTTGCACAATCGCAAATATATCTGAGCACTCTATCTGCATATAAAGCTATTGTAATGTTCTGCCATGCCAAGCATTTTCTCCAGTCTCAGTAAACTTCTAGGAGCTTGAAAAATGTAGCAATAGTGACCCACGCCTGTATTGAACACGCAATACGCGCATATTACATTGACGATTTTCGCAATCAAGAAAATAATTGTGAATTCTCAAATTAGCGAATTTATGATGAATATTCTCCCAAATATTCGCAAAATATTGCAAATTCAAATATTGCCCCTGCTGCTTATAACTATTGATCATGTCATCTTATTGTCGGTTGCGGTAATTAACAGCGGGTCTCTGCTGTTTGAAACAGCAGAAACCCGCCTGCCATGATCCCCTCTGCACGTTCGAGCGGGCGCCATGTTTGCCCATGGCTCCAGCGCCGTACATGTACGATGCTGGTAGTGAAAGGGTTAAAGAAGTCAATTGATGTATCTCCACCATTGTGTTTTTTGTCTTTCTCCAAGGACTGAAGGTGCAAATTTATTGCTTTATCCTAATGAAAATTATTTTATCTGCTAGTAGTAGTCAAAACTAGATAGCGACACATATCCTTTTTTTCTGATCTGTTTTTTATTTCTGATTACAGATTTATTTAATCTATCTACTGAACATTTATTATGGGGGCGGCTATCTTGCCTGAGCTGTTCTTAACAGCATTTAGAAAGTATTAATTAAAATTGTTTTATGGCAGCCCCATGGGCTATAGACACAATGGTCAGGAGAAGACCTCACTGACTTCTATGTGAGAGTTTTTTGGGCATGCTCTGTGACCTGTTCAGAGGTCATTGTACAAGGAAGGAATAGATAAGCTCTGACAATCACCTATTGTGAATGGTGGGTCCTGTCTTATCTATATACAGAAGCAGGGGCGGGCTGGGCCGGGGGAAGAGAGGCAATTTCCCCCCAGGCCGCTTTAAATAATGTAAAAAAAAAAAACCTCCTTACCGGCGCGGCATGCTGCGCATATGGGAGGAGATTTATTCTCATGCCCTGGGCCACGCGGCTCCATCTGCCAGGCTGGAGCACTGCGTTAACCAATCGCAGTACTCAGTTCACAGCCTCGGAGGTCCTAAGCTCTTAGCTGAGTGCTGCGATTGGCCAGCGCTCAAGCCTGGCTGGATGGAGAAAGAGATGCGCGTGTATGTCAAGACCCGGCTGGTGAGAGGCACTGGGGGAAGCTCAGAGGCACTGGGGGCTGGTGAGAGGCATTAGGGGAAGCTCAGAGGCACTGGTGGCTGGTGAGAGGCATTAGGGGCAGATCAGAGGCACTGGGGCAGGTGAAAGGCACTGTGGGCAGATCATGGACACTAGGGGCAGCTCAGAGGCACTGGGGGAAGCTCATAGGCACTGGGGGCTGGTAAGAGGCATTAGGGGAAGCTCAGAGGCACTGGGGGCTGGTAATAGGCATTGGGGGCAGATCAGATGCACTGGGGGCATATCAGAAGCACTGGGGGGAAGCTCAGAGGAACTGGGGGCAACTCAAAGGCACTGGAAGCAGGTGAGAGTCACCGGGCAGCTCAGAGGCACTGGGGCCCTGGGGTCAGATGAGAGGCACTGGGCGCAGCTCAGAGGCACTGGGGGCTGGTGAGAGGCACTGGGGGCAGCTCAGAGGCACTGGGTGCTGGTGAGAGGCTCTGGGTGCTGGTGAGAGGCTCTGGGTGCTGGTGAGAGGCACTGGGGGCAGATGAGAGGCACTGGAGGAAGATGAGAGGCACTGGAGGAAGATGAGAGGGACTGGGGGCAGATGAGAGGAACTGGGGGATGATAAGAGGTTGGTGAGAAGCACTGGGGGCTGGTGAGAGGCACTGGGGGCAGCTCAGAGGCACTGGGGGCAGATGAGAGGCACTGGGGGCAGATGAGAGGAACTGGTGGATGATAATAGGTACTGGGGGATGATGAGAAGCATGGGGCTCTTATCCGAGGTCGGATTGGGGGTCATTCATATTGGAGTCTGAGTAGTGTTAAGCGAACAGTTCGAGCATAGTTCGGGTTCGTACCGAATTTTGGGGTGTTCGGGACCTGGACCCGGACCCGAACATTTTCAAAAAAGTTCCGGTTCGGGTCCATTGTTCGGCGATTTCTTCCTGCTTTCACCTACTCAGGAAGAGAGTTCCATAGTCTCACTGCTCTTACCGTGAAGAATCCTTTTCTATGTTTGTGTACATGTTGAGCAAACAGTTCGAGCACAGTTCGGATTCTTACCGGACCCGGACCCGAACATTTTCAAAAAAGTTTGGGCTTCATTCCGTTGTTCGGCGATTTCTTCCCGCTTTCTGAAGGGCTGCACAGCAGCCAATCAGCTAGCATTTTACTTCTTGCCCTAAGAAGCCATCACAGCCATGCCTACTAATGGCATGGCTGTGATTGGCCAAGTGCAGCATGTGACCCAGCCTCTATTTAAGCTGGAGTCACATAGCGCCGCATGTCACACTGCTCTGATTAGTGTAGGGCAGGGGTCTCAAACTCGCGGCCCGCGGGCCATTTGCGGCCCTCAGTACAATATTTTGTGGCCCGCCTTCGCAAAAATAAATGAAATCGCACTAGTAAAAAAAATCACATGCTCACAGTCCTGCACTATAAAGTTATACAATGTCCCCTCATTCATAAAATATCCCCTTATTCAATTAATCATGACCCCTCACTTATTACTGAAGATACCAATAATCGCAAGAGCTTACGAATAATGCAGGCATATCGGCTGGGCGGACGGCAGCGTGACTCCCTGATGTCACGTGCCCACGCCGCCTACTTTATGAATGAAGCAGGCGGCGCAGGCACATGACGTCAGTGAGTCACGCTGCGGCCTGCCGTCCGCCCAGCCGACACGCCCGCATTATTCGTAAGCTCCTGCGATTATTGGTAACTTCAGTAATAGGTGAGGGGGCATGAGTTAATGAATAAGGGGATATTTTATGAATGAGGGGACATTGTATAACTTTATAGTGCAGGACTTTGAGCGGCAGGATGGGGGGATCTATGGATTGCACTGTTAAGGGGGAGGGGGGGTCTGTGGATGGCACTGTTATGGGGTGGGGGTCTGTGGATGACACAACAGTGCCATCCACAGATCCCCCATAACAGTGCCATCCACAGATCCCCCATAACAGTGCCATCCACAGATCCCCCATCACAGTGCCATCCACATATCCCCCATCACAGTGTCTTCCACAGATCCCCCATCACAGTGCCATCCACAGATCCCCCATCACAGTGCCATCCACAGATCACCCACAGATCCCCCATAACAGTGTCCGTCACAGATCCCCCATAACAGTGTCCGTCACAGATCCCTCATAACAGTGTCCGTCACAGATCCCCCAAAACAGTGCCTGTCACAGATCCCCCCCATAACAGTGTCATGCACAGACCACCATTAGTTCCAAACCCACCAATAACACACCTTTTGGTTAAAAATATATTTTTTCCTTATTTCTTCCCCAAAAATCTAGGTGCGTCTTATGGGCCAGTGCGCGAAAAATACGGTACTTCGCGCCTAGCGCAGACGTCATTTCCGTGAAATCCCTTATGCGGCCCAGCCTCACCCAGACTTTGCCTGCTGCGGCCACCAGGAAAATTGAGTTTGAGACCCCTGGTGTAGGGAGAGGACACAGCTTCTGTGAGGGCGAGATTAGGCAGGGAAAAGTCATCAAAAAGACCTAATGAAGTGATCGATCTACAGCTGTGAATGATTAAACCTCTGCTTGTTAATTGCTCACTGGTTTTTAGGCTGCACAGAGCGTTTTTCTGTCACTTTTTTCTGGGGTGATCGGCGGCCATTTTGTGACTTGTGGTGCACCATAACAAGCTGCCACCAAGTCCATCAATCCATCAATACTAGTTTTTTTTTTTTGCTATATTCTACATCAGGGGCTTGGCTGTGCTTATTGTCACTCCTAGAAACTCAGGATAACAATTTCTATATTTTAGGGGTTAAATTAAATTGCCAAAATACCAATCCCCTAAATCTGGTGTTCTAGCTTTGGCTAGCCAACTGTAATAGTCTGCTGTCTGGCAAAGGATAGATTATTTTTTGTGGTAAAATTCAATTGCCAAAATAGCAGTCCCCTAAATCTGGTGTCCCAGCAGTGGTTGGCAAAGTATAATAGTGTCCGCCAAAACATATATTTTGTTCTGGGGTGAAATTCAATTGCCAAAATAGGAATACCCTGAATCTGGTGTTCCAGCAGTTGCAGGCCTAGTTTAAATCTGTCTGTAACAGGGTATATTTTGTTCTGGGGTGAAATTCAATTTCCAAAATAGCAATACCATAAATCAGTGATTTCAGCTGTGGCTGGCCAAGTTTCATAGTGTCCGGCAAAGGATATATTTTGTTCTGGGGTGAAATTCAAAGGGTACATTACACTCAAGGTGTATATACAAGTGCTGAGAGGGTCATCCTCAATAACTTCACACGCTACCGTGCATCTCCCATTGTATTTCTGTCCGTTAAAGAGTATATTACACAAAATGTTAAAATACAATTGCTGAAGGCATAATCCTACATATTTTTTCACATGCTACTGTGCATCTCCAAGTGTAAATCTGTCCATAAAAGGATACCTTTCATCCAGGGCCTAAATACTAGCCCTACAATAGATATTCCCCTAAATCAGTGGTTACTGCTGTGCCTGGATTAGTGTAATACGGTACATAAATAAATAGGCAGATAGTGTTAGGTGCCTGTAAAAAAAAAGCCTGAATTTGAAATCAATACATTGGGCCAACATTGGGCCAAATATTTTTCTTCTTATTGTGGTGCTTGGTGAACGGTAACAATGAGGAAAACATCTAGTAAGGGACGCGGACGCAGTCATGGTGGTATTAGTGGACCCTCGGGTGCTGGGAGAGGACGATGCAGGGGACAATGAGGTCCTAGACCCCACATGGAATGAAGGTCGTGCCACTGACTTTCATAGTTCAGAGGAAGAGGCAATGGTGAAACCGAGCCAACAGCGTAGCAAAAGAGGGCCGCCAAGAGAGTTCGTCTGCTACTGGCCATCGCCACCAGGGACCGAGCACCCAAAAGGCAGCTTCAAGGAGTTCCCTGGCATGACACTTCATTAAACAATGTGCTGACGACAAGACCGGAGTGGTTTGCACGCTGTGCCATCAGAGCCTGAAGCAAGGCATTAGTGTTCTGAACCTTAGCACAACCTGCATGACCAGGCATCTACATGCAAAGCATGAACTGCAGTGGAGTAAACACCTAAAAGCAAGGAACTCACTCAGGCTGCCCCTGCTCCCTCTTTTGCTGCTGCCTCGGCCTCTTCCTATGCCTCGGGAGGAATGTTGGCACCTGCCGCCCACCAAACAGACGATGTGCCACCGACACCACCACCTGCGTCACCAAGCATCTCCACCATGTCACACGGCAGCGTTCAGCTCTCCATCTCACAAACCTTGGAGATAAAGCATAAATTCCCACTTAGCCACGCTCGAGCCTTGGGACTGAATGCCAGCATTTCTAAACTCCTGGTCTTTGAAATGCTGTCATTCAGGATGGTGGACACAGACAGCTTCAAACAGCTGATGGCCATGGCTGTCCCACAGTATGTTGTTCCCAGCCACCACTACTTCTCCAAGACAGCCGTGCCTTCCCTGCACAACCAAGTATCCGATAAAATCAAGTGTGCACTGTGCAACGCCATCTGTGGCAAGGTCCACCTAACCACAGATACGTGGACCAGTAAGCACGGCCAGGGACGCTATATCTCCCTAACTGCACACTGGTTAAATGTAGTGGTGGCTGGGCCCTAGGCGGAGAGTTCCTTGGCACACGTCCTTCTGCCGCTAAGGATCGCAGGGCATCATTCTTTGCCTCCTGTAGCCTCCTCAACCTACTTTGCTTCCTTCTCCTCTGCTTCCACCAGCTCATCCAGTCAGCCACACACCTTCACCACCAACTTCAGCACAGCCCGGGGTAAACGTCAGCAGGCCATTCTGAAACTCATATGTTTGGGGGACAGGTCCCACACCGCGCAGGAGTTGTGGCGGGGTATTGAACAACAGACCAACGAGTGGTTTCTGCTGGTGGGCCTCAAGCCCGGCCTGGTGGTGTGCGATAATGGGCGAAATCTCGTCACAGCTCTGGGACTAGCCGGTTTGACGCACATCCCTTGCCTGGCACATGTGTTGAATTTGGTGGTGCAGAAGTTCATTCACAACTACCCCGACATGTCAGAGCTGCTGCATAAAATGTGGGCCATCTGTGCGCGCTTCCGTTGTTAAGCGGAACTTCGGCCTTCCCGCTCACCGCCTCATATGTGACTTGCCCACCAGGTGGAACTCCACCTTGCACATGCTGGAGAGACTGTACTAGCAGCAGCAGGCCATAGTGGAGTTTCAGCTGCAGCACGCACGCATCAGTCGCACTGCGGAACAGCACCACTTCACCACCAATGATTGGGCCTCCATGCTAGACCTGTGTGCCCTGTTGCGCTGTTTCGAGTACTCCACCAACATGGCCAGTGGCGATGACACCGTTATCAGCGTTACAATACCACTTTAATGTCTACTTGAAAAAACACTTAGGGCGATGATGGAAGAGGAGGTGGCCCAGGAGGAGGAGGAGGATGGTAGTCATTTTTAGCACTTTCAGGCCAGTCTCTTAGAAGTGGCTCAGAGGGAGGTTTTTTGCAACAGCAGAGGCCAGGTACAAATGTGGCCAGCCAGGGCCCACTACTGGAGGACGAGGAGGATGAGGAGGAGGTGGAGGAGGATGAGGATGAAGCAGGTTCACTGCGGGGTGGCACCCGACACAGCTCAGGCCCATCACTGGTGCGTGGCTGGGGGGATACGGAAGACGATGACGATACGCCTCCCACAGAGGACAGCTTGTCCTTACCTCTGGGGTAACGCCATCCCAGTTTTTCAGGCCCTGATTTATAGAGGTGAGTCGTCTATACTTGGTATACCATACACAAGAGATCTGTTGATATTGACCATCTTGCCTGAGTAGAAGTGTTATTATTTATATTGTCTACGGGCAGGTATGACATGACTTACTTGGTCATGTCAGAGACAGTAGTATATATTTTTTGTGGCACTATTAGCATTGATGATTTCTCCCTCTGCTCTTGCTGTTTGCAGATTCTCACTCTATTCATTTACTATTAATTTATAACATATGTACACTCTGTGTGATCTGTATACGTATATTTTACCTTTCAATAATCATGTATTTTTCCAATTGTATGTAATGTAATTATGACCTGGGCCACTGGGATGGTGTTTTCTGTCCCCTATCCCCTTTTTTAACATTTATTCATTTATTTATATTATGTGATAATAAAGATACATATATTTTTCTAAATTTGGAAAGTTGTGGGCTCTAGTTTTCTTCTTGTTTTCTTACCTCTGGGCAGCCAGGCACACATGAGCGACTACATGCTGCAGTGCCTGCGCAACGACAGCAGAGTTGCCCACATTTTAACGTGTGCGGACTACTGGGTTGCCACCCTGCTGGATCCCCGGTACAAAGACAATGTGCCCACCTTACTTCCTGCACTGCAGCGTGATAGGAAGATGAGCAGGTACAAGCGCATGCTGGTAGATGCGCTCCTGAGATCATTCCCAAATGTCACAGGGGAATAGGTGGAAGCCCAAGCGAAGGCAGAGGAGGAGCGAGATGTCGCCAACGCAGCTGTGTCACGGCCAGCTCCTCTGAGGGTACGGTTAGCATGGCAGAAATGTGGAAAAGTTTTGTCTCCACGCCACAGCTAACTGCTCCACCACCTGATTTGGAACGTGTTAGCAGGAGGCAGCATTTCACTAACATGGTTGAACAAAACGTCTGCACACCCCTCCACGTACTGACTGATGGTTCGGCCCTATTCAACTTCTGGGTCTCCAAATTGTCCACGTGGCCAGAGTTAGCATTTTATGCCTTGGAGGTGCTGGCCTGCTCGGCGGCCAGCGTTTTGTCTGAACGTGTATTCAGCACGGCAGGGGGCGTCATTACTGACAAACGCTGCCGCCTGTCCACAGCCAACGTGGACAAGCTGACGTTCATAAAAATGAACTAGGCATGGATACCACAGGACCTGCCACTCCCTTGTGCAGAATAGACATTTATAACTGCCTCCCCTTCAACCATGTATTCTTGTACTCCAGGGCACTTCTTTATTGAATCCTCATTCATTTAACTTTACCATGATCTTGTGGTACAACTCAAAGTTAAATGAACCTCTCCTCAATCTGGGCGCTGGGGCCTAAATAACTGAAAGTGGCCTTCTCCAGTGGTGGGTGATATGACGCATGATTCTCTGCTGTGGGACCTTTCTCCTCTGTCTGGGTGCTGGGGCCTAAATAACTGAAAGTGGCCTTCTCCAGTGGTGGGTGATATGACGCATGATTCCTTGCTGTGGGACCTCTCTCCTCTGTCTGGGTGATGGGGCCAAAATAACTGAAAGTGGCCTTCTCCAGTGGTGGGTGATATGACGCATGATTCCTTGCTGTGGGACCTCTCTCCTTTGTATGGGTGCTGGGGCCGAAATAACTCAAAGTGACTTTCTCCAGTGGTGGGTGATATGACACCTTATTCCTTGCTGTGGGACCTCTCTCCTCTGTCTGGGTGTCGGGCCCTAAATAACTGAAAGTGGCCTTCTCCAGTGGTGGGTGATATGACGCATGATTCCTTGCTGTGGGACCTCTCTCCTCTGTCTGGGTGCTGGGGCCGAAATAAATGAAAGTGGCCTTTTCCAGTGGTGGGTGATATGGCGCATGATTACTTGCTGTGGGACCTCTCTCCTCTGTCTGGGTGCTGTGGCCGAAATAACTGAAAGTGACCTTCTCCAGTGGTGGGTGATATGACACCTTATTCCTTGCTGTGGGACCTCTCACCTCTGTCTGGGTGCTGGGGCCTAAATAACTGAAAGTGGCCTTCTCCAGTGGTGGGTGATATGACGCATGATTCATTGCTGTGGGACCTCTCTCCTCTGTCTGGGTGCTGGGGCCGAAATAACTGAAAGTGGCCTTCTTCAGTGGTGGGTGATATGACGCCTTATTCCTTGCTGTGGGACCTCTCACCTCTGTCTGGGTGCTGGGGCCTAAATAACTGAAAGTGGCCTTCTCCAGTGGTGGGTGATATAACGCCTTATTCCTTGCTGTGGGACCTCTCTCCTCTGTCTGAGTCCTGGGGCCTAAATAACTGAAAGTGGCCTTCTCCAGTGGTGGGTGATATGACGCCTGATTCCTTTGCTGTTGGATCTCTCTCCTCTGTCTGGGTGCTGGGTTCTAAATAACTGAAAGTGGCCTTCTCCAGTGGTGGGTGATATGAAGTCTTATTCCTTGCTGTGGGACCTCTCTCCTCTGTCTGGGTGCTGGGGCCTAAATAACTGAAAGTGGCCTTCTCCAGTGGTGGGTGACTTAAAACCTGATTCTATGCTATGTGACTCTCTCCAATTGATATTGGTTAATTTTTATTTATTTTATGTTATTTTGATTCATTTCCCTATCCACATTTGTTTGCAGGGCATTTACCTACATAGTTCTGCCTTTTGCAGCCCTCTAGCCCTTTCCTGGACTATTTTACAGCCTTTTTAGTGCCCAAAAGTTCGGGTCCCCATTGACTTCAACGGGGTTCGGGTTCGGGATGAAGTTCGGGTCGAGTTAGGATCCCGAACTCGAACATTTTGGGGAAGTTCGGCCGAACTTCTCGAACCCGAATATCCAGGTGTTCGCTCAACTCTAGGTCTGAGCTGTCTGTTCGGGAGTCTGATCTGAGTTTTTATTGGGGTCTTATTTGGGGCTGTTAGCTGAGGTCTAATTAACATTGGGGGTCTGACAAGAGGTATAATGAAAAATATTATTTTCTTAATGTCCCCCTCTAAAACCTAAGTGCGTTTTATGGTTTGGTGCGTCTTATGGGGAGAAAAATACGGTACTTGCTTGCTCCTTCTCCCGATCTCTCCTGCCCTTTGTGTACGCCACGCGCCGTGACGTTGTGGATGGTGAGTTGATTTGGTGGTGCAATGGGCCACTTGACTGCATTTGCCCCCCAGGACTAAGGCTGCCAGCCCTCCCCTGCTCAGAAGTGATTACAGGCAGAATTAGGCCATATTCACAAATTTCGGAACGGGTGCGGACCCATTCATTTTGAATGGGGACGTGATGGATGCGGAGAGCACACATTGTGCTCTCCGCATCTGCATTTGCGGAGCGCACCGCAGATCTTCTGGACGGCGGCTCCGCAAAAATATAGAGCATGTCCTATTCTTGCCCTCAATTGCGGACAAGTATAGACATCTCTATAGGGCTGGTGGCAAGGTGTTTTGCGGATCCGCAAACTTGCGGATCCACAAAACACTACGGATGTGTGAATAAGGCCTTACAATGACAAGATGGTAACTGCAGTAAAGTGATCTGTACAGACCAAGAAGTAGTGTGAATTATTAGGCTTAGTGGTCTGTGTGGAAATTGCAGGATTTTATGTTTTTTGTTTAGATATTGACATGCAAAAGTAAAGATAACATCATCAAAAATTCTTTAAAAGTACAATAAACATAAAAATGTGATTTAAACAATAGGACCTGTCATCTCTTCCAACATGACTGTTTTAGTAAATACATGCATTGCCCATGAAACAAGAATTAGAATGCATCTTTTCTGATAGCTCTTTTTTATGCTGACCTCTGGCATTCCTCTCGGATATTCATGAATAAACAAGGTATTATTATTCCACTTTTCAAAGGGGTGTGCCCCTACATAGTCTGGCGACAGTTCACCACCACTGATTTGACAATGTCAAACTATATAGAGAGACCCCTCCCTCAATTGATAACATCTAATTGTAACTTATTCATGCATTACCAGTTGGAATAACAGAGAAATTGAATAATAAATGTTTCAGAATTATTTAAAAATACAAATATTTACTAAAATGGACGTCAGTCACAGAACCTTTTAAAGTCATGGACTCAACACAAGACAAACACTGTAGTTCTGTTGCATTGAGGGTGGATTCACAGTACATAAAAAAATGCTATTTTTTACAAAGTTTTTTTTCTTTAAATAAGCAGATTTGTACCTATGAAATTGGCTGACCTGTTACATATAAAGGCCCATGGGCCCATTGGCCCATAGCGACCAATCAGATTTCTCCTTTCATTTTGCAAAAGAGCTTTGAAAAATCAAAGGTGGAATCTGATTAGTTGTTATGAGCAACTAAGGGCTCTTTCACACTTGCGTATTTCTTTTCTGGCATAGAGTTCCGTCGTCGGGGCTCTATGCCGGAAAAGTCCAAATCAGGATTATCCCAATGCATTCTGAATAGAGAGAAATCCGGTCAGGATGCATCAGGATGTCTTCAGTTCAGGACCGGAAAGTTTTTTGGCCGGAGAAAATACCGCAGCATGCTGCGCTTTTTGCTCCGGCCAAAAATCCTGAACACTTGAAAGGCATTAATCCAGATCCGGCCTTAAGCTAAACGTCGTTTTGGCGCATCGCTGGATCCGATGTTTAGCATTTTCTGAATGGTTACCATGGCAGCCAGGTCGCGAAAGTCCTGGTTGCCATGGTAAAGTGTAGTGGGGAGCGGGGGAGCAGTATTCTTACCGCCCGCGCGGCTCCCTGGGCACTCCAGAGTGACGTCAAGGCGGCCCACGCCCTGATGTCATTCTGGAGCGCCCCCGGAGCCGCAAGGGCTGTAACTATACTGCTCCCCCGCACCCCACTACTACTATGGCAACCAGGACTTTAATAGCGTCCTGGCTGCCATAGTAACACTGAAAGCATTTTGAAGACTGATCAGTCTTCAAATGCTTTCAGTTCACTTGCGTTGTTACGGATCCGGCGGGCACTTCTAGCGATGGAAGTGCACGCCGGATCCTAACAACGCAAGTGTGAAAGAGGCCTAAGCCACTTTTCCTTTACACCAGTTTTGATAAATTTCCCCCAATATGTCTGTTTGACAAATTTGTAAAAATGCTAAATCTTGCTGTCAACAAATACTGGAATGAAGGCTGGAGATGAGCAACCCTCATGAAAGATTGTAAATTATTTCCATTCACTCTGTTTAAATATTAAGACATTTCTTTGGCTCTTTTCAACAATTCCAAATCCTTAGAATTGGATGTAATTGTTTTTCTGTAATAGTCATGGAAATAAGATGTAAAGTGCAACATAAGAGCAATTTATTTTCAAAGTCCTGCAGCTACATTGTGCTTTATGATATGAAGAACCATAAACATATGCCAGCTGTTTAGGAAGACACTCGCACCATTTTTCTTACTCATTTCCCTTCCAGAGGGGGATTAATAATAGTAGGGAAAAGTTGAAAGTGTTTAGTGAATTTGTGTTTTCATTTGTTTTCCACTGGTGATAAATTTTGTTTGAATCTAATGGGACTGCTATGCTCTTTTTTCTTAACTCTGACAGCCTTAACCACTTCAGCCCCCCTAGCTTAAACATCCTTAATGACCAGGCCACTTTTTACAATTCTGCACTACACTACTTTCACCGTTTATTGCTCCGTCATGCAACTTACCACCCAAATGAATTTTACCTCCTTTTCTTCTCACTAAGGCCTCTTTCACACGAGCGTGTCCGGATTAGGTTCGGATGCGTTGCGGATGCGTTCAGTGAAAACTGAGCGTTTTCACAGGCAAAGCCATTCAGTTTTGCCTGCGATTGCGTTCATTTGTTCAGTTTTTTCCGCGGGTGCAATGCGTTTTGATGCGTTTTTCACGCGCGTGATAAAAAACTGAAGGTTTACAAACATCTCCTAGCAACCATCAGTGAAAAACGCAACGCACCCGCACTTGCTTGCGGATGCAATACGTTTTTCACGCAGCCCCATTAACTACTATGGGGCTAGGGCTGCTTGAAAAACGCAGAATATAGAGCATGCTGCGATTTTCACGCAACACACAAGCAATGCGTGAAAAAAAAACGCTCATGTACACAGACTCATTGAAATGAATGGGTCAGGATTCAGTGCGGATGCTATGCGTTCACGTCACGCATTGCACCCGCGCGGAAAACTCACTCGTGTGAAAGGGGCCTAATAGAGCTTTCATTTGGTGGCATTTCATTGCTGCTGACATTTTTACTTTTTTTGCTATTAATCAAAAATTACCGAAATTTTTGCCAAAAAATGACATTTTTCACTTTCTGTTGTAATTTTTTTTTAAAAACTACATTTCTATATAAATTTTTTGCAAAATTTATTGTTCTACATATCTTTGATAAAAAAAAATCCAATAAGTGTATATTTATTGGTTTGGGTAAAAGTTATAGCGTTTAGAAACTATGGTGCAAAAAAGTGAATTTCGGCATTTTGAAGCAGCTCTGACTTTCGGAGCACCTGTCATGTTTCTTCAGGTGCTAGAATGCCAGGAAAGTATAAATACCCCCAAAATGACACCATTTTAGAATGAGGACACCCCAAAGTATTCGCAGAGGGGCATGGTGACTTCATGTATCATTTCATTTTTTTTCACAAGTTAGCGGAAAATGACACTTTCTGAGGAAAAAAATAAAAATAATAAAGTTTCCATTTCTGCTAACTTCTGGCAAAAAAAAAAAATCTCCCACGGACTCACTATGCCCCTCAGTGAATACCTTGGGGTGTCTGCTTTCCGAAATGGGGTCACTTGTGGGGTGTGTTTACTGTTCTGGCATTTTGGGCGGGGCTAAATTGTGAGCAGCCATGTAAAAGCTAAAGGTACTCGTTGGAATTTTGGCCCCTTTGCGCACCCAGGCTGCAAAAAAGTGTCACTCATGTGGTATCGCCGTACTCAGGAGAAGTAGGGCAATGAGTTTTGGGGTGTATTTTTACATATAACCATGTTGGGTGAGAGAAATATCTCTGTAAACTGACAACTTTGTATAAAAAAATTTAAAAAGTTGTCGTTTACAGCGATATTTCTCACACAAAGTATGGGTATATATAAAAATACACCCCAAAACACATTGCCCTACTTCTCCTGAGTACGGCAATACCACGTGTGTGACACTTTTTTGCAGCCAAGATGCGCAAAGGGACCTTAAATCCAATGAGTACTTTTAGGATTTCACATGGCATTTTTACGCATTTGGATTCCAGACTTCTTCTCACGCTTTAGGGGCTCCTAAAATGCCAGGACAGCATAAATACCCCTCATGTGACCCCATTTTAGAAAGAAGACACCCCAAGGTATTCTGTGAGGGGTATGGTGAGTTCATGTAAAATTTTATTTTTTGTCACAAGTTAGTGAAATATGAGACTTTGTAAAAAAAATTAAAAAAAAATAAATAAATTTCTGCTAACTTGTGCCAAAAAAATAATAATTTCTGTGAACTTGCCATGCCCCTCACAGAATACCTCAGGGTGTCTTCTTTCCAAAATGGGGTCACATGTGGGGTATTTATACTGCCCTGGAATTTTAGGGGCCCTAAAGCGTGAGAATCCAAAATGCGTAAAAATGCCCTGTGAAATCCTAAAGGTACTCATTGGTTTTAGGGCCCCTTTGCGCATCTTGGCTGCAAAAAAGTGTCACTCATGTGGTATTGCCGTACTCAGGAGAAGTAGGGCAATGTGTTTTGGGGTGTATTTTTACATATACCCCTGCTGGGTGTGAGAAATATCTCTGTAAATGACGCACGGATGCGTCCAGGAGGAACAAACTTTCCGCCGCCTGGACGCATCCGTGCGTGAGGCGGTCGGCAAGCGGTTAAAGGGGTTGTCTCACTACAGCAAATGACATTTAGCATGTGGAAAAAGGTATTACAAGGCACTTACTAATGTATTGTGATTGTCCATGTTGCCTCCTTTGCTGGCTTGATTCATTTTTCCATCACATTATATACTGCTCGTACCCACTCTTACGACCAATATGCAATCCATCAGTGGTGGTTGTGCTAGCACACTATAGGAAAAAGGGGCTTAGTCCTATAGTGTGCAAGCATGACCACTGCTGCTGGAAACTAGCAGTGTATATGATAGAAAATGAATCCAGCCAGCACAATCACAATACATTAGTAAGTGCCTTGTATTAACTTTCTCTACATGACAAATGCCATTTGTTGTAGTTAGACAACCCTTTTAAATATATGCTGATGTATCGAGCACAACTCATGCGTTTGTGATCCTAATATAGAGAATTTAGATTCATCTTTGTGACAAAGATTGTATTAGGGAATTATGTTATTATTAGTGTTTAGCGAGCATGCTCGGCCGAACACTAGTTCGGCACGAGCATCGGTATGCTCGGCACATGGCAGTGTCCGCTACGGACAGTTAAGCTATCTTCAACTCATCTCCTGTGTAAAGTGTGCGCATCCCAAAAATATCTGTGACATCCAGTGTACTTTTTCCGTAGACGGTGTCCGCTGCGGACAGTTAAATTAGCTGCGCCACATCTCCTGTGTAAAATGTGCGCATCCAAAAAATATCTGTGACATCCAGTGAACTTTTTCCGTAGGTGGTGTCCGCTGCGGACAGTGACATTAGGAGTGCCACATCTGCAGTGTAAGGTGTGCGCTTATACAAATTATCTGTGACATACAGTGTACTTTTTCAATAGACAGTGTTCGCTTCTGACAGTGAAATTACCACTGCCACATCTCCAGTGTAACGTGTGCACTTAAATTTTTTATCTGTTGTGACATACAATGTACCTTTTCTATAGACGCTGCGGACAGTGACATTACCAGTGATACCTCACCTGTATAACGTTTCCTCACATCAGATACCTGTGACATTCCCTGTAATTTTTTATTAGCCACTGGTGACGGCTTTGACATTATCTGTGGGATATCTCTTGTGTGACGTTTCCACTTCCCAAATAGCTTTTCAAATTTTTTTGCGCATACACTTCCAAACCCTACCCTACTGTACGCTACTGTTCGTGTGATATACTTACAAGCATATATAACATTTAATATTAAGAAGGCGAGCAGTAAGGGACAGGGAAGTGGCTGTGATGCTGATGCTGATGCTGCACGCAGAGGCCATGGCCCTGGGCGCGTTGAAACTGTGCCTGCTGCCAGAGCACAAGAAAAACAATCATCCACAATACTTAGCTTCATGTCCTAGTTTGCAGGGCGGCGCAGGACATCACTCTTGAAGTCAGACCAGTGCGACCAGGTGGTCAGTTGGATTACCGCAGATAATGCTTCCAGTCGGTTAAGCACCACCCTGTCTTCCACCAAGTCCAGTCTAAGTAGCCAAGGCCCTTGCATATAAGGATTTAAAGGTTCAGCTCACTAGCAGGCCCTCACATATAAGTTTTTTACAGGGTCAGCTCACCTGCAGGCCCTGACCTACAACATTTTAGAGGGTCAGCTCACCAGCAGGCCCTCACCTACAATTTTTACAGGGTCAGCTCACCTGCAGGCCCTCGTATATAATGTTTTACAGGGTCAGCTCACCTGCAGGCCCTCACCTACAATGTTTTACAGGGTCAGCTCACCTGCAGGCCCTCACCTACAATCTTTTACAGGGTCAGCTCACCTGCAGGCCCTCGCATATAATTTTTTTTAGAGGGTCAGCTCACCAGCAAGCCCTCGCATATAATGTTTTACAGGGTTATCTCACCTGCAGGCCCTCACATATATTGTTTTACACGGTCAGCTCACCTGCAGGCCCCTACCTACAATCTTTTACTGTGTCAGCTCACCTGCAGGCCCTCGCATATAATGTTTTACATGGTCAGCTCACCTGCAGACCCTCGCATATGATGTTTTACAGGGTCAGCTCACCAGCAGGCCCTCACCTACAACCATTTAGAGCATCAGCTCACCAGCAGGCAATCACATATAATGTTTTACAGGGTCAGCTCCCCTGCAGGCCCTCACCTACAATGTCTTACAGGGTCAGCTCACCAGCAGTCCCTCACCTACAATCTTTTACAGGGTCAGCTCACCAGCAGACCCTCACCCCTAATGTTTTAGAGGGTCAGATCAGCAGGCCCTTGCTCCAAATGTTTTTCAGGGTCATCAGCAGGCCATCAATCCTAATTTTTCAAGTTTGTGTATGATGCTGTGCTTTATGTCTAACAAAGGGTGTATTGGAGTGCCGGTTGCTTGTAATTTTTTGGCAGCCCTTTCACTTAGTGCATAGGCTTTATGAGTCCCACTACATGAACAATTGTACCACAATGTGACTGAGGCCTTCCTTTATGTGATATACAGGTTGTATCGGAGTGCCTCTTGCTTGTAATTTTTGGCAGCACTTGCACTTTATATTCAAGTAAATATACAGGAAAGAATGTTTCCTAACTATCTAATGTACATTGAATGTACATGAATCAGCAAAGCACAGAGAACAACAATGACACTGCTCTCTCTCTCAGAACTGAAAATTACAGCAGAAATTGTCTGCTGGGGAGTTTCCTATATAGAAGGGGTAGGCAACTTTCCTATTGGTTGCCAGGGATGTTGCTAAGCTGAGGCAAAGATATTGCAGCCTTCTCATTGGCCCAGAAGCAAGAAGCAGTGAGGGTACTGATGAAAAAAAATCTAGAATATTCGCAATTACGAAGATATAGCACTATATTCTAGAACTTTGCGAATTCTCAAAGTGTCTATATTCGCGATAAAGATTTGCGATTAGAATATTTGTGATCAACACTAGTCCTGACACTGTTTATATCTGGCTGACTGTGAACATGGTGACATTTACTGATCCAACCAATGACTGACTTCAGCGGTGATGTGGCCACGAGCAGCATGTTGCCGCTGAAGCCAGTCATTGGCTGAGCAGTGCATGTGAACATGTCCATTGCAAGGTAGATGTAAACATCTTAAGGGTCCATGCTTCAGGAACTTGCTAACAAAAATAATTTCACCAGAAAACCCCTTTAATCAACATTGCAAGAGATTTGACTGAACTCAGTGGACATAAGTATCTTTTCAACGTTTCTCTGCTACAGACAGATGTTCGCCTAGAGAGACACGCAAAAAGTGGTTGCAAGAACTGACTGTTTTACAGAGTTTCTCTCAAGATAGGATGGTCCTGTAGTAGTGTTGAGCGAACAGTTCGAGCATAGTTCGGGTTCGTACCGAATTTTGGGGTGTTTGGGACACGGACCCGGACCAGAACATTTTCAAAAAAGTTCGGGTTCGGGTTCGTTGTTCGGCGATTACTTCACGCTTTCTGAAGGGCTGCACAGCAGCCAATCAGCTAGCGTTTTACTTCTTGCCCTAAGAGCCCATCACAGCCATGCCTACTAATGGCATGGCTGTGATTGGCCAAGTGCAGCATGTGACCCAGCCTCTATTTAAGCTGGAGTCACGTAGTGTCGCACGTCACACTGCTCTGATAAGTGTAGGGAGAGGACGCAGCTCCTGTGAGGGCGAGATTAGGCAGGGAAAAGTCTGCAAAAGCACCTAATAAAGTGATCGATCTACAGCTGTGAATCATTGAAGTTCTGCTAGTTATTTGCTCACTGGTTTTTAGGCTGAAAAGAGCGTTTTTCTGTCAATTATTTTCTGGGGTGATCTGCGGTCATTTTGTGACTTGTGGTGCACCAGAACAAGCTGCCACCAAGTCCATCAATCCATCAATACTAGTTTTTTTTTTTTTTTTTTTGCTATATCCTACATCAGGGGCTTGGCTGTGCTAATTGTCACCCCTAGAAAGTCAGGATAGCAATTTCTATATTTTATTAAGGGGTTAAATACAATTGTCAAAATACCAATCCCCCAAATCTGGTGTTCCAGCTTTAGCTAGCCAAGTATAATACTGTCTGCTGTTTGGCAAAGGATAGATTATTTTCTGTGGTGAAATTCAATTGTCAAGATAGCAATCCCCTAAATCTGGTGTTTCAGCTGTTGCTGGCCTAGTTTAATCTGTCCGCAAAGCATATATTTTGTTCTGGGGTGAAATTCAACTGCCAAAATAGCAATACCCTAAATCTGGTGTCCCAGCACTGGCTGGCAAACTATAATAGTGTCCGCCAAAACATATATTTTGTTCTGGGGTGAAATTCAATTGCCAAAATAGCAAAAACATAAATTTGGTGTCCCAGCACTGGCTGGCAAACTATAATAGTGTCCGCCAAAACATATATTTTGTTCTGGGGTGAAATTCAATTGCCAAAATAGCAATACCTTAAATCAGTGGTTTCAGCTCTTGCTGGCCAAGTTTCATAGTGTCCTGCAAATTATATATTTTGTTCTGGGGTGCAATTTAATTGTCAAAATAGCATTACACTGAATCTGGTGTTCCAGTTGTTACAGGCCTAGTTTAAATCTGTCCGAAACAGGGTATATTTTGTTCTGGGGTGAAATTCAACTGCCAAAATAGCAATCCCCTAAATCTGGTGTCCCAGCACTGGCTGGCAAACTATAATAGTGTCCGCCAAAACATATATTTTGTTCTGGGGTGAAATTCAACTGCCAAAATAGCAATCCCCTAAATCTGGTGTCCCAGCACTGGCTGGCAAACTATAATAGCGTCCGCCAAAACATACATTTTGTTCTGGGGTGAAATTTAATTGCCAAAATAGCAATACCGTAAATCAGTGGTTTCAGCTGTGGCTGGCCAAGTTTCATAGTGTCCTGCAAATTATATATTTTGTTCTGGGGTGAAATTCAATTGCCAAATTAGCAATACCCTGAATCTGGTGTTCCAGCTGCTGCAGGCCTCGTTTAAATCTGTCCGTAACAGGGTATATTTTGTTCTGGGGTGAAATTCAACTGCCAAAATAACAATCCTCTAAATATGGTGTCCCAGCACTAGCTGGTAAACTATAATAATGTCCGCCAAAACATATATTTTGTTCTGGGGTGAAATTCAATTGTCAAAATAGCCTTACCATAAATCAGTGGTTTCAGCTCTTGCTGGCTAAGTTTCATAGTGTCCTGAAAATTATATATTTTGTACTGGGGTGCAATGTAATTGTCAAAATAGCATTACACTGAATCTGGTGTTCCAGCTGTTACAGGCCTAGTTTAAATCTGTCCGTAACAGGGTATATTTTGTTCTGGGGTGAAATTCAACTGCCAAAATAGCAATCCCCTAAATCTGGTGTCCCAGCACTGGCTGGCAAACTATAATAGTGTCCGCCAAAACATATATTTTGTTCTGGGGTGAAATTCAATTGCCAAAATAGCAATACCATAAATCAGTGGTTTCAGCTGTGGCTGGCCAAGTTTCATAGTGTCCTGCAAATTATATATTTTGTTCTGGGGTGAAATTCAATTGCCAAAATAGCAATACCCTGAATCTGGTGTTCCAGCTGTTGTAGGCCTCGATTAAACCTGTCCGTAACAGGGTATATTTTGTTCTGGGGTTAAATTCAACTGCCAAAATAACAATCCTCTAAATCTGGTGTCCCAGCACTGGCTGGTAAACTATAATAGTGTCCGCCAAAACATATATTTTGTTCTGGGGTGAAATTCAATTGTCAAAATAGCCTTACCATAAATCAGTGGTTTCAGCTGTGGCTGTCCAAGTTTCATAGTGTCCTGCAAATTATATATTTTGTTCTGGGGTGAAATACAATTGCCAAAATAGCAATATCCTCAATCTGGTGTTTCAGCTGTTGCAGGCCTAGTTTAAATCTGTCCGTAACAGGGTATATTTTGTTCTGGGGTGAAATTCAACTGCCAAAATAGCAATCCCCTAAATCTGGTGTCCCAGCACTGGCTGGCAAACTATAATAGTGTCCGCCAAAACATATATATTGTTCTGGGGTGAAATTCAATTGCTAAAATAGCAAAAACATAAATTTGGTGTCCCAGCACTGGCTGGCAAACTATAATAGTGTCCGCCAAAACATATATTTTGTTCTGGGGTGAAATTCAATTGCCAAAATAGCAATACCATAAATCAGTGGTTTCAGCTCTTGCTGGCCAAGTTTCATAGTGTCCTGCAAAATATATATTTTGTTCTGGGGTGCAATTTAATTGTCAAAATAGCATTACACTGAATCTGGTGTTCCAGCTGTTACAGGCCTAGTTTAAATCTGTCCGTAACATGGTATATTTTGTTCTGGGGTGAAATTCAACTGCCAAAATAGCAATCCCCTAAATCTGGTGTCCCAGCACTGGCTGGCAAACTATAATAGTGTCCGCCAAAACATATATTTTGTTCTGGGGTGAAATTCAATTGCCAAAATAGCAATACCATAAATCTGGAGTCAGAGCTGTGGCTGGCAAACTATAATAGCGTCCGCCAAAACATACATTTTGTTCTGGGGTGAAATTTAATTGCCAAAATAGCAATACCGTAAATCAGTGGTTTCAGCTGTGGCTGGCCAAGTTTCATAGTGTCCTGCAAATTATATATTTTGTTCTGGGGTGAAATTCAATTGCCAAAATAGCAATACCCTGAATCTGGTGTTCCAGCTGTTGCAGGCCTCGTTTAAATCTGTCCGTAACAGGGTATATTTTGTTCTGGGGTGAAATTCAACTGCCAAAATAACAATCCTCTAAATCTGGTGTCCCAGCACTGGCTGGTAAACTATAATAGTGTCCGCCAAAACATATATTTTGTTCTGGGGTGAAATTCAATTGTCAAAATAGCCTTACCATAAATCAGTGGTTTCAGCTCTTGCTGGCCAAGTTTCATAGTGTCCTGCAAATTATATATTTTGTACTGGGGTGCAATGTAATTGTCAAAATAGCATTACACTGAATCTGGTGTTCCAGCTGTTACAGGCCTAGTTTAAATCTGTCCGTAACAGGGTATATTTTGTTCTGGGGTGAAATTCAACTGCCAAAATAGCAATCCCCTAAATCTGGTGTCCCAGCACTGGCTGGCAAACTATAATAGTGTCCGCCAAAACATATATTTTGTTCTGGGGTGAAATTCAATTGCCAAAATAGCCTTACCATAAATCAGTGGTTTCAGCTGTGGCTGTCCAAGTTTCATAGTGTCCTGCAAATTATATATTTTGTTCTGGGGTGAAATTCAATTGCCAAAATAGCAATACCCTGAATCTGGTGTTCCAGCTGTTGCAGGCCTCGTTTAAACCTGTCTGTAACAGGGTATATTTTGTTCTGGGGTGAAATTCAACTGCAAAACTAACAATCCTCTAAATCTGGTGTCCCAGCACTGGCTGGTAAACTATAATAGTGTCCGCCAAAACATATATTTTGTTCTGGGGTGAAATTCAATTGTCAAAATAGCCTTACCATAAATCAGTGGTTTCAGCTGTGGCTGTCCAAGTTTCATAGTGTCCTGCAAATTATATATTTTGTTCTGGGGTGAAATACAATTGCCAAAATAGCAATACCCTGAATCTGGTGTTTCAGCTGTTGCATGCCTAGTTTAAATCTGTCCGTAACAGGGTATATTTTGTTCTGGGGTGAAATTCAACTGCCAAAATAGCAATCCCCTAAATCTGGTGTCCCAGCACTGGCTGGCAAACTATAATAGTGTCCGCCAAAACATATATTTTGTTCTGGGGTGAAATTCAATTGCCAAAATAGCAATACCATAAATCAGTGGTTTCAGCTCTTGCTGGCCAAGTTTCATAGTGTCCTGCAAATTATATATTTTGTTCTGGGGTGCAATTTAATTGTCAAAATAGCATTACACTGAATCTGGTGTTCCAGCTGTTACAGGCCTAGTTTAAATCTGTCCGTAACAGGGTATATTTTGTTCTGGGGTGAAATTCAACTGCCAAAATAGCAATCCCCTAAATCTGGTGTCCCAGCACTGGCTGGCAAACTATAATAGTGTCCGCCAAAACATATATTTTGTTCTGGGGTGAAATTCAATTGCCAAAATAGCAATACCATAAATCTGGAGTCACAGCTGTGGCTGGCAAACTATAATAGAGTCCGCCAAAACATATATTTTGTTCTGGGGTGAAATTTAATTGCCAAAATAGCAATACCATAAATCTGGAGTCACAGCTATGGCTGGCAAACTATAATAGAGTCCGCCAAAACATATATTTTGTTCTGGGGTGAAATTTAATTGCCAAAATAGCAATACCGTAAATCAGTGGTTTCAGCTGTGGCTGGCCAAGTTTCATAGTGTCCTGCAAATTATATATTTTGTTCTGGGGTGAAATTCAATTGCCAAAATAGCAATACCCTGAATCTGGTGTTCAAGCTGTTGCAGGCCTCGTTTAAACCTGTCCGTAACAGGGTATATTTTGTTCTTGGTTGAGATTCAACTGCAAAACTAACAATCCTCTAAATCTGGTGTCCCAGCACTGGCTGGTAAACTATAATAGTGTCCGCCAAAACATATATTTTGTTCTGGGGTGAAATTCAATTGTCAAAATAGCCTTACCATAAATCAGTGGTTTCAGCTGTGGCTGTCCAAGTTTCATAGTGTCCTGCAAATTATATATTTTGTTCTGGGGTGAAATTCAATTGCCAAAATAGCAATACCCTGAATCTGGTGTTCCAGCTGTTGCAGGCCTCGTTTAAACCTGTCTGTAACAGGGTATATTTTGTTCTGGGGTGAAATTCAACTGCCAAAACTAGCAATCCTCTAAATCTGGTGTCCCAGCACTGGCTGGCAAACTATAATAGTGTCCGCCAAAACATATATTTTGTTCTGGGGTGAAATTCAATTGTCAAAATAGCCATACCATAAATCAGTGGTTTCAGCTGTGGCTGTCCAAGTTTCATAGTGTCCTGCAAATTATATATTTTGTTCTGGGGTGAAATACAATTGCCAAAATAGCAATACCCTGAATCTGGTGTTTCAGCTGTTGCAGGCCTAGTTTAAATCTGTCCGTAACAGGGTATATTTTGTTCTGGGATGAAATTCAACTGCCAAAATAGCAATCCCCTAAATCTGGTGTCCCAGCACTGGCTGGCAAACTATAATAGTGTCCGCCAAAACATATATTGTGTTCTGGGGTGAAATTCAATTGCCAAAATAGCAATACCATAAATCAGTGGTTTCAGCTCTTGCTGGCCAAGTTTCATAGTGTCCTGCAAATTATATATTTTGTACTGGGGTGCAATGTAATTGTCAAAATAGCATTACACTGAATCTGGTGTTCCAGCTGTTACAGGCCTAGTTTAAATCTGTCCGTAACAGGGTATATTTTGTTCTGGGGTGAAATTCAACTGCCAAAATAGCAATTCCCTAAATCTGGTGTCCCAGCACTGGCTGGCAAACTATAATAGTGTCCGCCAAAACATATATTTTGTTCTGGGGTGAAATTCAATTGCCAAAATAGCAATACCATAAATCTGGAGTCACAGCTGTGGCTGGCAAACTATAATAGAGTCCGCCAAAACATATATTTTGTTCTGGGGTGAAATTTAATTGCCAAAATAGCAATACCGTAAATCAGTGGTTTCAGCTGTGGCTGGCCAAGTTTCATAGTGTCCTGCAAATTATATATTTTGTTCTGGGGTGAAATTCAATTGCCAAAATAGCAATACCCTGAATCTGGTGTTCCAGCTGTTGCAGGAATCGTTTAAACCTGTCCGTAACAGGGTATATTTTGTTCTGGGGTGAAATTCAACTGCAAAACTAACAATCCTCTAAATCTGGTGTCCCAGCACTGGCTGTTAAACTATAATAGTGTCCGCCAAAACATATATTTTGTTCTGGGGTGAAATTCAATTGTCAAAATAGCCTTACCATAAATCAGTGGTTTCAGCTGTGGCTGGCCAAGTTTCATAGTGTCCTCCAAAGGATATATTTTGTTCTGGGGTGA
Organism: Bufotes viridis; assembly: GCA_033119425.1. NCBI lineage: Eukaryota > Metazoa > Chordata > Amphibia > Anura > Bufonidae > Bufotes > Bufotes viridis. The sequence continues at coordinate 62,086,060 of CM065591.1, read as the reverse complement.
AATTCAATTGCCAAAATAGCAATACCCTGAATCTAGTGTTCCAGCTGTTGAAGGCCTATTTTAAATCTGTCCGTAACAGGGTATATTTTGTTCTGGGGTGAAATTCAATTGCAAAAATAGCAATACCCTGAATCTGGTGCTCCAGCTGTTGCAGGCCTAGTTTAAATCTGTCAATAAAGGATACCTTTCCTCCAGGGCCTAAATACTAGCCCTAAAAGAGATATTCCCTAAATCAGTGGTTACTGCTGTGCCTGGATTAATGTAATATGCTACATAAATAAATAGGCAGATAGTGTTAGGTGCCTGTAAAAAAAAGGCCTGAATTTGAAATCAATACATTGGGCCAAATTTTTTTTTTCTTATTGTGGTGCTTGGTGAACAGTAACAATGAGGAAAACATATAGTAAGGGACGCGGACGCGGTCGTGGTGGTGTTAGTGTACCCTCTGGTGCTGGGAGAGGACGTGGCTTTTCTGCCACAGCCACACGTTCTAGTGAACCAACTACCTCAGGTTCCAGTACCCGCCAGAATTTACAGCGATATTTGGCGGGGCCCAATGCCGTTCTAAAGATGGTTAGGCCTGAGCAGGTACAGGCGCTAGTCAATTGGGTGGCCAACAGTGGATCCAGCACGTTTACAACATTATCTCCCACCCAGTCTTCTGCTGAAAGCGCACAGGTGGCACCTGAAAACCAAGCCCATCAGACTGTCACATCACCTCCATGCATATCAGGGAAACTGTCAGAGCCTCAAGTTATGCAGCAGTCTCTTATGCTGTTTGAAGAGTCTGCTGGCAGGGTTTCCCAAGGGAATCCACCTAGCCCTTCCCCAGTGGTGGAAGACATAGAATGCACTGATGCACAACCACTGATGTTTCCTGATGATGAGGACATGGGAATACCATCTCATCGCAGTCTGCACGTCTCTGATGATGACGAAACACAAGTGCCAACTGCTGCGTCTTTCTGCAGTGTGCAGACCGAACAGGAGGCCAGGGAGGAAGACTGTGTGGAAGATGATGCAGGGGACGATGAGGTACTAGACCCCACATGGAATGAAGGTCGTGCCACTGACTTTCATAGTTCAGAGGAAGAGGCAGTGGTGAGACCGAGCCAACAGCGTAGCAAAAGAGGGAGCAGGGGGCAAAAGCAGAACAGCCACCGCCAAGAGAGTTCGCCTGATACTGGCCACCGCCACCATGAACCGAGCACCCCAAAGGCAGCTTCAAGGAGTTCCCTGGCATGGCACTTCTTTAAACAATGTGCTGACTATAAGACCCGAGTGGTTTGCACGCTGTGCCATCAGAGCCTGAAGCGAACCATTAATGTTCTGAACCTTAGCACAACCTGCATGACCAGGCATCTACTTGCAAAGCATGAACTGCAGTGGAGTAAACACCTTAAAAGCAAGGAACTCACTCTAGGCTCCCCCTGCTCCCTCTTCTGCTGCTGCCTCGGCCTCTTCCTCCGCCTCGGGAGGAATGTTGGCACCTGCCGCCCACCAAACAGAGGATGTGCCACTGACACCACCACCTGCGTCATCAAGCATCTCCACCATGTCACACGGCAGTGTTCAGCTCTCCATCTCATAAACCTTGGAGAGAAAGAGTAAATTCCCACCTAGCCACCCTCGAGCCTTGGGCCTGAATGCCAGCATTTCTAAACTACTGGCCTTTGAAATGCTGTCATTCAGGCTGGTGGACACAGACAGCTTTAAACAGCTGATGTCCATGGCTGTCCCACAGTTTGTTCTTTCCAGCCACCACTACTTCTCCAAGAGAGCCGTGCCTTCCCTGCACAACGAAGTATCCGATAAAATCAAGTGTGCACTGCGCAATGCCATCTGTGGCAAGGTCCACCTAACCACAGAAACGTGGACCAGTAAGCATGGCTAGGGACGCTATATCTCCCTAACTGCACACTGGGTAAATGTTGTGGCGGCTGGGCCCCAGGCGGAGAGTTCCACGTCCTTACTCCACCAAAGATCGCAGGGCATCATTCTTTGCCTCCTGTAGCCTCCTCCTCCTACTCGGCTTCCTCCTCCTCTGCTTCCACCAGCTCATCCAGTCAGCCACACACCTTCACCACCAACTTCAGCACAGCCCGGGGTAAACGTCAGCAGGCCATTCTGAAACTCATATGTTTGGGGGACAGGCCCCACACCGCGCAGGAGTTGTGGTGGGGTATTGAACAACAGACCGACGAGTGGTTTCTGCCGGTGGGCCTCAAGCCCGGCCTGGTGGTGTGCGATAATGGGCGAAATCTCGTCGCAGCTCTGGAACTAGCCGGTTTGACGCACATCCCTTGCCTGGCGCATGTGCTGAATTTGGTGGTGCAGAAGTTCATTCACAACTACCCCGACATGTCAGAGCTGCTGCAGAAAGTGCGGGCCGCCTGTGCGCGCTTCACAGCTTTCACGGCGTTCACATCCTGCCGCTGCTCACCTGTCTGCGCTACAGCGGAACTTCGGCCTTCCCGCTCACCGCCTCATATGCGACGTGCCCACCAGGTGGAACTCCACCTTGCACATGCTGGAGAGACTGTGCGAGCAGCAGCAGGCCATAGTGGAGTTTCAGCTGCTGCACTCTCACGCGTCAGTCTCACTGCGGAACAGCACCACTTCACCACCAATGATTGGGCCTCCATGCGAGACCTGTGTGCCCTGTTGCGCTGTTTCGAGTACTCCACCAACATGGCCAGTGGCGATGACACCGTTATCAGCGTTACAATACCACTTCTATGTCTCCTTGAGAAAACGCTTAGGGCGATAATGGAAGAGGAGGTGGCCCAGGAGGAGGAGGAGGAGGATGAGGGGTCATTTTTAGCACTTTCAGGCCAGTCTGTTAGAAGTGGCTCAGAGGGAGGTTTTTTGCAACAGCAGAGGTCAGGTACAAATGTGGCCAGCCAGGGCCCACTACTGGAGGACGAGGTAGGATGAGGATGAGGTGGAGGAGGATGAGGATGAAGCAGGTTCACAGCGGGGTGGCACCCGACACAGCTCAGGCCCATCACTGGTGCGTGGCTGGGGGGATACGGAGGACGATGACGATACACCTTCCACAGCGGACAGCGTGTCCTTACCTCTGGGGAGCCTGGCACACATGAGCGACTACATGCTGCAGTGCCTGCGCAACGACAGCAGAGTTGCCCACATTTTAACATGTGCAGACTACTGGGTTGCCACCCTGTTGGATCCCCGGTACAAAGACAATGTGCCCACCTTACTTCCTGCACTGGAGCGTGATAGGAAGATGTGCGAGTACAAGCGCACGCTGGTAGAGGCGCTCCTGAGAGCATTCCCAAATGTCACTGGTGAACAGTTGGAAGCCCAAGGCGAAGGCAGAGGAGGAGCAAGAGGTCGCCAACGCAGCAGTGTCACGGCCAGCTCCTCTGAGGGCAGGGTTAGCATGGTAGAAATGTGGAAAAGTTTTGTCTCCACGCCACAGCTAACTGCACCACCACCTGATACGGAACGTTTTAGCAGGAGGCCGCATTTCACTAACATGGTTGAACAGTACGTCTGCACACCCCTCCACGTACTGACTGATGGTTCGGCCCCATTCAGCTTCTGGGTCTCCAAATTGTTCACTTGGCCATAGCTATCCTTTTATGCCTTGGAGGTGCTGGCCTGCCCGGTTGCCAGCATTTTGTTTGAACGTGTATTCAGCACGGCAGGGGGCTTCATTACTGACAAACGCAGCGCCTGTCCACAGCCAATGTGGACAAGCTGACGTTCATAAAAATGAACCCGGCATGGATCCCACAGGACCTGTCCATCCCTTGTGCAGAATAGACATTTATAACTGCCTCCCCCTCAACCATATATTCTTCTACTCCGGGGCACTTCTTTATTGAATCCTCTTTTTTTAATTTTACCATCATATTGCGGTGCAACCAAAAGTTGAATGAACCTCTCCTCCGTCTAGGTGCCAGGGGCCTAATTATCTGAAAGTGGCCTGTTCCAGTGGTGGGTGACATGAAGCCTGATTGTCTGCTATGCGACCTCTCTCCTCTGTCTCGGTGCCGTGGGCTAAATTCTGGAAGTGGCCTTCTCTATTGCTGGGTGACATGAAGCCTGATTCTCTGCTATGCCACCTCTCTCCTCCGTCTGGGTGCCAGGGGCCTAATTATCTAAAAGTGGCCTTCTGCATTGGTGGGTGACATGACGCCTGATTCTCTGCTCTGCGACTTCTGTCCTCTGTCTGGGTGCTGGGGCCTAAATAACTGAAAGTGGCCTTCTCCATTGGTGGTTGACTTGAAGCCTGATTCTCTGCTATGGGACCTCTCTCCAATTGATATTGCTTAATTTTTATTAATTTTATTTTAATTCATTTTCCTATTCACATTTGTTTGCAGGGTATTTACCTACATTTTGCTGCCTTTTGTAGCACTCTAGCCCTTTCCTGGACTATTTTAAAGCCTTTTTAGTGCCCAAAAGTTCGGGTCCCCATTGACTTCAATGGGGTTCAGGATGAAGTTCGGGTCGAGTTCGGATACCGAACCCGAACATTTTCGGGAAGTTCGGCCGAACTTCACGAACCTGAACATACAGGTGTTCGCTCAACTCTATTCAAGAGGCCAAGACCGTATATTTTCTGCAATGTTTCAGTCAAGGCAATTGCTGCCGTAGCATACCTAAAGACCATAGACATCAAAGAACAATGCCATGTAGGGTTTGTCATGAGCTGGACCAAACTTGCGCCGCTCCGTGAACACACGATACCCACACTGGAACTCTGTGCTGCTGCGCTTGCAGTGGAGTTGGCTTAACTTATAACTTCAGGAATGAACCTAGAAATTGAAGAAGTCGAATTTTATACCGACGGCAAGGTAGTCCTAGGATATATTTGCAACAAAACCAGACGCTTTTATGTCTACATCTGCAATTGGGTACTAAGGATGAGGAGATCCACTTGTCCTACACAGCATAATCCTGTGGACCACCTGGCTAAATCCGTCGCAGCAAGCTTAAGGACACAACATTTTTTATGGGTCCAGCTTTCTTGTATCGTTCAACGTATTGCAGCATCGGATCCGATACATTCAAATTGGTAGACTCAGATGCCAATGAAGAAATCCAATGTGAAGTATCTGTTCTACGTACAGTGACTTTGAACCACCAATGCAAATCCCATCGTTTCAACAGGTTCTCCATCTGGATGTTGCTGTAGCCTGTGTAGTCCATACAGCTCAGACATAAGCTCTGTAAAGGTTGGCATCACTGAGAACATGCATTTACCGCTCCTAATCTGGAGAAGTTCAAAAACATAATTCACACTATATGACGTGAATGTCATGCAAAGGAAATAAACTACCTCAGCAAAGGCCAAACAGTCTCCAAGAATGACACCTTTATAAAGCTTGATCCCACCATTAACCAAGATGAGTTGCTAAGAGAAAAGGACCCAGTAGTGGGGTCTAGAGATGATCAAATTTCTCAAAAATTCAATTCGGCTGGTTCGCCAAATTTTCCAGAAAAATTCGCTTCTATCCGAATTTTTTCACTGCAAATCGCGTTAAAAAACTGCTATGTCCGGGCTTTATAGTGGTGTAGAACACTGTGTCTTGCAGTAACACGCATAGGGAGTCTGTTGTGGTAGTGAAATAATGCTGTGAGTCCGTATGACATGCAGATGACAGGCGTCGCTCTTAGAATCACTGCACACTTTACTCAGGTGTGAACTCAGTCTTACAGGTCCATGTTAGCGTAAAGTAGGCTACAGAGTGGCAAAATGACAGAGTCTGAAGTTGGCGACAGCATGAGGAGGTCACAGAACAAGTGTGTCAAAACTCACAAACATTTTTAGAGAACTACTAATAAAAGTGAAGTTTTACTGATTTAAATATTAAGGGTAAAAGTGGTGAATTGAGCTCAATTGAGCAAAGTTTTTTTTGAGGTCACAGAATGGTACAATGACAGAGTTTGGATTAAAGACTGAGGGCACAGATTGTTGAGAAAGATACATATGAACAGTTATCTATAGAGCTGTACGACGTTAACCTGCAGATTGTCACTTCAATGTAAAATTAAAGTTTTTCAATAAAAAAATTCAATATTAAATACTGAGGGCACAGATTGTTGAGCAAGATGCAGAAGGAAAGTTTTCCATAGAGCTGTACGATGGTAACCCGCACATAATGCAGCCCTCAAAAGAAAGTTGGGTTTGTTGGTTCCAAAACCCAAATTAGATTGTGGGGCGGGTGATCAGTTCAAGACCTTCAAGCAGCAGCATGATACCAATCAGTGGCAAGGTGACATAGTGTGGAGATGAGAGCAACAGCAGCAGCATGATACCACAGAGTGGCAAGGTGACATAATGTGGAGATGGCACCAACAGCAGCAGCATGATACCACATTGTGGCAAGGTGACATAGTGTGGATATGGCAACAACAGCAGCAGCATGATACCACAGAGTGTCAAGGTGACATAGTGGGGAGATGGCAGCAACAGCAGCAGCATGACACCACAGAGTGGCAAGGTGACATAGTGTGGAGATGGCAGCATCAGGAGGCCACAGAGTGGCATGGTGACATAGTGTGGAGATATGGATGATCTAATCTGATGTGTCAGGCTTCAGTGGGTTAAAATCCTGGCTGATCCATGCCTGATTCATCAAAAGTAAGTCTCTCCACATTTTGGTGGGACAGGCTAGTTCTTCGAGGGGTAACTATGGCCCTTGCAGCTCTAAACAACCGCTCTGATGCCACACTACTGGCCGGGCAGGACAGCTTTTCCAGGGCAAACTCTGCCAGCTGCGGCCACAAATCCAGTTTGGCTGACCAGTAGGCCAGCGGATCTTCTATGACGGCTGGCAGGGTGCTGTCCAAGTATGCCACCACCTGCTGGTTCAGGTCCTGCTCCAGGTCTACCTGCTGCTGCTGGTGAGTAGTTTCTTCACTATTCAGGTGAATAAAGCTGTTAATCATGGACTCTAGATTCAGGCTGATGGTGCTGGTACTGTTCCTGCGACTTCACCCCTCCCCAGCAGCCATGGCAGTGAAACAAGAGCGCAAAGGGCCCCTGGTCAGACCTGCGGGAGGATGGACAATGGCGCAGATAAGCAGCGACCAACTGACTACATAGGATGTCTCTATAGTAGTTCGGTTTGTCCTCCCTCTCGGCGGGTGTAAAAAAGGCCCCCATTTTGGAAGGGTAGCGAGGGTTCAACATGGTGGAGAGCCAGAAATCAACCCTCTGCCAAATGGTGACAATTCTACTGTCACTATGCAAACAAGTGAGCATGCAGCGGGTAATTGGTGCAAGTGACATGAATTGTGCAAGTGGATAACTGAGTTAACCAATCAATAACTGCTGGGTTGCTGGTCAAGACACAACCAGTAGATGACATGTGTGTATTTTTCTCTTTTTCTCCAGAAATATGAAAAAAAAAAACGCTTATAGTGCAAATAACACCCAAATGTGAACAGGGTATATTTTTTTCGGGTTGTACTGAACTGGCAATATACGCTTTTAGCGCTAATAACACCAAATGTGAACTGCGTTTATTTTTCTGGTATTGTACTATAATAGAGCATTAAACTCTTTCACCATATATAGCTGCATTGAACAGTTGCAGAGAGAATCAGAGTATATATTTCTATTTTTCCACAGATATAAACCACTACAGGCTTTTCAACATAGCACTTGCACCCCAATAACTAATTGCTGGATTTACAGACCCGTATTACAAGACTATCTGCATCCCCAAGTAATGTTTCCCTGCACAATGTAGTTTTTCCTATGATTCTCCCTATCTCCCTGCCTATGAAATGATTCCTCTCACTATCCTTTTCCTGCACTAGTGAATCGCTTCTTTGCTCTTTTTTAAACAATTAGTTGTTCTTTCACTGACTCTCCCTAGTGCCTGCATAGACGTCTGTCCCTGAACAAAGTACACTGGTGAATGGCAGAATCTAAGATGGCCACCGTATTTATAGGGTCTGTTAAATCAACGGGCTGGCTAGCTGCTGATTGGCTGTATGCATGGCATTATGGGTCATCCCCCCTTCCTAGAGTTCCTTGCCCCATGTCCTCACGTGTGTAGCTGCCATTTTATCCGCCATTTTAATAAAAGTAGCGATTCGTTACCATGAAGCATGAGGAAATTCGTATTCGTTCAGAAGCAAATTTTTCCTGAAATTCAGAAAGAATTCGACTTCATCAGCTTCAATTCGCTCATCCCTAGTGGCGTCTGTTGATGCCAGATAGGGAGAGTTCTGTCTAAGCACTGGGAGATTCATTTCAGCATCATTACAGATCACATCTGCTGTATTCTGTAGTTATTAGTTCGGTAACAGCACCAACTAGCGTAGGTAAAAATGTACTGCACTTTGTTTTCTTGTTAATAAAGTTTATCATATTGTGGGGAGTAGAGATGGCCTTGTGGTTCACCCCGCGGTCATTTCGTGGCAAACTTTGCGCTTTGGCAATTCGCCGAACATGTGAACATATGGCGATATCCGCCGGCGCCATATTCCTTTGCTTTGCGACATACTTTGACCCATGACACATCCATCAGGTGGGACAGGACAGCCAATTGAGAAGTTTCAGCACCTGGACACACCCCCACTCTATAAAAGAACCCAATCTGGCAGCCATTTTACATTCTGTGTTTTGCCAGTGTAGGGAGAAGTTGCTTTGTGGAGCAGGGACAGGCTGTTAGGGACACCAAAAGCTAGCTAATAAGGCCACAAAAGTCCTTTTAAGGACAAAAAGTATATTATAGTTCATTTGTATTGTGCAGCAGTTGAATGCAGTATACCTGTAGCCTCCAAAAAACTGATTGAGGGGTGTGATATACCTATAATATACTTTCTAACATAGAAAGCATATAGTGCATTTGTATTGTGCAGCAGTTGAATGCACTTCTGCTGCAATACTGCATCTATATAGAGGGACAAGCGATATTGGAACAACTATTTACAATGGGTGTGATATACCTGTAGCCCCCCCAAAAAACTGATTGAGGGGTTCGATATACCTTCTTCCCCAAAATACTGATTTAGGGCTTCAATATACCTGTTGCCTCAAATAAACAAGGTTGAGTGATATAACTGTTGTGGCAAAAAATAATAATTGAGGGGTGTGATATATCTGCTTCCACAAAATACTGATTAAGGGGTTTGATATACCTGCTTCCAAAAAATACTAATTAAGGGGTTTGATATACCTGCTTCCACCAAATATTGATTGAGGGCTGCGATATACCTGCTTCCACAAAATACTGATTAAGGGGTTCAAAATACCTGTTTCCACCAAAAATTAATTGAGGCCTGCAATATACCTGATTCCACAAAATACTGATTAAGGTATTCGATATACCTGTTTCCACCAAATAATGATTGAGGCCTGCGATATACCTGCTTCCACAAAATACTGATTAAGGGGTTTGATATACCTGCTTCCACAAAATTCTGATTGAGGGTTGCGCTATACCTGCTTCCACAAAATACTGGTTAAGGGGTTCGATATACCTGTTTCCACCAAATATTGATTGAGGCCTGCGATATACCAGCTTCCACAAAATACTGATTAAGGGGTTTGATATACCTATTTCCACCAAATATTGATTGAGGCCTGCGAAATACCTGCTTCCACAAAATACTGATTAAGAGGTTTGATATATCTACAAACGTAAAAACAAAGGTACAATGGCAGACTGCAGCTAGAGCTCCGTCCTGCCACTATGTTGGATGTTAGATGAGGCATTAGTTTATATTTTGGCCAAATTATGTAAGCCACCCACCACTTCACGGTTGCCTCTCGAGTGGTCCCTAACATTAATTCTTACCTTTTATGGGCCATATCAGCCACACAAAACCCAGGGAGTGCAGGTGCAGCATGCATGCCAGATACACTCTGCTTGTAACCCCGTCTGGTGCCATACAGCGTTCATCAGATCAAGGGATGCAAATACCAACATGCATGCTGAGCCCACTAGTACTTCTCCTGGAACCAAATGGCTTTTGGTAAGTTCAATAAAGCAGACTCAGTTTTATACTGACTTTAAAACCAGCCTACAGGGCGGATTCACTAGTCAGGTGTACATGACTGCATGGAGGTCACCACGCCTCCCATATATGCTACAAAGGAAAAAAAATGGAGGTAGCATCCTTTTTTCCTTTGTAGCATATATGGGAGGCGTGGTGACCTCCATGCAGTCATGCACACCTGACTAGTGAATCCGCCCTGTAGGCTGGTTTTAAAGTCAGTATAAAACTGAGTCTGCTTTATTGAACTTACCAGAAGCCATTTGGTTCCAGGAGAAGTACTAGTGGGCTCAGCATGCATGTTGGTATTTGCATCCCTTGATCTGATGAACGCTGTATGGCACCAGACGGGGTTACAAGCAGAGTGTATCTGGCATGCATGCTGCACCTGCACTCCTGGGTTTTGTGTGGCTGATATGGCCCATAAAAGGTAAGAATTAATGTTAGGGACCACTCGAGAGGCAACCGTGAAGTGGTGGGTGGCTTACATAATTTGGCCAAAATATAAACTAATGCCTCATCTAACATCCAGCATAGTGGCAGGACGGAGCTCTAGCTGCAGTGTGCCATTGCACCTTTGTTTTTACGTTTGTATGTGTATTTCACCATAGCAACGTGCACCTGCTTATTGGGTTGTGCTGACTGCAACCTCCATTTTTTTTAGGTTTGATATATCTGCTTCCACAAAATACTGATTGAGGGCTGCGATATACCTGCTTCCACAAAATGCTGATTAAGGGGTTCGATATACCTGTTTCCACAAAATATTGATTCAGGCCTGTGATATACCAGGTTCCACAAAATACTGATTAAGGGTTTTGATATACCTGCTTCCATAAAATACTGATTGAGGGCTGCGATATACCGATAAACCTGCTTCCACAAAATACTGATTAAGGGGTTCGATATACCTGTTTCCACCAAATATTGATTGAGGCCTGTGATATACCAGGTTCCACAAAATACTGATTAAAGGGTTTGATATACCTGCTTCCACAAAATACAGATTGAGGCCTTCGATATACCTGCTTCCACAAAACACTGATTAAGGGGTTCGATATACCTGTTTCCACTGAATATTGATTGATGCCTGCGATATACCTGCTTCCACAAAATACGGATTAAGGGGTTTGATATACCTGCTTCCACAAAATACTGATTGAGTCCTGTGATATACCTGCTTTAACAAAAAACTGATTAAGGGGTTTGATATACCTTTTTCCACCAAATATTGATTGAGGCCTGCGATATACCTGCTTTCACAAAATACTGATTAAGAGGTTTGATATACCTTTTTTCACCAAATGTTGATTGAGGCCTGTGATATACCTGTTTCCACAAAATACTGATTAAGGCCTGCGATATACCTGCTTCCACAAAATACTGATTAATGGGTTTGATATACCTGTTTCCACCAAATATTAATTGAGGCCTGCAATATACCTGCTTCCACAAAGTACTGGTTAAGGGGTTCGATATACCTGTTTCCACCAAATATTAATTGAGGCCTGCGATATATACTGCTTCCACAAAATACTGATTAAGAAAAATATATACATAGTTCACTGTTGCCGTTATTTGCGGTAAAAGCATTTAGTGGCTTATTTCAGTACAAAAAGAAAAATATATTTGTTGCTTTTAATTTATTTTGTTCAGCTAAAAGTATGTCTGCCAGGCCTTGCACAGAGGAGTGGCAGATGCCTAAATGTTTCTGGCGCAGGCAGAGGTTGCAGCTGAGTAAGGGGGCCATGGCAGAAGGAGTCGCAACCAGAGGCCTGAGCTCCCGGTGTCATCTAGCGGTCGTGTCTTGGCAAGCAAGCCAGCAGTTCTTGATTGGTTGACTCGGTGATCCACTTCATCCCAAGGGACATCAGACACCCCCAGCCAACAGTCGGTGGGTTTGTCAGACAAAACCCTTAGTTGCCACGGCCCGGGAGCAGGCCCTGTGCTCTCACCAGTCCTCAACCGGCCTCTGTCCTTTGCTGTATTGTATGCTGTGGGCTCAGCTCCGGTATATGGCGCAGACGAGCTACTAGAGGAAAGTGAGTAGCTACTGCCCAGCTAAGATGTGGGGGAGACATCCGCCGCTTCCTCTGCTAGATGGGCAAGTAGTGATGAGGAGAGTGGCGTGGGAGCTGCTGTTGCGAGCGTTCAGGCTCCTGACCCAGAGGCAGTTGAGGAGGACATCACTGATGTGCAGACACTACTCGATGATGATGAAGCCGATCTCACTTGGGAGCCGGGTGCAGACGGGGCTTCATCATCATCAGGAGAAGAGGGAGGCAGCTTGCCCGTCAGGCAGCGGAGGAACCAGAAAGGTGGTAGCATGGCTGGGAGTCAGCAGGATGGCAGCATTTAGAGGTCGGGAACCAAACGTGCCTGGGGTAGACCACCTGCTTAGCAGCAGCCTACCTGCCCGGGAAGTAGTGGTGTAGGGGTTTACGGAGACAGTGGCGGTAGCAGTCAGTTAGTGCAGACTGTTGGGGAGAAAATCACCTACTCGGCGGTGTGGCAGTTTTATTCAAAGCGCCAGAGGTGGTGAATGTGGCCATATGTCGAATCTATGGGCTGAAGGTGAAACATGGTCAGGGTGCCAATGTTGGCACTACGGCCCTTCGTCAACATATTCAGTGTCACCATACAGTGGCCTGGGAGAACCGTGGCTCCAATGTGGTGGTCTAGCCTGCCTCAGAAACTGCTGTATCACCCAGTGGCACTCAACTGGTTTCAGGCAGTCAAGGCTCCACCACCTCAGCCGAAGGGAGCTGTCTGTCATTCCCATCTTCTGCTTGTCCAGATGCTCCTACTCCTCGTCAGTCATTCCATCAGCAGTCGATCACCAAAGCAATTGCCACGAGACCGCAGTATGCATGCACGCATCCAACAGCAGTATGCATGCATGCATCCAACAGCGCAGAAGCTGAACGTGCTCCTGTCCAAGTTGCTGGTGCTGCAGTCCCTCCCTTTCCAAGTGGTGGACTCTGCACCTTTCAGAAAAACTGCACTAGTATGTAGAACAGAAGGTAGGCCAGTCCTTGATCCTGTTGGTGTCTGCCAAAGTGCACTGCACAGGGGAGGAACTGCTCCGTGTTATTCATCAAGAAATCGAATCCTGCCTTTCTCTGCGACAACTGAAAATCAGAACCATGCTGACCGGCAATAGGAAGAACATGGTGCCGGCGCTGCATCAAGGAAGGCTGTGTCAGGCTCCCTGCATTGCACACATGTTTAATCTGGTTGTCAAGCGGTTCCTGAAGTCTTCCACCCATCTGCAAGACATCCTAAAAATGGGCAGGAAACTTTGCATGCACTTCAGCCACTCGTAAACAGCAAAGCACAGCCTCCTTGAGCTGCAGCGGCAGAACGGCATCCCCCAACATAGGCTGATATATGACGTTTCCACCTGTTGGAATTCCACCCTCCATATGTTGGAACGACTATACAAACAGAGAAAGGCCATCAACGATTTCTTGATGTTGCAAGCGGATAGGAGTATTCCCCTGTGTAACTTCGATGTCAGCCAGTGGCAGCTCATACATGAAACCTGCCGTTTGCTTAGTCCCTTTGAGGATGCCACGTTATGAACAAACTGAACTACTACAGAAACATCCTATGTAGTCAGTTGGCCGCTGCCTATCTGTGTGATCGTCTATCCTCTTGCAGGCTTAACCGGGAGGGCCCTCTGCGGGGTGGGGTGGCAGGAGCAGTACCAGCTCCATCAGCATCAACCTGAGACTACAGTCGCTGATAAGTAGCTTTCTTCACCCACACAGTGAAGAAACTACTCACCAGCAGCAACAGGTAGACCTGGAGCAGGACCTGAACCAGCAGGTGGTGGAAAACTTGGACAGCACCCTGCCAACCCACATGGAATATCCGCTGTAACTAATGGGCAGCCAAACTAGATTTGTGGCCCCAACTGGCCGAGTTTGCCCTGGAAAAGCTGTCCTGCCCGTCTAGTAGTGCGGCATCAGAACGGATGTTTAGTGTGGCGGGGTCATGGTGACCCCAAGGAGAACTCGTCTGTCCACCCAAAATGTTGAGAGACTGACCTTTGTCAAGATGAATCAGGCTTGGATCAGCCAGATGAATCAGGCGTGGGAGACTGGTTTCTTCTGGCCACCTGCCTCGCTACTACTCTAATGCTGCCTCCCGCCTCATGCCAAGTGCTCCTTCTTTCTTTAGCGAGGGAGAGGAGAAAACAGTGGCACTGCTATTCCAAGGCAACCACACTTGAAAATTGCACAGTCCAAAGTGCATACAGCTAAATGTGCACCCAGTATGGTGGCGCAGTATCGAGGTGCTCAGCAATCAATAATCAGAAGGAAGTTCATCCGATTCTTTAATAAGAATATAGAATAACATGCGGCACTCACCATGCGCTTAAAACTTCTCTTTATTTCTTCATATGATGTATGACAACATGTCAAGGGAATAGGTAGCGGACACGATCCACATGCAGTCGGCGGCTACGGCCGTTTCGCGCGAACACACGCGCTTCGCCAGGCCGCACTGACGTTCCGTCGTGACTCCACGCTTTTTATTAGGAACACCTCCCCAATTGTTATGACGACACTGGGACGCTTCAACACGATTGGGACCTTTAAAAACAACTTGCGTATGAAAAAGATACATTCAGCAAACCTTATTGACTTCAACATCTTAAGCCTAAACATGTGGATGGGTCTCACCACCTCTACTCCCGCAAAGGACAGGCAACGTGGACTCCCATCATGGGTGCTATGAACGTGCTCGATCAGTTGCGGTGAACCTTTGCCCATGCGGATCGAATTCACGTGCTCACGTATGCGCTCAAATAAGGGACGTATGGTCTTGCCAATATAAAACATCCTACAGGGACAGAAGATAACGTAGACAACAAATGACTGAGGTACGAGAATTTATAAAATCGTTAACCTTATGTGTTACTCCTCCTATCTGTAACCATTTGCTACGTGAATTCTGGGGACATAGCGAACATCTTCCACACCTGTAGTTTCCAACTGACCGACTACTGGACAGCCATGTGGTGCGTTCTGGGTGGTGCAACACAGTATGGACCAACTTGTCCTTTAATGTGTGGCACCTCCTAAACGCCACCAATGGCTTATTAGCCGTAATGTCTTTCAAACCGGCATCTCCTTTAAGTAGGTCCCAAAAGTTCCTGGATGACTTTTTTGACAAATTCCACAGCAGGACTATATTTGAAGGCAAAGGCAAAGCGTTCTGCAGCTTCTCTTTTTCTTACCTCCTTCAGGAGGTCTTTGCGGTTCAAGTTTGCCAGCACCAGCACCGCCTACTCTTGCAGAGGGAGGCAAGGTGGATCCTAGGTACAGGAGCAATAGGAGCAAATGGACTTAATGACAAAAATGATATGTCAGTATTTTTGTAAAGGTTGGTGACTCGCGATTTGTGCAGAGTCAGTGATAACTCAGTGCCCGATACAAATAGCGGGATGGTGCCCATAACAAGCCATCCACATGTTTAGGCTTAAGATGTTGAAGTCAATAAGGATTGCTGAATGTATCTTTTTCATACGCATGTTGTTTTTAATGGTCCCAATCGTGTTGAAGCATCCCAGTGTCGTCATGACAATTGGGTAGGCGTTCCTAATAAATAGCGTGGAGTCACGCCAGGACGTTAGTGCGGCCTGACGAAGCGCGTGTGTTCGCGCGAAACGGCCGTAGCCGCCGACTGCATGTGGATCGTGTCCGCTACCTATTCCCTTGACATGTTGTCATACATCATATGAAGAAATAAAGAGAAGTTTTAAGCGCATGGTGAGTGCCGCATGTTATTCTATATTCTTATTGAAGAAGTGCTCCTTCTTTCACCTACCATCATCAGTGGATACTGGTATTGCCACCCACCGCCCCACTCTTTCACCTGGTCACTTTGAGGTTTCCTGATGCTGCTGCTGTTGCCATCTCCACAATATGTCACCTTGCCATTGTATAGTCTCTTGGAGCGGCAGGGGCAATATTCGAATTTGCGATATTTCGCAAATATTTGGGTGAATATTCGTCATAAATTTGTGAATTTGAGAATTCACGATTTTTTTATTGCTTGCAAAAACGGCAATGTAATATGCACATATTGCGTGCGCAATACAGGCTTGGGTCACTATTGCAAAATTTTTCAAACTGCTAGAAGTTTCTTGAGACTGGAGAAAATGGTTGGCATGGCAGAACATTACAAAAGCTTTATATGCAGATAGAGTGCTCCAAAATATTCGCATTTGCGCAAATCGGCAATTAATGATTAGTGTTGATCGTGAAAATTCTAATAAAGAATTTTTGTTGCGAATATTGGCACTTTGAGAATTTGTGAATAGCTAGAATATAGTGCTATATCTTCGTAATCGCAAATATTTTGGTCCGGCTTCTTGCTTGCGGGCCAATGAGAAGGCTGCAATGTCTTTGATTTTAGGAGTAGTGTTGATTCGTATGGCGAATTTTCATCGTGAATTTTACCGTACATTTTTCGATTGCTGATTTTCGCAAATCAAGAAGATAATGACTAGAGATCACGAATTCTCAAATTTGCGAATATATGATGAATATTCGCCCAAATATTCACAAAATATCGTGAATTTCAATATTGCCCCTGCTGCTCATCACTGTTAATAATGTGCATATTTTTGCGCAATACATGCAACTTCACATTTTAGCAGCTCTGACTACATATTAGTGATTGGTGCACTAAGTATTGTTATGAACTTGTGACATCACAGCACTATGTATGTAGCATGTATGGACAGCAGAACCTATCACACTACCTAACACCCTGCACTGAAAACTATCAGCTACACTATATAACAATCTAACCTACACTGACTATCTCCCACTAAATATCTGTATGATATATATATATATATATATATATATATATATATATATTAACTAACTAACTAACTATCTAATGTAATGACACAGCAAAGCACAGAGCACAGCAATGACACTGCTGTCTCTCTCAGAACTGTAGAAAACTGCAGAAAATGGCTGCTGAGAAAGTTCTTATATAGTAAAAGGGTAGGCAACTTTCCTATTGGTTGCTAGGGATGTTGCTAAGCAGGGAGGGATCATGTGTGCAGAGGGAAAAAAAAGAGTAGAATATTCGCTTATATGAATATATAGCACTATATTCTAAATCTTCTCGAATTCTCGAAGTGGCGATATTCGCGAGTAAAATTTGTGATTCAAATATTTGCGCTCAAAACTACTCCTGAAGCTGTTGCCATCTCCACACTATGTTAACTTGTCACTCTGTGGTATCCTGATGCTGCTGCCACCTCCAGACTCTGTCATTCTGCCACTCTATAGCTTACTCATGCTGCTGCCACTTCCAGACTCTGTCATTGTGCCGCTCTGTGGTCTCCTGATGCTGCTGCTGCTGCTGCCAGCACCTCCAGACTCGGTCATTGTGCCACTATGTGGCCTCCTGATTCTCATGCCACCTCCAAACTCTGTAATTGTGCCACTCTGTGGCCTACTCATGCTGCTTCCACCTCCACACTTGGTCATTGTGCTACTATGTGGCCTCCTCCTGATGCTGCTGCTGCTACCTCCAGACTGGGTCATTTTGCCACTCTGTGGCCAACTCATGCTGCTGCCAATTCCAGACTCTGTCATTGTGCCACTCTGTGGCCTACTCATGCTGCTGACACCTCCACACTCGATCATTGTGCCACTCTCTGGCCTCCTCTTGATGCTGCTGCCGACACCTACAGACTCTGTCATTGTGCCGCTCTGTGGTCTCCTTATACTGTTTCCACCTCCAGACCCTGTTATTGGGCCACTATGTGGTCTCCTCATGCTGCTTCCTTCTCACCACTATGTCATAGGTCCATTCTGTGGACTTCTCATGCTGTTCCCACCCTCCCCACATCATGACTGGTCCACTATTTTGGCTTTCGGCCTGGCTGAAATCATCATTTATGTGACCTTTCTTCTGATCTGTCAGAAGCAAGGAAAAATGAGACACACCACAGATACTGTTTGTGTAGCAGCTGTAAAGCCTGTATGGTCCCATCAGAATTTACTTATTTTTTGGTAGTCAAAAGCAGGAGTGGGTACCAAACACAAAAGACATGCAAATAAGGTTTAGCGAACACCTGGAAGTTCGGGTTTGACAGGTTCAGCCGAACCTGAACCCCATTGAAGTCAATGGGGACCCAAACTTTGGGGCACTAAAATGGCTCTAAAAAAGTAATAGATAGGGCTAAAGGGCTGCAAAAGGAAGCAAAATGTGAGAAAGAGCAGTACAATAGACTTGCAAACAAATGTGGATAGGGAAAAAATGACTTAAAATAACAAAATATAAAAAAAAGTCAAAAATGATGATCTTGACCTAGGAGGGGAAGTTCAAAGTGGAGTAGGAGGTTGAGAAGGCGGTGGATGTGGTGGTGTAGGTGGAAGCAGTGCTGGATGAGGAGGAAGTAGCCAAAACTGTTATTGTAGTTTATTTTTATTTTTTTTCCTTTGTTTATTTATTTTTTAATTTTTTATAAATTTAGGAAGACCCTAAAACATTGGGAAATAGAAAAGAGAATGCAAAGAGAAAGTGCGCTGGAGTATATCAATGGCTGTATGCGGCCGGTATACTTGTCCATTCTGCCCACGGTACGGACAAGTCCTGTGAGATACATGCCTGGTTCATTTTAATAAACCTGAGCTTGTCCACATTGGCTGTGGACAGGCGCCTGCGCTTGTCTGTGATCACCCCCATAGGCTTGCTAAACACATGTTCGGTCAATACACTTTCTGCAGGGCAGGCCAGCACCTCCAAGACGTAAAGGGCAAGCTCAGGCCATGTGCCCAATTTGGAGACCCAGAAGTTGAATGGGGCAGACCCATCAGTCAGTACATGTAGGAGTGTGCACATGTACTGTTCCACCATGTTGCTTAAATGCTGCCTCCTGCTAAGAATTTCCATATCAGCTGGTGGTGCTGGTTGTTGTGGCTTTCTGACAAAGCTTTTCCACATTTTAGCCATGCTAACCCTCTCTTCTTCCGCCTCCTCTGCCTTCTCCACCAGTGATGGAATTAAGAATGGCACGTTGTCCTTGTAGTGGGGATGTGGAACGGTGGCCACCCAGTAATCAGCACTGGTTTGAATGTGGGCAACTCAGAGGTCATTGCGCAGGCTCTGCAGCATGTAGTCACTCATGTGTGGCAGGCTGCCCAGAGGCAATGACAAGCTGTCCTCTGTGGGAGGTGTATTTTCTGTGTCCTCTGTATCCCCCAGCCACGCTCCAGTGATGCCCATAAGCTGCTTTGGGTGCCACCCTGCTGTGAACACGGTTCCTCCTCATCATCTTCCACCTCCTCATCCTCCAGAATTGTGCCATGGCTGGACAATTGTGTACCTGGCCTCTGTTGGTGCAGGAACCCACCCTGCAAGCCACTTGTGAATGACTAGCCAGATAAATGTGGAAATGATCCCCTTCCACCTTCTGTGTCATATCCTCTTCCATCATCGCCCAAAGTGTTTTTTCAAGGAGACACTGCTCGCACAGTCTCCCCAGCATGTGCAAGGTTGAGTTCCACCTTGTGGGCACGTCGCATATGAGACAGTAAGCGGGAAGACCGAAGTTACACTGCAGCACAGACAGGCGAGCAGCAGCAGGGTGAGAATGCCGAAAGCACGCACAGACGGCCCTCACTTTATGCAGCAGATCTGACATATCGGGGTAATTTTTTAGGAACCTCTGCGTCACCAAATTCAGCACATGCACCAGGCAAGGGATGTGCATCAAACCGGCTAGGCCCAGCGCTGCTACGAGATTTTGCCCATTATCACACACCACCAGGCCAGGCTTAAGGCTCATTGGTACTAACCCCTCATCGATTTGTTGTTTCATGCCCGTCCACAGCTCCTGCGCGGTGTGGGATTTTTCCCCAAAACAGATGAGTTTCAAAACAGCCTGCTGTCGTTTCCCCCTGGCTGTGCTAAAGTTGGTGGTGAAGATGTTACACTGACCGGATGAGGAGGCAGTAGAGGAGGAAGCGGAGTAGGAGGAAGAGGCAACAGGAGCAAAGAGAAATGTCCTGCAATCCTTGTTGGCGGAAAGATATGTGCCAAACTGCTATCTGCCTCAGGCCCAGCCGCCACTGAATTTACCCAGTGTGCCGTTAGATATAATGTCCCTGCCCATGCCTACTGGTCCACATATCGGTGGTTATGTAGACCTTGTCACAGATGGCGTTTCGCAGTGCACACCTGATTTTGTCTGCCACTTGTTTGTACAGGGAAGGGAGGGCTCGCCTGGAAAAGTAGTGGCGGCTGGGAACCCCATACTGTGGGACTGCTACCTCCATAAGGTTTTAAAAAGTCTCTGTCTCCACCAGACAATACGACAGCATTTCAAAGGCCAGGAGTTTTAAAATGCTGGCATTCAGGGCCAGGGATCGCAGCTGGGTAGGGGGGTACTTCTTCTTTCTTTCCAGTGTTTGGGAGATGGACAGCTTAATTCTTCCATGGGACATTGTGGAGATGCTTGGTGACGGAGGAGGTTGCGTTGCTGCCACATCCACTGTTTGTGGGGTGGCAGGTGCCACTGTCACTCCAGAGGGGGAGGAAGAGGCTGAGACTGCAGCAGAAGAGGGAGCAGGAGGAGCCTGAGATCTTTGTTGGTTTTTGAGTAGAGTTGAGCAATCACCTGGATGTTCGGGTTCGAGAAGTTCGGCCGAACCCGATCCGAACTTCATCCCGAACCCGAACACCATTGAAGTTAATGGGGACCGGAACTTTTGGGCACTAAAAAGGCTGTAAAATAGTCCAGGAAAGGGCTAGAGGGCTGCAAAAGGCAGCAAAATGTAGGTAAATGCCCTGCAAACATATGTGGATAGGGAAATTAATTAAAATAAAATGAATAAAAATTAACCAATATCAATTGGAGAGAGGTCCCATAGCAGAGAATCAGGATTCAAGTCACCCACCAATGGAGAAGGTCACTTTCTGTTATTTCGGCCCCAGCACCCAGACAGAGGAGAGAGGTCCCATAGCATAAAATTAGGCTTCATATCACCCACCACTGGAGAAGGTCACTTTTAGTTATTTAGGCCCCAGCACCCAGACAGAGGAGAGAGGTCCCACAGCAGAGAATCAGGTGTCATATCACCCACCACTGGAGAAGGCAACTTTGAGTTATTTAGGCCCCAGCACCCAGATTGAGTAGAGGTTCATTCAACTTTGGGTTGCACCGCAAGATAATGGTAAAGTTAAAAAAAATGAGGATTCAATAAAGAAGTGCCCCGGAGTACAAGAATACATGGTTGAGTGGGAGGCAGTTATAAATGTCTATTTTGCTCAAGGGAGGGACAGGTCCTGTGGGATCCATGCCTGGTTCATTTTTATGAACGTCAGCTTGTCCACGTTGGCTTTGGACAGGCGGCTGCGTTTGTCAGTAATGACGCCCCCCTACCGTGCTGAATTCACGTTCAGACAAAACTCTGGCCGCCGGGCAGGCCAATATCTTCAAGGTATCAAATGCTAACTCTGGCCACGTGGACAATTTGGAGACCCAGAAGTTGAATGGGGCCGAACCATCAGTCAATACGTGGAGGGGTGTGCAGACATACTGTTCAACCATGTTAGTGAAATGCTGCCTCCTGCTAACACGTTCCGAATCAGTTGGTGGTGCAGTTAGCTTTGGCGTGGAGACAAAACTTTTCCACATTTCTGCCATGCTAACCCTGCCCTCAGAGGAGCTTGCTGTGACACAGGCTGCGTTGGCGACCTCTTGGTCCTCCTCTGCCTTGTGCTTGAACTCACGCATCTTCCTATCACGCTCCAGTGCAGGTGGGCACATTGTCTTTGTACCAGGGATCCAGCAGGGTGGCAACCCAGTAGTTTGCACACGTTAAAATGTGGGCAACTCTGCTGTCGTTGCGCAGCACTGCAGTATTTAGTCGCTCATGTGTGCCAGGCTGCCCAGAGGTAAGGACAAGCTGTCCTCTGTGGGAGGTGTATCCTTATCGTCCTCCGTATCCCCCAAGCCACGCACCAGTGACGGGTCTGAGTTGTGTCGGGTGCCACCCCACTGTGAATCTGCTTCATCCTCATCCTCCTCCACCTCCTCATACTCCTTGTCCTCCAGTAGTGGGCCCTGGCTGGCAACATTTGTACCTCGCCTCTGCTGTTGCAAAGAAACTCCCTCTGAACCACTTCTAACAGACTGGCCTGAAAGTGCTAACAATGACCCCTCCTCCTCCTCCTGGGCCACCTCCTCTTCCTTTATCGCACTAAGAGTTTTCTCAAGGAGACATAGAATTGGTATTGTAACGCTGATAACGGCGTAATTGCCACTGGCCATGTTGTTGGAGTACTCGAAACAGCGCAACAGGGCACACAGGTCTCGCATGGAGGCCCAATCATTGGTGGTGAAGTGGTGCTGTTCCGCAGTGCGACTGACGCGTGCGTGCTGCAGCTGAAACTCCACTATTGCCTGCTGCTGCTCGCACAGTCTCTCCAGCATGTGCAAGGTGGAGTTCCACCTGGTGGGCACATCGCATATGAGGCGGTGAGCGGAAAGGCCGAAGTTACGCTGTAGCGCAGACAGGCGAGCAGCGGCTGGATGTGAACGCCGGAAGCGCGCACAAACGGCCCGCACTTTATGCAGAAACTCTGACATGTCGGGGTAGTTGTGAATGAACTTCTGCACCACCAAATTCAGAACATGCGCCAGGCAAGGGATGTGCGTCAAACCGGCTAGTCCCAGAGCTGCGAAGAGATTTCGCCCATTATCGCACACCACCAGGCCGGGCTTGAGGCCCACCGGCAGAAACCACTTGTCGGTCTGTTGTTCAATACCCTGCCACAACTCCTGTGCGGTGTGGGTCCTGTCCCCCAAACGTATGAGTTTCAGAATGGCCTGCTGACGTTTACCCCGGGCTGTGCTGAAGTTGGTGTTGAAGGTATGTGGCTGACTGGATGAGCCGGTGGAAGCAGAGGAGGAGGAAGCCGAGTAGGAGCAGGAGGCAAAGAATGATGCCCTGCGATCCTTGGCGGCGGAAGGACATGCGCCAAGAAACTCTCCGCCTGGGCCCTAGCTGCCACTACATTTACCCAGTGTGCAGTTAGGGAGATATAGCAAACCCTGGCCGTGCTTACTGGTCCACGTATCTGTGGTTAGGTGGAGAAGGCAGGGGAGGCATGGCTGTCTTGGAGAAGAAGTGGCGGCTGGGAACAACATACTGTGGGACAGCCATGGACATCAGCTGTTTGAAGCTGTCTGTGTCCACCAGCCTGAATGACAGCATTTCAAAAGCCAGTAGTTTAGAAATGCTGGCATTCAGGCCAAGTACTCGAGGGTGGCTAGGTGGGAATTTACGCTTTCTCTCCAAGGTTTGTGAGACGGAGAGCTGAACGCTGCCGTGTGACATGGTGGAGATGCTTGGTGACACAGGTGGTGGTGTCGGTGGCACATCCTCTGTTTGGTGGGCGGCAGGTGCCAACGTTCCTCCGAGGCGGAGGAAGAGGCCGAGGCAGCAGCAGAAGAGGGAGCAGGGGGAGATTGAGTGAGTTCCTTGTTTTTAAGGTGTTTACTCCACTGCAGTTCATGCTTTGCATGTAGATGCCGGGTCATGCAGGTTGTGCAAAGGTTCAGAACGTCAATGCCTCGCTTCAGGCTCTGATGGCACAGCGTGCAAGCCACTCGAGTCTTGTCGTCAGCACATTGTTTAAAGAAGTGCCATGCCAGAGAACTCCTTGAAGCTGCCTTTGGGGTGCTCGGTCCCCGGTGGCGGTGGCCAGTAGCAGGCGAAATCTCTTGGCGGCGGCTGTTCTGCTTTTGCCCCCTGCTCCCTCTTTTGCTACGCTGTTGGCTCGGTCTCACCACTGCCTCTTCCTCAACTATGAAAGTCAGTGGCACGACCTTCATTCCATGTGGGGTCTAGGACCTCATCGTCCCCTGCTTTATCTTCCACACAGTCTTCCTCCCTGACCTGCTGTTCGGTCTGCACACTGCAGAAAGACGCAGCAGTTGGCACCTGTGTTTCGTCATCATCAGAGACATCCATACTCCGATGAGGTGGTATTCCCATGTCCTCATCATCATGAAACATCAGTGGTTGTGCATCAGTGCATTCTATGTCTTCCACCACTGGGGAAGGGCTAGGTGGATTCCCTTGGGAAACCATGCCAGCAGAGTCTTCAAACAGCATAAGAGACTGCTACATAACTTGAGGCTCTGACAAATTCCCTGATATGCATGGGGGTGATGTGACAGACTGATGGGCTTGGTTTTCAGGCGCTACCTGTGCGCTTTCTGCAGAAGACTGGGTGGGAGATAATATTGTGAACGTGCTGGATGCACTGTCGGCCACCCAATCGACTAGCGCTTGTACCTGCTCAGGCCTTACCATCCTTAGAACAGCATTGGGCCCCACCAAATATCGCTGTAAATTCTGGCGGGTACTGGAACCTGAGGTAGTTGGTTCACTAGGACATGTGGCTGTGGCAGAATGGTCATGTCCTCTCCCAGCACCAGATGGTCCACTAACCACCACGACCGCGTCTGCATCCCTTACTAGATGTTTTCCTCATTGTTACCGTTCACCAATCACAACAATAAGAAAAAAAATATTTGGCCCAAATTCAGGCATTTTGTTAAAGGCACCTAACATTATCTGCCTATTTATTTATGTACCGTATTACAATAATCCAGGCACAGCAGTAACCACTGATTAAGTGGAATATCAATTGTAGGCCTAGTATTTGGGCCATGAAATCTATCTTTTTATGGACAGAATTACACTTGGAGATGCACAGTAGCGTTTGAAAAAATATGTAGGATTATGCCTTCAGCAATTGTATTTTAACACTTTGTGTAATATACCGTTTAACGGACAGAAATACAAAGGGAGATGCGCGGTAGCATGTGAAGTTATTGAGGATGACTCTCTCAGCTCTTGTATATACACCATGAGTGTAATATACTTTTTAACGGACATATTAACACTTGGCCTGCAACAACTGGAACACCAGATTCATGGTATTGATACATTGGCAAGTGAATTTTACCCCAGAACAAAATATATCCTTTGCAGGACACTATTAATCTTGGCCAGCCACAGCTGAAACCCCAGATTTATGGTATTGCTATTTTGGCAATTTAATTTCACCCCAGAACAAAATATCTCCTTTGCAGGACACTATTAAACTTGGCCAGCCACAGCTGAAACCACTGATTTATGGTATTGCTATTTTGGCAATTGAATTTCACCCCAGAATAAAATATATCCTTTGCCGGACACTATTAAACTTGGCCAGCTACAGCTGAAACCACTGATTTATGGTATTGCTATTTTGGCAATTAAATTTCACCCTAGAACAAAATCTATCCTTTGACGGATACTATTAAACTTGTCCAGTCAAAGCTGGAACACCAGATTCGGTGTATTGCTATTTTGGCAATTAAATTTCGCCCCAGAAAAAAATATACCCTGTTACAGACAAATTTAAACTAGACCTGCAACAGCTGGAACACCAGATTCAGTGTATTGCTATTTTGGCAATTAAATTTCACTCCAGAAAAAAATATATCCTGTTAAGGATAGATTTAAACTAGGCCTGCAACAGCTGGATCACCAGATTTAGGGTATTGCTATTTTGGCAATTGAATTTCACCCCACAACAAAATATATCCTTTGCCGTACACTATTAAACTTGGCCAGCCACAGCTGAAACCACTGATGTATGGTATTGCTGTTTTCGCAATTGAATTTCACCCCAGAACAAAATATATCCTTTGCCGGACACTATTAAACTTCGCCAGCCACAGCTGAAACCACTGATTTATGGGATTGCTATTTTGGTAATTAAATTTCACCCTAGAACAAAATCTTTCCTTTGACGGATACTATTAAACTTGTCCAGCCACAGCTCAAACCACTGATTTATGTTATTGCTATTTTGGCAATTAAATTTCGCCCCAGAAAAAAATATACCCTGTTACGGACAGATTTAAACTAGGCCTGCAACAGCTGGAACACCAGATTCAGGGTATTGCCATTTTGGCAATTAAATTTCACCCCAGAAAAAAATATACCCTGTTACGGATAGAGTTAAACTAGGCCTGCAACAGCTGGATCACCAGATTCAGGGTATTGCTATTTTGGCAATTGAATTTCACCCCAGAACAAAATAAATCCTTTGCCGGACACTATTAAACTTGGCCAGCCACAGCTGAAACCACTGATGTATGATATTGCTATTTTGGCAATTAAATTTCACCCCAGAACAAAATATATCCTTGCCGGACACTATTAAACTTGGCCAGCCACAGGTGAAACCCATGATTTATGGTATTGCTATTTTGGCAATTGAATTTCACCCCAGAAAAAAAAATATCCTTTGCAGTGCACTATTAAACTTGGCCAGCCACAGCTGAAACCACTGATTTATGGTATTGCTATTTTGGCAACCAGATTTCACCCCAGAACAAAATATATCCTTTGCAAGACACTATTAAACTTGGCCAGCCACAGCTGAAACCACTGATTTATGGTATTTCTATTTTGGCTATTGAATTTCAACTCAGAACAAAATATATCCTTTGCCGGTCACTATTATACTTTGCCAGCCACTGCTGGGACACCAGATTTAGGGGATTGCTATTTTGGCAATTGAATTTCACCACAGAAAATTATCTATCCTTTGCCAGACAGCAGGCAGTATTACACTTGGCTAGCCACAGCTGGGACACCAGATTTAGGGGATTGCTATTTTGGCAATTGAATTTAACCCCTTAATAAACTATAGAAATTTCTATCCTGAGTTTCAATAAGGCAATAAGCACAGCCAACCGACTGATGTAGGATATAGCAAAAAATAAAATAGTATTGATTGATTGATGGACTTGGTGGCAGCTTGTTCTGGTGCACCACAAAATGCTGCCAATCACTACAGAATAAAGTGACAGAAAAACGCTCTGTGCAGCCTAAAAACTAGTGAGCAATTAACTAGCAGAAGTTGAATAATTCACAGCTGTAGATCGATCACTTCATTAGGTGTTTTTGCTGACTTTTCCCTGCCTAATCTCGCCCTCACAGAAGCTGCATCCTCTCCCTACACTAATCAGAGCAGTGTGACATGCGGCGCTACGTGACTCCAGCTTAAATAGAGGCTGGGTAACATGCTGCACTTGGCCAATCACAGCCATGCCATTAGTAGGCATGGCTGTGATGGCTTCTTAGGGCAAGAAGTAAAATGCTAGCTGATTGGCTGCTGTGCAGCCCTTCAGAAAGCGGGAAGAAATCGCCGAACAACGGAATGAAGCCCAAACTTTTTTGAAAATGTTCGGGTACGGGTCCGGTAAGAATCCGAACTGTGCTCGAACTGTTTGCTCAACATGTACACAAACATAGAAAAGGATTCTTCACGGTAAGAGCAGTGAGACTATGGAACTCTCTTCCTGAGTAGGTGGTGATGGTGAGTACAATAAGGCAGTGTTTCCCAACCGGTGACAGCAAAAGGCTGTCCGGGCATGCTGGGAGTTGTAGTTTTGCAACAGCTGGAGGCACACTAGTTGGGAAACACTGCAATAAGGGAATTCAAGAGGGGACTGGATGTATTTCTGGAGTGTAATAATATTTCAGGCTATAGCTACTAGAGAGGTGTCGTTGATCCAGGGAGTCATTCTGATTGCCTGATTGGAGTCGGGAAGGAATTTTTTTTTCCCTTGGTCAAATTGGCTTCTGCCTCACAGGGTTTTTGCCTTCCTCTGGATCAACTTGTAGGAAACAGACCGAACTGGATCTTCGGTCTTATATACTATGTTACTATGTACTTGCTTGCTCTCTTGGTGGAAGACATTTAACACTTTTTACTGTCTAATGACTGCCCCATTGTCTGGGTGTCAGGGGCCTATATGTCGTTTAATCATTTGTTGTCTTGGTGGGAGATATTAAACTCTTTTTACTGTCTAATGACCGCCCCATTGTCTGAGTGTCAGTGTCCTATATTTCGTTTAATTGCTTGCTGTCTGGGTGAGAGACATTAAACTATTTTTACTGTCAAATTGCCTCTCCTCTGTCTGGGTGTCAGGGGCCTATATAAATGATAATGGCCTGTTCCATTGCAGGTTGACCTGAGGCCTGTGTTGCTGTTACGGGACCGCTCTCCTCTTTGCGGGTGCCATGGCCCTGAGTCTGTGAATGAGGCCTGTGGCACTGCAGGCAGACATGAATCCTTTTTGGCTGTGATAAGAACATCAACTCCCATAGCATTCCCACCTGATGCCACCCCAACCTCCTATTCCACCTCCTCCTCCAATTTGCCAATTGATATTGGTTAATTTTTATTTATTTTATTTTATTTTGAGTCATTTCCCTATCCACATTTGTTTGCAAGGGATTTACCTACATTTTGTTGCCTTTTGCAGCCCTCTAGCCGTTTCTTGGGCTATTTTACAGCCTTTTTGGTGCCCAAAAGTTCGGGTCCCCATTGACTTCAATGAGGATCGGGTTCGTGGTGAAGTTCAAGTCAAGTTCGGATCCCAAACCCGAACATTTTCGGGAAGTTCGGCAGAATTTCTCGAACCCGAACATCCAGGTGTTCGCTCAACTCTAATCATAACCCAAAGGAATCTGCACTGAAAGGATATCTGTCAGGTCATCATGTCTGCTACCCTATATCAGGACAGTAGAGGATATAGGGCTATATGCTGATCTCAGGAATGTGTGTTTTTCTTGCGTTAGTATTTTAATGTACTAATGTACAAATCATGCAAACAATATATCCCAACCTCCCACTCTATCCCATACTAGCTTCAAACAGGGAGACATACTGTAGGAGATTGACAGATCCAAAGTGATTTTCCAGTTGATATCCTTTCTCTTGTAGGTTTACATTCCATTTTTTTTAAAAGGGTTGGTTTGGTGGCACATGGATATCTGCAAGCCCTACACAGGTGAATGGAATTCATTTTCATTCGCAGACATTTTCTGCCCCGTGTGAAGCCACCCTAAGGCCCCTTTCACACGAGCGAGTTTTCTGCGCGGGTGCAATGCGTGAGGAGGACGCATTGCACCCTCACTGAATCCGGACCCATTCTTTTCTATGGGGCTGTGCACATGAGCGGTGATTTTCACGCATCACTTCTGCATTGCGTGAAAATCGCAGCATGCTCTATATTGTGCGTTTTTCACGCAACGCAGGCCCTATAGAAGTGAATGGGGCTGCGGGAAAATCGCAAGCATCCGCAAGCAAGTGCGGATGCAGTGCGATTTTCCCGCATGGTTGCTTAGCAACGGGACCAGATCTTTATTATTTTCCCTTATAATATGGTTATAAGGGGAAATAATAGCATTCTTAATAAAGAATGCATAGTAAAATGAAGTGGAAGGGGTTAAAAATAATAAAAGTTCACTTACCTTAGCCACTTGATCGCGTAGTTGCGATCTGTCCTCTCTTTCCCTGCAGCATCTATGATCTAAAGGACCTGTGATGACGTCACATCACATGGTCCAATCACATGGTCCATCTTACCATGGTGATGGACCATGTGATGTGACGTCATCACAGGTCCTTTAGTTCTTAGCTGATGCTGGGAAAGAGAGGTCAGATCGCAACTATGCGATCAAGTGGCTAAGGTAAGTTAACTTTTATTATTTTTAACCCCTTTCACTTCATTTTACTATGCATTCTTTATTAAGAATGCTATTATTTCCCCTTATAACCATGTTATAAGGGGAAATAATAAATTCTCCAGAAGACCCGAAACCGAACTTCAGTGATGAAGTCCGGCTTCGGGTCTGGGTACCAAACATGGCGATTTTTCTCACGCGCATTACAAACGTTTGCACCCGGGCGGGAAAATTGCGCATATTCCCGCAACGCACCCGCCTCTTATCCGGGCGTCAAACATGATGCCCGTGTGAAAGAGGCCTAAGAGTGTGCTGATGTCACTCTAAGTCCAAGGAGTAGGTGGATCTCACTGGTGACATTACTTACCAGCGTCTACCATTACACTGCTTCTGATGTGGCCAGCCAAGTAATTCAGACAAGGATAGTATTAATTACCAATCTTTAAGGTTACAAGAGGAAAAAATTGACAGTCCACACCCTGGATACACTGTGTTGGACTATGTGGCCCTTAAATTACACTACTGAGACAATAGATAGCATTATAGGTCATTGCATGGCATTATTAAAGGGGTTGTTGAACGTTTTAAAAGTTATCCCCTATCCACAGGATAAGGAGAACTAATTGATCAGTGGAGGTCTGACCATTGGGGGCTCCACCCATCCTGACAATGAGGATCTCATTACCTCAATCTGATGGAGCAGGAGGTTGGTATGCACTCTGAGCTCCGCTATCTACAGCAGTCCCATGGCGAATCAATGGAACAGCAGCGAGCATGCCAAACCTGCTGCACATCAGATTGTGGGAATGAGATCCCCGTTGTCGGGATTGGTGCAGGTTCCAGTGGTCAGACCTCCACTAATCAGATTACTTCAAAACTTGGCCCAATCCCTTTAAAATGCTATGGGATGTAAAAATATGTAAGTATTATTTATTTAAGGTTCTTTATTGCAGCATAATTTTAAGTGCCTCCAGCTGTTTTATTTAGGCACTGTTTGGTTTTTTTATTCGTGAATTACATGGCAATATTATTTTAGTTTTGTATTCCTTGGACAGTTTACGGTAGTATCACTCTACTCTAAGGTATTTGACCACTGTGTGGTGGTTTCCTTTTGGAAAATGTATGTTGGTTTTACCTGGAGTATCATATATTCTGGGGTTTGTTGGTTTTTGAATATTGTAAAAATAAAATATCACATTTTTTGAAATTTCAGCCTTCAGCATACTAGTTTAAGCCATGCCCAGTTAGAAAACTCTAGACTTTTATATCTTGTGTTTCCTGATTTACTTTGAGATCTGTATTTAGAGAAGTGCAGCTAATTCTGATTTTCTGGTTCAAGCCAGAGGTTTCTGCAGGTTAATATTCACCTACTCCCCTGTGTGCAATTGGTTATAGCGTACAGTGGCCACAAATGAATGTTATTATGACCATTGGGGTGTGTTTAAACTTAGGAGGTAATTGCACCTCACACCAGAAGCAAATTGCACAAACCTGAAGCTAAATTGTGCTAAATTGTGTTACCCAGAATTCAATTCACCAGCAATGAGATAACTAATTTGTATATTTTTCTATTTTTTTATTGTTCTAATAACATTAACTGTAATTATAAAGTACCATCAGTCAGTTTCCATTGTCTTGTAATATATGTATTAGAAATCGCTTGCCATTCTTGTGTTACAATTTCTCATTTATATTTTTTAAGATATCATTATGCATCCCAAGAACATAATTGCCATTATTTCCATCAAAACAAAATGGTATTTAAATGGGTTTTCTGGCCTTAAAGCCAACCATCCCTGGGGTTGTCCCCGGGCCCCCTGAAAATAACAAACCCTATTCACCTGTCTGCGTTCCCGCAGCTACTACTTTCCAGCCCCCACAGGACCAGAAAGTGATTCAGTCCTTTGGCCGCCACAGCCAGTTACAGACCTCAGCGATTACAGCAGCTTGAACTGTACATCACTCTAGCTCCAAGTCTGAAAAACCCCTTTAAGTTATATTCACACAAAATGCAACTGCATGTTTTAGTGTATTTCTACATCTTAAAACAGTTAAAGGGCCTTGAAGTGGTATAATATTGATGACCTACTGGCATAATCAGATCAGCAGGAGTCCGACTCCCTGCACCCCCGAGAATTGGTTGTTTGAAGGGGTTGCGTTGCTTGTATGAGCACTGCGTCCTCTTGAAAGTATAACTGCACACCATCTCCTTTGTAGCAGAGGTGCAGTGTAATTATAGCTTCCTTCACCATTTACGTGAATGGGATGAACAGCTGTAATTACACTGCACCGCTGCTAGAAGGAAGTTGGCATGAAGGTAAATAGTGAAGAAGATACAGTGCTCGGATGAGCGCTGCTACCTCTTCAAACTACTGATTGGGGGGTACTGGGAGTAGGGCCCCCAATGATCTAAAATTGAAGAGCTATCCTGAGGATAGGTCATCAGTATTTTACCACTGCACAATAACTTTAAGGTCTGTTACACAATGTCTGACATGATGCTGGCACACTCCACCCATTGTATTTATTGGCAACTTTCATTGACAGCATGCATTTCAAATGCATATATAAGATAATTCTACCATACAAATTGTAAATACTACCACCATCTAGTGCCCTCATAACACTGCAATTGATTAACCCCACAAAAAAACTACCATTCAGTGTCCAAAACCAAAGAGAAGACCAACGTTCTCCTGTTCTGCTTGAACAAATCCTGCTCAGGCTATCAGTGTGTGTTGAAAAGGGGGGGGGGGGGGGGGGTTGGTGTTAAAGGTCTGGGGCCTCATAATTTTCACCACAGCCATGATGCAATGGACAGGATTAGGTAGTGGACGTCTCTATGGTCCACCACCAGTGGGTGGTGGGAGAGAGAGAGAACAGATTGCGGGTGCGCTCAATAGGGTGATAACGTTTGGGTTCAACGTACTTTTAAAAAAAATATATATGCTCACCTTAGGGAGTTGTGCAATGATTAGGCACAACTCTATTTGTAGAGTGTATTAGCTAAGAACCGTCTTAGGGATGCAGCCGTGGAAGTAGTGTATTCGTCCGTACAGGATGTCCAACAAAAATAAAAAAAGAAGTACTACGCGTTTCGGGAATAACCAATTCCCCTTTATCAGGTACAATGGATATGAGTGAGGTGACAAACTGCCATTTATCCCTGGGCATTAGAGCGGATGGATTGCTAGCCTCTTACCCTGTGACTATGGCCCCAGTGACAGTTAACATTCACAATGGACATTGCCTGTGACCTAATCAACATTCACAATGGACATTTGAGCTTTAATCACTTAGCTCTTTTAAGAGCTTGTTGCGGATACGCTCTCCTGGAGGAGAGGTCTTCCCCACACGGTCCTGGAGGACAGAAGCCAAACCAGGGTGGACGGAAGACGGCGAGGCGCCAGCTAAGCTACGGCGGTTGTGGAGTCTGCGGTGGCTATGGTGTCCAGTGCGGTGCTTGTGGTCCTCAGCGCAAGCTAGGAAGCGTCCATCAACGGAGGGTACTCGGTCGGAGTACACGGAGCTCCATTACATATATATATATATACAAACACCGAAAAAGAGCAGCACTGTTCAGGTGTGGGCGGGTGCAATTCCTCAGGAAAACGGACAATCTTCCTCAAATATAGTCGCTCAGATACGAGGCAGCACACCAATGCAGATAGTGGTGACCCAATTTTATTCCAAAGCTATGTTTCTGCCTTCTCAATGAGGCCTTTGTCAAGCTATACAACCAGTGTCAATCTCAAACTTAAATACCCCTAACCGGGGTCATGTGACATGGGCGTGGCAAAAAATGACATCACAATGACATCAAGTGTTTTCTTCACATTGATCAAAGTGCATATAAGTGCAAAGTAAACAATCAGAGTATGCATCAACATACATTTAAGGTGCTGTGTCAATTCAACACTAAAAAAAGTCCATAGAAGTGTCCAATGTGAACAGTCCACTGTGCCTCTGTAAATCAGATGCACTTCGTGCGATGCCCCGCACCTCCGGGGCATACGTTATAAGTGCAAATTAAAAACATTATGTTGCAGCCTACCCTGGTGGATCCGGATGAATCGCAATTACACGGCGGCGTCTTCACCCACTGGATGCGCATGCCCGGAAGTACATCTCCCATCTCAGACCGGGGGAAGCGTCCGTTGGCATGGTGAATCACCCACGTGATCTGGGTGACGTCAACAGAATGGCGCTCCCTCAGTCCAGGGAGGGGTTACAAATCCATTGACCAATGCAAGGGAAGCATTGTGGTTCCCATAGTGATCATGTGACGATACCGGACGAAGAGGAATCCCGGTCCATTCACATAGCTTCAGCCAGTGGTAGCATTCATGCCTAGTACCGTGGGGGGACCCGTCGCTCAGATCGGCACCCGACACCGGTCCCCCCAGTCGCCGGCACCGATCAACCTGGTTGCCTGTCGTCCACCCCCATGTCATGGAGTAGGGCGACACGCTCCCATGGCAACGCACCCCCACGGCCACTCCGAGCACTTGTCGCCAACCACATTTTCAAGATTCCGGTAATGAAAAATAAAAAAATAAAAAAATGAAATGTCCAATGGCCATATTCATACATATATATTGTGCACGCATCCTATGAGCTCGGTATCACTTCATCCGTGGCTTCTGGGCTTGTGTAGCAAAATGCGTGTTTTGTGATACTCCGGGTCCACCAAGGGCACTGCTGCACTATAACAAAGGTCTCTAATCTAGAGAAAATATAGAAAAAAAGAGATTCGTAAGTATCATTTTATATTGACACTGTAGCAAAGTTATACACCAGACAATACAGGGAAGAGCACAGGGAGGACCCGGTCAGCAATAGCCTACATATAGAACAGAGAAACATTGTATTCAGTGTTAAGTCCTGCGGGTTTCAACGTCCCAAGTCGGTGTATCCACCTGACCTCGCGTTGTTTAAGTAGTTTCTCTCTATTACCCCCTCTTTTTAAGGGGGGAATACAGTCAATAATTCTGAATTTCAACTCAGATTCCCTGTGTTTCATCTCAGTAAAGTGTTTTGACACAGGTAGGTCCTTTCTTTGTTGTCTTATGGTGTAGCGATGATAATTAAATCGCGTTTTGAAATCTAGCGTGGTCTCTCCTATGTACCAAAGCTCACAGGGACAAGACAACAAATAGATAACAAAGGAGCTATCACAGGTCAGGTAGTGTCTAATATCATACATCTCCCCTGTAACCGGGTGGATGAACTGATTCCCTTTGATCATCTGTTTACAATTAATGCAGTTCAAGCACGGGTAACAGCCCACCCGTCTTGATCCAAAAAATGTCTGCACTTTACCCGGCTTAGTGACGTCAGCCTTCACCAGTTTATCCCGGAGGTTCTTAGACCTCCTATAGACCAACAATGGAGGATTATGAAACTCAGGAATGTGCGGCAAATTACTTTTAAGAATATGCCAGTGTTTCCGGACTATACCAGCAATCTCCGGACTTCTGGAGGTGTAAGTAGAAATAAACTTAATGCGTTCCCCTGTGCCTCTCTCTTTCTGTCTGTCCTGTCCCAGTTCCATGAGATGTTTCCGTACCAGGGAGTGAGGGTAACCTCTCTCCGTAAATTTCCTGGCCATCTCTGTCAGTCTCTGTTGTCTCTGCTGTGTATCTTTGACTATACGGGATACTCTAAGGAGTTGACTCCTAGGGAGTCACCACACCATGCTCCTAGGGTGGCAGCTTTCGTATTTAAGCAAGTTGTTACAATCAGTATGTTTAATATATAAATCGGTCGTAAGACCCTGTCCGCTAACAGTCACCATAGTGTCCAAAAATTGAACATTCTGTGGTGAATATGTCAGTGTGAACTGAATGTCCGGATCGAGATTATTGAGAAATGTATGGAATTCAAGCAATAACGGTTCAGGGCCCTCCCAGACGACAAACACGTCATCGATGTATCTCCACCACCCCCGCACATGGTGGAAGTGGTGGGACACATAGACATGCTCCTCCTCAAGGGAGGCCATGAACACATTAGCGTAAGTCGGCGCCATATTAGAACCCATCGCGGTTCCGCGTAATTGAAGGTAGTATTCTTCACGGAAAACAAAATAATTATATCTGAGCACGATATTCAGAAGATCCAGTACAAATTCCTTACGAGCAGGAGTGTACCCTGCTGAGATCAGACATCTCCGCACCGCCTCTACACCCCTATCATGGTCAATAGAGGTGTAGAGGCTAACCACGTCAAACGATGCCAATATGGTGTCAGAGGTAACGCATACTTCAGAAATTTTATTCAAAAAGTCCCCTGTATCTCGTATGTATGAGTGTGATGTATTGGCATACTCTCGTAGAATCTTATCAAGGAAAATAGATATGTTGGAAAAAATCGAGTCCCTGCTGGACACAATGGGCCTGCCTGGTGGATCTACAAAGGACTTGTGAATCTTAGGCAACACGTACAGAATTGGAGTTCTAGGGTGTGAGTTTAATAAAAAGGTGAATAGTTGTTTATCAATAATGTCTGCCTCGATTGCTTTTTCCAAAATACCTGTGATTATTTTGAGAATTTCAAACTTCGGGTCATAGGGCAATTTTCTATATATCTCCCCATCAGATAATTGCCTCACAATCTCTGCACAGTATTTGGAAGAGTCCATCACCACAACAGCTCCCCCTTTATCGGCAGGTTTCACCGTGAGGGAGCTGTTGGCCATGATCTCCTCCAATGCTGCCATTTCCCCAGATGTAATATTAGGTGCAATAAGTGTATCCGGATCACTAGTCTGTTTATACGCCTTAATATCAAGTTCAACTGCAGTTTTAAATGCTTCCACAGCAGGACATTTGACCGGAGGGTTAAAATTACTCTTAACCCTCAGGCCAAGTTTGTCCAAGGTCAATTCACTGCGTGTGGTAGACTCGGCCTGTGTCTCAACCACCGAGTGCTGGGAAAACCACACTTTCAATTTCACATTACGGAGCAATTGGTTAAAGTCAAGATCAAATTGAAACCAGTCTGTCCTAGATGTGGGACAGAATGTTAGACCCTTAGATAGCAAATCCATTTGTAATGGTGTCAGAGAGGAAGAGGAGATATTTACCACATTTGGTTTTTTCTCCGTACTGTCCGATTCCTGTTGTATCGTGGTTCTTGGGGTTTTACGCCATCGATGCTGCCGTCTTCCACCCCGCCTGGATCTTTTGGCGCAATGGGTGTGGATAAAAAAGCAGGCTCATCTGGATTATGAGACCTCTGAACCGCAGAATTTTTTCTCTCCTGCCGATCTTTGTTTTGTTGTCCATCTGATGCTGGTCTCTGTAGTCGTCCTTGTATTGTTCGTTTATAATCCCTCTGTTCCTGCCACGTATATATGTTGCCCCGTTTGTAATCTTCCTCGTCTCTCAGCCACTTGCGGCGTTTAATTATTTGTTGCTCGCACCTAAATTTTTCCAGATATTCGGTGCATTTAATAAAATATGTGTCGAGTTCCTGAGATGAAAGCGAGGCTTTAAGCTCTTTCTCTGTTGATTCTTGTCTCAACCGCACTGTCTCAAGTTCGTGTTGGAGATATTCAAGATTTAACATTTTTTTATTTTTTTATTTTTCATTACCGGAATCTTGAAAATGTGGTTGGCGACAAGTGCTCGGAGTGGCCGTGGGGGTGCGTTGCCATGGGAGCGTGTCGCCCTACTCCATGACATGGGGGTGGACGACAGGCAACCAGGTTGATCGGTGCCGGCGACTGGGGGGACCGGTGTCGGGTGCCGATCTGAGCGACGGGTCCCCCCACGGTACTAGGCATGAATGCTACCACTGGCTGAAGCTATGTGAATGGACCGGGATTCATCTTCATCCGGTTTCGTCACAGGATCACTATGGGAACCACAATGCTTTCCTTGCATTGGTCACTGGATTTCTAACCCCTCCCTGGACTGAGGGAGCGCCGTTCTGTTGACGTCACCCAGATCACGTGGGTGATTCACCATGCCAACGGACGCTTCCCCCGGTCTGAGATGGGAGATGTACTTCCGGGCATGCGCATCTAGTGGGTGAAGACGCCGCCGTGTAATTGCGATTCATCCGGATCCACCAGGGTAGGCTGCAACATAATGTTTTTAATTTGCACTTATAACGTATGCCCCGGAGGTGCGGGGCATCGCACGAAGTGCATCTGATTTACAAAGGCACAGTGGACTGTTCACATTGGACACTTCTATGGACTTTTTTTAGTGTTGAATTGACACAGCACCTTAAATGTATGTTGATGCATACTCTGATTGTTTACTTTGCACTTATATGCACTTTGATCAATGTGAAGAAAACACTTGATGTCATTGTGATGTCATTTTTTGCCACGCCCATGTCACATGAACCCGGTTAGGGGTATTTAAGTTTGAGATTGACACTGGTTGTATAGCTTGACAAAGGCCTCATTGAGAAGGCAGAAACGTAGCTTTGGAATAAAATTGGGTCACCACTATCTGCATTGGTGTGCTGCCTCGTATCTGAGCGACTATATATATATATATATATATATATATATATATATATAAAGAGGAAAAGAGGCAGCACTTCCAAAAAATAAAACTGAAGATTTATTCAAACATGTGCATCCGCGACGTTTCGGCTCGTATCGCGAGCCTTTCTCAAGCAAGTGTTAGGTGTCACAGTAAGGTATTTAACAGGTGTACAATTAATACATGATTATAACAATAAATCGTGACAGAAATGAAATAAATTACAAATACAATCATACACGTGATCATCAAGTGGAATCCTTCTCAAAAGTGCATCATACATAAAATTTGCATATATCAAATATGTATAAAAACCGTGCAAAATTAATTACTAGATAATTAGTGAACGATTACAGGTGTGAGATTTATATAAGGAGGAGGTACCTTAATAAACTATTTACGTGCTCTGTGACTGGCATGATGGAAAGCTCCGCGTCCAACTGTACAAAGTGCGCATGACAGGAATTCCTGTGTAGCGCATCATGTGACACAACAGGAAACAGATAAGCGGCCATATTGGATGAGGGCAATCGCCCAAAACTCTGCAATCTGTACACGTAAATGAACAATAGTGCGTAAAGCTTCATGCCAATGAATCCATGATACATGGAGGTGTGTGTACACACCTGGGGTAAGGCGTCAAACATCCCTGTCAGTATGGCCGAGGCACCGTCAATGTCCCGACCATACAACAGTATGCGACCACGAATAGACCTCCCCTGTCAAGGGACATCCATCAGCTGCCACAAATATGGAATACAGCACCAATGCCCCAAGGAGGGATCTCCTCTTTATGGCAAAAGAAACACACTTAGTTCAAAATCACGATTCTGTGAATAAAACCAACATGGATAGCATTATACATAGATATTCACAGTATGTCCGCGGATCTCTTGCATAAAAATGTAATAGCCGTCACCGTCACACGATAGTTTAAATGGGGTCCTCCTCCTTTTCCATAATGTGACTCTGTGAAAAAAAAAAAAAAAAATTAATATTACATACATATAACAACCTATTAACAGGGGGGAGGTACCCATGCTACAGGACATCAAGGATATCTCGATCCTTCAATAACCCCAATCCAAATCCACATTTAAACCATGTGGTTTCAACGTTTTTAACGTAATAATCCATTGTGTTTCCTTACGTTTCAATATGGCTGTTCTATTGCCACCGCGTCTCATTTGTGGTACATGGTCTATTAAATAACATCTTATATCTTGTTCCTTGTGCCCCAACTCTGCAAAGTGTCTGGAAACCGGTAAATCCATTCGTTTCTTACGAATGGAGTTCCTATGGTTTCCAAGTCTTGTTTTGAAATCAGTTGTGGTTTCACCAACATATAATAATTTGCAAGGGCACATTAATATATATATGATGTACGAGGAATCGCAGGTCAAGTGAAAGCGGATCGGAAATGTTTCACCTGTGCTGGGATGTGTGAAGGAATTCCTAGATCTCAAAATATAACGGCAGTTTACACAACTGAGGCATGGAAAACTACCAAGCCCCTGTTGTGTCAAAGTAGTCTGTCTCAGGACTTTAGAATGTCCCACATCAGTCTTAAGATTGTATTTCTGTCGGTGGGCTTAGTATACAACTCCGTAACCAGCTTCCCTTCAGATAGAATGACCAATGTATCAAGGAATTGTATGTTACTATTGGAAAAAACCAAAGTAAATTTCAAATTCATATGGATACTATTAAGATACATATGAAATGCTTCTAAATCATCAGATGTACCATTCCAGAGGAGGAAGACGTCATCTATGTACCGCCACCATTTAATCACTTTCGCGAAATGGTGGGATACATAGACAAAGTCCTCCTCCACTGTCCTCATATAGATATTTGCAAAGGTTGGGGCCACATTTGACCCCATGGCCACTCCCCTTTGTTGCTTATAAAAGGTATCCTGGAACAAAAAATAATTCTGCTCCAGGATAATTTTAAGTAATGACACAAGGAACAAGATATAAGATGTTATTTAATAGACCATGTACCACAAATGAGACGCGGTGGCAATAGAACAGCCATATTGAAACGTAAGGAAACACAATGGATTATTACGTTAAAAACGTTGAAACCACATGGTTTAAATGTGGATTTGGATTGGGGTTATTGAAGGATCGAGATATCCTTGATGTCCTGTAGCATGGGTACCTTCCCCCTGTTAATAGGTTGTTATATGTATGTAATATTAATTTTATTTTATTTTTTTCACAGAGTCACATTATGGAAAAGGAGGAGGACCCCATTTAAACTATCGTGTGACGGTGACGGCTATTACATTTTTATGCAAGAGATCCGCGGACATACTGTGAATATCTATGTATAATGCTATCCATGTTGGTTTTATTCACAGAATCGTGATTTTGAACTAAGTGTGTTTCTTTTGCCATAAAGAGGAGATCCCTCCTTGGGGCATTGGTGCTGTATTCCATATTTGTGGCAGCTGATGGATGTCCCTTGACAGGGGAGGTCTATTCGGTGGCCGCATACTGTTGTATGGTCGGGACATTGACGGTGCCTCGGCCATACTGACAGGGATGTTTGACGCCTTACCCCAGGTGTGTACACACACCTCCATGTATCATGGATTCATTGGCATGAAGCTTTACGCACTATTGTTCATTTACGTGTACAGATTGCAGAGTTTTGGGCGATTGCCCTCATCCAATATGGCCGCTTATCTGTTTCCTGTTGTGTCACATGATGCGCTACACAGGAATTCCTGTCATGCGCACTTTGTACAGTTGGACGCGGAGCTTTCCATCATGCCAGTCACAGAGCACGTAAATAGTTTATTAAGGTACCTCCTCCTTATATAAATCTCACACCTGTAATCGTTCACTAATTATCTAGTAATTAATTTTGCACGGTTTTTATACATATTTGATATATGCAAATTTTATGTATGATGCACTTTTGAGAAGGATTCCACTTGATGATCACGTGTGTGATTGTATTTGTAATTTATTTCATTTCTGTCACGATTTATTGTTATAATCATGTATTAATTGTACACCTGTTAAATAACTTACTGTGACACCTAACACTTGCTTAAGAAAGGCTCGCGATACGAGCCGAAACGTCGCGGATGCACATGTTTAAATAAATCTTCAGTTTTATTTTTTGGAAGTGCTGCCTCTTTTCCTCTTTGTATTTGTGGGACCCACGCTAGTCCTGAGGCTTAGCACCCGCCCGTCTTTTGGTAGTGCTGCCAGCATTATTTCTTTACTATATATATATATATATATATATATATATATATATATATAAATATAATGTAAAACTCTTTTTTTAATAATAAAAGAGGAAACAACTTTTAAACAAAAACACGACCATTGGAATCCATGGGTTTGCGCAAAGTGGAACCTTTTCTTTTTCATGATGATACAATGGACAGTCAGTGAAGATGGAACATATGGATACATGATTATGTTTTTTTACAATATAGCCCCTCATCACCTTAAAGGTGATATGGGGCTATTGTCTCGTGCGGTAGAGCACAAGCAGACCCACCTTATACAAAGGAAACGTGACGGGAAGAATAGGAATAAAGGCAGATTTGCGTTTACTTTCAAGTTTAGCCCAATGTCTGAGGCAATAAAACAAGCCATTCTTAAAAATTGGGACATGCTGAAAAGCGATGAGGGTCTGAGAGAATACACGGATAGAAAGCCCCTCATCACCTTTAAGCGGTGCCATACAATAAAAGATAAACTTGTGAGAAGTAGATTTAAGGAGACAGGAGTGACAAATTGGCTCACTTCAAATAAACCCACTGGTAACTACAAATGTGGTGATTGTTCCTTTTGTGCACAGATCAATCAAGGCAAGTACCTAGCGTTTGGAGGTATACACCACAGAGTCAGACAATTTATTAATTGTCGGACCAAGTACGTGGTATATATAGTGACCTGCAGCTGCGGCCACTTTTATATAGGGAAAACCATCCGCCCCATGTTTGAAAGATTCAGAGAACATGTAAACTCGGTTAGGACAGGGAAAGGTTGCCCGAAATTGATCAATCATGTCAGAGAACAACATGGCAGCGACACACAATGCCTTAGATTCGCAGGCTTAGAATTAATCCCGGCTCCTAAATATGGAGGCGACAGGTACAGGGAGCTACTAGGAAAAGAGGCAGTCTGGATTATCCGCGCCACTGCAATAGGCCCACTTGGTTTGAATGACCGCAATGAAATGAATGCTTTTATTTAGAGTAATTCAAATACATTATAAGTAACGTTACCTCATTCTGGTGGTGTTTCCATGTCATCGGGTGCTTTTTGTTTTTTGTTGTTTGTTTCTTGTGTTTTGTGTTTGCTACGTATATGCAGCGCTCTCCGAGTCCACTCTCACACTCCGTAGTGAAGAACGCGTAGGTTACTATGGTGACCACGCGTCATCGGAGCTATAAGAGTGGAGTCGCATAGCGATGATGTCACGGGCCAGACGAAGCGCAAGCAAGCGCGAAACGGCCGTCGCCTGTATCTTTGCACTCTGGTGAGCAGCAGTCCGCCCCGACCCCGCTTACGCTTGTATCATCCAAATAAAACTTGAAGAAACTTTTTGCATCATTTGGTGAGTGCCGTCCATCCTTTATTTCTCTCTCCGTATGAACCTCCTCATGTATGCTGTATACCTCCGACTGAGCACCACCTCCAGTGATCTTAAAGATTGAGCTGTACCAAGCGCACTCTCCCCTCCGTGCCGTACCATATGGACAGTTACAGTGCCACTTCCCCACTCACTTGTTGATGCTGCATATTTCTGCTAGTTAATTGCTCACTGGTTTTTAGGCTGCACAGAGCGTTTTTCTGTCACTTTGATCAGCGGCCATTTTGTGTCTTGTGGTGCACCAGCATAAGCTGCCACAAAGTCCATCAATACTAGTTTTTTTTGCTATATTCTACATCAGGGGCTTGGCTGTGCTTATTGTCACCCTTAGAAACTCAGAATAGAAATTTCTATATTATAATAAGGGGTTAAATTCAATTGCCAAAATAGCAATCCCCTAAATCTGGTGTTCCAGCTGTGGCTAGCCAAGTGTTATACTGTCTGCTGTCTGGCAAAGGATATATTTTTTTCTGTGGTGAAATTCAATTGCCAAAATAGCAAACTCCAAAATCTAGTGTTCCAGCAGTGGCTGGCAAAGTTTTATAGTGTCCGGCAAAGGATATATTTTTTTTGGGGGTGAAATTCAATTGCCAAATTAGCAATACCGTAAATCTGGTGTCCCAGCAGTGGCTGGCCAAGTTTAATAGTGTCCGTCAAAGGATTTATTATTTTCTGCGGTGAAATTCAGTTGCAAAAATAGAAATACAGTAAATCTGTTGTTCCTGTTGATGAAGGCTTAGTTGAAATCTGTTATATATTTTTCTCTGTGGTGAAATTTTATTGCCAAAATAGCAATACCCTGAATCTGGTGTTCCAGCTGTTGCAGTCCTAGTTTTAATCTGTCCGTAAAAGTTTATATTTTTTTCTGGGGTGAAATTTAATTGCCAAAATAGCAATACCCTGAATCTGATGTTTCAGTTGTTGCAGGCCTAGTTTAAATCTGTCAATAAAGGGTATATTTTTTTCTGGGGTGAAATTTAATTGCCAAAATAGCAATACCATAAATCATTGGTTTCAGCTGTGGCTGGCCAAGTTTAATAGTTTCCGTCAAAGGATAGATTTTGTTCTTGGGTGAAATGTAATTGCCAAAAAAGCAATACCCTGAATCTGGTGTTCCAGCTGTGACTGGACAATTTCCCTAGTGTCCATCAAAAGATATATTATTTTCTGGGGTGAAAGTCAGATACCAAAAATAGAAATACAGTAAATCTGGTGTTCCAGCTGTGGATGGACAAGTTTAATAGTGCCCGGCAAAGGATATATTTTTTCTGGGGTGAAATTCAATTACCAAAATAGCAATACCGTAAATCTGGTGTCCCAGCAGTGGGTGGCCAAGTTTAATAGTGTCCGTCAAAGGATTTATTATTTTCTGCGGTGAAATTCAATTTCCAAAATAGCAATATCATAAATCAGTGGTTTCAGTTGTGGCTGGCAAAGTTTAATAGTGTACAGCAAAGGATCTATTTTTTTCTGGGGTGAAATTCAATTGCCAAAATAGCAATACCATAAATCTGGTGTCCCAGCAGTGGCTGACCAA
The DNA here is from genome assembly GCA_033119425.1 of Bufotes viridis. Lineage (NCBI taxonomy): Eukaryota > Metazoa > Chordata > Amphibia > Anura > Bufonidae > Bufotes > Bufotes viridis. The sequence goes on along the minus strand of CM065591.1, from coordinate 62,041,811 downwards.
GTTTAATAGTGTCCGTCAAAAGATTTATTATTTTCTGCGGTGAAATTCAGTTGCCAAAATAGAAATACAGTAAATCTGGTGTTCCAGCTGTGACTGGACAAGTTTAATAGTATCCGACAAAGGATAGATTATGTTCTGGGGTGAAATTCACTTGCCAATATAGCAATACCCTGAATCTGGTGTTCCAGCTTTTGCAGGCCAAGTGTTAATCTGTCCGTAAAAGGGTATATTACATTTAAGGTGTATATACAAGTGCTGAGAGGGTCATCCTCAATAACTTCACACGCTACCGTGCATCTCCCTTTGTATTTCTGTCCGTTAAATGGTATATTACACAAAGTGTTAAAATACAATTGCTGAAGGCATAATCCTACATACTTTTTCACACGCTACTGTGCATCTCCAAGTGAAAATCTGTTCATAAAAGGATACCTTTCATCCAGGGCCTAAATACTAGGCCTAAAATTGATATTCCCCTAAATCAGTGGTTACTGCTGTGCCTGGATTAGTGTAATACGCTACATAAATAAATAGGCAGATAGTGTTAGGTGCCTGTAAAAAAAAGGCCTGAATTTGAAATCAAAACATTGGGCCAAATATTTTTTTTCTTATTTTGGTGCTTGGTGAACGGTAACAATGAGGAAAACATCTAGTAAGGGAAGCGGTCGTGGTGGTGTTAGTGGACCCTCAGGTGCTGGGAGAGGACGTGGCCATTCTGCCACAGCCACACGTCCTAGTGAACCAACTACCTCAGGTTCCAGTACCTGCTAGAATTTACAGCGATATTTGGTGGGGCCCAATGCCGTTCTAAGGATGGTAAGGCCTGAGCAGGTACAGGTGCTAGTCAATTGGGTGGCCGACAGTGGATCCAGCATGTTCACAACATTATCTCCCACCCAGTCTTCTGCAGAAATCGCACAGGTGGTGCCTGAAAACCAAGCCCATCAGTCTGTCACATCACCCCCATGCATATCAGGGAAACTGTCAGAGCCTCAAGTTATGCAGAAGTCTCTTATGCTGTTTGAAGACTCTGCTGGCAGGGTGTCCCAAAGGAATCCACCTAGCCTTTCCCCAGTGGTGGAAGGCATAGAATGCACTGATGCACAACCACTTATGTTTCCTGATGATGAGGACATGGGAATACCACCTCATCGGAGTCGGCACGTCTCTGATGATGACGAAACACAGGTGCCAAATGCTGCGTCTTTTTGCAGTGTGCAGACCGAACAGGAGTTCATGGAGGAAGACTGTGTGGAAGACGATGCAGGGGACGATGAGGTCCTAAACCCCACATGGAATGAAGGTCGTGCCATCTGACTTTCATACTTCAGAGGAAGAGGTAGTGGTGAGACCGAGCCAACAGCGTAGCAAAAGAGGGAGCAGGGGGCAAAAGCAGAACAGCCGCCGCCATGAGAGTTCGCCTGCTACTGGACACCGCCACTAGGGACCGAGCACCCAAAAGGCAGCTTCAAGGAGTTTCCTGGCATGGCACTTTTTTAAACAATGTGCTGACGACAAGACCCGAGTGGTTTGCACGCTGTGCCATCAGAGCCTGAAGCGAGGCATTGACATTCTGAACCTTTGCACAACCTGCATGACCCGGCATCTACATGCAAAGCATGAACTGCAGTGGAGTAAACACCTTAAAAACAAGGAACTCACTCAGGCTCCCCCTGCTCCCTCTTCTGCTGCTGCCTCCGCCTCTTCCTCCGCCTCGGAGAAATATTGGCACTTGCCGCCCACCAAACAGAGGATGTGCCACCGACACCACCACCTGCGTCACCAAGCATCTCCACCATGTCACACGGCAGCGTTCAGCTCTCCATCTCACAAACCTTGGAGAGAAAGCATAAATTCCCACCTAGCCACCCTCGAGCCCTGGGCCTGAATGCCAGCATTTCTAAACTACTGGCCTTTGAAATGCTGTCATTCAGGCTGGTGGACACAGACAGCTTCAAACAGCTGATGGCGATGGCTGTCCCACAGTATGTTGTTCCCAGCCGCCACTACTTCTCCAAGACAGCCGTGCCTTCCCTGCACAACCAAGTATCCGATAAAATCAAGTGTGCACTGCGCAACGCCATCTGTGGCAAGATCCACCTAACCACAGATACGTGGACCAGTAAGCACAGCCAGGGACGCTATTTCTCCCTAACTGCACACTGGGTAAATGTACTGATGGCTGGGCCCCAGGAGGAGAGTTCATTGGCGCGTGTCCTTCCGCCGCCAAGGATCTCAGGGCATAATTCTTTGCCTCCTGTAGCCTCCGACTCTGCTTCCTCCTCCTCTGATTCCACCTGCTCATCCAGTCAGCCACACACCTTCACCACCAACTTTAACACAGCCCGGGGTAAACGTCAGCAGCCCGGGGTAAACTCATATGTTTGGGGGACAGGCCCCACACCGCGCAGGAGTTGTGGCGGGGTATTGAACAACAGAACGACGAGTGGTTGCTGCCGGTGGGCCTCAAGCCCGGCCTGGTGGTGTGCGATAATGGGCGAAATCTCTTCGCAGCTCTGGGACTAGCCGGTTTGACGCACATCTCTTGCCTGGCACATGTGCTGAATTGGGTGGTGCAGAAGTTCATTCACAACTATCCCGACATGTCAGAGCTGCTGCATAAAGTGCGGGCCATCTGTGCGCACTTCCGGCGTTCACATCCTGCAGCTGCTCGCCTGTCTGCGCTACAGCTTAACTTCGGCCTTCCCGCTCACCGCCTCATATGCAACGTGCCCACCAGGTGGAATTCCACCTTGCACATGCTGGAGAGACAGCAGCAGGCCATAGTGGAGTTTCAGCTGCAGCACAAACTCGTCAGTTGCACTGCGGAACAGCACCACTTCACCACCAATGACTGGGCCTCCATGCGAGACCTGTGTGCCCTGTTGCGCTGTTTAGAGTACTCCACCAACATGGCCAGTGGCAATGACGCCGTTATCAGCGTTCCAATACCACTTCTATGTCTCCTTGATAAAACACTTAGGGCAATGATGGAAGAGGAGGTGGCCCAAGAGGAAGAGGAGGAGGGGTCATTTTTAGCACTTTCAGGCCAGTCTGTTAGAAGTGCCTCAGGGGGAGTTTTTTCAACAGCAGAGGCCAGATGCAAATGTGGCTAGCCAGGGCAACACAGCTCATCACCCATCACTGGTGCGTGGCTAGGGGGATACGGAGGACGATGACGATACGCCTCCCCTAGAGGACAGCTTGTCCTTACCTCTGGGCAGCCTGGCACACATGAGCGACTACATGCTGCAGTGCCTGTGCCATGTGCGGACTACTGGGTTGCCACCCTGCTGGATCCTCGGTACAAAGAAAATGTGCCCACCTTACTTCCTGCACTGGAGCGTGATAGGAAGATGCGCGAGTACAAGCGCACGCTGGTAGATGCGATCCTGAGAGCATTCCCAAATGTCACAGGGGAGCAAGCGGAAGGCGAAAGCAGAGGAGGAGCAAGAGGTCGCCAACGCAGCTGTGTCACGGCCAGCTCCTCTGAGGGTAGTGTTAGCATGGCAGAAATGTGGAAAAGTTTTGTCAACACGCCACAGCTAACTGCACCTCCACCTGATACAGAACGTGTTAACAGGAGGCAGCATTTCACTAACATGGTGGAATAGTACATGTGAACACCCCTCCACGTACTGAATGATGGTTCGGCCCCTTTCAACTTCTGGGTCTCCAAATTGTCCACGTGGCCAGAGCTAGCCTTTTATGCCTTGGAGGTGCTTGCCTGTCCGCCGGCCTGAACGCGTTTTGTTGTTTTGTCTGAACGCGTATTCAGCATGGCAGGTGGCGTCATTACTGACAAACTCAGACGCCTGTCCACAGCCAACGTGGGCAAGCTGACGTTCATAAAAATGAACCAGGCATGGATCCCACAGGACTAGAGATGAGCGAACACCTGGAAGTTCGGGTTCGGGAAGTTCGGCCGAACTTCCCGAAAATGTTCGGGTTCGGGATCCGAACTCGACCCGAACTTTATCCCGAACCCGAACCCCATTTAAGTCAATGGGGACCCGAACTTTTAGGCACTAAAAAGGCTGTAAAATAGTCCAGGAACGGGCTAGAGGGCTGCCAAAGGCAGTAAAATGTAGGTAAATCCCCTGCAAACAAATGTGGATAGGGAAATTTATTAAAATAAAATAAAATAAATAAAATTTAACCAATATCAATTGAAGAGAGGTCCCACTGCAAGGAATCATGCGTCATATCACCCAACACTGGAGAAGGCCACTTTCAGTTATTTCGGACCCAGCACCCAGACAGAGGAGAGCGGTCCCACAGCAAGGAATCATGCGTCATATCACCCACCACTGGAGTAGGCCACTTTCAGTTATTTTGGACCCAGCACCCAGACAGTGGAGAGCGGTCCTACAGCAAGGAATCATGCGTCATTTCACCCACCACTGGAGAAGGCCACTTTCAGTTATTTAGGCCCCAGCACACAGACCGAGGAGAGAGGTCCCACAGCAGGAATAAGGCGTTATATATCCCACCACTGGAGAAGGCCACTTTCAGTTATTTAGCCCCCAGCACCCAGACAGAGGAGAGAGGTCCGACAGCAAGGAATCATGCGTCATTTCACCCACCACTGGAGTAGGCCACTTTCAGTTATTTCGGACCCAGAACCCAGACAGTGGAGAGCTGTCCTACAGCAAGGAATCATGCGTCATTTCATCTACCACTGGAGAAGGCCACTTTCAGTTATTTCGGCCCAGCACCCAGACCGAGGATACAGGTCCCACAGCAAGGAATCATGCGTCATATCACCCAACACTGGAGAAGGCCACTTTCAGTTATTTCGGCCCCAGCACCCAGACAGAGGAGAGCGGTCCCACAGCAAGGAATCATGCGTCATATCACCCACCACTGGAGAAGGCCACTTTCAGTTATTTCGGCCCCAGCACCCAGACAGAGGAGAGCGGTCCCACAGCAAGGAATCATGCGTCATTTCACCCACCACTGGAGAAGGCCACTTTCTGTTATTTATGCCCCACCACCCAGACAGAGGAGAGAGGTCCCACAGCAAGGAATCATGCGTCATATTACCCACCACCGGAGAAGGCCACTTTCAGTTATTTCGGCCCCAGCACCCAGACAGAGGAGAGAGGTCCCACTGCAAGGAATCATGCGTCATATCATCCACCAATGGAGAAGGCCACTTTCAGTTATTTATGCCCCACCACCCAGACAGAGGAGAGAGTTCCCACAGCAAGGAATCATGCGTCATATCACCCACCACTGGAGAAGGCCACTTTCAGTTATTTATGCCCCACCACCCAGACAGAGGAGAGAGGTCCCACAGCAAGGAATCATGCATCATATCACCCACCACCGGAGAAGGCCACTTTCAGTTATTTCGGCCCCACCACCCAGACAGAGTTCATTCAACTTTGGGTTGCACCGTAAGATCATGGTAAAGTTAAAAAATAAGGATTCAATAAAGAAGTGCCCCGGAGTACAAGAATACATGGTTGAGGGGGAGGCAGTTATAAATGTTTATTCTGCACAAGGAAGGCACAGGTCCTGTGGGATCCATGCCTGGTTCATTTTTATGAACGTCAGCTTGTCCATGTTGGCTGTGGAGAGGCAGCTGCGTTTGTCAGTAATGACGCCCCCTGCCGTGCTGAATACACGTTCAGACAAAACGCTGGCCGCCGGGCAGGCCAGCACCTCCAAGGCATAAAATGCTAACTCTTGCCACGTGGATAATTTGGAGACCCAGAAGTTGAATGGGGCCGAACCATCAGTCAGTACTTGGAGGGGTGTGCAGATGTACTGTTTAGCCATGTTAGTGAAATGCTGCCTCCTGCTAACACGTTCCATATCAGGTGGTGGTGCAGACAAAACTTTTCCACATTTCTGCCATGCTAACCCTGCCCTCAGAGGAGCTGGCCGTGACACAGCTGCGTTGGCGACCTCTCGCTCCTCCCCTCCTCCTTGGGCTTCCACCTGTTCCCCTGTGACATTTGGGAATGCTCTCAGGAGCGCCTCTACCAGCGTGCGCTTGTACTCGCGCATCTTCCTATCACGCTCCAGTGCAGGAAGTAAGGTGGGCACATTGTCTTTGTACCGGGGATCCAGCAGGGTGGCAACCCAGTAGTCCGCACACGTTAAAATGTGGGCAACTCTGCTGTCGTTGCGCAGGCACTGCAGCATGTAGTCACTCATGTGTGCCAGGCTCACCAGAGGTAAGGACAAGCTGTCCTCTGTGGGAGGTGTATCGTCATCGTCCTCCGTATCCCCCCAGCCACGCACCAGTGATGGGCCTGAGCTGTGTCGGGTGCCACCCCGCTGTGAACCTGCTTCATCCTCATCCTCCTCCACCTCCTTCTCATCCTCCTTGTTTTCCAGTAGTGGGCCCTGGCTGGCCACATTTCTACCTTGCCTCTGCTGTTGCAAAAAACCTCCCTCTGAGGCACTTCTAACAGACTGGCCTGAAAGTGCTAAAAATGACCCCTCATCCTCCTCATCCTCCTGGGCCACCTCCTCTTTCATCATCGCCCTAAGCGTTTTCTCAAGGAGACATAGAAGTGGTATTGTAACGCTTATAACGGTGTCATAGCCACTGGCCATGTTGGTGGAGTACTCGAAACAGCGCAACAGGGCACACAGGTCTCGCATGGAGGCCCAATTATTGGTGGTGAAGTGGTGCTGTTCCGCAGTACGACTGACGCGTGCGTGCTGCAGCTGAAACTCCACTATGGCCTGCTGCTGCTCGCACAGTCTCTCCAGCATGTGCAAGGTGGAGTTCCACCTGGTGGGCACGCGTGTGTGAGGCGGTGAGCGGGAAGGCCGAAGTTCCGCTGTAGCGCAGACAGGCGAGCAGCGGCAGGATGTGAACGCTGGAAGCGCGCACAGACAGCCCGCACTTTATGCAGCAGCTCTGACATGTCGGGGTAGTTGTGAATGAACTTCTGCACCACCAAATTCAGGACATGTGCCAGGCAAGGGATGTGCGTCAAACCGGCTAGTCCCAGAGCTGCAACGAGATTTCGCCCATTATAGCACACCACCAGGCCGGGCTTGAGGCACACTGGCAGAAACCACTCGTCGGTCTGTTGTTCAATACCCCGCCACAACTCCTGCGCGGTGTGGGGCCTGTCCCCCAAACATATGAGTTTCAGAATGGCCTGCTGACGTTTACCCCGGGCTGTGCTGAAGTCGGTGCTGAAGGTGTGTGGCTGACTGGATGAGCTGGTGGAAGCAGAGGAGGAGGAAGCCGTGTAGGGGGAGGAGGCTACAGGAGGCAAAGAATGATGCCCTGCGATCCTTGGCGGCGGAAGGACGTGCGCCAAGGAACTCTCCGCTTGCGGCCCAGCCGCCACTACATTTACCCAGTGTGCAGTTAGGGAGAAATAGCGTCCCTGGCCGTGCTTACTGGTCCACGTATCTGTGGTTAGATAGACCTTGCCACAGATGGCGTTGCGCAGTGCACACTTGATTTTATCTGATACTTGGTTGTGCAGGGAAGGCACGGTTGTCTTGGAGAAGTAGTGGCAGCTGGGAACAACATACTGTGGGACAGCCATGGACATCAGCTGTCTGTGTCCACCAGCCTGAATGACAGCATTTCAAAGGCCAGTAGTTTAGAAATGCTGGCATTCAGGCCCAGGGCTCGAGGGTGGCTAGGTGGGAATTTATGCTTTCTCTCCAAGGTTTGTGAGATGGAGAGCTGAACGCTGCCGTGTGACATGGTGGAGATGCTTGGTTACGCAGGTGGTGTTGTCGGTGGCACATCCTCTGTTTGGTGGGCGGCAGGTGACAACATTCCTCCCGAGGCGGAGGAAGAGGCCGAGGCAGCAGCAGAAGAGGGAGCAGGGGGAGCCAGAGTGAGTTCCTTGCTTTTAAGGTGTTTACTCCACTGCAGTTCATGCTTTGCATGTAGATGCCGGGTCATGCAGGTTGTGCTAAGGTTCAGAACGTTAATGCCTCGCTTCAGGCTCTGATGACACAGCGTGCAAACCACTCGGGTCTTGTCGTCAGCACATTGTTTAAAGAAATGCCATGTCAGGGAACTCCTTGAAGCTGCCTTTGGGGTGCTTGGTCCCTGGTGGCGGTTGCCAGTAGCAGGCGAACTCTCTTGGAGGCGGCTGTTCTGCTTTTGCCCCCTGCTCTCTCTTTTGCTACGCTGTTGGCTCGGTCTCACCACTGCCTCTTCCTCTGAACTATGAAAGTCAGTGGCACGACCTTCATTCCTTGTGGGGTCTAGGACCTCATCGTCCCCTGCATCGTCTTCCACACAGTCTTCCTCCCTGACCTCCTGTTCGGTCTGCACACTGCAGAAAGACGCAGCAGTTGGCACCTGTGTTTCGTCATCATCAGAGATGTGCGGACTCCGATGAGGTGGTATTCCCATGTCCTCATCATCAGGAAACATCAGTGGTTGTGCATCAGTCCATTCTATGTCTTCCACCACTGGGGAAGGGCTAGGTGGATTCCTTTGGGAAACCCTGCCAGCAGAGTCTTCAAACAGCATAAGAGACTGCTGCATAACTTGAGACTCTGACAGTTTCCCTGATATGGTTTTCAGGTGCCACCTGCGCGCTTTCTGCAGAAGACTGGGTGGGAGATAATGTTGTGAACATGCTGGATCCACTGTCGGCCACCCAATTGACTAGCGCCTGTACCTGCTCAGGCCTTACCATCCTTAGAATGGCATTTGGCCCCACCAAATATCGCTGTAAATTCTGGCGGGTACTGGAATCTGAGGTAGTTGGTTCACTTAGACGTGTGGCTGTGGCAGAATGGCCACGTCCTCTCCCAGCACAAGAGGGTACACTAACACCCCCACGACCGCGTCCGCGTCCCTTACTAGATGTTTTCCTCATTGTTACCGTTCAACAAGCACCACAATAAGAAAAAAAATATTTGGGCCAATGTATTGATTTCAAATTCAGGCCTTTTTTTACAGGCGCCTAACACTTTCTGCCTATTTATCTATGTAGCGTATTACACTAATCCAGGCACAGCAGTAACCACTGATTTAGGGGAATATCTCTTTTAGGGCTAGTATTTAGGCCCTGGATGAAAGGTATCCTTTTATGGACAGATTTACAATTGGCCTGCAACAGCTCGAACACCGGATTCAGGGTATTGCTATTTTGGCAATTGAATTTAACCCCAGAACAAAATATATGTTTTGGCGGACACTATTATACTTTGCCAGCCACAGCTGAAACCACTGATTTATGGTATTGTTATTTTGGCAATTGAATTTCACCCCAGAACAAAATATATGTTTTGGCGGTCACTATGAATCTTGGCCTGCAACAGCTGGGACACCAGATTCATGGTATTGCTATTTTGGCAATTGAATTTCACCCCAGAACAAAATATATGTTTGGAGGACAATATGAATCTTTGCCTGCAACAGCTGGGACACCAGATTCAGGGTATTGCTATTTTGGCAATTTAATTTCACCCCAGAACAAAATATATGTTTTGGCTGACACTATTATACTTTGCCAGCCACAGCTGAAACCACTGATTTATGGTATTGCTATTTTGGCAATTGAATTTCACCACATAAAATAATCTATCCTTTGCCAGACAGCAGACAGTATTATACTTGGCTAGCCAAAGCTGGAACACCAGATTTAGGGGATTGGTATTTGGGCAATTGTATTTAACCCCTTCATAAAATATAGAAATTGCTATCCTGAGTTTCTAGGGGTGACAATTAGCACAGCCAAGCCCCTGATGTAGGATATAGCAAAAAATTACTAGTATTGATGGATTGATGGACTTGGTGGCAGCTTGTTCTGGTGCACCACAAGTCACAAAATGGCCGCCGATCACCTCCAGAAAATAAGTGACAGAAAAACGCTCTGTGCAGCCTAAAAACCAGTGAGCAAGTAACTAGCAGAAGTTCAATCATTCACAGCTGTAGATCGATCCGTTCATTAGGTGCTGTTGCTGACTTTTCCCTGCCTAATCTCGCCCTCACAGAAGCTGCGTCCTCTCCCTACACTAATCAGAGCAGTGTGACGGGCGGCGCTACGTGACTCCAGCTTAAATAGAGGCTGGGTCACATGCTGCACTTGGCCAATCACAGCCATACCATTAGTAGGCAATGCTGTTATAGGCTCTTAGGGGCAAGATGTAAAACGCTAGATGATTGGCTGCTGTGCAGCCCTTCAGAAAGCGGGAAATAATTGCCGAACAACGAACCCGAACCCGAACTTTTTTGAAAACTATGCTCGAACTGTTCGCTCAACACTACACAGGACCTGTCCATCCCTTGTGCAGAATAGACATTTATAACTGCCTCCCCCTCAACCATGTATTCTTGTACTCCGGGGCATTTCTTTATTGAATCCTTTTTTTTAAAAAATGTTACCATTATATTGCGGTGCAACTAAAAGTTGAATGAACCTCTCCTCCGTCTAGGTGCCAGGGGCCTAATTATCTAAAAGTGGCTTTCTCCATTGGTGGGTGACATGACGCCTTATTCTCTGCTATGCGACCTCTGTCCTCTGTCTGGGTGCTGGGGCCTAAATAAGTGAAAGTGGCCTTCTCCATTAGTGGGTGACTTGAAGCCTGATTCTGAGCCCTGCTATGGGACCTCTCTCCAATTGATATTGCTTAATGTTTATTTATTTTATTTTTATTAATTTCAGTATCCACATTTGTTTGCAGGGCATTTACCTACATTTTGTTGCCTTTTGCAGCCCTCTAGCCCTTTCCTGGACTATTTTACAGCCTTTTTAGTGCCCAAAAGTTCAGGTCCCCATTGACTTCAATGGGGTTCGGGATGAAGTTCGGGTCGAGTTCGGATCCCGAACCCGAACATTTTGGGGAAGTTCGGCTGAACTTCTCGAACCCGAACATCCAGGTGTTCGCTCAACTCTAATAGGGAGTTCTCTTTATGGATTGCTTATGATTATTCATACATTTGCATTAAATGTCATTCAGGATACATCATAGATAGGATACATCAGGTATATGTAAATGTACTCTGTTATCAAGAAGAAACTTTCTCTTTGATAAATCATGAAGAGCATCTTAACTTTAAAGTAGTGTAATTCATCCAATTAAATAGTCCAGGTGGCTATTTTTTATTCTCCTACTGCCCCACATTCCTCTGTTGTTAATACTCAAAGATGTGCTGAAATACACTGTTGGGATTGCTGTGCAGTGTTGACAACAGGGGACAAGGGTGGGGGGGCGATTTAGTAGGAAAATAAACAAAACACAGTGACTTGGACTCCTTGTATGCTGTACTAATTATGTAGTTCTGCAGTTAATACTCCAGGTTCATGGTGACAGATGCCCATTAAAGGCTGTCCTCTGTTTTGTTTTGCCCCCCCCCCCTCCAAGTTATGTTCCAAAAAGCACAATATAGATGGGCATTTTTGTGTGGAATTACTTTTGATGTGAAGTGTTTATTTGTTTGTTCATTAGGCAATGAAAAGAGGACATGAGTGGATACAACAAAGTCACCTTTGTTTCACCCAATGCTTACCGAAAGTAATTAACTAATTAATTATGGCTTTTATCTGTAAATCACATTGGTCTTGCAAACAGAAAAGAAAGGCAGCAGATTAAACAGAGGAGACAATTATTATTAGGTATGAAAAGAACTGGTTTGTCAGGAAAATGAAGTTGGACAAGTTGGTCAAAAGTAATATTGTTATATAGTTTATCAGGTCGTAAAAAAGCACTCCTACAAAAGTTTTATTCTCTGACCTGTTAGAAAGGTGCAGGATTAGAGATGAGCGAATTTCTAAAATTCGATTTGGCCGGTTTGCCAAATTTTCTGAAAAGATTTGATTTGACCTGAATTTATTTGCAGTGAATAGTGTTAAAAAACAGCTATTTTCTGGCTGCAGGGAGCCTGTATTGTGGTGTAGAACAGTGTGCCTTGCAGTAACACGCATAGGGAGTCTGCTGTGGTAGTAAAACAATACTGTGAGTCAGTATGACATGCATATGACAGGCGATGCTCTTAGAATCACTGTGCACTTCACTTAGTTGGGCATTCACGGGGCGAAAACTGACCAAATAACTGAAGTGTGAACTCAGATGAAGGGTCAAATAAATGATTATGTCAACCAAGCAAAAAGGCAAAATAGTGGCCCAGTTATGGAGTGGGGAGGGTGGGAGAATAGCTTGAGAAGTCCACAGAGTGGCCCAATGACATACTGTTGAGGTAGCAGCAGCATGAGGAGACCACAGAGTACACCATTTACATAGTGTTGAGGTGGCAGCAGCATGAGGAAGCCACAGAGTGGCCCAGTGGCATAGTGTTCAGTTAGAAGCAGCATGATGAAGCCACAGAGTGGCCCAGTGACATAGTGTTGAGTTAGCAACAGCATGAGGAGGCCACAGAGAGGCCCATTTACATAGTGTTGAGGTGGCAGCAGCATGAAGAAGCCACAGAGTGGCCCAGTAACACAGTGTTGAGTTAGCAGCAGCATGAGGAGGCCACAGACTGGCAAGGTGACATAGTGTGGAGGTGGCAGCAGCAGCAGCATGAAGAGGCCACAGACTGGCAAGGTGACATAGTGTTGAGTAGTCTTGGGCTTTAATATTCGTATCAAGAATTTTAATTGCGATTATCGCTACTTTGAGAATTCGCGAATATTTAGAATATAGTGCTATATATTTGTATTCATGAATATTCTAGAGTTTCTTTTTCTCTGAACCCATGTTCCCTCCATGCTTCTAGCTTGTGGGCCAATGATAAGGCTGCAATGTCTTTGTCTGAGCTTAGCAACATCCCTAGCAACCAAAAGGAAAGTTGCCTACCCCTTTAGTATATGAGAACCGCCTCAGCTGCCATTTTGTCCATTTTATTGAAGTTCTGAGAGAGACAGCAGTGTTATTGCTGTGCTCTCTGCTTTCCTGTGTCACATTGCATTAGATTAGATTACATTAGTTAGTTAGCTCTATATATATATATATAAATATATATATATATATATATATATATATATATATATATATAAATAGTTAGTGGGAGATAGTCAGTGTAGATTAGATTGTATAAGATAAAATGAATGTCGCACTAGGTAGAATGAGTGCCTCTGGAGGTGCTCCTATCCACAGTTTCACCCAACTGTGCAAAATGCTAGGAATAAAAATGAATAAATAAATAATAGGGCACTCTCCCTAACAAATGGGTGTCACAAGAGGCAAATTATTTATTGAAATATTCACTAAAAATAATCATAAAACTTATCAATAAAATACAATAATCAACAAATATAAACCAGTGTGCAAAATAGGTCAATAAACAGTAACTGAATTGTAACAGTCTGCAAACCAGTGGTAATCAGATATGTCTCTTGCTGGATAATTAGTGTCCCTTAAAATTTCCGTTTGTAGCGGAATGTATCGTGTAAGGTCACACTCACAAAGTCCACCTGTTGCTGGTGGTAATGAAGTATCCCCTAATAGTGGAGTAATGTTCAAATAATGTCCCAGTTTGGAGCGGCGTCCCGCTCTTACTTCAATTCAGCGGCGTCCCGCTGTATAAAGTGACAGTGCACTCGCTGGGTCTGATGCCGAAAAAATGGAAAACTCTTACCAGAGAGCTGGTGTAGAGAATTTTGCCCTCTCAGTACAGGTTCACCTCCAGTACCGGTGTCGAGGGCTTCCTATCTCCCGGCTCACTACGCCAAACAGTGTCGGCCCGTGTATGCTGTAGGCCCGCCCACTGCTTACGTTCGCGCGGGTAAAGTTACGCCGGTATATTTCCTCTGCTGTCTGGCTTTGTCGGCAATCAGGAGGTCTCATCTAAAAGGGGGACTGCGATATTGGCTCCTTCTTCAGTGGTTGAAAGTGCACCCATTTCTGACTCTTTTTTAAAGGGCCAAGGTAGAACTCAATATCTGTCCTGGATTACCTGTATACAGGTGGAATCGGAGTTTTCCATATATCACAAGTGGGTGATCCTATAAAAAAAGGCTTAAAAAAGAAGATTTGCAGGAAAGGGACATATAGCAAAAATGTAGAGCCCATATGAGGCTTAAACTTATAATGTATACACCTCAGTCTCATACATAATATAATGATAATGCATTTCTTCTCATGCGTTATCATTGCGTTTTATTCCTAGCATGTGAATTGAGACCAGCTAAGATTGTTCCCCATTCAACTGCATTGTTACTGTGATTTTTCACATATGGAGACTGCGATATTAATGTGGTTTCTCACATATGCAGTGTTTGTGAGATTTTTCACATAAAAAATGCAACAAAAATACAATATAAAATACAATATAAAATGTAAAATATAAAATACAATATAAAAGGATCGTGGGATGGAGGTAGCGGGTATGGATGGGGGCACTTTTGGCAAGGGAAAACTGTACATGTATTATTCACTGGACAGTTCGCCGTCGGCAAAAGTGCTCCCATCTATAGGAAGCCGAAAAGTTCAAACTCGGTGTTCAAACCTATAGGTATAAGGGTGTCAAATTAGAAAATCCATTTCGTTTCGAGTCTAGACATTTTTTCTATAAAGTTACCACCTCTCCAGTCTTTTTTCACCTTATCTATCGCTGCAAATTTGAGACAGCCAGGATCCTGATTGTGCACCATTTTAAAGTGGTTTGATACTGTGTGTTTGGTGAAACCAGTTCTTATGTTATTCACATGTTCTGCCAGTCATTTTTTCAAGGTTCGCTTTGTCCTCCCTATATATTGTAGCTGACACAAGCACTCCCATATATATATTACACCCTCAGTGTCACATGAGAGACAGTCCCTGATTTTATGGCAGTATTGGTTAGTGTGTGAGATCACTTCTTTGGTCCTCTTTTGGAAGGAGGTGATTTTACAAATGTTACACTTCCCACACCTAAAAAATCCTTGTAGATCTAACCATTTTTGTAAACTGTTCCTTTCTTTATTTATTTGTTGTACTGTGGGTGCTATTTTGTTGCTCAAATTTTGCGCTTTCGTAAAGGTGATTCTTGGCTGTGAGCTGATTAATGATCCTAGAGTCTTATCCTTTTGCAGAAAATGCCAGTGTTTTTTAATACTGGCCCGAACCTTTCTATAATCATTGCTGAAGGGTAATATTATGCGTGGCATACTGTCTGACTCCTCTCTCTTATCCTTAACCCTCTCCTCAAAAAAAAAATTCTGTCCATCTTCCTCACTCTGTCTAGAGCATTATCCACTATCGTTTCTGGGTATTTTTTTTCTAAAAATTTATTTTTCAAAACCCCTGCTTCTTGCTCAAAGTCTGAATTCAGGGTGCAATTCCGTTTAATCCTCCTAAATTGGCCTTGGGGGATATTGACCAACCAGCTGGGAAGGTGGCAGCTATCATATAATATGTAGCTGTTCCGGGTGGTAGGTTTGATAAAAGTTGTACAGATCAATTTCTCATCTTGCCTAGAGATAGATAAATCCAAAAATTCCACCCTCTCAACACTGATTGAACCCGAAAATTTCAGGTTCCAATTATTACAATTAATATCCTTTAAAAAGACATCAAGTGCTTCCTTCCCTGACCACCATATGTAAAAAATGTCATCAATAAAACAAAGCCAGAACACCAGGTCTGTCCCCAGTTTGGGCTGAATAGTGAGGCGTTCCCACTCAGCCATAAAAAGGTTGGCATAACTGGGGGCGAACCTGGTGCCCATGGCAGTGCCTTGTGTCTGCACATAAAATTCATCTTCAAAGTTAAAATAATTATGTGTCAAGATAAAATTAATAGCCTCAATTAAAAAGTCTATCTGGTTTGTTGTTAGTCTCTTTTCTGCCATCAATTGTGCTCTCACAGCTGTCCCTGTTCATGTTTAACCAGTCCCGGACCGCCGTACGCAGGATTGCGTCCTGCGGGCGGCCGGGATCTTCTGTTTGGACGCATCGGGGCGTCCTCTCGCGATGCGCGAGATTTCGGGCACAAGCGCCCGCGCATGCGCAGATCGCGCATAGCAGTGAATTCAGAAGAACTTGGTCATCAGCCTGCCAGCCAATTGGCAGCGCTGGCGGGCTGATGACATTCAAAAAAACGAATCAGGAGCCATTTAACCCATCATATTAGTAAATATGATGGATTAAATAGCTTCTGTGCTCTCTCCTGGGTCCTTTTCGTCGGTTGGACCCAGGAGAGAGCACACCTCTACAGTGAGTACACCAAGCACCACACATAGCCCCTGATCAGCCCCCATCACCCAAATTAACCCCTTGATCACCCCTTTCAGCACCTGTCAATCATCCAGTGAAAGGGAAAAAAGTGATCAGTGTAAACTGTCACTTTTTTTTTTCACTAAGATTGACTGTTAGGTTTAGCTTAGTTTAGTCCCCTTTGGTAGGTAGTTAGCGTTAGCGCCAAGCCCACCGCACCGCAGTCACTGGTTCGCTGATTAGCGTAGCGCTAATCAGCGTTTGTACTTTTATAGTATCTGTAAGTGATCAGAACTGATCACGGTCAGATATATAATAGTACTAGTGTCACTTTAGTTCGCCCTCCACCCCAAACGCAGTGTTTGCCCGATCAGGCCTGATCGGTCGCCCACACGTGCGTTCACCCACGCCCACCCCGCCGCAGTGACAAAAAAATTTTTTTTTGTAATCACTGCACAATCCCTTCACAAGCGCTGCGGCAATAAAAAATCAGTTTTGATATTTTTATCAATCGCAGCGGCTTCTGTACTTCGCTACCCTCTCAATTGTAAGACAGGCTTGCTTTTTTTCTTGGGTAGTCTCAGGGAATACCCCTAAATTTAGACGGCCAAATGTCAAACAAGGGGTATTCCTCTGAAGAGGCCTACAGGATTCTGACCCAGTCGGATGAGGAGTGGGAACCCTCATCTGACGAATCCAGCGGGTCAGAATACCAACCTGTAGAAAGCAGTGGCTCTCTGACCCAAAGTTCTGACGAGGAGGTGGAGGTCCCTGATAGAACCAGGCGTACCCGGCCCCATGTCGCTAGACCACAGGTTGCGCAGGATCCGCTTCAAGGGCAGCAGAGTGGGGCTGGCGCTGCCGGATTACGTGGTGAGGCATACACCAGCAGCGCAGCCCGTCCTGGACCTTCTACCAGCACTGCCGTAGAACATGGTGAAGTGGCGAGCACCAGAAGGGCAGTAGAAGCTGGTACGGTGGCACGTGCAATAGTTTCCCCGTCGCAGCCACCGCAAAGACAACAGGCCCGTAGAGCCCCTAGAGTCCCTGAGGTGCTGGCAAACCCTGATTGGCAGCCCCCATCTTCAGCCGCACCAGTAGTTCCCCCTTTCACCGCCCAGTCAGGAGTTCGGGTGGAAACAGCTCAGATAGGATCGGCGCTGGGGTTTTTGAGCTGTTTTTCACTGCGGAGCTCTTTGACTTAGTCGTGGCAGAAACAAACAGATATGCCACTCAATTTATCGCCGACAACCCGGGAAGCTCTTATGCCCAGCCTTTCCGGTGGAAACCAGTCCAAGTTTCCGAACTTAGAACTTTTCTGGGCCTTCTCCTCAGCATGGGCATAACCAAAAACATGAATTGCGGTCATATTGGTCCACGAACCCAATTCATCACATGCCCATGTACTCTGCTGCCATGTCCAGGACACGTTTTGAGACCATCCTGCGTTTCCTGCACTTTAGTGACAACACCACCTCCCGTCCCAGAGGCCACCCAGCTTTTGACCGGCTCCATAAAATTCGGCCCCTCATAGACCATTTCAACCAGAAATTTGCAGATTTGTACACCCCTGCTCAAAACATCTGCGTAGACGAGTCCCTTGTACATTTTACCGGGCGCCTTGGCTTCAAGCAGTACATCCCGAGCAAGCGCGCCGGTATGGGGTCAAATTGTATAAGCTCTGTGAAAGGGCCACAGGCTATACGCACAAATTTCGGATCTATGAGGGAAAAGATCAGACCCTGGAGCCGGTCGGTTGCCCTGACTACCTGGGGAGCAGTGGGAAGATAGTCTGGGACTTGGTGTCACCCTTATTTGGCAAGGGGTACCATCTTTACGTGGACAACTTTTACACAAGTGTGGCCCTCTTCAAGCATTTGTTCCTAGAACAGATTGGCTGCTGCGGCACCGCGCGACCTAGTCGCCGGGCTACCCCAACGGCTTCTTACCACCCGACTTGCAAGGGGGCAGAGGGCTGCACTGTGTAACGACGAACTGCTCGCGGTGAAATGGAGAGACAAGCGTGACGTTTACATGCTCTCCTCCATTCACGCAGACACGACAGTACAAATTCAACGGGCAACCAGTGTCGTTGAAAAGCCCCTCTCAGTCCACGACTATAACCTCCACATGGGAGGGGTGGACTTCAACGACCAGATGTTGGCCCCTTATTTGGTTTCCAGAAAGACCAGACGCTGGTATAAAAAAGTGTCTGTTTATCTGATTCAATTGGCTCTATATAATAGTTACGTTCTCTACAGTAAGGCTGGGAGAACTGGATCTTTCCTAAAATTCCAGGAAGAGATCGTCGAGAACCTCCTGTACCCAGGAGGTTCCGTGGCCCCATCCACCAGTGTAGTTAGCCGTCTACACGAGCGGCACTTCCCTAGCGTTGTGCCGGGTACCTCAAACCAACCGCCACCCCGAAAAAAATGTCGTGTCTGTAGCAGGAGTGGAATAAGGCGTGACACCCGTTATTTCTGTCCTGACTGTCCTGACCACCCTGCCCTATGCCTTGGAGAGTGTTTCCGGAAGTACCACACTCAGGTACACTTAGGGACCTAGGGACAGCACTACACAGGTAGTTTTTTTTCCACTGAGGCTCTAGGGTCTCTCAGGACACTAGGTTTTGAGAGACCCTAACACATAGGGACGGTGCTGGTGTGCTACAGCAGAAGTGTGAAACGGTAGAAACCTCTCCTTTCACTTGGGATAACGCGTATAATGTACTTCGCACCATCTCTGTGTGATTTACACTTTACACATTGTCCCATGGGAAAGGAGAGGTTTCTGCTAGAAAATAAAGAGTGAAATGGTAAAAAAATAAAAAATTAAACAGGTAGCAAGAAAAAAAATCTTGAGTTAGTTCAGGTTTTTATGTTCATGTTTTATAAAAGTTTTAAAATGTTCTGGTTTTATAAAGTTTGCAACGTTCAAGTCATGTGCCTGCTGCCTGTTTTTTCTTCTTTTTTTTTTTTTCCCCATAACCACCCTTTATTTTCCAGGTATACCAACAGACCAACGGACCAACCGACGAAAACGCCGCAGCACTGATGTGAATTCTGAGAGAAGCATTGCTGCTATCAGAAGACACGTGAAGTCAGTGTATGCGGCGCTGCAAGACGAGATTTCTCCTCTGCAGGACAGGTACGTTTGCCCTGGCATGTGAGCTGAGGAGAGGTGTTGGAGTTCATATGCTTTGGCAAACACTTTGTATCAAAAAATCTGGCAAAGATGTCTTCCTCCACACCGATGGATTGATCGATGTGAATGGAGAAATCACGTTTGCCAGGACATAGGAGCTGAGTGGGTATGGATGTTTGGGCGGAGCCTCTATGTCCTGGCAATCGCCAGGCCCCTCTTTTTTTCTTGCATATTTTTGGCAGAGATTTTTTCATCCACATCGATCGATGCGAATGAGGAAATCTGTGCCGTTCATTTTTTCTTTCAGCCCAGAGGCTGAACGGAAAAAAAATCTCATTACCTGTATGCTCCATATAAGGAGAATAGCAGAAACTCCTAATGCTGGCCATACGTGTAATGATTGCGGTGACCCTCAAATGCCAGGGCAGTACAAAAACCTCACATGTGACCCCATTTCGGAAAGAAGACGCCCCAAGGTATTCGCTGAGGGGCATATTGAGTCCATGAAAGATTGAACTTTTTGTCACAAGTTAGCGGAAAGGGAGACTTTGTGAAAAAAAACAAAAAAAAATCAAATTCCGCTACTGCCCTGGCATTTGAGGGGCCCCTAAACATCAGAAGCAGTTTGGAATCCAAATGCGTAAAAAATGTCCTGTGAAATCCTAAAGGTACTCATTGGATTTAGGGCCCCTTTGCGCATCTTGGCTGCAAAAAAGTGGCACACATGGGGTATTTCCGTACTCAGGAGAAGTAGGGCAATGTGTTTTGGGGTGTATTTTTACATATACCCATGCTGGGTGAGAGAAATATCTCTGTAAATGACAACTTTTTAAAAAATTTTATACAAAGTTGTCATTTACAGAGATATTTTTCACACCCAGTAGGGGTATATGTAAAAAGACACCCCAAAACTCATTGCCCTACTTCTCCCGAGTACGGCGATACCCCATGTGTGCCACTTTTTTGCAGCCAAGATGCGCAAAGGGGCCCTAAATCCAATGAGTACCTTTAGGATTTCACAGGACATTTTTACGCATTTGGATTCCAAACTGCTTCTGACGTTTAGGGGCCCTCAAATGCCAGGGCAGTATAAATACCCCACAAGTGACCCCATTTCGGAAAGAAGACACCCCAAGGTATTCCGTGAGGGGTATGGTGAGTTCATGTAAAATTTTATTTTTGGCACAAGTTAGTGGAATATGAGACTTTGTAAAAAAAAAAAAAAAAATCAATTTCCGCAAACTTGTGCCAAAAATAAAACTTCCATGAACTCACTATGCCCATCAGCGAATACCTTGGGGTGTCTACTTTCCGATATGGGGTCACTTGTGTGGTATTTTTACTGCCCTGGCATTTTAGGGGCCCCTGAACGTCAAAGCAGTTTGGAATCCAAATGCGTAAAATGTCCTGTAAAATTCTAAAGGTACTCATTGGATTTAGGGCTCATTTGCGATCTTGGATGCAAAGTGGCACACATAGGTATCGCCGTACTCAGGAGAAGTAGGGCAATGTGTTTTGGGGTGTATTTTTACATATAACCATGCAGGGTGTGAGAAATATCTCTGTAAATGACAACTTTTTAAGAAAATTTATACAAAGTTGTCATTTACAAAGATATTTTTCACACCCAGTAGGGGTATATGTAAAAATACACCCCAAAACACATTGCCCTACTTCTCCTGAGTACGGCGATACCCCATGTGTGCCACTTTTTTGCATCCAAGATGCGCAAATGGGCCCTAAATCCAATGAGTACCTTTAGGATTTTACAGGGCATTTTTACGCATTTGGATTCTCACGCTTTAGGGGCCCCTAAAATGCCAGGGCAGTATAAATACCCCACAAGTGACCCCATTTCGGAAAGAAGACACCCCAAGGTATTCTGTGAGGGGTATGGTGAGTTCATGTAAAATTGTATTTTTGGCACAAGTTAGTAGAATATGAGACTTTGTAAAAAAAAAAAAAAATCCATTTCCGCTAACTTGTGACAAAAAATAAAAATTTCCATGAACTCACTATGCCCCTCAGTGAATACCTTATGGTGTCTACTTTCGGAAATGGGGTCATTTATGGGGTATTTCTACTGTCTGGGCATTGTAGTACGTCAGGAAACAGGACAGGTGCTCAGAAAGTCAAAGTGCGGAAATTCACTTTTTTGCACCATAGTTTGTAAACGCTATAACTTTTACCCAAACCAATAAATATACACTTATTGCATTTTTTTTTATCAAAGACATGTAGAACAATAAATTTAGAGAAAATTTTTTAAAGAAATGTAGTTTTATTTGACAAATTTTCCAACATAAAGTGAAAAATATCATTTTTTTGCAAAAATTTCATCAAAAAAAGTAAAATATCAAAAAAAGTAAAAATGTCAGCAAGAAAGAAATAGCACCAAATGAAAGCTCTATTAGTGAGAAGAAAAGGAGGTAAAATTCATTTGGGTGGTAAGTTGTATGACGGAGCAATAAACGGTGAAAATAGTGTAGTGCGGAATTGTAAAAAGTGGCCTGGTCTTTAAGGGTGTTTAAGGTGGGGGGGCTGAAGTGGTTAATGACCGTATACAGTGATTGGACATCAAGTGCGCCCATAATTAGAGATGCTAGAGATGTAGATTAGATTGTGATATTGTTTCCAATGCAGGGTATTAGGTAGTGTAATTCTGCTGTCCATACACACATGCTACATACATAATTCTTTATTTATATATGCTAAATACATACAGTACATACATACATAGTGATGTGATGTCACAAGTTCACAACAATACTTAATGCACCAATCACTAATATGTAGTCAGACCTGCTAAAATGTGAAGTTTCCCATATTGCGCCCAAATATTCTTATCATTAGTGCCGATTTATGCAATCGCACATATATTGGAGCACTCTATCTACATAAAAATCTATTGTAATGTTTTGCCATGCCAACCATTTTCTCCAGTCTCAGAAAACTTCTAGCAGCTTGATAAAAGTTAGAAAAGTGACTCCTGCATTACGCGGACAATACGCGCATATTACATTGCTGATTTTCGCAATCAAGAAAATATTCTCGAATTCGCAAATATATGGCGAATATTCTACCAAATATTCGTGAAATATCACAAATTCGAATACTGCCCCTGCCGCTCATCACTAGTGTTGAGTTAACAGCAGCATGAGGAGGCCACAGACTTGCAAGGCGACATAGTGTGGAGGTGGCAGCAGCATGATGAGGCCACAGACTGGAAAGGTGACATAGTGTGGAGGTGGCAGCAGCAGCATGAGGATGCCACAGAGTGGCACAATGACATAGTGTGGAGGTGGCAGCATCAGCAGCATGAGGAGGCCACAGACTGGCAAGGTGACATAGTGTGGAGGGGGCAGCAGCATAAGAAGACCTGAGTGGTGAGGTGGCAGCAGCATCAGGAGACCACAGAGAGACCCGTTAACAGAGTGGGGAGGTGGTTGGTATTAACAGTACCCACTGACGATGATGGGTGTAAGAAGGAGCATGTGGCATCAGATGTGTGGTATCAGGTGGGCAGCAGCATCAGAATAGTAGCTGAGACAGGTAGCCAGAAGAAACCCGGTCTCTTATAAAGGTTTGGGTGAGGCAGTGTGGATGATCTAGTCTAATGCATCAGGCATTGGTGGGTAAAAATCCTGGCTAATCTGACAAAGGTCAGTCTGTCCACATTTTGGGTGGACAGACGAGTTCTTCTTGGGGTAACTATGGTCCCCGCTGCACTAAACACTCGCTATGATGCCACACTACTGACCAGGCAGGACAGCTTTTCGAGGGCAAACTCGGCCAGTTGCGGCCACAAATCCAGTTTGGCTGCCCGGATCTTCAATGGGGGGCAGAAGGGTGCTGTCCAAGTATGCCACCACCTTCTGGTTCAGGTTCTGCTCCAAGTTTAGCTGCTGCTGGTGAGTAGTTTCTTCACCAGGCGGGTTAAGAAAGCTGCTCATCATCGACTCTAGACTCAAGCTGCTGCTGATGGAACTGGTACTGCTCCTAACCCCCCCCCCCCACCTCAGCAGCCATGGCAGTGAAACGAGAGCGCAAAGGGCCCCTGGTCAGACCTGCGGGAGGATGGACAATGGCGCAGATAAGCAGCGACCAACTGACTACATAGGATGTCTCTATAGTAGTTCGGTTTGTCCTCCCTCTCGGCGGGTGTAAAAAAGGCCCCCATTTTGGACCGGTAGCGAGGGTCAAACAAGGTGGAGAGCCAGAGGTCAACCCTCTGCCGAATGGTGACAATTCAGCTGTCACTACCTAAGCAAATGAGCATGCAGCGGGCCATTTGCGCAAGTGACTCGGAGGGACTCCCTGCCTCCATCTCCACTGCATACTGCCACGGTGTGCCTGGGTCATCTGCCTTATCTTCCTCATCTCCCTCTTGCACCTCCGGCTGCTCCAGCTCCTCATCTCCTGTCATTGGTGTAGAAAAACCACCCATTTAGCTACACATTGCTTGTGCTTCAATGTCCTCCTCCTCCTCCAGTTCAGCCCCCACAGGGCTCATGTGGCCATTAGATATAGGTGCCACGTCTCCAGTCCCCTGACCAGCCAGATTTACCAGCATACAGGATATGAAGCAATGGGATGAAGTTTTTCTTCCGGTAGTCTTGGCGACTGACAAATAATGTGGCATCCTCAAAGGGCCTGAGCAAAGTGTAGGTGTCACGCATGAGCTGCCACTGGCTGACATCGATGTTACACAGGGGAGTACTCCTGTCCTCTTGGACCATCAAGAAATATTTTACGACCTTTCTCTGTTCGTATAGTCAGTCCAACATACAGAGGGTGAATTCCAACGGGTGGAAGCATCTCATATCAGCCAATGTTGGGGGACGCTGTTCTGTCGCTGCAGCTCAAGGAAGATATGCTTTGTAAAAGTGCAAGCAAAGTTTCCTGGACATTTTTAGGATGTCTTGCAGATGGGTGGAAGACTTCAGGAACCGCTTGACAGCCATATTGAACACATGTGCCATACTGGGCGCATGGCTCAGCCCTCCTTGACGCAGTGCCGACACCTTGCTTTTCCCGTTGTCAGTCACCATGGTTGAAATTTTGAGTTATCATGGAGAAAGCAAGGATTCGATTTCTTCATGAAGGACACGGAGCAGTTCCTCCCCTGTGTGACTCAGTTCGCCCTGGCCAACGAGGTGTAGAACAGCGTGACACCGCCATGCCCTGCACATGTGTATGCAGGAGGAGCACTGTGAATTGTCCCTGAAGTGGAGGCTGAGGACACGGTGGAGGATGAGGAGGCAGAGGCGTAACTTGTCGCAGGACCAACGGTGTGAGAACGTGGAGGCGTCACCTGGCCAAGTTGCTGATTTGCCCAGTGAGCCTTAAAAGACATATATTATCCTTGTCAGTAGTTACAGCTCCACACGTCGGCGCTGCCTTGCACTTTGGCAGACACCTCGGCTTGGCACAAGCTATCAGTTCTCTGAAAGGTGCAGAGTCCACCACTTGGAAAGGGAGGGACTGCAGCACCAGCAACTTGGCCAGGAACACATTCAGCTTCTGTGCCATTGGATAAGTGCACACATACTGTTGTCTCTTGGCAAACGCTTCGGTGATCGATTGCTGATGGAATGACTGATGAGGAGTAGGAGAGTGAGAAGCAGGAGCATCAGGACAGGT
Organism: Bufotes viridis; assembly: GCA_033119425.1. Classification (NCBI taxonomy): domain Eukaryota; kingdom Metazoa; phylum Chordata; class Amphibia; order Anura; family Bufonidae; genus Bufotes; species Bufotes viridis. The sequence goes on along the minus strand of CM065591.1, from coordinate 62,016,936 downwards.
AGATGATGGGAAGGACAGACAGTTCCCTTATGCTGAGGTGGTGGAGCCTTGACTGCTTGAAATCAGGTGCGTGCCACTGGGTGATGCAGCAGTTTCTGCAGCAGGCTGGACCACCACATGGGAACCACGGTTATCCCAGGCCTCTTTATGGTGACGCTGCATATATTGACGCAGGGCCGTGGTGCCTACATTGGCACCCTGGCCACGCTTCACCTTTTGCCCACAGATTCGGCAAATGGCCATGCTTACCTCCTACAGCGGCTTAACAAAAAACTGCCACACCGCTGAGTAGGTGATTTTACCCCTAATACACCTAAAAAGTACACCAGTACATGAATAGTAACCCCCAAGGGGAGGCTGAAAATAAAGGCCATGAAAATGCACCCAGTTTCGCTCTAACTGTTCACTTCTTTAAGGCCGATGCTATAAAATAGTGTTTCACTTTTATAAAGTATCTAATGCTTGTTTTTCCTGCCATAATCCATTGCTCAGTGTGCTTACAGCAACGTGATGCCAAAGACTGAACTTCAGACAAGAAAACGTAGGCTTTTATGTTATGAAAAAAATGGAGTCATACAGACAATCGGACCGTAAGTTGACACACACAACTTGTTAAATAAACAATTGCAGGAAGCCTTAAATTGACTTTCAGTGGCTTTTTTAGTGTTATGACACCTTCACATACAGTAGATTTTAATGCAGGAATTTCTGTGATTGAAAATCAGTTTCATTCATCTACAAAGGGCTGTTTTGGTGGAAAAACACTTGGATTTCTGCAAGCTCTATTCAGATAAGCATAACTGATTTTCAGTGGCAGAGATTTCTGCAACGAGTAAAGGCACCCATAAAGGGACACTTTTGACAGAAAGAGGTATTTTTTTTAAACTACTCAATATACTTAGAATTTTATTTATTTATTTTTTTTAAATCTGTGCCTACTGCTCTTATAGGAAAAACATTTAAATGTTAGTAAAATTGTAGATTAGTAGAATTAGGATAATAGTATGACAGCTCTATTGTCTTCATGATAGACCTTGATACAGATGCCCACAGAACAGTGTTGCAGTGGACTGTGTTTGTGGAAATTTTTGCGACCGAACATCAGTTCCATTTATTTGAATGGAAGCATATGAATTTCTGTAAGCCACATTCAGGTGATTGGAACAGATTTTTTTAGTTGCAGAAATTTCTGCTAAAAATTTTGTGAATAACTGGTACTCCAATTGAGTCACTAATCCCCTTCTTTCTCTTTGGCAGGAGTGATCGTCTGACTGAGAAATAGTCATGAGCCTCCCGTGCCATATTCGTTTTTACGATATTTTGCGAATATTCGATTGAATATTCATCATATATTCGTCAAAATCGAATATTCGTTATTATTCTATTTATCACGAATAATATACTATTAAATTATTTGCGTATTGCGAATTGAACTTTAAACGGGGTATAAAGGCAACTTTTCTATTGGTTGGCTATCTAAAATTAACGAACATAATGAATATAGCGCTATATTCTCTATCTTTGTTAATTCTAGCAAGCCAACCAATAGGAAAGTTATTCCCCGCTCAAATTTTTATTCGCAGTATTTGCGTACTGCGAATGAAACTTTGAATGGGGTATAACTTTCCTATTGGTTGGCTTGCTAGAATTAACGAAGATAGAGAATATAGCGCTATATTCGTTATCTTCGTTAAGAACGAACTTAGAGTGAGGTACTTTACTATTGTTTGGGTGGGGAGAATTAACGAATATGAGGAATACGAATATAGCGCTACATTTTCTATATTCGTAAATTCTAGCAAGCCAATATGAAAGTTGCCTATAGACAGCTCTAATTTGGATGTGCAATGCGAGAATATTACTTTACCTATTTTTTGCAATAAATAGAATACTGAGTCATTATGCTATTTATTGCAAAAAATAGACAAAGTAATATTCTTGCATTGCGCATCCAACTTAGAGCTGGGTACAGTCAACTTTCCTATTGGCTTGCTAGAATTAGCGAATATAGAAAATATAGCGCTATATTCGTATTCATCATATTTGTTAATTCTTCCCAGCCAAACAATAGTAAAGTACCCTGCTCTAAGTTGGATGCGCAATGCGAGTTATATATTACTTAATATTCTCGCATTGCGCATCCAACTTAGAGCTGTGTATAGGCAAGTTTACTTGGCTTGCTAGAATTAACAAAGATAACGAATACGAATATAGCGCTATATTCTTTATCTTTGTTAATAGCGAAGATAGAGAATATTTCGCTATCTTCGTTTTCAACGAAGATAATGAATATAGCGCTATATTCTCTATCTTTGTTAATTCTAGCAAGCCAACCAATAGGAAAGTTATACCCTGTTCAAAGTTTAATTCGCAGAAAGCGAACATTACATTTCGTAATGTTCGCGTATTGTGAATGAAACCTTGAATGAGGTATAACTTTCCTATTGGTTGGCTTGCTAGAATTAACAAAGGTAGAGGACATAGCACTATATTTTCTATCATCGTTAACGGTATCTTGGGTTCAGATTTTTTTTAAAAATGAATATTCGTTTTTTACGAATATATAGCACCATATTCTAAATATTCGCGAATTAGCGAAGTGCAGATATTCGTAAAAAAAATTCGCTATTCGAATGTTCACGCTCAACACTACTGAGAAAGTCAAGTGAGGCTGTTTGCTAAGCTAAAAGTACAAGGAAAGGAGGAAGTTAAAAGCCAGGGCAGGAAGTAGAAATCATGGAGTGACTTAAAAAAAGTGACAAAAAAAGAAACCAACCACCTATTTTTTTTTTTTTTTTTAATATAACAGAAAACATACACACAAATAAATGATATGGCCATCCTCTTTAACTGTTACAATAAATAATGCTGCATCTGGAATATCACAATGAATACACTTGAGCTACAGTATGAATAGTTTTGTTAAGCACCATAATATTTTCCAAATTGAATTTAACCAAAATAATGCAAAAACATTGAGAAGACTAATAACAGTGACCAAAGGATGTGGAAAAAAAAGAAAGAAATTGTTAAAGAGTGTAAATAATGGGATAGCGTTGTAAAGCCCTAGGGAATGGCAATTTCTTTGTAAGGTCAGTGGCTCTAGACTCCAGCCTCCAGAGGCACTGAGGAAGGGGAAAGCAATCCCCGAAATGCGTTTGGCGTTCTAAATATCTGCCCCCACTTCAATATATTTTATGCCTTGCCGAAAAAGATGTGCAACGCAACTCAACGGATTAATTGAAAAGACCGGATCGCTCCGAGGAAAGTATCCATTGGATCGGTTATTATATCCAAGCTTCAATACAGAAACATACGCAACTCATCCCGCGAGACTTGCCCCGGCCCACATGACAAGCCGGGACAAGCGTGTGTGCCGGCGAGCAGCCGTGGAGACACGAACATTAGAAGGAGGCACTACAGAAATTGGTATGTAACTGTCTAACCCGATAAAAGAGTACGGGTAAGATTATCTCATACCATCTATACATTGAGACTGTATACCATCGCAGTACAAATACTAGTACTTTTCAAAAGAACTCTTGGACTAATACCTTGTTGTACTGCTTTTTTCAACAAGAGATTCATTGTATTTTTTAAAACACAATCAAAGGGGACTGACTTACAGAAATATTCCCCAAGGTTAATGTAGGACTTTCACCTAGGACTTTCAATGCAATGAAGATATGCCATAGGAATTGAACATATCTGGAAGATTATCTCTAATTTTTAAGCTATCATATAGACGGTTCCGAAATATCCTCATTTAGGCATAAACATTTGGTCTTATATTATACGGTTGTTCTTAAAAAAACTTTTTATCTGGGACTTGTGTTTGTAATTTTGGAGATTGTTTTATGTCAATTTTTTAAGTGAATAAACAATTAGCATTTTTCTTATGTGGTTTTCACACATTTGAGTGCCAATCTTATCAAACAAAGGTTATTTATTTTAGTCTGTAAGGGTGAAGCAGCGAAGATTAGAGCAGCTAATCTGTGGCAGAAAAGAATTGAGATATTCACACCTGTTTCCTATTTTTTACTAATTACCCACAAGTCACAAAAGATGCGGAAAGTGGTCCCCGTTCACCTCCGATTATGTTGGCTGACACTGCCTGTGACGTTGCGGATGGTGTTTGTGATGTTTTTCTTGAGTTCATCCAGGGGATGTGGATTGTTAGCGGACACTTTCTGGTTTAAATTTCCCCACAGATAAAAATCACATGTGGACAAGTCTGGGGAACGTAGTTCACTCCTCTGTAAACAGTTCATTATTCCCTGCCAATGAGTTCTGTGAGGTGCGGCATGTTCCCCATCTTGTTGGAAAAAGAAGGACATCACCACTTGAAGAGCTCAAAGCAGCATCAGCCAACATAATCTGACCTACCCAAAGATGCAGAGACGTGAACGGGGCCACTTTTAGCTTCTTTTGTGACTTGTGGATAATAAAAATATAAACAATTCCCTTGCTCGTTCATCTTCTCATACTATCGCTGGAGGTAGCTGCTACGAGATTTCGCCCATTATCGCACACCACCAGGCCAGGCTTGAGGCTCAGTGGCACCAACCACTCATCGGTTTGTTGTTCCATTCCCGTCTACAGCTCCTGCGCAATGTGGGGTTTTTCCCCCAAACAGATGAGTTTCAAAACAGCCTGCTGTCGTTTCCCCCTGGCTGTGCTGAAGTTGGTGGTGAAGGTGTCACGCTGACCAGATGAGTAGGTGGTAGAGGAAGAAGCCGAGTAGGAGGAGGAGGAGGCAATAGGAGGCAAAGAGAAATGTCCTGCAATCCTCTGGGGCGGAAGGACATTCGCAAAAATGCTATGCGCCTCAGGCCCAGCCGGCACTGCATTTACCCAGTGTGCTGTTAAGAGACATGTAGACAAGCCTCACCAAACCATTGTTATACTACCATGAGCTTACACTTTATTTTATTTTTTTATATTTATAAAAATAAAAAAAACATGTTGTTGGCGACTAGTACCTTTGGCTCCACAGCCCAAAAAGGCTTTATATCATGCAAGAATGTAACCGCCAATTGTAAGTTCCCTGACAGTTAGGCAGTGCAGGGGTTTGTACCTGGCAAAAATGGTAATATTTCACCCAACAATTTAAAAGAGGATTATTAACATTTTCAGTCGCTGTCACCTATGCAGTGCAGGGCTTTGTACCCGGCAAAAATAGTAATATTACTCCCAACAACTTGAAAGAGGATTATTCACATTTTCGGTCACTGTCACCTATGCAGTACAGGGCTTTGTACCCGGCAAAAATGGTAATATTGCACCCAACAATTTAAAAGAGGATTATTCACATTTCCGGTCACTGTCACCTATGTGGGACCTTATTGTTCTCAACATCATCTTCCACCCACTCTTCATGCCTGCCCTCTTTGTCTGTTTGCACACCGCAGAAAGCTGCAGCGGTTTGCACCTGTGTTTCATCATTAGAGACGTGCTGCCATGGTCTCCCCCTTTCCCCATCCTCAAACCTAGGTGGTTGGGCATCCGTGCACTCAATCTCTTCCATTTCTGTGGCAGGACTATGGTTATGTCCCTGGGAAACCCTGCCAGCAGAGTCATAAAGAAGCATAAGAGACTTCTGCATTTAACTGCCAATAGTCAACAATTAAAATCACTATACAGTAAGGCAGTGCCCGTGTCATAAACAGAATAAATTTCTTTACGTCACACAACAGTGTAATGGAGCAATTCAATACAATTACTTCACTATCACCAAAAATTAGATTTTTAAAACCAACAATGTAAAAACAGAAGTTAATGGTTTTATTTGACTGTCAGAAATGCAGCGTACACCGCAAATGTGCTATCTACCACAAAACCAGTGTGTTTGAAACCAACTATGTAAATGCGGAGTTCAAAAGATTACTTTAAATGACTGAAATACAGGAAATGCCTCAGATCTGCTCTGTATCACAAAACCAGTGTTTATTGCAACAAACTACAGAAATGCAGTATGTCACTGCTAAATTTTAAAATACTGTGGGGAGTCGCTCTGGTAGACAGCGGTGCGGGTGCAGTTTAGAGGCAAAACAAGGAGTCCAGATTGTGCAACAAACAGTGTTTTATTCACACTTGCACACCATAAATGAAAAAACAGTCTCTTTGGTGACAGTTCACACACAACGGAAATAACGTGGCAAAACAAAAACAGGCCAACACAGGTTCAGTCACCTGGGAGGTGTAGGTGCAGGTTCGCACCACGCTGTCGGCCCAGCCGCAGGAGAATCCAGCTTCAGGTAGCCAGGAACAAAACACCTCCTTGCTGAGCTCTTTCCTCCAGGACAGAGAACTCCTCAGCCCTGTTAGCAGCTCCAGGATAATCACAGCCTCCAGCTGCTGAGCTGGCTGAGCTTTTAAACCCAGCCCAAAACCAGGACTGGGTCGTGGGGAGCAGCCACCCACCCTACACTTTAGCTGCTCCCGGTAAGAGCCGGCCCGGATCGGCTTTGCAGCCATGCTATTTAAACTCTGTCAGTAGCACTAGCTGCTGCTGACATCAACAAAACGGGTTCTTACCTCACCGAGGCTATGAACCTCGGTGACACATACCTGCCATCCACGACGGCACCCTGCACCTTACCACACACCCCCTTTGTTCAACCCCTGAGGGGGTGGACACATGTGAGGCAGTGGACGCGGGAAAGGGCATCTGCATTTCCCTGCAAGCGACCTGCCCTATGTTCCACGGAGAACTTGAAATTTTGAAGGGATAGGAACCACCTGGTGACCCGAGCATTCCTCTCCTTGGCCTGACTCATCCATTTGAGGGGGAATGGTCGGTCACCAGACGGAACCTCCTCCCTAACAGGTAGTAGCGGAGAGATTCGAGTGCCCACTTGATAGCCAGGCACTCCCTCTCCACTATACTATATCTGGACTCGGCGGGACTGAGCTTACGGCTCAGGAAGACAACGGGATGTTCTTCCTCGTTGACCTCCTGCGACAGTACCGCACCGAGGCCTACCTCCGAGGCGCCGGTCTGTACGACAAACTCCTTGTTGAAGTCGGGTGTCACCAAAACCGGGGACCCACACAGGGCCGACTTCAACGCGGAGAAAGCCTCCTCCGCCTTCTCACTCCAGCTAACCCTCCCAGACTTTCGTCCCTTCAACAGGTCTGTCAATGGCGCTGCTATTGTGGCAAAGTGGGGCACAAACCTCATGTAGTATCCTACAATCCCCAGGAACGACTTTACCTGCCTGGTGGTGACCGGTCGGGGCCAGCTACGAATGGCCTCTACCTTAGTTACCTGAGGTTTGATGACTCCCGCCCAATTACATATCCCAGATATTTGGTCTCTTCCAACCCAATCGCACACTTTTTGGATTGGCGGTTAGTCCAGCTTTCCTCAGGGCATCCACTACCGCCTGCACCTTGGGTAAATGGCTTTCCCAGTCGGTGCTGTGGATGACTACATCATCTAAGTAGGCCGAGGCGCACCGACGATGTGGTCGCAGCACTATGTCCATTAACCTCTGGAAAGTGGCGGGGCGCCATGCAGGCCAAAGGGTAACACCTTGTAGTGATACAGGCCCCTGCGGGTAACAAACGCGGTTTTTTCCTTAGCCGCTCCGTTAAGGGTACCTGCCAGTACCCTTTAGTGAGGTCCAGCACAGAAAAATAACGGGCTTGTCCTAAATTTTCAACAAGCTCGTCTACTGGGGCATGGGATACGCGCCAAACTTGGATACTTCATTTAACTTATGAAAGTCGCTGCAGAACCGCAACGCCCCATCCGGCTTGGGTATTAGGACTATGGGACTGGCCCACTCACTTTTCGACTCCTCAATGACATCGAGCTTCAACATTAACTGCACTTCCTCCGCGATGGCCCGCCGCCGAGCCTCGGGTACCCGGTATGGTTTTAACCGACCTTGGCCTGAGGCTCAGTGACGATGTCATGTCGGATGAGAGACGTGCGGCCAGGGAGGTCCGAGAACACATCCGTGTTCCGACTGAGGAACTCCCTGACTTCCTGAACTTGTTTGGAAGACAGGCTGTCTGCAATTTTTACCGTGGTTACGGCTTCACAGGCCTCGAACTGTGGGGCTGGACCCTTTTCACCTAGAAGCCCTGGCCGGGGCTGTGGCCGCCGGCCGCGTCCCTATCTTTCCACGGCTTAAGTAATTCACGTGGTACACCTGCTCCGGCTTGCGCCGCCCTGGCTGGTGTACCTTGTAATTCACTTCCCTACCTTCTCGATCACCTCATAGGGGCCCTGCCACCTAGCTAGGAATTTGTTGTCAAGGGTGGGTACCAGAACCAAAACCCGATCTCCCGGATTGAAGTCCCGCACTCGAGCCTGACGGTTGTACACCCTACTCTGGGCTTGTTGCGCTGCCTCCATATGCTCCCGGACCAAGGGCAACACCCTTTCCATCCGTTCCTGCATCTGGGCGACATACTCAATGACACTTTTGTGGGGGACAGGCTGTTGTTCCCATGCTTCCTTGGCGATATCCAACAGGCCCCGAGGGTGTCTGCCATAAAGCAGTTCGAAGGGCGAGAACCCAGTAGAGGCCTGGGGTACCTCTCGCACTGCGAACATGAGATAGGGCAGAAGCAGGTCCCAGTCCTTCCCATCTCTAGACACCACCCTTTTAACATATTTTTTAGAGTTTGGTTAAACCTCTCAACAAGACCGTCTGTTTGCGGATGGTAAACGGACGTCCGTAACTGCTTTATACGCAACAATTTACACAGTTCCTTCATTACTTTGGACATAAAAGGGGTCCCTTGGTCTGTCAGAACCTCTTTGGCAGGCCCACACGGGAAAACATCTCCATTAACTCTTTGGCAATGAGCTTAGCTGAGGTATGTCGCAGAGGCACCGCCTCCGGATACCGAGTGGCATAGTCGAGAACTACCAGAATGTGTTGGTGGCCCCTAGCAGACTTTGGTACAGGCCCAATTAAATCCATAGCAATTCGCTCAAACGGTACTTCAATAATTGGCAGAGGTACCAGAGGACTACGGAAATGTGGCTGGGGGCTAGTTACCTGACAGGTTGGACAGGACTTACAATAATTTTCTACTTCCTTGAACACACTGGGCCAATAAAACCGCTGCAGTATGCGGTCCTGGGTTTTCTGCCACCCCAGGTGTCCCCCAAGAACATGTTGGTGGGCAAGCTCCATGACAAGCTTGCGATACGCTGTGGGCACCACCAACTGTTCAACAGGTTCACCTCGGATTTGGTTCACCCGATACAACATATCCTGCAGAACAATAAATCGTGGGAACATTAATTCAGCCCCTGGTTTCTGGGGTTTACCATCAATTTCCAGCACATTCTCCCAGGCCCTGGTTAGGGTTTGGTCCCGGTGTTGTGCGGTCCCAAAATTTTCCCCGGAGACATTGAGGTCTGCCAACTCAGGTCCCGGTGGCAAGTCCTCCGTGTCTCCCACCATTACACTCAGTGGGGTTGTCTCCCCACTACCGCTGCAGCAGTGGTCACCCCTACCGCTGGCCCTTCAGACTCGGGCTCCCAGGGTTCTGGCCTTCCAGGGGTATCAGGCCACTCTGCTAGGGTTACCCCTGTCTCAGGGCTATTAGTCACTTTCATCTCAGGCCACAGTGACGGAAAACCAGGGAAGTCTCTCCCAATTATTAGTTCATAGGGCAGCTTTGTGGAGATCGCCACTTCACAAGTCCAGGTGCCGACCGCCGTGGACAGAGACATTACAGCAGTGGGATAGTCCTTAAGTCTCCGTGTATGCACACCACACCCACTGTCCGGCCCGTATACTGGGTGGGCTGTACCAGGGCAGCACTTACCAGGGTTACCAGGCTCCCTGAGTCCAACAGCGCCACTGCCAGGTTATCCCCGACTTGCACCTGGCACAGATGACGATTGTCTATTGTCCCGGGATGCCGGTCGCACACAGTCTCCGGGCATACATGGAAGCCCGGTACCCATAATTAGTCTCCATGGGTTCCCCCACTGTGGACAGTTGGCCCTTATGTGTCCAGGCTCCCGACACTGCCAACAGACCACTGGGGACGGATCTGCAAGAGGTACATCCCGGGCGGGTTTGGCCGGCCGCCGGACTGGGGTGGAGATTTCCGGGTTTGACTGGCCCCTCCCAAAAGAACCCCCTGCAGGTTTCTGGTGGCCTCATATCGCTCCACCAGGTCGACCATCTCAAGGGCATCGGTGGGGGATACCTGGCCGATCCAGTGTTGAAGGGGGTAAGGCAAGGCCCTCCAAAACATGTCAGCCAGCAGCCGGTCCAGCATAGCAGTCGGACTTAGAACCTCAGGCTGCAGCCATTTTTGCAACCTGTGCAGCAACTCATAGTACTGCGGCCTGGCGGGTTCAGCCACTTTGAAGTCCCACTGGTGGACCCGCTGAGCCCGGACCAACACGCTTACCCCCAGTCTGGCCAGGATCTCCCCTTCACCGTGGAATAGTCAGCAGCCTGGTCGTCTGCCAAATCAAAAAAACTTGCTGGGGTCCGGATGCCAGGAACGGAGCAACCACCTCGGCCCACTGGTCACGGGTAGCTTTTTCCTCACGGCGACCTTCTCAAAACCGCCAGGTACGTCTCAACGCCGCCTGCGGGGGTCATTTTTGGGATCGCCGCACGGACCGCTTCCGGGCATCATGGACGTGGTGGGACGCTCCTGCCGCCTGTAACGCCATCACATGTTGTAGCAGTAGTTGGTTGGTCTCCCGCTGCTGCACGTTAGCCTCTATGAGAGCCTTCACAGCAGCCTCCATGTTGCCAGAAACTCCTGCTTGCAGCTTTGCTGGCTTAATATATTCCATGCACTTTAGAAAAACAAAACTTCGGCGTTCACGCCAGCCTCACTGCGCATGCCCGCATCCTCCACCAAATGTGGGGAGTCGCTCTGGTAGACAGCGGTGCGGGTGCAGTTTAGAGGCAAAACAAGGAGTCCAGATTGTGCAACAAACAGTGTTTTATTCACACTTGCACACCATAAATGAAAAACAGTCTCTTTGGTGACAGTTCACACACAACGGAAATAACGTGGCAAAACAAAAACAGGCCAACACAGGTTCAGTCACCTGGGAGGTGTAGGTGCAGGTTCGCACCACGCTGTCGGCCCAGCCGCAGGAGAATCCAGCTTCAGGTAGCCAGGAACAAAACACCTCCTTGCTGAGCTCTTTCCTCCAGGACAGAGAACTCCTCAGCCCTGTTAGCAGCTCCAGGATAATCACAGCCTCCAGCTGCTGAGCTGGCTGAGCTTTTAAACCCAGCCCAAAACCAGGACTGGGTCGTGGGGAGCAGCCACCCACCCTACACTTTAGCTGCTCCCGGTAAGAGCCGGCCCGGATCGGCTTTGCAGCCATGCTATTTAAACTCTGTCAGTAGCACTAGCTGCTGCTGACATCAACAAAAACGGGCTCTTACCTCACCGAGGCTATGAACCTCGGTGACACATACCTGCCATCCACGACGGCACCCTGCACCTTACCACAATACGTTTTTGTACGTTGTATGCCAAACTGCTCTGTTTAACAACAATACGGGTTTATTTCCCACAAAATACACTAATGAAGTATTTCACTGCTGTAATTTAAACATAGGTATTTGTGCGGTTTATTGAAAACTGCTCTGTGGACCAAGAATACAGCTTTTTTCCCCAAAAAGTTATTTCAGTGCAGAAATGTAAAATAGGTATTTGTACGCTGTATGCACAACTGCTCTGTGAAGTAAGAATACAGCTTTTTTTCAACAAAACTGAAAAATGCACCATTTCAGTGCTGAAATTTAAAATACGTATTTGGGCGGTGTATTTAAAACTGCTTTGTGGACCTGGAATACCGCTTTTTTTCCAAAAATACACTGATGCACTATTTCACTGCAGAAATGTAAAATAGGTATTTGTACGCTGTATGCACAACTGCTGTGTGAACCAAGAACACGGCTTTTTTTCCCAAAATTCACAAATTCACTATTTAACGGCTGGAAATTAAATGTAGGTATTTGTATGCTGTATGCATAACTGCTTTGTGAACCAAGAGCACGGCTTTTTTACCCTAAAACACACTAATGCACTATTTCAGTACTGAGATTTAAAATAGGTATTTGTTTGCTGTATGCACAACTGCTTTGGGGACCCAGAACACAGTTTTTTTCACTAAAACACACACATGCAGTTTTTAACTGCTGGAAATTAAACGTAGGTATTTATACGCTTTATGCACAACAGTTTTGTGGGCCTAGAACACGGATTTTTTTCAGTAAAACACACTAGAGCACTATTACCGTACTGCAATTTAATATTGGTATTTGTACGCAGTATGCACAACTGCTTTGGGGACCCACAACAGGAATTTGTATGCCGTATGCAGTGAAATAGAGAATGTGATTCTCTATTTCACTGCAAAAATGTCAAATATGTATTTGGGTGGTGTATTTAAAACTGCTTTGTGGATTAGGATTACCTCTTTTTTCACAAAAATACAATGATGCACTATTTGACTGCTGAAATTGAATATACAGTTTTGTGCGTTGTATGCACAAGTGCTCTAAAGCACCGCAAGTCCCAGACTACAGAAATGGACTATGTCACCCCTTAATTATACAAAAGGTAATGTAGGGGACTTGAGCTGCCAGAAGAAAAAAAAATTTCCTTTAATGAGCTACCAAAAAGCATTAGACTGATGTCCCTGGCAGGCTGGCACACATGCAGATTACATGCAGTTCCAAGGACACGGCAGTGGCTAAAATGGCCGCCGACCCCCACCTCAGTAACAGATGTATAAAAAAAATTCCTTTGCAGTGGCTGGGTACATAAATGTAGGAGAAGCACCCTCCCTCAATATTTGCTGTATCTTGAGGATTGCGCAATAAGAGGTTTTACAGATTTCTTCCCTAATCTCTCCCTGAGACCACAAGCAGCAACATTTCCTTAGACTAACACCAGCAGAGTGACGTGCAGCACTACGTGACTACAGCTTATAAAGAGGGTGGGTCACATGCTGCACTCAGCCAATCACAGCCATGCCATTAGTAGGCATGGCTGTGATGGCTTCTTAGGGCAAAGATGTAAAACGCTTGCTGATTGGCAGTTGTGCAGCCCTTCAAAAAGCGGGAAGAATCGCTGAACAACGGACCAGAACCTTAACTCTTATGAAAATATTCGGGTCCGTGTCCGGAACACCCCAAATTCGATATGAACCAATATGGTTCGGGTTCGCTCAACCCTAGTACAGATTACCAAGCAATCTAAACGCCGCCAAATTTACTGAATATATTTCCCAGTCAGGTATGCAGAGCAGGAGTAGTTTGAAAGAAAAAAGTGGTACAGATCACCTAACAATCAACACACCGCCAAATTTACAGAATATATTTCCCTGTTAGGTATGCAGTGCAGGGGTAGTTTGAAAGAAAAAAGAGATACAGATCACCCAGCAATCTAAACGCCGCCGAATTGACAGAATATATTTCCCAGTCAGATATGCAGTGCAGGGGTACTTTAAAAGAAAAATGGGGTATAGATCACCCAACAATCTAAACGCCACCAAATTTACAAAATATATTTCCCTGTCAGGTATGCAGTGCAGGGGTACTTTGAAAGAAAAAAGGGGTAAGGATCACCCAGCAATCTAAACGCCGCCGAATTTACGGAATATATTTCCCTGTCAGGTATTTTTCACCCACAATGTCACAGTTGTATTTACTGATTATATTTTACTATCAGAAATGCAGTGCAGGTTGCAAAGGTACTTTATGGCAAAAAAAAGTGATTTTTTTTACCCACAATGTCCCAGTTGTATTTACTGATTATATTTTACTATCAGAAATGCAGTGCAGGTCGCAAAGGTACGTTATGGCAAAAAAAAGTGATTTTTATCACCCACAATGTCCCAGTTGTATTTGATGATTATATATTTTACTATAACAAATGCAGTGCAGGCCGTAAAGGTACATTATGGTGAACAAAAAGGTAATTTTTTTACCCAAAATGTCCCAGTTGTATTTACTGATTATATTTTACTATTAGAAATGTAGTGCAGGTCGCAAAGGTACTTTATGGCAAATAAAAAGTGATTTTTTTACCCACAATGTACCAGTTGTATTTACTGATTAAATTTTACTATCAGAAATGCATTTCAGGCCGCAAATGTACTTTCCTGCAAAAATAAAGATTATTTTTTTACCCACAATGAAAGATTTAAAGATTTTCTTTAACTATCACAAATGCAGTGCAGGCCACTAAGGTACTTTCTAGCACAAAAAAGGCGATTTTTTTCACCCACAATGTCCCGATTGTATTTACTTGTTTATATTTTACTATCAGAAATGCAGTGCAGGCTGCAAAGGTACTTTCTAGTAAAAAAAAGGTGATTTTTATCAACCAGAATGTCACAGATGGGTTGTTTACTGATTTTCTTTCACTATCACAAATGCAGTGAAGGCCACAAAGGTACTTTCTAGTAAAATAAAGTGATTTTTTTTTTGACCCCCAAAGTCCCAGTTGTATTTATTGATTATATTTTACTATCAGAAATGCAGTGCAGGTCGCAAAGGTACTTTATGGCAAAAAAAAGTGATTTTTATCACCCAAAATGTCCCAGTTGCATTTAGTGATTATATTTTACTTTTAGAAATGCAGTGCAGGCCGCAAAGGTACTTTATGGCCAACAAAAAGGTGATTTTTTCATCCACAATATCCCAGTTGCATTTACTGATTATATTTTACTATCAGAAATGCAGTGCAGGTCACAAAGGTACTTATGGCAAAAAAAAGTGATTTTTATCACCCAAAATGTCCCAGTTGTATTTATTGATTATATTTTTCTATTAGAAATGCAGTGCAGGCCGCAAAGGTACTTTATGGCCAACAAAAAGGTGATTTTTTTCATCCACAATATCCCAGTTGTATTTACTGATTATATTTTACTATCAGAAATGAAGTGCAGGCTGTAAAGGTATTTTCCTGCAAAAAAAAAGATGATTTTTTTCACCCACAATGAAACAGATGGATTTACTGACTTTCTTTCACTATCACAAATGCAGTGAAGGCCACAAAGGTACTTTCTAGCAAATAAAAAGTGTTTTTTTTTTTTAACCCACAGTGTCCCAGTTGTATTTACTAATTCTATTTTACTATCAGAAATGCAGCATAGGCCGCAAAGGTACTTTCTTGCAAAAGAAAAGATGATTTTTTTACCCACAATAAAACGTGGGTACGATGAAATGGATTTACTGATTTTTTTTCACTATCGCAAAGGCAGTGAAGGCCACAAAGGTACTTTCTAGCAAAAAGGGTGATTTTTTTGACCCACAATGTCCCAGTTGTATTTACTAATTATATTTTACTATCAGAAATGCAGTGTAGGTCTCAAAGGTACTTTATTGGGAACAAAAAGGTGATTTTTTTTTCATCCACAATGAAACAGATGGTTTTACAGATTTTCTTTAACTATCACAAATGCAGTGCAGGCCACAAAGGTAGGCTTTGTGGCAAATCGAATTTTACCTGAAATTTATATTGAAGTACACTTCGTGAACCTCGATTCGCTCAACACTAATTAGTAAAATAAATTTATATATAAAAACAATGGCATTATATGGGCACACAATATGTAAACACATGTGCAAAACAGGATGGTGCCCACCCCAATCTGCGTTTCGCCTTACCTTTTTTGAGGGGTCTAGACAGTAGATAGGCTGTTGATGTGTAGTGGTAGTAGTAATATGAGTAATAATGGCAGATATGTAGTGTTAATAATGGTCCCAGTAGGGGATTACCAGTGAAAAGTAAACGCTGCGCTAGTGGTGGCAGCAGGAGCCATATAGTACATGTTGTCAGGCAGTCAATGGCAGTGGCATGATGTCAGCAATGACATGATGGCAGCATCAGCAGCATGGTAGGCAAGCATGGTACCATGGAACATGGTAGGCAAGCAACATGATGGTAGGCAGCCAAACAGCAACAGTGGCAAAATGGGGCACCATCAGCAAGGCCAGATTCTATTCATTGGCCTGAGCCATTACCGCAGAGTGAGAATTTCAGTTTTAAATGATTATTTTGAAAAAATGGACAGCTGGACAGAAGTATGAATATCATACAGCAGAATTAAATTTTGGTGATGGCACAAAACTGCACCACCATTACCACAACTTAGTGGTAAGTCAGCCACTGCACCTGCAACAACTTGGCCAGGTGAGGGTTCAGCTTGTAAACAAGCTAATTGCAGATTGATAATAGATTTCTTATAGCCACGCATTCTGTTATAGATGTATGGGTTTGCCGGGTTCAGCCGAACTTCAGGTCCAAGTTCGGGTTCAGGACCCGAACTTGACCCCGAACCTGGACCCGTTATAACATGATGGAAAATAATAGCATTCTTAAAACAGAATGCTAAATAAAAAGGCCATTTAGGGGTTAAAAATGTTAAAAGAAAACTCATCCACTTGATCGCGCAGCCGGTATCCTCTACATTGCATATCCTGCTGAATGAAGATAGAAGGACCTGTGGTGACATCACTGCGCTCACCACGTGGTGAATAGTGTTGAGCGAACAGTTCGAGCATCGTTTGGGTTCGTACCGAATTTTGGGGTGTCCGTGACACGGACCCGAACCTTTTCAAAAAAGTTCGGGTTCGGGTCCGGTGTTCGTCGATTTCTTGCCCGCTTTCTGAAGGGCTGCATAGCAGCCAATCAGCTAGCGTTTTACTTCTTGCCCTAAGAGCCCATCATAGCCATGCCTACTAATGGCATGGCTGTGATTGGCCAAGTGCAGCATGTGACCCAGCCTCTATTTAAGCTGGAGTCACGTAGCGCCGCACGTCACACTGCTCTGACTAGTGTAGGGAGAGGATGCAGCTTCTGTGAGGGCGAGATAGGCAGGGATAAAGAAGTGATTGAATGATCTACCTTTCTACACCTGTGCATCAGAACAACTCAGCTGAGCTGTTCACTGAAAGTCACTATTTTGTTGAGACTGGCCAGAGCGATTTTTACTGGCACATGTAACTGGGCTGACCGGCGGTGGCCATTTTGGGACTTGTGGTGCGCCAGCACTTGCTGCCACAGATTGTAAACCAAAGCTCCAAAGAAGTTAAAAATCTACACCTGTGAATCAGAACAACAGCGATTCAGCTGCTCAGTCAAAGTCAATTTTTTTTCTGGCTGGGCAGACTGTTTTCTGGCACATGTTACTGGGCTGATAGGCGGCGGCCATTTTGGGACTTGTGGTGCTACAGCAAAAGCTGCCTCAACGTCCATTAATCTCATGTAATTGTGGATTTTTTCATAGATATACTACATCAGGGGTTTGGCTGTGCTTGTGTCACCCATACTAACTGCAAAGATATTTAATATATCAGTGGTGAAACTGAAAGTAACCCACTTGGATAGCAAATCCCATGAATGTGCTGTTCCAGCTAGGCTAGCCAGTGCCACTACTTTGTCCAATACTGTCAGCCAGAAATATTTTTTTTTTTATGTGCCAGAAATATAAATTAGAAAAAGCTTTCACCGTAATAATAAAATTATTCTGGTGTTAGACCAGAAGAAGCACTCCTGTTGTAATTAATACTGTAAAAAGGCTTAGGCAATATTTCTCCCAGTGTGGGAAATTTATCTAGCAAAACTAGCATTTTAACAATTCCGGTGTTCTGAAATACCAGCAGTCCTCTTGTAATTAATACCGCCAAAAGGCATTATATCGTCCAGTGTTGTAATTTTGGTGAAAAAAGGCCAATTTAATCAATCTGGTGTTTGGTAGACCAAAAACACTAGGCCTCACGTTTTACTCCTGTAAAAGGAATTATATCTCCCGTGTGGGAATCTATGTACCCAAACTAGCATTTTAAAACTTCAGATGTCCTATTTGCAGCAGTATTCTTGTAAATAATACCGCCAAAAGGCATTATTGTCCAGTGTTGTAATTTTGGTGAAAAAAAGGCCAATTTAATCAATCTGGTGTTTGGTAGACCAAAAACACTAGGCCTCACGTTTTACTCCTGTAAAAGGAATTATATCTCCCGTGTGGGAATCTATGTACCAAAACTAGCATATTAAAAATTCTGGTGTCCACTTTGCAGCAGTTTTCTTGTAAATAATACCGCCAAAAGGCATTATTGTCCAGTGTTGTAATTTTGGTGAAAAAAGGCCAATTTAATCAATCTGGTGTTTGGTAGACCAAAAACACTAGGCCTCACGTTTTTACTCCTGTAAAAGGAATTATATCTCCCGTGTGGGAATCTATGTACCCAAACTAGCATTTTAAAACTTCAGATGTCCTATTTGCAGCAGTATTCTTGTAAATAATACTGCCAAAAGGCATTATTGTCCAGTGTTGTAATTTTGGTGAAAAAAGGCCAATTTAATCAATCTGGTGTTTGGTAGACCAAAAACACTAGGCCTCACGTTTTACTCCTGTAAAAGGAATTATATCTCCCGTGTGGGAATCTATGTACCAAAACTAGCATATTAAAAATTCTGGTGTCCACTTTGCAGCAGTTTTCTTGTAAATAATACCGCCAAAAGGCATTATTGTCCAGTGTTGTAATTTTGGTGAAAAAAAGGCCAATTTAATCAATCTGGTGTTTGGTAGACCAGAAACACTAGGCCTCACGTTTTTACTCCTGTAAAAGGAATTATATCTCCCGTGTGGGAATCTATGTACCCAAACTAGCATTATAAAAATTCTGGTGTCCAATTAGCAGCAGTGTTCTTGTAATTAATACCGCCAAAAGGCATTATTGTCCAGTGTTGTAATTTTGGTGAAAAAAGGCCAATTTAATCAATCTGGTGTTTGTTAGACCAGAAAAACTAGGCCTCACGTTTTCACTCCTCTAAAAGGAATTATATCTCCCGTGTGGGAATCTATGTACCAAAACTAGCATATTAAAATTCTGGTGTCCAATTAGCAGCAGTGTTCTTGTAATTAATACCGGAAAAAGGAATTATATCTTCCAGTGTGGGTATTTATGTACACAAACTAGCATTATAAAAATCTGGTGTCCAATTAGCAGCAGTGTTCTTGTAATTAATACCGCCAAAAGGCATTATTGTCCAGTGTTGTAATTTTGGTGAAAAAAGGCCAATTTAATCAATCTGGTGTTTGTTAGACCAGAAAAACTAGGCCTCACGTTTTCACTCCTCTAAAAGGAATTATATCTCCCGTGTGGGAATCTATGTACCAAAACTAGCATTATAAAAATCTGGTGTCCAATTAGCAGCAGTGTTCTTGTAATTAATACCGCCAAAAGGCATTATTGTCCAGTGTTGTAATTTTGGTGAAAAAAGGCCAATTTAATCAATCTGGTGTTTGTTAGACCAGAAAAACTAGGCCTCACGTTTTCACTCCTCTAAAAAGGAATTATATCTCCCCGTGTGGGAATCTATGTACCAAAACTAGCATTATAAAAAATCTGGTGTCCAATTAGCAGCAGTGTTCTTGTAATTACCGTAATACCGCCAAAAGGCATTATTGTCCAGTGTTGTAATTTTGGTGAAAAAAAGGCCAATTTAATCAATCTGGTGTTTGGTAGACCAAAAACACTAGGCCTCACGTTTTACTCCTGTAAAAAAGAATTATATCTCCCCGTGTGGTAATCTATGTACCAAAACTAGCATATTAAAAATTCTGGTGTCCAATTTGCGGCAGTTTTCTTGTAAATAATACCGCCAAAAGGCATTATTGTCCAGTGTTGTAATTTTGGTGAAAAAAAGGCCAATTTTATCAATCTGGTGTTTGGTAGACCAAAAACACTAGGCCTCACGTTTTTACTCCTGTAAAAAGGAATTATATCTCCCCGTGTGGGAATCTATGTACCAAAACTAGCATATTAAAAATTCTGGTGTCCACTTTGCAGCAGTTTTCTTGTAAATAATACAGCCAAAAGGCATTATTGTCCAGTGTTGTAATTTTGATGAAAAAAAGGACAATTTAATCAATCTGGTGTTTGGTAGACCAAAAACACTAGGCCTCACGTTTTTACTCCTGTAAAAAGGAATTATATCTCCCCGTGTGGGATACTATGTACCAAAACTAGCATATTAAAAATTCTGGTGTCCACTTTGCAGCAGTTTTCTTGTAAATAATACCGCCAAAAGGCATTATTGTCCAGTGTTGTAATTTTGGTGAAAAAAGGCCAATTTAATCAATCTGGTGTTTGTTAGACCAGAAACACTAGGCCTCACGTTTTCACTCCTATAAAAGGAATTATATCTCCCGTGTGGGATCTATGTACCAAAACTAGCATTATAAAAATTCTGGTGTCCAATTAGCAGCAGTGCTCTTGTAATTAATACCAGAAAAGGAATTATATCTTCCAGTGTGGGAATTTATGTACACAAACTAGCATTATAAAAATCTGGTGTCCAATTAGCAGCAGTGTTCTTGTAATTAATACCGCCAAAAGGCATTATTGTCCAGTGTTGTAATTTTGGTGAAAAAAGGGCCAATTTAATCAATCTGGTGTTTGGTAGACCAAAAACACTAGGCCTCACGTTTTACTCCTGTAAAAGGAATTATATCTCCCGTGTGGGAATCTATGTACCAAAACTAGCATATTAAAAATTCTGGTGTCCAATTTGCAGCAGTTTTCTTGTAAATAATACCGCCAAAAGGCATTATTGTCCAGTGTTGTAATTTTGGTGAAAAAAGGCCAATTTAATCAATCTGGTGTTTGGTAGACCAAAAACACTAGGCCTCACGTTTTTACTCCTGTAAAAGGAATTATATCTCCCGTGTGGGAATCTATGTACCAAAACTAGCATATTAAAAATTCTGGTGTCCACTTTGCAGCAGTTTTCTTGTAAATAATACCGCTAAAAGGCATTATTGTCCAGTGTTGTAATTTTGGTGAAAAAAGGCCAATTTAATCAATCTGGTGTTTGGTAGACCAAAAACACTAGGCCTCACGTTTTTACTCCTGTAAAAGGAATTATATCTCCCGTGTGGGAATCTATGTACCAAAACTAGCATATTAAAAATTCTGGTGTCCACTTTGCAGCAGTTTTCTTGTAAATAATACCGCCAAAAGGCATTATTGTCCAGTGTTGTAATTTTGGTGAAAAAAAGGCCAATTTAATCAATCTGGTGTTTGTTAGACCAGAAAAACTAGGCCTCACGTTTTCACTCCTCTAAAAAGGAATTATATCTCCCCGTGTGGGAAACTATGTACCAAAACTAGCATTATAAAAAATATGGTGTCCAATTAGCAGCAGTGTTCTTGTAATTAATACCGGAAAAAAGAATTATATCTTCCAGTGTGGGAATTTATGTACACAAACTAGCATTATAAAAAATCTGGTGTCCAATTAGCAGCGGTGTTCTTGTAATTAATACCACCAAAAGGCATTATTGTCCAGTGTTGTAATTTAGGTGAAAAAAAGGCCAATTTAATCAATCTGGTGTTTGGTAGACCAAAAACACTAGGCCTCACGTTTTTACTCCTGTAAAAAGAAATTATATCTCCCCGTGTGGGAATCTATGTACAAAAACTAGCATCATAAAAAATCTGGTGTCCAATTAGCAGCAGTGTTCTTGTAATTAATACCGCCAAAAGGCATTATTGTCCAGTGTTGTAATTTAGGTGAAAAAAAGGCCAATTTAATCAATCTGGTGTTTGGTAGACCAAAAACACTAGGCCTCACGTTTTTACTCCTGTAAAAAGGAATTATATCTCCCCGTGTGGGATACTATGTACCAAAACTAGCATATTAAAAATTCTGGTGTCCACTTTGCAGAATTTTTTTTGTTAATAATACCGCCAAAAGGCATTATTGTCCAGTGTTGTAATTTTGGTGAAAAAAAGGCCAATTTAATCAATCTGGTGTTTGTTAGACTTGAAAAACTAGGCCTCAAGTTTTCACTCCTGTAAAAAGGAATTATATCTCCCCGTGTGGGATCTATGTACCAAAACTAGCATTATAAAAAATCTGGTGTCCAATTAGCAGCAGTGTTCTTGTAATTAATACCGGAAAAAGGAATTATATCTTCCAGTGTGGGAATTTATTTACACAAACTAGCATTATAAAAAATCTGGTGTCCAATTAGCAGCAGTGTTCTTGTAATTAATACCGCCAAAAGGCATTATTGTCCAGTGTTGTAATTTTGGTGAAAAAAGGCCAATTTAATCAATCTGGTGTTTGGTAGACCAAAAACACTAGGCCTCACGTTTTTACTCCTATAAAAGCAATTATATCTCCCGTGTGGGAATCTATGTACCAAAACTAGCATTTTAAAAATTCTGGTGTCCAATTTGCAGCAGTTTTCTTGTAATTAATACCGGAAAAGGAATTATATCTTCCAGTGTGGGAATTTTGGGGCTAAAAATAATATATTTTATTGTGGTGCGAGTTGAATCGCAACAATGAGGAAACATTCTATTAAGGGACGAGGACGCGGTCGTGGTGGTGTCCGTGGAGCCTCTGTTGCTGGCAGAGGACGTGGCCGTTCAGCCTCAGGCGCACAAAGTAGTGAACCAACTCCCTCAAGTAGCCGGCAGAATTTACAGCGATATTTGGTGGGGCCCAATGCCGTTATGAGGATGGTAAGGCCTGAGCAGGTACAGGCATTAGTCGATTGGGTGGCCGACAGTGCTTCCAGCACGTTCACCACATTGTCTTCCAGCCAGTCTTCTGCGGAAAGCGCACAGGTGGCACCTGAAAACCAAGCCCATCAGTCTGTCACATCACCCACATGCATATCAGGGAAACTGGCTGAGCCTCAAGTTATGCAGCAGTCTCTTATTCTGTTTGAAGACTCTGCTCCTACGGTTTTCCAGGGGCGTCCACCTAGCCCTTCCCCAGCGGTGGAAGACATTCCATGCACTGACGCACAACCACTTATGTATCCAGATGATGAGGACATGGGAATACCACCACAGCAGAGTGACCGAGTCTCTGATGATGACGAAACACAGGTGCCCACTGCCGCGTCTTATTGCAGTGTGCAGACTGAACAGAAGGAGGTCAGGGAGGAAGACTGGGTGGAAGACGATGCAGAGGACGATGAGGTCTTAGACCCCACATGGACAGAAGGTCGTGCCGCTGACTTAAATAGTTCAGAGGAAGAGGCAGTGGTGAGACCGAGACAACAGCGAAGCCAAAGAGGGAGCAGAGGGCAAAAGCAGAACAGCCGCCGTCCAGAGAGTTCGCCTGCTATTGGCCAGCGCCAACAGCGACCCAGCACCCCAAAGGCATCTTCAAGGAGTTCCCTGGCATGGCACTTCTTCAAACAATGTGCTGAGGACAAGACCAGAGTGGTTTTCATGCTGTGCCATCAGACCCTGAGGCGAGGCATTAACGTTCTTAACCTGATCACCACCTGCATGATCAGGCATCTACATGCAAAGCATGAACTGCAGTGGAGTACACACCTTAAAAACAAGGAACCCGCTCAGGCTCCCCCTGCTCCCTCTACCGCTGCTGCCTCGGCTTCCGCCTCAAGAGGAATGTTGCCACCTGCCGAGCAGAAAACAGAGGATGTGCCACCGACACCACCACCACCACCGCCACCGTCACCTAGCGTCTCCACTATTTCACATAGCAGCATTCAGCTCTCCATCTCTCAAACCTTTGATAGGAAGCGCAAATTCCCACCTAGTCACCCTCGAGCCCTTGGCCTGAATGCCAGCATTTCTAATCTACTGCCCTTTGAAATGCTGTCATTCCGGCTGGTGGACACAGACAGCTTCAAACAGCTGATGGCCATGGCTGTCCCCCAGTATGTGGTTCCCAGCCGCCACTACTTCTCCAAGACAGCCGTGCCTTCCCTGCACATGCAAGTGTCCGATAAAATCAAGTGTGCACTGTGCAACGCCATTTGTGGCAAGGTCCACCTAACCACAGATACGTGGACCAGTAAGCACGGCCAGGGACGCTATATCTCCCTAACTGCACACTGGGTAAATGTAGTGGCGGCTGGGCCCCAGGCGGAGAGTTCCTTGGCGCACGTCCTTCCGCCGCCAAGGATCACAGGGCATCATTATTTGCCTCCTGTAGCCTCCTCCTCCTACTCGGCTTCCTCCTCCTCCTCCTCTGCTTCCACCAGCTCATCCAGTCAGCCACACACCTTCACCACCAACTTCAGCACAGCCCGGGGTAAACGTCAGCAGGCCATTCTGAAACTCATATGTTTGGGGGACAGGCCCCACACCGCGCAGGAGTTGTGGCGGGGTATTGAACAACAGACCGACCAGTGGTTGCTGCCGGTGGGCCTCAAGCCCGGCCTGATGGTGTGCGATAATGGGCGAAATCTCGTGGCAGCTCTGGGACTAGCCGGTTTGACGCACATCCCTTGCCTGGCGCATGTGCTGAATTTGGTGGTGCAAAAGTTCATTCACAACTACCCAGACATGTCAGAGCTGCTGCATAAAGTGCGGGCCGTCTGTGCGCGCTTCCAGCGCTCACATCCTGCCGCTGCTCACCTGTCAGCGCTACAGCGGAACTTCGGCCTTCCCGCTCACCGCCTAATATGCGACGTGCCCACCCGGTGGAACTCCACCTTGCACATGCAGGAGAGACTGTGCGAGCAGCAGCAGGCCATAGTGGAGTTTCAGCTGCAGCACGCACGGGTCAGTCGCACTGTGGAACAGCACCACTTCACCACCAATGATTGGGCCTCCATGCGAGACCTGTGTGCCCTGTTGCGCTGTTTAGAGTACGCCACCAACATGGCCAGTGGCGATGCCACTGTTATCAGCGTGACGATACCAATTCTATGTCTCCTAGAGAAAACGTTTAGGGCGATGATGGAAGAGGAGGTGGTCCAGGAGGAGGAGGAGGAGGATGACGGGTCGTTTTTAGCACTTTCAAGCCACTCTGTTAGAAGTGGCTCAGAGGGAGGTTTTTTGCAACAGCAGAGGGCAGGTACAAATGTGGCCAGCCAGGGACCACTACTGGAGGACGAGGAGGATGAGGAGGAGGTGGAGGTGGAGGAGGATGAGGATGAAGCAGGTTCACAGCGGGGTGGCACCCAGCACAGCGCAGGCACATCCCTGGTGCGTGGCTGGGGGGATACAGAGGATGATGACGATACGCCTCCCACAGAGGACAGCTTGTCTTTACCTCTTGGGAGCCTGGCACACATGAGCGATTACATGCTGCAGTGCCTGCGCAACGACAGCAGAGTTGCCCACATTTTAACGTGTGCTGACTACTGGGTGGCCACCCTGCTGGATCCACGGTACAAAGACAATGTGCCCACTTTACTTCCTGCACTGGAGCGTGATAGGAAGATGCGCGAGTACAAGCGCACACTGGTAGACGCGTTCCTGAGAGCATTCCCAACTGTCACAGGGGAACAGGTGGAAGGCCAAGGCCAAGGTAGTGGAGGAGGTAGAGGTCGCCCACGCAGCAGTGTCACGGCCAGCTCCTCTGAGGGCAGGATTAGCATGGCAGAAATGTGGAAAAGTTTTGTCTCCACGCCACAGCTAACTGCCCCACCACCTAATACGGAACGTGTTAGCAGGAGGCAACATTTCACTAACATGGTTGAACAGTACGTCTGCACACAACTCCATGTACTGACGGATGGTTTGGCCCATTCAACTTCTGGGTTTCCAAATTGTCCACGTGGCCAGAACTAGCATGTTATGCCTTGGAGGTGATGGCCTGCCCGGCGGCCAGCTGTGGGCGCGATCGCTGCGGGGGTCCGGCTGTTTCCTGTATCTGACCCCCGCGGCTAATGATCGCGGTCGGCAGCGATGCCGATCGCAATCATTTAACCCCGCAGATGCCGTGGTCAATCCTGACCACGGCATCTGCGCGCGCTAAAACCGAAAGTAAAACTTTCGGCAGCTCTCCGGCTCCCCCTAGTGGTGATCGGGAGAATCGGAGCGCTGTAAGGGATAACCTCAAGCCTTTCATTCAGCATGAGGCTATCACTTACTATTTCCTATGGAGCCCTTGTTAGCAATAGGGCTTCATAGGAAGGTAGTAAAATCCTCATAAACTCCAATACAAGTGTATTGGAGTTTATGTTAAAGCAATCAGATGACTGATTTATATAGGTCCCTATGGGACCTATATAACAGTGTAAAAGAAAAATAAAAGAAATAAAAAAATAAAAATAATAAAAAAACCTAAAAATTCAAATCACCCCCTTTCCCCAAAATTAAAATAAAATAATATTTTTTAAAAAATACACATCATGGGTGTCATAATGTGCGAAACGCCCGTGGTATAAAAATATAAAAATATATTCCCATACGGTAAACAGAAAAACGGAAAACGCTCAAATGGCGATTCGCATTTTGGCGCTTCATTTCCTCAAAAAAATTAAATAAAAAGTGATCAAAAGTCCTACACACCCCATAATGGTATCAACTAAAAGTTCAGATCGCCCGCAAAAAATAAGCCCCATACAATGCCATACACTTAATTACAAAAAAGTTATAGGGGTCAAAATATGGCGACAAAAATAAAAAAATAAAAATTTCCCACTTTTGAATTTTTTTTCACTATCAAAACGCAAGAAAATCTATACATATTGGGTATCGCTGGATTCTTACTGACCTGTAGAATAAAACTAAATGGTCAGTTTTATCACACATCAAACGTCGTAATTTAAAAACCCGTAAAATTGTGGTAGAATTGTTTTTTTTTTGCAATTTCACCCCATTTGGAATTTTTTTCCTGCTTCCCACTACATCGTATGCAATATTAAATGGTGGCGTTGGAAAGTACAACTTGTCCCACAAAAATTAAGCCCTCATATGGCCATGTGAACATAAAAATAAAAAAGTTATGGCTCTCGGAAGGCATGGAGCGCAAAACGAAAATGCAAAAATGAAAAAACCCCGAGTCCTTAAAGGGTTAAATGGTGGCCTACTCCTGTGGTGGGTGATCTAAATGCCTGATTCTCAGCTGTGAAAACCTCTCTCCTCTGTCTGGGTGCTGGTCCAAAATACATGAGAGTGGCCTTCTCCGGTGGGGGTTGATATGACGCATGATTCCTTGATGTGGGACCTCTCTCCTCTGTCTGGGTGCTGGTCCAAAATACATGAGTGGCCTTCTCCGGTGGTGGTTGATATGACGCATGATTCCTTGCTGTGGGACCTGTATCCTCTGTCTGGGTGCTGGGCCGAAATAAATGAGAGTGGCCTTCTCCATTGGTGGTTGATATGACGCATGATTCCTTGATGTGGGACCTCTCTCCTCTGTCTGGGTGCTGGTCCCAAATTCATGAGTGGCCTTCTCCGGTGGTGGTTGATATGACGCATGATTCCTTGCTGTGGGACCTGTATCCTCTGTTTGGGTGCTGGTCCAAAATAAATGAGAGTGGCCTTCTCCGGTGGGGGTTGATATGAAGCATGATTCCTTGCTGTGGGACCTGTATCCTCTGTCTGGGTGCTGGTCCCAAATAAATCAGAGTGGCCTTCTCCAGTGGTGGATGATATGACGCATGATTCCTTGCTGTGGGACCTCTCTCCAATTGATATTGGTTAATTTTTATTTATTTTATTTTATTTTAATTCATTTCCCTATCTACATTTGTTTGCAGGGGATTTACCTACATTTTGCTGCCTTTTGCAGCCCTCTAGCCCTTTCTGGGAGTCTTTTACAGGCTTTTTAGTGACCAAAAGTTCGGGTCCCCATTGACTTCTATGGGTTTCGGGTTCGGGATGAAGTTCGGGTTGAGTTCGGATCACGAACCGGACATTTTCCGGAAGTTCGGCCGAACCTCTCGAACCCGAACATCCAGGTGTTCGCTCATCTCTAGTGGTGAACGCGGTGACATAATCGCAGGTCCTTTTGCAGGTCCTGCAAAAAGAAGAAAGAAGAGTATACCGACTGCGTAATCAAGTGGATGAGTTGAGTTGTTTTTAACCTCTCAATGGCAATTTTATTTAACATTCTGTCTTAAGAATGCTATTATTTTCCCTTTTAACCATGTTATAACAGAAAGTAATAAAATCACCCGAATACCTAACCTGAACCCGAACTTCAGTGAAAAAGTTCAGGTTCGAGTCCGGGTACCCCAACTTTCAAAGTTTGGTACGAACCTGAACTTTGTAGTTCTGGTTCGCTCAACCCTACTCACAATGTAATAGAGGAAAAGGAGGAGTCTGAGCAGGAGAATAATAATCTGATAATGATGATGACAATGACACTGTATTGCTTGGAGATGTGGGCTGGCTTCCACAAAGAAGGCTGGCCAGTTCTATTTTCCTAAAGGATCTTGTGATCCTGTAAAGCCACTTCAAGTCCTGCAACAGAGCTTTGGTAACTATGTTTGTGTTTGAAAACCCAAGGCTTATGTTAATCTTGCATATTTTGCACACTGCTGAGGTTCTGTGGCAAACCGTGTGGAGAACAAACACCAAATGGTAGCTGCTCACACAGAACTAGTGGCAGCCAAGTTTCATGTTGGTCTGGCATGTTTTGAGCATGCACCCACAGTATCAGCAAAATTACCAGTTCCAGGGCTGATGACAATAGAAGCAGCTCTGGCCCTAGCATTTCTTTTGGAGGTTTTGGTCATACATTGCATCCCATCTTTATCAGATGTCTTCTTCTTCTCCTTTATATCCCCATCCAGCTCCCAGATACTGTTCAACACACAATCATCGTCGTAGTCCTAATGCTCCCCGTCACTTTTAGTAGATTGTATTATGTCATCCTAGGCTCCTTGTCCCCCCTGACAATTTTTCTGATCTGTATTTGCCTCAACTGCTACTCTCACTACCATTGTCCTTACCGCCGCCAGCACTACTGCTACTACTGGCCAGATGGCTAAGACTGCTTATAAACACATTCCAACTCTCAGATGACGAAGCATGGGTATTTAGTTTTACACTCATCCATTTTCAACACATTTTTATTATGAGGCCTCATAAATAAAGTACTGTCTTATTGCCACACATCTATTCGCCTCTCCTATATTGGTCAAGACCAGATAGGCAAAGATAGTGAGGCACCGCAGTGAGTTTTAATCCCAAACCAGCTTTTTAGTATACTCACAGACTTGAGAGGAATACAAGCATATTAGACAATTTGACCGGTTTTCCTGTCTATCACCCGACTCGGGTTTCACCTTCGCTTTGTCAGGAGTGGAGTTATTGGAGAGCAGTGTGGTTTCAATATTGTAAAGAGTGGAACTAGGCGTGAACAGGACCTACCACACCTGTAACCTGCAACGCTCAAAGTAGTATTGACAATTCAGAATTGACTCTTTGCTTTTATTATGTTCATTTAAATATAGAGATTCCAAAAAGATCTTTCTCTACTGAAAAACACAGGTTGCATACCTGGTATAAGGTTATTCCCCTCTTTCACCCACAATAGGAATAGAACGATGCAGTAAAAGCCGGTAAAAGATTTCTGCCTACTGTATTATGTGTGTTTACATACGCAGATTCAAAAATGATCTTTCTAGTATAAAAGAAAATGTTGTAAACTTGGTATGTGATTCCTTCCCTCTTCCTCCCACAAAAGCAGTATAAAGATACAGTAAAGGTGGTAATATTTTTGTCTATGGTGTGATTTGCATTTACGGATGTAGTAGGGTTAACACTTATGCTTTTTGAGATGTGTTAACTAAACTAAAATGAACTAAACGCGTTAAGCAATTGCTTTTTAATGACTTTTGTTTCAAGATAACGCAATGAGATAATGAAATTTGAGTTAAGGGTTTGAGTGTTACCCCTGCTACATCTGTAATTTTACTCGCATAAAAATGGTGTTATTAACATAAAATGTGAATAAGTAGTAGTTGGGGCACTCAGCTAAATGGACTCAGACGGACACAAATTGCATATAGATAAAACTCTGATTTATTAATCGTATACCAAAATGAATAGCTGGTAGCTGGGCCACTGTGTATCTGTGTTCCAGCCCTCATATCCCCATTGGGTATATCAAACAAACAATATTTACAAACAAAGGCTAAATAACCTGAAAATACATAAAATCGATTAAAATTGAAAAAATTAAATTAAAAAATACACTTGTAGCACCTGAAAAATGATAACCCACATCCAATATTCATAATCAATCGATATAAATATGGTTAGTACGTTTTTTCAGTAAACCCAAAAAACTTAATGCCTACACTCTATTTAGACCTCCATATAACCAGTTTGAATGTTCATTTGTTACATGAGCAAGCAAGGAGTTAATGTTTGTGAACCTCCACATAAAACTCCAGTGTCTAACAAATTTGAATGTTCATATACTCCATTGGCAAACTGGGAGTTAGTGTAGAACCATGGATTAGTTGGTCAGGTTAGTCTATGGAGTAATGACAACAGGTAAGTTCATTATTAGTACAAAAAGAAGGTAATAGCTTGCTTAGCTCATTATTTTACCACTCCGGAGGCTGTATGCAATGTGATGCAACTCATGGGAGGCTTTGAAGAACGTTCTGCCATTCTCCGACTGCGTGTTGTAGCAGTATTCTAGAGGACTTTCCTCGCTGTATCACGTGATGCAGTCATGTGATTGAAGCACTCTGGAGGCTATATGCAGTGTGGTGCGGCTCGTGAGAGGCTTTGAATAGCGTTCAGCCATTCTCCGGCTGCGCGTTGTAGCAGTGTGCTAGAAGACCTTCCTCGTTGTATCACGTGATGCAGTTACCTGATTGGAGATGTTTGTATGTCTTGATGAAGTGCCGGGTAATTTAAAAAGGAGAGAGAAAACGCTTTTTAGTTTGCAAGCATAAATTGAAAATCTTATAGATCTTCTGTTTGGTCAACAATATGGATGTCTCCACATGGGAATTGCTACTGCATTTCAGACGCGTTTCGGGGCGACACCTGCCCTTTTCGCAGTGGCCAGCAGCAAACCTTCAAATGTGTCTTTTTATACAAGTTCTAATTCCAGGAGGAGGTAGCTCAGCTTCTGTAAAGTCTGGGCTTGCTAAATGTCATGATAGTTAAATCCCATATTTGGGAAGGAGATCTAAAGCAATTGCGATATCCAAAATTACATGTCTAAAACCAACCCATTGATATAACTATCCAAAAATATATCTAACGAAGAGGACACACATACAGAGAAACATAAATAGCAGCATATCAACAACATATATATGTGCTGCCCAAGATCAAATGCGTTTCAAAGATGAGATATAACAAAGGGAGTTCAATTACACTCAAAAAGATAGAAAACGCATATACGGTTTTAATGCGTTTCTAATGCGTTTTTCTATAATTTGCAATTTTACTTATCCTAAATATAAATTTTCCAATAAAGGGGTATTCAAAGCCTTACTTTAACACTTCCAAAATGTTGATTGATGTATACATAAGGGCTGTGATCTGGACAGAAAGGGGAGATCGAGGTGTTGATAGACAGCCAGACACTCGATCTCTCATCTCTAACCGCACCGCGCCCCTCCCCCTGTGAAACGTAGAGAAGACAGATCACTATTGTGCAAGTTTTTAAAATAGTTTGACACTGAGTGGGTTGGAAATTTTAGCAGTCATATTTTACTACTAACTGTAGGTGCTACTTTAAGGCCTAAACTAGGCGCTTTTGTATAAACAATCTGAGGCGGATCTGTCAAAGTGGTACCTACAATTTTATCATTCAACAGGTGATGCCAGTTAGTAGTAAAATGACTGCTAAAAATTTCAACTGGCTAACATTTAAAGTTTTTTTTCGACGTGGAAGGTGCCACAATTGTCAAATTTATTTTCCTAAAAAAACTACCCATGTTCAGTCGACACAAAGTCCTCTTAATTTTGAGATCAAAGATGGACTAACATGTGACTCAACGGACGTAATTTACCTCCTTGAGTGCACATGTCATAAAAAATATATTGGCAGAACTAAGAGATTTTTTAAAAAACATGTTGCAGAACATATTGCCAACATTAAGAAATGTTTTGCAACCCACTCAGTGTCAAACCATTTAAAAAAACTTTCATAATAGCAATTTGTCCTCACTACGTTTCACGGCTCTTCAAAAAGTGAAGAAGTCGTGGAGAGATGGGAATCACACTGCAAGTATGTCATGTATTGAATCAAGGAGCATCTTCGAGTTCAATACTCTTGTCCCGTCAGGTCTAAATGCAGAATTTTAATTATTTGGCTTTTTATGATCTCTTGGGGGCGGTTGGAGAAGAGAGATTGAGTGTCTGGCTGTCTATCAGCACTTCGATCTCCCTTTTCTGTCCAGACATCAGCCCTTATGTATACATCAATCAACCTTTTGGAAGTGTTAAAGTGAGGCTTTGAATACCCCTTTAGTGGAAAATTTATATTTAGGATAAGTAAAATTACAAATGATAGAAAAACACATTAGAGACGCATTAAAACCATATATGCGTTTTCTATCTTTTTGATTGTAATTGACCTCTCTTTTCTATAACTCATATTTGAAACACATTTGATTTGATGGAATATATGAACATTCACATTTGTTAGACACTGGAGTTTTACGTGGAGATTCACAAACATTAACTTATTGCTTGCTGATGTAACATATGAACATTCATACTGGTTATATGGAGGTCTAAATAGAGTGTAGACATAAATTTTTTTTGGCTTACTAAAAAACGTACTAACCATATTTGTATAGATTGATTATGAACATTGGATGTGGGTTACCATTAATCAGGTGCTACAAGTGTATTTTTGAATTCTTATTTTT
Organism: Bufotes viridis; assembly: GCA_033119425.1. NCBI lineage: Eukaryota > Metazoa > Chordata > Amphibia > Anura > Bufonidae > Bufotes > Bufotes viridis. The sequence continues at coordinate 61,984,376 of CM065591.1, read as the reverse complement.
CAATTTTAATAAATTTTATGTATTTTCAGGTTGATCAACCTTTGTTTGTAAATATTGTTTGTTCGATATACCCAATGGGGATACGGTGGCTGGAACACAGAGTTTTATCTGTATCCAATTTGTGTCCGTCTGAGTACATCTAGCTGAGTGCCCCCAACTACTACTTTTTCACTATTGTTTCCATTTCCGACAAGGGGTGAGTCGTGGGTGAGCACCAAACTATTACCGATACAAGTGGTTGAGCCACTATTATTTATCCTTATACCATTAACATAAAATACTTTTTCTTTAATTTAACACGTTTAATAACACAAACAGATAAAATGCACTGAAAAAAATTAAATGTGTATTTGAAATGTGTATATTTCTTTCTATTATGTCCTACACTGTCCCTCTTGCAATAAAATAGATGTTTGCTTTTGACTCTGTATACTGTATAATACAATTTTCTGTCACACACTGCGTACATTCATCCCCCTTCATCAGCAGCTCAACACAGAATAACCCTCTGCTTCACTGATGAGGCTGTTTTTCAGCCTGTGAGCCAAACAGGGCAACCACTCCCGCACTTCCTTCCAGGGTCATAGGAGCATCCTTTTCCTTCTCATGGTTTTTCCCACTGACACTTGCAGTAAAATAGCCCTGAGTGCCGTTTTACTGGATTCATCTGAAGTGACCCTGAAAAGCTTCAGGTTCTTTTGTGATTTTTTTTTAATGAAATTCATAAGGAGCCCGGTTTATTTTGAACGGTTTGCTCATCCTTAATGCGAATGCCATAATTAATTAATGAATATCATATTTTGAGGTTTTATATGTAGAAAAATAATAATAAAATTATGATATTCATAAGAATCTGTTTGTGATAAAATAATATGAAATAAACAATCGCTCACCCATTCAAAATCCTCCACCGTGCCAATATTGGTGTCTGTCATGTGACATATTGCATGATTAGGAAGTAGGGAAGGGCTTTATCAGCAGGAACCTTAGTATGCACGTCAGGAAAAAGACCAGTGGGTATGTTGTGCATGCACCAAAGGCATTAGTTACTCCATCAGCCATATTTCTTAGGGGAGAAAGAAAAATGTATTTCTGCGCATGTGAGTATGGTATCTAAAACACTGTGAGTATCATATGCATGCATAATTCAGACTTTAACCAGTCAGTGGCGATATTACTAATACTATAAAAATACTATATAAGTATATACTCCATCTCAGTGCAGTCAGTGTACCCCAATCCGACCCAGTGCAAAGGCCATAACACTGGTTTCGATTGGGATACACTGCACTGTAGTATTCATGTGTTAGATCTTCCCCAGGCTATTTATTTTGTCTTAACTGTGTCAGATATATTCTTGGGATTTTATGGGGTTTTAGGTGATTTGTGGTTAAGGGTTTTTATGTGATTTGAAAAGCAGATCTCCATTTTGTTAGAAGCAGCACTCCTCCTATTTATGGGTTGTGTGTGGTATTGCATCTCATCCCATTTACTTGAATAAGGTCATATTGGGTACAACCCATGGACAAGAGGGGAGCTGGTTCCCATAGAGGTAGACTTTATTTTTCTATACATCTTTCTCCCGCTAATTCTCACTAAGAATATTGCAGAATATTGCAATCTTACTCTATAAGAGTTCATTTAACCTAAAACTTTTATTTTTTTTTCCTTTTACCCAGATTTTAGTTGTAAATTGCATATTTGTACATTTTGAATTTGTAAATCGATAGACTATAGGACAGAATTGCTCAAAATAAATAAGTAAACTAAGAAAACTGAAAAAGTCATTGCAAGTTAGAAGCAAAATAGCAAATTAAAAGGCACCATACACTCATAATATGAATTATTCTCTGGCTTGGACTAAGATCTAACCATGAGTATTTGCCTTGCTCAAATAAATCACAAAGACAGCTTCAGTCACACACTGTCAATGTAATTGCACCCCACAAGCTGAAGTCAGTAAATAGGATTACATAGCTAGTAATACCGCAGAGCTATTTAATTCTATAAATAATTCATAGATTGTAATGGGGATCCTAAGGGTCATGTATCTTTTTCTATTAACTTTCTTAGACTCTCGCCTAAATCAGCATTTCAGTCTGGTCTCTAGCTTGAAAATTTCCCTAACTCTACAAATAAAATCAGTCAGCTTTCTGAGGCTTCAATTTGCAACTTATAATTATCTGGCTTTTTTAGTATCATTAGGGAACATCAAATTCAAAGCCATGCAGAACAACAAAACTACTGCACTGTCTGTCAGGCTGTCATTTTGTAGACACAAACATCTTTTCTGTCGACACTGCTAAATTGGCATCTACTTTAGTCTTCTGGTGCTTTTAATAGTTAACGCTGGTGGCCATTGTTAGCAAAACTTTGGCTCCTTATATTTAGAATGTATTACATAACTGGTATACTCACTGTGCATAACATAGTTTGTAAGGATAAAAAAAGACATATGTCCATCAAGTTCAGCCTGTTACCTTGCAAAGTTGATCTTGAAGAAGGCAAACAAAACCTTCTAGAGGAAGAAGCCAACTTTTGTCAACTTAGGGGAAAAAAGTCCTTCCTGACTCAAAATCTGGCAATCAGATCAACCCCTTTGATCAAAAATCTGAAATCTAGTGAATGGTGATTATAACCTGTAATGTAATTATACTCAAGAAATGCAACCAGGCATCTATTGAAGGCTTTTAGTGACATCACAATCTACTGTGGTAGAGAGCTCCACTGTCTCACTGCTCTTACAGGAAATAATCATCTTCTATATTGGTGTATAAAGCTTTGTTCCTCTAGACATAGAGGATGTTTTTTTGTTATATCTATCATCTTGGGTTAAACACAGTACACTCCTCAACATTGAATTTGCAACACCAAGAAGGACAAACTGTAGGGTTATTGCGGAAGTAGCTGGTGTCTTTAAGATCTACAAATGATGACACTTTCAAGAACCTAGCTCCAATCTGTGGCATCTGGAAAGTGTCATAAAAGCTAAAAAGTAAGGATTTTTTTTTTAGCAACATAAAACCTCAAAAATCGGATCAAGTCATGAGTGATGATTGTGCAATGCCTCCTGTTCGCTGATGTGCCAATTATCACCACTTGTCATAAACTAGAACTGAGAGACCTAGGCTGAGATTTCAGCACTGTTCCATACTGCGGCTCCCAGTTGCTGGGAGAACGACAATGAACTAGAATAACAAACAGAGGGGCAGAGACATGAACCTCTGCAAATTAGCTTCTAGAAGCAACAAGAGCATTGCTGTTATACCTAGAGGCTCAGCTCTCTCTGCAACTGCTGTGCCCTCTGCACTTTGATTGACAGGACCAGGCAATGTAAACATGATCATGTGTTTACATTGCCTGGTCCTATCAAAGTGCTGAGGGCACAGCAGTTGTAGAGAGATCAGAGCCTTTAGGTGTAACGACAATGCTTCTTTTGATCCTAGAGGCTCATTTGCATTTATTAAACATAATTTTTCTCACCAATGCAGACACATATGAACATGAGAGCAACACAGATGTCTTCAGCTGCCAACAAAACATCTAACAGGTCTGCCAGTTTCATAGGTACAAATCTGCTGATTTATTACACCAAACCAGTATTAGTTACATTGTATGCAGCCATCCCTTAATCTGCCATTAGTGGTGGCTAAAAGCATTCCAAATTTTAATTATGTCTATAAAGAAGTTTGGAAGCTTAGTATAAGAAAAATAAGGTTCAGAAACGAGACTGCTGAGTGCCAAGTAACTATTTAAATGTTACTGAAGGTGTTATACAGGTTGTCTCCCTTCAGAAATAGTATTTAATATGTAGAGAAAGTTAATACTAGGGACTGGGGGGAGGGTAATAAAACTGGGGAACTGGACTTAGTAATGCGTGAGGAGGACTATGACATAGTGGGAATAACTGAGACATGGCTGGATGATACCTATGACTGGGCAGTTAATGTACAAGGTTAATGTTTGTTTAGAAAGGATCATCAAAATCGGAGAGGGGGAGGGGTCTGCATTTATGTGAAGTCTTGTCTAAAGCCCACACTCTGGGAAGATATAAGTGAGAGATATGAACATGTGAAGTCACTGTGGGTAGAAATACATGGAGGCAAAAACAATAATAAAATACTAATAGGAGTTTTTTATAAGCCGCCAAATATATCAGGGTCCACAGAAAATCTACTACTAAACGAGATAGACGAGGCGGCAATCATAATAAAGTCATTATGGGGGACTTCAACTACTCAGATATAGACAGGGAAACTGAAACCGGTACACCTCATAAATGAAACAGGTTCTTGGCAATAACAAAAGACAATTACCTGTCCCAACTGTGTTCAGGATCCGATTAGAGGGACGGACATACTGGACTTAGTACTAACCAATAGACCTGACAGAACAACAGATGCGCAGGTTAGGGGACACCTGGGAAATAGTGACCATAAAATAATAACCTTCCAACTGTCATTCAAAAGAGTGTTACTTCAGGGAGGAAAACAAAATATCAAACTACAAAAAAGCTAAATTTAGTCAATGAAGAGAGGCCATTGGCCTAACTAACTGGGACAAAGTCCTCAAAATAAAAAAACTGCCACAAAATGGGATATTTTAAAAAGCATGTTAAACTTTTTTTTGTGAGAGGTACATACCTTATGGGAATAAAAGAGTGAGGAACAAGAAAAAAATCAATGTGAATAAATAGAATTGTAAAGAAAGCAATAAATGACAAAAAGAAAGCATTTAAATTGTTAACACAGGAGGGTATCGAGAAAGCATTAAAAACTACAAGGAAAAAAATATGTAAAAGTATTCAAAAGACAAATAAAAGCAGCCAAATTAGAGACAGAGAGATTCATTGCCAACGAGAGTAAAACTAACCCTAAAATGTTCTTCAATGGTAAAAAGTATAAATCTGAAGGTGTAAGCCCTTTACAGAGTAATGATGATGGAGTTGCCGACAGCAACGAAGAGAAAGCTATTTTTTTTTCCTCCACTGTATTCACAAAAGGAAAATAAACTGTCAGATGAAATGCAGAATGTAAAAGTAAATTTACCATTAACAAGTGCCCTATCTGACCCAGGAAGAAGTACAGCGGCATCTTAAATAGATTAAAATAGACAAATCTCCGGAAGCAGATGCATACACCCTGTATCCTAAGGCCTCTTTCACACTATCATTTTTGCTTTCCGTCCTAGAGTTCCATCCTCAGGGCTCTAGGACAGAAAGATACTGATCAGGATTATCCCAATGCATTCTGGATGGAGAGAAATCTATCAGAATGTCTTCAGTTCAGTACTGAAACATTTTTTGGCCGTAGCAAAATCTGCAGCATGCTGCAGATTTTCCTCTGGCCAAAAATCCTGAAGGCATGCCACAAGGACAGATCCGGATTAATGCCCATTGAAAAGCATTAATCCGGATACGGCTTTAAGCTAAACGTCGTTTCGGCGCATCGCCGGATCCGACGTTTAGCTTTCTGAATGGTAACCATGGCATCCAGGACGCTACTAAAGTCCTGGCTGTCATAGAAAAGTAGTGGGGAGCCAGGGGAGAAGCTACTTACAGTCCGTGCGGCTCCCGGGGTGCTCCACAATGACGTCACAGTGCCCCAACGTCACATGAATCACATAATCGGATGGATCACATGATCCATGTGACGTAGAGGCGCTGTGACGTCATTGTGGAGCGCCCCGGGAGCCGCACAGACGGTAAGTAGCTTTTCCCCAGGCTCTCCACTACTTTTCCATGGCAGCCAGGACTTTAGTAGCGTCCTGGCTGCCATGGTAACACTGAAAGCATTTTGAAGACTGATCAGTCTTCAAATGCTTTCAGGTGTGTGGCGTTGTGATGGATCCAGCTGGCTTTTCCGGCGACGGAAGTGCACGCTGGATCCTCACAACGCTAGTATGAAAGAGCCCCAAGAGAGTTAAGTAATGTCATAGCCAGACCCTTATTTCTGATATTTAAGGACTCTATACTGACAGGGAGTGTTCCACGGGATTGGCGCATAGCCAATGTGGTGCCCATATTTAAAAAGGGTCCAAAAACAGAGCCTCAAAACTATAGGCTGGTCTGTAGTGGGTAAACTGTTTAAAGGTTTTCTAAAAGATGCTATCTTGGAGTACCGTAATGAAAATAAGCAACTAAAGTAATAACTGGAATGGGTAGACTACAGTACCCAGAAAGATTATCAAAATCAAGGTTATTCACTTTAGAAAAAAGATAACTAAGGTGAGATCTAATAACTATGTATAAGTATATCAGCGGTCGGTATAGAGATCTCTCCCATCATCTTTTTATCCCCAGGACGCCGTCCGGAGCTGGAAAGGTAATTTTATTTATTTTAACTGTCTGATCTGAGGTCTGATTGGGTCTGATCTGAGGCTAATGAAGGGTAAGGAGAGTGCGAGGGGGGGTCTGATCTGAGGCGGGGGAGGGTCTGATAGGGGTCTGATCTGAGGCTGGGGGGCCTATTGGGGATCTGATCTGAGGTTGGGGGGTCTGATGGGGGCTGATCTGAGGCTGGTGAGGGTCTGATTTGGGTCTGATCTGAGGCTGAGGGTCCGATCTGAGGCTGGGGGGCCTATTGAAGGTATGATCTGATGCTGGGGCTCCGATGGTAGGCTGATCTGAGGCTGGGGAGGGTCTAATGAGGGCTGATCTGAGGCTGGGGAGGGTCTAATGTGGGTCTGATCTGAGGCTGGGGAGGGTCTGATTGGGGTCTGATCTGAGGCTGGGAGGTCTGATGGGAGTCTGATCTGAGGCTGATGTAGGCTGAGGGATCTTATAGGGGGCTGATTTGAGGCTGATGGAGGTGGTGGCAGATCTGAGGCTAAGAAAGGGACAAAGGCAGGGACCATTGCGAAGAAGGAGGCAGGGACAGGGGCAGGGAGAGGGACAGGGAAAGCTGGGTGAACCCCTCCCAGACCCTCCCAAGGACAGCATCCATCTTAGATTCATTCTGAAGCTGCAGTGTTAGTTAGAGCAGGAAGAGTGCTGTTGCTGCTGAATTAATAGAGAAAGCGTTAGCTAGGCCAGTGTTCTGTGTCCACTCCAGTCCTCAAAGACTCATCAGCATCTTTCACACGAGCATGTCCGGATTAGGCCCCATTCACACGTCCGTAGTGTGTTGAGGATCCGCAACACACCATACCGGCACTCCCCATAGAGATGACTATGCTTGTCCGCAGGCCGTAGGACATGTAGGACATGCTCTATCTTTTGCGGAGCCGCGGCCGAATGTTTCGGGGCCGAAACCCGGAAGTTCGCGGCTCCGCAAATGCAGAAGAGGAGAGCACATAGGCCTCTTTCACACGAGCGTGTCCGGATTAGGTCCGGATGCGTTTAGTGAAAACTGTGCGATTTCACAGGCAAAGCCATTCAGTTTTGCCTGCAATTGCGTTCAGTTGTTCAGTTTTTTCCGCTCGAGTGCAATGCGTTTTGATGCGTTTTTTCACACGCGTGATAAAAAACTGAAGGTTTACAAATAACATCTCCTAGCAACCATGAGTGAAAAACGCATCGCACCAGCACTTGCTTGTAGACGCAATGCGTTTTTAATGCAGCCCCATTCACTTCTATCGGGCCAGAGCTGCGTGAAAAACGCAGAACATAGAACATGCTGCGATTTTCACAGAACGCAGAAGTGATGCGTGTAAAAAAACGCTCATGTACACAGACCCATTGAAATGAATGGGTCAGGATTCAGTGCGGGTGCTATGCGTTCATGTCACGCATTGCACCCGCGTGGAAAACTCACTCGTGTGAAAGGGCCCATAGTGTGCTCTCCGCATCATGTCCGGCCCCATTTACAATGGAGGGTCCGCATCCATTCCGCAGAATTGCGCAATGGATGCAGAAAAAAATTGCAGATGTGTGAATGGAGCCTTAGGTCCGGATGCGTTGCCGATGCGTTCAGTGAAAACTGCGATTTCACAGGCAAAGCCATTCAGTTTTGCCTGCGATAGGGTTCAGTTGTTCAGTTTTTTCCGCATGGGTTCAATGCGTTTTGATACGTTTTTCACGCGCGTGATAAAAAACTGAAGGTTTACAAACAACAACTCCTAGCAACCATGAGTGAAAAACGCAACGCACTTGCTTGCGGATGCAATGCGTTTTTAACGCAGCCCCATTCACTTCTATGGGGCAAGGGCTGCTTGAAAAATGCAGAATATAGAACATGATGCGATTTTCATGCAACGTACAAGTGATGCGTGAAAAAAACACTCATGTGCACAGACCCATTGAAATGAATGGGTTAGGCTAAGTCATTTAATTTTTACCCTTTAATATAATTGCAGTTGCCTGCCAGTGTCTGTCAGGCCCACAGACTGTACTGTGCCCACTGCCCACCACTCATATAGGGTGGCACAGTACCTTGCAGATAAAAAAGTCATTTCATTTTTACCCTTTAACATAATTGCAGTTGCCTGCCAGTGAGTGTCAGGCCCACAGACTGTACTGTGCCCACTACCAGTGCCCACCACTCATATCGGGTTGCACAGTACATTGCAGATAAAAAATTAATTTAATTTTTACCCTTTAATATAATTGCAGTTGCCTGTCAGTGTGTGTCAGGCCCACAGACTGTACTGTGCCCACTGCCCACCACTCATATAGGGTGTCAAAGTAGCTTGCATATAAAAAAAAGTCATTTAATTTTTACAATTTATTATAATTGCAGTTGCCTGCCAATGTGTGTTAGGCCCACAGACTGTACTGTTCACACTGACCACCACTCATATAGGGTGTCACAGTACATTGCACTGCGCACGCGCAGTGACCTAAAATTCAAACGAAGCGGACCGAGCATGGGTCTTTTTCCATCTCCCGATTTCAAAAATCTATTCACTGCACCGACCCTAGCCCTGATAAGGGACAAAACAGAGATTAAACTGATAGGAATAGTACTTAGTTAACACTAGTTGCATTGGTGGCAAATTCCATTGCAAGTGCCCGGAATTAGAAGGAAGCGGACAGAGCAAGCTTTTTTCTCCCCATGCAAGGATTCAATTCAATACACATCTCCTGATAGGGGACTTAACAAAGATTAAAATGGTTAGAATAGTAATTCACACTATTTGTATTGGTGTCACAGTACAGCACGCTCAGTGCTCCAAATTGGAAGTAAGAGGACCGACCAATCATCTTTTTCCATCTCCCGGTTCCTAAAATCTATTCAATACACGTCCCCTGATAGGGTGACGTGCCAGGGATTAAACTGATAGTAATAGTACTACTTAACACACCACTCATATAGGATGGCACAGTACATTGCACGGCGCACGCACAGTGCCCCAAATTGGAAGGAAGAGGACCGACCAACCATCTTTTTCCATTTCCCGATTCCTAAAATCTATTCCATACACCGGCCCCTGATAGGGGACAAAACAGAGATTAAACTGGTAAGATATAGATACAGATATTTTTAATTAAAAAAAAAGAGGACAGCCTCTGCGGAGCTGGGTATTTTTTGGCCGCGTTACTGAACGCTCATGCACAATGGCTGTAGGCTCATGCGTCCTTTTGCAGAGGTGACAAACCTGGTCAGTCAAACCCAAGGCAACATCATCGACCTCATCCCATATGCGTTTTTTCTGGAGCGTGCCCTGCGAAGAGCGCTGGATCAGGCCGTAGAAGAGCATGAAGAGGAAGAGTTGTGGTCACCATCACCATCAAAAGCAGCCTTGTTGTTGTCGATTGCTGGACCTGCGGCAACGCAGAGAGAGGAGTCTGAAGAAGAGGAGTCAGAGGAGGAAGGTGGCTTTGAGGAGGTGGAAGACCAACCACAGACGGCGTCCCAGGGGGCTTGTTGTCACCTTTCGGGTGTTGTACGTGGCTGGGTGGAGGAAGAGACCTTCAATGACGTCACTGAGGACAAGGAACGGGACATGGCTAGCTTGGTATCCAACCTTGTGCAAATGGGGTGTTTGCGGTTGTTTGCAGTGCGTTAAACGGGGAGTTTAGTCTGTCACTGTGAAGCGGGCGTAACCCTTACACTACCTGATCGATACAACATCATACCTGATCGTGTACACACACTGGATGTTTTAAAGCACGTTATTCCAAACAATTTAGGAATGTTAGGTGATTTGTGCCCTTTATGGAATAAAACCCGACTCTGCATCAACTACGTAATTTTCCATGGGAGTTTTGCCATGGATCCCCCTTTCGGCATGCCACAGTCCAGGTGTTAGTCCCCTTGAAACAACTTTTCTTTCACTATTGTGGCCAGAAAGAGTCCCTGTGGGTTTTAAAATTCGCCTGGCTATTGTAGTCTATCGCGTTTCTTGTTCGCCGTTCCCAAACGGAAAATGTTATGTTCGTGAAATCTCTAATGATAAATGCCATTTTTTTGAACTGAGACAACCCCTTTAAGTTCACGTCATTTCAACCAAGGATCATCAGGCTGTTATATGAGTCTAAAAGTTTAAGGTTCATTGTACCATACTTTGAATTAATTCTTTTATTGGGATTGACACATCTTTTTTTAGGCAGATTTTGATACACGTTATAATAAGGTAAATTAAGGTCAATCAAACATACCAATAAAATGACTAGGAAAGTAAAGTACTATAACATTTGAATGTAAATGAGCTGTTTAAATTCTATTTTTCTTTGTAACCCAATCGGCTGGAGTAAAGAAATTTTGGTAAAGTTGTTGTTAATTAAATTTTTTGAAAAGTCTTTTTATGTCAATAGACGCAGCCAGGGGACGGATAGAATGAATAATGTAACTTTATACTTACAATTAGCGATTTAAATGAGCCATGAGATTTTCTTCTCTTTTTCTCTCCCCAAAGAGCAGAAATCTGCACTTTTTTCCCAAAAAAAAATTTGCTTTCGGAAGATTTGAATTACATACAGCTGCACAATGGATTTTAAATATATTATCATAATAGAATGGATGAGTACAGCATATAACTAATAAAAATGACAGTCATTAATTACATTTATCAGGATGATGGGTACATTTATTTGCTGTTTTTAAACGTTTATGAAAAAAAGAAGTTGTCTTTTTATCATATATTATTTTAACCCCTTAAAGGACCAATGTAAAAAATGAAAATCAGACATCATATAGTACATGAAAACCTCTTTCTCACAAAGCTAGAACCAGCCCTGTACTAGAGATGATCTGAACTATTCGCCGGCGAACATCCCACCTCCTATCAAAAAGCAAAGACAGCATCCATCTTAGATTCATTCTGAAGCTGCAGTGTTAGGCCCCATTCACACATCCACAATTTTGTCCGCATCCATTCCGCAATTCTGTGGAATTGATGCGGACCCATTCATTGTAAATGGGGCCGGACGTGATGCGGAGAGCACACTATGTGCTCTCCGCTTCCGCATTTACGGAGCCGTGGCCCCGAACTTCTGGGTTTCAGCCCCAAAACATCCGGCCGCGGCTCCGCAAAAGATAGAGCATGCAATATTCTTGTTGCAACCTGCGGACAAGAATAGGCATCTTTATGGGGAGTGCCGGCATGGTGCCTTTTTAGGGCTGGTACATCAGTCTGCTTTTTTTTTAAACAAATATATATATATATATATATATATATATATATATATATATATATATATATATTGCAGTTGCCTGCCCGTGTGTGAGAGGCCGCAGGCCCACAGACTGTACTGTGTGCACACCACTCATATAGGGTGGCACAGTACCTTGCAGATAAAAAAGTCATTTAATTTTTACCCTTTAATATAATTGCAGTTGCCTGCCAGTGTGTGTCAGGCCCACTGACTGTACTGTGCCCACTGCCAGTGCCCACCACTCATATCGGGTGGCACAGTAACTTGTAGATAAAAAATTCATTTAATTTTTACCCTTTAATATAATTGCAGTCGCCTGCCAGTGCGTATCAGGCCCACAGACTGTACTGTGCCCACTGCCCGCCACTCATATAGAGTGGTACAATACCTTGCAGATAAAAAAGTCATTTAATTTTTACGCTTTAATATAATTGCAGTTGCCTGCCAGTGTGTGTCAGGCCCACAGACTGTACTGTGCCCACTGCCTACCACTCATATAGGGTGTCACAGTACATTCCACGACGCACGCGCAGTGACCTATAATTCAAACGAAGCGGACCGAGCATGGGTCTTTTTCCATCTCCCGGTTCCAAAAATCTATTCACTACACCGACCCTGGCCCTTATAAGGGACAAAACAGAGAATAAACTGATAGGAATAGTACTTAGTTAACACTAGTTGCATTGGTGGCAAATTCCATTGCAAGTGCCGAAAATTAGAAGGAAGCGGACAGAGCAAGCTTTTTTCTCTATCTCCCCATGCAAGTATTCAATTCAATACATGTCCCCTGATAGGGGACTTAACAAAGATTAAACCACAAGTCACTCAGAATTGAGAAAGCTCGTTGGAAGAACGAGTGAAACATTTTCAAGAAATCTACAGCAAGTCCAGTTGCCTTATTTTATTCTTTACAGATATACCATGACCTGGATAAATGAGAACCTTCACAGACATATTTCCACCAGTATCGCTATTTGTTTGGCCACTTGACCTTATGACTGTCATCTCGACCTATGACGCAATCTCACCCCATTGGAGGAGTGATATAGGTCCTGCGAGGTATTTCTAGAGCTAGGTAGCACAGGCACACCTCCTGATCACATGATATAACCTTACTCCACTGGAGAATTCAGACAGGTCCTGTACGTAAGCCTCAGAGATAGGCAGTGCAGGCTGATGTCATCCAAGGCCCCACCCCCGATCACATAACTATAATGGTCATCAGTCATGTGATCTCACCTGATTGGCTGGTCACCACAGGTCCTGCACTGCAGGTCCACTTTCCATTCTAGGCTCCACCTCCCGATCACATGAGTACTATAGTCATCAGTCATGTGATCTCACCTGATTGGCTTGTCACCACAGGTCCTACATCTCAGGTCCTGCGTGTTATTCGGCTAGCCTTGGCAAATTTACTAGTGTTGGTGGAGTGATCGCTTCATATTTAGATCACCTGATTCTTAGTAGGGTTTACCTAGTGAGCAGTTAGCTCATTGGCTAAATTCAAAAACAAGGGTGGGTACTTTTCCATTTAGGAGGGCATTTAAGCGCGCGCCAACGCTATTGCTCCAAGCCCCTGACGAAGCCCCATCGCGGCGAAACATGTTGGGTGGAGGAGTGTTAGGTGCGGCATTTTAGGCCGGAATGGGGGGCTAATACGGCCCAAGAATGTGTGTGACCACCACTGTTTGTTAAGGGGCAGATACAGGGCCGGTGCAAGGATTTTTGCCGCCCTAGGCAAGATAAAAATTGACGCCCCCCCCCCCCCCATCAGATGATTTGCCCTTACAGTACTGTAGCAGCGGCACGAAGCGCACGGCGTCATAGCAACCAATGACACTGTGCGCAGTGTGTGCTATATGTGTATAACAAACATATTTCACATGAAAACTTACAGTTACTTGGCTTGGCCCTTGGGGATCTGGGACAACACTTCACACTTTGGCCGGGGGATCGGTGTAGAGGTATACTGTATACTGTGGGTATCAGCGGAGCTGATGTGTTTTATCCTAATTAGAAAGATTTCAGAATAAGGATTTGGAGAAGGATCAGAGGGATAGCAGAGCAGGGAGAGGCTGGTGCTGCTACTGGGGGGTCATAACATGGGGGAGTAATAAAGCCCACCATAATACCCCCCCAGTAGTAATAGTTCTCCTTATAATAGACAGTGCAAAAAATACCCCCTTGTAATGCCCCAGCTGAGCTAATGTCCCCATAGTGCCTCCATAATGTACCAGTATGAAATACCCCTATATAGTGCACTAGTAAATGCCCCCATAGTGCACCTCTCCCGCCTTCCTCCTAGTGCCCCCATAATATAATACACTGCTTCATTTGCAGAGCACACCCCCCCCCCCTACCACATTTCTCCCCTTCCATGGCAGCACTGTTGATGAGGGTATATAGGGTATATCCCAATTCTCCCCCTCCATGACATGGCAGCACAGCTCTGTATTATTATTAATATAAAGGCCCTCTCTGTACTATTATTATTATAATAACGGCCCCCTCTGTATAAATAATAATACTAATACAGTGGGGGCTATTAACATAAGAATAGTACAGAGGGGTACCATTATAATAATAATAGTACAGAGGCGGCCTTATAACAATAACAATAGCCCGCCTTAAGTGCCAGTAGTCCCCTTATGTGCTAGTAGTCCCCTTATGTGCCACTAGCCCCCCTATGTGCTAGTAGTCTCCCCTTATGTGTCAGTAGTCCCCCCTTATGTGCCAGTAGCCCCCCTTATGTGCCAGTAGTGCCCCCTTATGTGCCAGTAGCCCCCCTTATGTGCCAGTAGTGCCCCCTTATGTGCCAGTAGCCCCTTATATGCCAGTAGTCCCCCCTTATGTGCCAGTATCCCCCCTTATGTGCCAGTAGCCCCTTATATGCCAGTAGTCCCCCCTTGTGTGCCAGTAGCCCCCCTTATGTGCCAGTAGTGCCCCCTTACGTGCCAGTAGCCCCTTATATGCCAGTAGTCCCCCCTTATGTGCCAGTAGTCCCCCCTTATGTGCCAGTAGCCCCCTTATGTGCCAGTAGTCCCCCTTATGTGCCAGTAGCCCCTTATATGCCAGTAGTCCCCTTATGTGCCAGTAGTCCCCTTATGTGCCAGTAGTCCCCCTATGTGCCAGTAGCCCCCTTATGTGCCAGTAGTCCCCCTTATGTGCCAGTAGCCCCCTTATGTGCCAGTAGTGCCCCCTTATGTGCCAGTAGTCCTCCCTTATGTGCCAGCAGCCCCCCTTATGTGCCAGCAGCCGCCCATATGCCCCAGTAGTCCCCCTTATGTGCCAGTAGTCCCCTTATGTGCCAGTAGCCCCTTATGTGCCAGCAAGCCCCCTTATGTGCCAGCAAGCCCCCTTATGTGCCAGTAGCCCCCTTATGTGCCAGTAGGTCCCCACTTATGTGCCAGTAGCCCCCTTATGTGCCAGTAGCCCACCTATGTGCCAGTATCCCCCCCCCTTATGTGTCAGTAGCCCCCCCACATATGTGCCCCACACTGACTTGTTTTGTAAACAAAAAAAAAACACAAAAAAACACATACTTACCTCCATGGCAGCGATGCGATGCAGGCCTCTTCCGGCCTGATTCCCGCGCTGTACGGCTCAGGCGGCCTCTGATAGGGGAGGACGGCACATGACTCTGGCCCGCCCTCCTCCTGCACGCTCCGCTGCCGCGACTCTGCTCTGGCAATTTGGCGCCTGGGGGCGGGGCGACCGCACCGGGTGTCACCCCAGGGACTGGTGTCTCCCGGTACGGTCCGAACCCCCCTCAGGCAGTGCAGCATGATAGCAGAGCGGGGCGCCGGCCGCCCCGTTCTATTACCACAAGTTTTTTTTTTTTTAATCACAGGGTTCCGGCGCCCCCTGCTAAATTGCGCCCTAGGCGATTGCCTAGGTCGCCTTACAGGTGGCGCCGGCCCTGGGCAGATATCTTAGGCCTGTGAGACACCTAACAGAGAGATAGCTCTCAGGGTCAGGAATCAAGTGTTGGTACTGGTACTGAGCCGCAGTTCCTACACAATGGAACTGAGTAGTGCTCTTGATCTGAATGTGAATTGACTGGATGTGATTTTCACCAATCAAACAATTCTATTACCATTGGCAATAAGTGCCACGAGTTTTTGCGAGATTGAGTGCGATAATACCAATTCTAGTGGCATAATTCCAACGGCAATAGACACCATTAAGAGTGTGAATGAAAAATAATTTCCCACTCCAAATTGTACCACAGAGTGGCCAGCAGAGATTTAATAATAGTTGGATCAGCTCAAATAAAATGAATAACTTTGCCAGCACTCTCAGCAAGATAACACTCAATAGTAGCAACCTAGGTTGCACCTAATTGTGCACCAATGAACTCTTAGTTTTGCACAGCAGTACCACACATACAAACAACACCTGTACCTTAATGTAGCCTAGCTATCCTCAGGTTTGTCACAGGCCCTGCACCCATGGAATAAACAAATGGTCTATGTAGTGTGAGGTGGCACCAATTGCAAGTGAGGAACCGTCACCCCCTCCTCATTCCTGATAGTTTTAACCTATCCCTGTAGGTCTTGTGATTTTAGATTTGTAACAATAAAGATATTTAGTTTAGGACCCCTACAGGGATCTTTTTCGGTCCACTGACCAAATTGAGTATTTGTAGCTGGGAAAAAAATTCTAATGGGTGGAACTTAAAAAACAAAACAAAAAAAAAACTATTCCACAATAATTTTTGGGGGATTCATTTATACAACTTTCTCTATGTTGCAAAACTGACCTGTTACTTTCATTCTCTGTATCAGTACGATTACAGCAATTCCACATCTATATACTTTTTTTTATGTTTTACAGGGGGACAGGTGAATATGATTTTTTTTCAACAGGTAAAGCATGCTGCTATCAATAGTTAAATATGTCCAAACAACTGGACAATCCCTTTAATGTAAATACAAATGCCATAGTACAATATGCTGTTTAGAGTTTCCGATGCTTTTCTAGAATAGTGTTGTCTTAATACTGCTAACAAAGTTCTAAAACGAAATCTTAAATTACATCACATCTAAAGTCTCCAGCCCTAAGTATCGACTCCCTGAGCAGTTATAAGGGCCAGGAAGGTTGTTTCATTTATTGGAAAAGAGATTTTAATTGCAAACATTAATGAGAAATGATGAAAGCTGACATGTCAGCGCCATCCCTCATTTCTCATTTTCAATGTGTTATAACATTTTCAAATGTTTATCCTCCTGGATGTCAGCAAAATGACTTTTGATCTGAGTTTTAGTTTTGTCGTTTTTTTTATTTTTAAATAAATGTTATTTTATTAATTGTATTTGTCAGGCTGATAATTAGTTTAGTCATGCTGCGTAAAAGAAATTGAACTATGCTTTTTGGATGATGACTCTGAAAATAGACAGGTCTATAAAATAGGGTCCTTTAATATTCATAGTGCAGATTTAGAGTTGCAGTTGGGTAAGGGTCACAAATAGATAGGGATAAGTGCAGCCCTAACTCCACCCACACCCCTATCCCTACCAACTTGTACGGTCCATCCTAACCGACGACGTACAAGTGGGTGGCAACCCCTATCTTACATATGTGCAGGGGCCAAAAGAAAGGAAACAACACAGGAAGAATACAATTAGACGGATCACACATACAATAAGACGGATCACACTGAAGCAAAAGCTTCCCAGGCAAGCACAGAATAGCAATAGAAGCAATGGGGCTGAGGTCAAGGGTCAGGAGGTAACACAAGCATGCAGGTACTATAATATTAAGTAAGTACAAGCCGAGGTCAAGAGCCAAGAGATCGCGTCAGTACAAGGGGTATACCTGGTCAGAGTCAAATATAAATCGAGGTTAGGAGCCAAGAGATCGTGTCAATGCAAGAGTTAATACCAGGTCAGAGTCAAATACAAGCCAAAGTCAAAAGGCAAAAGTCGCATATACAGAATACACTTGTGAGGAAGTAAGACCAATCACAGGCAATCTGTGGCCAGCAGATTACCTGATTAAATAGGTCCTTTTGATGGGTCACGTGACGTGGCCAGCATCACATGACCCATGTCCAGCACCTCAGTACACCTAAGCACCGACTCATTAACCCCTGCGCTCAGTTCCCCACCTTCTCGTTGTCTAGGAGATGGAGGACGCCGGCCACACTGAGGAGACGTGCGTGCCCGGGTCCTCCCCGCCCTCTTTTCACCATGGAGACGTGTCTTCACTCCTTCTCATAAGCGGAATGCCTGCGGCGATGCATAGGGAGAGCGCGTTGCCGGCTCCCTGTTACAGTAAGTTTTCCAAAGCTGCACACAAACGAACATAAGCTGAGATTTGCAATAGATGGAAGACTCTGCAAAAAGCTTAAAAATGTATTGCTTCAATATATTTCTTATTTTAATACGGTAAAAGTCTGAAACCTCAAAAGTTACTGTGGCTGAAACTAACTATTCAGATCTGTGTCACGTTCCTAAAGAGAGCCTAAAAATGAATGCTGAAATCTGTTTGTTGTGGGCAAATTCTTCAATTTTCATTTCAACCCAGACCTAAATGATATATTGATCCCCTGTGACCTGTGAGTAAAAAAAAAATATATATATATATATATATATATATATATATATATATATACATATAGTGTGGCAATGTAAATAGTGTCATGGTCGGGTGAAGTCCAAAGTAAGCATTTAAAAGCGGGGTTTTGTCACCAAGGAATGTGTCACCAAGGTTCCCGGCCTTGGTGAAGTAAAGGCCCTAGTTTAGATGTCCACTAAAGTAGTTAGCGGACACCATAATACATATCATAGCTGGTTCCAGCTAGTTCAGGGCGAACTTTTACTGGGAACAGGCAATGTCTGGGTGGGTGCCTGTTCCCCATGTTCCAGTCCGGGACTTGCTCACTGCCAGCAATTCAATTTAGTCTGCTTGCTGGACTTGGGTGGTGCTCACTCTGGGGAGAGAGTCTTTGGTGACATAGAGACCTAGAGCAGAGGCTTTGTGTGAAGTGGCCTCAGTCAGGTGGACTGTGTGACCACAAGGCTATGCAAAGCCTGATTTATCCGCGGTGTGGACTGTCGCTGTGGACTGACACTGACCGGTACTAAGCCCTACTTAGAGGTGAAGTAGGGAACCGTAAATGTTTAGGCATAGCCCAGACGGGCAAGGTATTTTTTGTTTATGTTTATTTTTTTATGCTGTATGCCAAAATAAATCACACTGTTTGGACCGGAAATCAAGTGGTGATGAAGATCTCTGAGTGGATGATCTCCGAGACCAGAGCTAATCCCTTACAACATATATATATATATATATATATATATACACACCGTAGAAAACGGACAGCACTGTTTTGGATTCATGCCTTGAACACGTTGAGATCCCATGGCCTAAATGTTGAGTATAACCCTATGCAGCTAATATAGAAAGATTTGACTTGCCCAGAGTTCCCTAGTGTTGTTGTCTTGCCCTCCATGTGTGTAGTTAATTTCTGAAACAGAATATGGAGTCTTGTCCGTTTTCTACGGTATTTATGTGGTTTGCTCACACCCTTGGACTCTGCACCCGTTATTCATTTTTTTATGTTTGGTGCTGCCTGGTTTTTTCATTATTTATATATATATATATATATATATATACTCAGAAGAAAAATGGCGGCACTGAAGTAACGTCCATACACGGATAACAATAGCGGGTGCTATGTCCAAAGGGTATAAGCTCCTTACCCGATATGCATCAAGAGAAAAAAAAGGACAGCACTCCAACGTAGTAAAAATAGTGGATTTAATCACCCATGCGGTGCAAAAAACGCCACGTTTCGGCTCAGCAATAGAGCCTTTTCAAGCTTGAAAAAGGCTCTATTGCCGAGCCGAAACGTCGCGTTTTTTGCACCGCATGGGTGATTAAATCCACTATTTTTACTACGTTGGAGTGCTGTCCTTTTTTTTTTTTTCTTGATATATATATATATATATATATATAAATAAGGACCTACGTGTGTGTGTGTGTGTGTGTGTGTGTGTGTGTGTGTATGTATGTATGTATGTATGTATGTATGTTCCGTGATCACTCGAAAACACAACCATCGATTTCAATGAGACTTGGTATACACATCTATTGCTCCCTGGAAAGCAATCTTTTGGGGGTCATACACCCCTACACAGCAGCTGCATGGAGTTTGTATGCTCTAACTGTTTTTGCTGCATAAATATTGCTCTGTAACTTAAACACTCATCGATCAATTTTTACTAAACTCGGTACACATATCACTTACTATCTGGGAAAGAGTACTGTGGCGGTAACATGTCGGTACACAATGAGTTTCTCTCCATCCCAAAGTCTGTCTGTACTTTATGCGGGACCAAATGACTGGATCGATCTTCACCAAATTTGGAACACAGGTACAACAGGTGTCCGGAAAGGTTTTAGACCAGGTCTCAGCTCTCTAGGATGTACCGTTCGTGAGATATTCCAAAAAAATGACCTGCATTAGCCAATACAAGCCTGCAAGTCTTTCTCTTCATATCCCAACTGCCATACACACGGTCACATGTCCCTTATCAGCCAATAGAGGCTCGAAGGCCCTTAGTCTCCACATACACATAGTTTTACTCCAGGTTTCCATAGCAACCAAGCCATTTTTCTTCATGGCTATAGGTCAGCTTTAGGTTAGGGCTACACGACAACATGTGTCAGGTAGCAATAAGTCGCATGACACATAGGGCTCAACTACACTGCTACATGTGTCGAGCAACATTGATGTCACACCAATGTCACGTGACAATTTTTATATTAATAGTCTATGGTATTGCACTTTAATATATGACATGCTGTGACTGTGACGTGACAGTCGCAGAAAAATCAATTTTGGATGGATTTTTTCCAACTGTTGTGTCGCAGTCGCAGCATGTCACATGTCGCACTGCGACACCATAGCCTATCATTATAAAAATTGTTGAGACAAAATGTCCCACATGTCGTCGTGTAGCATTAGCGTTAAAGGGGCAGGGCGCTGTGGAGGTCGCTGTTAACCACTTCCATACCGGCCATTTACCCCCTTCCTGACCAGGCCTAATTTAGCAAATTTGACATGTGTGCCTTTATGTGGTAATAACTTTGGAACGCTTTTACTTATCCAAGCCATTCTAAGACTGTTTTCTCGTGACACATTGTACTTCATGACAGTCATAAATTTGATCAGTCAAAAGGAAAGAGCTGTTGGCACTCCATACTCTCCACAGACGGCGGTGTTCGAATCAAAAACAGGCACACTCCACAGAAATATCAGGTAGAAGGATCGGCACTCACTTAGATGATCATCAAAAGATTTCTTTTATTGTCAAATAGACGAGGAAACAAGTTTCCTCGTCTATTTGGCAATAAAATAAATCTTTTTATTTAGAAGGCTAAGAATTTTCGATGCAATTCTTAACATTTTTAAGAGAATTTCCGTTGTCTGTTCAGTTCAGGTCTGAAGTCACTTTTTGGGGCTTACATGGTGGAAACACCCCATAAATGACGCCATTGTAGAAACTAAATCCCCCAAGTTACTCAAAACTGATTTTACAAACTTTGTTAACTCTTTAGGTGTTCTACAAGAATGAAAGGAAAATGGAAATTACATTTCTAAACCTAAGCACTGGAGACCCTGGAGAGCCCTAGGAGTTGTGGCAAGGAATGAGACTACTGTTTCCTCCCCAGATGAAGGAACCAACGTCTCCCTGAGGCCAAGAAAGCAACTAACACAAGTGAACAACAAAATGCAAAACAAAATGCACTTAGCTTAAAGCAGAATGGAGGGGCAGGAGATCCAAAGGAACAACGCAACCAACTCCAGCAGGAAATATCAACCGCATGGAATCAGTGTGAGTCAGAACTAAATAGCCTCAGTAATGACCACAAGCTGCACCTGACAAGCGGTGTGATCATTACCAAACAACTAAATAGCCTCAAACAACAACACTGCAAGATAATAACAGAGAGACTGTCAGATACCCTCACGTGTAGCCAGTCTCTCAGATCTTCTCACCTCTGTCATGGGATGGACCGTGACAATTACGTTTTTTGTGAGGCAAGGTAACAAAAAAATAGCTGTTTTGCCACTGTTTTCATTTTAAATTTTTTAAAACATTCATCTGACAGGGTAGATCAAGTGCTATTTTTATAGAGCAGGTTGTTACGGATGCAATGATATCAAATATGTCTACTATCCTTGTTTGTTTCAGTTTTACATAATAAAAGATTTAGTTTTTGTGTCTTCATATTCTAAACGTTATATTTTTTTTGTTTTTTGGCCGATCGTCTTGTGCAGGGGCTCCTTTTTTGAAGGAAGAGTTGAAATTTCTATTGCTACCATTTTGGGGTACATATGATTTTTATGATCATTCATTATTATACTGGCAAGGTGACCAAAAAGTTATTTTAGCACAGTTTTTTTTTATTTATTTTTACAGCCTTCACCTGAGGGGTTAGGTTATGTGACATTTTAATAGAGCAGATCATTATGGATGTGGCAATACGTAATGTGTACTTTTTCTTATTTATTTAAGTTTTACACAATAATAGCATTTTTGAAACCAATAAAATGTTTTAGTGTCTCTATAGTCTGAGAGCCATAGCTTTTTTTAATTTTTTTACCGATTGTCTTAGGTAGGATCTCGTTTTTTGAGGTATGAGGTAACAGTTTGATTGGTACTATTTTGGGGGGCATACACCTTTTTGATCGCTTGGTGTTGCACTTTATGTGTTGCTTTCTTGGCACTGTTTTTATTTTTTATTTTTAAGGTGTTCACCTAAGGGGTTAGGTCATGTGATTTTTTTATAGAGCAGGTTGTTACGGACACGGAAATACCTAAAATGTCTACTTTTTTAAATTAATTTCACTTTAACACAATAATAGCATTTTTGAAACAAAAAAGTGATGTTTTAAAGTCTCTATGTTCTGAAAGCTATAGTTTTTTTATTTTTTGAGCAATTTTCTTATGTAGGGGATAATTTTTTGCGGGATGAGGTGACAGTTTAATTGGTACCATTTTGTGAGACATATGCCTTTTTGATCACTTGGTGTTGCACTTTTTGTCTTTTTGTGATGTAAGTTGACAAAAATGTCTTTTTTTGACGCAGTATTTTTTTTTTATGGTGTTTATTGGACAGGGAGGATCATGTGATATTTATAGACCCGGCCGTCATGGATGAGGCAATACCAAATATGTCTATTTTTTTTTTCTATTTTTATTTTTTTTAGATTACTTAATTACATTTTTAGTGAAACCTTTTTTTTTTATAAAACACTTTCTTTTTTTAAGAAATACAATTAGAGAAGGCTCAAATTGCTGTCATGGATGGGTAGGTGCACTGCTTATGACAATCCACAATTCACCAAAGCAGCTTCACATGTATTTTACAAGCAGGCACTCATCAACTGGATTCATACACATAAATTTATTCAATACGATTAAAACTAGTCAGATATCGATATCATACAATCCTTAAAAATAATATGTAAAAACCCCCCAAAAATGCTCAAAATGAATGGACTAAAATCAAAGCAAACTTTCCACTTCAGATAATTAAGTTGCTCATATCAGCACAATTGTCGATCTTATCTAGGAGACAAAGTTTCAATCCATCCCTACTTTAAACCAATGTCCCGCTGTCGTTATAAACGATGTTTTCTTATATCATTGTATGTTGTGATTTCCACGTCCAGTAAACTTTCCTTATAGTACAGTCCGTAGTTGTTTATACGATCATCATCATGATATATAGATAGCAGACGTATACACTTTGATCTATTTGGTCAATTCAATTTCTTAATGCCGGTATTTTATAACTGAATTTTATAACAGAATGTGCTGGTAATTGATAACAGAATCTGCCTGACTGCTGGTATAGTCATTTCCATGACAGCTGCTATGATCAGTGTCCCGACCTAGGTTGGTCACGTCCCACCTATTACACCAACATGTGGGCAGAAGATGAACTTGTACTCACAATTGATCGTGATCCAGGAGTTACAGTCAGAACATTGGCATAATACTCACAACTGCCGTAATATGTAGCGATCTCCAGATTGTAGTCCCGAGATTATAATCAGGGTAAATTAGTACTTACAGTGCGCCGTAATTTACTAGCTACGGTATCCCCATGCGGTGAAATCCATGAAGTCAAATTACGTCTCACGTGACTCTTGCAGTCCAGTCAGTTGACCTACTGGCAGAACTTTCAAACAGACCTCTTTCTCCTGTTATGAGTATAATGGTCTTTCAATCTCCAATTATGGGTAAGTTTTGAGAAATCCTATTTCTTCTTGCTAGCAGGTGTGGTGTTTCGTGGCTGTCTTTGTTCCCAAACGCGTTTCGGGGTCTGCGTTTTCTCTGACCCCTTCGTCAGTGGCATAACAAGCTCATAGGAACACCCTCTTTTATATTGAATCATTCAGTTCGACATGAATCACGGACTGGATTTGATTGAATCAATCCAACTCTTTATTTCTATATTTGCTATTCCATAAATTCACCATTCATCAAAAGTTACTTAGAATTGTATCCAATTTATATAAGGGATCCATCAAACAGTTCACAAGCTGCTAATAAATCACAAATTATACCCCTGAGTTATTCATGCGGTTTCCATGCAGGTTTTTTGTAGGAGCGCGTTTTTATTTTTGTTACTGCTGTCCTTATACCAATTAACTTCTAGATGTATCAATCTACCATATTCCAACTTAATAAAGATTTCTAATGGAAAAAACTGAAGGTGGATACCAATCTGAATTACACATCAACTTAACATTCAAATTCTCCCTGGATTGATGTATATAAACATTCAAAAAGCTCAAGTATTCTTCTCAAATTTCTAAATGAGATTATAGGTGAGGGTCTTTCATAGAGGGGAGACCCCTGATTACCAAAGTACAGGGGTCGTCCATCGATGGAAGACACCCACCCATTATTATAGAAATCCAAATAATTTTATTTCCGCATTTAGACCTTGCGGTACCAATGTATTAAATTTAAAGATGGGGCGTGATTCTTTTCTTGACATCTTTCCAACGTGGTTCCCTTCTCTTCAATCCTTATCCACTTTTTCTATTGCTGCAAATCTCAACCCTTCCACTTTCTGGTTGTGACACATTTTAAAGTGACATGAGAGTGTGTGGTTTGTGTAACCCTTCTTTGTGTTATTCACGTGCTCCGTAATACATTTTTTCAATGTTCGCTTCGTCCTTCCCCTGTATTGTCTTTCGCAAGGACATTGAATCACATATATCACACTCTCCGTGTTACAAGCTAAATAATAATTTACCTAGGTGGTTGTTGAATATACCGTATGGACAATTCCGACGAATAAAAAGAAATTGTACTAAGCTAGAAAAATTTGAAGAAGAGTCCCAAAAAATGAAGGAACAATTTTTGAGAAAGAATTACCCCTTGCCTCTTGTTGAATCATCTCTAAAAAAAGTGTGCCAACTAGACAGAGAGTCTTTTTTTAAACCTACAAAAAAAGAGAATTAAAAAGTGAGGGAGATATACTAAAGGTTATATTACCATATAATGTACAACACCGTAGGATCCAATGTATTATTAAAAGACATTGGCACTTTTTGAAAGGGGACAAGGTAATAGGCCCATATATCCCTATGATACCACAAATAGTATATAAGAAAGCACCTAATTTAGGCTTAAAGGTAGCCCCTACAGTGAAATTAAAAAAAACAAAAAGACCCACAATACCAAATCTGTTAGGACTGAAAGGATTTTACAAATGTGGTACTTGCAGGAACTGTCGCATAACAAACTTTGGGAGAAAGACGACATAAATAATATCCCCAGTGAACTCATATACATATAAAATGCGTGAAAATCTGACATGCAGTACCACAAGTGTAATTTACCTAATTAAATGTCCGTGTAATAAAATCTATGTTGTGCGAACAAAAAGAATGTTAAAGACAAGAATCGCTGAACATTTAAATAATATTAATAAAGGATATATGGATCATCCACTCTCTAGACATTTTAAAGAGTATCATGCACAACAGGTTAAAGTTCTCAGTTTTACAGCAATCCAAAAGGTAGAGGTGGATTGGAGAGGGGGTAACAATATTGACAAAATGTCTCGAGTGGAATTGAGGTGGATCTTCGATTTGAACTCCTTGATGCCATATGGACTCAATACAGAATTGGAGATTTTCGGTTTTCTATAGATAGGGTGGGTGCCATTCTCTGACATGTGGTCGGCTGGTATTATTTACGTACACCCGACCGCATCTTGGTTAATGGCTTCCACCCTTGTAATTTACAATCAATATGCACGATAAGTTATAACTGTATCGTGCAATTGGAACCGTCTATGATTTGTCACCTCTATACATTTTAATTTATGTCTCTTGAATTATGGTTTATGCGATATACAAAAGTTTAATGATATTATTAATGGTTGGGATATAAGAGTGTTAACACTTCCCAATTATTAGTAAGGAATCAATAGTCTGGAAGTATGAAACCACTAGTATGTTTAAGGAGAGATAGATAATATCTATGTGAACATAATAGGTTTTCATATAAATGTGGTTATATAATGAAAAAAGCATAAGAAAGGAATTTGCTTCATTAGGATTAAAGTATACAACATTTCAGCAGCAATACATAAGAAAACGCATGAGCCCCCAAAAACGCATAGGAACCGCAACCTAATCGCAAGTGGAGATTAAGTAAATTGCAAACTGAGATGAAGCTAACTATTATAACTTGTGTTTATTTGTGTTTATTGGAGAAGGAGGCATGAAAATGAGAATTAGTATAGGATGGATATCCTACATCTAGAACTGCAAAATAGGGTCCAGCCCGGGATTTCATTACAATCAAATGGACCATACAAATTGGAGTTTAATGGAAACCGAGTTGACCAATAGTAACTGGACTTTGTGACAATGTGGGTTATAAAAGGAGGTACTTGAATGCGAGCTAAATTACCACTGAGGAAGAGGTCAGAGATACATTGGGACCTCGAAATGCGTTTGGGAACAACTAAAAATTAAGCTCCAAATACCTCCTGGACAGCGTACGCTGGAATTCTAGAATAAAGTCTTGGCTTGGTGTGGACACGCAGATCACACTCCTGGTCGAACCACTTCTCAATTTGTGAATTGAGCTCCGTTCGGCAGCTGCCTTCTATCACAAACCACCCTTTGAACACAACGGGGGAGGGTTTTGGAGAGCTCGCAAAGGTAAACTACACCACGCCAACACGTGGCACGCTGTCAACCAAGCGGAAAGTGGTGAGTTATTGGCCAATTGAGTGTGTCGGAATACCAGTGGAATAAAGGTAAGACGAGGAGCGCATAGTGTTTGGTGGGACGCCACCGTTTACACATGGACCCTGTCCCATCGGTTTATACATTGTCAGACGAAAAGTGACTTATAGGATCTCCATTCCACAGATGAACTGGTCCTCATTAAATACCAATTACCCATGTACTGTGTGCCCCACGCAGGATAACTATATGCGGTTGCACAGTGAGGAGTAATTGGACACAAACATATATGCGGTTTCCTCTCTTTTGGGAATATTTTTAGTTATATATATTTATTTATTTTTATTTTCGTATTTTCATATGTTTTTTTATTTCTATGTATTTTATCCAGTTTTATTGGTTGATTATTGATATTAAATCCACTGATTTACTCCAGATTATGAGTGCCATATCGTCACCATTGTCTTGATTTTCTCTTAGCGGTTGCATTGGAGCTGGCACCATTCGGTATTGAGCACCGTATTTTCCTCTCTATATATAGAGATTGAGCCGTCTCTTTATTTCATATTTCTAAATAATATTTTATTATATGTTTATGTGACATCGTAGTGGATAAAATTTCCAACGTTTTCCTTGGGAAAGAGGTAGACTTACAGCCAACACTTTATCTTAATCTTTAATATCGAATATTTGATTTATTGTCTTTGCTTTCCCTTTTTTCTTCGTCACCGATGGCGCAACTATTGAGCCTAAATTAGGGGCCTTCTTAAAGGCTTTTTGCGGTGTACAAGGGATTATGATACCTACCACCTTATCCTCCTGTAAGTAGTCCCAATGTTTTGCTATTATTTTTCTTTTGGTATTGTGTGTTAAAAAGTTATACTATTATTATTTCAGGTGATGTTTCCTGATTCCTTTTTTCTTTCTTTTCGAAGACGGTCGATCTAGCTAGCTTACGTACCTTCTCCAAAGCTGACTCAACTACTTTAGAAGGGTTTGCTTTGATTTTAGACCATTCATTGTGAGCATATTTTTGGGATATTTACATATTATTTTTAAGGATTGTATGATATTGATATCTGACTGGTTTTAATCGTATTGAATAAATTTGTGTCGGTATGAATCCAATTGATGAGTGCCTGCTTGTAAAATACATGTGAAGCTACTTTGTTTTTTTATTTTTGTATTTTACACTTTGTGTCCTCCCATAAGGTCATACAAGAGCTTCAGGGGGGCATTTAACTTCACTTTCTTTCTTTTTTTTGACTATTGATTTCTCCTGTAACTGGGGCTGACATAGTATCCCCAGTTATAGGGGAAATACACCCCCCCCCCCAGAGAGGCTGTACAGCAGTATACAGTGCTGTACAGCCTCAGTGCAGTGCTATGCAAGACCCGACAGCTCCTGCACTCACCCGGCATCGGCGGTCACATGACATAGCGCTTCCTTAACTGTATACACACCGCTCGTTCAGCGCTGTGTATACATCAATTTAGAAGGCAGTGACCCCTGGGAACTGTCCCTGCCTTCTCTCTGGGGTGTCCTGCTGTCATTGACCATGCAGCTGTCATCTCTTAATGGACGTTTCAAAACGTCAAAAAAAGACCGCCCATAGGATGTTTATAGTCTATGGGCAGTCGTAAAGTGGTTAAAGAGGCGTTCACTGTGGATGTTACTGTTAAGGGGGCAGGCAGCTGTGGAGGTTACTGTTAATGGTGCGGACACTGTGGAGATCACTAGTCCACAGGTGTGGTGAACTCCCCCGACTAAGGAAGCACAAGGCCACGCCGAGGAACCACAGGCGCCAAAGTATCCACAATACAAAGAAAGAGAAGGTCCAGCTTCCGTGACAAAATCATGAAGAACTTTATTCACATGGTGCGGTACAGGTTAAAAACAGACAGGTACTCGTCTACGCGTTTCGGATCCAAATATATCGATCCTTACTCATGTGGAGATCACTGGTAAGGGAGACGGCGCCACTATTAAAGGGGCAACTGCTGTGGAGGTCACTGTTAAGGCAGTAGGGTACTGTGAGGTCATTGTTAAGGGAGCTGTGTACTGTGGAGGTCACTGTCAAGGGAGTGGGGTGCTATGAAACTCACTGTTAAAGGGGCGGACTGATGTGAAGGTAAAAGTTAAGGGGATGAGCTGCTATGGAGGTCCCATTTTAAAGTGGCGGGGCACTGTGGGGGGGGGGCTCAGTGTTAAAGGGTGGGGGACTGTGGAGTTCACTGTTAAATGGGCGGGTGCTGTAGAGGTCACTGTTATGGGGATACTGTCAATATCTTTTAATGACACACACACAAACATTAGATGAAATATACCCATGCAAGGCAGGATCCGTCTGCTAATATATATATATTATAATTTTAGTCCATATGCCATGCTAGAGAGCATCATTGATTGTTTAAATATTTATTAAGTTCAGCAACTTTTTGTACGCTGGTCTTATCCTCTGCCCCACTGGTGTCAGATGCACGACAATTATTGTGGAGCAGTCCAGCAGGTCCATGTGACCGAATTGAAATCTAGGCCACCTTGTAGCTGATGTAGACTTCCGGCATAATTATGCAACTTATCAGGCATAAATTATGATAAAAGCGCTGAGCCGCCTAGGCCCAGGCCATTACCTTGCACATTCTACTCTTCGAAAAGTGGAGAGCAGATGCAAACCCACTAAAAAGTAAATCACTTTTACACAAGCAGGGTCTTGTGCCAAAAGGTGTGACATTTTGATGCCATAAAACTTAAGTAAGGTTATGAAAATCGGGGGCCAAAGAGTTAGGGGATATAATCCTGGCTGCCTGCAGCCACGACTAGGGGCCACTTAGGAGGTCATTTCACATTGTGCTATAATTGACTTTAATGTATTAAGAGTTGCATGCAGGTGGCTCTGGCTATGCACGTGTAAATTAAGCAAAAAGCGATACGTCATCATAAGATGAATGGCTGCTGTAGTAAGTCACTTGGTGGTTTCCTCTAATTGGCTCCGGTATTCATCCAAATTTTACTCTATATCCCTGTGGGCTTGAGTAGGGGATTGGGGTGAGTTGTTACAAAAAAAGAAATAAGAATAATTGGTCAAAATGTGCATAAGCACAGGGGACACAAATCTATCATCACCCCTTCTAGACTGTCCCATTGAGCTCTGCCTATGTCTTGTAGTTCTAAACAGACACATTATTACTTTACTAATGTAACTTCCTTTACAAACTAAAGTTTGAATAATTTGAGTAATTTGAAAATATACAACTTTTTAAAAAAATAATCAAGAAAAATAATTTAAACTATAAGTGTAATTTTCGTCCAAAAACCTGGAGCTGATACACACAGAGTACAGTACCTTCTGTCATCTATTTCAGCAAATTTCTTTGGTTAGAATATATTTCCTTTAGCCTGTACCTGCTAACAACTTTATATTTTTAACCCTCACAAAAAGTTTTTTTTATTTCAGATTCTTTCCGAATGTGATCCACTGTTTGTGAAGATTGATGTGCAGAATTTGCCCATCAATGAAATGTGATGATGATGTGCAATTGCTAAAGGATTGCCTTATTACTAGAGTTGAGCGAACCCGAACCCTGTATAGTTCGGGTTCGTACCGAATTTTGGGGTTCGGGTCTGATGTTCGGCGATTTCTTCCCTCTTTCTGAAGGGCTGCACAGCAGCCAATCAGCTTGCATTTTACTTTTTGCCCTAAGAAGCCATCACAGCCATGCCTACTAATGGCATGGCTATGATTGGCCAAGTGCAGCATGTGACCCAGCCTCTTTTTAAGCTGGAATCATGTAGCGCCGCCCGTCACTCTGCTCTGATTAGTGTAGGGATAGGATGCAGCTGCTGTGAGGGTGAGATTAGGCAGGGAAGACTTAGCAAAACCACTTAATGAAGTGATCGATATACAGCTGTGAATCATTTAACTTCTGTTAGTTCATTGCTCACTGTTTTTTCGGCTGCCCAGAGCGTTTTACTGTCACTTTTTTCTGGGGTGATCAGCGGCCATTTTGTGATCTTTTGGTGCGCCAGCACAAGCTGCCACCAAGTTCAACATACATTTTTGGGTTCAATAGTAGGCTTTTTTTTTGCAATATCCTATATCAGGGGTTGTGCCTATTGTCACACCTTGAAACACAGTATAGAAATTGCTATATTTTATTGAGTGGTGAAATTCAATTGCCAAAATACCAAACCCCTAAATCTGGTGTTCCAGCTGTGGCTGGCTAAGTTTAATACTGTCCGTCAAAGGATAGATTTTTTTCTGGGGTCAAATTCAATTGCCAAAATATCAATCCCCTAAATCTGGTGTTCCAGCTGTGGCTGGCAAAATTTAATACTGTCCGTCAAAGGATAGATTTTTTCCGGGGTGATATTCAATTGCCAAAATACCAATCCCCTAAATCAATGGTTTTAGCTGTTGCTGGACAAGTATAATACTGTGCGTAAAAGATTTTGTTTTATTTCTGGGGTGAAATTAAATTGCCAAAATACCAATCCCCTAAATCTAGTGTTCAAGCTGTGGCTGGCCAAATTTAATACTGTCCGTCAAAGGATAGATTTTTTTCTGGGGTGATATTCAATTGCCAAAATACCAATCCCCTAAATCTGGTGTTCCAGCTGTGGCTGGCCAAATTTAATACTGTCCGTCAAAGGATAGATTTTTTTCTGGGGTGAAATTCAATTGCCAAAATACCAATCCCCTAAATCTGGTTGTTCCAGCTGTGGCTGGCCAAGTGTAATAGTGTGCTTAAAAGATTTTATTTTATTTCTGGGGTGAAATTAAATTGCCTAATCCCCTAAATCAGTGGTTTTAGCTGTTGCTGGTCAAGTGTAATACTGTGTGTAAAAGGATAGATTATATTTCTGTGGTGAAATTCAATTGCCAAAATACCAATCCCCTAAATATGGTGTTCCAGCTGTGGCTGGCTAAGTTTAATACTGTCCATCAAAGGATAGATTTTTTTCTGGGGTGAAATTCATTTGCCAAAATCACAATCTCCTAAATCTGGTGTTCCAGCTGTGACTGGCTAAGATTAATACTGTACGTCAAAGGATAGATTTTTTCTGGGGTGAAATTCAATTGCCAAAAAAACAATCCCCTAAATCTGGGGTTCCAGCTGTGGCTGGCCAAGTGTAATACTGTCCGTCAAAGGATAGATTTTTATGTGGGGTGAAATTCAATTGCCAAAATACTAATCCCCTAAATCTGGGGTTCCAGCTGTGGCTGGCTAAGTTTAATACTGTACATCAAAGGATAGATTTTTTTGTGTGGTTAAATAAAATCCAGGGAATAGAAATACTAAACATCTGTGCTTTCCGATGTTCCTCTCCAAGTGTAATTCTGTCCACAATAGGGTGTATTACATTCAGCATGTCAGCGTCTAAATAAAAGGCCTGAAAAATAAATCCTCTATATTTGTACACGCTACTGTGCATCTCCCGTAAAAGGGTATATTACACTCAAGGTCTAAATACAAGTGCTGAAAGCGTAATTCTCTATATTTGCACACGCTATTGTGCATCTCCAAGTGTAATTCTGTCCGTAAAAGGATAGCTTTAAGCCAGGGCCTAAATATTAGGCCTAAAATTGATATTCCCCTAACTCAGTGGTTTCTGCTGTGCTTGTATTAGTGTAATAAGGTACATAAATAGATAGCTAGATAGTGTTAGGTGCCTGTAAATAAAGGCCTTATTTTGAACTCTATACATTGGGCCACATAAGATTTTCCTTATTGTGGTGAACGGTAACAATGAGGAAAATATCTAATAAGGGACGCGGACATGGTCGTGGTGGTGTTAGTGGACCCTCTGGTGCTGGGAGAGGACGTGGCCGTTCTGCCACAGCTACACATCCTAGTGAACCAACTACCTCAGGTCCCAGTAGCCGCCAGAATCTACAGTGATTTTTGGTCGGCCCTAATGCCGTTCTAAGGATGGTAAGGCCTGAGCAAGTACAGGCACTAGTCGATTGGGTGGCCGACAGTGGATCCAGCAGGTTCACATTATCTCCCACCCAGTCTTCTGCAGAAAGCACACAGGTGGCGCCTGAAAACCAAGCCCATCAGTCTGTCAAATCACCCCGATGCATATTAGGGAACCCGTCTAAGTTATGCAGCAGTCTCTTATGCTGTTGGAAGAATCTGTCCCCAGCGGTGGAAGACATAGAATGCACTGACGCACAATCTCTTTTGTTTCCTGATGAGGAAATGATGATGAAACACAGGTGCCAACTGCTGCGTCTTTCTGCAGTGTGCAGACCGAACAGGAGGTCAGGGAGGAAGACTGTGTGGAAGACGATGCAGGGGACGACGAGGTCCTAGACCCCACATGGAATGAAGGTCATGTCACTGACTTTCAGAGTTCAGAGGAAGAGGCAGTGGCGAGACCGAACCAACAGCGTAGCAAAAGAGGGAGCAGGGTACAACAGCAGAACAGCCATCGCCAAGAGAGTTCGCCTGCTACTGGCCAATAGAGATGTCCCGAACTATTCGCGGGCGAACAGTTCACGGCGAACATCGCATGTTCGCTTTCGTCGCGGCGGGCGAACATATGCGATGTTCGGTTCGCCCCCTATATGTCATCATTGAGCAAACTTTGACCTCACAGTCAGCAGACACATTCCAGCCAATCAGCATACCCTCCCTCCCAGACCCTCCCACCTCCTATCAAAAAGCAAGGACAGCATCCTTTTTTAGATTCATTCTGAAGCTGCAGTGTTAGTTAGAGCAGGGAGAGTGCTGCTGCTGAATTAATAGGGAAAGCGTTAGCTAGGCCAGTGTTCTGTGTCCACTCCAGTCTTCAAAGACTCATTGGCCTCTTTCACTTGAGCGTGTCCGGATTAGGTCTGGATGCGTTGCGGATGCGTTTTTGCGTGATTGTGATGCGTTCATTTTTTTCCGCATGGGTGCAATGCATTTTGATGCGTTTTTCACGCGCATGATAAAAAACTGAAGGTTTACAAACAACATCTCCTAGCAACCATCAGTGAAAAACGCAACGCACCTGCACTTGCTTGCGGATGCAGTGCGTTTGTCACGCAGCCCCAATCACTTCTATGGCCCCTTTTACACGGGCGAGTTTTCCACGTGGGTGAAATGCATGATGTTAACGCATTGCACCCGCACTGAATTCTGACCCATTCATTTCAATGGGTCTGTGTACATGAGCGTTTTTTTCACGCATCACTTGTGTGTTGCATGAAAATCGCAGCATGTTCTATATTCTGCGTTTTTCATGCAGCCCTAGCCCCATAGAAGTGAATAAGGCTGCGTGAAAAACGTATGGCATCCGCAAGCAAGTGCGGGTGCGTTGCGTTTTTCACTGATGGTTGCTAGGAGATTTTGTTTGTAAACCTTCAGTTTTTTATCACATCAAAATGCGATAAAAATGCATCAAAACGCATTGCACCCGCGCGGAAAAAACTGAACAACTGAACGCAATCGCAAGCAAAACTGAATGGCTTTGCCTGTGAAATCGCACCGTTTTCACTGAAAGCATCCGCAACGCATCCAGACCTAATCCGGACATGCTCGTGTGAAAGGGGACTATGGGGCTAGGGCTGCATAAAAAACGCAGAATATAGAACATGCTGCGATTTTCACGCAACACACAAGTGATGTGTGAAAGAAAACCCATTGAAATGAATGGGTCAGGATTCAGTGCGGATGCTACGTCACGTCACGCATTGCACCCGCGTGGAAAACTCGTTCGTGTGAAAGGGGCCATCTGCTGTAAGAACAGCATCCTGAGAGCACCCCAAAAAGCCGTTTTTAGGGCTGGTACATGATTGTGCTTTTATTTTATTTTTCTATATATATTCAGTTGCCTTCCCATGTGTGAGAGGCCGCAGGGTGGTACAGTATCTTGCAGATAAAAAAGTCATTTCATTATTACGCCTACCAGTGTGTGTCGTGCCCACACAGACTGTACTGTGCCCACTGCCCACCACTCATATAGGGTGTCACAGTACATTGCACGGCGCACGCGCAGTGACCTATAATTCAAAAGAAGCGAACCGAGCATTTTCCATTTTCATCTCCTGGTTCCAAAAATCAATTAACTACACCAGCCCTGGCCCTGATAAGGGACAAAACAGAGATTAAACTGATGGTTAACACTAGTTAACACTAGTTGCATTGGTGGCAAATTCCATTGCAAGTGCCCAAAATTAGAAGGAAGCGGACAGAGCAAGCTTTTTTCTCTATCTCCCCATGCAAGGATTCAATTCAATACACTTCCCCTGATAGGGGACTTAACAAAGATTAAAATGGTAAGAATAGTAGTTCACACTATTTGTATTGGTGGCACAGTACATTGCGCGGCGCACACGCAGTGCCCCAAATTGGAAATAAAGAGGACCGACCAATCATCTTTTTCCATCTCCCGGTTCCTAAAATCTATTCGATACATGTCCCCTGATAGAGGACATAACAGGGATTAAACTGATAGGAATAGTACTACTTAACACATCACTCATATATGGTGGCACAGTATATTGCATGGCGCACGCACAGTGCCCCGAATTGGAAGGAAGAGGACCGACCAACCATCTTTTTCCATCTCCCGATTCCTAAAATCTATTACATACACCGGCCCCTGATAGGGGACAAAACAGAGATTAAACTGGTAAGGACAGATTTTTTTAATTAAAAAAAAAAAGATGACAGCCTCTGCGGAGCTGGGTATTTTTTGTCCGCGTTACTGAATGCTCATGCACAATGGCTGTAGGCTCATGCGTCCTTTTGCGGAGGTGACAAACCTGGCCAGTCAAACCCAAGGCAACATCATCGACCTCATCCCATATGTGTTTTTTCTGGAGCGTGCCCTGCGAAGAGTGCTGGATCAGGCCGTAGATGAGCATGAAGAGACAGAGTTATGGTCACCATCACCACCAGAAGCAGCTTTGTCGTCGTTGATTGCTGGACCTGCGGAAACGCAGAGAGAGGAATATAAAAAAGACTAGTCAGAGGAGGAAGGTGGCTTTGAGGAGGTGGAAGACGAAACACAGCAGGCATCCCAGGTGGCTTGTTGTCACCTTTCGGGGACCCTTGGTGTTGTACGTGGCTGGGTGGAGGAAGAGACCTTCAATGACATCAGTGAAGACAAGGAACGGGAGATGGCTATCTTGGTATCCAACCATGTGCAAATGGACTGCTTGCGGTTGTGCAAATGGACTGCTTGCGGTTGTTTGCGGTGCGTTAAACAGGGAGTTTGGTCTGTCAGAGTTTGTTCTTTCACTGTGAAGTGGGCGTAACCCTTACACAACCTGATCGATACAACATCATACCTGATCGTATACACACACTAGATGTTTTAAAGCACGTTATTCCAAACAATTTAGGAATGTTAGGTGATTTATGCCCTTTATGGATTAAAACACGACTCTGCGTCAACTACATAATTTTCCATGGGAGTTTTGCCATGGATGCCCCTCCGGCATGCCACAGTCCAGGTGTTAGTCCCCTTAATACAACTTTTCCATCACTATTGTGGCCAGAAAGAGTCCCTGTGGGTTTTAAAATTCGCCTGCTTATTGAAGTCTCTGGCGGTTTTTCCGATTCGCGAACATTTGCGGAAGTTTGCGTTCGCCGAAAATTTTTTGTTTGCGACTAGAGTTGAGCGAACACCTGGATGTTCAGGTTCGAGAAGTTCGACCGAACTTCCCGAAAATGTTCAGTTGAAGTCAATGGGGACCCGAACTTTTGGACACTAAAAAGGCTGTAAAATAGCCCAGGAAAAGGCTAGAGGGCTACAAAAGGCAGCAAAATGTAGGTAAATGCACTGCAAACAAATGTGGATAGGGAAATGAATTAAATAAAATAAATAAAAACTAACCAATGTTAATTGGAGAGAGGTCCCACAGCAGAGAATCATGCATCATATCACCCACCACTGGAGAAGGCCACTTTCAGTTATTTAGGCCCCAGCACAGAGACAGAGGAGAGAGGTCCCACAGCAGGAATAAGGCGTTATATATCCCACCACTGGAGAAGGCCACTTTCAGTTATTTAGCCCCCAGCACCCAGACAGAGGAGAGAGGTCCGACAGCAAGGAATAAGGCGTCATTTCACCCACCACTGGAGAAGGCCACTTTCAGTTTTTAAGGCCCCAGCACATAGACAGAGGAGAGAGGTCCCACAGCAAGGAATAAGGCGTCTTATCACCCTCGACTGGAGAAGGCCACTTTCAGTTATTTAGGCCCCAGCACCCAGACAGATGAGAGAGGTCCCACAGCAAGGAATAAGGCGTCATATCACCCACCACTGGAGAATACCACTTTCAGTTATTTAGGCCCCAGCACACAGACAGAGGAGAGAGGTCCCACAGCAAGGAATAAAGCGTCATATCACCCACCACTGGAGAAGGCCACTTTCAGTTATTTAGGCCCCAGCACCCAGACAGAGGAGAGAGGTCCCACAGCAAGGAATAAGGCGTCTTATCACCCACGACTGGAGAAGGCCACTTTCAGTTATTTAGGCCTCAGCACCCAGACAGAGGAGAGAGGTCCCACAGCAAGGAATAAGGTGTCATATCACCCACCACTGGAGAAGACCACTTTCAGTTATTTAGGCCCCAGCACCCAGACAGAGGAGAGAGGTCCCACAGCAAGGAATCATGCATCATAACACCCACCACTGGAGAAGGCCACTTTCAGTTATTTAAGCCCCAGCACCCAGACAGATGAGAGGGGTCCCACAGCAAGGAATAAGGCATCATATCACCCACCACTGTAGAAGGCCACTTTCAGTTATTTCAGCCCCAGCACCCAGACAGAGAATAGAGGTCCCACAGCAAGGAATAAGGCGTTATATCACCCACCACTGGAGATGGCCACTTTCAGTTATTTATGCCCCAGCCCCCAGACAGAGGAAAGAAGTCCCACGGCAGAGAATCATGCATCATATCACCCACCACTGGAGAAGGCTACTTTCAGTTATTTAAGCCCCAGCACCCAGACAGAGGAGAGCGGTCCCACAGCAGAGAATCATGCGTCATATCACCCACCACTGGAGAAGGCCACATTCAGTTATTTAGGCCCCAGCACCCAGACAGAGGAGAGAGGTCGCATGGCAGAGGTTCAGGCTTCATGTCACCCACCATTATAACAGCCCGCTTTCAGTTATTTACACCCCGGCACCCATATTGAGGAGAGGTTCATTCAACTTTGGGTTGCACCACAAGATCATAGTAAAGTTAAAAAAATGAGGATTCAATAAAGAACATGGTTGAGGGGGAGGCAGTTATAAATGTCTATTCTGCACAAGGGAGGGACAGGTCCTGTGGGATCCATGCCTGGTTCATTTTTATGAACGTCAGCTTGTCCTCGTTGGCTGTGGACAGGTGGCTGCGTTTGTCAGTAATGACGCCCCCTGCCGTGCTGAATGATTGTTCAGACAAAACGATGGCAGCCGAGCAGACCAGCACCTCCAAGGCAAAATATGCTAACTCTGGCTACGTGGACAATTTGGAGACCCAGAAGTTGAATGGGGCCGAACCATCATCAGTACGTAGAGGGGGGTGCAGACGTACTGTTCAACCATGTTAGTGAAATGCTGCCTCCTCAGTTAGCTGTGGCGTGGAGACAAAACTTTTACACATTTATGCCATGCTAACCCTGCCCTCAGAGGAGCTGGCCGTGACACAGCTGCGTTGGCGACCTCTCGCTCCTCCTCTGCCTTCGCCTTGGGCTTCCACCTGCTCCCCTATGACATTTGGGAATGCTCTCAGGAGCGCGTCTACCAGAGTGCGCTTGTACTCGCGCATCTTCTTATCACGCTCCAGTGTAGGAAGTAAGGTGGGCACATCATCTTTGTACTGGGGATCCAGCAGGGTGGCAACCCAGTAGTCCACACACGTTAAAATGTGGGCAACTCTGCTGTCGTTGCGCAGGCACTGCAGCATGTAGTCGCTCATGTGTGCCAGGCTCCCCAGAGGTAAGGACAGGCTGTCCTCTGTGGGAGGTGTATCGTCATCGTCCTCCGTATCCACCAAAGCCACGCGCCAGTGATGGGCCTGAGCTGTGTCGGGTGCCACCCCGCTGTGAACCTGCTTCATCCTAATCCTCCTCCACCTTCTCCTCGTCCTCCAGTAGTGGGCCCTGGCTGGCCACATTTGTACCTGGCCTCTGCTGTTGCAAAAAAACTCCCTCTGAGCCACTTCTAAGAGACTGGCCTGAAAGTGCTAAAAATTACCCCTCATCTTCCTCTTCCTCCTCCTCCTGGGCCATCTCCTCTTCCATCATCGCCCTAAGCTCTTTCTCAAGGAGACATAGAAGTGGTATTGTAACGCTGATAACGGTGTCATCGCCACTGGCCATGTTTGTGGAGTGCTCTAAACAGCGCAACAGTGCACACAGGTCTCAAATGGGGGCCTAATCATTGGTGGTGAAGTGGTGCTGTTCCGCAGTGGGACTGACTCGTGCGTGCTTCAGCTGAAACTCCACTATGGCCTGCTGCTGCTCGAACAGTCTCTCCAGCATGTGTAAGGAGGAGTTCCACCTGGTGGGCACGTCTCATATGAGGCGGTGAGCGTGAAGGCCGAAGTTACGCTGTAGCGCAGACAGTCGAGCAGCGGCAGGATGTGAAAGCCGGAAGCGCGCACAGATGGCCCGCACTTTATGCAGCAGCACTGACATGTCGGGGTAGTTGTGAATAAACTTCTGCACCACCAATTCAACACATGCGCAAGGCAAGGGATGTGCGTCAAACCGGCTAGTCCCAGAGCTGCGACGAGATTTCGCCCATTATCGCACACCACCAGGCCGGGCTTGACGCCCACCGGCAGAAACCTGTTGGTCAATACCCTGCCACAACTCATGCACGGTGTGGGGCTTGTCCCCCAAACATATGAGTTTCAGAATGGCCTGCTGACGTTTACCCCGGGCTGTGCTGAAGTTGGTGGTGAAGGTGTGTGGCTGACTGGATGAGCTGGTGGAAGCAGAGGAGGAGGAAGCCGAGTAGGAGGAGCAGTGTGACTAATCAGAGCAGTGTGACGTGCGGCGCTACATGACTCCAGCTTAAATAGAGGCTGGGTCACCATTAGTAGGCCTGACTGTGATGGCTTCTTAGGGCAAGAAGTAAAACTCTAGCTGATTGGCTGCTTTTTTGAAAATGTTCAGGTCCCGGTCCTTGTCCCGAACACCCCAAAATTCGGTACGAACCCGAACTATGCTCGAACTGTTCGCTCAACACTATTCGCGACATCTCTACTGGCCAATGCCACCAGGGACTTAGCACACCAAAGGCTGCATCAAGGAGTTCCCTGGCATGGCCCTTCCTCACAAAATGTGCTAACGCAAGACCCAAGTGGTTTGCACGCTGTGCCATCAGAGCCTGAAGCGAGGCATTAACATTCTGAACCTTAGCACAACCTGCATGACCAGGCATCTACATGCGAGACACGGGCTGCAGTGAAGTAAGCACCTTCAAAACCAAGAAAGAGCTCAGGCCCCTCTTGCTCCAACTTCTGCTGCTGTCTCGGCCTCTTCCTCTCCCTCTGGAGCAACGTTGACACCTGCCGCCCAGCAAAAAGAGGATGTGCCATCAACACCACCACCTCCGTCACCAAGCATCTACACCATGTCACATGGCAGCGTTCAGCTGTCCATCTCACAAACCTTGGAGAGAAAGCGTAAATTCCCACCTAGCCACCTTCGATCCCTGGCCCTGAATGCCAGCATTTCTAAACTACTGGCCTTTGAAATGCTGTCATTCAGGCTGGTGGACACAGACAGCTTCAAACAGGTGATGGCGGTTGCTGTTCCACAGTATGTTGTTCCCAGCCGCCACTACTTCTTCAAGAGAGCCGTGCCTTCCCTTTACAACCAAGTGTCGGATAAAATCAAGTGTGCACTGCGCAACGCCATCTGTGGAAAGGTCCACCTAACCACAGATACGTGGACCAGTAAGCAGAGCCGGGGACGCTATATCTCCCTAACTGCACACTGGGTAAATGTAGTTGCGGATGGGCCCGAGGCAGAGAGCTGTTTGGCGCACGTCCTTCCGCCACCAAGGATCGTATGGCATCATACTTTGCCTCCTGTTGCCTCCTCTTTGGCTTCATCCTCCTCTTCTTCCACCTGCTCATACGGTCAGCCACAGACCTTCACCACCAACTTCAGCACAGCCAGGGGTAAACGTCAGCAGGCCCTGGCTGGTTGGTGTGCGATAATGGGCGAAATCTTGTTGCAGCTCTGGGACTAGCCGGTTTGATGCACATCCCTTGCCTGGCACATGTGCTGAATTTGGTGGTGCAGAAATTCATGAGGATGAAGCATGTTCACAACGGGGTGGCACCCAACGCAGCTCGGGCCCATCACTGGTGCGTGGCTGGGGGCAAACGGAGGACGATGATGATACGCCTCCCACAGAGGACAGCTTGTCCTTACCTCTGGGCAGCCTGGCACACATGAGAGACTACATGCTGCAGTGCCTGCGCAACGACAGCAGAGTTGCCCACATTTTAACGTGTGCTGACTGCTCGGTGGCCACCCTGCTCGATCCCCGGTTCCAAGACAACATGCCCACCTTAATTCCCGCACTGGAGCATGATAGGAAAATGCGCGAGTACAAGTGCACGCTGGTAGACGCGCTCCTGAGAGCATTCCCAACTGAAACGGGGGGACAAGTGGAAGCACAAGGCGAAGGCAGAGGAGGAGGAAGAGGTCGCCAAAGCAGCTCTGTCATGGCCAGATCCTCTGAAGGCAGGGTTAGCATGGCCGAGATGTGGAAAAGTTTTGTCACAGCGCCACAGCTAACTGCACCACTAGCTGATAGGGAACGTGTTAGCAGGAGGCAGCATTTCAACAACATGGTGGAACAGTACATGTGCACAAGCCTCCACGTACTGACTGATGTTTGGCCCCATTCAACTTCTGGGTCTCCAAATAGTCCACATGGCCAGAGCTAGCCTTTTATGCCTTGGCTGCCCCATTGTTTCGGTGTCAAGGGCTTATATGTCGTTTAATCATTTGTTGTCCTGGTGGGAGATATTAAACTCTTTTTACTGTCAAATGACCGCCCCATTGTGTGGGTGTCAGGGGTCTATATTTTGTTTACTTGCTTGCTGTGTTGGTGGGAGACATTTAACTCTTTTTACTGTCAAATGACTGCCCCATTGTATGGGTGTCAGGGGTCTATATGTCATTTAATCATTTGTTGCTTTGTTGGGTGACATTTTCCTCTTTATACTGTCAAATGACATCTACACTGTTTGGTTTTAAGGGGCCTATATTTCATTTCATCGCTTGCTGCATTGGTGGAAGATATTAAACTCTTTATACTGTCAAATGACCTCTACATTGTCTGGTTGTCAGGGGCCTATATTTTGTTTTATTGCCTGCTGTATTGGTGGGAGACATTAACCTCTTTTTACTGTCAAATGACCGCCCCATTGTCTGGTTGTCAGGGGCCTATATTTTGTTTCATCGCTTGATGTATTGGTGGGAGATATTAAACTCTTTATACTGTCAAATGACCTCTCCTCTGTCTGGGTGTCAGGGATCTACATAAATGATAATGGCCTGTTCCATTGCAGGTTGACCTAAGGCCTGTGTTGCTGTTACGGGACCGCTCTCCTCTTTGCGGGTGCCATGGTTCTCCTGAATTAGTAAATGAGGCCGGTTTCACTGCTGGGTGAAATAAATACTGATTTGGCATGATTGTAACTCTCCTCTTTGTGGGTCCCGCGGGCCTGAATGTTTGAATAAGGCCTGTGGCCCTGCAGGCAGACATGATTCCTTCTTTTGCTGTGATGACAACTTCAACTCCCATGTATGGTTGCCATTGGCCTGAGTCTGTAAGTGAGGCCTGTTACACTGCTGGCAGACATGAATCCTTCTTGGCTGTGATGTGAAATTCAACTCCCATGTATGGTTGCCATGGCCATGAGTCTGTGAATGAGGCCTGTGGCACTGCAGGCAGATATGAATCCTTTTTGGCTGTGATGAGAACTTCAACTCCCATAGCATTCCCACCTGAGGCCATCCTCCTATTCCACCTCCTCCTCCTAGTTGCCAATTGATATTGGTTAATTTTTATTTATTTTATTTTAAGTCATTTCCCTATCCACATTTGTTTGCAAGGGATTTACCTACATTTTGCTGCCTTTTGCACCCCTCTAGCCCTTTCCTGGGCTATTTTACAGCCTTTTTAGTGCCCAAAAGTTCGGTTCCCCATTGACTTCAATGGGGTTCGGGTTCGGGGTCAAGTTCGGGTCAAGTTCGGATCCCGAACCCGAACATTTTCGTGAAGTTCGGCCGAACTTCTCGAACCCCAACATCCAGGTGTTCACTCAACTTTAGTTATTACATTATAGTAAAATAATCAGCAATCAAAATCCCGTTTAGTGATGAGCGGCAGGTGCCATATTCGATTTCGACGAAATTCGCGAATATTCGAATGAATATTCGTTTCATATTCGTCGAAATCGAATATTCGTCATTTTTTTCTAGTTATCGCGATTAACATGCGATTTAAATAATCGCATATTGCGATTTGTACTGAAGGCTACTTTCCTATTGGTTTCATATCTAGAATTAGCGAGGATGACGAATATGACGAATGTATTCGTCTATTCCTCAAAACGAAGAATTCTACATCTTCGTTTTAGCTACCTATTCGTCAACTTCGCTAATTCTAGCAATCAAATAGGAAGGTTGACTATAGAGAGTGAGACAGCTGTGTTAAATTCGCTATGCGATTTTTTTTTTTTTAATAAATAGAATACTTATAATAATTTTATCAAGTAATATAATTATTGTATTAAAAAAAAAAAAAAAAATCGCATAGCGAATTTAACACAGCTGTCTGGTAAGTCAACCTTCCTATTTGATTGCTAGAATTAGCAAATAGCGAAGTTGACGATGACGAGACGAATAGGTAGCTAAAGCGAAGATGTAGAATACTTCGTTATCTTCGTTTTGAGGAATATGGCGAATACATTCGTCATATTCGCTATTACGCTAATTCTACCAAGCCAACCATAACTTCTGTGCTCATGGAGCGTCCCCATCACCATGGGAACGTCTCCATATACTAAAATGTACTGTCGGTTTGAGGAATTACGTTGAAATCGCAATGCGATTAATTCAA
Organism: Bufotes viridis; assembly: GCA_033119425.1. Lineage (NCBI taxonomy): Eukaryota > Metazoa > Chordata > Amphibia > Anura > Bufonidae > Bufotes > Bufotes viridis. The sequence continues at coordinate 61,940,511 of CM065591.1, read as the reverse complement.
GTTATATTAATCGCATTGCGATTTCAACTTAGAACTGGGTTTATAATGGGTCAGCTTGCTAGAATTAGCGAAGTTAACGAATATGGAATATAGCAGCAGTGCTAAGTTGAAATCGCAATGCGATTAATTTAACTTAAAGTATTCGCATTGCGATTTCAACTTAGCACTGCTAGTGCATAGCATTAGCTATACTCCATATTCGTTAATTCTAGCCTATGTAAGATAGCAGTGCTAAGTTGTAATCGCAATGCGATTAATATAACTTGAATTAATCGCATTGCGATTTCAACGTAATTCCTCAAATCCGACAGTACATTTTAGTATATGGAGATTCTCCCATGGATGGGGACGCTCCACATGAGCACGGAAGTCGGCAGAAGCGGCAACGGGCACTGACTAGAGCAGCCAGGAATCCTCAGGACAGGTAAGAACTACTTTTGGGAAGTAGGAAAGAAAAAAATATAACTAAAAAAAAAAAACAAAAAAAAACGAATATTCGAAATAGCGAATTTATAGCGCTATATTCGAAATATTCGCGAATTAGCGAAGTGCCGATATTCGCTAAAAAAATTCGCTTTTCGAACATTCGCGCTCAACACTAATCCCGTTATGGAATTAAAATATAAAGCAATGGAAATTTCTGAAAATGTAACATAAAAAATCTAGCTTCAGTGGATAATTAAGCAGTCGATGGTTGTTGATGAAGTGTTGATTATTACAGAGTAGAGATGGCCCGAACTATTCGCCGGCGAACAGTTCCCGGCGAACATAGCTTGTTCGCGTCCGCCGCGGCGGGCGAACATATTCGATGTTCGCGTTCGCCCCTATACTTTATTATTGAGCAAACTTTGACCCTGTACCTCACAGTCAGCAGACACATTCCAGCCAATCAGCATACCCTCCCTCCCAGACCCTCCCACCTCCTATCTAAACACAAGGATAGGATCCATCTTACATTCATTCTGAAGCTGCAGTAATAGTAATTGTAAATCGCAATGCGATTAATATAACCTGTATTATTCGCATTGCGATTACAACTTAGATCTGAGTTCCTAATAGTTGTATTGCTAGAATATAACTGAAGATAACAAATATAGCGCTATATTCTCAATCTTCGTTATATTCTAGCAATACAACAACCATTAGGAACTCAGATCTAAGTTAATTCTCAATGCGATTAATATAACCTGCATTAATCGCATTGCGAATTCAACTTAGAGCTGAGTTCCTAATGGTTGTTGTATTGCTAGAATATACGTTATATTCTAGCAATACAACCATTAAGAACTCAGCTCTAAGTTATAGTCATAATCGCGAATAATACTACAATTATTAATCGCTTTGCGAATCCATTTAATGCCTCTATTTGATTGTATATGACGGTTGACTATGACTACCACCAACGTTCTGCTGCCTCCAAAGCAAGATATCTGAACCCCCAGGGGCCATTTGGGCGTTTTTGATGAAAACGCATCAAAACGCATCTGCGTTTTTATAATTTTTCATTTTCTAGTTTATTTTTTTGTGTATTTTGCCACATTTGGTTGCATATTTACATTTGGTATAGGCAAATATGGTAGTCTAGATCATTACTCTGCCCAAATCTATATTCAGCTACATGGCTTAGAAAATATGCTGTCAAACAATGATCCTAGGTTTTGGTATAGACACATGATCTAGACTACCATATTTGCCTATACCAAATGTAAATATGCAACCAAATGTGGCAAAATACACAAAAAAATAAACTAGAAAATGAAAAAATTATAATAGCTAGAATTGAATTTCTATCAAAACGCCCAAATGGCCCTGGGAGTTCAGATATCTTGCTTTGGAGGCAGCAGAACGTTGGTGGTAGTCATAGTCAACCGTCATATACAATCAAATAGAGGCATCAAATGGATTCGCAAAGCGTTAATAATTGTAAGTATTATCGCATTGCGATTACAACTTAGAGCTGAGTTCTAATGGTTTGTATTGCTAGAATATAACGTATATTCTAGCAATACAACAACCATAGGAACTCAGCTCTAAGTTAATCTGCGATTAATGCAGGTTATATTAATCGCATTGAGAATTCAACTTAGATCTGAGTTCCTAATGGTTGTTGTATTGCTAGAATATAACGAAGATTGAGAATATAGCGCTAAATTCTCAATCTTCGTTATATTCTAACAATACAACCATTAAGAACCCATCTCTAAGTTGAATTCGCAAATAAGATGTCCCAAACTATTCACTGGCGAATAGTTCCCGGCGAACATAGCTTGTGCGCGTTCGTCGCGGCGAGCGAACATATGCAATGTTAGGTCCACCCCTATCATTGAGTAAACTTTGACCCTCTACATCACAGTCAGCAGACGCATTCCAGCCAATTATCATACCCTCCCTCCCAGACCCTCCCATCTCCTGGACAGCATCCATTTTAGATTCATTCAGAATTTGCAGTCTTAGTGAGAGGAGGGACAGTGTAACTGCTGCTGATTTAATAGGAAATCGATAGCTAGGCTAGTGTATTCAGTGTCCACTCCAGTCCTGAAAGACTCATCAGATCTCTGCTGTAAGGACAGCGTCCTGACAGTACCCCAAAAAGCCCTTTTAGGGCTAGTACATTAGTCTCCCCCCAGACCCTCCCACCTCCTATCAAAAAGCAAGGACGGCATCCATCTTAGATTCATTCTGAAGCTGCAGTGTTAGTAGTTGTAATCGCAATGCGATTAATATAACCTGTATTAATCGCATTGCGAATTCAACTTAGAGCTGGGTTCCTAATGGTTGTATTGCTAGAATATAACGAAGATTGAGAATTTAGCGCTATATTCTCAATCTTCGTTGTATTCTAGCAATACAACTCATTAGGAACTAGATCTAAGTTGTAATCCCAATGCGATTAATACAGGTTATATTAATCTCATTGCGAATTCAACTTAGAGCTGGGTTCCTAATGGTTGTATTGCTAGAATTTCTAGCAATACAACCGTTAGGAACCCAGCTCTAAGTTGAATCGTAATGCGATTAATATAACCTGTATTAATCGCATTGCGATTACAACTTCCACACTCTGCGTCAACTAGGTATTTTTCCATGGGAGTTTTGCCATGGATCCCCTCCGGCATGCCCCAGTCCAGGTGTTAGTCCACTTGAAACAACTTTTCCATCACTATTGTGGCCAGAAGGAGTCCCTTTGGTTTTTAAAATTCGCCTGTCTATTAAAGTCTATGGCGGTTCGCAATGTTCGCGAACATTTGCAGAAGTTCGCGTTCGCCGTTCGCGAACGGAAAATTTTATGTTCGCGACATCACTATTAAAGAGAGGCTGCCTTTCAAATATTTTACCTTTTTAGTTACACGTTATAGCACTTTGGTGGAAAGTAAAGAGCTATAGAAATGAAAGGCAATATTAAATAAGAAAGTTTACACCAGGTTTACACATACACAAAAGTTGCAAACATGACCTGTAGTTTGTGAAATGAACTAAATGAGTTGTCCCATAATAGGCAGGTTATCACCTATAAATGGGACAGATAAAAAGTATTAGTGCGGGTCTGACTGTTACGACTTCCACTGATCATGACAATGTGGGTTCCTGATTCTCCCAAATGAATGTATTAATAACTGGTACTTCATTCAATTCTATGAGACTGTACAATGCTCAGGTATTTTAGGCAATGCTACAGAAATGAAGCGACAGTGTGCATGTGTGACCATCAATCCATGCACATTACATGTTAATAGCTTTTGAAGTCCGTACTAGTGTTGATCGAGAACCAAAGTGCTCGGGTGCTCGAGTAGAACACTTTGGGATGCTTGTGTGCTCGACAATGGAAGTTAATGGAGCATTAAACCAGGCAACCCCTGCTCTGAAGAGGCACTTGTATCCACAGAGTACAAACAGTCGGCGCTCAAAAAACGCGAAAGTTACTTGATACATACCCTACAAACCTTAGAACCGAGGGGTCTGAATCGAGAATACGAACTAAGTGCATTTTTATAGAGAGATATATCTTTACATAAAAATAGGGATTTTGTTACAAAAAAAAATTTAAAAAATTTTTTTTTTTTACTAAAATTGTTTTTTACAAAAAGGTTTTTCTAATTTTTTTTTATTTAGTCACAGAGAAAATGAGAAGACTGGATTCCCCAATCTATGTGTAGTCTGTATGAGATTTGATCTTCAGGGTAATTATTTGATATTTGTTTAATTCGTTTATTTTTCTATGCTGCCAACTTATCTTCTTATTTCTTCTTTTTTCTTTTCTTTCAGCCCATTTATTGTGACATTGGGCATCTACATAAGGCTTCCAGGTTTGCTGCCATGTCTATTAGTATTGCGATTTATTTTGTTATAGATGTTCGCAATTGTTGCGATTAAAGTGATGTTTTGTTTACATGTTTCTATGGCAATGTGAGGTCAGATTGCCACACGCCGAGGAAGGCGGACTATTTAAATGTGCTTCCTGTCTATGTTTGATATGCTTGAGAAATGCTCGGATTCGAGCCGAAACACGTGTCGCCTTGTGCTTCAATCCTCTGATGCTTTAAAATAAACTACAATTCCTTGCAAGTAAGTGAAGTGCCGGTCTTTCCTTTGCCTGCTCTGAAGAGGGGACGGTTTCTGGTTCACAGGAAAAGATCAGAAATTAATGGACACACCACTGAAATGGTTCAGGAACAGCATGGGGAGGATGTCTGGATGCACCTTGAACTCCCAGGTCCCTGCTGGGAACGATGTTGTCCGAGTAGCTACTTTTACAGAATGACAATAATAAGCACAAAACCGAAGATAAAATCGATTTTACAAGGACAAAATGTTAGAAAACATTCTTTCCTGTATATTTTCTTGTATATAAAGTGCAAATGCTGCCAAAAATTACAAGGAAGAGGCACTCCGATACAACCTGTATATCACATAAAGGCGGGCCTCATTCACATTGTGGTACAATTGTTCAAGTAGTGGGACCCCTACACTCATAAAGCATATGCACTAATTGAAAGGGCTGCAAAAAATTACAAGGAACCGGCACTCCAATACTCCCCTTATTATACATAAAGGAGGGCATTATACACACCCTTGAAAAAGTATGATTGATGGCCTGCTGGTGACCCTTAACCCCTTATGGACCGGGCCAATTTTCACCTTAAGGACCAGGCCATTTTTTGCAAATCTGACCAGTTTCATCTTATGTGGTGATAACTTTAAAATGCTTTTACTTATCCAGGCCATTCTGAGAATGTCTTTTCGTCACATATTGTACTTCATGACAGTGGTAAAATTGCATTGCAATTGTTCATTTTTATGTATTACAAAATACCAAATTTGGAAAAATTTGCAAATTTCCAAGTTTGAATTTCTCTACTTCTATAATACATAGTAATACCTCCAAAAATAGTTATTACTTTAAATTCCTCATATGTCTACTTTAGTTTTGCATCATTTTGGGAATGCCATTTTATTTTTTTGGAACCTTACAAGGCTTACAGGTTTAGAAGCAAATCTTGAGATTTTTCAGAAATTTTCCAAAACCCATTTTTTAAGGACCAGTTCAGGTCTGAAGTCACTTTGTGAGGCTTACATAATAAAAACCACTGAAAAATGACCCCATTCTAGAAACTACACCCCTCAAGGTATTCAAAACTGATTTTACAAACTTTGTTAAGCCTTTAGGTGTTCCACAAGAGTTAATGGCAAATGGAGATAACATTTCAGAATTTGAATTTTTTAGCACATTTTGCATTTTAATCCATTTTTCCCAGTAACAAAGCAAGGGTTATCAGCCAAACAAAACTCAATATTTATTGCCCTGATTCTGTAGTTTGCAGAAACACCCCATATGTGGTTGTAAACTGCTGTATGGCCAAACGGCAGTGCACAGAAGGAAAGGAACACGATATGGTTTTTGGAAGGCAGATTTTGCTGGACTAGTTTTTTGACACCATGTCCCATTTGAAGCCCCCCTGATGCACCCCTACAGTAGAAACTCCAAAAAAAGACCCCATTTTTGAAATTACAGGATAAGGTGGCAGTATTATTTTAGGGTAAATAGGATTTTTGGTAGCTCTATATTACACTTTTTTGAGGCAAGCTAACAAAAAATAGAAATTCTGAAATTTCATCTCCATTTGCCAATAACTCTTGTGGAACACCTAAAGGGTTATCAAAGTTTGTAAAATCAGTTTTGAATATCTTGAGGGGTGTAGTTTCTTAGATGGAGTCACTTTTTTGGAGTTTCTACTCTAGGGGCACATCGGGCGGCTTTAAATGGGACATGGTGTCAAAAAACCAGTCCTTTGGCGTTCCTTTCCTTCTGCGCCCTGCCGCTTGGCCATACAGCAGCTTACGACCACATATAGGATGTTTTTGCAAATTACAGTATCAGGGCAAGAAATATTGAGTTTTGTTTGGCTGTTAACCCTTGCTTTGTTACTGGAAGAATGAATTAAAATGGAAAATTTGCAAAAAAAATTGCTGTTTTGGGACCGTTTTTATTTTTTGTTAATTACAACGTTGATCTGACAGGTTAGATCGTGTGCTATTTCTATAGAGTAGGTTGTTACGGATGCAACAATACCAAATATGACTACTTTTTGGGGGGTTTCGTTTCAGTTTTTCATAATAAAGCATTTTTGAAAAAAATGATTTTTTAGCGTCTCCACATTCTGAAAGCCATATTTATTTATTTTTTTGGGGTGACTGTCTTATGTAGGGGATGAGATGTCGGTTTGATTGGCACTATCTTGGGGTGCATATGACATTTTGGTCGCTTGTGTGACACAGTGAGAGGTTTTGTGGTAAAAAACAGGTATTTTCCTCTCAGCCTGTGCTGCTGGGTTGATTGCAGCCAGGTGAGGGCAAATACTGGACCGGATTTTAGGTGCCGGTCCGGGTTTTTTGGGTGTTTACCTAGCTGCACTTAAGACAGCTAGCTTCATGCAAGTGGGTCTCTCTGTGTTTGGGATCTGAGCCCTGTGCTGGGCTGAAAAGCTGAGACCTGTGTGTCAGAAGAGCAGACCATTTAAAGACGGTCAGTGGACTTTTTGTGTTGCTGAGCATTCAGCCAGGTGTGAACTAACACTTAGGATTTGAGGTGATTTAACCTGGAAACTGCTGGTGTTCCGTGGAGCTCTCAGGGCTGGAAGCAAGAGCTTGCAAAGAGGCGTGCAGTCTGCCTGGAAGCCTGAGGTTGGACTTTCCTGCGGCTGGGCTGTCAGCCGGGTGTGAACACGCACCTAAACCACACAGGTGAATTTGATTCAGTCTTGGACTTTTGTTTTGCCTCAAGTTTTTGCTGTGTGTGAAGTAACACTAAGTGACTGTTTTGAGTTTTTGTTGGTGCAAGTGTGAAATAAAACACTGTTTGCTGCACTACCTGGACTCTCTTTGCCTCTATACTGCACCCGCACCGCTGTCTACCAGAGCAACCCCCCCACACTTGCCATTACACTTTTTGTGATGTAAGATGCCAAAAATGGCTTTTGACTAGTGTTGAGCGAACAGTTCGAGAATAGTTCGGGTTCGTACCGAATTTTGGGGTGTCCGGGACCCGGACATTTTCAAAAAAGTTTGGGTTCGGGTTCGGTGTTCGTTGATTACTTCCCGCTTTCTGAAGGGCTGCACAGCAGCCAATCAGCTAGCGTTTTACTTCTTGCCCTAAGAGCCCATCACAGCCATGCCTACTAATGGCATGGCTGTGATTGGCCAAGTGCAGTATGTGACCCAGCCTCTATTTAAGCTGGAGTCACGTAGCGCCGCACGTCACACTGCTCTGATTAGTGTAGGGAGAGGACGCAGCTTCTGTCAGGGCGAGATTAGGCAGGTTAAAGTCAGCAACAGCACCTAATGAACGGATCAATTTACAGCTGAGAATCATTGAACTTCTGCTAGTTACTTGCTCGCTGGTTTTTAGGCTGCACAGAGCGTTTTTCTGTCACTTATTTTCTGGGTTGATCGGCGGCCATTTTGTGACTTGTGGTGCGCCAGAAGAAGCTGCCACCAAGTCCATCAATCCATCAATACTAGTTTTTTTTTTGCTATATCCTACATCAGGGGCTTGGCTGTGCTAATTGTCACCCCTAGAAACTCAGGAAAGAAATTTCTATATTTTATTAAGGGGTTAAATACAATTGCCCAAATACCAATCCCCTAAATCTGGTGTTCCAGCTTTGGTTAGACAAGTATAATATTGTCTGCTGTCTGGCAAAGGATAGATTATTTTCTGGGGTTAAATTCAATTGCCAAAATAGCAATACCATAAATCAGTGGTTTCAGCTGTGGCTGGCAAAATAGAATAGTGTCCGAGGTAACGCACACACGTACAGACGCACGTACACGATTCTTGAATAGTTGTATTATCGCGATAATAAAACTAACAGTGTAAAGTTGACTGTATTGCTCTAAGTTATATTCGCGTACGAATGTAACTTCTATTACAGCACACCAATACTAAAACTGACTAAGAGACAGCTTTAAGTTCTATTCGAACGCGATTGCAACTTTGGAACTTAAAGTGGTGTACGATTTTAAAAGTTGAGTACTAAAAGTTGGAATCGCAATGCGATTCTTATGTATTTGCTTAATCGCATTGCGATTATAACTATGAGCTACCGATCACCATGGAACGCTCCTCCAGTAGAATGTACTGTCGGATGTGAGAATTAAGTTGAAATCGCAATGCGATTATTATATATCTGCTTAATCGCATTGCCGTTCAACTTAGCATTGCTAATAATTCCATCCATATTCGCTAACTTACTGACTCAGTAAGTTAACGATATGGATGGAATTATTTAGCAATGCTAAGTTGAAATCGCAATGCGATTAAGCAAATATATAAGAATCGCATTGCGATTTCAACTTAATTCTCAGATCCGACAGTACATTCTACTGGAGGAGGCGTTCCCATGGTGATCGTTAGCTCAAAGTTGTAATCGCAATGCGTTTATTGCGGTATACTATCCCTCTGGGTGTCTTACAGCCTTTTTAGTGCCCAAAAGTTCGGGTCCCCATTGACTTCTATGGGGTTCGGGTTCGGGAGGTAGTTCGGGTTGAGTTCAGATCACGAACCCGGACATTTTCCGGAAGTTCGGCCGAACCTCTCGAACCCGAACATCCAGGTGTTCGCTCATCTCTACTTTGGACACCTTATTTGTATTATTTCTTTTGCTTTTTTCACCTGAGGGGTTAATTCATGTGTTATGTTTATAGAGCAAGTTGTTATGGATGAGGCAATACCTAATATGTATACTTTTTATTAATTTATTAAAGTTTTACACAATAATATTATGTTTTAAACAAAAAAACATGTTTTAATGTCTCCATAGTCTGAGAGACATATTTTTTTATTTTTTGGGGCGATTGTCCTATGTAGGGTATCATTTTTTGCGGGATGAGACGGCACCATTTTTGGGTGCATATAACTTTTTGATCGCTTGCTATTACACTTTTTGGGATGTGAGGTGACAAAAATGGCATTTTTGACACTGGTTTTATTTAATTTTTTTACGGTATTTACATGAGGGGTTAGGTCATGTGATTTTTTTATAGAGCAGGTTCTTACAGATGCGGCCATACATAATATGTATACTTTTTATTTTTTTATTTTACTTTAGCACAATAACAGCATTTTAGAAAAAAAAGATAATGTTTTAGTGTCTCCATAGTCTGAGAGCGATATTTTTTTGGGAGATTGTCCTTTGTAGGGTCTCATTTTTTGTGGGTTGAGATGGCGGTCTGATTGGTACTATTTTGGGAGGCATACACGTTTTTGATCGCTTGGTATTAAACTTTTTGTGATGTGAGGTGACAAAAAATGGCATTTTTTACACCTTTTTTTTTTTAATGGTGTTCACCTGAGGGGTTAGTTCATGTGGTATTTTAATAGAGCAGGTTCTTACGGACGCAGGAATACATAATATGTATACTTTTTTAAAATTATTTTACTACACAAGAACAGCATATAGCAGCCATATTTTTTTAACTTTTTGGGCGATTGTCTCATGTAGGGGCAATTTTTTTGCGCGATGAGCTGGCGGTTTGATTGGACCATTTTGGCGTATATACAACTTTTTTGATCACTTTTATTATCTTTTTTGGAAAGTAAGGTGGGCAAAATTTCTATTTCATCATAGTTTTTATTTTTATTTTTTATGGCGTTCAGCATGCAATGAAAGTAACATGACCATTTCATAGATCAGGTCGTTTCAGACGCGGTGATATCAAACATGTGTAGTATATTTTATTTTTTTAATTTTTATTCAGTGATAATTATGTTTTTTTTTTTTTTTTGAAGATCCAGTGGGTCTGATGCATCTATAATTCAACACAGTACACTATATAGTGTACTGTACTGTATTTTCACTTTTACATAGTCTGATCAGACTTCTGCTTTTAGCAGAAGTCTGATCAGACTTATAATTACAATGGCAAGAAGGACGCCTGTGAAGGTGTCCTGTTGCCATGGTAACCATCACCCACTGCCACAATGGCAATGGCACAGCAGCCCTCGATGGGACAGGGAGGGAGCTCCCTCCATGTTAACCCCTTTGATACAGTGGTCCCTACAGACTGCGGCATGGAAGGGGTTAAACAGCGGACATCTGTGTCGTTTCCAGGCACTCTGTCCCGAACCCCCTTCGCTGCACAGCGGTGATCGTAAATACTCAGGACGTACCTGTACGTCCTGTGTCCTTAAGTACCAGGACATCAGGGCGTACCGGTATGTCCTATGTCCGTAAGAGGTTAAAAAACATGAGGAGCAAGGGCCTGCTGGTGACCCTCTCAAACATTAGGGGCAAGGGCCTGCCGCTGATCTGTCCATCTAAAACATTAGTGGTGAGGGTCTGCTGCTGATCTGACCATCTAAAACATTAGGGGTGAGGGCCTGCTGCTGATCTGACCATCTAAAACATTAGGGGTGAGGGCCTGCTGCTGATCTGACCATCTAAAACATTATGGGCGAGGGCCTGCTGGTGACCCTCAAACATTAGGGTTGAGGGGCTGCTGCTGAGCTGACACTCTAAAACATTATGAGCAAGGGCTTGCTGGTGAGTTAACCCTCTAAAACATTAGGGGCGAGGGCATGTTTCTGAGCTAATGAGAAGAGAAGTAGCTGGCACACTCCTATCTTGGATTAAAATAATGTATTTTTATTGATATTTAAAATGGTAGGAGACAAGATAGTATAGTATATAGAAAAAAAATAAAAAATAATATATATATATATATATAAAATATAAAAGGCAATGTAGGTAAAGTGGTTATTGGTACATGTGGTAGGTGATGTTGGAAGGGAATGGGTTAAGATAGCATAAAACCTATTTGATGTAGACTAAAAATGGTACAGATTGGTAGTAAGTTTTAAAAGGATAAAAATGCTTGATCCTGGTTAGTAAAGATCTGATGGGGCAGCTGAGATAAGTCTATGTTCGCTATAGTCTGTGGAAGGAAGACGGTGTACTGCGCCTCGGTGTGGCGTCCCACACTGTCTCGGGCGCAGAGCTCACTTACCGGCCGGTGCTTCCTTCTATGGAGTAGTAGGTTGAGGTCTTCGGCGTCTTCGGTATCCTCCTGGGGTTCCAATCTTCCTGTGTGTGGCGTCTTCCCTTGTGACTTGATCTCGGCGTCCTCGTGGTTCCCGTTCGCGCGCTTTTCTTCCGGTACTATTTCAACTTCCTATTGGGCTTTCAGTAATGATAAAGTAGCGATCTCCTCTGGTTGTATCAGTCCTGCTATATCCCCCACAGCTTAAACGCGTTTCGGGACTGTGTCCCTTCCTCAGTAAGCAGAGGATATGTGTGATCAGCATGGATTTAAATAGGGGAGTGGTTAATTAGGTGAATCAATGCACCTGGGTGCGTGGGAGATGATTGGTGACCCTCCCTTGCTCACAGGAAACCAAATATTTCCATTTCACTATTTAAGCCTTTTGGTATGATTGTGTCGAATTCAAATATTTTTCTGGATTCGATTCTTGACATTTTTTGTATGTAATCCCCCCTCTCCAATCTGTTGGAACTTTTTCTAATGCTGCATATTTAAGACCTGTTGGATCTTTATTATGTTGTAGTTTGAAGTGGTTTGATAATGAATGGTTTTCAGGAAACATCAAAAGAGGCTACGAAAACCATTCATTATCAAACCACTTCAAACTACAACATAATAAAGATCCAACAGGTCTTAAATATGCAGCATTAGAAAAAGTTCCAACAGATTGGAGAGGGGGGGATTACATACAAAAAATGTCAAGAATCGAATCCAGAAAAATATTTGAATTCGACACAATCATACCAAAAGGCTTAAATAGTGAAATGGAAATATTTGGTTTCCTGTGAGCGAGGGAGGGTCACTGGCCTCTGACACAGGACCAGAATGCTACAATTGGCTACTCCACCCCTCACAATGACATCTAAAATTATTATATTAGAGATCATTGTACAACAAAAGAACACCAATTAAAATTACACCTCATATGGAGAGTTGGACAAACCCCGTACCTACTGGATCCTTTGACTCACGGACCAGTGGAACAACAGAGGAGGCCCACTCCCAAAAGAAAAACCAAACAAGGGAAGAAAAAGAGAAATAAACATACATTCCTTGATAGGAGGAAGAACTGAGATAACTGAAAACTCCCCTTGACAGGAGGAATAATTGAGGAATCTAAATATTAACACAACACGTTCTCACATCTGATCATTAGATGTGTCATATAAATGGGAAAACATCTGATATAAAAAGACAGTTTAATCCCTCAACCACTGGATCTTTTGCTTTACGGATCAGTGGAACTATGAGGAAACCTGCCTACTTCAGATTTTTCTACTATTAAATACATATCTCCAGATGACAAAAAATTCTTCAATATATAAATCTGTTTATACATAACATATCCGCAAAATTCACTGACTGGAGGATTAATTGAGGAACCCACACATAAAAGGATTATTCAAATCAATGTCGGATTAGAGGATTAATTGGAAAATATATAAGTTAAAAGATTGGCCAAACTTATATATGAAGACCAACAATATAGAACCAACATAGATTGGATCCTACAAAATAAGAGGATAATAAAACAAAACAATTAAAACAAAGAGGACAAGTAACCATTAAGTCCCATGTCCATTTAATCTCGTGCCCATAGATCATTGGAAGAATTAGAGAAATCCATCCTCTCAGAACCACTCCTCAAAAGACATAAAATCACTTATCACCTACATACCAAAGGGACTGGTTAAAGAAATAATTGAAGAACAACAGTACATACACAAGATATATACAACAAAACCATTACACAGGAACCCCTCCTTCTCTCAAAAAATATTATATATCATACCAAAATCACTATTCACAAAGTGTTTCCCCTAAAATAATCCAGGAATCCCTTCTGCAAAAGAGGAATCACACTATATATCTAGAACATCACCTCACACACAATATCAAACAAAATTGAGGGAACCACACTTTTGAAGAAATCACACAGTCTAGTATGAAATGAAGGGAACAATCCATTTCACAGCGCCTCAATTTATAAACTTACACCCAGCACCTATTATTCATCACTAACCACAAATATTACCAATTATAGCACCATTACGATTTGTGTTCACCCATTCCACTCCACCAACCACATACAGAACATTTCAACACCTCAAGAATTTACAAAGTCACCTCTTACTATTCAGAAGAACTATGTTATCACCTTTATTTTATTTTATTTTATTGTATTGGTTACACATTATTCAATCTATTTATATATCACTGAAATAACCAATCATCTCCCACGCACCCAGGTGCATTGATTCACCTAATTAACCACTCCCCTATTTAAATCCATGCTGATCACACATATCCTCTGCTTACTGAGGAAGGGACACAGTCCCGAAACGCGTTTAAGCTGTGGGGGATATAGCAGGACTGATACAACCAGAGGAGATCGCTACTTTATCATTACTGAAAGCCCAATAGGAAGTTGAAATAGTACCGGAAGAAAAGCGCGCGAACGGGAACCACGAGGACGCCGAGATCAAGTCACAAGGGAAGACGCCACACACAGGAAGATTGGAACCCCAGGAGGATACCGAAGACGCCGAAGACCTCAACCTACTACTCCATAGAAGGAAGCACCGGCCGGTAAGTGAGCTCTGCGCCCAAGACAGTGTGGGACGCCACACCGAGGCGCAGCACACTGTCTTCCTTCCAAAGACTATAGCGAACATAGACTTCTCAGCTGCCCCATCAGATCTTTACTAACCAGGATCAAGCATTTTTATCCTTTTAAAACTTACTACCAATCTGTACCATTTTTAGTCTACATCAAATAGGTTTTATGCTATCTTAACCCATTCCCTTCCAACATCACCTACCACATGTACCAATAACCACTTTACCTACATTGCCTTTTATAGTTTATATATATATATATATATATTATTTTTTTCTATATACTATACTATCTTGTCTCCTACCATTTTAAATATCAATAAAAATACATTAGTTTAATCCAAGATAGGAGTGTGCCAGCTACTTCTCTTCTCATTTTCTCACACTATCGCTGACAGGGTGAGTCAGTACACCTAGTTGTAGCACCTCCCTCATCAATACTGACAGGTGGAGCCGTCTTACTCACTTTTTCCATGTTTCTGAGCTAACCATCTAAAACATTAGGGGTGAGGGCCTGCTGCTGATCTGACCATCTAAAACATTAGGGGTGAGTGTCTACTGGTGACCCTCTAAAACATTAGGGGTGAGGGTCTGCTGCTAAGCTGACCCTCTAAAACATTAGGAGCGAGGGCAGCCTAATAAGCATGTTGATATGATGGAGGAGGAGGAGGACGAGAAAAGGAAGATTGAACGATGTACCCTTTTTTGTGATGGAAGGGGTGCATTGGAATATAGTTGATTCAATACACCATAAAAGCAACATTTAAAATGCCTTTATGTTCATCCGTTTTCCTTTGATGGAGTAGAGAAGTCAAGGGCAATCCAGGCTTTGTTCATTTTGATAAGAGTTAACCTGTCAGCATTTTCAGTTGACAGGCGGATGCACTTATCAGTTATTATGCCCCCAGCAGCTCTAAATACCCGCTCTGACAAAACGCTGGTGGCAGGGCAGGCCAGCACCTCCAAGGTGTAGGGCGCCAGTTCGTGCCACGTGTCCAGCTTGGACATCTAATAGTTGTTAGGCTCAGAGGGATCACTGAGGATGCTGACACAGTCTGCTACGTACTCCTTCACCATCTTCCAAAACTTTTCCCTCCTTGTGACACTAGGCCGCGCATCAGGGTCAGGGTGCTGACGGGGTGTCATGAAACTGTCATATTAGGAAATATAGAACTGCCGGGGGGCACTCAAAATATCCGGTAACACTAGGTAAAGTCACAACACAATTTTAATAAAACTATATAAAATACATAAAAGCCTGAATGTAGCTCCAATACATCATACGGAGGTATGGTAATGATGCCTAGTATATGAAATAAAGTTCCACAGGGATATCAAATGTAACGAATGTTCCAAGGTGGTGAATCACTGATGGTGAGTGTCAGGTACTGAAATCCCGCAGCTACCAAATATGTGACAGTCTGCGATACAAAGCACCGATGCAGGCACTAAAACATGAGGGTCAGTACATTACCCTTCCCGTTGCACTGGAGATGGAAGCCAATACCAGAGCGTATGCTTGTTTCTTCACCGCCTGGACTCTCATCGGCGTCCCGTGTGGTGCCTAGGACACAACTATGCCTGGTTATAGGTTGAGTGGCAAGAGCCACAGCTCAGTCTGGACCCTTATACCCTGCCACAGCTCTGCAGCGATGTGCTGTTTGTCACCTAAGCAGATCAGTTTCAGCACGGCCTGTTGCCGCTTCCCCACTGCAATGCTACACTGCTTCCAGCTACTGACTGATGGCTGACTTGTGCTGCAAGATGAGAATTTGGAGTTGGAAGTGGAGGAAGAGGTGGAGGAGGAGAAGGGGGGGGTTGCAGCCACTAATGTAGGTGGTGGCAGAAATCCTGATGAAAGTAGGGCCCGCAATCCTTGGTGTCAGTAGCACCTGTGCCATCCCTGGGTATGACTCATGCTGTCAGGGAAATGTAGAATCCCTGGCCAAAAGCACTTGTTCATTTGTCAGTCGTTAAGTGGACCTTACCAATAACTGAGTTGGTCAGGGCACGGGTGATGTTAAGGGACACATGATGGAGTAAGGGGGGGACGGCACACTGGGAAGAATAGTGGTTGCTGGGGATTGAGTAACAAGGGACGGCCACGCCACATGCTGTGGAAAGCCTCTGTGTCCACAAGCCTAAATGGCAACATTTCTAGGGCCAGCAATTTGGAAAGGTATGCATTTAGTGCTATGGCCTGTGGATGGGTGGGTGGCTGGGTATTTGCGCTTTCGTTCAAAGGCCTGGGGTATGGATATCTGTATGCTGTGCTATGATACAGAAGTGGATGCGCTAGATGATGGTGCTTGCGAAGGTCCAGGTGCAGGGCGGGAGGAATCCGGGCCTGCGTCTTGGACAGGGGATTGGCCAGAACATAACACAGGGGAAGAGGAGACAGTGGTGTGACCCACAGACACTGATTGTGGACCCAGGCATCTGGCCCACCTATTAGGGGGCTTTGATGCCATGTGGTGGATCATGCTGGTGGTGGTGAGGTTGTTAGTGTTCACAACCCCTGCTAATTTTGGTACAGCACAGGTTGCAAATGACAATTCTTTTATCGTCCGCACTTTCATCAAAAAAGCGACAGACTGCGGAACACCTACACCTTGGCAAGGAGATTTCCGCAAGTGGGTGCTCCGGGGAACAGTTGCGGGACTGCTTGGTGTGGCCCGCCTTCTCTCTTTTGCCACCCCACTGCCTTTTCCAGTCTGTTGTGGTGCTGCAGATCCCTCCCCCTCTGTTCTGCTGTCCTTGCTCGGCTTGCCACCTCCCCAGGTTGGGTCATTGATTTCAGCGTCCACCACCTCCTCTTCCACTTGCTCACTCTGGTCATCCTCCTGATTTGTTGACCTAACAAGAACCTCAGTTATTGACTTATTGGCAACTGTGTCTCATCATTCATCATCATCCACCTCATGAAACACTAATTGCTGTTCCCCACCGTCTTTTATTGACTGTGGATGCTAAAGAGTTTTTTAATCAGTGCACAAGATCTCCTCATGTCCCTTTTCAGGTGGGCTTGGTGATAGGGCCAAATCAAGGAATGGCGATTAAAAGAGCTCCACGGAATATCCGAATGTGGGATCACTTGTTTTCCAAGTCTCTCCACGGTGGGAGGAAGGAGGATCAGGGTGAGTATTCTGTTGACCAGACTCTTGGCTACAGAGACTGGACTTTGTGGGAGACAGGGTGGTGCTTAACCGACTGCAAGCATTATCTGTTGCGATCCAACCGACCACCTGGTCACACTGAGGTGA
Organism: Bufotes viridis; assembly: GCA_033119425.1. NCBI lineage: Eukaryota > Metazoa > Chordata > Amphibia > Anura > Bufonidae > Bufotes > Bufotes viridis. Next base: position 61,923,091 of record CM065591.1, on the reverse strand, counting down.
CTTCAAGAGTGGTGTCCTGTGCCGCCCTGCAAACTGGGATATGAAACTAGGTATCGTGGATGAGTGTGTGTTTCTTGAGCTCTGGCAGCAGGCACAGTTTCACCACGCCCAGGGCCAAAGCCTCTGAGTGCACCATCAGCAGCATGGCCACTTCCCTGTCCCTTACTGCTCGCCTTCATCATATTAAATGGTATATATGATTGCAAGTATGTCACATGCACAGTAGTGCAGGTTTTGTAAGTGTATGTGCAAAAAATTACCGTGATTGTCAAAGATATTTGGGATAAGGAAACGTTATACAGGAGATGTAGCGCAGGTAATGTCGGTGCTGTCACCAGCGGCTAATAAACAATTACAGTGAATGTCACAGCTATTTGTGATGTTCTGTCACCAGTGGATAATCTTATACAGGAGATGTAGCGCAGGTAATGTCGCTGCTGTCACCAGTGGCTAACGTTATACAGGAGATGTAGCGCAGGTAATGTTGCTGCTGTCACCAACGGCTAATAAAAAATTACAGGGAATGTCACAGCTATTTGGAATGCGCAATCGTTCTACAGGAAATGTTGCGCAGGAAATGTCGCTGCTGTCACCAGTGGCTAACGTTATACAGGAGATGTAGCGCAGGTAATGTTGCTGCTGTCACTGCACTGTTGCAGTGATTTCTGTTGAAAGCATATAGGGGCATATTTCAGTCAAAAAAGAAAAATATATGGGCACTGCACTGTTGCAGTTTTTCTGGTAAAAGCGTATAGGGTCGTATTTCAGTACTACAAGAAAAATATATACGCACTTCACTCTTTAATTGTTTTCTGTTTAAAGCGTATAGTGGCCTTTTCCATCCAACATGAAATATATATTCTTGGATCACTTCTGCAGTTATTTCTGGTGAAAGGGTATAGATGTATATTACAGTAAAAAAAGAAAATAATATATATACGCACTGCACTGTTGCATTGATTTCTGTTGAAAGAGTATTGGGGCATATTTCAGTCAAAAAAAAAATTATATACGCACTGCATTGTTGCAGTTATTTCCGTTGAAAGCGTATAGGGTCGTATTTCAGTACTATAAAAAATATATAATTGTTTTCTGATTAAAGCGTATAGTGGCCTTTTTCTGTCCAACAAGAAATATATATTCATGGGTCACTTCTGCAGTTATATATGGTGAAAGGGTATAGGTGCATATTACAGTAAAAAAAGAAAAATATATATACGCACTGCACTGCTGCAGTGATTACTGTTGAAAGCGTATTGGGGCGTATTTCAGTCAAAAAAGAAAAATATATACACACTGCATTGTTGCAGTTATTTCCGGTGAAAGGGTATAGGGTCGTATTTCATAACTATAAGAAAAATATAATTGTTTTCTGTTTAAAGCGTATAGTGGCCTTTTTCCATCCAACATGAAATATATATTCTTGGGTCACTTCTGCAGTTATTTATGGTGAAAGGGTATAGGTGCATATTACAGTAAAAAAAAAAAAAATAAATAAATAAATATATATATACGCACTGCACTGTTGCAGTGATTTCTGTTGAAAGCGTGTGGGGCGTATTTCAGTCAAAAAAGAAAAATATATACGCACTGCATTGTTGCAGTTATTTCCGGTGAAAGCGTATAGGGTCGTATTTCAGTACTATAAGAAAAATATAATTGTTTTCTGATTAAAGCGTATAGTGGCCTTTTTCCGTCCAACAAGAAATATATATTCTTGGGTCACTTCTGCAGTTATTTATGGTGAAAGGTTATAGGGGCGTATTACAGTAAAAAAAGAAAAATATATATACGCACTGCACTGTTGCAGTGATTTCTGTTGAAAGCCTATAGGGGCGTATTTCAGTCAAAAAAGAAAAATATATATACGCATGACACTGTTGCAGTTATTTCTGATGAAAGCGTATAGGGGTTTATTTCAGTACTACAAGAAAGATATATACGCACTTCATTCTTTAATTGTTTTCTGGTTAAAGCGTATAGTGGCCTTTTTCCATCCAACAAGAAATATATATTCTTGGGTCACTTCTGCAGTTATTTCTGGTGAAAGGGTATAGGGGCATATTACAGTAAAAAAAGAAATATATAAATGCACTTCACTCTTTAATTTTTTTTTCTGATCAAAGCGTATAGTGGCCAATTTCAGTGCAACAAGAAATATATATTTTCAGTACACTGCCGCAGTGATCTCTGTTAAAAGTGTATAGGGGATTATTTCAGTACTTCAAGAAATATATATACGCAGTTCACGCTTCAATTTTTTTCTGGTCAAAGCATATAGGGTCGTATTTTATAACCACCATGAAAAATAAACAGTCACTGCAGCTCTCACCCACACCGTGGAGACACAGGAAAAGCAGACCCGGACAACGGTCCCAGATAATCCCCCCCCCCCCCCATAAAAAAGAGAAGGTTTAAGCTCCTCTTGCAATTTCTTTTATTTAGCTTCCATAAAACCGGACATCAATGGCAGACAAGTACTGTGACGCGTTTCAGGCTACATCATCTCTCGCCCTTCATCAAGATGATCTCATGACACTCATCATCATAATCTAATCATAAGTTTCCATCCACAACTTGATAAATACACCAAAAGGGTCATCGCCTTGTCCCGTCCACTCCGAAATGACAGGCCCGCTGTCACCCCACTCTCAATTCCCATCACAAGCGCCCTGCCGGCAAATTCTGACAGCCGTGGCATCACTTCCCGGCGTGTGCATTACAACCTGGAAAGCACCGCTCCCAGCCACCACTCCCGAACATGCGCAATAGATTCCAATTGCGTTCCAGTCTTACACGCTTGGTGGAAATGCCCCATCACCACCGGTGACTTGGACCCATGACGTCACGACAGGTGACGCGATCTGAACTGCCGAACACACCCACCTATTTTGGTGCCTTTTTTGACCACTCCCCTCTCACTTTGGCACTTTTTCCATCATCACCCAGGCCATTTATAGCCCCCACTCTTCACACCACATGCAAACTGCTCCTTATGAAGGGACATCATGTCCTGAAACGAGTTGGGCCGGATTTTTATGAAATAGAATAAAAGAAAGTTGAACAGAAGCTTCCTGTCTGTGGCTGCCTTCATCTTCACCATCTTGAGGCGATCCTGGCTGGGGGGGCATTGGTTTACCGGTATTTTATGCTTATTCCGAGTAAACCCCCCCAGCCCCCCCTCTGCCCCCGTGAAGTGAGTAGAATCTCATATATGCACAAAAGTACATATCATTTTATATATTGATTTTCAGCCCCTTACACACTGCTTTTATATTTCTTTCTTTTATTTCTTTTATAATATTGCTGTACTGAATTCCAACCCCTCCACCATTAGTTCCAATGGCCATCTCACCCAGTGGATTGGGGCTATTCCAGGGTCACCATTGCGGGACAACCAATTTCCCCGCGCTTTTTTGCCCTTCTCTATTTTGACCGGCAGACTTGTCTTCAAGGTAGACCCTGCACAGCAGCCCCACACCTCTGTCCCCTTGTAGTCTCCCTCTTCCATCCCCTGGCGCCTCAAGTTATTTCAGGTCTTTTGGACACCCAGTCCACAGGATCCGTTTAACCCTCACACTCTTTCTCTCTCTCCGCATAGGCAGAGAAGTGCCAGGCTATGCACAGAAGATTGGCAGATTGAATGTTTCTGGCGCAAGCAGAGATCGCAGCAGAGTAAGGAGTCATGGCAGCAGTAGTTGCAGTGAGAGGCATGAGCTCCCGGTGTCATCTACCGGTTGTGTCTTGACCAGCAACCCAGTGGTTCTTGATTGGTTAACTCACTCATCCACGTCATTCCAAGTGACATCAGACACCCCCAGCCAATAGTCAGTGGGTTCGTCAGCACAACCCTTTGTTGGCATGCCCCGGGAGCAGGCCCTGTGCCCTCAATCCTTTTCTGTTTCCTCTCCACGAAAAGTACTACATGAAGTTGGCTCAGTTTCACTTTTCAGCGAGGAAGAGCTACTAGAGGACAGTCAGCAGCTACAGCGCAGCCAAGATGTGGAGGAGACATCTGCCGCTTCCTCCTTTAGGCGAGCAACTAATGATAAGGAGAGCTTGTGTTATGAGTGGTCAGTAATATGCAGACACTACTCGATGATGATGAAGCCAATCGCACTTGGGAGCCGGGTGAAGAAGGTGCTTCATCATCATTAGTGATGAGCAGGAGGCGCCATATTCGATTTTGCGATATTTTGCGAATATTCGATTAAATATTCATCATATATTCATCAAAATTGAATATTCGTCATTATTCTATATATAAATATAAATTCGCGTATTGCAATTTGAACTTTGAATATAGTGCAATATTCTCAATATTAGTTAATTCTACACAGATGCAAGTTGAATGTGCAAAGCGAGTAATACAGGTTATATTAATCGCATTGCGAATACAACTTAGTCAAATTTGTGAGATCATGATTGTCACATCCAGCAGTAAATTTTAGCATGGAGGCATTCCCATTGTGATGGCGACGCTCCATGCATACGGGAAGTCGGCATAAGCGGCAACTGCCATTGACTGGAGCGGGCAGGGAGCCAGGAAACCTCTGGGCAGTTAAAAACAGCTATTGGGAAGTGGGAAGACAACCAGAGAGCAACAAGGATTAACAACTTTAAAAAATATTAATATTCGAAATAGAGAATATATAGCGCTATATTCAAAATATTCGCGAATTAGCGAAGTGCTGATATTAGCTAAAAAAATTTGCTATTCGAATATTCGCACTCAACACTAGTCCTCATCAGGAGAAGAGGGTGGCAGCTTGCCCGTCAGGCAGGGGCTCAGCCACGAAGTGCTAAAGTGGCCGGGAGTCAGCAGGGTGGCAGCAGTGGGTGGTTGGGAGCCAAACAGGCACGGGGTAGACCACTCGCTTTGCAGCAGCCTACCTGTCCGGAAAGGAGTGGAGCACGGGTTCGCGGAAGCAGTGGCGTTAGCAGTCAGCCACTGTGTAGTGTTGGAGGAAAATAAGATATTCGGCGGTGTGGCAGTTTTTTGTATAGCTTCCGGAGGAGGTCAACATGGCCGTATGTAGAAAATGTGGGCAGAAGGTTAAGCATGGCCAGGGTGCCAATGTTGGCACTACGGCCCTAAGTCAACATATGCAGCGTCACCATCAAGTGGCCTGGGAGAACTGTGGCTCCGATTTGGTGGTTCAGCCTGCCACAGCTACTGATACATCACCCAGTGGCAATCACCCAGTTTTAGCCAGTCAAGGCTCCACCACCTCAGCCAAAGGGAGCTGTCTGTCAATCCCATCTTCTGCTGGTCCAGATGCTCCTGCTCCTACTCCTCATCAGTCATTCCGTCAGCAATCGATCACTGAAGCGATTGCCAAGAAACAGTGCAGAAGCTGAATGTGCTCCTGTCCAAGTTGCTGGTGCTTCAGTTTCTCCCTTTCCAAGTGGTGGACTCTGCACCTTTCAGAAAACTAATGGCTTGTGCCAACCTGACATGGAGAGTCCCAAGCTGTCATTTCTTTGCGAAAAAGGCAGTACCAGCCCTGCACACACATGTAGAACAGAAGGTGGGCCAGTCCTTGAGCCTGTCGGTGGCTGCCAAAGTGCATGGCACTGCATGTGAAGCTGTAACTACAGTCTGGGAAAATACATATTCTTTACAGCCCACTGGGTGAAAGTAGTCCCTGCACAGCCACACCAGCAACTTGGGCAGGTCACACCGCCTCTGCCTCCATGTTTTCACGCTGTTGGTCTTGTGATAATGTCTGCCTCTGCCTCCTCATCCTCCACCATGTCCTTAGCCTCCACTGCAGGGACAAGTCACAGTTCGCCTCCAGCATACCACATGTGCAGGGCACGGCGGTGTCACGCTGTTCTGTGTCTGGTTTGCCTTGGTGAACAGAGTCACACAGGGGAGGAACTGCTCCGTGAGATGCATCAAGAAATTTAATCCTGGCTTTCTCTGAAAATCGGAACCATGCTGACCGACAATGGCAAGAACATGGTGTCGGCGATGCATCATGGAAGGCTGAGCCATGCGCCCTGCATGGCATACATGTTCAAGCTGGTTGTTTTATTGCCCTATAAGATGCACCTAGGTTTTAGAGGGGGACAATAAGAAAAAAATACTTTTCATTACACCTCAGGTCAGACCACCAATCAGACCCACAATGTTATTCAGACCACAGCTAAAAGCCCCAATAAGATCACCAATGTTAATAAGACCCCAATAAGACCTCAGATCACACCTCAGCTGAGACCCCAATATCAATGACCCCCAATCAGACCTTAGATAAGAGCTTCATGCCTTATAGCAGCCCCCAGTAGCCATATATCAGCCCCCAGTGCCTCTCCATCAGCCCCACCAGCCCCCAGTGCCTCTCCACCAGCCCTCAATGCCTCTCCACTAGCCACCAGTGCCCCTCCACCAGCCCCCAGTGCCTCTTCATCAGCCCCAGTGCCTCTCCATCAGCCCCCAGTGCCCCTCCATCAGCCCCCAGTGCCCCCTCCATCAGCCCCCAGTGCCCCCTCCATCAGCCCCCAGTGCCCCCTCCATCAGCCCCCAGTGCCCCCTCCATCAGCCCCCAGTGCCCCCTCCATCAGCCCCCAGTGCCCCCTCCATCAGCCCCCAGTGCCTCTTAATCAGCCCCCAGTGTCTCTCACCAACCCCAGTGCCCCCTCCATCAGCCCCTAGTGCCCCCTCCATCAGCCCCTAGTGCCCCCTCCATCAGCTTTCAGTGCCTCTCCATCAGCCCCCAGTGCCTCTCCATCAGCCCCCAGTGCCTCTCCACCAGCCCCCAGTGCCTCTCCACCAGCCCCCAGTGCATCTCCATCAGCCCCCAGTGCCTCTCCACCAGCCCCCAGTTCATCTCAATTAGCCTCCAGTGCCCCCTCCATCAGCCCCCAGTGCGTCTTAATCAGCTCCCAGTGCCACTCAATCAGCCTCCAGTGCCTCTCAATTAGCCTCTAGTGCCCCCTCCATCAGCGCCTAGTGCCTCTCAAGCAGGCCCCAGTGCCTCTCACCAGCCCCCAGTGCCCCCTCCATCAGCCCCCAGTGCCTCTCAGTCAGCTCCCATTGCCTCTCAATCAGCCCCCAGTGCATCTTAATCAGCCCTCAGTGCCTCTCACCAGCCCCCATTGACCCCTCCATCAGCCCCCAGTGACTCATTAGCCCCCAGTGCCTCTCCATCAGCCCCCAGTGCCACTCAATTAGCCCCCAGTGCCCCCTTCATCAGCCCCCAGTGCCTCTCCACCAGCCCTCAATGCCTCTCCACTAGCCACCAGTGCCCCTCCACCAGCCCCCAGTGCCTCTCCATCAGCCCCCAGTGCCTCTCAATCAGCCCCCAGTGCCCCTCAATCAGCCCCCAGTGTAGCCAAACGGGTGTTTTTTCTACTCAGCTGACAGGACAGGAGGAGCAGGACCAGCCAGAGGAGCTACAGGGCGATGAGGAAGACGAGACAGAGGACCCTGACACACCATGGCAGTATGCATTCGAGATGGAGGCAGGGAGTCCCTTCGCGTTACTTGCACAAATGGCACGATGCACGCTCACTCGCTTGCGTAGTGACAGCCGAATTGTTACCATTCAGCAGAGGGATGACTTCTGGTTCTCCACCTTGTTGGACCCTCGCTACCGGTCCTGAATGGGGGCCTTTTTTTTACACCCACCAAGAGGGAGGACAAACTGAATTACTACAGACTACAGAGACATCCTATGTAGTCAGTTGGCCGCTTCCTATCTGCGCCATTGTCCATCCTCTCGCAGGTCTGACCGTAGAGGCCCTCTGCGCTCACGTTCCTCTGCAGTGGCTGCTGTGGCAGGGTGGGGAGAACGGAGTAGTTCCAGCTCCATCAGCAGCAACTTGAGTCTAGAGTCGCTGATGAGCAACTTTCTTCACCCGCCTAGTGAAGAAACTAATCAACAGCAGCAGCTAGACCTGGAGCAGGTGGTGGCATACTTGGACAGCACCCTGCCACCCCACAGATCCGCTGGACTACTGGGCAGCCAAACTAGATTTGTGGCCGCAACTGAATTTGCCCTGGAAAAGCTGTCCTGCCCGGCCAGTAGTGTGGCATCAGAGTGGGTGTTTAGTGTGGCTGGGGGCATAGTTACCCCAAGAAGAGCTCGTCTGTCCACCCAAAATGTGGAGAGACTGACCTTTGTCAAGATGAATCAGACGTGGATCAGCCAGGATTTCCAACCAATTTCAGATGCGGCAGACCATATCATCCATGGTGCCACACCAACACTTGGATACAAGAGACCAGTTTCTTCAGACTACCTGCCTCAGCTACTACTTTGTGGCCTACTTATGCTGCTGCCACCTCTATACTCAGTCATTGTGCCACTCTGTGGTCTCCTCATGCTGCTGCCACATGCACACTCTGTCATTGTGCCACTCTGTGGCCTACTTATGCTACTACCACTTACAGACACGGTCATTGTGAAACTCTCTTGCCTTCTCATCCTGCTGCCACCTCTACACTCTGTCATTGTGCTGCTCTGTGGCCTACTTATGCTGCTGCCACCTTCAAATTATGTCACCTTGCTACTCTGTTGTCTTCTCCTGCTTCTGCCATATCCACACTATGTCACCTTGCACTCTGTGGTATCCTCCTGATGCTGCTGCCATCTCTTCATTATGTCACCTTGCCACTCTGTGGTCTCCTCATGCTGCTGCCATATCCACACTATGTCACCTTTCCCCTCTGTAATATCCTCCTGATGCTGCTGCCATCTCTACATTATGTCACCTTGCCACTTTGTGGTCTCCTCATGCCGCTGACATATCAACACCATGTCACCTTGACACTCAGTGGTATACTCCTGATGCTGCTGCTGCTACTGCCATCTCCACACTATGTTACCTTGCCACTCTGGGGTATCCTGCTGCTGCTGTTGTCATCTCCTCATTATGTCACCTTGCCACTCGGTGGAATCCTGCTGCTGCCAATCTCCACACTACGTCACCTTGCCACTACGTGGTCTGCTCATGCTGCCACCTCCAGACTCTGTTATTGTGCTACTCTGTGGTCTCCACATGCGTCTGCCACCTCCACACACTGTCATTGTGCCACTCTGTGGTCTCCTCATGCTGCTGCCACCTTCTGTCTCTGTCATTGTTGCGTTCTGTGTTCTCCTCATGATGTTGCCACCTCCAGACTCTGTTATTGTGCTACTCTGTGGTCTCCACATGCGTCTGCCACCTCCACACACTGTCATTGTGCCGCTCTGTGGTCGCCTCATGCTGCTGCCACCTCCAGACTCTGTCATTGTGCCGCTCTGTGGCCTACTAATGCTGCTGCCACCTCCATACTCTGTCATTCTGCCGCTCTGTGGTCTCCTCATGCTGCTGCCACCTCCAGACTCTGTCATTGTGCCGCTCTGTGGTCTCCTTATGCTGCTGCCACCTCCTGACTATGTCTTTGTGCCACTCTGTGGTCTCCTCATGCTGCTGCCATCTCCAGACTCTGTCATTGTGCTGCTCTGTGATCTCCTTATGCTGCTGCCACCTCCATAATCTGTCATTGTGCCACTCTCTTGGCTACTCATGCTGCTGGCACCTCCACACTTTGTCATTGTGCCACTCTGTGGCCTACTAATGATGCTGCTACCTCCATATGCTGTCATTGTGCCACTCTGTGTCCTCCTCATACTGCCGCCACCTCCACACTCGGCCATTGTGCCTCTTGGTGGCCTGCTCCTCATGCTTCTGCTGCTGCCGCCACCCATAGACTCCTCATTGTGCCATTCGGAGGCCTCCTCATACTTCTTCCACCTTCGGACACTTTTATTGGGCCACTCTGTGGTCTCTTTATGCTGCTTTCACCTCACCACTATGTCATAGGTCCACTCTATGAACTTCTCATGCTGTTCCCACCCTTCCCACTTCATGATTGGGCCACTATTTTGCCTTTTGGCCTAGCTGACATCATCATTTATTTGACACCTCTTCTGATCTGTCAGAAGGAAAGAAAAATTAGATGCACAAAGGATCCTGTCTATGTAGCAGCTTTCAGACCTGTATGGTCTCATCAGAATTGGCTTATGAGTTGGTAGCCAAAAGCAGGAGTGGGTAGAAAGCAGAGAAGACATGCAAATATCCCATGCACGTGTCATTTCTGTTTTAGATCCACTCCGTGTTTTTTTTTTTTTGCCTTTAGCAATACTGATGGATTATTGAGCAAATGCTGACCGAGTGAAGGCATAATGCTCCACAGACAGGATCCGTTTTTTGTGGGTTATTGTTCTGACGGTTTACAGGAAGGACAAAATATTCGGTGACGTCAACTCAAACTTACTGCTGACACCCTCTCCACTCTATCAGTGAGGCTCCACTTGTATAAGCAGTTAATAGAACAGGTTCTGTAGACATCTATGTGGAATCAGCTGACGAGGGTGTAAAAGGACTGGGCTTCTTCTTGACGCTAACATCTACCTATAAGGCTGAGTTGATACTTGAGTTATTTTGTCAGTTTTGGCCCCGCGACCCCCCAAATAAGGGAAGCATGCAGTGATTTTAAGAGTGACTCCTGTCATCTGCATGTCATATGGACTCACAGTATTATTTTACTACAAAAGCAGACTCCCTATGTGTCTTACTGCAAGGCACAGTGTTCTACACCATTATAAAGGCTCTCAGTAGGCAGGAAATAGCCGTTTTTTAACGTAATTCACCATGAATATTCGGGGAAAAATTGGCGAACCGGCAAAACACATTTTTTTAAAATTTGCTCATCGTGAACACAGTAAAAAGAAAAATCCAATAAAAACTGTGTCAAAAAAGCCATTTTTTTGTCACCATACATCACAAAAAGTGTAATACTAAGCGATCAAAAAGTCATACGCACCCCAAAATAATACCAATCAAACTGTCATCTCATCCCGCAAAAAATTAGACCTTATCTAAGACAATCGCATACAAATTTTTAAAAACCTATGACAGGATATGGAGACACTAAAACCTTATTTTTTATTTGTGGTCAGGGCTACGGACACGAAAGCCGAAGAGCCCTAGTGGGCTAAACACCGAGACCCACCGTAACTGCAAGACGCATCTTACCTAACTAAATGGCTAGTGGTGTGCCGGTAGCCATGTCCGTGGGTAGGCCTATAAAAGGGGGGCAAAAACCAGCCATGTAGGGTGAAAAGAGACTTGAATGGCCTGTGCAAAGAAACCCCTGATCCAAACTGCGAAGCAATATCTCCCACGAGAGTTCGGATACATAAGTCAACCATAATGACGCCTGCATCCGTCCTGTGGGTAGAGCCAGGACAGAATGCTGAATGTCGCAGATACTGCCCCAATGCACGAGGGAGGAACTGGAAACGCTTCAGAAGGAAGCGTGGACGGTACTAACTAAACCTGAAGACTTGGTTGTGGTGCGAGCACTGACAAAATCCCCTAGCCTTATGAGACTGGAGAACTGAGAGCCTAACTGTCTAGACTATGGAAAGAAGGGCCCGAAGAATACCATGTAGGCCAGGAAAGGATGTAAAGCAATAAGCTAACAACGTAGTATATGGAATCCTGTCGATGCCCTCACGTGAGTGAAGGAGTGCGACTACGATAAGCTGCTGGCGATTTAGTTCGCAGACCTAGCTGATTGAAAACGTAACCGGCATGGAAATACAAATGACAAATATGAGGGGTAAACAAGAAAATAAACTAAAAGTGGCCTGAAGAAAGTACAGGCGGGATTACATCATGGGCCTGACCGATGTGATAGGCGATACTTAAAATAACTATATTTCCTGAAAAACCTGACAGGCGAATATCGTGAACACGAGACCAGACCAACGTGGCCGGTGACACCTAATGACGAGTGTCATTCGGTACGAGAACCTGAAGGTGGCCGATGACACCCATGACTTGAACTCTGGAAATTAAAGTCTGGTCCTGGGGGAGCATAGCCAGACAGGTGATCTGTCGACCAGGCAGGAGTTCGTGAGCTGGCCACATTGATTATTGAACGTGAAGAAAAACATAAGCGGGCAACCAACTATGGTGATTGAAAACTTAGGATGAAGAATGCAACCAGAACAGACAACAGGTTTAAAACGGTGAAGAGTGACATAAATAATTGACTGTGTATGATTGGAATGTAACGGGCTTAGAACGTTGAGTTAGAGAACAAGGGCCTAACAAAATGAACAAGAGCTATGACACCTGGGGGTGGCCCATGCTCCTAATGACAATAACGATATGATATATGTGGCAGCAGTGGCGCCGCTGCCCATCCTGCATGTACCACAAATAAGGCTATTAGTATGTTTCTGGAATCAGCTCCCTGTGAGCAGAGCATAGCAAATGACCTAATACAATTCCTGCCAAGCACTAAATTGTCCGCAGAGGGAACGGAATGGTAACGAGGAGTGACCAGCAAAGGAAGCAATGCAGAAATGAAGGAGCAAACGGAAATAATCCATGCGGCACCCAAAGTCCGCCAGAAGTAGCCGTGTTGTAGAGAAGCCTGTCCAGAAGAGGGACAGTGTAGTAAAGACTAAACCCGGAGAGTAAGCATAACCGACTATCCGGTGAAGGTAGCCGTGCAGCAAAAGATTCTCCAGCCGAGGGAGCAGTGCAGTAAAGCAAGTGCCCGTCAGAGGGAGCAAAGCGACGGTGGAACCAGCAGGGAGAGTGGTGCCATAAGAGGAGAGTCTGGAGGAAAGCTAGGTGGTGATAAGGAGAGACCAGCCAAGGAAATGACGACTGAAGCAGAACAAAATGGTGAATAATAAATGATGTTTGCCGAGGGGACTAAAAGAACAGGAGGGCGCAATGCAAGGACTGCCTGGGGGAGGAGCCGCACAGCGATACCGCCTGTGGCATGCAGAACGAATGCATATGTACATATGATACCTGAACCGGCAGACCGCAGGAAGTTATAACTATGACAAATGGCCTTGATAATATGCGTACTAATTGAAACCGAGGGTCTAGCCTGAATACCTGACAGGCTAATGTTACTAAAAGTCGCCTGACCCGCATGGCAGGTGACCCTTGCCAGGCTGAGCTCCGCTGTGGAAGAGTACACCTGGGGAAGCGTGGCAGACAATGGATGCACCACCGACAGACTTTGGAAAAGTGGCCTGCGCCCGGATGAACAAAGAAGCAGATATGGGTGTGCGACATATGGGACAAATCAACCTGGATTCACGGAAGTTCAACCCACCGGGTAAATCGCCAGGCAGGACGAAAAACAGTCGTCGGTCCCCGAAACCATGGGGTCGAGCAGTCATGGTGCCCCGAAGCCATGGGGCCGAGTGGTCATGGTGCCCCGAGCCATGGGGCCGGCGGTCATGGTGCCCCGGCCATGGGGCCGGCGGTCATGGTGCCCCGGGCCATGGGGCCGAGCGGTCATGGTGCCCCGAGCCATGGGGCCGAGCGGTCATGGTGCCCCGGCCATGGGGCCGGCGGTCATGGTGCCCCGGCCATGGGGCCGGCGGTCATGGTGCCCCGGCCATGGGGCCGGCGGTCATGGTGCCCCGGCCATGGGGCCGGCGGTCATGGTGCCCCGGCCATGGGGCCGAGCGGTCATGGTGCCCCGGCCATGGGGCCGAGCGGTCATGGTGCCCCTGGCCATGGGGCCGGCGGTCATGGTGCCCCGGCCATGGGGCCGAGCGGTCATGGTGCCCCCGGCCATGGGGCCGGGCGGTCATGGTGCCCCGGCCATGGGGCCGAGCGGTCATGGTGCCCCGGCCATGGGGCCGAAGCGGTCATGGTGCCCCGGCCATGGGGCCGGGCGGTCATCGTGCCCCGGCCATGGGGCCGAAGCGGTCATCGTGCCCCGGCCATGGAGCCGAGCGGTCATCGTGCCCCGGCCATGGAGCCGGCGGTCATCGTGCCCCGAGCCATGGAGCCGAGCAGTCATCGTGCCCCGAAGCCATGGAGCCGAGCAGTCATCGTGCCCCGAGCCATGGAGCCGGCGGTCATCGTGCCCCGAGCCATGGAGCCGAGCAGTCATCGTGCCCCGGCCATGGAGCCGGCAGTCATCGTGCCCTGGCCATGGAGCCAGCAGTCATCGCCTGGAGCCGAAGCAGTCATCGTGCCCCGAGCCATAGCAGTCATCGTGCCTCGAGCCATAGCAGTCATCGTGCCCCGGAGCCATGGAGCCGAGCAGTCATCGTGCCCCGGAGCCATGGAGCCGAGCAGTCATCGTGCCCCGAAGCCATGGAGCCGAGCAGTCATCGTGCCCCCGAAGCCATGGAGCCGAAGCAGTCATCGTGCCCCTGAAGCCATGGAGCCGAAGCAGTCATCGTGCCCCTGAAGCCATGGGGCCGAAGCAGTCATCGTGCCCCTGAAGCCATGGAGCCGAAGCAGTCATCGTGCCCTGAAGCCATGGAGCCGAAGCAGTCATCGTGCCCCGAGCCATGGAGCCGAAACAGTCATCGTGCCCCGAAACCATAGCAATCATCGTGCCCCGAGCCATGGAGCCGGGCAGTCATCGTGCCCCTGAAGCCATGGAGCCATAGCAGTCGCCGTTCCCCCAAAGCCATGGGGCCGAAGCAATCATCATGCCCCCAAAGCCATGGGGCCGAGCAGTCAGCGAGCCCTCAAAGCCATGGGGCCGAAACAGTCAGCGAGCCCTCGAAGCCATGGGGCCGAAACAGTCAGGGGCCCCTAAGCCATGAAGCAAAAGCGAACATGGGGCCCCCAAATCCTAAGGCCAAGTAATCATAGGGCCCCCAAGCCATGAGGGCCAAGCCACCGTAGGGGGCCCCCACAGCCATGAGGCCAAAGCAAACATGGGCCCCGAAGCAATGAGGCCACAGAGATCGCGAGGACCTGAAGTCATGAGGCCAGCAGCCATGGGGCCCACAAGGCATGCGGCCATGCAGACATGTGGACCCTAGCGCCATGAGCCCAAGGCAATCATGGGACCCCCAGAGCCATGAGACCAAAGCAGTCATGAGGTCCCCAAGCCGTGAGACCAAGGTAGTCCTCGGGACCCCGATGCCAAGGGGCCGGGCGGTCATCATGCCCCTGACACCATGGGGTCGAAACGGTCATGGAATCCCTACTCCCTGAGGCCAGCCGTTATGGGGCCTCCGCGCCATGAGGCCAAGCAATCAAGGGGTCGCCACTGCCTGGCGGCCCAAGCAATTAAGGGGCCCCTGCGGCCAAAGCAATCAAGGCCCCTGCGGCCATGAGGCCGTCCGAGATGTACGTGATGAGTAAAGGTAAGTAAGAGTGAGCCCAACATGATGGAAAAAGCAAACTACTAGGATGATTGGGACGTCTAAAGTAGCCTGGAAAGGAACGAGACTACTGACAGGTATGGACATTAGTAATCCGAACAACGGGCATAAGCATAAAACTAAAACCAGCCATATAACTTAAAAATGCAAACGTGGAATATGAAACTGAGAAGAGAGAGTACAACCAAAACCTGATGCATTGCGATTTGCGAAGTCCCTTGTCGCGACAAAGAACTGAAAAACTTGAAAGAAACAGTAGTGAGTCGGAAGCTCAAACCCTAATGACCCACTGGCCCCAGCTGAGAGGCTGTTTATTGAACTGGGGCAGTGGGAACAATCTTAGTGAATACAAACCAGAATTAAAGGGGAGCAGACAGTTTTTTTTTTTTTTTTGCTTGCAACTAGAGCAAATACCCACTTGATGTATACGCGCAGAAAAAACAGATGTAAAGGAAATGACCATTGATGCCCGTCATGTTTGACGGGAGAGTGGCACCGGAGCCACCAGCTGCCTCAGTGTGACAATCGAATAAAACAACCGTGACGTAGAAACTGACGGGAGAATGTGGCTAGAATGGGAGCATGGTGTGCCAGCAAATGGGTGAACTGTGGACCTGGAATGAGTAAAACCTAAAAACATGGTATAACCAAAATGCAGACCTGAATGTGAGCGGAGTACGATAGCGTCGCGACAGCGAACGCATGGACGCAGTTCTAGCAGGGAATGGAGTGTAGTACTAGATGTAACAGCAAACGGGGGAACTCAGCTAGAGTGTGAAAGGAGTATTAACTTGCTGTAACAGCAGACGTGAGATGCGGCCGTGGATGGGCGGGAACATTGAGACGTAAGCGTGAAAGTGAAACCCGAGTCACAGCGGTAGTGTGAACCCCAACTCTGGCAATAGGCCAAACGTAAAATTTGGTATGACCGCAGCCTGCAGTGAACGAGGCATAAACAAACTGTAACGGTGACATGAACGCGCTTATGCAATGGGCCTAAGCAACAGTGGACGTGTAACACCAGTCTGAGTGTAGTGCAAGCAAACATATGAAAGCAAAAGCAGTATGAATGCAAAAACAGGATGACAGAAAAATAAATTAATGCACAGGGAATAAGACAGATTTACCCACTGTTGCGACCATGCGTGGAGCGTAAACGTGATGCGAGAGCGGACGAGAGCACCGCTCAGAAATGAGCATGTTGAAAGAGCAGACATGAGAAGGCAGCGTCTCAATTGACAGGGCAAAACCTGGCGTAAAGAGTTGAAGCATACACGCAGCCCTGATTGCGGGGAGGGGCGGGTCACATGGGAAGTATATGCTATAGCAAGAGCCGTAACAAGCAACAGCTGCATCCAATCTCCATCACATGCAGCCCAGGTAAACCTTCCCTACCGCACGCAGGCTGAAGTAACTTTTTAAAGCGAAACAACGTGAATGAAAAACACATGAGATAGAAGGGGAACTAAATCAGATTACCTAAACAAACAAAGTGAAAGGAATTGTTTAACTCCGACAAAACAAACCTAAGAAGCTGAGGCAGACGATTTTGAGGCGGTGCCTCCCGCTCGCAAGAAAGGTCAGATTCCAGCCGGCCGGAGCGACGGACACGGCTCAATTAACTTACATACATGGCGCACGCGTCCCTACGGTAGCCACGGGCAGAAGAAAAGCTCCATTCCAGGTCCATACTGTAGCGAAAGAAACTTCCTAGCAGAGGAAAGTGCACCCTGCTGACACACCAGCATCCCCTGTGCAACTGAGAAAACGCCCACCCCTAGGTGGGGCTGTGCCTGGTTTAAGTAGAGCCTCCGCCCCTCCCACAAATGCAGTCTAAACAGACTGCCAAACTTGTTTAAATAATGATGTTTTGTAAAACTTAAATAAATTAAAAAAAGTATAAATATTAGGTATCGCCACATCTGTAGGAGCCTGCTGTATAAAAATATCTCATGACCTAACCCCTCAGGTGAACACCGTAGAAAAAATAAATAAAACGTCTAAAAAAAAGCCATTTTGTTGTCTCCTTACATCACAAAAAGTGTAATGCCAAGCGATCAAATAGCCATATGCACCCTAAAATAGTAACAATCAAACCGTCATCTCATACCAAAAAAAATGAGCCCCCACATAAGACAGTCACCCAAAAAATAAAAAACTATGGCTTTCAGAATATGTAGACACCAAAAAAAATCATTTTTTTCAAAAATGCCTTGTTATGTAAAACTGAAACAAACAACCAAAAAAAGTAGTCTGTAACAACCTGCTCTATAAGTATACCACATGATCTAACCTGTCAGATGAACATTGTAAATAACAAAAAATAAAAAAGGTGGCAAAACAGCAATTTTTGTTACCTTGCCTCACAAAAAGTGTATCAATATAGAGCAAGCAAAATCATATATACCCTAAAATAGAACCAACAAAACTGCCACCTTATCCCGCAGTTTCCAAAATGGTCTTCAAATGTGATGTGGCAACTAAATTTTCCCAGTGAAATCTGCCCTCCTAAAACCATATGACATTCCTTTCCTTCCGTGCCCTACCGTGTGCTCATACAGCAGTTTACGACCACATGTGGGTTGTTTCTGCAAACTACAGAATAAGGGCAAAAAATATTGAGTTTTGCTTGGCTGTTAACCCTTGCTTTGTTACTGGATAAAAATGGATGAAAATGGAAAATCTGCCACAAAAGTGAAATTTTGAAATTTCATCTACATTTTCATTTAATTCTTCTGGAACACCTAAATGGTTAAGAAAGTTTGTAAAATCAGTTTTGAATACCGTGAGGGGTGTATTTTCTAAAATGGGGACACTTTTTTGGACTTTATACTCTAGGGGGGCATTGGGGGGTCTTCAAATGTGACATGGCAACGTAACCTCTTAAGGACACAGGGCGTACAGGTACGCCCTAATGTCCGAGTCCTTAAGGACACAGGGCGTACCTGTACGCCCTGTGTTTAAACTGCTACTGCACCCGATGTGGGCGCGGTAGCAACATGGTTCCTGCTGATGTAGATCAGCAGGAACCATGTTCTAATGCCGAGGGGGGTCATGTGACCCCCCCGTATCGGCGATCGCTGCAAACCGCAGGTCAATTCAGACCTGCGGTTTGCAGCGGTTTTAGCTATCTCTGATCCCCGCGGTCTGTGACCGCGGGGATCAGAGAGTTAACTGCGGCAAAGATCTTTATTTTAACCTCCCCTGCAGCCCCCAATCTTGTTATGGCGGCGGGGGTGCAGGGGGTGGTTGCAGAGGCGGGAGGCGGTGCGGGAGGCGGGCGGTGCGGCAGGCGGGATCGCAATAGCGATCCCCGCCCGCCTCCTTGTAATAATTCCTGGTGCAGTGTCTATCAGAGTGCCAGCACATTGCTGGCACTCTGATAGAAAACAGCTGGCATCTGTGCTGCAGATGCCAGCCGTTTAACCTCTCTTACCGCGGTCCGGACTGGACCGCGGTATGGAAGGTGTTAACAGGGAGGAGCTCCCTCCCTCTCCCATCGGGGGCTGCTGTGCCTATGCAGCCCCCCAGGATGGGATCGCAGAGGGAGGGACCTCCTCCCTCCCCATCCATCACCCACTGCTCTCTAATGGCAGTGGGTGATGGTTATCATGGCAGCAGGACGCTTTCAGAAGCGTCCTGCTTGCCATGGTATGTAGCTCTGGTCAGACTTCTGCTAAAGGCAGAAGTCTGACCAGACTGTGAAAGTAAAAATACAGTGCAGTACACTATATAGTGTACTGTACTGTATATATAGACACCAGATCCACTGGATCTACAAGAACCAAGTGGGTCTGGGTCCAAAAAAGTGAAAAAGTGAAAAAAAGTAAAACACAAATCACTGAATAAAAAGTAAAAAAATAAAATACACTACACATATTAGGTATCGCGCGTCCGTAAAAACAGCTCTATAAAAATATCACATGACTGAACCCCTCAGGTGAACGCCATAAAAACAACCCAAAAATGGTGTAAATAAGCCATTTTTGGGCACCTTACATCACTAAAAGTGTAATACAAAGCGATCAAAAAGGCATATGCCTCCCAAAATAGTACCAATCTAACCGCCATCTCATCCCGCAAAAATGAGCCCCTTCATAAAACAATTGCCCAAAAATAAAAAACTATGCCTCTCAGACTAAAACATGATTTTTTTGTTTCAAAAATGCTTTTTAGTGTTAAATGTAAAAAATTTAAAAAAGTAGACATATTGGGTATCTCCACGTCCGTAAGAATCTGCTCTATAAAAATATCACATGACCTAACCCCTCAAGTAAACACTGTAAAAAAAAAAAAAACTTTGTCAAAAGCCATTTTTTTGTCACCTTACATCACAAAAGTGTAATAGCAAGCGATCAAAAAGTCATATGACCCCAAATAGTGCCAATCTAACCGCCACCTCATCCCGCAAAATTATACCCAACCTGAGACGATCGCCTAAAAACTGAAAAAATATGGCTCTCAGACTATGGAGACACTAAAACATGTTTTTTTGTTTCAAAAAGGATATTATTGTGTAAAACCAAAATAAATAAAAAAGTATACATATTGGGTATCGTCGCGTTCAGTAACGACCTGCTCTATAAAAATATAACATGACCTAACCCCTCAGGTGAACGCTGTAAACATAAAAATAAAAACGTTGTAAAAAGTAATTTTTTTGTCACCTTACATCACAAAAAGTGTAATAGCAAGTGATCAAAAAGTCATATGCACCCCAAGATAGTACCATTCAAACCGCCATCTCATCCCGCAAAAAATGAGCCCCTACATAGGACAATCGCAAAAAAAAAAAAAAAAACTATGGCTTTCAGAATGTGGAGACACTAAAAATCATTTTTTCAAAAATGCTTTATTATGTAAAACTGAAACAAAAAACCCAAAAAGTAGTCATATTTGGTATTGTCGCGTCAGTAACAACCTGCTCTATAGAAATAGCACACAATCTAACCTGTCAGTTCAACGATGTAAATAACAAAAATACAAAACTGTCCCAAAACAGCTATTTTTTGCAAATTATCCATTTTAATCCATTTTTCCAGTAACAAAGCAAGGGTTAACAGCCAAACAAAACTCAATATTTATTGCCCTGATTCTGTAGTTTGCAGAAACACCCCATATGTGGTTGTAAACTGCTGTATGGCCAAACGGCAGGGCACAGAAGGAAGGGAACGCCATATGGTTTTTGGAAGGCAGATTTTGCTGGACTGGTTTTTTGACACTATGTCCCATTTGAAGCCCCCTGATGCACCCCTAGAGTAGAAACTCCAAAAAGTGACCCCATTTTGGAAACTACGGGATAAGGTGTCAGTTTGTTGTACCATTTTAGGGTAAATATGATTTTTGGTTGCTCTATATTACACTTTTTTTGAGGCAAGGTAACAAAAAATTGAAATTCAGAAATTTCATCTCCATTTGCCAATAACTCTTGTGGAACACCTAAAGGGTTAACAAAGTTTGTAAAACTGGTTTTGAATACCTTGAGGGTGTAGTTTCTTAGATGAAGTCATTTTTATGGAGTTTCTATTCTAGGGGTGCATCGGGGGCTTCCAATGGGACATGGTGTCAAAAATCCAGTCCAGCAAAATCCGCCTTCCAAAAACCATATGGCGTTTCTTTCCTTCTGTGCCCTGCCGTTTAGCCATACAGCAGTTTACGACCACATGTGGGTTGTTTCTGCAAACTACAGAATAAGGGCAATAAATATTGAGTTTTGCTTGGCTGTTAACCCTTGCTTTGTTACTGGATAAAAATGGATGAAAATGGAAAATCTGCCACAAAAGTCGAAATTTTGAAATTTCATCTACATTTTCATTTAATTCTTCTGGAACACCTAAATGGTTAATGAAAGTTTGTAAAATCAGTTTTGAATACCGTGAGGGGTGTATTTTCTAAAATGGGGACACTTTTTGGACTTTATACTCTAGGGGGCATTGGGGGTCTTCAAATGTGACATGGCAACGTAACCTCTTAAGGACACAGGGCGTACAGGTACGCCCTAATGTCCGAGTCCTAGGACACAGGGCGTACCTGTACGCCCTGTGTTTAAACTGCTACTGCACCCGATGTGGGCGCGGTAGCAACATGGTTCCTGCTGATGTAGATCAGCAGGAACCATGTTCTAATGCCGAGGGGGGTCATGTGACCCCCCCGTATCGGCGATCGCTGCAAACCGCAGGTCAATTCAGACCTGCGGTTTGCAGCGGTTTTAGCTATCTCTGATCCCCGCGGTCTGTGACCGCGGGGATCAGAGAGTTAATTGCGGCAAAGATCTTTATTTTAACCCCCCCTGCAGCCCCCAATCTTGTTATGGCGGCGGGGGTGCAGGGGGGGTGGTTGCAGAGGCGGGAGGCGGTGCGGTGTAATAATTCCCTGGTGTCTAGTGGTTCTATCAGAGTGCCAGCACATTGCTGGCACTCTGATAGAAAACGGCTGGCATCTGTGCTGCAGATGCCAGCCGCTTAACCTTCCTTACCGCGGTCCGGACGGACCGCGGTATGGAAGGTGTTAACAGGAGGGAGCTCCCTCCCTCTCCCATCGGGGGCTGCTGTGCCTATGCAGCCCCCCAGGATGGGATCGCAGAGGGAGGGACCTCCTCCTCCCCATCCATCACCCACTGCTCTCTAATGGCAGTGGGTGATGGTTACCATGGCAGCAGGACGCTTTCAGAAGCGTCCTGCTTGCCATGGTATAGTAACTCTGGTCAGACTTCTGCTAAAGGCAGAAGTCTGACCAGACTGTGAAAAGTAAAAATACAGTGCAGTACACTATATAGTGTACTGTACTGTATTATATAGACACCAGATCCACTGGATCTACAAGAACCAAGTGGGTCTGGGTCCAAAAAAAGTGAAAAAAGTGAAAAAAAAAGTAAAACACAAATCACTGAATAAAAAGTAAAAAAAATAAAATACACTACACATATTAGGTATCGCCGCGTCCGTAAAAAACAGCTCTATAAAAATATCACATGACTGAACCCCTTAGGTGAACGCCATAAAAAAACAACCCAAAAATGGTGTAAATAAGCCATTTTTGGGCACCTTACATCACTAAAAGTGTAATACAAAGCGATCAAAAAGGCATATGCCTCCCAAAATAGTACTAATCTAACCGCCATCTCATCCCGCAAAAAATGAGCCCCTTCATAAAACAATTGACCAAAAAATAAAAAAACTATGCCTCTCAGACTAAAACATGATTTTTTTGTTTCAAAAATGCTTTTTAGTGTTAAATGTAAAAAATTTAAAAAAGTAGACATATTGGGTATCTCCACGTCCGTAAGAATCTGCTCTATAAAAATATCACATGACCTAACCCCTCAAGTAAACACTGTAAAAAAAAAAAAAAACGTTGTCAAAAGCCATTTTTTTGTCACCTTACATCACAAAAAGTGTAATAGCAAGCGATCAAAAGTCATATGACCCCCAAATAGTGCCAATCTAACCGCCACCTCATCCCGCAAAAATTATACCCAACCTGAGACGATCGCCTAAAAACTGAAAAAATATGGCTCTCAGACTATGGAGACACTAAAACATGTTTTTTTTTGTTTCAAAAAGGATATTATTGTGTAAAACCAAAATAAATAAAAAAAGTATACATATTGGGTATCGTCGCGTTCAGTAACGACCTGCTCTATAAAAATATAACATGATCTAACCCCTCAGGTGAACGCTGTAAACATAAAAAATAAAAACGTTGTAAAAAGTAATTTTTTTGTCACCTTACATCACAAAAAGTGTAATAGCAAGTGATCAAAAAGTCATATGCACCCCAAGATAGTACCA
Organism: Bufotes viridis; assembly: GCA_033119425.1. Classification (NCBI taxonomy): domain Eukaryota; kingdom Metazoa; phylum Chordata; class Amphibia; order Anura; family Bufonidae; genus Bufotes; species Bufotes viridis. The sequence goes on along the minus strand of CM065591.1, from coordinate 61,900,134 downwards.
TTCAAACCGCCATCTCATCCCGCAAAAAATGAGCCCCTACATAGGACAATCGCAAAAAAAAAAAAAAAAACTATGGCTTTCAGAATGTGGAGACACTAAAAATCATTTTTTTCAAAAATGCTTTATTATGTAAAACTGAAACAAAAAACCCAAAAAGTAGTCATATTTGGTATTGTCGCGTCAGTAACAACCTGCTCTATAGAAATAGCACACAATCTAACCTGTCAGTTCAACGATGTAAATAACAAAAAATACAAAACTGTCCCAAAACAGCTATTTTTTGCAAATTATCCATTTTAATCCATTTTTCCAGTAACAAAGCAAGGGTTAACAGCCAAACAAAACTCAATATTTATTGCCCCGATTCTGTAGTTTGCAGAAACACCCCATATGTGGTTGTAAACTGCTGTATGGCCAAACGGCAGGGCACAGAAGGAAGGGAACGCCATATGGTTTTTGGAAGGCAGATTTTGCTGGACTGGTTTTTTGACACTATGTCCCATTTGAAGCCCCCCTGATGCACCCCTAGAGTAGAAACTCCAAAAAAGTGACCCCATTTTGGAAACTACGGGATAAGGTGTCACCATTTTAGGGTAAATATGATTTTTGGTTGCTCTATATTACACTTTTTTTGAGGCAAGGTAACAAAAAATTGAAATTCAGAAATTTCATCTCCATTTGCCAATAACTCTTGTGGAACACCTAAAGGGTTAACAAAGTTTGTAAAACTGGTTTTGAATACCTTGAGGGGTGTAGTTTCTTAGATGAAGTCATTTTTATGGAGTTTCTATTCTAGGGGTGCATCGGGGGGCTTCCAATGGGACATGGTGTCAAAAATCCAGTCCAGCAAAATCCGCCTTCCAAAAACCATATGGCGTTTCTTTCCTTCTGTGCCCTGCCGTTTAGCCATACAGCAGTTTACGACCACATATGGGGTGTTTCTGCAAACTACAGAATCGGGGCAATAAATATTGAGTTTTGTTTGGCTGTTAACCTTTGCTTTGTTACTGGAAAAAATGGATTAAAATGGAAAATTTTCCAAAAAATCGAAATTCAGAAATTTTATCTTTATTTGCCATTAACTCTTGTGGAAAACCTAAAGGGTTAATGACGTTTGTAAAATCAGTTTTGAGTACCTTCAGGGGTGTAGTTTCTAGAATAGGGTCATTTTTGGGTGGTTTCTATTATGTAAGCCTCACAAAGTGACTTCAGACCTGAACTGGTCCCTAAAAAGTGGGTTTTTGAAAATTTCTGAAAAATGTCAAGATTTGCTTCTAAACTTCTAAGCCTTGTAACGTCCCCAAAAAATGAAATGGCATTCCCAAAATGATCGATACATGAAGTAGACATATGGGGAATGTAAATCAATAACTTTTTTGGCAATATTACTATGTATTCTAGAAGTAGAGAAATTGAAACTTGGAAAATTGCAAATTTTTCAAAATTTTTGGTAAATTTGGTATTTTTTTATAAATAAAAATGAAATTTTTCGACTTTATTTTGCCACTGTCATTAAATACAATATGTGACGAAAAAACAATCTCAGAATGGCTTGGATAAGTAAAAGCGTTTTAAAGTTATCACCACATAAAGTGACACTAGTCAGATTTTGAAAAAATGGCCTGGTCCTTAAGGTGAAATAGGGCCGTGTCCTTAAGGGGTTAAAATTATACCGGTGAAATCTGCCTTCCAAAAACCATATGGCGTTCCTTTCCTTCTGCACCCTGCCGTGTACCCATACAGCAGTTTACGACCATATATGGGGTATTTCTGTAAAGTATAGAATCAGGGTAATACATTTTGAGTTTTGTTTGGCTGTTAACCCTTGCTTTTGTTAGCAGAAAAATAATGATTTAAAATTGAAAATTTGCCAAAAATTCCACAGAGTGGCAGAATAACAAATTGTGGAGTTTGCAGCAGTATGACAAAGCAACAGACTGGCACAATGACAGAGTCTGGAGGTAGTGGCAGCATGAGTGGGCCACAAAGTGGCAAGGTGACATGGTGTGGACAAAAGACTGTGGGCACAGATTGTTGAGAAAGATACAAATGGAAAGTTATCTATAGAGCTGTACGACGGTAACCTGCAGATTAATGCAGCCCTCAAAAGCAAATTGGGTTGATCGGTTCCAAAACCTAAATTAGATTGTGTGGTGGGTGATCAGTCCAAGACCTTCAAGCAGCAGCAGCAACATGATACCACAGATTGGCAAGGTGACATAGTGTTTAGGTTGACATAGTGTTTAGATGGCTGCAACAGCAGCAGCATGATAACACAGTTTGGCAAGGTGACATAGTGTGGAGATGGCTGCATGAGTAGGCCACAAAGTGGCAAGTTGGTTGAGAAAGACTGGACGAGCCGAAACGCGTCCTATGAATATTGCATTATCTCCTTTGATGAAATAAACCTACACTTTTAAGAAGCAACTGTTGCTGGGATTTCTCTTCTCTTCTGATACATGGGAATAGCCCCTTCCCGTGGGCTGTCTTTTTTGATTTCTACAAAGTGGCAAGTTGACATAGTGTGGAGATGGAAGCAACAGCAGCAGCATGATAGCACAGATTGGCAAGGTGACATAGTGTGGAGATGGCAGCATGAGCAGGACACAAAGTGTCAAGGTGACAGAGTGTAGGTGGGTGGCAATACTAGTACTTGCTGAAGATGGTGGGTGAAAGAAGGAGCACTTGGAATCAGATGTTTGGCATCAGGCAGGTAACAGCATCAAAATAGTAGCTGAGGCAGGTAGACATTTGAAATACAGCCATTTGAAATACAGCCTTTTTGTGCAAAGATATATTTACTTCAGGCCTACACTGATTCAGGGCGTGTTTGATCCCCCCTATATATGCACCGGTTTGAATTAGGCATTTCAAATACAGCCATTTGAAATACCGCCTTTGTGTGCAAAGATATATTTACTTCAGGCCTACACTGATTTGGGGCGTGTGTGATCCCACCTATTCATACAGGGGTTTGAATTAGGCATTTGAAATACAGCCATTTGAAATACAGCCATTTTGTGCAAAGATATATTTACTTCAGGCCTACACTGATTCAGGGCGTGTGTGATTCCCCCCTATACATACAGGGGTTTGAATTAGGCATTTGAAATACAGCCATTTAAAATACCACCTTTTTGTGCAAAGATATAATTACTTCAGGCCTACACTGATTTAGGGTGTGTGTGATCCCCCATATACATACAGGGGTTTGAATTAGGCATTTGAAATACAGCCATTTGAAATACAGCCATTTTGTGCAAAGATATATTTACTTCAGGCCTACACTGATTCAGGGCGTGTGTGATCTCCCTATACATACAGGGGTTTGAATTAGGCATTTCAAATACAGCCATTTGAAATACAGCCGTTTTGTGCAAAGATATATTTACTTCAGGCCTACTCTGATTCAGGGCATGTGTGATCCCCCCTATACATACAGGGGTTTGAATTATTGGTTTGTGTGCAGGCACACGGTGTGGGTACATTTTTGGCGCACAAAGACGACCTCAATTCAGAGACTTTAGTATAAGAATCTATTTATTTTGTTCAGTAGACAACGCGTTTCGCAGTTTACAACTCTTTTTTCAAGTCTTGGTGACGCCAACAGCAAGAGTAACCAGGTGGCTGGGTGCTCCCTCTGGTGCTTGCTGCTGTGTGTGGCGCAGCACACACAGCAGCAAGCACCAGAGGGAGCACCCAGCCACCTGGCCACTCTTGCTGTTGGCGTCGCCAAGACTTGAAAAAGGAGTTATAAACTCCGAAACGCGTTGTCTACTGAACATAATAAATAGCATCTTATAATAAAGTCTCTAAATTGAGGTTGTCTTTGTGTGCCAAAAAGGTACCCACACCGCGTGCCTGCACACAAACCATTGATCACGTCCCAAACAGTCCTCTGGAGGTTTGGCAACCCCATCCAAAAGGATTGAATGGGTACCGGCAGCACTGACCCCCAACCCCCCCTCTCCTCACTTGAGTGCCTGCCCTTGCAGATGTTGTGCCCACACTCGCACAACACCAAAAAGGTGACCATTCTTCATCTAATTTGCTAAAAACCTAAATATCAATACTTACTACCCTATGAGCGCCTCTCCCCATTTTGTTTCCCTTGCCATAATTGCTGAGGGTTTTGAATTAGGCATTTGAAATTCAGCCATTTGAAATACAGCCTTTTTTTGCAAAGATATATTTACTTCAGGGCTACAGTGGTTCAGACCGTGTGAGATACCACCTATACATACAGGGGTTTGATTCAGCCATTTGAAATACAGCTATTTGAAATATGGCCATTTGAAATACAGCTATTTTGTGCAAAGAAATCTTTAATTGAGGCCTAGTCTGGTTCAGACCGTGTGAGATACACCCTTTACATACTGTCGTTCTTATCTACTAGTAGTTAAACACCCATTTAGGGCAAGATCCTGAATTTAAAAAATATGAGGAAAGCGTCACCTGAACCCCTTGCAAATCAGCCAAGCAGTCTGAGCCCCAAGTCATGCAGCAGACTCTTTTGCTTTTTGATGACTCTGTTAGCAGGGTTTCCCAGGGCCATCCACCTAGCCCTGCCCCAGAAGTGGAAGAGATTGAGTGCACCGATGCCCAACCACTTATTTTTCAAGATGACTACATGGGAGGACCATCGCAGCACGTCTTGGATGATGACGATACATAGGTGCCAACTGCTGGGGCTTTCGAAAGTGTGTAGACCGACAAGGAAGTCAGGGGTAACAACTGAATAGAAGATGATGTGGAGGACGATGGAATCAAGGTCATGCGAGTGACCGATGTAGTTCGGAGGAAGAGGCAGTGGTCGCACAGAGCCACCAGCACAGCAGAAGAAGGAGCAGGGTGGAAAAGCGGAGCAGCTGTCCTCTAGACAGTACGCCCCCTACTGCCCACCGCAGCAAGGGACCGATCACACCAAAGCCAGCTCAAAGGAGGGCATGGCATGGCAGTTCTTCAGACAATGTGCTGACGACAAGACACAAGTGGTTTGCACGCTGTGCAATCAGAGCCTGACGCGAGGCATAAACGTTCTCAACCTGAGCACAACCTGCATGACCAGACATTTAAGTGCAAAGCACGGGCTGCAGTGGAGTAGACACCTCAATAACCAAGAAAGGTCTCTGGCTCCTCCTGCTTCCTCTTCTGCTGCAGTCGCGGCCTCTTCATCTACCTCTGGAGTGCCAGTGCCACCTGGCACCCCACAAACAGAGGATCTGCCAGCAACACCAACACCTGGGTCACCAAGCATCTCCACAATGTCCCACAGAAGCGTTCAGCTCTCCATATCCCAAACGCTGGAGAGGAAGAGGAAGTACCCCCCTACCCACCCGCGATCCCTAGCCCTGAATGCCAACATTTCTAAATTACTTGCCTTTGAAATGCTGTCATTCCGTCTGGTGGAGAATGATAGTTTTAAAGGCCTTATAGCGGTGGCTGTCCCACAGTACATCGTGCCCAGCCGCCACTACTTTTCAAGGCTAGCCATCCCTTCCCTTCACAACCAAGTAGGAGACAAAATCAGGGATGCATGCGCAACGCCATCTGTGGCAAGGTGCACCTGACTACAGATACGTGGACCAGTAAGCACGGTCAGGGCCGTTATATCTCAATAACAGCACACTGGGTAAATGCAGTGGTGGCTGGGCCTGAGGCAGATAGCAGTTTGGTGCATGTCCTTCCACCACCGAGGATTGCAGGGCGCTTCAGTTTGCCTTCTGTTGCTTCCTCCTCCTATTCTGCTTCCTTATCCTCTACTAGCTCCTCATCCGGTCAGCATAACACCTTCACCAACAACTTCAGCACAGCCAGGGGTAAACGACAGCAGGCAGTTTTAAAACTTATCTGTTTGGGGGACAAACCTCACACCGCGCAGGAGCTGTGGACGAGCCTTGAACAACAGACCGATGAGTGGTTTGTGCCAGTCAGCCTCAAGCCCGGCCTGGTGGTGTGTGATAATGGGCGAAATCTCGTAGTAGCTCTTGGACTAGCCAGTTTGACGCAAATCCCTTGCCTGGTACATGTGCTGAATTTGGTGGTGCAGAAATTCCTTAAAAATTACCCCGACATGTCAGAGCTGCTGCATAAAGTGCGGGCCGTCTGTGCGTGCTTTTGGCGTTCTTATCCTGCTACTGCTCGCCTGTCAGTGCTGCAGCGTAACTTCGGCATTCCCGCTCACCGCCTCATATGCGACGTGCCCACAAGGTGGAACTCCACCTTACACATGCTGGCCAGACTGTGCGAGCAGCAGCAGGCGATAGTGGAGTTTCAGCTGCAGCACGCACGGGTGAGTCACTCGGCGGAACAGCACCACTTCACCACCAATGACTGGGCCTCCATGCGAGACCTGTGTTCCTTGTTGCGCTGTTTCAAATACTCCACCAACATGGCCAGTGCCGATAACGCTGTTCTCAGCGTTACTATCCCACTTCTATGCATCCTTGAAAAAACGCTCATGGCAATAATGGAAGAGGATGTGGCACAGGAGAAGGAGGAGGAAGAGGCATCATTTCGTAGGGTTTCCGGCCAGTCATTCCCAAGTTGCTCCGAGGGTGGTTTCCCGAGGTGGAGAATGAGGAGATGGAGGAGGAGGAACCATGTTCACAGCTGGATGGCACCCAGACCAACTCATGGCCATCACTGGTGCGTGGATGGGGGGACACAGACGTTACACCTCCCACAGAGGACAGCTTTTCGTTGCCTCTGGGCAGCCTTGCATACATGAGCGATTACATGCTGCAGTGTATCCGCAACGACCGCAGAGTTGCCCACATTCTACCTTGTGCTGATTACTGGGTGGCCACGCTACTGGATCCCTGTTACATGGACAACGTACCATCCTTAATTCCGTCACTGGAGCGTGATCGTAAGATGCGCGAGTACAAGTGCATGCTGGTAGACGCGCTCCTGGTAGCATTTACACCTGACAGCGGGGGCACAGTGGAAGCACAAGGCGAAGGCAGAGGAAGAGGTCGCCAATGCAGCTGGGGCACCGCCAGCACCTCAGAAGGCAGGGTTAGCATGGCCGACATGTGAAAAAGCTTTGTCAGCACGCCACAACAATCAGAACCACCAGCTGATATAGAACGTCTTAGCAGGAGGCAGCATTTCACCAACATGGTGGAGCAGTATATGTGCACACGCCTACACGTACTGAATAACGGGTCTGCCCCCTTCAACTTCTGGGTCTCTAAATTGGGCACTTTGCCTGAGCTTGCCCTTTACGCCTTGGAGGTGCTGGCCTGCCCTGCAGCCCGTGTATTATCTGAACGTGTGTTTAGCATGGCAGGGGGCATTATCACAGGCAAGCACAGCCGCCTGTCCACAGCCAATGAACCAGGCATTGGTCCCTCAGGACTTGTCCGTACCTTGTGCAGAATAGACATGTATACTGGCACTAACCAGCCATTGTTATACTGCAGTGCAATTGCTTATGTTTGTATTTTGGATATTTCACACTCTTTTGGAGTGTACGTTCATTTTACAAAATTAAATTAAAACCAAAAACCTATGTTAGCTATCTCGTCCTCCTTCACCGCCGCTTCCACCTACTCCGCTGCATCCACCGCCTCCTCAAACTCCTACTCCATATGGAACTCCAAACTCCAAAACTCTAAACCTTACTTTATAGTACCACTGCTATGCCTATTAGACTGGTAAAATAAATTAAAAAAATTATCTGTTACATTTTCTGGTGGAATTAACCACTTTTTGGGTGTATAGTACCACTGCTATATTTAGTAGGCCATTTAAAAAATATATATAAATTGTCTTTTACATTTTCTGGTGAAATTAATCAATTTTCGGATGTATAGTACCACTGCTATATCTAGTAGGCCGGTTAAAAAAAATAAAAAATTGTCATTAAAATTTTCGGGTGAAATTCACCAATTTTTGGGTGTATAGTACCACTGCTATACCTATTAGACCGATAAAAAAAAAAATAGCATTTGTCAGTTACATTTTATGGTCAAATTCACCAATTTTTGGGTGTAATGTACCCCTACTCTACCTAGTTGACAGCCTAATAAATTTCAATAATTTTTCTTTTACATTTTCGTGTGACAATAAACAATTGTTTTCTGTCATAGACCCCTGCTCTACCAAGTAGACAGGTTAATTAATTTTAGTAACTTTTCTGTTACATTCTTGGGTTGACATACAATTTTAGACGTGAATAAACCCCTGCTCTGCATAGGTGACAGGGAATAAAATTTCGGAAATGCTTCTTTAATTGATGCACGCCACCTCCTTTGATTCAATGCGTAAACGTAAACAAGTTGTACCACATTTAAGCTTCAATACTTTGTCCCACATTTCCACTATACTCTTTTGGCCAGCATTTCCGCCTCAATAGCTTTTCCCACAATTCCGCTTGACTCTTTTGGCCCACATTTGGGCTTCTGTAATTTGTCCCACATTTGCGCCTCAATAGCTTTTCACACATTTATGCTCGATTCCAATTTTTTTTTATACATTTATCTCGCTTAAATTTGGTCTCTTTTTCTCACGCTCCCTCTCTGGCCTGGAACCTTTATTCCCCGCCACCCGTGATCACCATGGTAGGCGCATAAAAGAACATCGAAAGTTGATAGAGCAGATATCAAATTGGATCGTGAACATCACAGGGACGTGCGACATGGTGGGGCGGTAAGTGTGCACACGCCTACACGAACTGACTGACAGGGGTCAGCCCCTGCAACTTCTGGAAGAGGGGTTAGGTGGTCACTTGGACCTAGCGTAACCTTTGCAACCTCTCTGACTAGTAATAGGTAAAATTTAACCTTTATTAATCACTCTATTAAAAATACATTAACTACTTGGGAACATGCAACTTCTGGGTCTCCAAATTGGGCACATAGCTTGAGCTTGCCCTTTACACCTTGGAGGTGCTGGCCTGCCCTGCAGCCAGTGTATTGTCTGAACGTGTGTTTAGCATGACTGGAGGTGGTTATCACAGGTTAAATTTCCCAATGTTTTGGGGTGTACCCTAATTTAAAAAATAAAATTTAAAACCAAAAAGCAGTGTAGGCTACCTCCTCCTCTTCCACCGCCGCTTCCACCTACACAGCCACATCCACCGCCTCCTCAACCTCCTACTCCATATGGAACTCGTCCTCCTAGATCAAGATTATTATCTTTTATTTTTACCTATTTTATGTTATTTAAAGTAATTTCCCTGTCCACATTTGTTTGCAGAGCACTTGCCATGTTCTTAACAAAATTTTGCTGGAATTTGCAGACCTCTAGCCCTTTCCATGACATTGTTACAGTCATTTTAGTGCTCAAAAGTTCGGTTCCCCATTGACTTCAAAAGGGTTCGGGTTCGGGGTAAAGTTCGGGTCCCGAACGCAGACTTTTTTCCGAAGTTCGGCCGAACCCATCAACCCGAACATCAAGGTGTCCGCTCAACTCTAATAGTAACATGACAGCCAGACTCACTCAAAGGTAATTGAGTCCAATCATGTATTACACAATGCCCATAAATCCCCAAGGTACTACAGCGCCCATAACCACATTAACCACTATACATAAGGCATAGAATTCCACATTACAATAGAGGGGCACCAAAGTATACCTACATGGGGTAAAGCTGAATGGAATATCAGACCAGGGGAAGCACCCACACCAATGTGCGTTTCGCTACAGCTTTTTCAATGCCCCTTGAAAAAGCGGTAGCAAAACGCACGTCGGGGTGGATGCTTCCCCTGGTCTGATATTCCGTTCAGCTCTACCCCATGTAGGTATACTTTGGTGCCTCTCTTATGTGTAATACATGATTGGACTCAATTACCTTTGAGTGAGTCTGGCTGTCATGTTATTATGTTCAGGCATATTTTGGTAACCAGGGGAGTGTGATTGACTGTAGTTACTCCTGCAGTGCTGCTTCCTTTTTATTATGTATATGGTCATGTTACTGTGTGTTATTTATTTCTATATGAAATAAACTTTGATTCTGTACTTGTGACTCTTTGCTGTCGGATTTTACTTAAAGTTGGAGTCACGTTGTTGCCTGATATATTCTGGGGTTGATTGTAGGTGATACCATGAACAATCTAGTCTGATGCATCAGGCATTGGTGTGTGGGAATCCTGGCTGATCCATGCCTGAATCATCTTGATACAGTGTCCTAATATGTGCATTATGTGGCCACTTTAAACTCTTGCTAAATGTCATATCAAATGTATTGTGGAATCATGCTGTCGTTCTCTTTAACAGGCTGGCAGTGTTATTTGCCTCTATTCGCTCCTAGGTGGTGCTGGCACCACTTATACATATAGCTGGGGAGGGGGGGGGGTGTTAAGTTAGTGTGTCCGATGTTAATGAAGAGATGAGGAAGTTAATAGAGGAGGTGGAAAATATAAATTTCAATAGAGATTTTACAGCATATAAATACAGCGCTTAACGCAGAATACAAGATTTTTAACACCAAAATATTTTAATAGAGATTTTACCGCCTTTAAATGCAGCGCTTAACGCAGAATACAAGATTTTTTCTGAAGTGAATGGGACGTGGCGGAAGAAGTAGGTACGCGATGGAAGAGAGAGGCGCGGACCTCGTTTGGTATCTGTGCTTCAGAATAGTCCCTGTAGTGTCGAGTAAGCAATACTGCTGATAGATGCGGGCTGGTGTGAAGTATTTTGCATTTTTGTGCAGGGTTAGTGCATAGTATACTCACCTGCATTGATGCACCGCTATTATGGACATCGTCATGTAAGTGCGCAGTGTGTGAAATGTAAATACAATATTTTAACATTACACAACATAATTCAGTCTATACTGCAAAAAGTACTATCTCACATATAACTGCCGTGCTCAACGCTGAATATATCTTCATTTTTTTATAGAAATACGACACTAAAGGCTGTCTGGCATATATAACTGCAACAGCGAGGCTGAATATTTTTTTCATTTTTCTAACGATATACATGAATAGAGTTGAGCGAACACCTGGATCTTCGGGTTCGAGAAGTTCGGCCGAACTTCACGAAAATGTTCGGGTTTGGGATCTTGAAGTCAATGGGGACTCAAACTTTTGGGCACTAAAAAGACTGTAAAATAGCCCTGGAAAGTGCTAGAGGGCAGCAAAAGGCTGCAAAATGTATGTAGATCCCCTGCAAACAAATGTGGATAGGGAAATGACTTCAAATAAAATAAATAAAAATTAACCAATATCAATTGGCAACTTGGAGGAGGAGGTTGAATAGGAGGTTGGGGTGGCGTCAGGTGGGAATGCTATGGGAGTTGAAGTTCTTATCACAGCCAAAAAGGATTCATGTTTGCCTGCAGTGTCACAGGCCTCACTCACAGAATCAGGCCAATGGCAACCATACATGGGAGTTGAAGTTGTCATCACAGCCAAGAAGGAATCATGTCTGCCTGCAGGGCCACAGGCCTCATTCACAGACTCAGGGCTATGGCAACCATACATGGAAGTTGAAGTTCACATCACAGCCAAGAAGGATTCATGTCTGCCAGCAGTGTCACAGGCCTCAATTACAGACTCAGGCCAATAGCAACCATACATGGAAGTTGAAGTTGTCATCACAGCCAAGAAGGAATCATGTCTGCCTGCAGGGCCATAGGCCTCATTCAAACATTCAGGCCCACGGGAGCCACAAAGAGGAGAGTTACAATCACGCCAAGACAGTATTGATTTCACCCAGCAATGCCACAGGCCTCATTCACAGATTCAGACCCATGTCACTCATGAAGAGGAGAGTTACAAACATGCCAAAACAGTATAGATTTCACCCAGTAGTGCCACAAGCCTGATTCACTAATTCAGGACCATGGCACCCACAAAGAGGAGAGCGGTCCCGTAACAGCAACACAGGCCTCAGGTCAACCTGCAATGGAACAGGCCATTATCATTTATGTAGGCCCCTGACACCCAGACAGAGGAGAGGTGATTTGACAGTGTAAAGAGTTTAATGTCTCCCACCATTGCAGCAAGCGATGAAACAAAATATAGGCTTCTTACAAACAGACGATGTAGAGGTCATTTGACAGTATAAAGAGATTAATGTCTCCCACCAATGCGGCAAGCGATGAAACAAAATATAGGCCCCTGACAACCAGACAATGTAGAGGTCATTTGACAGTATAAATAGTTTAATGTCTCCCACCAATGGAGCAGGCGATGAAACAAAATATAGGCCCCTGACAACCAGACAATGGGGCGGTCATTTGACAGTAAAAAGAGGTTAATGTCACCCACCAAAGCAACAGATGATTATCTGAAATGTAGGCCTCTGGCACCCAGACAGAAGAGAGAGGTCCCATAGCAGAAAATCAGGCTTCATGTCACCCAGCAATGGAAAAGGCCACTTTCAGTTATTTAGACCCCAGCAGCCAGACAGAGGAGAGAGGTCCCATAGTAGAAAATCAAGCTTGATGTCACCCGCCAAAGCAGCAGGCGATTAACAGAATTTTAGACCCCTGACACCCAGAGAGAGGAGAGGTTTATTCAACTTGGGGTTGCCCCCAAAATAATGGTACAATTAAAAAAAGAGGATTCAATAAAGAAGTGCCCTGGAGTACAAGAATGTATGGTTGAGGGCGAGGCAGTTATAAATGTCTATTCTGCACAAGGTACGGACAAGTCTTGTGGGATCCATGCCTGGTTAATTTTAATGAACATGAGCTTGTCCACGTTGGCTGTGGACAAACGGCTGAGTTTGTCTGTAATGATGCCCCCTGCCATGCTAAATACACGTTCAGACAATACACTGGCCGCAGGGCAGGCCAGCACCTCCAAGGCATAAAGGGCAAGCTCTGGCCATGTGGACAATTTGGAGACCCAGAAGTTGAATGGGGCACAACCATCAATCAGTACGTGGAGGCGTGTGCACACGTACTGTTCCACCATGTTGTTGAAATGCTGCCTCCTGCTAACACGTTCTCTATCAACTGGTGGTGCAGCTTGCTGTGGCGCGGTGACAAAAATTTTACACAGCTCGGCCATGCTAACCCTGCTGTCTGAGGAGCTGGCCATGACACACTTCCGTTGGCGACCTCTTCCTCCTCCTCTGCCTCTGCCTTCGCCTTGTGCTTCCATTTTTCCCCCCGTGTCAGTTAGAAATGCCCTTAGGAGTGCGTCTACCAGCGTGCGCTTGTAGTCGCCCATCTTCCTATCACGCTCCAGTGTGGGAATTAAGGTGGGCACGTTGTCCTTGTACCGGGGATCCAGCAGGGTGGCAACCCAGTAGTCAGCACAAGTTAAAATGTGGGCAACTCTGCTCTCGCTGCGCTGACTCTGCAGCATGTAGTCGCTCATGTGTGCCAGGCTGCCCAGAGGTAACAAGAAGCTGTCCTCTGTAGGTGGTGTATCGTCTGTGTCCTCCGTATCCCCCCAGCTCCAGTGATGGCCCTGAGCTGCATAGGGTGCCACCCTGCAGTTAAACCAGTTCCTCCTCCTCCACCTCATCCTCCTCCTGCTTGTCCTCCTGAAGTGTGCCCTGGCTGTCCACATGTGTACCTGGCCATTTCTGGTGCAGGAACCCAACCTCTGAGCCACTTCTGTATGACCTGCATGAAACCCTGTGAAATGCCCCCTCTTCCTCCTCCTCCTGTGCCGCATCCTTTTCCATCATCGCCGTAAATTTTTTTACAAGGAGACGAGGTTAGAATGGGTATTGTAATGCTAACAATGGCGTCATCAGCACTGGCCATGTTGGTTGAGTACTCCAAAGACCGCAACAAGGTACACAGGTCTCGCATGCAGGCCCAGTCATTGGTGGCGAACTGGTGCTGATCCGCAGAGCGACTGACCCGTGCATACTGCATCTGAAACTCCACTATCCCCCGCTGCTGCTCGCACAGTCTCTTCAGCATATGTAAGGTGGAGTTCTACCTGGTGGGCATGTCGCATGTGAGGCGATGAGCAGGAAGGCTGGAGTTATGCTACAGCGCAGGCAGGCGAGCAGCAGCAGGGTGAGAATGTTGAAAGCGCGCATATACGAACCGCACTTTCAGCAGCAGCTCTGACATGTCTGGGTAGTTTTTAAGAAACTTCTGCACCACCAGATTCAGCACATGCGCCAGGTAAGGGATGTGCGTCAAACCGGCTAGTACCAGAGCTGCAACGACATTTCACCAATTATCGCACACCACCAGGCCGGGCTTGAGGCTCACCGGCAGCAACCACTCATCAGTCTGCTGTTCTATGCCCCTCCAATGCTCCTGTGCGGGTGGTTCTTTCGATGACTGGATATGGGGGTGGTAGAAGAAGAGTAGGAGTAAGAGGAGGAAGCAACAGGAGGCAACGAATAATGCCCTGTGATCCTCGGTGGTGGAAGGACATGCGCCAAACCGCTATCCGCCTCAGGCCCAGCCGCCACTACGTTTACCCAGTGTGCAGTTAGGGAGATATAGCGACCCTGGCCGTGCTTACTGGTCCATGTATCTGTGGTTATGTGGACCTTGCCACAGATGGCATTGCGCAGCACACACTTGATTTTATCCTCCACTTGGTCTTGCAGGGAAGGGATGGCTCACCTTGAAAAGTAGTGGCGACTGGGAACAACATACTGGGGGACAGCCCCTGCCATCAGCTGTTTGAAACAGTCCATCTCCACCAGACGGAATGACAGTATTTCAAAGGCCAGTAATTTTGAAAGGCTGGCATTCAGGACCAGGGCTCGATGGTGGGTAGGTGGGTATTTCCTCCTTCTCTCCAATGTTTGGGAGATGGACAGCTGAATGCTGCCGTGTGACATGGTGGAGATGCTTGGTGATGGTGTCGTATGTGGTGGTGTTGGTGGAACATCCTCTGTTTGCTGGTCACCAGGTGCCAGAGGTGGAGGGAGAGGCCAAGCCAGCAGCAGAAGAGGCAGCAGGAGGAGCATGAGAGAGTTCCTTGTTTTTAAGGGGTTTACTCCACTGCAGTTCATGCTTTGCATGTAGATGCCTGGTCATGCAGGTTGTGCTCAGGTTAAGAACGTTTATGCCTCGCTTCAGGCTCTGATGGCACAACATGCAAACCACTCGTGCCTTGTCGTCAGGACATTGTGTGAGGAACTGCCACACCAATGAACTCCTTGGAGCAAGCCTTGGTGTGCTCGGTGCCTGTGTGCGGTGGACAGTAGCAGGCGTACTGTCTCCGGAACGGCCGCTGCGCTTTTGCACCCTGCTCCCTCTTTTGCTGTGCTGTTGCCTCTGTGCGACCACCGCGTCTTTCTCAGAACTGCACGCCTCTCTAGCACGATCTTCAGTCCAGTCTGGGTCTAGGACTTTATCATACTCCATATCATCTTCCACCCATTCATGACCCCTGCCCTCCTCGTCGGTCTGCACATTGCAGAAAGCCACAGCAGTTGGCACCTATGTTTCATCATCAGAGACGTTTTGTGGAAGTATTCTCATGTCCTCATCCTGCAACAAAAGTGGTTGAGCATCAGTGCATTCAAGGTCTTCCTCTTCTGGGGCAGGGCTAGGTGCATGGGCCAGGGAAACCCTGCCAACAGAGTTATCAAAAAGCATGAGACTTTCCTGCATGATTTGGGGCTCTGACTGCTTGGCTGATTTGCAAGGGGGTGAGGTGGAAGACTGATGGGCATGGGCTACAGGTGCCAAATCTGAGCTTTCTGCAGAGGACTGGCTGTTAGATACTGTGAAGGAACTGGAGGCACTGTCAGCCATCCAATCTACTATCGCCTGTACATGTTCTGGCTTCACCATCCGTAGAGCGTCATTTGGGCCTATCAAATAACGCTGCAGATTCTGTCGCCTACTCACACCAGAGGAAGGTGTTTGACTTGGAGCGGAAGTTGGTGCTGAATGTCCTCTCCCAGCAACAGGAGCTCCACCCTTATTTGATGTTCTCCTCATTATTTGCATTCACCCACCAAGCTGAAAGATTGGTCTCTCTCTGGTGTCAATTTACCTGCCACTAGTCAACAATTACGTTCGCTAAGGCAGTGCCCGTGTCATAAAAATGCTCTGTGGACCCAGAATAATGTTTTTTGTGCCCAAAATACACTGATTCTCAATTTGAACAAGAACAAGTATTTTTGTAATAAAATACAGAAAATTAGTATTTCACTGCTGTAAATTGAAATTATTTATTTATACGCCGAATGCACAACTGTTTTTTCGGACTAAAACACAGCTTTTTTCAATAAAACCCCAAAATGCAGTTTTTAACTGCTGTACATTAACAGTAGATATTTATACTATGTATTAACACCAGATTTGGGGACCCAGAACACATACTGTATTTGGTCACCAAAATTCCCAAATGCTGTATTAGACTGTTATAAATTGAAAATAATTATTTAAACGACGGATGCACAACAGTTTTCTCGGCCTAAAAGATGGCTTTTTTTAATAAAACCCCAAAATGCAGTTTTTAACTGCTGTAAATTAACAGTAGATATTTATACTATGTATGGACACCAGATTTGGGGACCCAGAACACAGATTTGTTCACCAAAATTCACAAATGCAGAATTTAATTGCAATATATTGGAAATAATTAGTTAAACGACGGATGCACAACAGTTTTTTTCAGCCTTAAACACAGCTTTTTTCAATAAAACCCTAAAATGCTGTTTTCAACTCCTGTACATTAAAAGTAGATATTAATACTATGAATGGACACCAGATTTGGGGACCCAGAACATGTATTTGGTCACCAAAATTCACAAATGCAGTATTAGACTGTTATAAATTGGAAATAATTATTTAAATAACGGATGCACAACGGCCTAAAACACAGCTTTTTTTAGTAAAACCCCAAAATGCAGTTTTTTACTGCTGTAAATTTAAATTAGATATTTATACCGTGTATAACAGTTTTTTCGGACTAAAACACGTCTTTTTTCAATAAAACCCCAAAATGCAGTTTTTTACTGCTGTACATTAAAAGTTGATATTTATACTATGTATGGACCCCAGATTTGGGGACCCAGAACTCGTATTTGGTCACCAAAATTCCCAAATGCAGAATTTAACTGCTATAAATTGTAAATAATTATTTAAACGACGGATGCACAACGGCCTAAAACACAGCTTTTTTTTGTAAAACCCCAAAATGCAGTTTTTTACTGCTGTAAATTTAAATTAGATATTTATACCGTGTATAACAGTTTTTTCGGACTAAAACACGTCTTTTTTCAATAAAACCCCAAAATGCAGTTTTTTACTGCTGTAAATTTATATTAGATATTTGTACCGTGTATGTTTACAAATCGCTAGTCAGATCACACATGGAGTACTGTGTACAGTTCTGGGCTCCTGTGAACAAGGTGGACATAGCAGAGCTGGAGAGGGTTTAGAGGAGGGCAACTAAAGTGATAACTGGAATGGGGCAACTACAGTACCCTGAAAGATTATCAAACTTAGGGCTATTTACTTTAGAAAAAGACGAGTGAGGGGAGATCTAATAACTATGTATAAATATATCAGGGGTCAGTACAGAGATCTCTCCCATCATCTATTTATCCCCAGGACTGTCACTGTGATGAGGGGACATCCTCTGTGTCTGGAGGAAAGAAGGTTTGTACACAAACATACAAGAGGATTCTTCACGGTAAGAGCAGTGAGACTATGGAACTCTCTGTCTGAGGAGGTGGTGATGGTGAGTACAATAAAGGAATTCAAGAGGGGCCTGGATGTATTTACTGAGTATAATAATATTACAGGCTATAGCTACTAGAGATGGGTCGTTGATCCAGGGAGTATTTTCGATTGCCTGAATGGAGTCGGGAAGGAGTTTTTTACTCCCCTTAAGTGGGAAAAATTGGCTTCTACCTCACAGTTTTTTTTTTGCCTTCCTCTGGATCAGCTAGCAGGATGACAGACCGAACTGGATGGACAGATGTCTTTTTTTGGCCTTATGTACTATGTTACTATGTTACTATGTACTATGTACAACTACTTTGTGAAGCAAGAATATTGCTTTTTTCACACAAAAAAGAATGATGCACTATTTCTCAGCTGTAATGTGAAATCGGTATTTAAGCGGTGTATTTCAACATGCTCTGTGGATCAGGATTACCAATCTTTTGTCAACAAATACACTTATGCTGTATTTCACAGCAGCAATGTAAAATAGGTGGTTGTAATGGGTATTTCAGACTGTTTGGTAGACCTTGAATAACGTTTTTTTTCTATAAAAAACAAAGAAGCACTATTTCCATGCAGAAATACAAAATATGTCATTGGACGGTGTATGCAGAACTGTTTTGTGGACAAGGAATACGATTTTTTCCCCCAAAATTACACGGATTCTCTATTTCACTGCAGAAATGTCAAATATATATTTTGTCGGTGTAAAATAGGCTTGGTGGATCAGGATGACCACTTTCTTTTAACTAAAATACACTGATGCACTAGCTGAAATGGAATATATGGTTTAGTGCATTGTATGCACAAGTGCTCTGTGGCACCACAGATCCCAAAATAGGATTAGGCTGATATCACACTGGCTGGCTGGCACACATGCAGTACATTGCAGTAGCTAATATGGCCGCTGAGCACCACCTCAGTAACAGATGGTTTACAAAAAAAGATTTCCCTTGCAGTTGCTGGGTACAGAAATGTTGGATTGCTGAAGCTCCCTCCCTCTTAATTTGGTGGATGAAAGTAGCACAGGTTCTTCTGATTTCTGCCCTATTCTGTCCCTGATCGCAGCACCAACATCCTCTCCCTAAGCTCAAATCAGCAGAGTGACATGCTGCAGTACGTGATTCCAGCCTATAAAGAGGCTGGGTCACATGCTGCACTCAGCCAATCACAGCCATGCCATTAGTAGGCATGGCTTTGATGGCTTCTTAGGGCAAGAAGTAAAATGCTTACTGATTGGATAGCGGGAAGAAATCGCCAAACAACGGACCTAAACTCGAACATTTTTGAAAATGTTCGGGTTCGGGTCCGTGTATATATTACACTTATTATCAATAAACCATGCCAAAATGCGCTTTCAACAGTAATTACTGCGACAGAGCAGTGGGTATATATTATGCTTTTTTTAATGAAACAAGGCCACTATGCGCTTTCACCATAAATTACTGCAACAAAGCAGTGTGTATATACATTACATTTTTTTTAGGGAAACAAAGCCACTATGCACTCTCAACAGAAATTACTGCCGCAGAGCAGTGTGTATATATTACGCTTTTTTTTACTGAAACAAGCCTAATATGCGCTTTCACCAGAAATTACTGCAACTGTGCAGTGGGTATATATTACGTTTTTTTTTTTTATATAATTTTTATTGAGATTTGGAGCATACACAAGATCAGATGCACAATTAACGCGCCATAGAACTGTATATCATACAGAATATCATTTGTCATTCAATAGTGTGTCAATAACAACATAGAATCACAAATGAATTGGAAGTATGCGTTAATAAAGATTATTGCAAATCTCATTTTTTGTTTAATTTTTTAAATAAAACATGATAACCTCTGCCAAGGCCTCCCAATCCGCCTTGTTCCCTCCCTAACCCAACCAGTTCGAGAACCAGGGGGTAAACACTATAGAATTCCCCTAAGGGGCCTAAATCACAGTCAATGACTCCTGACGACTCTGTAAGAATGAAGAATCCACCTCACCTTACTGTCTCCCAATGGCTAGCTTGCCTAGTTTCCCCGCCAGCTGGGCTTCCAAGTACCACTTAGTAGTCAAGAATGGGGACATCAGCTCTTCAATCTCATGCTCAGAGAGAGAGTACTCAATAAATTTCCTCCATTTCTTAATAAATTTCCCCACCATTTTTCTTAAAATTTTTCCATTTCCAGTCTTTTCTGAAATAACAACCATTTCAGAAGCCCCACTACTTCGTCCCACTGTGGGATGGTGTTCTATAGCCAGTATCTCAATATTACTTTCTTGATCGCCATCAGAACTAAATGAACACCCTGGACTGAAACTATGTTGCTCTCTGGATCCAATTGGTCTCCCGGGATCGCCAGAAAGCTGCACTGTAGGGGATCTAATACAAAAAAACTAGAGACCCTATTAAGGGAGGGTTCCATAGCAACAAAAAAACTTTGCTCAATTGAGCTCAATTCACCACTTTTACCCTTAATATTTAAATCAGTAAAACTTCACTTTTATTAGTAGTTCTCTAAAAATGTTTGTGAGTTTTGACACACTTGTTAAAACTACTGCTCGAATTTGCACACTGCTATCGCACAGGTTGCTAGTGGTAACGGAGGGTGTGCACTACCCTCCTAACCTTCCCACAAGTTTGCAATCAGTGTATAACTACCTGCCTGACTAATCCTGCAGGGTACTCGGTGCTGTGAACATACACCCTAAAGTAAATAACTGTTTCCTACTGTTTCCTACTCAGTGTTTAGCAACTCGAGCAGAGCTAAAACCAACAGATTCTGTCCCCCAACATGTTTCACCAGATAAACTGGCGTCTTCAGGGAAAGGACAGACTTGAAACACCATGCTGAACACTCCTATTTATAGTTTGTAATCCTATAATTGGCCAATAGTACCATTGGCATTAGACTGACAGTTTAAAGAGCCAGTGAACTGGTCAGGTTTAAATTTATTGGTTGAATCATTGGATGCCTGCCAGATAACGTGCTGCGCAGACCCAAGCTGCGCAAACACTTATTCCACACTCAAGTTGGATGACTGGTTATTGAGTAACTACCAGATAATGTGCTGCGCAGACCCTTGCTGCGCTAACACTTATTCTGTAGTCAGGTAAAAGCTACTCACTATATATGAATCACCCAGCAGCCCCTGCCAAGTCTGCCACGCTGCGACTACACAAGCGCTGATACCACTAGTTCTTACATACTACCAACATGGACGATCTCCTGTTTACACACATATAATCAGGGGCAAAGCATGTAGAGGATATAAAAAAATAAATAAAAATATTTAAAAAAAAATATAAAATTTAAAAAAAAAAAAAATAAAAAAAAATCATTTTTATATCCCCGTCCATAGTACTAAATGCACCGGACCTGGTTGCAAAACATTGTAATGTCGGAGTATATCATCCTTAATAGGTACAGGCTTAATTACCAAGGTATCAGACACAAGGGGCAACATAATAACCAAGCGCGTCTAGATACATCAAGACGCGCCTGGGTCCCTCAGATAGTGGGCACAAGCTTAATTATAAGCAGTGTCAAAATATAGATAGTAACATGTTGAACAAACGCGCCTCGATGTATACAGACGCGCTTGGATCCCTCAGGTAATGTATATAAGGGGTTCCGAGTCCCCTCTCTCTGTTCCCATGCATACATTAATACCCAAAACACCAGAGCCAAAGAGTGTCACACTTCCACCTTGCTAGACAGGTACCATGTTGGCCTTAGTGACTCATATATATTATGTCATAATCTATAGTTTACGCTAGCTCAAAAGATCCCAGAGTGTTCAGCCTATATTACTCACAATTGAAATAGTGTGATCATATTTATTGAAGATACACCTAGATCGTATTACAAAAGCGGCGAAAATGTGAATCCCTCATTGAGTCCATGTGGACTCAAACTCTCCAAACGATATATCCATTTGGCTTCTTCTTGGTATAGGATTTTATCCAAATTTCCACAGCGTGGTCCTAGGTTTCTCTTACATAATCCCCAGAATTGCAGGCATGATGGATTTCCAGAATGAAAGGTTCTAACATGTCTTGAGATGCTTGTATCAGCCTTTGTGTTAATACTGCTTACATGTTGGCAAATTCTCCTACTGAAATTCCTGTATAGTCTTGCCTACATATAATTTAGGGCACGGACATTGGGCGATATATATTATTCCTTTAGTTTGACAATTAATGAACTCTCTTATGTCATATTTTCTCTCATCTTTAGGATTGATGAAAAATTTCTTTTTTGGACGTATGGGCAGAAGCTACACCTCCACAGGGGTGACTTCCCACAACTGTAGATCTCAACCAGGTAAGTGGCGCAGGGTTAGTATTGTAAAAACTGTGGACCAAATGGTCCTTTAAATTTTCCCCTCCTGAACGTAATCTGGGGTCTTTTAGCCAATACCTCTTGAAAATCAGGGTCAGCCTGCAGAACATGCCAATGCTTATGCAGGATATTATACACTTGTTTGTTACGGTTATCAAAGTTTCCTATACATCTGATTGTTGTGGATTCCTTTATTGGTTTCGATTGCAGTAATGAAACTCGATCAGTATCTTTAGCCCTTTTAAAGGCCTTATGCAGTATTTTTTAGGGTAACCTCTATTTTGGAACCTCGAATACAAGGTCTCACATTCCTTGAGGAACCCAGAGTCATCCGAACAGTTTCTGCGCGCCCTAATATATTGGCCTACCGGAATACCCTTTTTAAGGGGCGGTGGGTGATAACTTTGCCAATGTAATAGCGTATTAGTAGAGGTAGGTTTCCTATAGACCTCAGTGACGATGCGGCCACCTGGCGACAAGGAGATTCTAAGATCCAAAAAAGTGAGGGTTTCAGAATTAATTTCTGAAGTGAAGCTCATACCTATATGATTCTGATTAAGATTCTGTACGAATTCTTGAAATAGTGTCTCAGTGCCATCCCATAAAATCAAAACATCATCAATAAAACGTCCCCAAAATAAAACGTGATTAGTGAAGTGTTCATATTGCTCAGTGAAGACAATTGTGTTTTCCCACCATCCTAAAAGAGATTTGCAAAATTCGGTGCACATTTACTTCCCATAGCTGTCCCATTTAACTGTAAATAATAACGTGAATTAAATAAAAAATAATTGTGAGTAAGTAGAAACCGCAAAAGTTTCAAAATAAATTGATTGTGCAAGTGAAATTGAGTGCCCTTAGTAGTGAGGTAAGAGTGAACTGCCTGTATTCCCAGTTCATGTTGTATATTAGTATATAGCGCCTCTATATCCAGACTGGCAAGAAAGCGTACCCTTAGTGACTTGTATCTCCTGTAGTCTGGTGACCGCATCTTTAGTGTCTCTAATATAAGATGGTAACGTAGGTACAAAAGGTGAGATAAACTCATCAACATATTGGCTGATGTTTTCTGTCAGACTTCGATTACCAGAAATGATCGGTCTACCTGGTATTGGCACTCTTTGTTTATGTACTTTCGGTATAGCGTAGATAGTCGCTATTGTAGGTTTGGTGTTCAAAAGATACCTATGTTCCTCTTTGGAGATAAGGTTATCTCCTTTTGCTTCTGCTAGAATTTCTCTGAGTTCCCCCAGGTACTGGTTTGTTGGATTACTGTCCAATTTCTTATACGTTACCGAATCATTGACCATATCCTCGTACATACGTCTCCTCATCACCACAATATTGCCCCCCTTATCTGAGGGTTTAAAAACCAAATCATCATTGGTTCTCAGCTCCTCCAGAGCCACTGCCTCATCCGGGTCAAGGTTGTCAACTACTGTCTTAGGTGTCCGAATAGTTTTAAGATCTCTCGTGACTAAATTCACAAATGTTTCAATATTTGCATACTGCGAACGGAGGTGTGTACATGGATCTGGGCTTAAGTGTAGACAATGGGGTTCCATCATATCCTCACTTAGAGGGTTATTTGTATCCAGGGACTCCAAAATTTGCAAAGCAATTTTTCATTCTCTTGTTGTCTACAAGGATCACGCTCCTTCTGTTTATGTACTTTATGAAGTGCTAGTTTCCTAGCAAAGCAGTTGACATCCTTGACCCAGGAAAAACAATCAAACCCGGAGTAGGGGTAAATGACAATCCCTTTTGAGGAGTTTATAATGTCTCTCTTGTAGTGGGAAATCTGACAGATTAATAACCTGCATATTATCATTTGCATTTAATTCTGCGTATTGTAAACCCATTTGTCCCTGTCCCGTAGCGTCACTCCCGGGGCCAAAAAGAAGGCTGTGGGTTGCCTGCACTCGCTCCCATATCCAAGCTGGACTGTGGAGGCCCAGAGAAAAGGAGGATGTGCAGGACATACTTGGAGTAGGTATGTTTCCAAGACCCATAGATGTTACTACTGGTGTCTGCTTGTATTTCACAGGCTCTAATGCACGGTTTTGCTCTATATAGCCTGAAGTATTTGTCCATGTTTGATGAGCAGTTGTAGATTGCAATTGTTGTTGAGGTGCTGGTGCCCTTCGTTGCTGGGTGGGTGCACGGTATCTATTTTTACGTTTGACAGCCGCTGACTTATTATTATAAGATTTAGATACAGATTCCTCTGAGCCAGAAATATCTGATTCAGAAATATCAGTGTTAGACACCTGTAAGTTCGTATACCTATTTCTTCTATTAGTATTGGAGTAACTAGTATTTCTACCAGTATATATTTGTCCAGTTTCAAAGTCACGTCTGTCGCGAATATATTTTTTATGTTTCCTCTCTTTAATCTCTGTCTGCAATCGTTCAATGTTTTTTGCAATTTCTGTTCACATTCAGCAAACTCTGGAGAGGTATTAAATTGCTGAACCTGGGAAATTTCTTTTTCCAATTGTGCACTCACTTTTGTTAGTACTCCTTTCTCATAGTCTGATAGATATTGTAACATACGTAGTGAGTTCTCAGTCAACAGTTGGTACCACCCTTTTATAAATTCTGGGTCTTCTTGGTGTGAATTAGGGACAATATTTATTCTCATGCCTCTATAAACCAGTCTCTGTTTAATATACGTATCAAGGCTGGCAACTTCCCACACAGACCTCAAGTACTGTTTATAGGTCTTATTCAATTCTCTGAACCCAGAGTTAATATCCGTAGTATTTATAGGTAGATTCTCTTTAGAGAACACATATTCTGCCTCGGAAGTAAACGTGCTGGGAGTAAATTTATGAGAGAGAAAACCTGCCATGGATTAACAATTAATAGGTGTTAAACAAAAATAGCTGTATATGGGTCAGACAAACAGGGCGATAAACCCCAAACTTAATCTAATACAAAAAAACTAGAGACCCTATTAAGGGAGGGTTCCATAGCAACAAAAAAACTTTGCTCAATTGAGCTCAATTCACCACTTTTACCCTTAATATTTAAATCAGTAAAACTTCACTTTTATTAGTAGTTCTCTAAAAATGTTTGTGAGTTTTGACACACTTGTTAAAACTACTGCTCGAATTTGCACACTGCTATCGCACAGGTTGCTAGTGGTAACGGAGGGTGTGCACTACCCTCCTAACCTTCCCACAAGTTTGCAATCAGTGTATAACTACCTGCCTGACTAATCCTGCAGGGTACTCGGTGCTGTGAACATACACCCTAAAGTAAATAACTGTTTCCTACTGTTTCCTACTCAGTGTTTAGCAACTCGAGCAGAGCTAAAACCAACCGGTAACGTATAAGAAATTGGACAGTAATCCAACAAACCAGTACCTGGGGGAACTCAGAGAAATTCTAGCAGAAGCAAAAGGAGATAACCTTATCTCCAAAGAGGAACATAGGTATCTTTTGAACACCAAACCTACAATAGCGACTATCTACGCTATGCCGAAAGTACATAAACAAAGAGTGCCAATACCAGGTAGACCGATCATTTCTGGTAATGGAAGTCTGACAGAAAACATCAGCCAATATGTTGATGAGTTTATCTCACCTTTTGTACCTACGTTACCATCTTATATTAGAGACACTAAAGATGCGGTCACCAGACTACAGGAGATACAAGTCACTAAGGGTACGTTTCTTGCCAGTCTGGATATAGAGGCGCTATATACTAATATACAACATGAACTGGGAATACAGGCAGTTCACTCTTACCTCACTACTAAGGGCACTCAATTTCACTTGCACAATCAATTTATTTTGAAACTTTTGCGGTTTCTACTTACTCACAATTATTTTTTATTTAATTCACGTTATTATTTACAGTTAAATGGGACAGCTATGGGAAGTAAATGTGCACCGAATTTTGCAAATCTCTTTTTAGGATGGTGGGAAAACACAATTGTCTTCACTGAGCAATATGAACACTTCACTAATCACGTTTTATTTTGGGGACGTTTTATTGATGATGTTTTGATTTTATGGGATGGCACTGAGACACTATTTCAAGAATTCGTACAGAATCTTAATCAGAATCATATAGGTATGAGCTTCACTTCAGAAATTAATTCTGAAACCCTCACTTTTTGGATCTTAGAATCTCCTTGTCGCCAGGTGGCCGCATCGTCACTGAGGTCTATAGGAAACCTACCTCTACTAATACGCTATTACATTGGCAAAGTTATCACCCACCGCCCCTTAAAAGGGTATTCCGGTAGGCCAATATATTAGGGCGCGCAGAAACTGTTCGGATGACTCTGGGTTCCTCAAGGAATGTGAGACCTTGTATTCGAGGTTCCAAAATAGAGGTTACCCTAAAAAATACTGCATAAGGCCTTTAAAAGGGCTAAAGATACTGATCGAGTTTCATTACTGCAATCGAAACCAATAAAGGAATCCACAACAATCAGATGTATAGGAAACTTTGATAACCGTAACAAACAAGTGTATAATATCCTGCATAAGCATTGGCATGTTCTGCAGGCTGACCCTGATTTTCAAGAGGTATTGGCTAAAAGACCCCAGATTACGTTCAGGAGGGAAAAATTTAAAGGACCATTTGGTCCACAGTTTTACAATACTAACCCTGCGCCACTTACCTGGTTGAGATCTACAGTTGTGGGAAGTCACCCCTGTGGGAGGTGTAGCTTCTGCCCATACGTCCAAAAAGAAATTTTTCATCAATCCTAAAGATGAGAGAAAATATGACATAAGAGAGTTCATTAATTGTCAAACTAAAGGAATAATATATATCGCCCAATGTCCGTGCCCTAAATTATATGTAGGCAAGACTATACAGGAATTTCGTAGGAGAATTTGCCAACATGTAAGCAGTATTAACACAAAGGCTGATACAAGCATCTCAAGACATGTTAGAACCTTTCATTCTGGAAATCCATCATGCCTGCAATTCTGGGGATTATGTAAGAGAAACCTAGGACCACGCTGTGGAAATTTGGATAAAATCCTATACCAAGAAGAAGCCAAATGGATATATCGTTTGGAGAGTTTGAGTCCACATGGACTCAATGAGGATTCACATTTTCGTCGTTTTTGTAATACGATCTAGGTGTATTTTCAATAAATATGATCACACTATTTCAATTGTGAGTAATATAGGCTGAACACTCTGGGATCTTTTGAGCTAGCGTAAACTATAGATTATGACATAATATATATGAGTCACTAAGGCCAACATGGTACCTGTCTAGCAAGGTGGAAGTGTGACACTCTTTGGCTCTGGTGTTTTGGGTATTAATGTATGCATGGGAACAGAGAGGGGACTCGGAACCCTTATATACATTACCTGAGGGATCCAAGCGCGTCTGTATACATCGAGGCGCGTTTGTTCAACATGTTACTATCTATATTTTGACACTGCTTATAATTAAGCTTGTGCCCACTATCTGAGGGACCCAGGCGCGTCTTGATGTATCTAGACGCGCTTGGTTATTATGTTGCCCCTTGTGTCTGATACCTTGGTAATTAAGCCTGTACCTATTAAGGATGATATACTCCGACATTACAATGTTTTGCAACCAGGTCCGGTGCATTTAGTACTATGGACGGGGATATAAAAATGTTTTTTTTTTTTTTTCTTTTTTAAAAATTTTATATTTTTTTTTAAATATTTTTATTTATTTTTTTATATCCTCTACATGCTTTGCCCCTGATTATATGTGTGTAAACAGGAGATCGTCCATGTTGGTAGTATGTAAGAACTAGTGGTATCAGCGCTTGTGTAGTCGCAGTGTGGCAGACTTGGCAGGGGCTGCTGGGTGATTCATATATAGTGAGTAGCTTTTACCTGACTACAGAATAAGTGTTAGCGCAGCAAGGTTCTGCGCAGCACATTATCTGGTAGTTACTCAATAACCAGTCATCCAACTTGAGTGTGGAATAAGTGTTTGCGCAGCTTGGGTCTGCGCAGCACGTTATCTGGCAGGCATCCAATGATTCAACCAATAAATTTAAACCTGACCAGTTCACTGGCTCTTTAAACTGTCAGTCTAATGCCAATGGTACTATTGGCCAATTATAGGATTACAAACTATAAATAGGAGTGTTCAGCATGGTGTTTCAAGTCTGTCCTTTCCCCTGAAGACGCCAGTTTATCTGGTGAAACATGTTGGGGGACAGAATCTGTTGGTTTTAGCTCTGCTCGAGTTGCTAAACACTGAGTAGGAAACAGTAGGAAACAGTTATTTACTTTAGGGTGTATGTTCACAGCACCGAGTACCCTGCAGGATTAGTCAGGCAGGTAGTTATACACTGATTGCAAACTTGTGGGAAGGTTAGGAGGGTAGTGCACACCCTCCGTTACCACTAGCAACCTGTGCGATAGCAGTGTGCAAATTCGAGCAGTAGTTTTAACAAGTGTGTCAAACTCACAAACATTTTTAGAGAACTACTAATAAAAGTGAAGTTTTACTGATTTAAATATTAAGGGTAAAAGTGGTGAATTGAGCTCAATTGAGCAAAGTTTTTTCTGTAGGGGATCTAGTGCCATCTCCACTGCCCATACCGATCGGATATAGGTCACCGCCATAAACCATAGTGATCGTAGCTGTGGACAACCCCAAAGTCCATGGAGCAAAGTGGCCCTGGACAAGCCTCACTTTGGGCAGTGCCTTAGATACTGGGCCGGGGCATTTTGATACCATAGATCATAAGCATATGTAGCTTTGTGTAATATTCTCAGCTGGGTTTCCCTCCACTGCTCGTTTTGTATAGCTTTTCTAACCATCTCAAACCCATTTCTCAACTTGTTGGGTATATGAGAACCTTCCAGCTCATTCTCCCATGATGAAAGGGACTTTGCTACCAGACCTATGGTTTGTACCCCATGGATTTTGTGGTATACGGTCGATAATGACAGCATGCTCCCCCTGTGGCCCATCAGTGAAGCGAACTATGTCAGCCTCTCCGCCCCTCCCATTGTAGTAGCTTGCGATCTACAGTACGCTTGGAGCTGTCTAAAGGGTAGTAGGTGCGGATCAGGTAGTGAGTATTTTTCCTTACATTCCTCCCAGGTCATTAATTCCTGATTAGGGCTCAACAGGAGCTCCTTCAGTCTAGTGATGCCTTTTTGGTTCCATAACTTAAACATCCTGTTTTCCCTCCCCTGTAGAAAAGCTGGCAGGGTCCACAATGGCATATAGGGGGAAAAGTAAATGGGAAGCTTGTAGATCTTTCGAAGAGATTTCCATGCCATGATGGTGTCGCTGAGCAGAATCGAGTGTTTGATTTGCTGAGGCATATTCTTCAGTTTTGTATGAAGTAACGCTGGTAAGTCCCATGGGCTCACTAATTCCTTCTCTATCAAGTCGTCAGTGTAGTATGAGGTCCCCCACACCCAATCCCGCACATGTCTCGTCAGTGCTGCTAGATTGTATAGCCTAATGTCAGGCAACTGTAGCCCCCCTTCCCATTTCAACATCGTAAGTTTATCATATGATATTCGGGGTCTTTTGTTCTTCCACAAAAATTTCGTGAAGGCCGATTTAAGTTTGTTAACGTCTGTATGCTTAAGAAATAGAGGCAACGTTTGGAGCGGGTAGAGAAGTCTAGAGAAACTAACCATTTGCAGTAGTGCTGCCCTGCTATGTAAAGACAGAGGCAACTCCCTCCATCTTTCCAGTTCCCCAGTCATTTTTTGTATTAATGGTTGATAATTTAACCCATACAGCGAGGAGGGGGCCTTTCCGATTTTGATGCCCAGATAGGTAATATTGTCTTGTCTTATTTCTACCGAGAAATGAGGGCTGCGCTTGGGCACAGCTGTGGCAATGGGGAGAACCTGGCTTTTAGATACATTTATGTGGTATCCTAACGTCTTCCCATAAGTCAGGAGGAAATCAAGGATTTTCTCCAGATTCTCCTCCCCTGCTTGAGTAAAAATTAGCAGATCATCTGCAAAGCAAGCTAATTTTATCTCCCTCGTTCTCACAGATATGCCTTGATAAAGTGAAGATTGAACAAGATACTGGGCCAGGGGCTCCAATGCCAAATTAAAGAGAAGGGGAGAGAGAGGGCAGCCCTGCCGCGTACCTTTGTGAAGAGTAATTGTTTTAGAGAGGAAGCCCGGTATATGTACTAAAGTTGCCCGTTACCTTCATGGTATCTAGAACATCTCTCAACCACTCCCATTTGACATTGTCAAATGCCTTTTCGGCATCTAAGGCCAGGAGGACAGGGCTACCCCTCAACGCGCCCCTCTTTTTTGCATCAAGGACCGCCAACACCTTCCTAATGTTTGCCACCGCAGATCTGCCTTTCATGAACCCTACCTGATGAGGGCCTATTAATTGCAGTAGGATCGCCGCCAGCCTGTTTGCCAAGACCTTTGACAATATATTAATGTCTTGGTTGAGGAGAGAAATAGGTCTGTACGACCCGGGATGGGTCAGATCCTTTCCCTGCTTCAGAATCATTTTGATATAAGACATTTTGTCTGAGGGGGGTATTCCTGACCCGGTCATGGCAGAATTAAACAAAGACTGAATTTGACTCCCTCCAACCAATGACGCCATTCCTCAAAAGCCAATTTGATGGCCAACACTCCCTATTTCCCACATCGTAATTTCTCTCTGCAGCTGAGATCTTTTTTGAGAAAAAGGCACACGGTCGCCATTTTGCAGGAGAGGGACCCTGGGATAAGACCGCGCCCACCCCCACCTCAGAGGCATCCATGTCAACAATAAAAGGTAGAGAGACATCAGGTTGTACCAAAATGGGAGCGAAAGCAAAATGCTCTTTAATAATAGAAAAGGCTTAAAGCGCCTCTTCTGACCATGAGGAAAAATCCACCCCTTTTTTAGTCATATCAGTGAGTGGCTTAACAACAGAGGAATAATTCAAAATGGACTTTCTGTAATAATTAGCAAAACCCAAAAACCGCATCAGCGCCTTTTGATTTTCAGGAAGCTCCCAATCAAGCACGGCGCTGACCTTCTCCGGGTCCATCCGAAAATCAGAAGTAGAGAGAAGAAAACCAAGAAATTGAATCTCTGGAACCGCAAACACACATTTTTCCAGTTTAGCGAACAATTTATTCTCCCGCAAAATCAGCAGGACCTGACATGGATGGTCCCAATGAGTCTTCAAACCAGGAGAAAAAATCAAAATGTCATCTAGATACACCAGTACAAATTTCCACATTAAATGATAGAAAATGCTGTTCACAAAATGTTGGAAGACGGCCTGAGCATTCATAAAACGAAAGGGCATAACCAAGTTCTCAAAATGACCCTCCGGGGTATTGAAGGCTGTCTTCCATTCGTCCGCCTTCCTGAGCCTGACAAAATTGTATGCCCCTCTTAAATCCAACTTAGAAAAAACTTTAGCCCCCACAATCTGGTTAAACAAATCCGGGATCAGAGGAAGCGGATAGGGGTCACGAATCGTGATACGGTTAAGCTCCCTGAAATCCAGACAAGGTCTTAAAGAAGCATCTTTTTTTTTAACAAAGAAAAAATCAGCAGCAAGAGGTGATTTCGAGGGTCTGATATGTCCCTTTCTCAGGCTCTCAGAGATATAAATACGCATGGCGTCTCTCTCAGGTTGAGAGAGATTGTATGATCGTGATTTAGGCATCTTGGCGCCTGGAATGAGATTAATTGGACAATCATACTCTCGGTGAGGGGGCAACTCCTGGACACCACTCTCGGAAAACACATCAGAAAATTCAGAGAGAAAAGAATGTACAGTATTGGTAGAAACCTCTGCGAGATTTGCCGTGAGGCAATTCTCTCTGCAAAACTCACTCCAACAATTTATTTGCCTTGCTTGCCAATCAATGGTGGGGTTATGTTTAGTAGCCCCAGCACTAGAGGAGTAGGTAATCCGCTTAAGACAAAACATGACACATCCTCAACATGAGTGTCACCCACAGTCAAACGGATATTGTGAACTATGCCCTTTAACGATTTTTGAGAAATTGGAGCGGAATCGATGGCAAAAACAGGTATAGCTTTTTCCAAAGTGCACACCTGGAAACCATGTGTTATAGCAAATTGACTATCAATGAGATTGACAGCTGCTCCACTATCTACAAAAATCTCACAAAGAATGTTCTTGCTGTCTAGCGCCCCCCTGGCAGGTAGGAGAAAACGGGAACTACAAGCAAACGGCAAATCTTCAATTTCCGCATTAACCTTGCCAATTGTAGCAAATGGAACGTTTTTAGAGGGTTTATTTTCTTTTTATTGCCCTCAGAAAACCCCATGAACCTCCTAGAGGGGCAAACATTAGCTAAATGGTTAATACCTCCACAACAGAAACATACCCTCCTCTGAGAGCTGAATCCTCTAGTATCAGAAGCAACTAAACCTAGCTACATGGCCTCCTCCTCAGAGGGGATTGAGACAGACTGAGACCCCTGCGCACTGAATGAGACAGCCCCACTGTCCTTGGACTGAATATGACATGAAAGAGTTGTCTCCTTTCTCTCTCTAAGGCGCCTGTCAATACGAACAGCTAGAGACATGGTAGTCTCTAACGACACTGGTCTCTCATGAAAAGCAAATGCATCTTTTAATCTCTCAGAAAGAACATGACAAAATTGACTTCGGAGTGCAGTATCATTCCAACCAGTATCAGCTGCCCATCTCCGAAATTCAGAACATTATATCTCTGCGGACTGTTTACCCTGGCATAAAAGACGCAGTTTAGATTCAGCCAGAGCAATACGATCCGGATCATCATATATCTGACCCAGGGCTATAAAAAATTAATCTACCGATCAGAGGGAGCGTGCCCCTGCCGGCATCGAAAAGGCCCAAGACTGAGCGTTATCCCTGAGCAGCGAGATGATAATCCCCACCCTCTGCTCCTTATCACCAAAGGAATGGGGACGTAAGCGAAAATGGAGTTTGCAAGCCTCTCTAAAACAAACAAAATTCTCACTACCTCCAGAAAACGTATCCGGAAGAGAGATTTTAGGCTCGGAACAAGCTCCATGAATGCCAGCAGAACCATTCACCTGAAGCTGAGAAACAGTTTCACGGAGATCTGCTACCTCCAGAGAAAGACCTTGCATGCGGTCAATCAAGGCTGAAACCGGATCCATGCTTGAGATGGTTATGGCGGTTTATAATGTCATGGATAGAGTACAGTTAGCAGGAACTGATAAATAACGACAGACTGGCTTAAACCCAAACTAAGGAAAATATAGGAGGGCCCTATAAATCCCTAAGAACTCTCCCAAACTACTGTGCACATGTACAAGTCCCGGTGGTAGACAAATACATGCCCTCGTACCTATAACTGAGTGACACCTGAATTCCCTATAGTAGTGAGAGGAGTGGCCACCGGCTCCCTGCCCAGAATACGGCGGGAGTCAGGGTCACCTAGAATCAAGCCAGCAAACAAAACACAAAGTAAACAGAATGCACTTATCTTAGAGCAAAACAACTGCAGCCTCCAGCAGCACACACTTCATCCAGGAAGTAATATAAACCGCACGGAGGAGCAGTAAGGGAGGGAATATAAAGCAAACCAATTAATCAAGATAAGAGGCAGCTGAGGGAGAGAAAGGAACTGAGCAAAGTGAAACCAAAACAAAGAACGTCATACACAAGACAGGGAGGAACCTCTGACCGACCGTCTCCCAGAACTGGCGGTGACAGTCCATCAAGTTTCATGTTTAACACCTTAAGGACCCAGCCTTATTTCACCTTAAGGACCCAGCCAATCTGACCAGTGTCACTTTATGTGGTGATAACTTTAAAACGCTTTTACTTATCTTGCTATTTTGAGATAGTTTTTTCCTCACATATTGCACTTCATGACAGTGGTAAAATGGAGTCAAAAAATTTCTAAATACTAAATTTACCAAACATTTTGAAAAATTTGCAATTTTCCAAGTTTCAATTTCTCTACTTCTATAATACATACTAATACCACTAAAAAAAGTTATTGATTTACATTCCCCTTATATCTACTTCATGTATCGATCATTTTGGGATTGCCATTTCATCTTTTGGGGACGTTACAAGGCTTAGAAGTTTAGAAGCAAATCTTGAAATTTTTCTGAAATTTTCACAAAGCCCACTTTTTAGGGACCAGTTCAGGTCTGAAGTCACTTTGTGAGGCTTACATAAAAGAAACAACCCAAAATCACCCCATTCTACAAACCCAAACCTCAAGGTATTCAAAACTGATTTTACAAACGTCATTAACCCTTTAGGTTTTCCACAAGTGTTAATGGCAAATGGAGATAACATTTCTGAATTTCAATTTTTGGGAAAATTTTCAATTTTAATCCATTTTTCCAGTAACAAAGCAAAGGTTAACAGCCAAACAAAACTTAATATTTATTGCCCTGATTTGCAGAAACACCCCATATGTGGTCGTAAACTGCTGTATGGACAAATGGCAGAGCACAGAAGGAAAGGAACATCATATGGTTTTTGTAAGGCGGATTTTGCTGGACTGGTTTTTTGACACCATGTCCCATTTGAAGCCCCCCATGCACCTCTAGAGTATAAACTCCATAAAAGTTCCCTTCCTTTTATGCCCTGCCGTGTGGCCGTACAGAAGTTTACGACCACATATGGGGTGTTTCTGCAAACTACAGAATCAGGGCAATACATTTTGAGTTTTGTCTCTGCGATCAAGTGCATGAGGTGAGTCAAATAATTTTTTTTTATTAACCCCAGTTTAACTCCCTGAGCACTAAAGATTAGAGATGTCGCAAATGTTCGCGAACGGGCGAACCGCCATAGACTTCAATAAGCAGGCGAATTTTAAAACCCACAGGGACTCTTTCTGGCCACAATAGTGATGGAAAAGTTGTTTCAAGGGGACTAACACCTGGACTGTGGCATGCCGGAGGGGGATCAATGGCAAAACTCCCATGGAAAATTACGTAGTTGACGCAGTTGGGTATTAATCCATAAAGGGCATAAATCACTTAACATTCCTAAATTGTTTGGAATAACGTGCTTTAAAACATCCAGTGTGTGTATACGATCAGGTATGATGTTGTATCGATCAGGTAGTGTAAGGGTTACGCCCGCTTCACAGTGACAGACCAAACTCTGACAGACTAAAACTCCCCGTTTAACACACCGCCAACACACGCAAACAGTCCATTTGCACAACCGCAAACTCCCCATTTGCACAATGTTGGATATCAAGCTAGGTATGTCCCGCTCCTTGTCCTCACTGACGTCATTGAAAGTCGCTTCCTCTACCCGGCCACGTAAAACTCCAAGGGTCCCCGAAAGGTGACAACAAGCCCCCCAGGACGCCTGCTGTGGTTGGTCTTCCACCTCCTCAAAGCCACCTTCCTCCTCTGACTCCTCTTCTTCAGACTCCTCTCTCTGCGTTGCTGCAGGTCAAGCAATCAACGACGACAAGGCTTCTTCTGGTGCTCATCTACAGCAATTGCAGGGCACGATCCAGAAAAAACACATATGGGATGAGGTCGATGATGTTGCCTTGGGTTTGACTGACCAGGTTTGTTACCTCTGCAAAAGGACGCATGAGCCTACAGCAATTGTGCATGAGCATTCAGTAACGCGGCCAAAAAATACCAAGCTCCGCAGAGGCTGTCCTCTTTTTTTTAATTAAAAAAATCTATTCTTACCAGTTTAATCTCTGTTTTGTCCCCTATCAGGGGCCGGTGTATGGAATAGATTTTAGGAAGCGGGAGATGGAAAAAGATGTTTGGTCGGTCCTCTTCCTTCCAATTTGGGGCACTGCACGTGCGCCGCGCAATGTACTGTGCCACCAATACAAATAGTGTGAACTTCTATTCTTAGCATTTTTATCTTTGATAAGTCCCCTTTCAGGGAATGTGTATTGAATTGAATCCTTGCATGGGGAGATAGAGAAAAAAGCTTGCTCTGTCTGCTTCCTTCCAATTTTGGGCACTTGCAATGGAATTTGCTACCAATGCAACTAGTGTTAACTAAGTACTATTCCTATCAGTTTAATCTCTGGGGCTGCTGTTTGTAAACCTTCAGTTTTTTAACACGTGCGTGAAAAACGCATCAAAACGCATTGCACCCGCGCGGAAAAAACTGAACAACTGAACGCAATCGCAGGCAAAACTGAATGGCTTTGCCTGTGAAATCGTACAGTTTTCACTGAACGCATCCGCAACGCATCCGGACCTAATCCGGACACGCTCGTGTGAAAGAGGCCATAGAAGTGAATGGGGCTGCGTAAAAAAACGCATTGCATCCGCAAGCAAGTGCGGGCGCGTTGCGTTTTTCACTGATGGTTCACTGATGGTTCGTTTTTCACTGAAGGAGATGTTGTTTGTAAGGCCATTTTCACACGGGCATCACTTTTGACGCCCGGATAAGAGGCGGGTGCGTTGCGGGAAAATGAGCGATTTTCCCAAACGCGAGTGCAAAGCGTTTTAATTAGAGTTGAGCGAACACCTGGATGCGGTAATTAGACAGTAAAAAGAGTTTAATATCTCCCACCAAGGCAAGAAATGATTAAACGACATATAGGCCCCTGACACCCAGACAATGGGGCGGTCATTAGACAGTAAAAAGTGTTAAATGTCTGCCACCAAGACAGCAAGTACACAAAATTTAGGCCCCTGACACCCAGACAATGGGGCGGTCTTGACAGTAAAAAGAGTTTAATATCTCCCAACAAGACAACAAATGATTAAACAACATATAGGCCCCTGACACCCAGACAATGGGGCAGGCATTAGACAGTAAAAAGTGTTAAATGTCTGCCACCAAGACAGCAAGCAAGTACGTGAAAGTTAGGCCCCTGACACCCAGACAGATGAGAGCTGTCCCATAGTAGCAAAAGAGGCATCATGTCACCCGCCAACGGAGAAGGCCACTTTTAGTTATTTAGGCCTCAGCACCCAGACAGAGGAGAGAGGTCCCAAAGCAGAGAATCAGGCTTCATGTCACCCACCTATAGAGAAGGCCACTTTCAGATATTTAGGCCCCTGGCACCCAGACGGAGGAGAAGTTCATTCAACTTTGGGTTGCCCCGCAAAATAATGGTAAAATTAAAAAAAGAGGATTCAATAAAGAAGTGCCCTGGAGTACAAGAATATATGGTTAAAGGGAGGTAGTTATAAATGTCTATTCTGCACAAGGGATGGACAGGTCCTGTGGGATGCATGCCTGGTTCATTTTTATGAACGTCAGCTTGTCCACGTTGGCTGTGGACAGGCAGTTGCGTTTGTCAGTAATGATGCCACCTGCCGTGCTGAATACACGTTCAGACAAAACGCTGGCCGCCGGGCAGGCCAGCACCAACAAGGCATAAAAGGCTAGGTCTGGCCACGTGGACAATTTGGAGACCCAGAAGTTGAATGGGGCGAACCATCAGTCAGTACGTGGAGGGGTGTGCACACGTACTGTTCCACCATATTAGTGAAATGCTGCCTCCTGCTAACACGTTCCATATCAGGTGGTGGTGCAGTTAGCTGTGGCGTAGTGACAAAACTTTTCCACACCTCTGCCATGCTAACCCCGCCCTCAGAGGAGCTGGCCGTGACACAGCTGCGATGGCGACCTCTCGCTCCTACTCTGCCTTCGCCTTGGGCTTCCACTTGTTCCCCTGTGACATTTGGAAATGCTATCAGGAGCGCGTCTACCAACGTGCGCTTGTACTCGCGCATCTTCCTATCACGATCCAGTGCAGGAAGTAAGGTGGGCATATTGTCTTTGTACCGGGGATCCAGCAGGGTGGCAACCCAGTAGTCCGCACACGTTAAAATGTGGGCAACTCTGCTGTCGTTGCGCAGGCACTGCAGCATGTAGACGCTCATGTGTGCCAGTCTGCCCAGAGGTAAGGACAAGCTGTCCTCTGTGGGAGGCGTATCGTCATCGTCCTCCGTTTCCCCCCAGCCACGCACCAGTGATGGGCCCGAGCTGCATTGAGTGCCATCCCGCTGTGAACATGCTTCATCCTCATCCTCCTCCACATCCTCCTCATCCTACTCATCCTCCAGTAGTGGGCCCTGGCTGGCCACATTTGTACCTGGCCTCTGCTTTTGCAAAAAATCTCCTTCTGAGCCACTTCTAAGAGACTGGCCTGAAAGTGGTAAAAATTACCCCTCTTCCTCCTCCTCCTCCTCCTAGGTCACCTCCTCTTCCATCATTACCCTAAGTGTTTTCA
Source organism: Bufotes viridis (assembly GCA_033119425.1). NCBI lineage: Eukaryota > Metazoa > Chordata > Amphibia > Anura > Bufonidae > Bufotes > Bufotes viridis. Next base: position 61,862,070 of record CM065591.1, on the reverse strand, counting down.
CAAGGAGACATAGAAGTGGTATTGTAACGCTGATAACAGCGTCATCGCCACTGGCTATGTTGGTGGAGTACTCGAAACAGCGCAACAGGGCACACAGGTCTCACATGGAGGCCCAGTCATTGGTGGTGAAGTGGTGCTGTTCCGCAGTGGGACTCACCCATGCGTGCTGCAGCTGAAACTGCACTATGTTAACTACTAACGTTAATGCCTCGCTTCAGGCTCTGATGGCACAGCGTGCAAACCACTCGGGTCTTGTCGTCAGCACATTGTTTGAAGAATTGCCATGCCAGGGATCTCCTTGAAGCTGCCTTTGGGGTGCTGAGTCCCTGGTGGCCAGTAGCAGGCGAATAGTGATGAGCGGCAGGTGCCATATTCGATTTCGACGAAATTCGCGAATATTCGAAAGAATATTCGTTTCATATTCGTCGAAATCGAATATTCGTCATTATTCTAGTTATCGCGATTAATATGCGATTTAAATAATCGCGTATTGCGATTTTAACTTAGGCAACTTTCCTATTGGTTTCATATCTAGAATTATAGCGAAGATGACGAATATGACGAATGTATTCGTCATATTCCTCAAAACGAAGATAACGAAGTATTCTAGATCTTCATTTTAGCAACCTATTCGTCAACTTCGCTAATTCTAGCAATCAAATAGGAAGGTTGACTATAGAGACAGCTGTGTTGAATTCGCTATGCGATTATATAATTTTTTTTTTTAATAAATAGAATAATTATAATAATTATCAAGTAATATAATTATTCTATTAAAAAAAAAAAATCGCATAGCGAATTTAACACAGCTGTCTCTATAGTCAACCTCACTATTTGATTGCTAGAATTAGCGAAGTTGATGAATAGGTTGCTAAAACGAAGATGTAGAATACTTTGTTATCTTCGTTTTGAGGAATATGACGAATACATTCGTCATATTCACTAATACTACCAAGCCAACCATAGTAAACCAGGTCTAAGTAGAAATCGCAATGCGATTAATTCAAGTTATATTAATCGCATTGCGATTTCAACTTAGAGCTGGGTTTATAATGGGTCAGCTTGCTAGAATTAACAAAGTTAACGAATATGGAATATAGCAGCAGTGCTAAGTTGAAATCGCAATGCGATTAATTTAACTTGAAGTAATCGCATTGCGATTTCAACTTAGCACTGCTAGTGCTATATTCCATATTCGTTAATTCTAGCCTATGTAAGATAGCAGTGCTAAGTTGAAATCGCAATGCGATTAATTTAACTTGAAGTAATCGCATTGCGATTTCAACTTAGCACTGCTAGTGTTATATTCTATATTCGTTAATTCTAGCCTATGTAAGATAGCAGTGCTAAGTTGTAATCGCAATGCGATTAATATAACTTGAATTAATCGCATTGCGATTTTAACGTAATTCCTCAAATCCGACAGTACATTTTAGTATATGGAGACGTTCCCATGGTGATGGGGACGCTCCATGAGCACGGAAGTCGGCAGAAGCGGCAACGGGCACTGACTAGAGCAGCCAGGAAGCCAGGAATCCTCAGGACAGGTAAGAACTACTTTTGGGAAGTGGGAAAGAAAAAAATATAACTAAAAAAAAAATAGCAAATTTATAGCGCTATATTCGAAATATTCGCGAATTAGCGAAGTGCCGATATTCGCTAAAAAATTCGCAATTCGAATATTCGCGCTCAACACTACAGGCGAACTCTCTTGGCGGCGGCTGTTCTGCTTTTCCCCTCTGCTCCCTCTTTTGCTACGCTGTTGGCTCAGTCTCACCACTGCCTCTTCCTTTGAACTATGAAAGTCAGTGGCACGACCTTCATTCCATGTGGGGTCTAGGACATTATCATCCCCTGCATCGTCTTCCACACAGTCTTCCTCCCTGACATCCTGTTCGGTCTGCACACTGCAAAAAGACGCAGCAGTTGGCACCTGTGTTTCGTCATCATCAGAGACGTGCGGACTCCGATAAGTGGTATTCCCATGTTCTCATCATCAGGAAACATAAGTGGTTGTGCGTCAGTGCATTCTATGTCTTACACTACTGGGGAAGGGCTAGGTGGATTCCCTTGGGAAACCCTGCCAGCAGAGTCTTCAAACAGCATAAGAGACTGCTGCATAACTTGAGGATCAGACAGTTTCCCTGATATGCATGGGGGTGATGTGACAGACTGATGGGCTTGGTTTTCAGGCGCCACCTGTGCGCTTTCTGCAGAAGACTAGGTGGGAGATAATGTTGTGAACGTGCTGGATCCACTGTCGGCCACCCAATTGACTAGCGCCTGTACTTGCTCAGGCCTTACCATCCTTAGAATGGCATTGGGCCTCACCAAATATCGCTGTAAATTCTGGCGGGAACTGGAACCTGAGGTAGTTGGTTTACTAGGACGTGTGGCTGTGGCAGAACGGCCACGTCCTCTCCCAGCACCAGAGGGTCCACTAACAACACCACGACCATGTCCGCGTCCCTTACTAGATGTTTTCCTCATTGTTACCGTTCACCACAATAAGAAATATATTATTTGGCCCAATTTATTAAAGTCAAATTCAGGCCTTTTTTTTACAGGCACCTAACACTATCTGGCTATCTATTTATGTTCCGTATTACACTAATCCAGGCACAGTAGTAACCACAGATTTAGGGGAATATCAATTGTAGGCCTAGTATTTAGGCCCTGGATGAAAGGTATCCTTTTAAGGACAAATTTACACTTAAAGATGCACAGTAGCGTGTGAAAAAATATATAGGATTATGCTTTTAGCACTTGTATGTCAACACTATGTATAATATACCCGTTAACGGAAAGAAATACACTTGGAGATGCACGCTGAGTGTAATATAAACTTTTACGGACAGATTTACACTTGGCCTGCCACACCTGGAACACCAGATTTTGGGTATTGCTATTTTGGCAATTGAATTTAACCCCAGAAAATAATATATCCTTTGACGGACACTATGAAACTTGTCCAGTCACAGCTGGAACACCAGATTTACGGTATTGCTATTTTTGCAACTGAATTTCACCCCACAAAATTCTATATCCTTTGACGAACACTATGAAACTTGTCCAGTCACAGCTGGAACACCAGATTTATGGTATTTCTATTTTTGCAACTGAATTTCACCTCAGAAAATAATATATCATTTGAAGGACACTATAAAACTTGTCCAGTCACAGCTGGAACACCAGATTTACGGTATTGCTATTTTGGTAGTTGAATTTCACCCCATAACAAAAGCTATCCTTTGACGGACAGTATAAAACTTGTCGTGCCACAGCAGAAACCACGGATTTTGTCGTGCCACAGCAGAAACCACGGATTTATTGCTATTTTTTAAATTGAATTTCACCCCAGAAAAAAAATATATATATTCTTTGCCAGACAGTATTACACTTGGCTAGCTACAGCTGGAACACCAGATTTAGGGGATTGCTATTTTTTGAAGTGAATTTCACCTCTCAATAAAATATAGAAAATTCTATCCTGAGTTTCTAGGGGTGACAATAAGCACAGCCAAGCCCCTGATGTAGGATATATAAAAAAAAAACCTACTATTGATGGATTAATGGACTTGGTGGCAGCTTGTGCTGGCGCACCACAAGACACAAAATGGCCGCTGATCACCCCTGAAAAAAGTGACAGAAAAACGCTCTGGGCAGCCTGAAAACAGTAAGCAATTAACTAGCAGAAGTTGAATGATTCATAGCTGTAGATCGATCACTTCATTAAGTGTTTTTGCTGAGTTAATCCCTGCATAATCTCGCCCTATCAGCACCTGCATCCTATCCCTACACTAATCAGAGCAGAGTGACGTGCGGTGCGACGTGACTCCAGCTTAAATAGAGGCTGGGTCACATACTGCACTTGGCCACTCACAATCATGCCAATAGTAGGCATGGCTGTGATGGCATCTTGGGGCAAGTAGTATGACGCTTGTTGATTGCCTGCTTTGCAGTCTTTCAAAATGCGCCATAGAAATCGCCGAACAACGAACCCAAACTTTTACGTAAATGTGCGGGTTCGGGTCCGTGTCATGAACAAGCCAAAATTTGGTACAAACGTGAACTATACAGTTCGGGTTCGCTCATCCCTAGTTTTAATGCGTTTTGCACGCGCGTGGGAAAAATCGGCATGTTTGGTACCCAGACCCGAACCCTGATTTCATCACTGAAGTTCGGGTTTGGGTTGAGTATTCTGTAGATTTTATTATTTTCCCTTATAACATGGTTATAAGGGAAAATAATAGCATTCTCAATACAGAATGCTATGTAAAATCTGGATTAAGGGGTTAAAAAATTAACTCACCTTATCCACTTGATCGCGTAGTTGCGATCTCTTCTGTCTTCTTCAAGTATTATCTGCTGGCACCTCACCGAGCTCATCACATGTCCAATCACATGGTCCATCATGGTGATGGACCATGTGATTGGACCATGTGATGTGACATCACCACAGTTACTTTAGGTGGCAGCTAATGCTTGAAGAAGACAGAAGAGATCGGCAACTACGCGATCAAGTGGATAAGGTGAGTTAAGTGATGCGTGAAAATCACCGCTCATGTGCATAGCCCCATAGAAATGAATGGGTCCGGATTTAGTGCGGGTGCAATGTGCTCACCTCACGCATTGCACCCGTGCGCAAATCCCGCCCGTGTGAAAGTGGCCTAAACATTCATTTTTTTATCTCGCGCGTGAAAAACACATCAAAACGCATTGTACCCGCGCAGAAAAAACGGAACAACTGAACGCAATCGCAGGCAAAACTGAATGGCTTTGCCTGTGAAATCGCACAGTTTTCACTGAACGCATCTGCAACGCATCCGGACCTAATCCAGACACGCTCGTGTGAAAGAGGCCGATGAGTCTTTGAGGACTGGAGTGGACACACAACACTGGCCTAGCTAACGCTTTGCCTATTAATTCACCAGCAGCAGCACTCTCCCTGCTCTAACTGAATCTTTAGAATGAATCTAAGATGGATGCTGTCCTTGCTTTTTTGATAGGAGGTGGGAGGGTCTGGGAGTGAGGGTATGCTGATTGGCTGGAATGCGTCTGCTGGCTGTGAGGTACAGGGTCAAAGTTTGCTTAATGATGACGTATAGGGGGCAAACCGAACATCGCATATGTTCGCCCGCCGCGGCACGTAATGCGTGCGCAATACAGGTGTGGGTCATTATTGCTACATTTTTCAAGCTACTAGAAGTTTCCTGAGACTGGAGAAAATGGTTGGCACGGCAGAACATTACAATAGCTTTATATGCAGATAAAGTGCTCTGATATATTCACGATTGCACAAATCGGCAATTAATGATGCACATATTTTTGTGCAATACATGCAACTTCACATTTTAACAGGTCTGACTACATATTAGTGATTGTTGTGAACTTGCCTGTAGCATATATGTATGGACAGCAGAACCTATCACACTACCTAACACCCTGCACTGGAACCTATCAGCTACACTATATAACTATCTAACCTACACTGACTATCTCCCACTAACTATCTGTATTATATATATAAGCTAACTAACTTACTATCTAATGTAATGTGACACAGTAAAGCACAGAGCACAGCAATGACACTGCTTTCTCTCAGAACTCAAAAAAAATGCAGAAAATGACTGCTGGGGAGGTTCTTATATAGTAAAGGGGTAGGAAACTTTTCTATTGGTAGCGAGGGATGTTGCTAAGCTCAGACAAAGACATTGCAGCCTTCTCATTGACCCACATGCAAGAAGCAGGGAAGGATCATGGGTTCAGCGGAAAAAAAATCTAGAATGTTTGTGAATACGAATATGTAGCACTATATTCTAAATATTCGCGAATTCTCAAAGTGGCGACATTCGCAATGAAAATTTGCGATTCCAAAATTCACGCCCAACACTACTGAGCACCTGAATGTGAGTCTCAGATGCCACGGTCAGCGTTGAATGCAGCATTTGACGGGTTAAATGACGGGGGGTGGCGCAATAGCCCTTCCCTGTCATTGCATCTGCTCTATTCAATGAAAAGCGAGTTGTAATTTGTAAAACTAATCGAATTTCTTGACGAACTTTAGTGATGCTGCCAAATCAAATTTTTCATAACTTTGCTCATCTCTATTTATTATTATTATTATTATTGTTTTTCACTACAAAAAAGTTTTGAAAACTGCAGTATATTGTGCGAACTAGGCCTCGATAAAACACTGTGAACCACAATGAGATTATACCCACAATAGGAATGCATATTAGAGATGAGCAAACCACTTGTAATCTGGATAGGTTCAAGTTCGCTGAATTTTTGAAAAAGTTCAGTTCTGACCTGAATCGTTTCGGACCCAACCACATTGCTCCAATTGCCCTTAAAATTGGTATATAACACCCTCTAGTGTCCTAGGACTTTTTAGGAAAATATCTCTTTTCATTTATTTTTATAAATTATTTTTCCCACGTCCCTCCCCCTTCCCCAAGCTCTGGAATGCAATGACAGCAATAGTAAATTATGTCTGAGTGACACTGACATATATAGTTATGGGTAAATGCATATTTGATGGCGTTAACATAACAGCATGTTTAAGGTAACAGCAGCCTTACAGAAGATGATGGTAGGCACAGGCAGCAGTAGTGGCATGAAGGCAGCGCTTTGTGATTACAAATCTATTTTTCCTGAAATGGCGGCAAAAAAAAACTTAATTGAAAAATGCATAATTTTGCGCGGGGTGACATGTAAAAACCTATTTAGGAAAACCTTTTTAACTTGTGAAATTGGAAATACTGTATTTTTCAGACCATAAGACACACTTAGAATATAGAGGAGGAAAATAAGTAAAACCTCAGATCAGACCCCCAAGCTCCATCAGACATCAGATCAGACCCCCAGGCTCCATTAGACCTCAGATAAGACCCCATCAGACTCCCATTCCTCCTCAGACCTCAGATCAGCCCCCTATCATACCTTCGTTCCTCCTCAGACCTCTGATCAGACCCCCATCATACCTCCAAGCTCCATCAGACCTCTGTATCAGACCACCCCATTACTCCTCAGATCAGACCCCCATTGTACCCCTTTCCTCCTCAGACCTCAGATCAGACCTCAAGCACCATAAGACAATAAATGAACTTCCCTCTTCTACTTTGGACTACGCTAACACTCACCGCTCACTGGTCTTCTGCAGGTCTGCTTTGCACTGTGACTTGATGTTGCACAGCTTCAGGTCATAGTGTGCGTCTATACTGTACGCAGTCAGGACTAGTGCAGTGAGGCACACAGAAGAAGACAAGAGAGTGGTGAGTACAGCAAGCACAGAGCTTCCCTCACCATTCCCCATGCCTCCTGCATGCTGAGGATCGCTTCAGTAGTGGAAGCATTCACACTTTTTGGTGAGAAAAGTGCATCTTTTTATCTGAAAATTACAGTAGGTCCTTTTAAACAACACAACTCCTTTAAATCTATGAAAATCATAGAGTGAAGAATCAAAACTCGAAGGTGTGTTTTGGCATTAAAGCAGGAGACATCTCAAACGTAATGTACATATGAAGAAAGTAAATATTCCAATCGAAGTTAATGAACTAAAATGAGCCATTCTTTTCTGGGAAAAAAACGCCTATATATTTCAGGCATGAACAGATATTTTTTTTTCTTCTCTACTGAATATAATTTGTAATATTCTTTTTTATGGTAGTGAATGTTAATGGCATCCACATCCTGCGAAACGTTAACAAATTCATTTAAAATCTAATTATAGCTCTCCGTAATGTCTCATCTGGTAATGAACTTTAATTTAAGGCCACACGTATCACCTATTGTATTAAGCATTGAGTCAGTTTCAACTTGATGTATGGCTGTCATATTAAAACTGTGTGAAATAGGTAATTTGATGATGGAATAGAAAAATGAATGAGACTTCTTAATGTTATTGAGAAATATAGAAACAGTATATGAATTGTGAAAGAGAAATGATTTAATAAAAAGGTAACAGAGTTGAAATTGAGAAAGAAATGATAAGATTTATAGCTAAAATTATAACTTTATTAAATGCATCACACAAATAAAAGGGGAGGGGGCAATGAGGGATGGAAAATACAACTCATGGTCATGTTTTATACAGAACCTTACACGGAATCTCTCAGCAGTTGTGACTATGCTAAATGTCTGACAGCACTAGACAGGAACTGGGAAGAGCAGTAGAAACATACATTTTATTATCTGGGGTAGTGTGAATATGGAATCTTATTATGCTGGGTTGCAAGTGCACTGGAGAAAGAAGTGGAGACAGAAGTGCTTCTGCTCTCTGTGACGAGCTACATCTCAGCATCTTCCCTCTACTCTGTGGGACAGTTGTAGTGGTCTCCTGATTGGATGCTTCATCTGTCATTTGTCATTCAGAACAGACAAATGGGCTGTATGCAGCTCAATGCCCAAGTGCCACCTCCTGGGCACTTGCAGGAGCAAAATCTGGCAGAATAAAAGTATATATTCAACTGCTCCAAAGCTGCTCTCCCCAGTCCCTACCAAGTTCAGTCAGCAGCTTAGCAAAAGTGTTGACAGACGTCCTTTAATTCTGCTGCTACAGAGGTGAAAATATTGTACATACTGTATTTCATATGCCTTCAATTTCATGAAAAAAAAATGTGGCATGCTCAAATTAATATCATATCAAGAAATTCATTTCTGAAATAAGCACTGCTTCTAAAAAGTGTGCCATAAAAATATATTTATATGTTGTGGCCACAGCTGTAACAACATGCATGTTCAATTGGATGTTTTATAATGCTGCTGCTGGATAAATTTGCGATTTTATGGTTAGACTTAAAAGCGTTATCCAATATCATAAACTGCCAGCCATGTGCCAGGCCCCCCACACTGAATATACTTACCTAGGTTCCTGCTCCCTTAGCCGCTCCTGGTCCCTGCACCGCCACTCCTGCTTCTCCCTGTGCACCGATGAAAACATCCGGTGTCGGGGGGGAGCAACCAATGGCAGGCGGAGACAGGGTCGAGCCTCCCTAGCATCACCTGCGATCCTAGAGAGGCTCAGCCATGTCTGCCATTGACTGCTCCCCCCCCCCCCCCCAAATCTCGGATGTTTTCATCGAAGCATGGGGAGAAGCAGCAGCGGTGGTGCAGGGACCAGGAGTGGTGCGGTAGAGGGGTAATCGATATGAGGGGCCCGGATTAGGTCCCGATGCGTCGCGGATGCATTCAGTGAAAACCATTCAGTTTTGCCTGTGATTGCGTTCAGTTGTTAAGTTTTTCCGTTCGTGTGCAATGCGTTTTGATGCGTTTTTCACGCGCGTGATAAAAAACTGAACGATTACAAACAACATCTTCTAGCAACTAGTGTTGAGCGAACAGTTCGAGCATCGTTCGGGTTCGTACCGAATTTTGGGGTGTCCGGGACCCGGACCCGAACCCGGACATTTTCAAAAAAGTTCGGGTTCGGGTTCGTCGTTCGGCATGTATTTAGGCGCATTTTGAAAGGCTGCAAAGCAGCCAATCAACATGCATCATACTACTTGCCCTAAGATGCCATCTCAGCCATGCCTACTATTGGCAAGGCTGTGATTGGCCGAGTGCAGCATGTGACTCAGCCTCTTTATAAGCTTGTGCGCACGTCGGGACGTGCTCACTCCCGATGTGAATAGAACAGGGATAGACGCAGCTGATGCTAGGGCGAGAATAGGGAGGGATAATTGAATACTTCTCTCCTCCACCTGTGATTCATCTGAACAACTGCAGCTGAGCTGCTTTTTTGATAGGGATTGGCTATTTTTAGAGTGGCCAGAGTGATTTTTCCATCCACATGTACCTGGGCTGACCGCCGGCCGCCATTTTGCGACTTGTAGTGCTGCAGCAGAAGCTGCCACAGTGTGCATTCCAAAGCTCCAAACAAGTCAGACATCTACACCTGGGATTCAGACCAATAGCGATTTAGCAGCACAGTCCAAGGCTATTTTTTTAAAGGTTGTGCAGACCATTTTGTGGCACATGTTACTGGGCTGATAGGCGGTGGCCATCTTGGGACTAGTGCTGCAGCACAATCTCTCCCAACGTCCATTAATCACTTGTAATAGTGGTCTGTGCCATAGAAATCCTACATCAGGGACTTGGGTGTGCTTGTGTCACCCCTACTAATACCAGTCCACCTGTAATCCATACAGTCAAAAGACTGAAAGTATTCCAGTGAGGGAATTTTTTTTATTTAAAAAGGCCAAGTTAGTTTATCTGGCGTTCAATATACTAGATACAGTTAGGCCTGCGTTTCATACATCTGGAATTAGCAAATTAATGTGCTGGGGTTGGGAAAACATATATGTACCCATACTAGAATCTGTCAAAGAAAGCGGTACTCACATATAACAGTCATTCCATCTGTAATCCATACAGTCAAAAGACTGAAAGTATTCCAGTGAGGGAATTTTTTTATTTAAAAAAGGCCAAGTTAGTTTATCTGGCGTTCAATATACTAGATACAGTTAGGCCTGCGTTTCATACATCTGGAATTAGCAAATTAATGTGCTGGGGTTGGGAAAACATATATGTACCCATACTAGAATCTGTCAAAGAAAGCGGTACTCACATATAACAGTCATTCCATCTGTAATCCATACAGTCAAAAGACTGAAAGTATTCCAGTGAGGGAATTTTTTTATTTAAAAAAGGCCAAGTTAGTTTATCTGGCGTTCAATATACTAGATACAGTTAGGCCTGCGTTTCATACATCTGGAATTAGCAAACTAATGTGCTGGGGTTGGGAAAACATATATGTACCCATACTAGAATCTGTCAAAGAAAGCGGTACTCACATATAACAGTCATTCCATCTGTAATCCATACAGTCAAAAGACTGAAAGTATTCCAGTGAGGGAATTTTTTTATTTAAAAAGGCCAAGTTAGTTTATCTGGCGTTCAATATACTAGATACAGTTAGGCCTGCGTTTCATACATCTGGAATTAGCAAACTAATGTGCTGGGGTTGGGAAAACATATATGTACCCATACTAGAATCTGTCAAAGAAAGCGGTACTCACATATAACAGTCATTCCATCTGTAATCCATACAGTCAAAAGACTGAAAGTATTCCAGTGAGGGAATTTTTTATTTAAAAAGGCCAAGTTAGTTTATCTGGCGTTCAATATACTAGATACAGTTAGGCCTGCGTTTCATACATCTGGAATTAGCAAACTAATGTGCTGGGGTTGGGAAAACATATATGTACCCATACTAGAATCTGTCAAAGAAAGCGGTACTCACATATAACAGTCATTCCATCTGTAATCCATACAGTCAAAAGACTGAAAGTATTCCAGTGAGGGAATTTTTTTATTTAAAAAAGGCCAAGTTAGTTTATCTGGCGTTCAATATACTAGATACAGTTAGGCCTGCGTTTCATACATCTGGAATTAGCAAACTAATGTGCTGGGGTTGGGAAAACATATATGTACCCATACTAGAATCTGTCAAAGAAAGCGGTACTCACATATAACAGTCATTCCATCTGTAATCCATACAGTCAAAAGACTGAAAGTATTCCAGTGAGGGAATTTTTTTATTTAAAAAAGGCCAAGTTAGTTTATCTGGCGTTCAATATACTAGATACAGTTAGGCCTGCGTTTCATACATCTGGAATTAGCAAACTAATGTGCTGGGGTTGGGAAAACATATATGTACCCATACTAGAATCTGTCAAAGAAAGCGGTACTCACATATAACAGTCATTCCATCTGTAATCCATACAGTCAAAAGACTGAAAGTATTCCAGTGAGGGAATTTTTTTATTTAAAAAGGCCAAGTTAGTTTATCTGGCGTTCAATATACTAGATACAGTTAGGCCTGCGTTTCATACATCTGGAATTAGCAAATTAATGTGCTGGGGTTGGGAAAACATATATGTACCCATACTAGAATCTGTCAAAGAAAGCGGTACTCACATATAACAGTCATTCCATCTGTAATCCATACAGTCAAAAGACTGAAAGTATTCCAGTGAGGGAATTTTTTTTATTTAAAAAGGCCAAGTTAGTTTATCTGGCGTTCAATATACTAGATACAGTTAGGCCTGCGTTTCATACATCTGGAATTAGCAAACTAATGTGCTGGGGTTGGGAAAACATATATGTACCCATACTAGAATCTGTCAAAGAAAGCGGTACTCACATATAACAGTCATTCCATCTGTAATCCATACAGTCAAAAGACTGAAAGTATTCCAGTGAGGGAATTTTTTTATTTAAAAAGGCCAAGTTAGTTTATCTGGCGTTCAATATACTAGATACAGTTAGGCCTGCGTTTCATACATCTGGAATTAGCAAACTAATGTGCTGGGGTTGGGAAAACATATATGTACCCATACTAGAATCTGTCAAAGAAAGCGGTACTCACATATAACAGTCATTCCATCTGTAATCCATACAGTCAAAAGACTGAAAGTATTCCAGTGAGGGAATTTTTTTATTTAAAAAAGGCCAAGTTAGTTTATCTGGCGTTCAATATACTAGATACAGTTAGGCCTGCGTTTCATACATCTGGAATTAGCAAACTAATGTGCTGGGGTTGGGAAAACATATATGTACCCATACTAGAATCTGTCAAAGAAAGCGGTACTCACATATAACAGTCATTCCATCTGTAATCCATACAGTCAAAAGACTGAAAGTATTCCAGTGAGGGATTTTGCTTATAAAAAATAATATATTTCATTGTGGTGCGAGTTGAATCGCAACAATGAAGAAAAATACTATTAAGGGACGAGGGCGCGGTCGTGGTGGTGTCCGTGGAGCCTCTGTTGCTGGTAGAGGACGTGGCCGTTCGGCCCCAGGCGCACACAGTAGGGAACGAACTCCCTCAACTAGCCGGCAGAATGTACCGCAATATCTCGTGGGGCCCAATGCCGCTCTTAGGATGGTAAGGCCTGAGCAGGTACAGGCATTAATCGATTGGGTGGCCGACAGTGCTTCCAGCACGTTCACCACATGGTCTTCCACCCAGTCTTCTGCGGAAGCGCACAGGTGGCACCTGAAAACCAAGCCCATCAGTCTGTCACATCACCCCCAAGCATATCAGGGAAACGGTCTGAGCCACAAGTTATGCAGCAGTCTCTTCTTCTGTTTGAAGACTCTGCTTCCAGGGTTTCCCAGGGGCGTCCACCTAGCCCTTCCCCAGTGGAGGAAGACATACCATGCACTGACGCACAACCACTTATGTCTCCAGATGAAGAGGACATGGGAATACCACCTCATCGGAGTCCGCACGTCTCTGATGATGACGAAACACAGGTGCCCACTGCCGCGTCTTTTTGCAGTGTGCAGACTGAACAGGAGGAGGTCAGGGAGGAGACTGGGTGGAAGACGATGCAGAGGACGATGAGGTCTTAGACCCCACATGGACTGAAGGTCGTGGCGATGACTTTCACAGTTCAGAGGAAGAGGTAGTGGTGAGACCGAGACAACAGCGAAGCCAAAGAGGGAGCAGGGGGCCAAAGCAGACGAGCCGCCGCCCCAGAGTTCGCCTGCTACTGGACATCGCCAACAGGGACCCAGCCCCACAAAGGCAGCTTCAAAGAGTTCCCTGGCATGGCACTTCTTTAAACAATGTCCTACCGACAAGACCCGAGTGACTTGCACGCTCTGCCATCAGAGCCTGAGGCGAGGCATTAACGTTCTGAACCTCAGCACAACCTGCATGACCAGGCATCTACATGCAAAGCATGAACTGCAGTGGGGTACACACCTTAAAAACCAGGCACTCGCTGAGGCTCCCCTGCTCCCTCTACCGCTGCTGCCTCGGCTTCCGCCTCGAGAGGAATGTTGCCACCTGCCGAGCAGCAAACAGAGGATGTGCCACCGACACCACCACCACCGCCACCGTCAACTAGCGTCTCCACTATATCACACAGCAGCGTTCAGCTCTCAATATCTCAAACCTTAGAGAGGAAGCGCAAATTCCCCCGAGTCACCCTCGAGCCCTTGGCCTGAACGCCAGCATTTCTAAACTGCTGGCCTTTGAAATGCTGTCATTCCGGCTGGTGGACACAGACAGCTTCAAACAGCTGATGGCCATGGCTGTCCCGCAGTATGTGGTTCCCAGCCGCCACTACTTCTCCAAGACAGCCGTGCCTTCCCTGCACATGCAAGTGTCCGATAAAATCAAGTGTGCACTGCGCAGCGCCATTTGTGGCAAGGTCCACCTAACCACAGATACGTGGACCAGTAAGCACGGCCAGGGACGCTATATCTCACTAACTGCACACTGGATGAATGTAGTGGCGGCTGGGCCCCGGCGGACAGTTCCTTGGCGCACGTCCTTCCGCCCCCTAGGATCGCAGGGCATCATTCTCTGCCTCCTGTAGCCTCCTCCTCCTACTCGGCTTCCTCCTCCACTGCTTCCACCAGCTCATCCGGTCAGCCACACACCTTCACCACCAACTTCAGCACAGCCCGGGGTAACGTCAGCAGGCCATTCTGAAACTCATATGTTTGGGGACAGGCCCCACACGCGCAGGAGTTGTGGCGGGGTATTGAACAACAGACCGGCGAGTGGTTTCTGCCGGTGGGCCTCAAGCCAGGCCTGGTGGTATGCGATAATGGGCGAAATCTCGTGGCAGCTCTGGGACTAGCCGGTTTGGCGCACATCCCTTGCCTGGCGCATGTGCTGAACTTGGTGGTGCAGAGGTTCATTCACCACTACCCCAACATGTCAGAGCTGCTGCATAAAGTGCGGGCCGTCTGTGCGCGCTTCCGCCGTTCACATCCTGCCGCTGCTGCGCCTGTCTGCGCTACAGCGGAACTTCGGCCTTCCCGCTCACCGCCTCATATGCGGCGTGCCCACCCGGTGGAACTCCACCTTGCACATGCTGGAGAGACTGTGCGAGCAGCAGCAGGCCATAGTGGAGTTTCAGCTGCAGCACGCTCGCGTCAGTCGTACTGCCGAACAGCACCACTTCACCACCAATGATTGGGCCTCCATGCGAGACCTGTGTGCCCTGCTGCGCTGTTTCGAGTACTCCACCAACATGGCCAGTGGCGATGACACTGTTATCAGCGTTACAATACCACTTCTATGTCTCCTTGAGAAAACACTTAGGGCAATGATGTTAGAGGAGGTGGCCCAGGTGGAGGAGGAGGAGGAGGAGGATGAGGGCTCGTTTCTAACACTTTCGGGCCAGTCTGTTCGAATTGGCTCAGAGGGAGGTTTGTTTAAGCAGCAGAGGACAGGTTCACAGAGTCGCCAGCCAAGGCACTGTACTGGAGGACGAGGAGGATGAGGAGGAGGAGGTGGAGGGGGACGAGGATGGCGCAAGTTCACAGCGGGGTGGCAGCCCAGGCCCATCACTGGTGCGTGGCTGGGGGATACGGTGGACGATGACGATACGCCTCCCACAGAGGACAGCTTGTCCTTACCCATGGGTAGCCTGGCCCACATGAGCGAATATATGCTCCAATGCCTGCTCAACGACAGCAGAGTTGCCCACGTTTTAACGTGTGCAGACTACTGGGTGGCCACCCTGCTGGATCCCCGGTATAAAGACAATGTGCCCACTTTAATTCCTGAACTGGAGCGCGACCGTAAGATGCGCGAGTACAAGCACTGCGCTGATAGAGCGCTCTTGAGAGCATTCCCACATGTCACAGGGGAACAGGTGGAAGGTGAAGGCAGAGGAGTGGCAAGAGGTCGCCAACGCAGCTGTGTCACGGCCAGCTCATCTGAGGGCAGGGTTAGCATGGCAGAAATGTGGAAAAGTTTTGTCTCCACGCCACAGCTATCTGCACCGACACCTGATACGGAGCGTGTTAGCAGGAGGCAGCATTTCACTAACATGGTTGAACAGTATGTCTGCACACCCCTCCACATCCTGACGGATGGTTCGGCCCCATTCAACTACTGGGTTTCGAAATTGTCCACGTGGCCAGAGTTAGCATGTTATGCCTTGGAGGTGCTTTCCTGCCCGCGGCCAGCGTTTTATCTGAGCGGCGTATTCAGCACGGCAGGGCGTCATTACTGACAAGCGCAGCCGCCTGTCCACAGCCAACGTGGACAAGCTGACCTTCATAAAGATGAACCAGGCATGGATCCCACAGGACCTGTCCCTCCCTTGTGCAGAGTAGTCCTTATTAACTGCCTAAAACATGTCTTGTTGTGCTACGGGCCACTTCTTTATTTGATACAAATTTTATGAAACCCACAGTTGAATGAAACTCTTCTCTGTCTGGGCGCCGGGGCCTAACCAGATGAAAGTGGCCGGTTAAACTAACGGGTGACATGAAGCCATAACCTCTGCCATGCTACCTCTGTCTTCTGTCTGGGTGCTGAGGCCTAAGTCAAATAAAGCGGTCTTCTGCTGTGCTGGGGGATATGAAGCTAATCTCTGACCTCTCTCCTCTGTCTGGGTCCAAAGGCCTAAATCACTGAAAGAGGCCTTCTCCTGTGGTGTGTGATATGATGCCAGAATATGTGCTGTGGGGCCTCTCTCCTCTTCCTGGGTGCAGGGGTCAAATAAACTAAATTGTGGCCTACTCCTGTGGTGGTTGATATGATGCCTGATTCTCTGATGTGGAACCTCTCTCCTCTGTTTGGGTGAAGGGGTCAAAGTAACTAAATGGTGGCTTCTCCTGTGGTGGCTGATATGATGCCAGAATATGTGCTGTGGGGCCTCTCTCCTCTTCCTGGGTGCAGGGGTCAAAGTAACTCAATGGTGGCTTCTCCTGTGGTGGCTGATATGATGCCAGAATATGTGCTGTGGTGCCTCTCTCCTCTGTCTGGGTCCAAGGGCCTAAAGTCACTGAAATGGTGGCCTTCTCCTGTGGTGTGTGATATGATGCCTGAATATGTGCTGTGGTGCCTCTCTCCTCTTCCTGGGTGCGGGGTCAAAGTAACTCAATGGTGGCTTCTCCTGTGGTGGCTGATATGATGCCAGAATATGTGCTGTGGGGCCTCTCTCCTCTTCCTGGGTGCAGGGGTCAAAGTAACTAAATGGTGGCTTCTCCTGTGGTGGTTGATATGATGCCTGATTCTCTGCTGTGGGACCTCTCTCCTCTGTCCTGGGTGCAGGGGTCAAAGTCACTCAATAGTGGCCTTCTCCTGTGGTGTGTTGATATGATGCCAGAATATGTGCTGTGGGGCCTCTCTCCTCTTCCTGGGTGCAGGGTCAAATAAACTAAATGGTGGCCTACTCCTGTGGTGGTTGATATGATGCCTGATTCTCTGCTGTGGAACCTCTCTCCTCTGTCTGGGTGAAGGGGTCAAAGTAACTAAATGGTGGCTTCTCCTGTGGTGGCTGATATGATGCCAGAATATGTGCTGTGGGGCCTCTCTCCTCTTCCTGGGTGCAGGGGTCAAAGTAACTCAATGGTGGCTTCTCCTGTGGTGGCTGATATGATGCCAGAATATGTGCTGTGGTGCCTCTCTCCTCTTCCTGGGTGCAGGGGTCAAAGTAACTCAATGGTGGCTTCTCCTGTGGTGGTTAGTATGATGCCAGAATATGTGCTGTGGGGCCTCTCTCCTCTTCCTGGGTGCAGGGGTCAAAGTAACTCAATGGTGGCTTCTCCTGTGGTGGCTGATATGATGCCAGAATATGTGCTGTGGTGCCTCTCTCCTCTGTCTGGGTCCAAAGGCCTAAATCACTGAAAGAGGCCTTCTCCTGTGGTGTGTGATATGATGCCTGAATATGTGCTGTGGTGCCTCTCTCCTCTTCCTGGGTGCGGGGGTCAAAGTAACTCAATGGTGGCTTCTCCTGTGGTGGTTAGTATGATGCCAGAATATGTGCTGTGGGGCCTCTCTCCTCTTCCTGGGTGCAGGGGTCAAAGTAACTCAATGGTGGCTTCTCCTGTAGTGGCTGATATGATGCCAGAATATGTGCTGTGGGGCCTCTCTCCTCTTCCTGGGTGCAGGGGTCAAAGTAACTCAATGGTGGCTTCTCCTGTGGTGGTTGATATGATGCCTGATTCTCTACTGTGAAACCTCTCTCCTCCATCTGGGTGTAGGGGTCAAAGTCTTTCAAAGTCGCCTTCTCCTGTGTTGATTGATATAAAGCTGATGGTTGTGCCATCTGACATAGTTGCCAGGGTCTGATTCAATGGGGGCCTACTCCTGTGGTGGGTGATCTAAATGCCTGATTCTCTGCTGTGAAACCTCTCTCCTCCGTCTGGGTGTAGGGGTCAAAGTCTTTCAAAGTCGCCTTCTCCTGTGCTGATTGATATGAAGCTGATGGTTGTGCCATCTGACATGGTTGCCGGGGTCCCATTAAATTGGGGCCTACTCCTGTGGTGGGTGATCTAAATGCCTGATTCTCTGCTGTGTAACCTCTCTCCTCCGTCTGGGTGTAGGGGTCAAAGTAACTAAATGGTGGCCTACTCCTGTGGTGGGTGATATGATGCCAGAATATGTGCTGTGGGGCCTCTCTCCTCTTCCTGGGTGCAGGGGTCAAAGTAACTCAATGGTGGCTTCTCCTGTGGTGGCTGATATGATGCCAGAATATGTGCTGTGGTGCCTCTCTCCTCTGTCTGGGTCCAAAGGCCTAAATCACTGAAAGAGGCCTTCTCCTGTGGTGTGTGATATGATGCCAGAATATGTGCTGTGGTGCCTCTCTCCTCTTCCTGGGTGCGGGGGTCAAAGTAACTCAATGGTGGCTTCTCCTGTGGTGGCTGATATGATGCCAGAATATGTGCTGTGGGGCCTCTCTCCTCTTCCTGGGTGCAGGGTCAAAGTAACTCAATGGTGGCTTCTCCTGTGGTGGCTGATATGATGCCAGAATATGTGCTGTGGGGCCTCTCTCCTCTTCCTGGGTGCAGGGGTCAAAGTAACTCAATGGTGGCTTCTCCTGTGGTGGCTGATATGATGCCAGAATATGTGCTGTGGGGCCTCTCTCCTCTTCCTGGGTGCAGGGGTCAAAGTAACTAAATGGTGGCTTCTCCTGTGGTGGTTGATATGATGCCTGATTCTCTGCTGTGTAACCTCTCTCCTCCCGTCTGGGTGTAGGGGTCAAAGTAACTAAATGGTGGCCTACTCCTGTGGTGGGTGATATGATGCCTGGTTCTCTGCTGTGGGACCTCTCTCCTTTGTCTGGGTGCTGTGGTCAAAATAATAGTAAGTGACCTTCTCCATTGGTGGGTGACTTGAAGCCTGATTCTGTGCTATGGGACCTCACTCCAATTAATATTGTTTAATTTTTATTTATTTTATGTTAACTCATCATTTCCCTATCTACATTTGTTTGCAGGGGATTTAACTACATTTTGCTGCCTTTTGCAGCCCTCTAGCCCTTTCCGGGTGTGTTTTACAGCCTTTTTAGTGCCCAAAAGTTCGGGTCCCCATTGACTTCTATGGGGTTCGGGTTCGGGATGAAGTTCGGGTCGAGTTCGGATCACGAACCCGAACATTTTTCGAAAGTTCGGCCGAACTCGTCGAACCCGAACATCCAGGTGTTCGCTCAACTCTACTAGCAACCATCAGTGAAAAACGCAAAGCACCCGCACTTGCTTGCGGATGCAATGCATTTTTCATGCAGCCCATTCACTTCTATGGCCCCTTTCACATGGGCGAGTTTTCCACGCGGGTGCAATGCATAATGTGAACGCATTGCACCGGCACTGAATCCTGACCCATTCATTTCAATGGGTCTGTGTACATGAGCGTTTTTTTCACGCATCACTTGCGTGAAAATCGCAGCATGTTCTATATTCTGCGTTTTTCATGCAGCCCTAGCCACATAGAAGTGAATGGGGCTGCGTGAAAAACGCAATTGTGTCCGCAAGCAAGTGCGGGTGCGTTGCGTTTTTCACTGATGGTTGCTAGGAGATGTTGTTTGTAAACCTTCAGTTTTTTATCACGCGCTTGAAAAACGCATCAAAACGCATTGCACACGAACGGATAAAACTGAACGCCATCGCAGGCAAAACTGAATGGCTTTGCCTGTGAAATCGCACAGGTTTCACTGAATGCATCCCCAACGCATGCGGACCTAATCCGGACACGCTCGTCTGAAAGAGGCCATAGAAGTGAATGGGGCTGCGCGAAAAACGCATTGCATCCGCAAGCAAGTGCAGGTGCGTTGCGTTTTTCATGGATGGTTGCTAGGAGATGTTGTTTGTAAATCTTCAGTTTTTTATCACGCGCGTTAAAAACGCATCAAAACGTATTGCACCCGCGCGGAAAAAACTGAACAACTGAACGCAATCGCAAGTAAAACTGAATGGCTTTGCCTGTGAAATCGCACAGTTTTCACTGAACGCATCCTCAACGCATCCGGACACGCTTGTGTGAAGGGGGCCTATGGGGCTAGAGCTGCGTGAAAAACGCAGAATATAGAACATGCTGCGATTTTCACGCAACACACAAGTGATGCGTGAAAGAAAACGCTCATGTCCACAGACCCATTGAAATGAATGGGTCAGGATTCATTGCGGATGCTATGCTTTCACGTCACGCATTGCACCCACGCGGAAAACTCGCTCGTGTGAAAGGGTTCATCTGCTGTAACAACATCCGGACAGCCCCCCAAAAAGCCCTTTTTGGAGCTGGTACATCGGTCTGCCTTCTATTTATTTTTTCTATACATATATTGCAGTTGCCTGCTCGTGTGTGAGAGGCCGCAGGCCCACAGACTGTACTGTGTGCACACCACTCATATAGGGTCACAGTACCTTGCAGATAAAAAAAAGTCATTTAATTTTTACCCTTTAATATAATTGCAGTTGCCTGCCAGTGTGTGTCAGGCCCACAGACTGTACTGTGCCCACTGCCCACCACTCATATAGGGTGTCACAGTAGATTGCACGGAGCACGTGCAGTGACCTAAAATTCAAACGAAGCGGAGCGAGCATGGGTCTTTTTTCATCTTCCGGTCTATTCACTACACCGGCCCTGGCCCTGATAAGGGACAAAACAAAGATTAAACTGATAGGAATAGTACTTAGTTAACACTAGTTGCATTGGTGGCAAATTCCATTGCAGGTGCTCTAAATTAGAAGGAAGCGGACAGAGCAAGCTTTTTTCTCTATCTCCCCATGCAAGGTTTCAATTCAATACATGTACCCTGATAGGGGACTTAACAAAGATTAAAATGGTAAGAATAGTAGTTCACACTATTTGTATTGGTGGCACAGTACATTGCGCAGCGCACGCGCAGTGCCCCAAATTGGAAATAAGAGGACCGACCAATCATCTTTTTCCATCTCCCGGTTCCTAAAATCTATTCGAAACACGTCCCCTA
This sequence comes from Bufotes viridis, assembly GCA_033119425.1. Lineage (NCBI taxonomy): Eukaryota > Metazoa > Chordata > Amphibia > Anura > Bufonidae > Bufotes > Bufotes viridis. The sequence continues at coordinate 61,840,873 of CM065591.1, read as the reverse complement.
ATAGGGGATGTAACAGGGATTAAACTGATAGGAATAGTACTACTTAACACACCACTTATATAGGGTGGCATAGTACATTGCACGGCGCACACGCAGTACCCCAAATTGGAAGGAAGAGGACCGACCAACCATCTTTTTCCATCTCCCGGTTCCTAAAATCTATTCCATACACCGGCTCCTGATAGGGGACAAAACAGAGATTAAACTGGTAAGAACAGATTTTTTTTATTAAAAAAAAAAGGACAGCCTCTGCGGAGCTGGGTATTTTTTGGCCACGTTACTGAACGCTCATGCACAATGGCTGTAGGCTCATGCGTCCTTTTGCGGAGGTGACAAACCTGGTCAGTCAAACCCAAGGCAACATCATAAACCTCATCCCATATGCGTTTTTTCTGGAGCGTGCCCTGCGAAGAGTGCTGGATCAGGCCGTAGATGAGTATGAAGAGGAAGAGTTGTGGTCACCATCACCACCAGAAGCAGCCTTGTCGTCGTTAATTGCTGGACCTGCGGCAACGTAGAGAGAGGAATCTGAAGAAGAGGAGTCAGAGGAGGAAGGTGGCTTTGAGGAGGTGGAATACCAACCACAGCAGGAGTTCCAGGGGGCTTGTTGTCACCTTTCGGGAACCCTTGGTGTTGTACGTGGCTGGGTGGAGGAAGAGACCTTCAATGACGTCAGTGAGGACAAGGAACGGGACATAGATAGCTTGGTATCCAACCTTGTGCAAATGGGGAGTTTGCGGTTGTGCAAATGGACTGTTTGTGGTTGTTTGCGGTGCGTTAAACGTGGAGTTTGGTCTGTTAGAGTTTGGTCAGTCACTGTGAAGCGGGCATAACCCTTATACTACCTGATCGATACAACATCATACCTGATCCTATACACACACTGGATGTTTTAAAGCGCATTATTCCAAACAGTTTAGGAATGTTAGGTGATATATGCCCTTTATGGATTAAAACCCGACTCTGCGTCAACTACGTAATTTTCCATGGGAGTTTTGCCATGGATCCCCCTCCGGCATGCCACAGTCCAAGAGTTAGTCCCCTTGAAACAACTTTTCAATCACTATTGTGGCCAGAAAGAGTCCCGGTGGGTTTTTAAATTTGCCTGCTTATTGAAGTCTATGGCGGTTCGCCCAGTTCGCCTGTTCGCAAACATTTGCGGAAGTTTGCGTTCGCCAACGGAAAATTTTATGTTCACGACATCTCTAGTCATCAATATATGATCAGTAAGAAAAACAAAGTTAAGGGACTGTGGTGCACTCCCGGAATCCCCAAACAGAGAGGATCCTTTCTCCAATTCTCCTTCCTTATCCGCCAACACTGCTACTGTGTCCCAATGCGGTGCCGCTCCACAGTTTTTCCCACGTCTGATCAACCTGTAATATCAGAAATCAGGGAGCAAAATAGTGAAGCACCGTAAGCACTTTAGGCTAAAAAATAAATTTATTCTACTCACAAGAGTTGATTAAAAACAAGGCAAACTCCGGTTTCCTAGAGTCCGCCCAACCTAGGTTTCAGCCCTCCTTCTTCAGGGGTGTCTCTTGTGAGCAAAATTAATTCCTCGTTTAACCTTAAGTGCCTGTGGTTTTACTATTTTGCTCCCTGATTCCTGATTTTACAGGTTGGTCGGACATAGTAGCAGTGTTTGGCAGCATAAGGAGAATTGGAGGAAGGATCTGGCATCCGACTTATCCTCTCAGTTTGTAGATTACAGAAGAGCAGTGCAGTCCCTTAAATTTGTTTTACTTGCCTAAAGTGAATTAAACCGACATCATGAAGGACTAGCAATACTCACAGTATGAGATACAACCCGTTTTTTCTCTGCATACTTTATAATATAATCATAGCTTGATTAGCCATAGCCATAGCTTGATAAAGCAATTGAAACGTTGCCGGAGCACTGGGTCAATAAATGAACGTTTAATTTTGGATTTTTTGGAGTGCTGCCTTGCTTTTTTGGATTTTATATATATATATATATATATATATATATATATTTATATAAATGCTTTTCTTGTGCAAAAGTTGTGAAACAAAAAAAGGAAACATATAGCAATGCTAATTAGAGTTGAGCGAACACCTGGATGTTCGGGTTCAAGAAGTTCGGTCGAACTCCCTGAAAATGTTCGGGTTCGGGATCCGAACTCGACCTGAACTTCACCCCGAACCCTATTAAAGTCAATGGGGACCCGAACTTTTGGGCACTAAAAAGGCTGTAAAATAGTCCAGGAAAGGGCTAGAGGGCTGCAAAAGGCAGCAAAATGTAGGTAAATCCCCCGCAAACAAATATGGATAGGGAAATGAATTAAAATAAAATAAAATAAATAAAAAATAACCAAAATCAATTGGAGAGAGGTCCCATAGCAGAGAATCAGGCTTTATGTCACCCACCAATGGAGAAGGCCACTTTTACTTGTTTAGGCCCCAGCACCCAGACAGAGGAGAGAGATCCCATAGCAGAGAATCAGGCTTCATGTCACCCACCAATGCAAAAGGCCACTTTCAGTTATTTAGACCCCAGCACCCAGACCCAAACTTGTCCAGTCATAGCTGGAACACCAGATTTACGGTATTTCTATTTTTGTTACTTAATTTCACCCCAGAAAATAATATATCCTTTGACGGAACACCATGAAACTTGTCCAGGTATTTCTATTTTTGCAACTGAATTTCACCCCAGAAAATAATATATCCTTTGACGGACACTATGAAACTTGTCCAGTCACAGCTGGAACACCAGATTTATGGTATTTCTATTTTTGCAACTGAATTTCACCTCAAAAAATAATATATCCTTTGACGGACACTATGAAACTTTTCCAGTAACAGCTGGAACACCAGATTTGCGGTATTTCTATTTTTGCAACTGAATTTCACCCCAGAAAATAATATATCCTTTGATGGACACTATGAAACTTGTCCTGTCACAGCTGGAACACCAGATTTGCGGTATTGCTATTTTGGTAATTGAATTTCAACCCAGAACAAAAGCTATACTTTTTCGGACACTATGAAACTTGTCCAGCCACAGCTGAAACCACTGATTTAGGGTATTGCTATTTTGGCAATTGAATTTCACCCCAGAACAAAAGCTATCCTTTGACGGACACTATAAAACTTGTCCTGCCACAGCAGAATCCACTGATTTAGGGTATTGCTATTTTGGAAATTGAATTTCACCCCAGAAAAAAATAATATATTGTTTGCCAGACAGTATTACACTTGGCTAGCCACAGCTGGAACACCAGATTTAGGGGATTGCTATTTTTTTAAGTGAATTTCACCTCTCAATAAAATATAGAAAATTCTATACTAAGTTTCTAGGGGTGACAATAAGCACAGTCAAGCCCCTGATGTAGTACATGGCAAAAAAAAAAACTACTATTGATGGATTAATGGATTTAGTGGCAGCTTTTGATGGCGCACCACAAGACACAAAATGGCCGCTGATCACCCCAGAAAAAAGTTGACAGAAAAACACTCTGGACAGCCTGAAAACAGTGAGCAATTAACTAGCAGAAGTTGAATGATTCACAGCTGTAGATCGATCACTTCATTACGTGTTTTTGCTGAGTTAATCCCTGCCTAATCTCGCCCTAACAGCAGCTGCATCCTATCTCTATACAGTTCGGGTTCGCTTATCCCTAATGCTAATACTGGGTCAATTTCTTTACTGTAAAATGTGGTCTGTAATCTTTCAAGGGCTCATGTACATTTACTAATAGAAATCTTAAAGGGGTTCGACAGATTTTCATTACTGATTATCTATTCTATTCACTTCAATGGGGCTGAGCCGCGCCCCAAGCCAGTGAAATAGTTGTGATCACTGGCCTAAGGGAAACAGTAAGAAGCCTGCAGTGCTACTGTGAGTACTGCTGCTACTGTGGGCTCCTGGCTGCCAGACCCCTGCAGATCATCAGTAACATAAAGGTACAGAAGCCCTTTAAATTTTCACTCTCCTGCAGACTGATATGGATTATTATTTATAATTTATGTAGAATATTTTTTTAAAACAGCACAATATTATGGATTTTCTAGATGTACAGAACTGTGCAAAAGTTTTAGACATGTGTGGAAAATGCTGCATAGTAACAATGCTTTCAAAAATAGAAATGTGAATAGTTTATTTTTCTCAATTAACAAAAAGCAATGTGAATGATCAAGAGATAAATCCAAACCAAATCAATATTTGATGTGACAACCTTTTAGTTGAAAACAGCATTGATTCTTCTAGGAAAACTTCCACACCTTTTCTTAAGGAGCTCAGCAGCGAGATTAATTCTCTTTTGCAACGTATTCTAGGTGGAGAAGACATTGTTCTTCAGTTTGCAGGTGGGCCCGCTTTTGTTCAGAGCCACTGTGACTTTTAAACTGATGCTGAATAGAGAGAAATGTATGCCTCTTTCACACGGACGTCACGTTTGACACCCGTATAAGAGGCGGGTGCGTTGTAGGAAAATGCGCAATTTTTCTGCTCGAGTGCAAAGCGTTTTAATGTGTTTTGCACGAGCGTGGGAAAAATCGGCATGTTTGGTACCCAGACCCAAACCTGGACTTCATCACTGAAGTTCGGTTTTGGGTTGAGTATTCTGTAGATTTTATTATTTTCCCTTATAACATGGTTATAATGGAAAATATTAGCATTCTCAATACAGAATGCTTAGTAAAATGTGGATTAAGGGGTTAAAAATAAAAAAATTAACTCACCTTATCCACTTGATCGCGTAGTTGCCGATCTCTTCTGTCTTCTTCAAGCATTATCTGCTGGCAAAGGACCTGTGATGACGTCACCGAGCTCATCACATGTCCAATCACATGGTCCATCATGGTGATGGACCATGTGATTGGACCATGTGATGTGACATCACCACAGGTACTTTAGGTGGCAGCTAATGCTTGAAGAAGACAGAAGAGATCGGCAACTACGCGATCAAGTGGATAAGGTGAGTTAATTTTTATTTTTAAACCCTTAATCCACATTTTACTAAGCATTCTGTATTGAGAATGCAATTATTTTCCCTTATAACCATGTTATAAGGGAAAATAATAAAGATCGGGTCCCGTCTCTTAGCAACCTTGCGGAAAAATTGCACTGCATCCGCACTTGTTTGCGGATGCTTGCGATTTTCCAGCAGCCCCATTCACTTCTATGGGGCCTGCGTTGTGCGAAAAACGCACAATATAGAGCATGCTGCGATTTTCACGCAACGCAGAAGTGATGCGTGAAAATAACCGCTCATGTGCATAGCCCCATAGAAATGAATGGGTCCGGATTCAGTGCGGGTGCAATGCGTTGAACCTGCCCGGAAATCATGCCCGTGTGAAAGGGGCCTTAGAGTATACCTAAAGTTTGTTATGTGCTAGCACTCTATAGATGCTTCTAGATTTCCCCATAAATAGTACAAATATATAAATTGAACTTAATTTTTTTCCCTAAACTACATTATTTTAATACATAAAAGGCACGCTTGTGTTGCCAATGACTCCATTCTTTTCTGATTGGCTGCAGTGGTCACATGGTGAAATGACTTCAGCCAATCAGCAACAGGCTGAAGCAGACATACATAGTGCTAACTATAACTGCTTGGACATTTTATCAGCCTCTCATCTCCCTGCATGGATTATTCTAATGAATGTACTGTTTTACGTGTAATTTTTATTTAGTAGAGCAGATTTATTAAAGATAGCTAAAAGAAAACAGTGTTTTTACCCATAGCAACCAATCAGATCATAACTTTTATTTTACTACAGCAGTCGAAGAAATGAAAGCAAACCCCTGATTGGGTGATTTGGGCAGCGATCCACTACTCAATACCCATCTTCCTTCTTTAGGCCTCTTTCACACGAGCGTCTCCGGATTAGGTCCGGATGCGTTGCGGATGCGTTCAGTGAAAACTGTGCGATTTCACAGGCAAAGCCATTCAGTTTTGCCTGCGATTGCGTTCAGTTATTCAGTTTTTTCCGCGCGGGTGCAATGCGTTTTTCACGCGCGTGATAAAAAAACTGAAGGTTTACAAACAACATCTCCTAGCAACCATCAGTGAAAAACGCAACGCACCCGCACTTGCTTGCAGATGCAATGCGTTTTTCACTCAGCTCCATTCACTTCTATGGGGCTAGCGTTGCGTGAAAAACGCAGAATATAGAACATGCTGTGATTTTTACGCAACGCACAAGTGATGCGTGAAAAAAAACGCTCATGTACACAGACCCATTGAAATGAATGGGTCAGGATTCAGTGCGGGTGCTGTGCGTTCATGTCACGCATTGCACCCACGCGGAAAACTCGCTCGTGTGAAAGGGGCCTTACTCCTCTGTTACAGAAACAGGCGTATTGAGCAGTGGACTCTGCCAGCAAAAGGCGTAAAGCTGGTTAGAATGTGCCAGTATTGCATGGGTGAAGAGCAGTTTACCATGTATCATGGGGGGTTAGGGTGTTTCTTCATTTCGTAATGCAAAAAATTACATGTGAACATTTTTGCAGACTTTGCTTACGCCCCGAGTCTCAGTGATGTAAAAGATATATGTGCCAAATTTCAAGAAGATTGGATAATATTTAGGGGTTGAACACATTGATCTATTTTATCCATTAGTACATTATAGTTATTACTATTAAAACTAGGTTTTTACCCTCTAATCATTTCATTTCCTTTTTCTTAGCAGGTTTGGTTTCTAAATTTTTAGTCATATTTTCCTTAACTGCCTGAATAAGGCCCCTTTCACACGGGCGAGTTTTCCGCGCGAGTGCAATGCGTGATGTGAACGCATTGCACCCGCACTGAATCCGGACCCATTTACTTCTATGGGGCTGTGCACATGACAGTTGATTTTCACGCATAACTTTTGCGATGCGTGAAAACCGCAGCTTGCTCTATCTTCTGCGTTTTTAACGGAACGCAGGCCCCATAGAAATGAATGGGGCTGCGGGAAAATCGCCAGCATCTGCAAGCAAGTGCGGATGCTTTGCGATGTTCCCGCATGGTTGCTATGCAACCATCGGGATGTGTAACCGGTTCTGTATTATTTCACATTATAACATAGTTATAATGTAAAATAATACCCTTGGCCATCTTCCTAATGTTTAAACAAGTGCAGAATGGGTTAAAAATAATAAACTAATATTAACTTACCTGTTCCATTTGATCGCGAAGCCCGCAGCATCACATGGCCCAATCACCTGCTCCATCACTATGGTGATGGAGCAGGTGATTGGGCCATGTGACCATGTTACATCATCACAGGTCCTTTTCCTACTAGCAAGCTAACGGAGAGGAGGCCGGGCTTCGCGATCAAATGGAACAGGTAAGTTAATATTAGTTTATTATTTTTAACCCATTCTGCACCTGTTTAAACATTAGGAAGATGGCCAAGGGTATTATTTTACATTATAACTATGTTATAATGTGGAATAATACCAGCGGGACAATTTCTGACCCAAACATGCACTTCTGTGAAGAAGTGCAGGTTCGGGTCTGGGTACCAAAAGTGCCGATTTTTCTTCCGCACGTGCAAAACGCATGACAGCGCTTTGCACTCACAGGGAAAAATCGCGGCGATTCCCGTAACGCACCCGCACTGTTTGACGGAGTGCACCCGCAACGCCCGTGTGAAAGGGGCCTAATACGTTCGTCCAAAATAGCTAATCCTACATTTGTTTCTGACAGATACCAAAGGTGTCTCTTAGCAACTGTGAGAGCATTTTTACATCTGCATATGGGTAAGTGCATATATTTCTTTTGCCATTCACCTTGCTTGATGCAGAGCCCCAGGAATCCTGAAAATGAAGTCGTTTTTAGACCAACCTCCTTGGTTACAGCCAGGAGTGAGAGTTGTAATAACATTAATGTACTAATGGATAAAAGTGATCAATGTGTGCAACCCCTAAATACTATCCAATCTTCTTGAAATTTGGCATATATATCTTTTACATCACTGAGACCCGGTGTAAGCAAAGTCATATGAAAATCACATCTTTGGAAAAATGAGACACCCTAGGGAGGGGTGTGTTAAAAAGTCTAAAACCATGAAGTAAAAAAAAAAAAAAAGAAATACTAAAATTATGAATCGACAGGAAGGGGTCTACATATCCTGCCCTGGAAAAATTATCATCCTACATCCCTTTTTCTAGAGCCCATTGTATTTTTTGCAGAATGAATATACATGGACAGAGTGGTAACATACCCAGGGGACAGTGATGGCATACAGGGACAGAGTGGTCATATACCCAGGGGACAGTGATAGCATATAGGGGCAGTGTGGTGACATACCCAGGGGACAGTGATGGCATACAGGGGCAGAGTGGTGACATACCCAGGGGAAAGTGATGGCATACAGGGGCAGGGGTCTCTGGTCCAGCTCCACACATGCCTACATATGACCAGAGATCCCTTGATAAAGGTCACTTGTTGACCGAGACTTCGGGACACGTTATATGGTCATTTATTGCTGTACTTCTTAAACTGGATGAAAAATGAATCTGACATGATGTAACCATATTATACATATAAAGCATCATCTAAAAAGGAATTTTGATGTGCCATAGATCTCTCTTGTCTCTACCAAAACAGATCGACACATTGTCCTCTATGAGCACCCAACTCCAACCAGGGTGTGCAGATCTCAATTTTCCTTTACAATACCCAGGGGACAGCAATACCCAGGGGTAGAGTGGTGAAATACCCAGGAGACAGCAATGGCATACCCATGGGACCGAGTGGTAGCCTCTTGGTGGCAAAGAGGAGGCATAGTTTTCTAGAGCCTGTTGTATTTTTTCCCACAATGGTCTTTGTTACTACTCTATGAATAATAACAATAACATTTTTCTAGGGGGCCCCCATAAAATTGTCTGTATTAAAAATAGAGAGGAAACTTTTTTTGAATGAAAAAAAAAAAAGAAATGAAAGAAAAGAAAAGAAAAAAATGTACGCTGCAGATACATTCAAGTAATGGCAATACAAGTATTTATAGCTTCATAAACTAAGCTGGGTGCTCTGTCTAAAGCCTTATTCTAATTACTTTCAAATCCCCCCCAAAATAATGAGACATTTTAATTTTTCAGAAACAAAGCAATAGCTTTTCTTCTAATACCGATACAAAGTGGAATGTGGTTCTCTTTAGTATAATAAATAGCTTTATCACTGAGGGAAATAAATTATTTTTTGTCTCACAGAAGCTTTTTTTCAGGCGCACAACAGATGTTGTTGCCACAAATTAGTTCATAATTTCTTTCATAACTCAGTCAGAACAACCCTTCAATTTATTGTCAGGAAATGGATTTAGCGCTGCATATAATGTTTGTAATTATGTAACAAAACTGCACTTTGCTAGATGAAAAGCTCAGGCATCAATCACTAGGTTTAGTGTATGGGTAACTTAATCTCTTGTTTTACCAGCTGTGCCTAGCCCTGCCATACCCACAAAGAGTTTTATTCTATTGCTACTGTGTGATGAGTACATGATAGTGATATATATTAAATCTACATATAAGCTTACAGCACTGTGCTACTCTGCCCAGTACTTAAACCAAACTTATATTTTATTTGTTCAATAATATATGTATTGCTATGGTATAGTATTATTATGCCTAATTTGTATGTGTAGTTACAGCACACTAATTATGATGGATTGGAAGCTGCAATCTAATTCACCATAAAAGAAAGGCAATCATGATCATGCAAATTTCGATATTTAGAAATCTATTCATCAAAAGTGTATATTTATCTCATGAGACAATAAGCCGCCTGTTGCGTTGTTCTTGCTAATAACGAAAGACTAAACAATTTTCAGCATCAGTGACTTTATATTATAAAATGAACTTTTTTCATGTATAGCACAGGAAAGAGAACAATTATCTGAAGGGGTTGATCCAGATTATAAAAACAACAACATATCCTTAAAGGGGTTGTCTGGTTTTATGATATTGATGACCTGTCCTGTGGATAGGTCATCACTAGATTGGTGGGTGGTGCAGTGTAATTCCTGCATTATCTCCAATTCAAGAGAATGGGAAGAATAGCTGTAATTAGACTGCACCACCACTACAGTGTAGATGGAGATAAACATTGAAGAGAATAGGTCATATCATGATGTCATGAATAGTGTTGAGTGCAAATATTCAAATTGTGAATTTTAATAGTGAATATCGCCACTTCGAGAATTCGTGAAGATTTAGAATATAGTGCTATATATTCGTATTCACGAATAGTCTCGATTTTTTCCTCTGAACCCATGATCTCTCCCCGCTTCTTGCTTGTGGGCTAATCAGAAGGCTGCAATGTCTTTGTCTGAGCTTAGCAACATCCCTAGCAACCAATATGAAAGTTGCCTACCCCTTACTATATAAGAACCTCCCCAGCAGCCACTTTCAGTTTTTTTTTTCCCGTTCTGAGAGAGACAGTAGTGTATTTTCTGTGCTCTGTGCTTTGCTGTGTCACAGTCACATTACATTAGATAGTTAGTTAGTTAGTTAGTTTATATATATAATACAGATAGTTAGTGGGAGATAGTCAGTGTAGGTTATATTGTGATATAGTGTACGTGATATTTTCCAGTGCAGGGTGTTAGGTAGTGTGATAGGTTCTGCTGTCTATACATACATACATACATACATACATACATAGTGCTGTGATGTCACAAGTTCACAACAATACTTAGGGCACCAATTACTAATATGTAGTCAAACCTGCTAAAATGTGAAGTTGCATGTATTGCACAAAAATTTGCACATCATTAATTGCCGATTTACGCAATCGCAAATATATTCTATCACTCTATCTGCATATAAAGCTATTGTAATGTTCTGCCGTGCCAACCATTTTCTCCAGTCTCAGGAAACTTCTAGCAGCTTGAACCAGCCCTTGAAATGGGCTAATAAAGCGAGTTTTAGAAGTTAGTAGTATATTTCAATTATCCAAGGTGCCCCAATCTGAAGATATCCACGCCTGTGACAGTTTCTGACACCCCCACCTCCAGCCCTCCTTGTGTTGGCATATCATTGGAGAAATGTGTTAAGTGGATAGCCAAGTCTTGACTTAGCTGTTGAAATAAATCAGTCAGTCAGCCCCCTTCACACACAGCATTAACACCTTAGGGGCCAGGCTCATTTTCACCCTAAGGACCAGGCCATTTTTTGCAAAGCTGACCAGTGTCACTTTATGTGTGAATAACTTTAAAACGCTTTTACTTATCTTGCTATTCTGAGATTGTTTTTTCGTCACATATTGTACTTCATGACACTGGTAAAATTGAGTCAAAAAAATTCATTTGCAATTTTCCAAGTTTCAATTTCTCTACTTCTATAATACATAGTAATCTCACCAAAAAAGTAATTAATTTACATTCCTCATATGTCTACTTCATATATGGATCATTTTTGGAATGCCATTTTATTTTTTGGGGACGTTACTAGGCTTAGAAGTTTAGAAACAAATCTTGAAAATTTTCAGACATTTTCAAAAATCCACTTTTTAGCGATCAGTTCAGGTTTGAAGTCACTGTGTGAGGCTTACATAATAGAAACCACCCAAAAATGACCCCATTCTAGAAACTACCCCCCTCAAGGTAGTCAAAACTGATTTTACAAACGTCGTTAATTCTTTAGGTGTTTTCACAAGAGTTATTGGCAAATGGAGATGAAATGTCAGAATTTAGATTTTTGGCAAATTTTCCATTTTAATTCCAGTTTTTAATTCCATTTTTTCCAGTAACAAAGTAAGGGTTATCAGCCAAACAAAACCCAAATTTTATTGCCCTGATTCTGTAGTTTGCAGAAACACCCCATATGTGGTCGTAAACTACTGTATGGCCACGTGACAGGGCATAGAGGGAAAGGAGAGCCATGTGGTTTTTGTAAGGCAGATTTTGCTGGACTGGTTTATCTACACCATGTCCCATTTGAAGCCCCCCTGTGCCCCACTGGGGTGGAAACTCTATAAAAGAGACCCTATTTTCGAAACTACGGGATAAAGAAGCAGTTTTGTTGGGACTATATTTAGCGTACATATGATTTTTGGTTGCTCTATATTACATTTTTATGAGGCAAGGTTACCAAAAATAGAAATTCTGAAATGTATTCTCCATTTGCCATAAACTCTTGAGGAACACCTAAAGGGTTAACAAAGTTTGTAAAATACGTTTTAAATACCTTAAAGGGTGTAGTTTATTAGATGGGGTAACTTTTATGGAGTTTCTACTCTAGGGGTGCATCAGGGGATCTTCAAATTGGACATACCGTCAAAAAAAAAGGCCATTAAAATCTGCCTTCCAGGAACCATATGACGTTCCTTTCCCTTTGCATCCTGCCGTGTGTCCGTATAGCAGTTTACCACCACATATGGGGTGTTTCTGTAAACTTCAGAATCAGGGCAATACATTTTAAGTTTTATTTGGCTGTTCCCAAGGTACTCCAGTTCCCAAGGTACTCCAGCCTGCTCTTTCCCGGTAAGAAAGATCAGGTCCTTGAGGACTGCCTCATAGAACTGAAGAAATTACCCTGTGTTGCCAGTGCACTGGAACAGTAAAAAGAGTTGTGCATGGCAACCTGCACCAAATAGACCACAACTTTTTTGTACTATGCCCAGGTTTTGCGCATGGCGTAATATGGCTTGAGGACTTGATCAGAGAGATCAACTCCTCCCATATACCAATTGTAGTCGACGATAAAATCGGACATGAGGTCCGTTGCCGCATTACCTCGGACAGGGACAGGGGTTATGCCATTACCATGAATTGTGGTTAGTACAAGGACATCCCTCTTGTCCATATAACTGACCAGCAACAGGTTCCCACTGGTAAGGGCATGGGTCTCACCCCTGGGGATAGGTACCAGGAGGGGGTATGTTGGGAGGCCACGTTGATTTTTCCACACGGTCCCACAAGCGGACGTGGATCTGGCGGCGAGGGACTGGAACAAGGGGATACTAGTATAAAAGTTATCCACGTACAGGTGGTAACCCTTATCTAGCAGTGGGTACATAAGGTTCCCACATAAGTTTCTCGCTAACACCCAGAGTGGGGGACATTCTGGGGGTTCAATACGGGAATGTCGCCCCTCGTACACACAAAACTTGTAAGTATACCCTGAGGTACTCTCACAAAGTTTGTACAGCTTCACTCCATACCTCACCTGCTTTGAGGGAACATACTGGCAGAAAATGAGTCTCCCCTTGAAAGCAATGAGAGACTCATCAACTGTGACCTCCCTTCCAGGTACATAGGCCTCCAAAAATTTGGCTCTGAAGTGATCGATGACTGGCCTGATTTTGTACAGGGGGTCATAGGCAGGATCACCTTGGGGGGGGGGGCCTGCTGCATTATCTGCATAATAACACACCTATACGTAAATACTACACAGTCACATAATAATCAACAATACCTTTATTAATTAATAAAAATCTGACATAAACATGATCCACATACAAATACACAATGTTGGTAGGCATAAACAGGATGGAGGAAACGTACCTCCCTAAAAAACATACAAAGGTCTGATCACTGAATAAATATATGGAGGTGGGAGGTTAAAGGGTATACCAGAAATGAAGTACAATAACAAATGGGGTATCACTAAGAAAAGCTAAAGTGCATAAGTGCCAATAAGCATGTAAAATCCTATCAATAGGCTACCCGCTCCCAACCCAAGATGTCAAGAAATAATTATACAGACCAATGTAAACACCCGACGATCGTTTCGCCTTTTGGCTTCCTCAAGGGCACTTATCACACCATCGATCACCATCATATACCGGGTTATAGGGTCACCAGAGACCCGAATAACCCGGAAATGCAACAAACCTCGGCATTGTTCCAGAGTGCCTGCCGAATGATTTCGGCAGGCACTCTGTTCCGATCAGCCCGTACCGCACGGCGGTGATCAGAACTACACAGGGCGTACATGTACGCCCTGTGTCCTTAAGCACCAGGACATCAGGGCGTACCTGTATGCCCTGTGTCCCTAAGAGGTTAATGATGTGCTGACACAGAAAACGTCCAATGTTGAGCGCAAGATAGAATTGGATCTGCTTGATCCTGGTACTGGAGCAATTGTCTTCAGATTGAGGCACATTTGACAACTTAAGTATATTAATGTGTTCTATAACTTGTTATTTAACATAAAAATATTGGGGCACATTTATTAAGACCAGGGTTTTAGATGCCGATCTTAATAAGCCCTATACCTGGCTGTGAATCTGCTGGAGTTATGAAGAGGCGCCAGCCTCTACATAACTTTGGCGGATTCACCACCGCTTCTAAATATAAGACAGCTTCCTTGATGTTTTACTTTTAGACCATTTTCAATGCCTAAACCAAGTTTAGAAAATGGTAAATGAGATAGGCCTTCTTGCTCGTTGCCTTTCCCGCCCACTTCTTTAGACCTCGAGTGAGCAGAGAGAAGTGGCAGATTGCGGTACAAAGAACCTTTGTGCCTCAATCTGCACCAGAAATGCACCAAATTTAGGCGTATTTCTGTTTAATAAATTACCTCCATTAACTTTTTATCTGGACAACCCTTTTTTTTACCCTGTACACACACACGCTCACACACATAGACTTTAAATAAACTTTGCACTGGAATGCTAGGTTTGACTAATATGAAAGATCTACAGTGCTGTGCAAATGTTGTGGGCAGGTGTGGAAAAAGTCCGGAAAGTAAGAATGCTTTCAAAAAAGTGTGAATAGTTTAAATTTAAATGTATTCTGAAGCAGGACAACGACTCCAAACATCCAGCCAATGCTATGAAGAACTATCATCAGCGTAAAGAAGATCAAGAAGTTCTGGACGTAATGATAGGACCTCCACAGAGCCCTGATTTCCACATCATCGATTTTGTTACTTGAAGAGACAAGAGGAGCAAACCTACTCCACAGATCTGTGCTTGATTCTCCGAAATATCTGGAACCTATCTGTATAGTACTACCTTACCAAGTTCATTTAAAAACAGTGTGCAAGAGTACTAAGAAAAACTGATGCTGTTTTGAAGGGAAAGGGAGGTTGCACCAAATATAAATTTTATTTAAATTTCTCTTGTTCATTAATTTTGCTTATTTTTGAAAGCATTATTACGTTGCAGCACTTTTCCTACGTCTGCTTTAAACATTTGCACAGTACTGTATATCTTTTGTTTCAAGTTGCACGTGGTTATTGTGACTCTGCCTACATGAAAAGCTGCAAGCTCTGAGGTCAGTGGGCATTATCTGTGAAGAATGCTCTCCTTGTAGGTTTCCTTCTTCTCTGTGCTGTACATTGTTTTCCTCCTTCCTTGTCTCATACCAAGGTGGCTTCCATAGCATTTTTTGGAGGTAGTAAATTCGCTTAATGGAGTTTACTGAGAAATATGTTATACTGTGTGTGTATACACGAACCAGTGTAATACTATACATGGTTGCAGGTACTGACTATTAACCCCTTAAGTACCTGCCACATTTTAGGTTTTGAATTTTTGCAGTTTGTTCCTCCTCACTTTTGAATAGCCATAACTTCATACATTTTCCAGTCATATGAGGGCTTATTTTTTTGCAGGAAAGGTATTTTTTAAAGGCACCATTTAATTTACCATGTCTGTTATTGGAAAACAGGAAAAAAATTATTTGTAAGGGAACATTGAAAAAAACAAACAAAAAAACAACACAATTCTGCCAAGGTTTTTGGGGTTTTGACATCACAGATTTCACTGTGTGCTAAAAATTACATGATGTTCTTATTTTTCAGCTGAGTATGAATACGGCAATATCATTGTTGTACGTACGACTTTTTGATCATTGTTATTCAATTTTGTTAGGGTGGAGGTGGTGGGGTGAGTAAGAAATGGTGAATCGCGTGTTTTTATTTATTTTTTTCAATAAAGCATTCCCCACACAGGAATTTTAAAAATATATTTTAATAATTCAGATATTTTAGGATGCAGTGATACATAATATGTTTATTTTACTTATTGTTAATATAGTTTTATATGTAAAATAGGAAAAGTGAGTGATTTAAACTTTAAATATATATATATATATATATATATATATATATATTTATTTATTTATTTTTTTACTTTTTATTAGCCCCTTAGGGTGCTAGAACCTGGGATCTTTTGATCCCTTTTTCTATTCACCCTAATTGACATCTATTTGGGTGAATAGTATTTTCATATGCTCCCAACTTCTCAGGGAGCTTACCGTGGCAGGCCTGGAAAGCTTCACAAGCATCCAGGCTGCCATGTTAACCGATCAGAGCCCTGCAATTTCACTGTGAGGATTATGATAAGAAGACAGAGGAAACTGCATTGATCGCAGCCCCTGAATGGTGGGATCACCGTTCCCCGTCATTGCTGCCGGGTACCTACTGTATGATACAGCTGGCACCCGCCCCAGCAGCCCCCTCTATACTTTATCTCAGGTGCGTCATGGTGGTTGAAGGGGTTAAAACGTGGTTTTTAAATAGTTTTTTTTAAAGGTTGTTGACATAGAGATATATATTCACATACACAAAATACAGTAGTAGGGCAGTTTTACTAGTATAGCTAAAACTACTGTATTTGCAAAATGTATTGTTACAGGTATGTTTTTCATTTAATCTGAACAAATACAATTATATTTGCCGCGCTGCATATAGGTCTTAAAGTGTTACTGTCATATTTTATTTTGCTAATGTGTAGGGACAGAGATAGGGAACATTTTTCTATACTTTTTTTGGTGAAAAACTTTATTTATAGTAGAAAAATAGGGCTGAAATGACCCTTAGCATCGATCTTTTTCAGAGCCTCTTCTCTGCCTAGGAAGACGAGCTGGGAGCTGGCGAGCGTCTGCCCTAGCTGCTCACTTATACAGTGGGGCCAATACAGTTATAATACATGAAATATTATAATAATATATAAGTAAATAACAACTCAGTTTCTGCTCACTGATCAGCATGGCCAGCGCTGTCAGTGAGCTCTACCCCTGTTTTCCTGGTGTGCTGTGTAATGAAGCAGTCGCCGGGAGCAATGCGGTGAGCGCTCACTCCTGGCAATGCATGGAGGCAGGGGGAAGCTGTTATATAGTATATAGGGGCAGTTTAATGTGTCATGCTCAGTTCTCCAAAGCAAGAGTTATTTTGGATAATAGAAGGGAATCCCTATTAGCAATAGTGGGCAAATGAAAGCGGTAGTCTACAGAGAGTATTGTTATATACATATTTCTCTTCTAAACTGTGCACACATAAAAGCTAATGAAGACAACTCTAAGTTAAATTAAACCAACGATGGTCAAGAATCTGACTCCTAGATAGAACATTAAAGAGCTTGCCCACTTACTGGTTACTGTTGGTTAAACAATGTGTTTGTAGATGACCTTATGGCACTTACTAATATAGACTTTGTTGAAATTCTGTGCCATTTTCTATCTTTCATAAAGTATGCCCCTTGTTGGCCAAGTCTTTTGTGCTGTCCAGAGAGAGGTCTTGTCCATAAAATGGCTGCTGATGGAGCGTCATGTGACCAGGCAAATCACCTCCATGTGATGTTTCCTCCATTTAAATACACCACACTTGTCATCGACAATTGTACTTTTGAGAGTTTAGTGCAGGTGCAATGTGTTTAGTGGCCATCTTATGGACACGAGGACCTCTATGTGGACAGAACTAAAGATTTGCACAACAAGGGGACATAGCTTATGAAACATAGCAAACGGTACAGAATATCAGCAAAGGCTCCATTAGTATGTGTCATATAGTCATCTTACATACACATTAGTAAACACTAGCCAGAAAGGGGCCAACCCCTTTTAATATCAGTACGTCATGATGAATTCCTGAGCATAAACAGTGACTAGTAAATTTAATTTCAGGTGCAATTCAACATTTTGATTCAATTTGGGTCTGAATCACTTGTACCCAAATCCAAACTAATTTGAGTGACTGGAAAATTATCTCCATCTCTCTTTATCTCCCCTCTCTCTTTTTGGGGGGATATATTTGTCTGACGAAAATCTTAAGAAATTTTAACACATCCAAATTTTTTGGATCAAATATAGATTTTTAAGAATTAATTTGTACATTTCTAATAGGCAAACTGGGTCTGCCAGGCCAAGGGTATGACCACACAATCAAGTGACTGTTTACAGTTTTGGAAGTCAGTATCAGGAATGGATCATAAAAGGATATAAAGTACATAGGATAGATACAACCTCTTTTTTAAAATTCATTCCTGGTCTTGGCTTCCAAACCTGCATGCAAAAACCTGACTGTGTGGTCTTACCCTAAGAGATGTTGTTTTTGAGTAGCAATCAGCTCTGGTTTGGAGAAGAGGTGTCAAGTGTGGAAGCCTCATCTAGGATGCCTATAGTCTTGATTACGCAAGATACTTGATCTTAAACAGGTCCTACATAGAAAATAATGTGTTTGCCACTGAGCTTTTCTTAATAGAAACCAGTAAATTATGATATGTTTAAGAATTTGATATATTTTCTTTTTAATTGTTTGCCTGTATAGTAAATGACTTGGTCTGCAAGATCCTTTTGTCTGCTCAAGTTCTCTTGTACTTACAACTCCAACTCTTTATCACTGTAACATGCATGATTAGTCTTAAAAGGTCTCTGCGGTGATTTTCGTTTTTAATGAACTGGTCTGAATTCATTAAACAGTAATTGTACAGAGGTATTAGAGCCAAGCTTCTGTCTTAGACTTTCTGCAGTTAACAGCCTGTCATTTTTAGGCTGGAAAAAAGACAAATCGACACACGTTTTGTCTATGATAAATGACCAAGATGGTAATGTGAAGCTACCTAAGAGTGCTGGGTGTATATGAATTTTACTACTAAAACCATGAGTTTTAGTATTGATGGTACTTATGGATCTATTAACACTTTTCTGAGCTGTGTCAAACACATATTAATAGTGTGGGCTCCTGTTGTAGAAACCTCAAGTAATGGCATTATAACGTCTTTGTCACCATTGTTAATGCAGCAAAAGGGGACTTTACAATGACTTGTGGGAAATTCCTATTTATGGCCATCAGTGAATCCTTCAAAGGGACTTAGTTCTTTTCCATATTACATTTTGTTTGATCATACTTAAATGTATGCATTTGTAAAAATTTACCTTTCAGTGCATGAAATGAAGCAACAACAAATGGTCTTGCTTAAAAATGTCTCTACCACTGTGTTTCTAGCGCAAAATTATTTAATTCAAGCCTAGCATGTGAGCTGAAGCCATTGTGATAGTAAATCTAGGCCAGAAAGAGTGTCAATGATACCATGGCATAGCGTGTGTTGCTAGAGCCCAATATTGCACTTACCTGTGAACATGCCCCTTTTACGCCAGCACAGACATTCAGGCTACGTTCACATGACGACAATTGTCGCGCGACAAAAAGTCGCACTATTGTCGCGCGACAATTTTTATAATGGGAGTCTATGGTGTCGCATTGTGACATGCGACATGCTGCGACTGTGACACGACAGTCAGAAAAAATCCATCCGGGATGGATTTTTGGCGACTGTTGTGTCGCAGATCACCTTATACTCGCATGTTGCACGTCTTGACACCACCATGACTCCCATTATAAGTATCAGCGCGACATTAATGTGACATCAATGTCGCGCTACAAATGTTGCAGTGTAGTGGTTCCCGATTTGTCGCTCGACAATTGTCGTCGTGTGAACGTAGCCTCAGGGTCTGCTAAACCCAGAAGCTCTACTCTTCTCCTGAGACAACCAGAGATCACATGATTGCGAGATCCACTAGAGGTGGCTGCATAGCTGAATCCTACTCATTTAGTGCTATGCACCAAGCAAAAAGGAGTAGGCAGATGCGGTAGCAAACCACCAGTCTTTTCCTCAGGATCTCTAACTGTCACTGTCACACGTGTCATACATGCATGGCACTTGGTTGCAATGGAATTAATAGGGAGAATTATTCTTGTGGTGGACTAATGGAGTCTGCTTAGAAGGTCCATTTGAATTTCACTAGTACTACTCTAATTAGTAAATTCCCATGGGCCTGACATCACTTAAGCCCCCACAGTAATAATCCTATGAGGCAAGTCCCAAACCCTATTTAGCCTCTCACTCCCATCACTAAAATTCGCTCTGAAAACACACACACAAAAAAAAAAAAGTAATACCTCACTGCAGAGCCACTAAGAGTGCTCCAAGACTGTGGACTGTAACAGGGAGCGAACTATGAGAGAACCAGATGTGCATGCTCTAATGGCACCTGTAGGCCTGAGCCAGTCTGTGAACAGTGTGCATTATGCGACTAGGTGAATACCATGCACTGATGCCGACAGTAAATTGCGAGCGTCATTCAATTGCATTTTAGTGACTCATTGGGACATGTGACAGGGCCAGGGTGGGATTACAAAACATCCCCCTCCCTCACTGGCAGCAGAATTGTCACCATTTACTGTAAATGTCTCACTTTTCTTGCAGGACAGGAGCAGGGAAGCTGGAGTTCAAGGGAGAGAGCTTCTCCTGCAATTGTGTTATAGATATCAGGGGTGAAGGACCTTTGATGATGTCATCATAGGTCCTTCATAGTGATGAGTGAAGCGAGCTTCGGAATCTAGGTCCGAAGTCGCTTCGCTCAAAACTTCGGATTAATGCTGTACAGAGATCCATTTCCATACAGCATTAAAATGTTTGGGCTCCTGCAGGGTGAAGTCAGTTGTTCCTGAAGTCTTGCAAGACTTCTGTGAATAACTTCTGTATTTGATTTTTGAACTGGAAACCATTTTAAAAGTTGGATCCGAACTCGGCTGCAGTTCTAATTGGTACCTAGGAACCGAAACCAAGTTCAGATCCAAGTTTTAAAATAATTTTCCAGTTTAAGAATCAAATACAGAAGTTATTCACCAAAGTCTTGCAGTAACTGACTTTGCCTCGTCGGAGGCCACACATTTCAATGCTGTACAGAGATGGATCTCCGTACAGTATTAAAAGGATGTTTAGCCCAAAGCAACTTTGGATCTAGGATTTGAAAATTGGATCACTCATCCCTACTCCTACACAGTCCTAATCTCGGAACTACACCATTTTCCAAGCAGTTACTTTACTTTTAGATGTTTCGGACCTGTGATAACATCATCACAGGTCCTTTATCAGAACCGCAATGATAATGCAGGGTTTGCATCATCAGTGGAACTAATGTTTAATCTTGTCATAGGTCCATTGGCTTTCTGTCATAGGTCCATTGTGCCTGGACACAGTAAATGGCAGTGTTTGGCCCAGTTTCCTTGCAGTTTAGTGCCTCGGGCAATTTCCAGTAAATTTATTAATGTATTTAAACGTAGCTGAAACATGAGTTCTGCCACATGGTCTTATTGTTGTCTGTATTGTACTTGTGTTTATTGTGGGTTCAGCTTTCTATTTGCTGTATGGATTTTGATATTTTTTTGTCTGACTTGACGGACATAGCAGTTCAAGATCATTTTCTGCTAGTTTTAATTTTTCTCTAACCTACAGTACATTCATCACTCTCCATCTGTATGTCATTGCCATCTGCTGTCTGTTCCACTGCTGGAATTCATCTCCCTTATCTGTTTTTATCCTCGTCCAGTTCTTGTTATCTATCAGTGAGGTTATTTTTTTATTATGCATTTGTTGTCAGATACATGATTGATTTATCTTTTCTTGTGATTAGTCTGATCTGCTGAAATCTTGGGGGTATGTGAGAACCAAGAGCCACAGTTTAGGGTTTGTAAAAAATGACTGCTATAAGGGAAGTCAAGTTCTGCAATCTTAAAAGCAATGTCACGGTTCCTCCCATGACAGAGGTAAGAAGATCGGAGAGACTGGCGGCACGTGAGGGTATCTGACCGTCTCTGTTTTCTCCTTGCAGTGTTGTTGTTTTGCTTAACCACACCTCTTGTCAGGTGCAGCTTGTAACAATTTCTGAAGCCCTATTTAGTTCTGACTCACACTGCTTACCATGTGGTTGATATTTCCTGTTTGGCGTTGGTTGAGCTGGTGTGTTGTTCCTTTGAATCTCCTGCTCCTCCATCCTTCTTTAAGATAAGTGCATTTTGTTTGGCATTTTGTTGTTCGCTTGTGTGTTTTGTTTTCTGGGCCTCAGGGAGACGCTAGTTGATTCATCTGGGAAGGAACCAATAGTCTCATTACCTGCCACCATTCCTAGGGCTTACCAGGGTCTCCAGGGCTTAGGTTACGGTGTATGAGTATTTCCACCTTCAGGGTCTACTCATACTGGCAGGAGTCAGGGAGAGGTCTAGGGATTCCTAGGAGGTTACCTTCCCTCTTCCTTAGCTTTGAGGCCAAGACTCTGGTTTATTTCCTTCTCTGTGTATTTTGGTGTAACCCCTCCTCATTACCCATGACAAGCAACATGCATACATACAGTTATAGTACTATATTTTAAAAGAGCCATGATTAATTTAAAAAAGGAAAATCAGACATAATATAGTACATGACAATACTTTCTAACAAAACAAGAACCAACCTTGTATCTTGTACTCTGGATCCAGAGCTCCTCTCATTCATTTCTCCAATTGTCCTGTTAGATTTATTTTAAGCCAACAACTCAGGGAGCATGTCCTGTAACTGTTAAAGTTTCTAACAGAAAACAGGGCTGGTGGCTAGTTTTGAGCTAATCAAAGTTCCCTAGTATACAAATTTCATGGGAAAATTTGATTTGCCATGGAGCCGACAACTCACACCTGAAGGGGTTTTCTGAAAAATGCACTTATTAAATGTTATATATGGACCTTAGACTAAAGATGCTTACATCACCTTTTATACTCAACCCCTTGGTCCCTCTCTTTGACTCTCCATTTCACCAGATTCCGGGACTGCAGTTGGGGCTTCGTCACAAGACATGCCCTTTTCTTCTCATGAGCGCTTCAAAAGCTCTCACCAAATGTACAGAACGGAGAGATCATGGAAAGCTGGGTGAGGGCCCTAAAGAAGAGTGCCAAACTTGAAATCTTTCCTCATAACAACTACCTTTGCTACTTGATCAATGCACCTAATATTTACATTTTACTAGCATTAAATCACTTGCTAAAAGGAGCCATCAGATTATGGTGAAGAAGACACTTATCCCTCCACTCCCATTAGTTGTAAACAGCAAGGGACAACATTTTTCCTTTTGATGTTTACGATTAATGGCAGCCTGAGGGTCTTCTGCACCATATCCTCGTGGCTTCTTGATCAAGTAATTTAGTAAAATATTAGTATTAGGTGGATCGAGTTGCAGATGCAGTTATGTTACTTGTATAGGAGGATTAGGCACTGTCTGTTACCGGCAGACGGACACAAACCCAGATAGTCTATGTGCGAGGTGGAGCCTATTGCATAATACTGCACATGCCCTACCAGCACAGACAGGTGTAGGCTGCGTGCCTCTGTTATGTGAAATGGCAAGCGAGCTCCATCAACTCCTGAAATGAGCGTTTTCGGCCATGTTAGGCAAAGGCACCAACTCTAAAGTACAAATACAGAGCCCAGGCTATGTTGGCTACTCACAAGCCTTTTACGTGTGTATCATATTGTTATCTATGATATATTTTACTATTTGCTTCTGGCCCTAGTTACCGGCAAGGAAGTGATGGCAAAGGTTGGCAGGAACAGCATTAATGTCATTAACTTTCAAGAATTCATCTAAACCCTTTTTAAAACTGCCCACTGTTCCTGCTGTGACCATATCCTGAGGAAGTCTATTCCACAGATTCACAATTCTTACAGTAAAGAAGATTTTGCGCTTCTGCAGACTAAACTTTTTCTTCTCCAGACGGAGGCAGCTCCCAGTTTCTTTTGAGGGCATTTTACATGAAACTGTTTTTCACCGTATTTTTTGTATGGCCCATTTATATATTTGTATAGGTTAATCATGTCCCCCCTTAGACGTCTCTTCTCAAGACTAAATAAATGTAATTCTTTTAATCTTTCTTCGTAAATAAGACCCTCCATGACCCTTATCAGTTTAGTCGCTCTCCTCTGTACTTTTTCAAGCTGCAGAGCGTACCTTCTATGGACTGGTGTCCAGAACTGAACTGCATATTCCAGATGAGGCCGCACCAACACCTTATAAAGTGATAATATTACATCGCGCGTAGCCTCTATAGTCAGTATCCCTAATCCACCTCTGCTGGCCTCAGGTTTACTCCAATACACAACGCCGTGCCCGTGCACAACAACTGACAGTTACCTTATTACCAGAGCCGCTGCTGTGGAGCCTGTTTTCCTGAGTTTTCTCAGTTAGGGAGTCTGTTTCTTGTTAGAGGCAACTACTATTTGGCGTTCGCTCCAGCTAGTAGCGAAACTCCTCAATTACTTTGCTCGTGCTCGTCCAACAAACGAGCTGGTGACGTCTATCCCCGATGCGAATTTTCCTTGTGGTTTCTTTCCATGCAGTCAGTGTATAGCATGTCAGGAGACTAAGAAAAATACTGGAAAGCATTGGTAAATTATTAACAGAGAGGGTACACAAGAATATAAGATTAAGGAACATATAACCTGTAATACCCAAGGTGTAAATTACGCCATAAAATGCCCAATGCGAAAAACTATACATAGGCAGGACTAAGAGACAATTGAAAAAGCGCATCAGTGAACATATAAATAATATAAAGAAAAAAGCTTTGGGGCATCCTTTATCAAGGAATTATCAAGAAATGCATGGGGGAAAAATGGATGGAACAGTATTTATGGGGATAGAAAGAGTGGAGAGAGAGATAAGAGGAGGGGATTATATTAAAAAGTTATCTAGAAGAGAAACCTATTGGATTTATAGTTTAGATACTCTGTTGCCAAAAGGTCTTAATTCTGAGATCGAATTATTTGGTTTTGAGTAGTAATTGACAGATAGATGGGGAGGAACGTTTTTTATATATAGAGGAGAGCAGTGGTGGGTAGAAGATTCCCTGATGAAGAACGACGCCCATTTGTTCGAAACGCATTGGATGGACTTACGGCACCACTGCCGATCCGCATGAGCAAAGTAAGTGAGGAGTTTCGCTACCGGCTGGAGCGAACTACGAATAGTAGTTGCCTTTAACAAGAGACAGACTCCCCAACCTCTGCAAGTAATAGAGGATTTGAGAAAACTCTCTACTTTCAGCCCATAAAGATCGGGACTCAGGAAAAAAGGCTCCACAGCAGCGGCTTGTATAATAAGGTAACTGTCAGTTGTTGTGCACGGTGTTGTGTTTTGGAGTAAACCTGAGGTCAGCAGAGGTGGATTAGGGGTACTAACTATAGAGGCTACGTGCGGTGTCTTGGCATTTGTATACGGTTTATTGTAATTGTGTGCAGTTGGTACGGGACTGCAGCGGCACTGCAGCAGCAGGATATAGCGCCATATTTTGTGATAATATTACATCCCTGCTCCGCGAGTCCATGCCTCATTTAATGCATGGCAATATCCTGATAGCCTTAGAAGCAGCTGATTGACACTGTATGCTGTTATTTAATCTACCATCTACATGGACACCCTAGTCCTTCTCCATAAGTGACTCCCCCAGTGTTACATCCCCTAGGACAGGCATCCTCAAACTGCGGCCCTCCAGCTGTTGCAAAACTACAACTCCTAGCATCCCCCAACAGCCTACAGGTATTAGCCTACAGCAGGGCATTGTGGGAGTTGTAGTTTTACAACAGCTGGAGGGCCGCAGTTTGAGGATGCCTGCCCTAGGACATATGAAGCACAGAAGTTATTACTACAAAGATGTATAACTTTACATTTATCCACATTGAACATCATTTGCCAAGTTGATTCCCAATCATTCAGTGTGTTCAAGTCAGCTTGTATTTTATGGACATCTTCCATAGACTGTACACTACTACATAGCTTTCAATCCAATTACAAGCTATACTTTCCAGGCCTATAGACCTTACTTTTTCTATTAAACGTGTATGCAGGACAGTATCAAAAGCCTTTGCAAAATCCAGAAACACTACATCCACAGCCGCCCCTCTGTCCAGGCTACTAATTACCTCCTCAAAAACCAGATCAGGTTAGTCTGACAACTTCTGTCCTTGGTTAACCCATGTTGGTTATCACTTATAATATTATTTATAATCACATACTCCTATATAGTATATAGTGTTCTTGAAACACTTTTTCCCACAACAGAAGTTAAACTAACTGGTCTATAATTACCTGCGGAGGACCTACAGTAGATCCTTTTTTGAATATGTAGGAAGGATATTCTGGTCAGGCGCAAAATCACTGGTGCAGCAGGTCTTTAGAGATCAAATCTTCTTTATTTCATAGTTACCATATGTACATAAAACAATGCGTTTCGGGGCTCAAAGTGTCCCCCTTCATCAGGTTTTTAGGTAATGAACTAGGTTAGGAATAAACAGATGTATATATATACTTAAAAAAACCGCCAAAAACACAGTACCTGTTGGGCCGCCCACAAGTGGGAGGGGCTAGCCCAAGTTGTAGTAATGAGTGCATAATAAAACAACTTTATTAGAACATCAATCTAAATTTCCTATAAGGTGCAGAGTCCATCCACCATTCGATTATATACGATTCTAAAGAGATACATTAATACAAGGAGAGAACTAGCAGGCAGGAGGAAGAGGGTCCTATGTAAATTTAGCCTGTTTTAAATTCACAGGCTACATTTAGGTGCACCTGTGAGGCCTGGGCCATATCAGCCAGTCTTGGGTGGGGCTCACAGCCTTCTCCCTCCTTCCATTGCAGGCATGGTTACATGCTGGAGGTAACGCAGGAGTCTGATGCTAGTCGGCCTATACATTCCTGTAATGCCCACTGGCCCCTGGTATTGCCCATACGGCAAAGGTCGGTAAGTGTTAGGTCCCGAGCTACTTGAGAAACCTTGGCGTGGTGCTCGGGCTTAGGCATGTCCTCCACAGCAGGGCATGTTGACTAATCTCTCAATTTTAACATCAGTTTGAGGGCTTAGTAAGACCACAGTGTTCACCTGTCTTGTCATTTGCTATTGCTATATTGTTATATTATTTATTACATCCACACAATTGCCATCTTGTGTAGGATGTCTATTGTGGTACTTGTGGTCCGCTGTGGGTATCCTCCACCGTATGCATTTTTGCTGGGGATCGCCATTAGCAATGGGCCACAAGTGCAGGATCTTCTCCCCTATATATATATGCACAACTGCCTTTTTGGGTTGAGCTCATCCTGCTTCATGCCAGTGATGCCACCTTTCAGTTGGTTTGTATCTTTTTACAGTAGCTATAAGCCATGGGGGTTTAATTTTAGCCGTTTATACTTGTTACCTAAAGGAATTAATTTTTTAGTGCAATTACTCAATAGGGATTTACAGCTCTCCCATTTATCCTCAGTATTATTATGTGACAGTAGCTGCTCCCAGTCTATGCCCTGAAATGCTGCCCTCAACCTAGGGAAATTGGCATTTTAGAAATTCTGTGTTTTTGCTCTGCTTGACAGAGTTTGCTTCTTATAGTGTAGGGGGAATATCATTATATTGTGGTCACTATTACCTAGTGTTTCTCGAACTGTAACATTTCCAACAAGCTCTGCATCATTAGAAATTACCAGATCCAACAGAGCATTGCCCCTAATGGGAGCTTCTATAAACTGGCCCATAAAGTTGTCCTGCAGGAAGTTGAGGAATCTTCTCCCTTTTGCTGGTGAGGCAGAACCATGACCGCAGTCAATGTCTGGTAAGTTAAAATCTCCCATTATGACCACTGTACTAGCCTGTGCAGCCCGCTCTGTTTGGTCATACAGTTGAGCTTCTATTGTCTCTTTGATGTTAGGGGGTCTTTAGATTACACCAGGTATTATTTTTTCAGTGTTCCGGTCTAGAGGTTGGGGAGAAAGCAGACTGCCTGAGCTCCTGCTCCTAGAAAGATTCTTCAGAAATAAATTCTCAAATTGTAATAAAGTCTTGAGATTCCAGACATGTTGAACTGCCACACCTGCATCTACAGACACTGCTGTAAGGTGAGGGACTACAGCCAAGCCACCCATCACCAAACAACTACTATGACCTAAGTGCGGATTTGCAGCTATCCAACCTGCTTCCAGATTCCTTGCTGGTGCCAGAGAAGAATTTCTATTGTGTGTATTTCTAGTTCTACTTAGTAAAACATATTTTGCTATGTTTAACCCCTTCAGAACACAACCACGTTTCACCTTTTTGACTGCCTATTTTTGAAAATCTGACATACTGTATGTCTCTTTATGTGTTAATAACTTTGGAATGCTTTTACTTATCTAAGAAATTCTGAGATAGTTTTTTGCGACACATTGTATTTTATGGTAAAGGTAAATTTGATATCTTTTATCTTTATTTATAAAAAAAAACACCCATCACGAAATGAGGTGTACTGACCACTTTGACCCTAAGGTAATTCATAAAATTTAGAAACACTTGACTGTGAAGATGAAAATTTTCATTTCTTCCAATAAAATAAGTTCCTCATTTTTCATTTTCACAAGGAGAAAAAGCACACCGAATTTTGTTAAGCATTTTCTCCTGAACACTGTTGCTGTTTGGGCACATGGCAGGTATGAGAGGAGAAGGGGCACCATATGCGTTTTGGAGGGCAGATTTTGATGGAATGGTTTACAGGCACCATGCTGCTATTAATCAACCAGACCAGTACAGCCATTTTCTGACAACCATATATTTATTTTTCTCTTAACTGAGCTTTATCATTGGTTCTATTTTGGAGTACATATGATTTTTTGATCACTTTTTATTTAGCTTTTTGGGAAGAAGGATAAAGAAAAGGTGGCAACTCTGCCATTGCTTTTTGGGTTTTGTTATTGCGGCCAACAACATGCAGGAAAAAGGACATGCTACCTTTATTTTGCTGGTCCATTGTATGTTTTGATTGCTCATTATTGCGCTTTTTGTAAGGCTAGGTGACAAAAAAAAATTGATAGTTTCTTTTACAGCATTCATTACATATGCCAAAATACCTAATATGTCAATTTTATTTTACAAATGCCATTACAAATGCCAAAATACCTAATATGTCTATTTTTTTTTTTTTTTTTGCGATCTTACATAGTAAAAGCCTGTTTGAAAAAAAATGCTGTTTTTTTTGTTGCCATTTTCTGAGTCATTTTATTTTTCATTTTTCTGATCATCTTGTTGTAGGGGTTTATTTTTTGTGGAATGAGGTAACGTTTTAAGTGTTACCATTTTGGGGTACACTTTTTGTGTACAAAGCAAAGTGACACAAAAATGGCTATTTTGGCACCATTTTTATTTAAACTTTTTACAGCATTCATCTGAAGGGGTAGATTATGTAATATTTTTATAGAGATGGTCATTAGGAATGTGGCAATACCTAATATGTATATTTTCATTTATTTTTTTATTGTATATTTTTATAAACTTTAAAAAAATGTCCTAAAATTTGTAATTTTCTAAAAATCACCTTTTTTAACGCTTTTAAACTTTTTATTTTACAGTGCATTACAATACATGGTACCTGGCAGGCTTCGATGACTGTAGTAGCCATGGGACTCCCATGCCAGCCACCAGGTTACCATTACCACAGCGCAGGGACCCGATGGGGTCGGAGAGGGAGTCTCTTGCCTCCACAAACTGTGCATGCTGCAGTCAGCTGGACCACCACATTCGCCGGCATCAGTTTTTTCACCAATGCTGATGCATGCATCAGGGGCTCTGCTGGCACGAACCGCCGGTCCCCTGTTGCTGATCTTTTCTGCACCTGCCGTATCAGAGCACTGTACATGTATGGTAGCTGTTGGGAAGTCACTTCCCACTGCACCATACATGTAAGACAGATGACGGGAAGAGGTTAACTCTGACCTCATTTTGCAGCACCATACTTCCACTGCACTGATCCCCAGGAAGCAACTGCCTGATGGAAAACAATGGAACAAAACTACATCAGGGCCACCACCACTCTGATCCACTACACCGGCTCCTTAGGGGTTGCTGCAGAAGGAGATTCACCTGAGATTTGTAGTATCCACATAATCACAGAGACACAGTGGACTAATAGAAATGCACCTCCTGGATGCATCCCTATTCCATCTTCCTCTTCTGTCTCTGAAATTCCTCTAGTTATGGTTTATACTATGGCAGCCTTGAAGGGAGAGTTTGAAATAACTGGCAAGATATTAGACCTTTTTAAAAGCAAGATCAACACTTTAATTCAGCTATCTGAAGGAAATCTAGACATGAGGCACTACACGAAGATCTGATTTAAAGTGCGACAAACGACAAGCTGCAACTGTGATGTGACAGTCGCAAAAAATATATGACTTGCAAGGATTTTTTGCGACTGTCGCATCGCAGTCGTAGCATGTTGAATGTCACATTGTGACACCACTGATGATTACGAAAAATCATAAAAAAAAAAAAGTAAGGCGAAAAACCAAAATAAGCAGTTTATCCACTCTATTTGTGTCTGTAATACATTAAATCAGTGGCATATCTACCATGGAAGCAAACCACAAAACTGCTATGGGACCCATGGGTAGGAAAGCCTGGGGCTGAATTCCTTCTTCTGTTCCTGGCATAAAATAGTGGCAATTTCCTGCAGCCGACACTAGGAAGAGTTAAATCTAAAGAGATTGTTAACAGCTTCCATTAATTTGAATAGTAACTGCATTAATTCCTATAGCTCTGAGCTCCCACTAGTGGTGGCTGTAGGCACACAGTTTTATCATGTAGTATGTGAAGTGAATGATTTATAGCTGAATGAACAATTTATTGATGACGGTCACCTTGCGTAATTACATTGAGAAATATGGAGTTCAGAATGATTGCCATAGTTATGAAGTACCGTTCCCACATATTCCATCATAGAAGTCAGGTTGGCTTCTTTTTTTCCCATTTTCCTCTTTTTAAATGTGTCGTGCAGTGCTATAATATTGATGACCTATCCTCAAAAGGTTATTAAAATCAGATGGCCTGAGTCCCTTGATTGCCTGCCAATCAGCCGTTTGGAGGGGTCATAGCGCTCATGACAGGGCTGCATCCTCTTCTCTGGTTAACTGTACCGCATCTATTTTGTAGCGGCGGTGCAGTATAATACCAACTGCTCATTTCCATCAAGCAGCTGATTGGCGGAGGTTCCGAGAGTCTGACCCTTGCTTTCTCATATTGATGACCTATCCTGAGGATAGGTTATCAATATCATAACGCTGCACGACCACTTTAATAAAAACGAAAAAACATTTTTTGGTAAATTTGTAAATGTGTCTGAAAATCTCACAGGGGTGGGGCCCATGCTAAATTTTGCCCTGGGACCCTAAAGGTATATGCACATCCATATAAAAAAAAAAAAGCATGAAACTCAACTCAATTAACTGCACCGCTGACAAGGTTTGTTAGGACTTAGAGCTACACAGCCTCAGATAAACCATTGACTGCACATTTTTATTTTCTTGCTGATGTTTCAAAAGCCTTTTTAGTTTTGTCACTAGAAATATATACCAGAATATGATATACATAACATGAACTGCGTTATTAACAGCATTTATCTTTTCATTTTGCTTATTATCTCTCTCCAGTTTAATTTCACCGACATCCTTATATCTCCTTGGCAGACAATAATGCTGTATCAGTCGAATCTTATCGGAAGCGAGAGAGATTCTATTTTACACATTTATACTGTGGAATCTGCTGCAGCTCATTGAGATAATGTATTGTCTTATTACATTCCCTCTGCAGCTGCCACTCTGCCAGATATTCAAATTTATAAATGAACTGTGACAAGTCATTTAGCTGGTAATTCAGTGACAAAATGTAAAAATACACTTCCTGCTCCGCGTAGTCTTAGTCTTCGCAGGAAACGAGAAGTGAAATATGGACTGTGGCTCAGTATTAGAAGAACTCTGGGATATTTAAACATGGCATGGGAAGAAATATCCTGTCGACATGCTATTGACAGCTCATAGTAGAAGCAGAGTCATTGACCAAAGGTCAGAACTGTGATTTTTCTTCTCGGATTCAGACAAATGCCACTGGTGCAATGTGATCATTTAACATTGATTTCTGGGGCTGATATGACAGCACACAATCGGTCATTTTACAGAAATGATGTTTTTTAATATTCCTATGGCAACATATTTATTTGTGCCCTGGAAGTATGTAATTAATGAACTTGTATGTTCAAATTTCATTTTCCTTCCGGAAATGGCTGGTCTTCTGACAACAATTATGGTACATGATACAATACATTGGGGATGATTTACTAAGAAAAATGTTTTACACACTTTTAGTTTTCAAAAATGGGTTGTGGCTAAGGGGGTGGTAAAATGTGCCAGATTTATTAATGATCCACATCATTATTTTATTGTAAAATATAATATTGGTGTTCGGTAAGCCAGCCAGGACATGGGCCACTGTGATAAATTTGGTACTTTATTTCAGTGAAATATGCGCTACAAATGCCATATCATGCTCCTTCTATTTGGAACCCTATGTGCCTATATAGCAGTTTATGACAACGTGTCGAGTGTTGCTGTATTGAGGAGAAAATGGGTAACAAATTGTGGGGTGCATTTTCTCCTGTTACCTCCTGTGAAAATGAAAAACTTGGGTCTAATTCCACATTTTCTTGTAAAATATGTAATTTTTCATTTTTATGGCCAAGTGTATCTAAATTCTATGAAACGTTAGTTGGGCCAAAACATTTACTACAGCCCTTTAAAAAATCCATGGAGGAATAGGTTCCAAAATGGGGTAACTTTTTGGGGTTTCTACTGTAGGGAGACCTCAGGGTCTTCAAATGTGACATGGCGCCTGAAAATTATTCCAGTGAAATCTGCCCTCTAAAAGTCATATGGTGCTTCTTCCCTTCAGAGTCTTTTGATGTGTTCATACAGCAGTCTACGAGCACATATGGGGTGTTTCCGTATTCAGAAGAAAATGGGTAACAAATTGTGGTAAATATTAATTTTCACACCTAAATGTTTCTAAATTCAATGACACGCTTGTTGGTTCCAAGTGCTCAGGACACTCCCTGGAAAATTCCTTGGGGGTAAAGTTTCTAAATTGGGCTAACTTTTAGGGGGTTTACACTGTAGGAGTGCCTCTGGGGAGTGTTCAAATGTGACATAGCACCCAAAAACCACTCCATTAAAATCTGTCCTCCAAAAACCACATGGCGCTATTTGCCTTCTGAGCCCTGTGGTGTGCCCATACACCAGTTTACCACAACACATGAGGTGTTTCTGTAAACTAAAGAATCATGGAAATTTTTATTGTGATTGGTTTTCCTGTTAACCCTTGCTTGGTTACAGGAAAAAATAGATTAAAATTGAAAATATAAAAAAAGTGACATTTTGAAATGTCACTTCCATTTTCCTTTAATTCTGGCGGAACACCTAAAAGGTTAACAGAGTTTCTAAAATCAGTTTTGAATAATATGAGTGGTTTACTTTCCTAAATTAGTGTTGAGCGCGAATATTCGCAAAGCAAATTTTAATCTCGAATATTGCGATTTTGAGATTTCGCGAATATGTTGAATACCTGACCCCATATTCGCAATTACGAATATTCGCTCTTAAGATGGATAGTGATAGGGACACCGTATTGAAAATAATAGATTCAGACATAATTCCCCCAATCTTAATTGCTTTCTATAACAATTTCCACTTCTCTTGAATAATCGTATTAATCTATTTGCGGGGCGGGGGGGGGGGTTGGTTCAGTCAGCACAACCCTATATGCAGGTGCACATTGCTATGGAGAAATACACATACAAACACAAAAACAAAAATGCAATGGCATGTTGGTACTTGCATCCCTGGATCTGATTGAATCTGTTATGGCACCAGACGGGTTACAAGCAGAGTGTACCTGGCATGCATGCTGCACCTGCGCTCCCTGGATTTTGTGTGGCTGTCATGGCCCATAACAGGTAGGAACTAGTGTTAGGGACCACTCATAGAGGCGACCTTGACGTGGTGAGTGGCTTATTACGCTTTGGCCAAAATGTACACTAATGCCTTATTCAACATCCAGCATGGAGGCAAGGCAGAGTGCTGGTTGCAGAGTGCCATTGCATTTTAGTTTTTTTGTTTTTGCGTTTGTATTGCGAAATTCATATATGTCTTTTTCGCACTTTTCCATTCGCACAAATGACTCCCGCCATTTCAAGCTTTCAATACATGTAAGGCCTCATGCACACAAACGTTCTTTTATGCTGTCCGCAAAAAGCGGTTCCGTTGTTCAGTGATCCGTGTCCGTTTTTGCCTTCCGTTGTGTTCCCATGTGTCATCCGTTTTTTTTTAGCGGACATGAACCAAAAGATTTTACCAAAAGACAGGCTGACAATTTTTGCCAAGTGCCTGCCAAGGGATCTGCAAAAAAAACGGACGCAAAACGCGGATGACACACGGATGGCCATCCGCATTTTTTCACGGTCCCATTTACTTGAATGGGTCCATGAACCGTTTTTCACGGACAAGAATAGGACAGGTTATATTTTTTTGACGGACTGGAATCACGGACCACGGACGCGGAGGACAAACGGTGCATTTGCCGAGTTTTCCACGGACCCATTGAAAAACAATGGGTCCGCAGAAAATCACGAAAAACGGCACAACGGACACGGAATTAAACAACGGTCGTGTGCATGAGGCCTAAAGCTGTTTAAACATTATTAATAACAAATAGATTCTATGCGCACGTGAATATAACTTGCAAAATTAATCGCAAGTCATGATATTGAATGCAAAATAATGAATATTGCGAAATCGCGAATATATGACGAATATGATGCAAATTATTTGTCAAATATCACGAAATCGAATATGGGTGTTTGCGCTCATCACTATTCCTAAATAGGGTCACCTTTTGGGGGTTCATACTGTAGGGGTACTTCAGGGTGTCTTCAAATGTGACATGGTGCCCAAAAATTATTCCAGTCAAATCTGCCCTCCAAATACAATTTGGCTATCTTTTCCTTCTGAGTCCTGCCGTGTTCCCATACAGCAGTTTACGACCACGTGTGGGGTGTCTCGGTACACTATAGATTATGGGTATTAAAAATTAGGGTTTTTTGGCTGTTAAACTTTGTAAAATAACAATAAGACTAGAGATGAGCGAATCGAAGCTGACGAAGTGGAATTCGATCCGAATTTCAGGAAAAATTTGATTTGCCGAATTTCATCACACTTCGTGGTAACGAATCACATTTTTTCCTAAAATGACTGCTGCACCTGTGAGGACATGGAGAAAGGAACTCTGGGAAGGCATGATTACCCATACTGACATGCATGCAGCCAATCAGCAGCCAGCCCTATGATGTCATAGCCCTATGAATATCGGCTGCCATCGTAGATTCTTCCATTTACCAGCGTGCTTAGTGCAAGGAGAGACGTATCTGCAGGCTCTAGGAACAGTGATAGGAAAGACTTGATTGTGGTGAAAAAATTATTTATTAGTGCCCCATTCACATGCTCCAGTAAACCATCAATATGGAATAATAAAACCGCTATGGATAAGCTCCAGTGAAATACATGCAGATCCACTGGCCAATTCATAGAAGAAATCCACAGGTGAAACTTTATAAAGTCTACTAGGGAAATGAAGTCAAATCCGTATCATGTGAACATACCCTTACATTTACGTGAATAGGGCTGAGCCGCAACCACAGCATAAGGCCTCATGCACACGACCGTATGTGTTTTGCGGTCCACAAATTGCGGATTCGCAAAAAAAACGGATGACGTTCCGTATGGCATCCGTTTTTTTTGCGGATCCGTTATTTTTGCAGATCCATTGTAATTAATGCCTATCCTTGTCCGCAAACTAGAAAAAAATAGGACATGCTCTATTTTTTTGCGGAACGGAAAAACGGACACACGGAAACGGAATGCACACGGAGTACCATCCGTTTTTTTTGCGGACCCATTGAAATGAATGGTTCCGCATATGGTCCGCAAAAAAACGGAACGGACACGGAAAGAAAATACGTTTGTGTGCATGAGGCCTTACAGTTTAGTTTTATTTATGTTTTTTGTGTATTTTTAAAAAAAATATAAAAATTTGTACATATATTGGTTTAGCATATTTTTTTTTTCTTTAAGAGCTAACTCTAAAATTCGTCTTACTAGATTCTGATAAAGATTGATTGAGCTGAGAAGAAAACTTATATTGGTTTAGTCTGCACTATGCTTATGCTTTTGTAAAGAAAAAGCCTCCAGTCTAGTTAATCCATCATCTAAAATTATACAAATTTCATAAAAGTCATCATCAGAAAATATAGGAAACTAAGTTTATAGTGTGGGAGTGTTGCACAACAGAACTGTCAACATACAATAGTTTGTGCTAAAAAAAAATCATTTTCCTTTTCGGGGGGAAAAAAACTCAAATCATAACGGCAACAAAATTTTACAGCTATAAAAGAACTTAAAAAACACTTGTCAGCAGGATCACTTCTACCATACACACTGACTACTAGGGTTGATCCTACTGATTGAAATTATATTCTTTATGCACATCAGGTCTTTAGGGCACTGACGGAGGGGTCTACCGTTCAGTGCATCTCAGCTCCTCAGCTTTTCCAATGCTTGCTATGCTCCTTTGTTCGATGAAGCTTGTATTTGCATTTTCATTATGAAAGCAGAGAGTTCCTTGAACCTCAGCCATGAAAAACCAGACTGGTTTGCCTCATAGGACATCACCTGGAAAATTATAGAATCAGCATACTAAATAAACCAATGGTACCTACTCCCAAACAAGATTTACCTTACGCTGATACCTGTTTCTGTGGTTGTCAAGCCACAAGTGACATGTTACATACAGTATGTGGTGGAGGTGTCCAAAAGCTGTGTGTTTCTGGGTGCTCATATTCAATCCCATTTGCTCCAAGGACCTATGGATGAATTACTACACAACAAACCCCCAAAACATAAAGGTAGTGTTGAGCGAAGCGAAACATTTAAAGCAGAATTCAGTTCGCAACAAAGCCAAATTTCCTCTTGCTTCATGGTAAGGAATCAGGTTTTCTTAAAATCGTGGCTGCACGTGTTACAAAGTGAAAGTGAAAAGCCGGGAATGCAAAATCACCCATATTGCTGTGCAACCAGCCAATCCGCTGTTCTGGTCCCTCCCGTGACGAGGGTTAGAAGATCGGAGAGACTGGCCGCACGTAATGTCATCTGACAGTCTCTTCTGGTTTCACTTCTTCGAGTGTTGTTGATGGTATTGACCACACCTTTAGTCTCAAGTGCAGCATAGTGGTCATTACTATTACCCTATTTAGTCTAGCTACTCCCATCACTCCCTGCGGTGGATAGCTTCATTTGGTTGTGGAAGAGCTGGTGTGTTGTCTTTTCTGGTGTTCTTGTTCGTCCATCTTACTGCAGAAGTCAAGTGTCGCGTTCCTTTATATTTGTATTGCGTTGTTTCCCCAGTCCTTTGGTTTTAGGCCTGAGGTAAACTCCTGTTCCTTCAGCTGGGAAGGAACAGGTCGTCTGTGGCCCAGTCTCTTTCTACAGGGCCTTAAAGGATTAGCCAGGCATTAGGTTCCTGTGAATGAACAGTCCTACCTTTGAGGTCTGTTCATTCGGTTAGCAGCAAGAGCTAGGGTGAGGATTTCATTAGGTGGTGACCTTTTCCTCTTCCTAGTTTCCAGGCCTGATACCTTCTCCCCCCCCCCCTGTGTTTGGTGTGGAGTTCCCCTCCCACACCACGCCGTGACATCCGCAGGCAGCCATCCTCTGTGATGTCACAGTCCTATAAAACCCTCCTCTTGCATAGTCTCCGACATTGTCCTGTGAGCATAAGTAGAGACGTGGCAAGTGCTCATGCGCTAGGGACAGTGTTGCTGCAATAATCCAGCGGCCATGTTTGATCCATTCACCAAGTTTGGCATCTGGTTTTAAACCTAATAATTTATAAATTGAAATACTATTAGGTTCATAGTAGGGAGGGATCCTGAACTTTATGGAGGGAACCACATGGGATTATGCATACACGGTCCAGTTCCCCCAATCCCCGCCTGGAGGTAGCTGGAGTATACCTGGATGACCACGGTTAAAAGTGCCGAGTGTCTACTCTTTAAAACAGAAGACACCTGGTGGCCATGGCACCTGTTGCATGCGCCATTTTTAAATGCCCGGCCTCCAAAGTAAATTTACTGTCAGCGGTTGGGAAAGGGTTAACTTCCAAGCCTTTACAGTTAGATTGGACCACCAAGTGGTAAGAATAGGATTAGGCAGAGTGGCCTGAGTATACCTGATTTATAGCGATTCGTGACAAATTAATTCTGAAAAAATCAAAATTCAGCTAATCGACCAAATGAAATTTTTCCAAACTTCGCTTGTCTCTACTTAAATGGGTCATGTCACCTCAGCAAGTGGCATTTATCACGTAGAGAAAGTTAATACAAGGCACTTGCTTATGTATTGTGATTATCCATATTGCTTCCTTTGCTGTCTGGATTCATTTTTTCATCACATTATACACTGCTGTACTCCATCAGCAGTGGCCGTGCTTGCACACTATAGGAAAAAGTGCCAGCCTCTCTAGTGGTCGAATTCGTAGGAGTGCACATAGACAGAAGCTTAGTGTAAATGTTGACACGATTTAGCATACCTAGGTTTAGAGAAAAAAGCCATGCTTAGCCCAACAAGTGGACATAGTTTATTGTAAAAGGGTAGGGTATAGCTTCATATAAAAGGATGTGGCTTAATAATGAAACACTTAGTGCCAAAATTGTGCCACAATTCTGGCATAAAGTTTTGTCTCAAACAAAGCCAACCGAGAGATAATAGAGAGTAAGACGAAAGTGTCTAGCCATTAGCAATCAATCAATAAATACTAAATAAATGAATTTTGGATTTTTGGGAATTCAACAGAATTTTTTTTTTTAAATCTGGATAGGTTAGAATCGGATATTCTTGCATTTAAATTCAGATGAATAAAAGAGGAGACCAAGATGTGGAGAAAGACTTTTCCAGGGAATTAGAACACTTTCAATTCGAGTAGAATTAATTTGGACTCCAATTGAATCTGACGGGCAATTTAGCCTAATTGGACCAGAATCGATTTTTAAGGAATTCGCTCATTTCTACTTGTCATGCACCAAATTTATCATCCAGCCTGAGCCACTGTGATAAATCTGGTACATGTCTAGACAGTCTAAATTTAAACCTTACCATCTATAGGATTAGTAGATCTGGGCCACTATCTTTTTTTTTTAGGTGTCATTTATATTTATATTGCCAAAAATTATAAGAGGCAAGTCCAGAACATGTTCTAAAGTATATCATTGCCGGATGACAGTGGAAGTTACCTACAATATAATTCTCATATGGTGATTTATCAAAACTGGTGCCCACATCAGATTAGGGCCTCTTTCACACATATATCACTGAAGTTCGGGTTGAGTATTCTGTAGATGTTATTATTTTCCCTTATAACATGGTTATAAGGGAAAATAATAGCATTCTCAATGCAGAATACTTAGTAAAATGTGGATGGAGGGGTTAAAAGTAAAAAAAATTACTCCCCTTGATCCACTTGATCGCGTAGTTGCGATCTCTTTTTCAATCATTAGCTGCCGGCTAAAGGACCTGTGATGATGTCACTGTGCTCATCACATGGTCCAATCAAATGGTCCATCACCATGATGATGGACCATGTGATGTGACGTCATCACAGGTACTTTAGACTGCAGCTAATGCTTGAAGAAGATAGAAGAGATCGGCAACTATGCGATCAAGTGGATAAGGCGAGTTAATTTATTTTTATTTTTAACCCCTTAATCCAAATTTTACTAAGTATTCTGTAGCGAGAATACTATTATTTCCCCTTATAATCATGTTATAAGGGAAAATAATAAAGATCGGGTCCCGTCTCTTAGCAACCTTGAGGGAAAATCGCACTGCATCAGCACTTGATTGCGGATGCTTGCGATTTTCACGAAGCCCCATTCACTTCTATGGGGCCTGCGTTGCATGAAAAACGCACAATATAGAGCATGCTGCGATTTTCACGCAACGCAGAAGTAATGCGTGAAAATCACTGCTTATGTGCACAGCCCCCTAGAAATGAATGGGTCCGGATTCAGCGAAAAACTCGCTCGTGTGAAAGGGGCCTTATCCTTTAATTTTCAAAAGGAGCTTTGAAAAATGCAAGATTGAATCTGGTTGTTTTGGGCAACTAAGCCAGTTTTCCTTTGCACCGGCATTGATTAGTCTCCTCCTGCATGTCTTCTTGCTTCCTTATTTGACAATTTAGCATTGCACAGGGAGCACTGCTCTTTGTATTTGATCAGATTGCTGCTTTTATAGTGGTAGCGATTTTACAGTGCTGCAGCTGAATTATATTTAGCTGAAATCAATATGAATGGTTGCTGGCTTTGATGTAAAACAATGTACTGTAAAGATAGAGAGCTTTTAGTAAATCTAGCAACTTCTCATGCTTCTTCTGTTGGCATTGTGGCAGGTTATGCTAATTGAAAAGTATGTTTTATCTTGTAGAACCAAGCTATCAACAAGTAGTTTTCTACTCCACTGAATGAAAATTGATTTTTCTCTAGGTGAACAAAAGGCGACACATTGTGAATACGGAATGCAGAAAATGTACCGGCGAACACTGCTCCATAAAAGTGATTGTTTAACCAATGACATTCTCCATGGAATTAAACAAGTGACCGATGGTGCTGATCAAAAAAGAGCTATAATGGGGTAGATTTATGAAAACTGTGTAATAAAAAACCTATTTTGTTGCCCATAACAACTAATGACATTGTAACTTTCATTTAAAAGAAAAAAATCTGAATATGAAATGAAAGCTGTGCTCTGATTGGTTGCTGTTGACAACAAAGTCAAAAAATTCAACTGTCCTAACGAAGGCCCCCAGCTGCTACGGTATCAGTGTAGTAAGCATACTCTCCTGCCATATTCCATGTCCATGCAATATGGTGGCAACTACTTCCTCTGGCTGCTCCTGGATAGCTTATAGTCTGTGCAGGCACTGAACGGCAATTTAGTCAGGCGCATGTGCCTCCGTTTGTCGTTCAGAGCCTATGCAGAATAGACACTTCCCAGGAGCAGCCACTGCCAATTTTCTGCCCATGGACATGGGGTATGACAGGTGAATATATTTACTTCACTGACTCAGGGGCAGCTGGGGGCCTCCATTTGGACTACTGGGCTCCAGTATACAGTCATGTATGCTTGTATGGCACAAATATAATTGTATTTGGTGTTTTGGCCAATTACAGTGCAAACTGGCCAACCTCTTTAAATGTGGCTGAATACAGGGCAGGCCTTAGGGGTATACAACCCATGCAGTTACATAGGGTGCACAACCTACCACAAGTGATTGGCCCTGGTGCCTTGGTTACCTGGCTTTAACCCAATTTTTCTAATTAGAGCCCCAACCTATTGAAAGATAACTGCACAAGTATTTCCTACTTTATTGAATGTTGTTGTTTGGTTGCCCAAAGGCAATTGTTATTTGGGAACCACATCATTGTACAATTTGGGAAATATATAGAGCACCATATCAGGAGGTTGGTAATAGATGGCAAAGCAATGGGCACCCCCAACTTCAGGTGTCCCGGGCTGAATAGACATTCCAGAAGGTCCCCAAAGTTCAAAATTACAGTTGCAGCTTTGCTGGGGAAAGAGGGATTAACTCCTTCCCGTCCAGCACCGTACATGTAAAGATGGTGCCCGCTTGTAAGTGCAGCTGGCACCATTGCTGCCTAGTGCCTGCTCTTTGAAAAAAAAATAAACATCATAGGCATCCACACGCGCGGCGTCACGACACATACACCATATATATCCAACACACATACACATAAATACACCATATACATGGTACACATACATAATAACACCTGTAGTATTAAAATATTAAAATATTTATTCCATTTGGCAAACAGCTAATTCCCTTTATTTTGGTTGCTTCACCTCTCACAAAAAGTTGAATAAAAAGTGATAGAAAAAGCCAAACATTCTCCAAAATGGTATCGATAAAAAGTACAAATCACCCTGCAAAAATGAGCTCTGACACAGCTCCGTAAACATAACTACAACTAAAAACTAATTTTTTCAAGTTTTTTTTTTTGCATTATAACACAAGAAAAACTATACAAATATCCCCGTAAACGTATTGACCAAGAGAATAAAGGGAACAGGTCAAGTGAGTTTTACCACATAGGGAACAGCATAAAAACAAAACCTATAATATTGTGGCAGAATATATATTTTTTTTCCATTTCCACCCAATTTGGGGTTTCTAGCTCCCTATTACATTGTATGCAATATTAAATTTGATTAGAAGGTACCTGCCTAACTGTCTTACATTTAGATCATTTTCTATGCCTTAAACAGGCATAGAAAATGATGAATGAGATGGGCCTGCTGGCCCCTCCCCTTTCCTGCCGACACCACGCCAACTTTTTTAGACCTGGCGTGAACGGAGAAAACTCACAGACAAAGAATAAAAAAGTGGGGAGGGGGGTATAGGAAAGTGGGGTATTCCTATATTGCAGAGAAAACTTTTCTGAAGCTGAAATACAATTTC
The DNA here is from genome assembly GCA_033119425.1 of Bufotes viridis. NCBI lineage: Eukaryota > Metazoa > Chordata > Amphibia > Anura > Bufonidae > Bufotes > Bufotes viridis. Next base: position 61,798,452 of record CM065591.1, on the reverse strand, counting down.
ATCTAGAGAGAAAACCACGCCATAGTCTCCATATCCTTGTGAATTTGGTTGGGAATCTGGTCTCCCTTACTGCAGTTTGTCCTAACCTGTAAATGTCATCACATTTTGCTAGTCAATTGGACAGTGGGGAAGTAGAGTTTTTTTGCCAATACGAGGCGATAAGAATTCTAGCAGCTTCCAAAAACTGTGTTAACAGAGTTTTAGTATGGGCTGGGCATTTTATTTGGTCTGTTAAACTTAATAGACACAACTGTTCCAAATAGGGTGGGTTAGCCTGGCTGTTCCACCTATTATGTATATAGTAGATGTCTCCGTCTCACATCTCAAACACAGCTGACTGACCTCTGAGTACATCTTGTGCAGAATCTCTAGGGTGTAATACCAGCGAGTAAGGACCTTATAATAATTCTCTTGCAATAGGACGCATGTTTAGATCAAAGTGAGACAGCGCTGGAGGGCTTTTTGTGTGGGTAATAATTGTAAATCATCTTCCTATTTCTTAACATAGTCAAATGCTGATGGCCTGGCAAACCAAACAAATGTATAAGTTGGTAATTTTCTTAGTGGGTTATTTTGTTAAGAGAACCTCTTTTTCAAACATGGTGGGGTCCTTCCAGGAAATAAGGAGGAAATTATTGAGATAATGTTTGATGTGTAAACGGTGAAATAAAGTCAAATAGGATAGACGGTCGTGAGACTCTTAGTCCCTTTTTAGGCCTCCCTGGGGGTCTGTTAAGTCAATCAGTGGAAATGTGGCGTTTTTACTTATTTCTGGAGTGGGTCTGAAATGGCGAGATAAATCACAGAGCACATCTCTAATCTGTATTAAGGGAGAAAGGTGGAAGGACAGTAATAATGGGCCTAGATTGGATTTCCACATCTTGATCGTATTTCGTGTGATGGGGTTTGAGGTATATACCTGTACATTTTTACAGTACAACAGCAGTAGAGGCCTTAGGGGGATTGGAGAAAAGATGGATTCAGCTTGGATATCTAAGCAATCCTTTTGTGGTCTGAGCCATTCCATACAGCGCATATCTTGCACAGCTTTATAGCACATGAAAAAGTCTGGCATCCCCATGCCACCTTGTCTTGTCAGCTGGGTAATATAAGAATATTTAAGTCTAGGTCTCTTTTTGGACCCAAGGAAAGACTGATAGAATGGATCTCAGTTGTGTAAAAAATAGTGCAGGAGAGGGATAGGAAGGGTTTGTAAGTAATATAGTACTTTGGGCAAGATTACCGTCTTGACCAGAGAACGTCTACCAAACCATGAGGTGAATGGGATTTCCCACGACACTAACAAGATTGTAATATTTTGTGATAAACTCTGAAAGTTCTCCTTGTAAAGGTTAGAAGAGTCAGAGGTAATATGAACTCCCAGGATTTTCATAGCAGTGTTCGACCATTGCTAGGGGGTGAGGAGCTCCAGGGTCTTCTGCTTCTGCAAGTCAAATGTTATGTTCAGCACTTGTGTCTTAGTGGGGTTGACAAAAAAATTAGAAAGAGCACCCCGAAACGATCAAAGTCTGAATCGCTGGGAAAGCACTGTCAGAGTTCGTGATAAACACCAGCATGTCATCTGCAAATGCTGCCAGCTGATGGTGGACCCCTTAAATGTGAATCCCATGGATTCTGTCATCTTGTCTAATGGCTTAAAATAGGCATTCCACAGTCAAAACAAATAGTAGAGGGGAGAAGGGGCATCCCTGACGGTTTCCCTTGGTAATGTTGAATGAAGGTGAAAAATAACCATTTACTATAACTCTAGCCGATGGGTCTTTATACATTGCCATTATGGCAGAGATAAATTGGTCAAGAATCCAAAATCTGTGTAAAGCTCTTTGCATAAAAATGTAACTATGTAACTATTAATAATACGGGGAGGTAGATCTTTCAATCTCATAGCTATGATTTAGTAAATAATTCCAAATCAGTATTCAATAAAGAAATGGGCCAGGGGTGGGATTCAAATTTTTAAGAATAGGTTCCCTACTCGACGGCGGACGTGCGGCGTCACGACACATACACCATATATATCCAACACACATACACATGAATACACCATATACATGGCACACATTTATAAATACACTATATATACAGCCCCAATGAATATGGCCTAATTCTCTAAGTCCCCTCCTCCCTCGCATTTTGCTGTAATTTCTCTACAGCAGCACGTACCTCTCACATCCAGGGCAAGTGACGTCTTTTCCAATGTAGATCTTCTCTGTCATCAACTTCTCCATTTGGTCCAGACACTTCTTTTGGCCGCTCCTCGTCTCTGCAGAGTGTGACACACAGGCATCTTAGGGTACTTTCACACTTGCAACATGGCTATCCGGACAGCCTGTGAACAGCCTGCCATGCCGCAAGTACCCGTGTGCCGCCGTTATGTCCCCATTGACTATAATGGGGCGGGGGCAGAGCTACGGCACAGCACAGCAGTGCACGGACGAAGATCAGCGGACTAAAAGTACCGCAGGTCCGACTTTTTAGTTTGGCGATCACTGCCATGCACTGCCGTGCTGCGCCGTAGCTCTGCCACCCGCCCCCATTATAGTCAATGGGGATGGAGCGGTAGCACACGGGTACTTGCGGCATAGCAGATCAGCCTGCCGGATAGTTATGCCGCAAGTGTAAAAGTACCCTTAGTCTCCTCACTTTTCTATCATCATCCCCCAACCTGGAGTCCCCACATTGAAGAGCCGCCTCTGCGCACTACTGCAGGGGCCAAGGGTCCACAGGCGGCCAGGCCCCCTGAAGTGCCGGGCCCCCTGGAGTGGTTCACCTTGGCCAAGCGTTCTTGCCAAGACTTGAGGGCTGCGCCTTCCTTCCCGAACCAGACTCCGAGGATTTTGATGAAGTCTGGCTTGATGTTGAATGGGAAGGGGGCAGAAGAAGCCAGTTGCCGCAGTTGACTTTGGTAGTTGACAGTTGACTTTGGCCCCTGAAGCTTCTCCGAACTCCTCGCAGGTCTGGACGAGTGAAGTCACCGAAAGCCCGTCAGCACAGAAGACGGTCACGTCGTCCATTTACAGCGAGCACTTGACCTCGTAGTGTCCAGGTCCTGGTGCGGTGATCCCTCTGATCTCTCCATTCTGCTGGTCAGCCTCCGCGAAGGATTCTATAACATAAACAAAAAGGAGAGGCGAAAGAGGGCAGCCTTGTCTGACCCCAGAGCGAACCGCGAAGGGGTCAGTCTTCCAGCCGTTCACCAGCACCGTGCTGCAAATGTCAAGGTACATTAGGTCAATAAAAGAACAGAACCTCCTGCCTAGACCTAGCCTGCGCAGTGCCCTGCCCATAAACTCATGAGAGACCCGATTGAACAACTTCTTCTGGTCCAGGCTGACCAGGGCGGCGTGGACACAGCGGTCCTGGATGTAGTGCACCGTGTCTCTCACAAGAGCGAGGCTGTCTGCAATCCTGAAGCCAGGAATACCGCAGATCTGGTCCGGGTGGACGATCCTGCCGATAATGACCTTCAGCCGGTTGGCCAGTACCTTGGCGAGGATCTTGTAGTCCACGTTCAGGAAAGAGATGGGACGCCAGTTTTTAAGGTCACATCTCTCTCCCTTCCGCTTATACAGGATCGTAATCATTCCTTCCCTCAACGATGGGGGCATTCTACCCTCCACCACCATCTCCTCATAGAGTTCCAGCAGGTCCGGACAGATCACATCCCCCAGCACTAAATATAGCTCCGCTGGAAGACCGTCACTGCCCGGGGTCCTGCCGGGCCTAAAGGATTTAGCGGCAGAGAGGATCTCCCCCACTGTCATAGGGTCATCCATGGCCTCCGCACCTCCAGGGTCAAGATGGTTAGTGATACCTGTTGTTTGACAAAGGCACATGTCTGTGCCAAAACGCGCGTCACATATGGGTAGTGATGTCGCGAACATAAAATTTTCCGTTCGCGAATAGCGTACGTGAACTTCCGCAAATGTTCGCGAATGGGCGAACCGGGTGAACCGCCATAGACTTCAATTGGCAGGCGAATTGTAAAACCCACAGGGACTCTTTCTGGCCACAATAGTGATGGGAAAGTTGTTTCAAGGGGTCTAACACCTGGACTGTGGCATGCCGGAGGGGGATCTATGGCAAAACTCCCATGGAAAATTACGTAGTGGACGCAGAGTCGGGTTTTAATCCATAAAGGGCATAAATCAACTAACATTCCTAAATTGTTTGGAATAACATGCTTTAAAACTAGTAATGTCGCGAACATAAAATTTTCAGTTCGCGAACAGCGAACACGAACTTCCGCAAATGTTCGCGAACAGGCGAACTGGGCGAACCGCCATAGACTTCAATAGACAGGCAAATTTTAAAAACCAAAGGGACTCTTTCTGGCCACAATAGTGATGGAAAAGTTGTTTCAAGGGGACTAACACCTGGACTGTGGCATGCCGGAGGGGGATCCATGGCAAAACTCCCATGAAAAATTACGTAGTGGACGCAGAGTCGGGTTTTAATCCATACAGGGCATAAATCACTTAACATTCCTAAATTGTTTGGAATAACATGCTTTAAAACATCCAGTGTGTGTATACGATCAGGTATGATGTTGTATCGATCAGGTAGTGTAAGGGTTACGCCCGCTTCACAGACATTGACATACCAAACTCCTCTTTTAATGCACCGCAAACAGTCCATTTGCACAACCGCAAACTCCCCATTTGCACAAGGTTGGATACCAAGCTAGCCACGTCCCGGTGATGTCATTGAAGGTTTCTTCCTCCACCCAGCCACGTACAACACCAAGGGTCCCCGAAAGGTCAATTGAATTGATTTTTCACGGTCACTGCTTCTGCGCCGTGCAATTTACTCTCACACCCGATATGAGTGGTATTTTCTATAGTACTATTCTCATCAGTTTAATCCCTCTAACGTCCCCAATCTGGGGGCCATTTATTGAATAGATTTTTCGAACGGGGAGATGGTTAAAAAAAAACGCTGGCTCCTATGTTTGAAAAAGTTTAATAAAAACTATCTGATCAAAAAAAAAACGCTGGCTCCCTCCACTCTGTTTTAATCCACGGTCACTGCGTCTGCGCCGTGCAATTTACTGTCACACCCGATATGAGTGGTATTTTCTGTAGTACTATTCTCATCAGTTTAATCCCTCTAACGTCCCCAATCTGGGGGCCATTTATTGAATAGATTTTTCGAACGGGAGATGGTTAAAAACGCTGGCTCCCTCCACTCTGTTTTAATCCACGGTCACTGCGTCTGCGCCGTGCAATTTACTGTCACACCCGATATGAGTGGTATTTTCTGTAGTACTATTCTCATCAGTTTAATCCCTCTAACGTCCCCAATCTGGGGGCCATTTATTGAATAGATTTTTCGAATGGGGAGATGGTTAAAAAAACGCTGGCTCCCTCCACTCTGTTTTAATCCACGGTGACTGCTGTGCAATTTACTGTCACACCCGATATCAGTGGTATTTTCTGTAGTACTATTCTCATCAGTTTAATCCCTGTTACATCCCATATCAGGGATTGCCTTTTGTGAAAAAAATTTTACAGTAGGCCTGGTACCTTCGACTGCCTTCACAGTGACAGACCAAACTCTCATACACCAAACTGAATTGATTTCAGGAATCGGGAGATGGAAAAAGCAGCTTGGTCGGTCCTCATACTCCCAAATTGGGGCACTGCGCGTGCAGAGAGCAATGTGCTGTGACACCCTATATGAGTGGTGTCTTAACTAGTACTATTCCTATCAGCGGCGGGCGGGTACGTGGTAACTTGAGAGCAGGTGACCAAAGCTGAGCTGGAGGAGGATGGTGCGTCAAGGTTCTTAGCGGAAGCTGTTGAAGATTGGGTGTCCTGTCTAAGCCAGTCAACTACGTCCTCAGAATTTTTCGGGTTCAGGGTACATGGCCTCTGAACACTAGGCATTATTCCAGGGACAGTGGAAATCACAGCACCACGACCACGACGGCCCCTGCGGGTGGCCTGCCTCTGCCTGTCATTTTTTTTTCGATAAGTGGTACTGTGCCACCCGGTATCAGTGGTGGGCACTGGCAGTGGGCACACTACAGTCTGTGGAAGTGGGCCTGACACACACTGGCAGCAGGCAAGCAACTGAAATTAGACTAATGTGTAAAAATGAAATGCCTTATTTATCGGCAAGCTACTGTGCCACCCGGTATCAGTGGTTGGCACTGGCAGTGGGCACACTACAGTCTGTGGAAGGGGGCCTGACACACACTGGCAGCAGGCAAGCGACTGAAATTAGACTAATGTGTAAAAATGAAATGCCTTATTTATCGGCAAGCTACTGTGCCACCCGGTATCAGTGGTTGGCACTGGCAGTGGGCACACTACAGTCAGTGGAAGTGGGCCTGACACACACTGGCAGCAGGCAAGCAACTGAAATTAGACTAATGTGTAAAAATTAAATGCCTTTTTTTATGCAAAGTCCTGTGCCAGCCGGTATGAGTAGTGGGCACTGGCAGTGGGCACACTACAGTCACTGGAAGTCAGCCTGACACACACTGGCAGGCAACTAACCTTAGATTAAAGGGTAAAAATTAAATGCCTTTTTTTGATGCAAAGTCCTGTGCTACACGGGATGACAGGGGTGGGCACTGGCAGTGGGCACACTACAGTCAGTGGAAGTCGGCCTGACACACACTAGCAGCAGGCAAGCAGCTGAAATTACACTAAAGTGTAAAAATTAAATGCCTTTTTTTATGCAAAGTCCTGTGCCAGCCGGTATGAGTGGTGGGCACTGGCAGTGGGCACACTACAGTCACTGGAAGTCAGCCTGACACACACTGGCAGGCAACTATACTTAGATTAAAGTGAAAAATTAAATGCCTTTTTTTGATGCAAAGTCCTGTGCCACATGGGATGACAGGGGTGGGCACTGGCAGTGGGCACACTACATTCAGTGGAAGTCGGCCTGACACACACTAGCAGCAGGCAAGCAGCTGAAATTACACTAAAGTGTAAAAATTAAATGCCTTTTTTTGATGCAAAGTCCTGTGCCACACGGGATGACAGGGGTGGGCACTGGCAGTGGGCACACTACAGTCAGTGGAAGTCAGCCTGACACACACTGGCAGGCAACTAACCTTAGATTAAAGTGTAAAAATTAAATGCCTTTTTTAGATGCAAAGTCCTGTGCCACATGGGATGACAGGGGTGGGCACTGGCAGTGGGCACACACTACAGTCTGTGGGCCTGCAGCTCCTCACACACAGGCAGGCCATGCAATTGCAATATGCATATAAAGGGGAAAAAAAAGCAGACTAATGTTGCAGCCCTAAAAAGGGCTTTTTGGGGAGCTGTCAGGACGCTGTCCTTACAGCAGAGATCAGATGAGTCTTTCAGGACTGGAGTGGACACTGAATTCACTAGCCTAGCTATCGATTTCCCTATTAAATCAGCAGCAACTACACTCTCCCTCCTCTCACTAAGACTGCAAATTCCAAATGAATCTAAAATGGATGCTGTGCAGGAGGTGGGAGGGTCTGGGAGGGAGGGTATGCTGCTGATTGGCTGGAATGTGTCTGCTGACTGTGAGGTACAGGGTCAAAGTTTGCTCAATGATGATGTATAGGGGGCGGACCGAACATCGCATATGTTCGCCCGCTGAGGCGAACGCGAACAAGCTATGTTCGCCGGGAACTGTTCGCCGGCGAATAGTTCGGGCCATCTCTATTTAAAACATCCAGTGTGTGTATACGATCAGGTATGATGTTGTATCGATCAGGTAGTGTAAGGGTTATGCCCACTTTACAGACATTGACAGACCAAACTCCCCTTTCAATGCACCACAAACAACCACAAACAGTTCATTTGCACAACCGCAAACTCCCCATTTGCACAAGGTTGGATACCAAGCTAGCCACGTCCCGGTGATGTCATTGAAGGTTTCTTCCTCCACCCAGCCACGTACAACACCAAGGGTCCCCGAAAGGTGAATTGAATTGATTTTTCGAACGGGGAGATGGTTAAAAAAAACGCTGTCTCCCTCCCCTTTGTTTTTATCCACGGTCACTGTGTCTGCGCCGTGCAATTTACTGAAACACCCGATATGAGTGGTATTTTCTGTAGTACTATTCTCATCAGTTTAATCCCTCTAACGTCCCCAATCTGGGGGCCATTTATTGAAAAGATTTTTCTAACGGGGAGATGGTTAAAAAATGCTGTCTCCCTCCACTCTGTTTTAATCCACGGTGACTGCGTCTGCGCCGTGCAATTTACTGTCACACCCGATATGAGTGGTATTTTCTGTAGTACTATTCTCATCAGTTTAATCCCTCTAACGTCCCCAATCTGGGGGCCATTTATTGAATAGATTTTTCGAACGGGGAGATGGTTAAAAAAACGCTGGCTCCCTCCACTCTGTTTTAATCCACGGTCACTGCGTCTGTGCCGTGCAATTTACTGTCACACCCGATATGAGTGGTATTTTCTGTAGTACTATTCTCATCAGTTTAATCCCTCTAACGTCCCCGACTCCCCAACCTGGGGGCCATTTATTAAATAGATTTTTTGAACGGGGAGATGGTTAAAAAAACGCTGGCTCCCTCCACTCTGTTTTAAACCATGGTGACTGCGTCTGCGCCGTGCAATTTACTGTCACACCCGATATGAGTGGTATTTTCTGTAGTACTATTCTCATCAGTGTAATCCCTGTTACATCCCATATCAGGGATTGCCTTTTGTGAAATAAAATTTAGGCCGGGTACCTTCGACTGCCTTCACAGTGACAGACCAAACTCTCATACACCAAACTGAATTGATTTCAGGAACCGGAAGATGGAAAAAGCAGCTTGGTCGGTCCTCAAACTCCCAAATTGGGGCACTGCGCGTGCACAGAGCAATGTGCTGTGACACCCTATATGAGTGGTGTCTTAACTAGTACTATTCCTATCAGTTTAATCCCTGTTACGTACCCTATCCGGTCGAATTGATTAACCATTGTCGAATTAGCGAACCATTACAACATCATGAAATAATTTAGTTCTGAGCTCTGTACTTGCTTTGTATTGGAATTGATGGGGATTTTTTTAATTGTCTGCATCATTTCTAATAAACTATTAAGAGACTTTATTATGATTTTTAATTTTATGTATTAAAAACCCATACAACATATAAAAAAAGAGGTAAATTAATGTTTTTTCTATGAAATATTATCCAGCCGTCCGATCGCTTTTGGTCTGACCATAAAGAAGCAACGGCCTTATCATCTGGGGTGTGGCAACATTGCCAACACACTCATAGAGGTGATGATTGCTTCATTGTGATACGCAAGCCCCTTCACCACAACAAGGTAACGATCACGAAGGGGAATTGACACTTGTATGTGCCTTTTTTTTTTGGTTTGTTTTTGCAGCCACAGTGCTGCACCATAGGACAGAAAAATTAGGCATGTACACATGCCTGAAAATAATGGCATTGTTGCAGCCGCTATTGTAGCAGCGGCCGGAAAAATTGATACATTGCGGCTTGAACCCTAGTTGGAGGTGGAGAATTCACGAAAGTCATCCGGTATGCAGACATTAAATACAGCAGCGTGGGGACCATTTTGAGGCCAAGGCATGTAATCAGGCCTTTTGTTAGTCAAACGTATCCCCCACTGTCAGTCCCTTCGGGATCCATGCCTCATTCATCTTCATGAAGGTGAGGTAATCAACACTTTTTTGACCGAGGCGACTTCTCTTGTCAGTGACAATGCCTCCTGCTGCACTGAAGGTCCTTTCTGACAGGACACTTGAAGCAGGGCAGGCCAGAAGTTCTATCGCAAACTGGAATAGCTCAGGCCACAGGTCAAGCCTGCACACCCAGTAGTGAAGGGGTTCATTGCTCCTCAGAGTGTCGATATCTGCTGTTAATGCGAGGTAGACTGCTACCTGTCGGTCGAGTCGTTCTCTAAGGCTGGATCCCGAAGGGCTGTGGCAATGAGTAGGACTGAAAAAGCTCCGCATGTCCTCCATCAACAACACATCTGTAAATCGTCCAGTCCTTGCCGCCGTGGTAGGAGGAGGATTACACTCACCTCTTCCCCTGTTAGATTCCCGTTGTGCTGTGACATCCCCCTTATAAGCTGTGTAAAGCATATTTTTTAGTTTGGCTTTGAACTGCTGCATCCTTTCTGACTTTCGGTAATTTGGTAACATTTCTGCCACTTTCTGCTTATACCGGGGGTCTAGTAGCGTGGCCACCCAGTACAGGTCGTTCTCCTTCATTCTTTTTATACGTGGGTCCCTCAACAGACATGACTGCATGAAAGACCCCATTTGAACAAGGTTGGATGCAGAGCTACTCATTTCCCGTTCCTCGTCCTCACTGATGTCATTGACGGTCTGTTCTTCCCCCCGGCCACGTACAAAACCATGGGTCCCAGATAGGTGACAACAACGAGCACCCTGGGGTGCCTGCTGTGGTTGGTCTTCCTCCTCCTCAAAGCCGCCACATTCCTCCTCTGACTCCTCTTCCTCATACTCCTCTTCCATCGTTGCCGCAGGTCCGGCAAGCGATGATGACAAGGCTGTTTCTGGTGGTGATGGTGACCACAACTCTTCCTCTTCCTCTTCACGCTCATCCACAGCCTGATCCAGCACTCTTCGCAGGGCACGCTCCAGGAAGAAAACAAATGGGATCAGGTCGCTGATGGTGCCTTCGGTGCGACTGACTAGGTTTGTCACCTCCTCAAAAGGACGCATGAGCCTACAGGCATTGCGCATGAGTGTCCAGTAACGTGGCAAAAAAATTCCCAGCTCCGCAGAGGCTGTCCTAGCACCCCGGTCATACAAATACTCGTTGAAGGCTATTTCTTGTTGGAGCAGGCGGTCGAACATTAGGAGTGTTGAATTCCAACGTGTCGGGCTGTCGCATATCAAGCGCCTCACTGGCATGTTGTTTCACCGCTGAATATCGGAAAAGTGCGCCATGGCCGTGTAGGAACGCCTGAAATGGCCACACACCTTCCTGGCCTGCTTGAGGACGTCCTGTAAGCCTGGGTACTTAGACACAAAACGTTGTACGATGAGATTCAACACATGTGCCATGCACGGCACATGTGACAACTTCACAAATTCAATGCCGACAACAAATTTGTTCCATTGTCACAAACCACTTTGCCAATCTCCAGTTGGTGCGGGGTCAGCCACTGATCCACCTGTGCGTTCAGGGCGGACAGGAGTGCTGGTCCTGTGTGGCTCTCTGCTTTCAGGCAAGTCAACCCCAAGACAGCGTGACACTGTCGTATCCGGGATGTGGAATAACCCCTGGGGAGCTGAGGGGATTCAGTTGATGTGCAGCCAGACGCGCGCAGCAGAAGAGGACTCAGCCGAGGAGGATATCGAAGAGGATGGAGTAGGAGTAGAGGAGGTGGCAGTAGGTCTGCCTGCAAGTCGTGGCGGTGTCACCAACTCCGCTGCGGAGCCACGCATTCCATGCTTGTCAGCCGTCAGCAGGTTGACCCAATGCGCAGTGTACGTGATATACCTGCCCTGACCGTGCTTTGCAGACCAGGTAGCAGTGGTCAGATGGACCCTTGCCCCAACACTGTATGCCAGAGATGCCATGACTTCCTTTTCAATGACATGGTAGAGGTTTGGGATTGCCTTTTTTGAAAAAAAAATTTGTCCGGGTACCTTCCACTGTGGTGTCCCAATAGCAACAAATTTTACCAGCTGGTATGGTAAAAGCTGGCGGGCTAAGAGTTCCGTCAAGCCAGCTGTCAGTCGCCGGGCAAGGGGGTGATTCTGTGACATTGGCTTTTTACGCTCAAACATGTCCTTGACAGACACCTGACTGTGGGCAGATGAGCAGGAACTGCTGAAGGTGAGAGGAGGAGTGGCGGTTGGTTGAGAGGGGGCAGGGAGGACAGCAGTGGTTGACATGGCTGAAGATGCTGGACCAGGAGGAGCATGGTGGCTTTGAGTTTGTGTGCTGCTTGTACTCATGTGTTGATCCCATAGGCGTTTGTGATGTGAGATCATGTGCCTTCGCAAAGCAGTTGTACCAAGGTTGGTGTTGGACTTCCCATGACTCAGTTTCTTTTGGCACAGGTTGCAAATGGCATTGCTGTTATCAGAGGCAGACACACAAAAAAAATGCCACACTTCTGAGCTTTGCAATGACGGCATTCTGGTGGTGGCAACAGCATGCGTTGACTGGCGTGCTGTCTGGCTGACCCCAGGTGCCGATACATGCTGTCTGACTGTGCCACTAACTCCTTGCAACGACCTCCCCCTGCTTCCAACTCGTGTCCTCATTCTCTCTGTCTCCCCTTCTGAACTTTCCCTCTCTTCTTCTCTTCGAGCAGACACCCACGTGGCATCCGTGGACACATCGTCATCATCAACCGCTTCACTTGTATCTGACACCTCAGCAAAGGAAGCAGAGCGGGTACAACATCATCATCATCATCATCACACTGTACGTCCATGTGTGTAATCCTGCCTGACTGAGACATATCCCTGTAATCTACATCATCTGGCAATAATGGTTGCGCATCACTAATTGCATCCAACTGATGTGTAAATAACTCCTCTGATGGATTAAGTGAAGCGGCTGTGGTGGCTGTGGTGGTAGTGGTGGTGGTGGCAGCGGGCGGGTGCATGGCAACTTGAGAGCAGGTGACCGAAGCTGAGCTGGAGGAGGATGGTGCGTCAAGGTTCTTAGCGGAAGCTGTTGAAGATTGGGTGTCCTGTCTAAGCCAGTCAACTATGTCCTCAGAATTTTTCGGGTTCAGAGTACGTGGCCTCTGAACACTAGGCATTATTCCAGGGACAGTGCAAATCACAGCACCATGGCCACGACGGCCCCTGCGGGGTGGCCTGCCTCTGCCTGTCATTTTTTTTTTAGATAAGCGGTACTACGCGTGCTAGGTACTGTGCCACCCGGTATCAGTGGTGGGCACTGGCAGTGGGCACACTACAGTCAGTGGAAGTGGGCCTGACACACACTGGCAGCAGGCAAGCAACTGAAATTACACTAAAGTGTAAAAATGAAATATCTTTTTTGATGCAAAGTCCTGTGCCACATGGGATGACAGGGGTGGGCACTGGCAGTGGGCACACTACAGTCAGTGGAAGTCGGCCTGACACACACTAGCAGCAGGCAAGCAGCTGAAATTACACTAAAGTGTAAAAATGAAATGCCTTTTTTTGATGCAAAGTTCTGTGCCACACGGGATGACAGGGGTGGGCACTGGCAGTGGGCACACTACAGTCAGTGGAAGTCGGCCTGACACACACTAGCAGCAGGCAAGCAACTGAAATTACACTAAAGTGTAAAAATTAAATGCCTTTTTTATGCAAAGTCCTGTGCCAGCCGGTATGAGTGGTGGGCACTGGCAGTGGGCACACTACAGTCAGTGGAAGTCAGCCTGACACACACTGGCAGGCAACTAACCTTAGATTAAAGTGTAAAAATGAAATGCCTTTTTTTTGATGCAAAGTCCTGTGCCACATGGGATGACAGGGGTGGGCACTGGCAGTGGGCACACTACAGTCTGTGGGCCTGCAGCTCCTCACACACAGGCAGGCCAGGCAACTGCAATATGTATATGGAGAAAAAAAAAAGCAGACTAATGTTGCAGCCCTATAAAGGGCTTTTTGGGGTGCTGTCAGGACGCTGTCCTTATAGCAGAGATCAGATGAGTCTTTCAGGACTGGAGTGGACACTGAATTCACTAGCCTAGCTATTGATATCCCTATTAAATCAGCAGCAACTACACTCTCCCTCCTCTCACTAAGACTGCAAATTCCGAATGAATCTAAAATGGATGCTGTTCAGGAGATGGGAGGGTCTGGGAGGGAGGGTATGCTGCTGATTGGTTGGAATGTGTCTGCTGACTGTGAGGTACAGGGTCAAAGTTTGCTCAATGATGATGTATAGGGGGCGGACCGAACATGGCATGTGTTCGCCCGCTGCGGCGAACGCGAACAAGCTATGTTAGGGCCATCTCTAATGATCAGTAGACAGTGATGACAAAGTGGATTATATATCCATATTATTACATTCTGGTAAAATTTGGTATGTGCACTTAAAGAGTTGCACTTGAAAGATGCTTTATTGAAAAGACCCGCCGAGATATAGTTTGGCAGTACGTGCATTTAATGTGTTTTTAAGGGTGGATGGCAAATGATTCACCTGCTCTACGATAGCGTCAGAGATATGTTTTTTATGGATTAACTCCATTTGCTGGATTTGTTTGTGTAGTTCAACTTCTGACACTTTTGTTCTTAAGATAAACTCCTAGAGAGATCAGGTGGCCTCTTATTACAGCTTTGTGGGCCTCCCAGATCAGGCCAGCGAAAGCTCCAGCTGTGGAGTTAAGTTCAATATAGTCCTCTAGCAGTCCCGACAGCTTTTTGACATGTTCTGGGTAATCTAGCAATGTCTCATTAAACCTCCAGTTGCTCGTGGGTTTCTAAAAGTGTTTAAGTGTAAATTCCAGGAACACAGGTGTGTGGTCCAAAATCTGTAAACTGACAATATTAGCACTGGTACATGAAGTTAATAGTTATAGGTATAGTACAAAAAGGTAGTGAAGGCGCGGGTATGAGCGATGTGCCACGGAGTAGGAGGTGTAGTCCTTACTAGTGGGGTGGAGGGTTCTCCAAATGTCTGCGGGGCCCAGATATGTCATAGAAGCCCCCTTGACCCATCTCAGAGCAAGGCGAGAGATAGACGAGGCGCCAGTAGAGGAATCTAAATGGGGATCCAGGGTCAAGTTTAAATCCCTCCCCCAGAATCATCACCCCTTCACCCCTGGAGCAAGCAAAATGTTTTACAGACCAGGAAGAATGGGAAGCATTGGGGGTGTATATTTTCCCATATGTGAATATCTGCCTCCCTATTGTCCCTTTAATAAAGACCCTTCTGGTTCCGCAACAGTCGACCGCACTTCCAGCGGGAAGTTTTTATGTAAAGTTATAGCTACTTCTCTAGATGCAGAGGAAGGTGACATACTGTGGAACCACTGGTTATACAAGAGATCGTTCAGACGCGGTACGTAGTGTTGAGCGCGAATATTCACATCGCGTTTTTTTTTTGTGAATATCGCATATTCGCGATTTTGCGATTTTTTTCGAATATAGTGCCATATATTCGAATTTGCGACTATTCGTGCTGGTAAAATAGATACACTAACTTCACTTGTGCTGACTCTGAGAGACTCTCAGTTTCAAGCAATGAAGCAGATATGTTGCATCAAGGACTTTTTCAAATTCGTTTTTCCAAAATCTTGCTAGTTTTGCGATTTTTCGGAATGCGAATTTTTAAGCGATGCAAATATATCGAACACGTGCTGCTCTGCCTGCGCATTGACTAAAAATTAAAATATTGCCTTTATGCGATTTTCCCGTAAGGCGATTTTTTTCAGCCTGGGCGCTTTAATGTAGTCGCGATTCGCGAATTCGAACATGCTGCGAAGTGCGAATATATTTTGTCTTGTGTCTTTCTTCACATCCACTGTTCTAATTTACCCCCAGTTTCAAGCATTTGTTGCACCAAGACTTTATTTCTATATTTATTCACCATCGCCGAACCCGTCCCCTCAAAGCCAGTTTTGCGAATTTTTCGTAATGCGACTTTAATTCAGCGATGCGAATATATCACACGTGCTAGACAGTCTTCCTGCGCAGACGACCATTGAGAAGTAAAACCTTTTTGCGATTTTGTCTTCATGCGATTTTTTTCCAGCTTGCAAATTCGAAAATGTTGCGAATTACGAATATATTCGTGAATTCGCATACACGAATATTCTTTGACTTGCACACTCTAATGTATTCTAAATCTCAATTGGACCACAAGCTAGAAGCTGGCTGCTTGTAGCTTGTGGTGCAAATTCAATTGGTAGGATGAGGTGAGACTTCAATTCATGACTTAATTATAGAGATTGGTAGAATCTTAGAGCAATATGCGATTATTCGTAATGCGATTATTTTTTTGGGAATATATTATTTTCGCCAGAGTACATTGATCCAGCCCTCCTGTCTTCTTGTCCAATGAGAATGATGCAACTACAGTTGTCATAGGTTAGCAACATACCTAGCAACCAGTAGGAAAGTTGCCCACCTTTTTACTATATAAGATTCTTCCCAGCAGCCATGCTGTGCAGTTTCAAGTGGTGGTAGACTAGGAGAGTGACTCTGCGAATGCTTTTTTAAAAGCAAATTAATTTGTATCTCCAAATTCATTTGGATCAGTGTGATTGTCTCTGAATCTGATTGTGCTCTTTTAAAAGCAAATCAGTTCATTCAATTATCTTGATTTAGATAGTTTTTGCTTTTAGGTTCTTAGTATTAGTTAGATAGGGTAGGTTAGTGTAGCTGTTAGGTTAAGTGTAGTGTAAGTTAGTTTACTGTTTAGTTTGTGTGTTCTGTCAGTGTCTGTGTCCGTGTCTTAGGTTTGTGGAAAAAAAAGTTACTTTTAGTGTAGTTTAACTGTATAGTTTTTGTTCTGTCAGCGTCAATGTCCGTGTGTTAGTTTAGTGAAGAAAAAAAAAAAAAAGTTACTTTTGCGGTAGTTTTAGTGTTTAGTTTGTGTTCTGTCTGCGTCTGTGTCTGTGTCTTAAGTTTGTGAAAAAAAAGAAAAAAAAAAGTTACTTTTAGTGTAGTCTTAGTGTTTAGTTTTTGTTCTGTCAGCGTCATTGTCCGTGTGTTAGTTTAGTGAAAAAAAAATAAAAAAAAATTTACTTTTAGTGTAGTTTTGGTGTTTAGTTTTTGTTCTGTCAGCGTCATTGTCCGTGTGTTAGTTTAGTGAAAAAAAAAAAAAAAGTTGCTTTTGCTGTAGTTTTAGTGTTTAGTTTGTGTTCTGTCTGTGTCTGTGTCCGTGTCTTAGGTTTGTGAAAAAAAAGAAAAAAAAAGTTACTTTTAGTGTAGTTTTACGGTTTAGTTTTTGTTCTGTCAGCGTCATTGTCCGTGTGTTAGGTAAGTGGAAAAAAAGGAAAAAAAGAAAAAAAAAAGTTACTTTTAGTGTAGTTTTAGTGTTTAGTTTGTGTTCTGTCTGCATCAGTGTCCGTGTCTTAGCTTAGTGAAAAAGGTTATTTCAGTTAGTATCTGGTACTATATTTCTGAGTCAGTCCACTCAGTGTCCTCTATTGTTTTGATAAAAAAGAACAAAAAATTAATTTTTTTATTTCTGCCTTTCATTTAGTTTTAGTCCCACAGTCCCCATCCCAATAAAGTTTTCCCCAAATTCCCACTGATATTTTTTGTTTCAAATTATAGCCTCACGTGGTCGGTCAGGGAGCCGACGTAGGGGAGTTGGTTCTAGTGCTGGACCGCTGCCAGCACAGGACCGCTCCTCTACCCAAGGAAGGAGGGGTGTCCGTGTCCGTTGTCGGATACAAGATTTTTTTGGCCGTGGCAGCCGCCCCATAAGACTGCAGCAGGATGCCGAAGCAGTCATGAGCTTAATGGCACATTCCGGTACCACGGAGTCATCGGGCCCGGCTCCAACAAGCAGCAGCAGCATCTGCAGCACACCACCTCCAGTTGCAGCCCCCAGCCCCAAAGAAATGTCCCCAGCCATGTTTTAGGATTCAGATGGAGAGAGGGACATCTTGGGGCAGGCAATGCAGGAGGCTGAACTACCTCAATTCAGTCCTCCTTCTGGGCAGGACCTTATGGAAGAGATGGAGGAGGAGAGGGTACCTATAACATCCCTTCCAACTGGTGCGGGTGGTGTGAGCCACACAACCCCTGCACCTAGTCAGACCCAGGTATTAGTGAGGGGACAGCAGAGCCCGGTCAGGGGCTCCATGTCAGCTGCTCCCCTCCGTTCACCAAGGCTTAGCCCGGGGTCTGACATATCGGGGGATGAAGAGGAGGGTGACCGTGAATGGGTGCCACCTCCCTCGTCAGGCAATGTCAGCAGCACTGATGAGGAGGAAGGTAGGCACCAGAGGCAAATGGTGCCACAGGTTGCCATGGAGCCCAGCAGCAGGGGCTCCACCGGTAATGTTAGGAGGAGGAGGCAACAGCAGCAGCAGCAGCAGCCAACTCCACCTGTGCGCACCCAGCCCGAACAGACGCAAGTGAGCACCACCCCATCTGACAGGAGGTTGGTGCATAAGTCGCCTGTTTCGGCTTACTTCACCCTGGCACCTGACGATGCTACAATAGCAATCTGTCAGCTGTGCCGTGCCAGGGTAAAGAGAGGGAAGGTGGTGGCTCGGCTGGGTACTACTGCATTGAACCAGCACCTACGGGTCAACCACTGGCGGGAGTGGGAACAGATGAAGGGTGGTAGCAGCCAGGGCCGGACTGGGGATAAAAACCAGCCCTGGAAAAAGTTGCATACCAGCCCCACAGCACTGCGTCGGTATTTACTTGTTTATAAGACTTGTGTATTTTAAAACACGTGTGTAAACACGAATATGAACTTTGCCCCACAATAAAACCCCCATTGTTCATATTATCACAGTAGACCAACTTTTCCCAACCAGGATGCCTCCAGCTGTTACAAAGCTACAACTCTCAGCATGCCCAGACAGCGTTTGGCTAACATGGCATGCTGGAAGGTGTAGTTTTGCAACAGCTGGAGGTATCCTGGTAGGGAAACACTACAGTAGACCAGTATCCCATCCAATTGGGTCAAAAATAAGAATAATCAAAGAACTTTACTTTAAAGAATGGAAGACACAGTGTTAAACTCTTACTTTATATTAGTTACTCAACACACAGAAAACCAGTAGTTGATGAATAGTGCATCAGTGGTGGACCACTCAGCGCTGTCCCGCTATAGATGGCGATTGGCTGGCTGAGTGACCGTCACTACCAAGACAAATACAACTTGGAAGATGGGGGCCAGGGTGCTTAGCAGGGTGAGCTGGGCCCCATTCTGGATGTGGACCCCATGTGATCAAATACTTATCCCCTAGCGTCCTGTGGAAAGGGAATACGTTTCTAATAACTTGATAACTCCTTTATAAGGGCTACATGGACCAGAATGGCACCCATGCTCTGCAGCTGGCCCTGCTCTCCCTCCTGAACTAATGGTATGTACCACTCACACAGCAGCGTTGATCATAGGCGTGCGCAGTCTATTGCAATAGGGTGTGCACCCTAAAGCACAAACACACACGCCGCGAGCGCTTGTATGTATGTATATATATATATATATATATATATATATATATATTATATACACACACACACAGGCCGGGCCTCACCCTAGCGTTGCCGTGACTTGGCCTCTGCGCAGTGGCGACTTTAGGAACAATATATGGGGGCACATAAGATACTACAGTCAAAATGGAGGGGGAATAATAATTTTCACCACTTAAATTTATACTACTGAAAAAGTGAAATAAGTATACATAAATAAGATTACAAAATACGAGTATTGCGGTATGCAGGAATACATTTATAATAAAAAATGTACTTACAAAAGAAGCTATTCCATCTTGCTGTGCTGTCCTCTGCTTGCTTCCGCGGATCTTCCCCTCCTTTCAGTCTGTCCTCAGTACGCAGGGTAGGCACACTGCTATGGGATCTGTGGATGACACTGTTATGAGGGATCTGCGGATGACACTGTTATGGGGGATCTGTGGATGACACTGTTATGGGGGATCTGTGGAGGACACACTGTTATCGGGGATCTGTGGATGACACTGTTATGGAGATCTGTGGATGACACTGTTATGGGGATCTGTGGATGACACTGTTATGGGGATCTGTGGATGACACTGTTATGGGGATCTGTGGATGACACTGTTATGGGGGATCTGTGGATGACACTGTTATGGGGATCTGTGAATGACACTGTTATGGGGGATCTGTGGATGACACTGTTATGGGGATCTGTGGATGACACTGTAATGGGGATCTGTGGATGACACTGTTATGGGGATCTGTGGATGACACTGTTATGGGGGATCTGTGGATGACACACTGTTATGGGGGATCTATAGAGGACACACTGTTATGAGGATCTGTAGATGATGCACTGTTATGGGGATCTGTGGATGACACTGTTATGGGGATCTGTGGATGACACGGTTTTGGAGATCTGTGGAGGACACACTGTTATAGGGGATCTGTGGATAACGCACTGTTATGGGGATCTGTGGATGACGCACTGTTATGGGGGTACTTTCACACCTGCGGCATGGCTATCCGGCCTATCCGGGCTGTTCACCCGCCGGGTCCACCATGCCGCAAGTACCGTGCACTGCCGTGCTGCTGCTCTGTCCCCATTGACTATAATAGGAGCAGGGGATGGAGCTATGGCGCAGCACGGCAGAGATCATTGGACTAAAAAGTCGGACACGCAGTACTTTTTAGTCCGCCGATCTCTGCCATGCACTGCCGTGCTGCGCCATAGCTCCGTCCCCTGCCCCTATTATAGTCAATGGGGACAGAGTGGCAGCATGGCAGTGCACGGGTACTTGCGGCATGGTGGACCCGGCGGGTGAACAGCCCGGATAGGCCGGATAGCCATGCCGCAGGTGTAAAAGTACCCCCATAACAGTGCGTCATCCACAGATCCCCCATAACAGTGTGTCCTCCACAGATCCCCCATAACAGTGCGTCATCCACAGATCCCCCATAACAGTGTGTCCTCCACAGATCCCCATAACAGTGCGTCATCCACAGATCCCCCATAACAGTGTGTCCTCCACAGATCCCCCATAACAGTGTGTCCACCACAGATCCCCCATAACAGTGTGTCCTCCACAGATCTCCATAACAGTGTCATCCACAGATGGATCCCCATAACAGTATCATCCACAGATCCCCCATAACAGTGCGTCATTTGCACTTATCACATGTATGCAGGAGCAGCAGGAAGGCTGCTTAAGGCTTGTAGGCACTCAGGCAGGATGAAATCAGTCACTTACTTGATGAATTGAATTGGTGAAGATTAAGAAATAATTCTTCAGGCCAGGGCTGGAGCAGGGGCCAGTGGATACAGGGACAGGGCCTATACTACACCTCACACCAGACCAGCTAGCAGGGCACTGCAGCGCACAAGCACGTCACGTGACGTCCTGAGCGGCGCCTCATCACACAGCCCCTGACCTCTCTGTGCCTCCGGGTCCTACTCACTGGGACTCCGCCCCCCCCCCGCCCCCCGCCAGCGCCTGCAGCCAATCAGCCACAACACCAGCCAGTGAGCCAGGCACTACTGCGCGGCCGGCGGCCGCCGCCGGTCACGGACAGCAGCACCAACTGACTGTAGTCTGTAAGTAGGGGCCGGCCCGATCGGCCGCCGGCCGTCAGCAGCTAGAAACACAGGGCAGGGGGGAGCAGAGCGGAGCGTCTGGAGCGCGCGGCACACACACACACTGCAGGGCAGCGCAGGCATGAGACAGACAGCCTTCTCCGGCCGGCCATGCGGCAGTCAGGGGTAGCGGCCTACCGGGAATTTTCCCGGTATCCCGGTAGGCCAGTCCGGCCCTGGTAGCAGCGCCACCAGCAGTGGGCAGGGGACTGCAGCTCCTGCCACTGTACAGCAGCCACCACAACCACTTCGGACAATACATTCCCACTCCGCCACTCCCTCTCATAGAGGTACTGGTACCGGCAGCCAGACCTCTGCCTCCATTGCACCCTCCTCTATCCCCTCCTCCACTGCCGTCCAGCACCAGCCGTCAGTTGCAGACGCTTTTGAACGCACCGCGCCCTATGCCCCCGGGGACCGACGTGTGCGTTCACTCAATGGGCTCCTGGCAAGGGTTCTCGCCCAACATCTGCTCCCTTGCAATCTGGTGGACAGCAATCCATTCTGGCAGATGTTGGAGCAGGCACAACCCAGATGGCGTGTCCCCAGCCGCCATTACTTTGCCAGGACTGGCGTCCCTGACCTGCACCAACACCTTGTGGAGAAGGTATGCCTGTCGCTGGATCATGCTGTCAGCGACAGGGCACATCTCACAATGGATGCTTGGACTAGCAGACATGGGCAGGGACGATACTTAAGTTTTACTGCCCATTGGGTGTCCCTCCGAGGCGCCGGGGAGGGATTGGCGGCATCAGAGTTTGTGGTGCCACCGCGGGGTGTCCAGGGAGAACTGCTGCTCTCCCACAAGCCACTGTCTCCACTGCTGCTGAGCCCCCCAGCAAGCGTCCCCGTAGCTATGCAAGTGTGGGGCATGTCCGATGCCAGGCCGTGCTCCAGCTTGGGAGACCGGAGACACACTGGACCTGATGTTCTGGCCGCACTTCAGGCTCAGGTCCAGAAGTGGCTGACACCCCGTAGGCTCCAGGCAGGTATGGTTGTCTGTGACAACGGCAGCAACCTACTCGCCGCCCTTAAGGCTGGCAGTCTGACCCATTTGCCCTGCATGGCACATGTCCTCAACCTAGTGGTACAGAAGTTCCTCTGTACGTACCCAGGGTTGAGTGACATTGTGCTAAGGGTACGTAGGATTGCCAGCCATTTCCGACGCTCCCCAACCGCCGCCGCGTCCCTGACCAGACTGCAGTGGAACAACAGCCTGCCCCCTCACAGGCTGATTGTGGACAGTGTGACGCAGTGGAACTCCACCCTCCACATGCTGGAAAGGTTGTGGGAGCAGAGATGGGCGGTAAGGGAATACCTGCTGGACCTAGGCACTCCAGGGCCATCACACCCACTCCCCTATGTCACTAATGCGGAGTGGGGGGAGGTACAGCAGGTCTGTCATGTGTTGGCCCCATTTGAGCAGGCGACAAACATGGTCAGCGGAGAGCAGGTTGGCCTTAATGACGTGCTCCCCTTAGTGTTCCTGCTGGACAGGACACTAGATCGCCTGCTTGAAGCTGGGGAGAGTGCCTTGGTGGAGCAAGATGAGGCGGCCTTGCTCCACCAGGACCAGGCCCAGGACGATGAGGAGGAGGATGATGACTCAGTGGACGTCCAGGAGTCTGGGCCTGGTCAGGATGGAGAGCCGGTGATGGGGGCACCATTAGTCCGGTGGTGGGGCAGCTCCCACCGGGAGCAGCAGCAGGAGGACCAAGAGGTCATGGTCCCGGGCAGCCATGACGAGTCACAGCGGGCTGTCCTCTTCCCCATGGCTGCTCACATGCTGCGATGCCTCAGGAGGGACCCCGGATCAAGAATTTTAAGGGGAGGGATGATTATTGGTTGGCCACCCTTTTAGACCCACGAAGCAAGGGGAAACTGGAGCAGTTTATCCCAGCCAGTCAGCGGCAGGCCTGGATGGACCAACTGCGGGCCTGTCTGATAAAGCGGCTGGAGCAGACTAACCCTCGGCCTCCAGCTCCAGTTTCCCCCGCCCATCTCACCCAGCAGGTGGCTGGCCCCAGCAGCACCAGCTGAGCAGGTGACCTAATGGGTGAGATGAGGCTGTTTTACCAGTCTGCACGACCCAGTACGACCAGCAGCAGCAGCAGTAACCACCAGCGGCTGGCCCACATGGTGGCAGACTACATGGGGTCCGTTGGTGCTTCCGACAGCATGAGCACTGACGACCCCATGGAGTACTGGGTTGCCAGACTGGACACCTGCCGTGAGCTGGCTCAGTTTGCTCTGGAGTTATTGTCAGTCCCCCCCTCCAGCGTACTGTCTGAGCGGACATTCAGCGCGGCAGGTGGGGTGGTCACGGACAAGCGGACCCGTCTGTCCACTGACTCCGTGGACAGACTGACATTCATTAAAATGAACGAGTCCTGGATCGGCAGTGACTTCTTGGCCCCAGCTGTCGGTTCAGGCCGTTGAAGGGTCCCTTGTCCATCCCTCTCCCTTGCTCTCCCTCCGAAAATCCGTTGTTTTTTAACCTTTTTAAATCACTTACTGTTGTTTTTAATTTGTATACTAATTTATTTATCTATTTATGAATTTCTTTTTATATGTGATGTATATAATAATGAACTTATTGATGAATTTTGTAACGTTTTTAGTCTCATTTTTTATTTTCTTTATTATCTTTTTATTATATCTACTTAACCTCTTAAGGACGAAGGGCGTACATGTACGCCCTTTGTCCGCACTTTAAAGATGGCGCCCGCACGGAGCGGGTGCATGAGCTGCGGGTAAACGCTTGATTCATCAAGCTGACACCCGCAGCTCATGTCCGTGACCGGCAGCGATGCCGATCGCGGACATTTAACCCCTCAGATGCCGTGGTCAATCCTGACCACGGCATCTGATCGCGCAAAAACCGAAAGTTTCACTTTCGGTTTGTGCTCCGGCTCCCCTGATGGCCACAAGGGGGAGCCGGAGCATGCATGTAGTAGCCTAGGTCTCTGTGAATGAAACCTAGGTTACTACATAGTATTCCTATGGAGCCTATGACTGTAATAGGCTTCATAGGAAATATGCGATTTTTTCATATATTCCAATGCTATTGCATTGGAATATATGAGAATAGCAATCTGATGATGGCATCTTATAGTTCCCTATGGGAACTATAAGAAAGTGGTAAAAAAATAAATAAAAATTTTTAAAAAATAAAAATAAAATAAAAAAATATAAAAATTCAAATCACCCCCCTTTCCCCAAAATGAAAATAAAATAAATAAAAAAAAATAAAAATTACACATAATGGGTGTCGCAAAAACGCCCATACTATAATAATATTAAAAAATATTCACCATACGGTAAACATAAAAACTGAAAAAAACTGAAAAAAGCTAATTCGCCATTTTTGGACGCTTCATTTCCTAAAAAAAAATGAATAAAAAGTGATCAAAACATCATACGCACCCAATAATGGTATCAATTAAAAGTTCAGATTGCCCCGCAAAAAATGAGACCCTACACTGCTCCGTACGCATAATTACAAAAAAGTTATAGGGGTCAAAACATGGCGACAAAAAAATAAAATAAAAAAAATTCCCACTTTTAATTTTTGTTTTCACTATCAAAACGCAAGAAAAACTATACATATTAGGTATTGCCGGATTCATACTGACCTGAAGAATAAAATTAACCAGTCAGTTTTATCACAAATCGAACGTTGTAATTTAAAAACCCGTAAAACTGTGGTGAAATTGCTTTTTTTTTGCAATTTCACCCCATTTGGAATTTTTTTCCCGTTTCCCACTACATCACATGCAAAAATAAATGGTATCGTTAAAAATTACAACTTGTCCCGCAAAAAACAAGCCATCAAATGGCTATGTGAGCGGAAATATAAAAATGTTATGGCTTTTGGAAGGCAGGGAGCACAAAACAAAAACGCGAAAATCCCAAAACCCCCGGTCCTTAAGGGGTTAATGATGTAAAAATTATTTATTCATTTTTAGCTTCTTATATGTATATGTTTTAATATTTTTTTAAATAAATTTATGAATTTCATGGAATCATGTTTCTGAGTCTGATAATGATATTTTATTTTCTAATTAATTTTCGATATGGGTTTAAATTTATTTAATCATGTATTGTGTAATTATATGAATTAATTTTATGAATTAATTATATGAATATTTCGTTAAAGCCTTCTTTTATGTATATATTGATTGATATTTGGATTATGTTTTACTATATATCACTTTTTTAACTCTTAATAATCTATTCAACTATAATCAATGTAGTAGCCATACAGCGCTCCACACTTTGGCTGCACGGGGCTGCTCTCAGTTTCCATATCTGGCACATGTAGTGTGTGTAGCAGAACACAGCGGTAACACAGCCAGCCTCCACGTGGGCCGAACCTTTCAAGCCAGAGGGTATTAGTAGTGACGGTGATTAGCCACAGCTCTCCCATCCTCCATGTGTCTGTGAGGAGGAAGGGATACCGGCGCTCTCCACACCCATACACGATCATCAGCGCCCACACGCGGGGCTCCATCCGATGGCTGGACCCATCCTTCCTGCACCAGTCTGAGCACCAAACTCAATGACGATCCAGCTATTCTCTGCAAGGATCTTGGAGTGTCCCCAGTGCTTGCTTACCCGTCATGTTTAGTTAGCCTCCCTCCCCACTAGCGAAACAGAAGACTCCGCTGTATTCCCCGGCTGCAGGCAGCGCGCTTTGTGGCTGACTCCAGTGCGCAGCACAGATCATCGATCTCAGCTCATGGTGGAGAATAAGCCTTTAGATGCGACATATCTCTACAAAGGGTGGAGTGTTAGTTTTCCCCTTTAAGGCTTTACCAGACAGGGGATGACTAGCAAAGTGCTGCAACTTCACTGTCAATAAGCGGGGCCTAGTTAGGATTCTGTTATGAAGGCACTATGTTTCTGGGACTTGCATTGATTTTTAGATAAACTGTACCTAGATTATGACAGTAGCTGTGCTTCAGTTATTCGGCCTGGAAATAGAAATTATCATTCCATCAACTTCAATACATACAGCAATTTGATTCACTACAATGCCGATGTCATGAGGTAGAGACTAGAGCAGGCATCCTCAAACTGCGGCCCTCCAGCTGTTGCAAAACTACAACTCCCAGCATGCCTGAACAGCCTTACAGGTATCAGCTTACAGCAGGGCATTGTGGGAGTTGTAGTTTTACAACAGCTGGAGGGCATCAGTTTGAGGATGCCTGGACTAGAGAATGATGCAGAGCTTCACAAGAGTGAAGGGTTAGTTTTAAATATATATTTATATATCTATATATATATATGCATATATATGTGTATATATATATATATATATATATATATATATATATACTGTCACGCTAAAATATATCTATCTAACCTTTCTCTCCTAAAAAGTGAAGGCCAGAAAATTCTCACCCTCCAGATATCAACATTGTAGTTGAGTGGTTGAGTGTAATAGTGGACTTTATTTCTGAATTTGAAGTAATAATTTTTTCTATTTCAACTTAACTAAAATGAAGTACAGCTGAAGTGTATTTGGTATGCGGGTAAAGGTAAGCAATGCATTAGGGTACGTTCACGCGACAAAAAGTCGCACTATTGTCTTGCGACAATTGTTATAATGGAAGTCTATGGTGTCGCACTGCAACATGCAACATGCTGCGACTGCTACACGACAGTCGCAAAAAATCCTTTTAAGATGGATTTTTCTGCGACTGTGGCATTGCAGTCGTAGCATGTTGCATGTTGCAGTGCGACACCATAGACTTTCACTATAAAATTTGTAGCGTGACATTAGTGCAACAAAATGTCGCGCTACAAATGTTGTAGTGTAGTTGTGCTCTATTTGTTGCGCGACTTTTGGATTGGATTGTTATTTATTATGAACTTTTTATGTTGGCACGTGTGCTAAGTTCATAAGGTATTGTCAAGAGTTAATTAATTCTATTTTATAAAAAAAAAAAAATATTATACTATCATGTGGTGTTATGCTTCATTTACAAAATATTTTTATTTTATTTTATTATTTAGAATAAATTGGGTTTATGGAGGCAACGGATGTGGTTCTCACTTTAGCAAGGTGGGCACCGCACCAGGGCTTCCCTTTTCAAAAGGTCTTGTGCAGTGACCATGTTACACGACCGATTGATAAACCTAATAACCTGTTTTAATTTTATTTCTTTTATTTATTTTTTTAATACGGAATTGGGTACGAGCATGGTGTTGTCTGTCGTTCTGGAAAGGATGCTGGACTTCCGTGTTGACCTCTCTACATGGTTGGGTGTGACTGGTGTTATACTCATCTGTGTGGAAATCCGGTTTTGTGAGTAGAGCATTATTGCCACATGTATCTAGTCAAAAATCCATGTATATTTTTCAGGATAATTCTTGACAAATATGTTTTGATAATTGGCACATGCTGTTAATATATAAAGTAAATTTTTAAATAATAATTCGGAAATGTAGTTTATCAAGTCCTTGAATCCTTTTCACTGTTTGTCGAGTAAATCTCTTTTTTTATCTTTAGTTCTATGTCTGTTGCAAACATTTTATTTTCATTTTTTTCGTGGCAACCCAATGTGTTGGGGCCATCTATGCCTTTTATTGTTCAACATTTGAATTTTAACCGTAAGTGCATCACAAATAACTTTATGGAAGCTGTAGGCAAGGCTCCAAATTGCACTATTAACTGGTTTTTTTTGGTGATCCATGCTGGTTAGTTAATAGCCACTACATTATTCTTTGAATCACAACAGCTCCTTTTTTTCAATTACATTTTTTAAAGAAATATTATTTAAACCTATGAGTGTGATGGACCAATTGTAGTCTCCACATACAGTTAGTCCTGGTATAATTTTCAAAACACTTTCTTTTTAATCATGTATAAACTTTTTTATAATTGTGGATTTTAGTTATAGGCACAGATCAATTCCATCAATTTTTAAAAAAAAAAAAATTTTAAATAACTATCCAAAAAAGATAGGATGTGTAGATTATTTTGTAGACAAATGAAGTTTAGACAATGCTTGCGATACTTCTCATTGTGTGTTACAGTGATTCCTTTTTTTTTTTTTTGGTCAAGAAGCTCAAAATAATAAAATTGGGTTGTGTAAAACTATCACTAGTTTTACCAGGATGGCAGTAGCACAGTAGCACTTTACTGTAAACACTTACCTGATACAAAATAAGAACATGCTACAGTCTGTTTCTGCTGAGTTACGACAAGCTATACGTAGAGATTGAATCTACACAGTAATATAATCTTCTACATGATAATGCTGCTGTCCTCAAACTTATTTTTCTGTGTGGGCCTTACACTATACCGTTGTCTTTAAATGCTGCTCTTCTCAACTAGCGTATTTAATCTGTGTGGGCATTACACTATACCGTTATCTTGAAATGCTGCTGTCCTCATCAAACTCATTTATCTGTGTGGGCCTTACACTATACTGTTGTCTTTAAATGCTGCTGTCCTCATCAAACTCATTTAATCTGTGTGGGCCTTACACTACACCGTTGTCTTTAAATGCTGCTGTCCTCATACAACTCTTTTATCTGTGTGGGCCTTACACTACACCGTTGTCTTTAAATGCTGCTGTCCTCAACTAGCGTATTTAATCTGTGTGGGCCTTACACTATACCGTTATCTTTAAATGTTGCTGTCCTCATCAAACTCATTTAATCTGTGTGGGCCTTACACTACACAGTTGTCTTTAAATGCTGCTGTCCTCATACAACTCATTTATCTGTGTGGGCCTTACACTATACCATTGTCTTTAAATGCTGTTGTTTTGATCAAACTTACATAACTTTTATTGTATTAATTATGCTAAAAAAAAAATGATTAGCTGTAATGTCCTGATCAAGCAGAGTTATGTGTAGGCCTTATACTGCACTGTTAACATGTACCTCATGAAACTGTCTGACTGGACCATGCAAAATTCTAAAACTAGACTATATGTTCCTTACTTCTAAGTTGTATAGTAAATTTAAAACAAAGCATTCAATAATTTCACAAATTAATTTCAACTTTTTGACTTTTGAGTCAAAAAAGTTTTTTGAATAAAAAAAGTTTAATCGAACTATATAAATATAAGCTCTATCTGAGTTTTTTTTTTAACAAATAATAAAATTATAAATAAAACTGTATAGCAGTAACACAAACCCTCCCTGTCCCATCATGTAAGAAAACAAAAAAAAAAAATCTATCGCAGCTTCTTGAGCTTTTCAACCTGCTCCTGCAGATAACGCAGCTCGCTTTCATTTTTTTTTTGCAGGAGCCTCTGTTTTTTCTACAGCTTTTGAATTTGGTGCTGGATCTCCTGGCCAGCTCTGCGATGGTCACGTCTGACTTTCTTTATTTTTTGCAGGAGATTATTTATAGCTATTGGGAAACAAAAAAAAAGAAAGTTTATCAGTCACAGTAGTAGGCACTGATGGCATTTAGTTTTATAGTATTGTTAGTGTTTATACTTAACTATTGACATGTAAATAATGTGAATTATTCACAAACATTATATATTTTTTTATTTTGTTAGACTTTTGTAGCGTTAAATTAGTTATTAGGGTTAGTGTGAAGAATGTATTTGTATAAATGATAGCATTTAGCTTTGTAGTATGGCTAGTATTTTCTTTTTTACTTGTAAATAGTTTAGAATATATTATTCGAAAAAAATTATATAATTTATTTAAATTTTTTTAAATTTAGTAGAGTTTAAAATAATACTAGAGTTAGTGTGAAAAAAGTCTATATATGTTATGATAGCATTTAGTTTTGTAGTATGGCTAGTGTTTACATTTTAACTTGTAAATAGATTAGAATACAATATTCTGAAAAATGATATCTTTTGTAGATTTTTAAGACTATAGTAGTGTTTAAATAATTATTATTAGGGTTAGTGTAAAGAATGTCATTGTATATATGATAGCATTTAGTTGTGTAGTATGGCTAGCGTTTCCAGCATTACTTGTAAATAGTTTAGAAAACAATATTTCAAAAAATTATATATTTCATAGATTGGTTAGAGTTTAGTAGAGTTTAATTTATAATTTTTCGGTTTACTGTGAAGTTTTTCTTTGTGTATCTGTTGCTATTACTTTAATGTTATTGCCTGTTTGGTGTGTGTAGCCAGGACTCTGGCTACACTTGAATTCCTTTTTGTGTGTCTGCCATGAAGGCCCTTTTTTTTATAATGTGTACTGTAAAATGTATTGCTTTTCTGTGCCTTTTTCCCTCCCCCGTTTTCCTGTCCCATTGTTTACCCAGCAGGGTGTTGTCTCAGGGACACAGGGAGACCAGTTTAAACTAGACGCTCTGTCCCTAATCATTCTCCCATCAGCCCTTGCTATTGTCTGACCCCACCCTTCCTTTACATATTCCTTTAAATATTTTAACCAAGGTTACAAAACAACCTTTGTTAGAATATTTAAGTAGAATTAGGTTTGTTAGTTATAGTTAGAATGATTTTTGTAGATATTTACCCTCCTGCTGTGGGGTGGTCACCAACTCTTCCTCCTCTGTCTGGGCCACCTCCTCCTCCTCTGTATCCTCCTGAGCTGGAGGTGTTCCCGCAGCCGCTGAGGT
The DNA here is from genome assembly GCA_033119425.1 of Bufotes viridis. Taxonomy (NCBI): domain Eukaryota; kingdom Metazoa; phylum Chordata; class Amphibia; order Anura; family Bufonidae; genus Bufotes; species Bufotes viridis. The sequence goes on along the minus strand of CM065591.1, from coordinate 61,767,666 downwards.
GTGGGGTTCAGAGGGACCGGCCTCTTCCTCCACCTCAACAACTTGGGCCACCTCTGGTGGGGCAGTGTCACTGGGCTCCATAGTGGGGGGGCATGCCTCTTCGTCCTCCTCCTCCGACACCTCCACCACCCGTATATCCCGGTGCGCCGATCTTCTGCGCACCGTCGGAACAGGCTGACCTGTAATTGCACATTGTTCATGATTTGGACAGGAAAATCTAAACTCAACGATTTAAACATAAATATGCAGCTTATGCGGATGATATTTTATTTTTTGTTTCACGTCCTCTAATATTAAGTCAGATTTTGAGGAATGGAAGGACAGCTATGTCTCTTGGTTTGGCCATGTTAACCTTGTTAAAATGATCAGCCTCCCTGGAGTTATGTATTTTTTACAGGGAATCCCTATGTCGAACCCCAGAAGCTTTTTTATTGCAATTAATAGGGCAATTCTGTCCTTGGTATGGAAAGGGGGACAGAATCGTCTATCTTATCACATATTGACATCAAAATGCAGGGGCGGGCTTTGTCTCCTCCAAAATTGAAAAATATAAGGGGAGATTTATCAAGACTGAGTTAAAGCAACCAATCAGATTCCACCTTTCATTTTTGACTGCTCCTGTGAAAAATGAAAGGTGGAATCTGATTGGTTGCTATGGGCAACTAAGCCAGTTCTGCTTTACACCAGTTTGATAAATGACCCCAATAGTGTTGTGAGCTCTTTGACGAGATTCAAAGAATAGACTGTTCATGCCCTACGAAAATACTGGGTAGATTTTGAAGAAGAATGCATCTCATGTCCGTTTAACTATTTAATATGGAAGACCAAACACATTAATAAAATATGTAATAGGGTTGATAATCCAAATACTAAGTATGCTTTAAAAGTCTGGCAAAACATCATCAAAAAGCGTAATATTCAAATACCTAAATGCACAGAATTTTATGTTGAATTAAAGTTAATTTTATTTTTTTAAAAACCAGCACACATGGAAAAATAAGTGTAGAACTTTTTTTTTTTTTTGCCACAATAATGCCTATTGTACATCGTCTTACTGTTTTTTTGTGACAACTATGATATTTACCGTCAACAAATGTATTGATTTTTGACTAAACGTAACTTTATGTTAAGATTTGACAGGGGTATGAATAATTATAGATAGCACTGTACATTACGTTATTTCTCATCAACATTGTGTAATGTAAGCATATTACCTGGGCAAACTCTTTCAGAAATTTCTCGGACCAAGTCTGGGTCCCTCCTTTTCAGGTCCGACCACCTCTTCTTAATGGCATTATCGGAATGCTCCCGCCGAAATTTCTCTTTAAGCAGATCCTGGATGCCCAGGACAATGGCTTTTTTGGAGTCATGCTGATGTGTACGGTCATAAGCCTTTTTGACCATTCGCTGCAAGATAAAATATACGAGCATATAATATACACTCACCTAAAGAATTATTATGAACACCTGTCCTATTTCTCATTAATGCAATTATCTAGTCAACCAATCACATGGCAGTTGCTTCAATGCATTTGGGGATGTGGTGGAACGGGAGCTTCGTGCCCTGGATGTGCATCCCTCAAATCTCCATCAACTGCAAGATGCTATCCTATCAATATGGGCCAACATTTATAAAGAATGCTATCAGCACCTTGTTGAATCAAGGCAGTTCTGAAGGCAAAAGGGAGTTCAACACCGTATTAGTATGGTGCTCTTAATAATTCTTTAGGTGAGTGTATACTCACTCACTACGTCCCAGTCCCACGCCTGCTCCACCGGCTTCATTCATAAAGAGGCCGAGGCAGGCACATGACAGTTGGGGAAATAAAGTGCGTTGTATAGGGCCTAGAATATTGTACCCGTCTATTAAGTGACCGGAACTTTATAGGGTGTACAGCTGGTTCGCCTCCCTGTGGTGCACCCTGGGTAATGCTAAATGAACCAGCAAATACTGGCGGTCTGCAAAAAAAGGTTTTGACGGACCAACAATAGAAACTCAAATCTATAGATTATATGTGTGTGCGTGCGAATGTGTGTTTGTGGTATATAGTGTTTGGTGTGATATGTGTGGTGTTTATTGTGTATATGACAATTGATGTAAAATATGCATGTAATTAATTATTTGTCAGCTTTATATACATTAAATACAAGCCACCTAAAAAAAAATTTAACAACAAAAATTATGGACAAAATCAGGTACATCTATCAGACATAAAGAAATATAATTAATGCGATGTGATAAAAAAAAAAAAAATCCGCATTAAATGAACGCATACACGCATATAAATCAGTTTTCCAATCCATTCACATTAGCAACAAGAATAATAGATACTTACAGTTATGAGAACTTTGTCCTCTCTGATACTGAAGGTTCTGCCCACCATCTTCTTATGTCAGCCTCAATCTCTGACTCCTGACTCCTTAATCGCACAATTTCACTAGCGAAATCGCATGTGAAACTTTGAATTGCGTCGCGTACAAAGACGCCATCCGCCGACGTGACGGTCGCGTAATGCGATTTAATATTGATCTCAATGCGCATGCGCATATACACGATTATAATAAGGGTTAATTAAAAATTGAAATGCATGTATGTAACATGTACATGGTATATTTTTATAGCACAAGATTAGAGTAATTTAATCGATTTAGTATTAATGCCAGTAAAAACGGTTTTCCACATTACGCGCATAAACATGCGCATTACGCGATTTTTTTTTAGATATAGCACAGACGTTTAGAATACAAATATTCGATTTTACGAATATATAGAGAATATTTTACGAAATATTTGTGAAATATCGCAAATTCGATTATTAGCATATTCGATCATCCCTAGTGATCAGCTCTAAAGTGGGTTTCTTGCAATAGTGCAACACTCACATGGTGCTTGCTTAATTAATGGCATATTTGGCTTCTCTTGGCTGGTGTGCTCAGCCATCTTACATTAAAAGAACATACCTTGATAGCAGCCATGAGAGACCAGACCAAACTTTATGTAATTCTGTGTAATCTCTGCAAAATTGGGAATCAGCAGGGTAAGAAAAGGGGTGTAAAGGGAACTTTAGACATGTAGGGTGTCAAACAGATAGGTAAAAGATAAAGCTGAATATCTGCATATGAGAATAACATTATCTCTCCCATGTCTATGGCAAGAGAAGAAGAGAATTATATGTTGGAAGTCGAGTTTGACCAAGAGTAGGGAGTATCTGGTGGAGAGTAGTGATGTCGCGAACATAAAATTTTCAGTTCGCGAACAGCGAACGCGAACTTCCGCAAATGTTCGCGAACATGCGAACAGTGCGAACCGCCATAGACTTCAATAGACAGGCGAATTTTAAAAAACAAAGGGACTCCTTCTGGCCACAATAGTGATGGAAAAGCTGTTTCAAGGGGACTAACACCTGGACTGTGGCATGCCGGAGGGGGATCCATGGCAAAACTCCCATGGAAAAATATCTAGTTGACGCAGAGTGTGGTAAGTTGTAATCGCAATGCGATTAATACAGGTTATATTAATCGCATTGTGATTACAACTTAGATCTGAGTTCCTAATGGTTGTATTGCTAGAATATAACGAAGATTGAGAATAGGAACCCAGCTCTAAGTTGAATTCGCAATGCGATTAATATAACCTGTATTAATCGCATTGCGATTCTAACTACTAAGATGGATGCCATCCTTGCTTTTTGATGGGAGGTGGGAGGGTCTGGGAGGAGACTGATGTACTAGCCCTAAAAGGGCTTTTTGGGGTGCTGTCAGGACGCTGTCCTTACAGCAGAGATCTGATGAGTCTTTCAGGACTGGAGTGGACACTGAATACACTAGCCTAGCTATCGATTTCCCTATTAAATCTCAGCAGCAGCTACACTGTCCCTCCTCTCACTAAGACTGCAGCTTCCGAATGAATCTAAAATGGATGCTGTGTCCAGGAGGTGGGAGGGTCTGGGAGGGAGGGTATGCTGCTAATTGGCTGGAATGTGTCTGCTGACTGTGAGGTACAGGGTCAAAGTTTACTCAATGATAGGGGGTGGACCTAACATCGCATATGTTCGCCCGCCGCGACGAACGCGCACAAGCTATGTTCGCCGGGAACTACTCGCCGGTGAATAGTTTGGGAGTTGGGACATCATATTTGCGAACTAAACTTAGAGATGGGTTCCTATTCCTAATGGTTGTATTGCTAGAATATAACTAAGATTGGGAATTTAGCTCTATATTCTCAATCTTCGTTATATAATTCTAGCAATACAACCATTAGGAAACCCAGATCTAAGTTGAATTTGCAATGCGATTAATATAACCTGCATTAATCGCATTGCGAATTCAACTTAGAGCTGAGTTCTAATGGTTGTTGTATTTCTAGAATATACGTTATATTCTAGCAATACAACCATTAGGAACTCAGCTCTACGTTATAATCGCAATGCGAATAATACTTACAATTATTAATCGCTTGCGAATCCATTTGATGCCTCTATTTGATTGAATATGACGGTTGACTATGACTACCACCAATGTTCTGCTGCCCCGAGGCAAGATATCTGAACCCCTCAGGGGCCATTTGGGCGTTTTGATAGAAAACGCATCAAAACGCATTTGCGTTTTTAATTTTTAATTTTTAGTTTAATTTTTGTGTATTTTGCCACATTTGGTTGCATATTTACATTTGGTATAGGCAAATATGGTAGTGTAGATCATTACTCTGCCCAAATCTATATTCAGCTACATGGCTTAGAAAATATGCTGTCAAACAATGATCCTAGGTTTTGGTATAGACACATGATCTAGACTACCATATTTGCCTATACCAAATGTAAATATGCAACCAAATGTGGCAAAATACACAAAAATAAACTAAAAATGAAAATGTATAAAACGCAGATGCGTTTTTATGCGTTTTTATGCGTTTTCTATTAAAAATGCCCAAATGGCCCTGGGGGTTCAGATATCTTGCTTGAGGCAGCAGAGCGTTGGTGGTAGTCATAGTCAACCGTCATATACAATCAAACAGAGGCATCAAATGGATCATAAGCGATTAATAATTCTAAGTATTATTCGCATTGCGATACAACTTAAAGCTGAGTTCTAATGGTTGTATTGCTAGAATATAGCGTATATTCTAGCAATGCAACAAACCATTAGGAACTCAGCTCTAAGTTGAATTCGCAATGCGATTAATGCAGGTTATATTAATCGCATTGCAAATTCAACTTAGATCTGAGTTCCTAATGGTTTTATTGCTAGAATATAATGAAGATTGAGAATATAGTGCTATATTTGTTATCTTCGTTAATATATTCTAGCAATACAACCATTTGGAACTCAGATCTAAGTTGTAATCGCAATGCGAATAATACAGGTTATATTAATCGCATTGCGATTTACATTTACTATTACTGCAGCTTCAGAATGAATGTAAGATGGATGCTGTCCTTGCATTCAGATAGGAGGTGGGAGGGTCTGGGAGGGAGGGTATGCTGATTGGCTGGAATGTGTCTGCTGACTGTGAGGTACAGGGTCAAAGTTTGCTCAATGATAAAGTATAGGGGCGAACGCGAACATCGAATATGTTCGCCCGGCAGAGGCGAACGCGAACAAGCTATGTTCGCCGGGAACTGTTCGCCGGCGAATAGTTCGGGCCATCTCTAAGTGGAGAGCGAGCATATAGATACAAAATGGGGTTAGAATCTCATATCTCTAGGGCCTAAGAACCTGACATTGTCAATTAACATAGTGGGATAAGGGTAAAATTAAACTAATGATGTGACCCATTCACAGATAATGGCCCTATAAAAGCCGCTTCTGGACCTCAGGGCTCATAAAAGGCATCGCTCTAGACAGAGATGGAGGAATAAAACGAAAGATAGATAACTAAGAGGCACTGGGAACAAATCACTTAGGGTCAATGTGTAGTCTCCAGTTTCCTTTTCTGACACTGCAATTTAGATGCGGCACTGTATGTCCAGTCAGGAATCACAGGTAGAGCCGGCAAGTCCGTGAGGTACTTCACATTGTTCTAGTCAGAAATGTCCAGTGCCGTGAGATCCAAAGTATCATAAACTAAACTTGTGTTAGATCGGCTGGGGACCGGACCGCCAATTTGCATCTAGGAGCATTTATCAGCAGTCCAAAAGGGTGTAGCCAGTGGTAGGTTATGGCCTTATGTCTCAATACTTCCAAGAGAGGTTTCAGAGCCCTGCGTTTTTGCAGAGTCATAGGTGATAAATCTTGGTACAGAGACTATGTAAAGAGTGGAATGGGGGGCATACTAAAATGAAAACAGAGTGCAATGGTGGTTTAAAACAACAATAGTAACAAACACTGGCCGCATGGCTCAAGAAACCCCGAAGAAATGCACATCCACTGTAGATGTGCATTTCTTTGGGGTTTCTTGGGCCACGTGGCCAGTGTTTGTTACAAATCTTGGTACAGAGAGATGGTACTGTAGTCACAGAAAAGGTGATGGACTGTTTGTCTCTAGCTACTTTCAGCAGTTTCTATTTGGTCTGTAAGCTGACCAGTCTACAGATAACATCTTACCATTCATTGCTCCAATTGTTCTGCTAGATTCTCTTCAGGCTAGCAGTTCTCAGGCTTGTTGAACTGACCAAACCTGGTGGCCTTTACCCACATCCCACTGCCTTTTTCTTCCTGGTTGGTCCACCCACTAGGCTTGCTCTATCCTTCCATGCAGGCTTTGGTCTGCTTGTTGGCAAGATCTGTTCTCCTTTGACTGTAGTGTGTGTGTACGCTCCCTCTGGCTATTAATGGGCCATGTTAGACCCTACAAAGACCACATATATATTATCAAAAAATGTATATAAATCTTCATTATTTAAATATCACAATAATATGACACAGGAACGGAATAAGGAAAAAGATGGAAACAGGTGAAACACCTGATACAGGGAAACAAGCATAGCAATATGTAACCAATATACACCAATCTAATATTGGTAAGTATTCAATGCATAAATATGGAGGAATGTACTACTACTATGTCACTACAGACCAAGGACTAATTATATAAAATTGCCCTTCTAACAAAATGGGGTACTATGGTTATCATGGGAAAAATACCACCTAATTGTCTGAGTGCGCAATAACTGTGTGTGTCAAAAACAAAAATGATAGATAAACAATTTGTTATAGTCAGGGGGCATACAATCCTGAGTGGATAGAATAACAGTATTGACACACACACACCGTAATTTGCACCTCAGATCAAAAGCATGACAAAGTCCACAGTCCCAAATGTTATGTTACGTGTTTCACCTTCCAGGCTTCGTAAGGAGGTACAAAGTAACAAGGATGGAGGGGTATATATACCAGTATATACTAGCAATAATAAGGATCACCTGCAAGGGAAGGAAATATGCGCGGCAAAGGCCATGTTGGCGGGCTCTATCCACTAGCGCGTCCCCACGCCTCTACTCCGCAAATGTGCGCCTGTGATGACGCGGTATGGGGCACATCAGGATGAAGGTTGCCAGCATCCTCCAACCAAGTAAGGACAGAAGGGAAGAAGAAGAGTGTGGGCAAAACGTGCGTACAATATAGATATCCAAAATGGAGATATAACAAATAATCTGCCCACAATCCAATGAAGGAATTTACAGTTGTGTTCAAAATTATTCAACCCCCACTGAAATTGAGTGTTTCGGCCAGTTTGACATTGATTTTGATCATTTCAGTCATCTTGTTTACAATTAAATCAAAGAAGCACTTGTAAGTCAGACAAATATAACATAACATTTATAATGAAATAACCACAAATGTCTTTTCTGTGCTCACATCATTATCAGTTTTATTCAACCCCCAAGTGACATTCAATCTTAGTACTTAGTACAACATCCTTTTCCAGTTATAACAGCTTTTAAACATGAAGCATAGCTTGACACAAGAGTCTTGCAGCGATCTACGGGTATCTTCGCCCATTCTTCATGGGAAAAAGCCTCCAGTTCAGTCACATTCTTAGGCTTGCGCGCTGCAACTGCTTTAAGTCCCACCAGAGGTTCCCAATCAGATTTAAGTCTGGTGACTGCGATGGCCACTTCAAAATGTTCCAGCCTTTAATCTGCAACCATGCTCTAGTGGACTTGGAGGTATGCTTGGGATCATTATCCTGTTGAAAGGTCCAACGTCTCCCAAGCCTCAGGTTTGTGACGGACTGCATCACATTTTCATCCAATATCTCCTGGTACTGAAGAGAATTCATGGTACCTTGCACATGCTGAAGCTTCCCTGTACCTGTAGAAGCAAAACAGCCCCAAAGCATGATTGACCCCCGCCATGCTTCACAGTAGGCAAGGTGTTCTTTTCTTCATAGGCCTTGTTCTTCCTCCTCCAAACATAGCGTTGATCCATGGGCCCAAACAGTTCTAATTTTGTTTCATCAGTCCACAGAACACTATCCCAAAACTTTTGTGGTTTGTATACATGACTTTTGACATACTGCAGTCGACTCTTCTTATTCTTTGGAGACAGCAAGGGGGTGCGCCTGGGAGTTCTGGCATGGAGGCCTTCATTACGCAGTGTGCGCCTTATTGTCTGAGCTGAAACTTCAGTACCCGCATCTGACAAATCTTTTTTCAGTTCCTCAGCAGTCACACAGGGACTTTTCTCCACTTTGCGCTTCAGGTAGCACACAGCAGTCGAAGTCAGCATCTTCTTTCTGCCACAAACAGGTAGCGTTTCAACAGTGCCCTTTGCCTTGCATTTGCTTCCTATGGTGTCTCCTGGTATGTTTAACATCTTTGCAATCTTCTGATAGCCATTGCCCTTCCTGTGAAGAGAAATCACCTCTTCTCTTGTCTTCCTGGACCATTCTCTTGACTTCACCATGTTTTTAAACACACCAGTAAATGTCTAGAAGGAGCTGAGTATCACAGTCATTTTAAATCTGCCTAATTGTGGCTTATTATGCTTGATTGCTGCTCCTTGACATCCAATAGGTGTTTTCAATACCTGATCGAAAACACTTGAATGAACCTCTGTTCTTAAGAGTGGTAGGGTAACGGGGTGCCGAGGGCACCGAGGGCAGACTCGGTCTCCCATCAGCAACAGACCTGCTGCTTAGCTTCAGGAATGAGGATCTGTGTTTGGCCTCATTCCCAGGGTGACCTTGCTAGCTGGGAGACCCCTGCTCCTTGGTCTGCCTTGAACGCCGAGCTGATCACTCGGCGCTCGACTTGTCGGTCTTTTGGTCATGTGACGTTGGCCACGTCACATGACCCCCACTCCCACTATAAATACAGGCGGCCTGCTGGCCACAGGTTGCCTGTGATTTTTGTCCTATAGGCTGTGTAGCTTTTGTTATTTGCTACCTTGGAATTGAACCTGGATTCGCCTCTTGACATCTCTTCTGCCTGCTCCCTGTGCCTTGACGTTACCTCTAGGATTTCGACCTCGGTTTGTTTACGGATTTGCCTTTCCTTGTTCTAAATTGACCTCCTGGACTGACCTCGTCTAGTTGACTCGTCTCGCCTTTGTTTTTGGCTACCTCTGGTCTACTTTCTTTTGCTTCCCTTTGGCTGTCCTCTTCCCTGCCATCTCTCTCTCTCTCTCTGCTTGCACTTAGTAGGTTAGTGACCATCGCCCAGTTGCGCCCCGTCACCTAGGGCGGGTGGTGCAAGTAGGCAGGGACAGGGGACCGGGTGGCAGCTCAGGGGGTGCACCTCCGCTCTATCTTGCTACCTGTTTCTCTACCCTCGTGACAGGTAGTCTTTAAGGGGTTGAATAATTGTGTCAATGAAAAAAATCCCCCAAAAAAACCATTTAATACTGTATTACAAAAACAATTGATGTCATTTTAGTTGCATTTGGTTCTTGAAAAAGTCCTTGTAAGATTTCATTCTGAACATAATTACAAATGTACACTAAATTCCCTAAAACCCATTACAGCATTGGGGGTTGAATAATTTTGAACACAACTGTATATACTACAATAAATACCAAATATTTCATATTCAAATTGGATAAAAACTGTCCCCTGATAATGTGAATACAGCGTGAAACCCATGAGATCAATCCACGTGCAAAAGTGCAATAAATTGTGTCATATTCCCCCAACAATTTTTTATATTACCGAATATCAAAACTAATACATCATGTACAATTCATAGAAAATCCATAATAAATATAAAAAATATATATAATATATATATGTAAATTATATAAAAAGAAATATAAAATAAGCCCTAACACCATATCAATAAAATAAATACAATGAAAATCACAAAATTCATATACTAAGCAGTGAAAACAAAAAAAGAGAAAAACCAAAAACCCATACTAGTAATAAAGGGATCACACCTGATCCAAAGGTAAAAAAAAGGTTATGTGATAAAATATGTATATATTAAATAATAATAACATGTATCAATGAGTACATGCTGTAATTCATTCCAATAGAAATTATATGTATATATATATATATATATATATATATATACGTTGAAACAACAGGCAGCACTCCAAAGTAGACGTGGATCTTTTTATTACACCTCCGCAACGTTTCAGCTGCTCAATGCAGCCTTTGTCAAGCAGTGAACAATAGTGTGCCAAAAGTATTTAAGTGCAGTGCACAAGTGGTAACAATCATCAATTATGCAAATTATACTAGTGCCATCATCAAAATATTCAAATCAGTATATATACAAAAGTTTATAAAAGAAAACAAAATTCATATTCCATATTTACACATTGGTATATCATATACATCTGCACCAAAATTCATGTGTACAAGTGATCAAACAATCCATCGATCCATCATAGTGAGTCCGCGTATAATCATATTAACTCGAGTTTCACCTGTGAATTAAAATACTGAAGATCATTATCGTCACGACGGGGTCATCACACCATCCTTTCATGCTCGGCGTCAAGCTACTAATGCGCATGCACCCAAATCATCGGCATGGCGTATCACACGCGACATCCCAAACGTCACTTCACATGACGCACTACGTCACCTGCGACACAGTCCGCTGCTGCTCAGTGACGCAACGCGGTCACGTGGTGAAAACAAAGTCCACACCACGTGTACCACCATCGTCACATCACGTCAGCAACCACGCCAATAGCGCCGCAGTCCGCCACCGCTGGTGACGTAATGTGATCACGCGATGAAAACAGGAAGTCCACAATGCGCGAACCAGCATAACCATCACCGGTTACTGGGGTGATGGTTATACTGGTTCACGCGATTGTGGACTTCCTGTTTTCATCACGTGATCACTACTGCGTCACCAAGCGGTGACGGACTGCGGCGCTGTTGTGACGTGGTTGCTGACGTGGTGATGTGACGTATGGTGGTACACGTGAGTGTGGACTTTTGTTTTCACCACGTGACCACGTTGCGTCACTGAGCAGCAGCGGGACTGTGTCGCAGTTGTGACGTAGTTGCGGCCGTGGTGAAGTGACGTATTGGGATGTCACGTGGTGATACAGCGCTATACCGATGATTTGGGTGCATGCGCATTAGTAGTTTCCTGACGCCGAACATGAGAAGGATTGGTGGTGAGTGACCCCGTCGTGACGATAATGATCTGCAATTATTTTAATTCACAGGTGAAATCGGGTTAATATGATTATACACGGACTCACATTTATGATGGATCGATGGATTGTTTGATCACTTGTACACATGAATTTTGGTCACAGATGTATATGATATACCAATGTGTAAATATGGAATATGAATTTTGTTTTCTTTATAAACTTTTGTATATATACTGATTTGAATATTTTGATGATGGCACTAGTATAATTTGCATAATTGATGATTGTTACCACTTGTGCACTGCACTTAAATACTTTTGGCACACTATTGTTCACTGCTTGACAAAGGCTGCATTGAGCAGCTGAAACGTTGCGGAGGTGTAATAAAAAGATCCACGTCTACTTTGGAGTGCTGCCTGTTGTTTCAACGTATTTACAAGTTTCTATCCAGGACTTTCAAGGGATTTGCACCCATCTTTATTCATGTGAGTGCTGCTATATCATTACTACAAGAATATTATTTGGATTTATAGCATTAGCACCATTATGTCTCAAGCCACTGGATCTGTACACCAAGATGTGTTCTCATACTCCCTGGAGGACGGGGCTCGGATCCTGCAGAGCTCTGACGGAAGCAATGCAGCTTTTCTATTTTCCCCATCATTGGTGGATCTCAAACGGAGTTTTGAAGCGGAATCCAAAAGACTTATTAATCTGGAGCTACATTTATGCCTGTTACGGGAATACCATCATTCGCATCGTATTCCACGTGGAATGCGCTCGCACCTGAGGCCGGATCTATTTATCAATAATGTGGACTTTTGCACCCAATTTATCCAAATCTCAAATAAATACGCCTTCGATATAATGTTACTTAATATTGAATTCCTACAACTTGAAGTAATTAAACTGAAGAGTAAAATCTCACGAACAGAGGATGAACTGAAATCATTATTAACTACGGAGGAATTTGATAAATATGTACAAACCAGTAATGGGCATTTTGATAAATTGAGAGTGGAACTTCAAACGACTAGACGTCGGAAATGGTTACGTGATATTGAGGATTACACCACTGGCTATGTATATCCATGGCAAGGTGGTTCACAGAGACCCCGGCGGATTACTACTAGAGAAGGACCTAAAGGATACAGTCAAAACAGAAGGTCTCCCAAGACACCAGAGAAGGGGATGGAGTCTCAGCCTTCACAACACCGACCAATGGGTGTTTCTTCCTCATCGGTGGATTTTTTAGGACTGGATCCAGAACCAACCGGACCAGACGTGGGGGCAGGCGGCAACAAAGATGGAGGAAGAGAGAAACCTCCGAGACCTCAGAGGAATGTGAACCTCAAGAAAAAGACAGAGCTCCACAAGACCTCGTGGTAAATATCTCATCCTTTGAACTGTCTGATATACAACGTCAGGTGTTGAATAAGGGACTATCGTTTTGCCCTAGTGGCAATGTGGATTGGTTTCAACTTGAATTGGATCTGTATCGTTTTTTCAGATCTATTAAGCTGAAACTGTGGGCGCAGGATCAACGACCTTTAACTATATCTGGTCCTGAGGGAAGAAGGGCGGAACTGACACTCAGTGATTTAAATTTATATATCAAAAGTAATGTCACGCCTGTGGTAAATCATCAGGTTTTGGACACTTTTATCAATGCTGTGAAATCGGATTTGAATATGTTGAAACAGAATTGTCCTGTGAGTAAACGTAACTTATCTAGAGAAGAAGGAAAAGCTCTTAGGGAATTAACTCAGAATGCCTTGATTACTATCAAACCCGCCGATAAGGGGGGCGCGATAGTTATCATGGATACTGAAATGTATGAGAATGAGATACTTAGACAACTGCAGGATACAGCGGTCTACCAAAAGGTCAGTAATGACCCTAAATTTGGATTTATGAGGAAATTGCGCATTATCTTGGATCAGGCTAAGACCCGGGGGATTATTGATGATAAATTATGGTCCTTTGTGTATAGGGACCGACCCCGTACACCAGTTATTTATGTACTCCCCAAGATACATAAATCACTCGAAAATCCCCCGGGTCGGCCCATTATATCTGGATGTGAGTCCTTATTTTCCAATGTAGCAATTTTCCTGGATCGAGTTTTACGTAGATTTGCCATTGAGACTAAATCATACATTAGGGACACTACCCAATTTTTAAAGATTATCAATTCTATGACTATCCCTGATGGGGCTCTCCTGGTATCTTTTGACGTGGTTTCTCTTTACACGTCTATAGATCATAATAAGGGCATTTTGGCAGTACAAGACTGTCTTTTATCCTCAGGATATACCACTGACTGTCAGAATTTCATCCTTCAGTTATTACGTTGTGTTCTGGAGAACAATTATTTCCTGTTCCGAGATGATTTTTTTGTTCAAAAAAGGGGAACCGCGATGGGTTCGAATATGGCACCGACATACGCCAATATTTTTATGTCGCGGTTCGAGGAGAGATACGTCTATGTGGGCCACCACCTTAGACATATTCTGGGGTGGTGGCGCTACATAGATGATATCTTCCTCGTCTGGAAGGGAACCTCTGAGCAATTGGAGGACTTTCATTCATATCTGAACAGCAGGGAACAGGAGATAGAATTTACACTTACTTATTCAGACAAAGAGGTTCAATTTTTGGATACCTTGGTCTTTGTGGAGGGAAATCGTCTGAATAGCGACCTGTTTATCAAAGAGACTGACCGGAATAATCTATTGGTGTTCACTAGTAACCATCCTAGAGCAATGGTGAGGTCTTTGCCGTTTAGTCAACTACTTAGAGTAAAGAGGATAGTTGGTCAGGAAGAAAACTGGGGTCTAGACTGACAGAGATGGGTCATAAATTTAGGGCCAGAGGTTATCCCATTGGTCTTATACAGCGACATATTGATAGGATTAAAAATATCCCCAGGGTTGAACTATTAGGTGATAATAGACAACGGAGTAAAGAGGATAGGATACCTTTTGTGTCAAGTTATAACACTATAAGCCCTTACATTGGTAAAATTATAAGGAAACACTGGACGATGTTGGGCAGTATGTTTAGAGATATCCCAGAATTCTCGAGACCACCACTGTTGTCATACCGCCGTACACGTAACCTGAGGGATACATTAGTAAAAGCGGACTTGGGAACAAAGAAGGTGTCATTTGGAACATATTTTGGATCTAGGAGAGTTGGGTGTTTTCCTTGTCACAATTGTGTGAATTGTTCTCTGATGTTGAGGGGTGCTGATTTTACACATCCCACAACCGGTGAGCAATTCCACATTGACAAGTATTTGACCTGTGATTCTACATATGTTGTTTATGTTCTGGAATGCCCATGTCGCCTCCTCTATGTGGGGGAGACGATGTGGGAGGTAAAGACCAGACTAAACCAACATCGTTTTTCGATCCGAGAGAAACGGATGGATTTGCTGGTGTCCAGGCATTTCACGGAGGCACATCATACAGAGCGTGATTTGAGGTTTAGGGTTGTGGATCAGGTCCCCATTCCTAGACGTGGGGGAGATAGGATTACCCTACTCAAACGCAAAGAGCTCTTTTGGATCTACCACTTACATAGTTTGAGGCCAGAGGGTTTGAATGTGGAGTTTAGAGTTGTTTGACCCTGTGGGCCCTGCGGGTATCCATGGCGCCGCTCACTGGAGAGTATGAGAACCATAGTGTGCTGCAATATTCTTAAGTTGATGTTGAATTATTAATTTGAATCTCTTTTTATTATAGAAATTATGGAATTGGAGAAAGATTGGATGATCAGAGAATTATCGGGATGGGAGAACTCACCTATAATCCAGAAGTTCAAGTCAGGATATTAAGTATTGCCAAAAGGGTCCAACGCGTGGTGTGAACCAGCCATTTTCTGTTGATTTAGCCACAAATAGTCTTGGGAACTGGGTTTCTAGAATTGACTGACCTTCTCAAAAGGGCTGGTCTTTTCCGGGACTCCTGTGACATTGTTTCATCCATGATGTTCATGAGTGGGAGAATGATACAATGGGAACATGGTATACACTCTCTTTAAACTCGGGGTGGTGAGACATTGGGACAAAATATCCCTTGTCATCGCAACCCTAGATGGACATATTGGGTGGACTATTTATTTCCATGAGACTTGTATATGTGGCCTCTGAATATGTATTTACCCGGTTACTGGGGTGATGGTTATACTGGTTCACGCGATTGTGGACTTCCTGTTTTCATCACGTGACCACATTGCGTCACCAAGCGGTGACGGGACTGCGGTGCTGTTGTGACGTGGTTGCTGATGTGGTGATGTGACGTATGGTGGTACACGTGAGTGTGGACTTTTTGTTTTCACCACGTGACCACGTTGCGTCACTGAGCAGCAGCGGGACTGTGTCGCAGTTGTGACGTAGTTGCGGCCGTGGTGAAGTGACGTATTGGGATGTCACGTGGTGATACAGCGCTATACCGATGATTTGGGTGCATGCGCATTAGTAGTTTCCTGACGCCGAACATGAGAAGGATTGGTGGTGAGTGACCCCGTCGTGACGATAATGATCTGCAATTATTTTAATTCACAGGTGAAATCGGGTTAATATGATTATACACGGACTCACATTTATGATGGATCGATGGATTGTTTGATCACTTGTACACATGAATTTTGGTCACAGATGTATATGATATACCAATGTGTAAATATGGAATATGAATTTTGTTTTCTTTTATAAACTTTTGTATATATACTGATTTGAATATTTTGATGATGGCACTAGTATAATTTGCATAATTGATGATTGTTACCACTTGTGCACTGCACTTAAATACTTTTGGCACACTATTGTTCACTGCTTGACAAAGGCTGCATTGAGCAGCTGAAACATTGCGGAGGTGTAATAAAAAGATCCACGTCTACTTTGGAGTGCTGCCTGTTGTTTCAACGTATTTACAAGTTTCTATCCAGGACTTTCAAGGGATTTGCACCCATCTTTATTCATGTGAGTGCTGCTATATCATTACTACAAGTATATATATATATATATATATATATATATATATATATATATATATATATATATATACATGTCCTTATAATCTTGCAGGGATTTTCTTAATTCATCATCCCACTCAATCCGATTTTATCATCGCATTCAGTTAGGTTTCTATTGATCCAACTGTCCATCCAAGGCAAAAGAAACAATAATCTAGACAACAATAAACAAATAACAAATAAAAACAAAGATACCCCAACATTTAAAATTCACGTTACAAGAAAGGTTTGAAGCTGTTATATTCATTTAACTTGTCTGGAACTACGGTATTTAGGAGCGTAATCTATTTTGTCTCCTTACAGAGTAGTGCCCGCTTAACATCTCCCACTCTGATGCCCAATCTTACTCTGTCAATACCTCTTACCCTCAGTAATGTTGGGTCACAGTTATGGAATCTTCGAAAATGGCGTGGCACAGATTCAAGTTGGTCCAAGTCTTGCTTCTCCACATCAACTGCAGCTCGAATTCTACTAACATGCTTCAGGATGCGTACTTTCAGTGCCCTTGTGGTTATTCCCACATAAATAGACCCACAAGGGCACATCATCCAATAGATAACTGCTTCCATATTGCATGTTATATGATGTACTATCTTAAATTATTTTTCCCGATAAGAACTCCAGAAAGTGGTGGAATGAGACATGTATCCACAAGCGGAACATCTACCGCATGCATAGAATCCCCAACTTGGGCCTTTACTCCACAATATCCCTCTAGGATATTGATGGATAAACAATTTGTTATGGTCAGGGGACGTACAATCCTGAGTGGATAGAATAACAGTGCTGACACACACACACACACACACAGTAATTTGCACCTCAGATCAAAAGCATGACAAAGTCCACAGTCCCATTCTCACCAAAGATTAGGTTGGATTTGTTTAAAGTCACTTATAGGGATGAGCGAACCCGAACTGTATAGGGATCGTACCGAATTTTGGGGTGTTCGTGACACGGACCGGAACATTTACGTAAAAGTTCGGGTTCGGGTTCTTTGTTCTGCGATTTCTTCCCGCTTTCTGAAGGGCTGCATAGCAGCCAATCAGCTAGCGTTTTATTTCTTGCCCTAAGAAGCCATCACAGCCATGACTACTAGTGGTATGGCTGTGATTGGCCAAGTGCAGCATGTGACCCAGCCTCTATTTAAGCTGGAGTCACGTCGCGCCGCATGTCACTCTGCTCTGATTAGTGTAGGGAAGGATGCAGCTGCTGTTAGGGCGAGATTAGGCAGGGATTAACTCAGCAAAAACACTTAATGAAGTGAGCGATCTACAGCTCTGAATCATTCAACTTCTGCTAGTTAATTGCCCACTGTTTTCAGGCTGTCCAGAGCGTTTTTCTGTCGCTTTTTTCTGGGGTGATCGGCTGCCATCAAGTCCAATAATCCATCAATAGTAGTTTTTTTTTTTTTTTTTGCTATATACTACATCAGGGGCTTGGAGAGTTGAAATTCCCTTCAAAAAATAGCAATCCCCTAAATCTGGTGTTCCAACTGTGGCTAGCCAAGTGTAATACTGTCTGGCAAAGAATATATTTTTTTTTCTGGGGTGAAATTCAATTACCAAAATAGAAATACCTTAAATCAGTGGTTTTTGCTGTGGCAGGACAAGTTTAATAGTGTCCGGCAAAGGATATATTTTGCTCTGGGGTGAAATTTAATTGCCAAAATAGCAATACCGTAAATCTGGTGTTCCAGCTGTGACTGGACAAGTTTCATAGTGTCCGTCAAAGGATATATTATTTTCTGTGGTTAAATTCAGTTGCAAAAATAGAAATACCGTAAATCTGGTGTCCCAGCTGTGACTGGAGAGGTTTCATACTGTCCGTCAAAGGATATATTATTTTCTGGGGTGAAATTCAGTTGCAAAAATAGAAATACTGTAAATCTGGTGTCCAGCAGTGGCTGGTCAAGTTTAACCGCCTGCCGACTGCCTAACGCAGGGATGCGTCCAAGCGGCGGCAGGTCTGTTCCTCTTTGACGCGGCGGCGCGTCATCTCGCGAGAGGCGAGATCTGCTGTGAACAGAATATCGCGTCTCAGGAGTTGTACTACAGCCTGCCAGCGATGATCAATCGCTGGCAGGCTGTAGATGCGAAATACATTGCATCAAACAAGTATATCAGACGATGTTTTGTAAACAGCATCTGATATACCTGCTACCTGGTCCTCTGGTGGTCCCATTTGCTGGGATCGACCACCAGAGGACCAGGTAGCTATGTAAAGTAGCACCAAGCACCACACTACATATCTCCCCCCGTCAGTTATTAACCCCTTGTTAACCCCTGATCACCCCATCTAGACTCCCTGATCTCCCCCCCCTGTCACTGATCACCCCCTGTAAGACTCCACCCACATGTCCATATGTGTTTTACGGATTTGCGGATCCGCAAAACATGGACACCGGCAATGTGCTTTCCGCATTTTGCAGATCCGCACATTGCCAGAACTATATAGAAAAAGCCTTTTCTTGTCCGCAATTGCGGACCAGAATAGGACATGTTCTATATTTTTGCGGAACGGAAGTGCAGACCTGGAAGTGCGGATCCGCAATTCCGGATCCGAGCGGGAGAAAGTCCGTCCCCATAGAAATGAATGGGTCCGCAATTCCGTTCCACAAACAGAATTGCGGACGTGTGAATGGGGCATAAGGGTCCCTTATCACCGTCAGTTAGTTAGCTACTTGTTAGGTAGTTAGCGCCCAGCCCACCGCACCGCAGTCACTGATTTTGGCAGAGATTTTTTCATCCACGATGATCGATGTGAATGAAAAAATCTGTGCCGTTCATTTTTTTTTTTCCAGCCCAGAGGCTGAACGGAAAAAAAAAATCTCATTACCCGTAAGCTCAATATAAGGAGAATAGCAGAAACTCCTCATGCTGGCCATAAGTGTAATGATTGTGGAGATCCGTGAGGGTTATGTTGAGTTCATGTAAAATTTTATTTTTTGTCACAAGTTAGTGGAATATGAGACTTTGTAAAAAAAAACAAAAAATTTCCGCTAACTTGTGCCCAAAATTTTTTTTTCTGTGAACTCGACATACCCCTCACGGAATACCTTGGGGTGTCTTCTTTCCAAAATGGGGTCACTTGTGGGGTATTTATACTGCCCTGGCATTTTAGGGGCCCTAAAGCGTGAGAAGAAAACTGCGTAAAAATGCCCTGTGAAATCCTAAAGGTACTCAGCTGTGACTGGAGAGGTTTCATACTGTCCGTCAAAGGATATATTATTTTCTGGGGTGAAATTCAGTTGCAAAAATAGAAATACCGTAAATCTGGTGTCCCAGCAGTGGCTGGTCAAGTTTAACCTCCTGCCGACTGCCTAACGCATGGATGCGTCCAGGCGGCGGCAGGTCTGTTCCTCTTTGACGCGGCGGCGCGTCATCTCGCGAGAGGCGAGATCTGCTGTGAACAGAAGATCGCGTCTCAAGAGTTGTACTACAGCCTGCCAGCGATGATCAATCGCTGGCAGGCTGTAGATGCGAAATAAATCGCATCAAACAAGTATATCAGACGCTGTTTTGTAAACAGCGTCTGATATACCTGCTACCTGGTCCTCTGGTGGTCCCATTTGCTGGGATCGACCACCAGAGGACCAGGTAGCTATGAAAAGTAGCACCAAGCACCACACTACACATCTCTCCCCATCAGTTATTAACCCCTTGTTAACCCCTGATCACCCCATCTAGACTCCCTGATCACCCCCCTGTCACTGATCACCCCCCTGTAAGTTAGTGGAATATGAGACTTTGGCCCCTTTCACACGAGCGTGTCCGGATTAGGTCCGGATGCGTTGCGGATGCGTTCAGTGAAAACTGTGCGATTTCACAGGCAAAGCCATTCAGTTTTGCCTGCGATTGCGTTCAGTTGTTCCGTTTTTTCCGCGCGGGTGCAATGCATTTTGATGCATTTTTCACGCGCGTGATAAAAAACTGAAGGGTTTACAAACAACATCTCCTAGCAACCATCAGTGAAAAACGCAACGCACCCGCACTTGCTTGCGGATGCAATGCGTTTTTCCCGCAGCCCCATTCACTTCTATGGGACTAGGGCTGCGTGAAAAACGCAGAATATAGAACATGCTGCGATTTTCACGCAACGCACAAGTGATGCGTGAAAAAAAACACTCATGTACACAGACCCATTGAAATGAATGGGTCAGGATTCAGTGCGGATGCTATGCGTTCACGTCACGCATTGGACCCGCGCGGAAAACTTGCTCGTGTGAAAGGGGCCTTTGTAAAAAAATTAATAAAAATTTCCGCTAACTTGTGCCCAAAATTTTTTTTTTCTGTGAACTCGACATACCCCTCACGGAATACCTTGGGGTGTCTTCTTTCCAAAATGGGGTCACTTGTGGGGTATTTATACTGCCCTGGCATTTTAGGGGCCCTAAAGCGTGAGAAGAAAAATGCGTAAAAATGCCCTGTGAAATCCTAAAGGTACTCATTGGAATAAGGGCCCCTTTGCGCATCTTGGCTGCAAAAAAGTGTCACTCATGTGGTATCGCCGTACTCAGGAGAAGTAGGGCAATGAATTTTGAGGTGTATTTTTATATATACCCATACTTTGTGTTAGAAATATCGCTGTAAACGACAACTTTTTAAATGTTTTTATACAAAGTTGTCAATTTAGAGAGAAATTTCTGTCACCCAACATGGGTATATGTAAAAATACACACCAAAACAGATATTTCTCACACACAGTATGGGTATATTTAAAAATATACCCCAAAACAGATTGCCCTACTTCTCCTGAGTTCGTTGATACCACATGTGTGCCACTTTTTTGCAGCCAAGATGCGCAAAGGGGCCCTAATTCCAATGAGTACCTTTAGGATTTCACAGGGCATTTTTACGCATTTTTCTTCTCACACTTTAGGGCCCCTAAAATGCCAGGGCAGTATAAATATCCCACAAGTGACCCCATTTTGAAAAGAAGACACCCCAAGGTATTCCGTGAGGGGCATGTCGAGTTCACAGAATTTCTTTTTTTTGTGACACAAGTTAGGGGAAATTGATATTTTTTATTTTTGTTTTTCACAAAGTCTCATATTCCACTAACTTGTGACAAAAAATAAAATTTTACATGAATTTACCATACCCCTCACGGAATACCTTGGGGTGTCTTCTTTCTAAAATGGGGTCACATGTGGGGTATTTATACTGTTCTGGCATTTTAGGGGCCCCTAAAGCGTGAGAAGAAGTCTGGAATCTAAATGCGTAAAAATGCCCTGTGAAATCCTAAAGGTACTCATTGGAATTTGGGCCCGTTGCGCACCTAGGCTGCAAAAAAGTGTCACACATGTGGTATTGCCGTACTCAGGAGAAGTAGGGCAATGTGTTTTGGGGTGTATTTTTACATATACCCATGCTGGGTGTGAGAGATATCTCTGTAAATGACAACTTTTTAAAATTTTTATACAAAGTTGTCAGTTTACAGAGATATTTCTCTCACCCAACATGGGTATATGTAAAAATACACCCCAAAACACATTGCCCTACTTCTCCTGAGTACAGCGATACCACACGAGTGACACTTTTTTGCAGCCGGGGTGCGCAAAGGGGCCCAAACTCAAAGAGTACCTTTAGGTTTTAAAGGTTGCTCACAATTTAGCCCCGCCCAAAATGCCAGAACAGTAAACACACCCCACTAATGACCCCATTTCGGAAAGTAGACACCCCAAGGTATTCACTGAGGGGCATAGTGAGTCCGTGGGAGATTTTTTTTTTTTTTGCCAGAAGTTAGCAGAAATGGAAACTTTATTATTATTTTTTTTCCTCAAAAAGTGTCATTTTCCGCTAACTTGTGAAAAAAAATTAAATGATCCATGAACTCATCATGCCCCTCCGCGAATACTTTGGGGTGTGCCGACTCTCTAAAAACATTATATGTTAGTGCCTGCAGGTGAGCTCATGCTCTAAAACATTATATGCGAGTGCCTGCAGGTGAGCTGTAGCTCTAAAACATTATATGCAAGTGCATGCTGTTCAGCTAACGCTCTAAAACATATGTGAGTGCATGATGTTCAACTGACGCTCTAAAACATTATGTGGGAGTTCATGCTGTTCAGCTGATTCTCTAAAACATTATATGCGAGTGCATGCTGTTCAAATGACACTCTAAAACATTAGATGTGAGTGCATGCTGTACAGCTGACTCTCTAAAACATTATTTGCGAGTGCATGCTGTTCAGCTGACCCTATAAAAAAATTTGAGTTGGGAGCCTGCAGTTGAGCTGACCCTATAAAAAATTTAGAGTGGAGGGAATATATAAGATCTGGATGATGAGGAGGAGGAGGAGGAGAAAACAAAACTCAACCATATACTCTTTTTTGTTGTGGAAAAGGTGCATGGGAATAAACTACAGTAGAGTGAGTACATTACAAATGATAGATTGAAATTGCCTTTATGTTCATCATCAGCTCAGATCTCCTCTGGTGGAGTTGAGAAGTCAGGGGCAATCCAGGCATTGTTCATTTTTATCTGAGTCAACCTGTCAGCATTGCCAGTGGACAAGAGAATACTATTATCTGTTATAATGCCACCAGCAGCACTAAATGCACGCTCGGACAAAACGCTGACGGCAGGGCAGGTCAGCACCTCCAAGGCATAGAGCACAAGTTCATGCACCGTGTCCAGCGTGGACACCCAGTAGTTGTAAGGCACTGAGTGATCATTTAGGACGCTGACACGGTCTGCAATGTATTCCTTCACCATCTTCCAAAACTTTTCGCTCCTTGTACCACTAGGCAGCGCTTCAGGGTAAGGTTGCTGATGGGGTGTCATGAAAGTGTCGCATGCCTTGGAGAGTGTTGCCCTGCCTTTTTCGAAACTGCTGTGTGTTCCCCTTGTCTCCCTTCCTCGGTTGCCCAAGAAAGTATGGACTCTGCCGGCCGCTTTGTCAGATGGAAAATTTTGGAGCAATCTCTCAAAAGTTCCTTCTGGTATTGCACAATTTTACTTGTCCTCTCCACCACAGGAATGAAAGATGAGAAGTTCTCTTTGTAGCAAGGGTCGAAAAGGGTGAACACCCAGTAATCCGTGTTATCTAAAATGCGTATAATGTGAGAGTTGCGGGAAAGGCAGCCTAACATGAAGTCAGCCATGTGTGCCAGAGTATCAAAAGGCAAGATGTCGACATCAGGATAACTCTCCATCTCCTCCTCTTCCTCCTCCTCCTCTTCTGCCCATCCACGCTGAACAGATGGAATTAAAGTTCCATGGGTACTACCCTCTGTAGCCGAGGCAACTATCTCCAGCTCCTCCTCCTTCCCCTCCTCTTCATGGTCCAATTTGTGCTAAGAATAAGAACTGTGGGTGCTGTGGCTATCACTCTGTGTAATGTCTTCCCTCATTTCCTTGTCTGCCACATTCAGAGCGTCCTCCTTAATTGTGAATAGCGATCGTTTGAGTAGACACAGCAGTGGGATGGTTACGCTGATAATAGCGTTTTTGCCACTAACCATCTGTGTGGATTCATTAAAGTTTTTTAAAACCTCACAGAGGTCTGACATCAATACCCACTTCTCGCTGGTGAATAGTGGCAGTTGACTTGAAAGGCGGCGACCATGTTGCAGCTGGTATGCCACAACTGCCCTATGCTTCTCACAAAGCCTGGCCAACATGTAGAACATAGAGTTCCAGCGCGTGCTGCACTTTCCTCAAAAAGGCGCTCTACTGCGGAACACCTACCCCTTGGCAAGGTAGATTTACGCATGAGGTCTTCGGTATAACGGTTACGGGCCTGTTTGATATGGGCCGGCTTCTCCCTTTTGCAACCCCGCTGCCTTTTCCAGACTGTTGTGGTTCTGCAGATCCCTCCCCCTCTGTACTGCTGTCCTTGCTCGAATTTTCACCTTCCCATGTTCGGTCAGTGACCTCATCGTCCATCACCTCCTCTTACACTTTCTCACTCTGCTCATCCTCCTGACTTGACCTAACCACAACCTCATTGATTGCCAACTGTGTTTCATCATCATCCACCTTGTGAAAGAATGATTTCCATTTACCACCGTCATCTTCTTGAGACTGTGAAGGCTCAAGAGGTTGGGAATCTGGGCACAATATCTCAGGTCACTCTTCAAGCGTGCTGGGCGAGAGGTCCAAATTTAATAGTGGCGCTGGAAAGAGCTCCTCGGAAAATCCGAGTGTTGGATCACTCATTTGGCAAGCCTCTCCATGGTGGGAGGAAGGAAGATCAGAGTGAGGATTTGGTTGACCAGACTCTTGGCTACAGAGACTGGATGAAAGGGTGGTGCTTAACCAACTGGAAGCATTTTCTTCTGCAATCCAACCAACCAACTGTTTGCACTGGTCCGACTTGGACAGTGTTGTCCTGCGCCGCCCAGCTAAGTTGGACATGAAGCTGGGTACGGTGGATGTTTATTTTTTTCTGGTCCACTTGAAGCAGGCACAGTTTCATTGC
Source organism: Bufotes viridis (assembly GCA_033119425.1). Classification (NCBI taxonomy): domain Eukaryota; kingdom Metazoa; phylum Chordata; class Amphibia; order Anura; family Bufonidae; genus Bufotes; species Bufotes viridis. The sequence goes on along the minus strand of CM065591.1, from coordinate 61,742,693 downwards.
GCCCAGGGCAACGACCTCTGCGTGCACCATCAGCATCACGCTACTTCCCCGTCCCTGAGTGCTCGCCTTTTTAATATGAATGGTTTTGTCACTAGATATGGCGCAGATTGTTTTACTGTCCGCTAAAGACACAGTTTTCGGATGCAGGACAGTATATGTCAAAGAAACCCACAGAATATGGACACTATATTAGGCCCAGATTATTGGAATTTGTAATGCAGACACTGTTTGCAGATGTAGTACAGTATTGGTTACAGAACACCTCAGATTATGGACACTATTAGTCCCAGATTATTGGAATTTTAAATACAGACACTGTTTTCTGATGTAGTACAGTATTGATTACAGAACACCAGATTATGGACACTATATTAGGCCCAGAGTATTGGAATTTGTAATACAGACACTGTTTCAGATGTAGTTCAGTATTTTTTTAAACAAAACCACAAACTATGGACACTAGATGTGGCCCAGATTGTTAAAGACACAGTCGAGTGGCTTATTACTTTTTGATCAAAATGCACACCAACGACCTCCGATAGCTTCTAGCATAGAGGCAGGGCAGAGTGCTGGTTGCAGAGTGCTGTTGCATTTCTGTGTTTGCATGTATATTTTGCCCCAGCTGGGTGCCCCTGCATACAGGGATGTGCTGACTGACCCCCCCCCCCCCTTGTGTTTCTGTTTAGTATATGTTGGAGGTGTGGCAGCCTTCCTTTCAGTCGTGCACACCTGACGAGTTTGTCTGCCCTAGAGGCTGGTTTTAATCAAAGTAAGTATAAAAACTGAACTGGCATTCATAGTACCTGCTAGTAACCATCTTGCTCCAGGATGAGTATATAGTGGGCTCAGCATGCATGTTTGTACCTGCATCCCTGGATCTAATGGAGGCTGTTATGGCACGAGAAAGGGTTAATAAGCATGGTTGATCCAAGCATGCATGCTGGGCCCACAGTCCCTGGACTCTATGTGGCTGTTGTGACCCATAACAAGTAGGATTTAGCGTTAGGACCACTCATAGAGGCGGCCTTGAAGTGGCGAGTGGCTTATTACTTTTAAAAATATTTTGCTGCTGTCAAACACACGCAGTAGTCCTTAAAAGGACTTTGGGGTCTTTGAAAAGCTTTTGGTAGTAAAAACAGCAAATTTCTCTCCCTGCAATCTGTCCCTGCCAAAGCACTGCCCCTGAGACTGCAGGAGGTAAATAGATTGCTGCTATAAAACACACACAGAGTAGTTCTTAACCTCTTTAGGAAGCAGGGTGTACATGTACGCCCTTGTGTCCTGGTACTTAAGGACACAGGGCGTACATGTACACCCTGCGAATATCCGATCACCTGCGCACCAGGCGGTGATCGGAACACGGTGCCTGCTAAAATCATTTAGCAGGCACCTTGGCACAATGCCCAGGGGGGTCCTGTGACCCCCCCATGTCGGCAATCGCAGCAAACCGCAGGTCAATTCAGACCTGTGGTTTGCTGCGCCTCCTGTAGTCTCTGATGCCCGCGATCTGTGACTGCGGGGATCAGAGACTTAAAAATGCCCGAAACTTATACATTTTAACTCCCCCCCACCGCCATGTTAGTGTCCCCCCAGGCGGTGCAGGGGGGTGGGAATTGAGGGCGGTGCTGCGAGCGGGCGGTATAGTGGGTATAGCAGGGGGTCAGCACATTGCTGACCCCCTGATATAAACTGATGACATCTGTGCCGTATGACAAATGTACGGACCGCCGTATGGAAGTGGTTAAGAGAGAGGTAGCTCCCTCCCTCTCCCATCGGGGGGCTGCGGTGCCTTTGCAGCCCCCCGACAGGATGGGATAGCAGAGGGAGGGAGCTTCCCTCCCCATCACCCGATGCTGTTCTGGCAGCGGGTGATGGTTGCCATGGGACCAAGACGCTTTCAGAAGCGTCTTGCTCTGTCCATGGCACTGAAACTCTGAATAGGCTTTTGCTAAAGGCAAAGGCCTATTCAGACTTTGTAAAGTAAAAAATACATAAAGTACACTATATAGTGTACTTACAGTATCTTATAACCACCAGATCCACTGGATCTATAAGAACCAAGTGGGTCTGGGTAAAAAAAAAATATCACTGAATAAAATAAAATAAAATACACTACACATATTAGGTATCCCCACGTCCGTAAAAATCTGCTCTATAAAAATATCACATGACCTAACCCCTCACGCAAATACCGTAAAAAAAAAAAATAAAGTGTAAAAAAGCCATTTTTTTGTCACCTTGCATCACAAAAAGTTTAATACCAAGTGATCAAAAAGGCTTATGCCTCCCAAAATAGTAACAATAAAACTGCTATCTCATCCCACAAAAAATGAGTCCTTACATAGGACAATCTCCCCAAAAAATAAAAAAAATTGGCTCTCAGACTATGGAGACACTAAAACATTTTTTTTTTCTAAAATGCTATTATTGTGTTAAAGTAAAATAAATTAAAAAAAGTATACATATTATGTAATCGCCGCGTCCGTAAAAACCTGCTCTATAAAAATATCACATTATCTAACCCCTCAAGTAAATACCGTTAAAAAAAAAATAAAATGTAAAAAAAAAAACATTTTTGTTACCTCACATCTCAAAAACTGTAATAGCAAGCGATCAAAAAGTTATATGCACCCAAAAATAGTGCCAATAAAACCTTCATCTCATCCTGCAAAAAATGATACCCCACATAGGACAATCACCCAAAAAAATAAAAATAAAAATAATAATATGGCTCTCAGACTATGGAGACACTAAAACATGATTTTCTTTTGTTTTAAAAACTGATGATATTGTGTAATACTTAAATAAATAAATAGTATACATATTATCTACCGCCGCATCCGTCACAACCTGCTCTATAAAAATAACACATGACCAAACCCCTCAGGTGAACACAACAAAAAAAGAAAAAAACGGTGTCAAAAGCCATTTTTATCACCTTACATCACAAAAAGTGTAATAGCAAGCGACCAAATTGTCATATGCACCCCAAGATAGTGCCAATCAAACCGACATCTCACCCCACAAAAAATGATCCCCTACATAAGACTAAAAAATTAAAATAAAAACTATATCTTTCAGAATGTGGAGACAATAAAAAATAATTTATTTCAAAAATGCTTTATTATGTAAAACTGAAACAAAACCCCCCAAAAAGTAGCCATATTTGCTATTGTCGTGTCAGTAGCAACCTGCTCTATAGAAATAGCACACAATCTAACCTGTCAGTTCAACGATGTAAATAACAAAATATTAAAATGGTCCCAAAACAGCTATTTTTTTGCAAATTTTCCATTTTAATCCATTTTCCCAGTAACAAAGCAAGGGTTAACAGCCAAACAAAACTCAATATTTATTGCCCTGATTCTCTAGTTTGCAGAAACACGCCATGTGTGGTCGTAAACTGCTGTATGGCCAAACAGCGGGGCGTAGAAGGAAGGGAACACCATATGGTTTTTGGAAGGCGGATTTTGCTGGACTGGTTTTTTGACACTATGTCCCTGATGCACCCCTACAGTAGAAACTCCAAAAAAGTGACCCCATTTTGGAAACTATGGGATGAGGTGGCAGTTTTGTTTGTATTATTTTAGGGTAAATATGATTTTTGGTTGCTTCATATTACACTTTTTTGAGGCAAGGTAACAGAAAATAGAAATTCTGAAGTATCATCTCCATTTGCCAATAACTCTTGTGGAACGCCTAAAGGGTTAAAAACGTTTGTAAAATCGGTTTTGAATACCTCCAGGGGTGTAGTTTCTTAGATGGAGTCACTTTAATGGAGTTTCTACTCTAGGGGTGCATTGGGGGGGGGGGTTGGGGGGAGGGCTTTAAATAGGACATGGTGTCAAAAAAGCCAGTCCAGCAAAATCCGCCTTCCAAAAACCATATGGAGTTCCTTTCCCTCTGCTCCCTGCCGTTTGGCCATACAGCAGTTTACGACCACATGGGGTTTTTCTGCAAACTACAGAGTCGGGGCAATAAATATTGAGTTTTGTTTGGCTGTTAACTCTTGCTTTGTTACTGGAAAAAAATTGATTAAAATTGAAAATGTTCCAAATAAAAAAAAAGAAATTCTGAAATTTTATCTCCATTTGCCATTAACTCTCGTAGAAAACCTAAAGGGTTAATGACATTTGTAAAATCAGTTTTGAATACCTTGAGGGTGAAGTTTCTAGAATGGGGTCATTTTTGGGTGGTTTCTATTATGTAAGCCTCAGAAAGTGACTTCAGACCTGAACTGGTCCCTAAAAAGTGGGTTTCTGAAAAATTTCAAGATTTGCTTCTAAACTTCTAAGCCCCAAATAATGATCCATACATGAAGTAGACATATGGGGAATGTAAATCAATATTTTTTTTTCGCAGTATTACAATGTATTATAGAAGTAGAGAAATTGAACCTTGGAAAATTGCAAATTTTTCAAAATTTTTGGTAAATTTGGTATTTTTTTTTATAAATAAAAATGAAATTTCTCGACTTCATTTTACCACTGTCATGAAGTACAATATGTGACGAAAATGGCCTGGATAAGAAAAAGAGTTTTAAAGTTATCACCACATAAAGTGACACTGGTCAGATTTGCAAAAAATGTCCTTAAGGGGTTAAACGGACTTTTGGGTCTTGGAAAAATTTCTCAGAATAAAAACAGTGAAATTTGCTCCCTACTTTGTCTTTCCCTTCCTACGCTCTGATCTCCCTGTCTATGTTTTGAGCTGAACATGCATCATCGGGTGCTATATAGTCGAGTACCGCCATGTGCCGAGCATAGCGATGCTCGAGCCGAACAGATATTCGGCCGACCATGCTCGCTCATCACTAATGGTGACATAGTGTGGAGATGGCAGCAGCATGATAACACAGATTGGCAAGGTGACAGTGTGTGGATAGCAGCAACAGCATGATAACATAGATTGGCAAACATAGTGTGTAGATGGCAGCATGAGTAGGCCACAAAGTGGCAAGGAGACATAATGTGTAGATGGCAGCATGGGTAGGCCACAAAGTGGCAAGGAGACATAGTGGAGATGGATGATCCAATCTGATGCATCAGGCATTGGTGGGTTGAAATCGTGGTTGATCCACACCTGATTTATCTTGACAAAAGTAAGTCTCTCCACATTTTGGTGAGACAGGCGAGTTCTTCTTGGGGTAACTATGGCCCCTGCTGCACTAAACACCTGCTTTGATGCCACACTACTGGCTGGACAGGACAGCTTTTCCAGGGCAAACTCGGACAGTTGCGGCCACAAATCCAGTTTGGCTGCCCAGTAGTCCAGCGGATCTTCAATGTGGTGTGGCAGGGTGCTGTCCAAGTATGCCACCACCATCTGGTTCAAGTCCTGCTCCAGGACTACCTGCTGCTGCTGATGAGTAGTTACTTCACTATGCGGGTAAAGAAAGCTGCTCATTATGGACTCTAGACTCAGGCTGCTTCTGATGGAGCTGCTGCTGTTCCTGCCACCGCACCCCTCCCCAGCAGCCATGGCAGTGGAATGTTAGCGCAGAGGGCCCTTCCAGTCAGACCTGCGAGAGGATGGACGATGATGCAGATAGGCAGAGGCCAACTGCCTACATAGAATGTCTCTGTAGTACTTCATGTTGTCCCCCCTCTCAGTGGGAATAAAAAAGGCCCCCATTTAGGACCTGTAGCGAGGGTCCAACATGGTGGAGAGCCAGAAGTCATCCCTCTGCCGAATGGTGACAATTCTGCTGTCACTACGCAAACAAGTGAGCATGCAGCGGGCCATTTGTGCAAGTGACTCTGACGGATTCCCTGCCTTCATCTCCACTGCATACTGCCATAGTGCGTTTAGGTCCTCTGTCTGGTCTTCCTCATCGCACTCTTGCTCCTCTAGCTGCTCCTGCTCCTCCTCTCCTGTCACCGCAGTAGAAAAATTATTCATCTGTCTACATATTGCCTGTTAAAAAATGTCCTCCTCCCCTCCTCCTCTTCCAGTTCAGCCCCCACAGGACTCACATGGCCATGAGATCTAGTAGCCACATCCCCAGTCCCCTAAAAAGCCGTATTCACCAGCATCTGTTCCAGGACACAAAGCAGTGGAATGATGTTCATCTCGTAGTCCTGGCGACTGACAAATAATATGGCCTCCTCAAAGGGCTTGAGCAAACAGCGGGTGTCACGCATGAGCTGCCACTGGCTGACATCGAAGTTACAGAGGGGAGTACTCCTATCTGCTTGGATCATCAAAATAAATAAATAAATAAATCGCTGATGGCTTTCTCTGTTCATACAATCGGTCCAACATATGGAGGGTGGAATTCCAATGGGTGGAAACGTTCTGCCACTGCAGCTCAAGGAGAATGTTCTTGGCGGTGTACGAGTGGCTGAAGTGCATGCAATGTTTTCTGGCAATTTTTAGAATGTCTTGCAGATGGCTGAAAGAATTCAGGAACCGCTTGACAACCAGATTGAACATGGGTGCCATGCAGGGCTCATGGCTCAGCCCTCTTTGCTGCAGCGCTGACAACATGTTCTTGCCGTTGTCACCATGGCTCTGATTTTCAGTTGTAGCGGAGAAAGCCAGCAGTTGATTTCTTTTTGAAGGACACGGAGCAGTTCCTCTCCTGTGACTCCGTTCGGCCAGGCAAACCAGGTGCAGAACAGCGTCAGACCGCCATGCCCTGCACATGTGGTATGCTGGAGGGGCACTGTGACTTGTCCCTGCAGTGGAGGCTGAGGATATGGTGGAGGATGAGGAGGCAGAGGCGGACATTGTCGCAGGACCAACAGTGTGACAACGTGGAGGCGGAAGCGGAGTCACCTGGCCAAGTTGCTGGTGTGGCTGTGCAGTAACCACATTCACCCAGTGGGCCATAAAGGTCATGTATTGTCCCTGACCATAGTTACAGCTCCACACGTCGGTGCTACCGTGCACTTTGGCAGACACCGACAGGCTCAAGGACTGGCATACCTTCTGTTCTACATATGTGTGCTCATACTGCCTTTTGGGAAAATAAATTATGGCTTAGGACACTCCACCTCGGCTCGGCACAAGCCATCAGTTCTCTGAAAGGTGCAGAGTCCACCACTTGGAATGAGAGGGACTGCAGCACTACCAACTTGGACAGGAGCATGTTCAGCTTTTGCGCCGTTGGATGCGTGCATGCATACTGCTGTCTCTTGGCAATTGCTTCAGAGATTGATTGCTGCCGGAATGACTGACGAGGAGCAGAAGGAGGAGGAGCAGGAGCTTAAGGACCAGCAGACAATGGGACAGACAGACAGCATCCTTCTGATGAGCCGGTGGATACTTGACTGCCTGCAATGGGGTGCGTGCCACTAGGTGATGCAGCGGTTGCTGCGGCAGGCTGGACCACCACATCAGAGCCACGATTGTCCCAGGCCAATTTGTGGTGTCGCTGCATATGTTGTCGCAGGGCAGTGGTGCCAACATTGGCCCCCTAGCCACGCCTAACTTTCTGCCCACAGATTCGACATATGACCATGTTAACCTCTTCCGGAGTCTTGACAAAAAACTGCCACATTGCAGAGTAGCTGATTTCCCCCCCCCCCCCCAACGGGGGGGGGAAATGTCAACTGCGTATATTTATCTGTTATTGTAATGAACTAATGAACTGGCTATAAATGATTTAAACCAAACACAACAACAAATGTCAATGCTGTGTATGAAATAACTGCTGAAGTGACGGTAGAAAATATATTTCCTGTTTAACTGAAGTAGGCCAATACACTCTTTCACCAGAAATTACTGCAACAGAGCAGTGTGTATATATTACACTTTATTACACTTTTTTTTACTAAGGCTGGGTTCACACGACGACATTTGTCGCGCGACAAAAAGTTGCACTATTGTCGCGCTACAATTTTTATAATGGGAGTCTATGGTGTCGCATTGCAACATGCAAGATGCTGCAACGCGACAGTCGCAAAAAATCCATTCAAGAAGGGTCTGCACATGTCGCAATGCGAAACCATAGACTCCCATTATAAAAATTGTTGCAGTGAAGTTGTGCCCTATTTGTCGCGTAACTTATTGTCGCGCGACAAATGTCGTCGTGTGAACGTAGCCTAGAATGAGGCCACTTTGCGCTTTCACCAAAAATTACTGCAACATAGCAGTGTGTATATATTACACTTTTCTTTACTGAAACAAGGCCGCTATGCGCTCTCACCAGAAATTACTGGAACAGGGCAGTGTGTATATATAACGCCAATTTTAAATAAACCAGGCCACTATGTGCTTTCAACAGAAATTACTGCAACAGAGCAGTGTGTATATATTTTTATTGCACACATACTTTATCCAGCTCACCTCCCTGGTTTTTATTGCTCCTGACTCCTGAAGCCTTGGGGCGTGTCCCAGTTTAAGGCAGTATACAAGGTGGATGTGTCTGCTGTACTATTTTATACCAAAATAAAGGAGAAGTTTTAGAGGACGTTTATTGAATCTGGAGCAGTTTTTCTACATATCTTCTACGCTGTATATATTTTTCTTGTATTAGGGAAATAAAGCCAATATACACTTTCAACAGATATTACTGCAAGAGTGCAGTGGGTATATATTTTTCTGGTATTACAGAAATATGGCCACTATATGCTTTCACCAAAAATTATTGCAAGAGTGCAGTGGGTATATATTTTTCTAGGTTTACAGAAATAAGGCCACTGTACGCTTTCAACAGAAATTACTGCAAAGGATTTTAGCATAAAAAACAAAAGTGACCTGCATATATATTTCTTTTATTGTATTGAAATTGGCCACTACATGATATCAGCAAAAGTGACCTGTGTGTATAATTATCTTTTTCAACATATAAAAGCCACTAAAGGCTTTTCAACAGAGCACTTGCACCCTAATAACTAATTGCTGAAATGACAGAGACTGGTATTATGAGACTGTCTGGATCCCCATGTAACGTTTCACTGAACTAGTAAATCGCTTTTTTTCACATTAAGGAATTTACTATTGCTCTCCGTAGCATCTGCACACGTCTATCCTTGACAGTGAAATGATTCCTCTTGCTTATCCTTTCCCTGCACTAGTCAATCATTGCTTCTTTCCATTTTTCTGGTTTATCAATTAGTGTTTCTTTCACTCTCTCTAGCACCGTCTGTCCTTGAACAATGCACAATGGTGAATGCCAGCGTCAAGGATGGCCGCCGTATTTATAGGGCTGCGACATCACAGGGCTGGCAGATGATTGGCTGCATGCATAGCACATGACGCCTTCCCAGAGTTCCTTGCCCCATGTGCTCACACGTGTAGCCGTCATTTTAGAAATAAATAATAATGCGATTCGTTACCACAAAACGTGAGGAAATTTGCATTCGTTCAGAATTGAATTTTTCATGAAATTCGGAACGAATTCGACTTCGTCAGCTTTGATTAGCTCATCTCTAATTGCTACGATCAAGACATACTGGAGTATAGCATAGAAGCATAGTAATACGTTTCGTGAGGTAACCCCTTTTAGGAAACTAAAATGAACACAAGACACACAGACTATAATTGTTGAATTTTAGTCAATTATTAGGCTGTAGCTTATTTGTAAAATTAGTAAGGCAAGAAACAAAAATTGTATATGATCCTATAAAAGATACTGATGAAAATTCTGAATCTTTGTGACATAGGAAGATAACTAGAGATGAGTGAATCAAAGCTGATGAAGTGGAATTCGATCCGAAATTCAGGAAAAATTTGATTTGCACCGAAGCCGAATTTCCTTGCGCTTCGTGGTAACGAATCACATTTTTACCTAAAATGGCTGCTGCACATGTGAGGACATGGAGCAAGGAACTCTGGGTAGGCGGAATCACCCATAATGCCATGCATGCAGCCAATCAGCAGCAAGCCAGGCCTGTGATGTCACAGCACTATAAATAGCCTCAGCCATCTTGGATTCTGCTATTTACCTGTGAACTAAGTGCAGGGAGAGAAGTCAGCAGGCACTAGAGACAGTGTTAGAAAAAACTTCATTGTGCTAAAAAAATTATTAACAAGTGCAAGGAAAGATTATTCATGGTGTAGGGAAAGGATAGGGAGGAATCATTTCACAGCTTTTATGTTGAACAGGATTCAGTAGGGGAGGTTACAGCCTGGGTAATAGGAACAATCCTATTATACCTTGCTGCACTGACTGGAGATCCAAATTGCCATTATGCAGCTCTGTAACTCCAGCAAACTGTTCTTGTTATTGGGGTGCAAGTGCTGTTTGATACAGCCATTAGCAGGGTTTATTACAAGAAAATATTTTTATGTCTTATTTGCCCTTGTGCGGTGCAGTTATACAGTTGTGTTCAAAATTATTAAGCCCCCACTGAAATTGAGTGTTTTGGCCAGTTTGACATTGATTTTGATCATTTCAGTCATCTTGTTTACAATTAAATCAAAGAGGCACTTGAAAGTCAGAAAATATAACATAACATTTATAATGAAATAACCACAAATGTCTTTTCTGTGCTCACATCATTATCAGTTTTATTCAACCCCCAAGTGACATTCAATCTTAGTACTTAGTACAACATCCTTTTCCAGTTATAACAGCTTTTAAACGTGAAGCATAGCTTGACACAAGTGTCTTGCAGCGATCTACGGGTATCTTCGCCCATTCTTCATGGGCAAAAGCCTCCAGTTCAGTCACATTCTTAGGCTTGCGCGCTGCAACTGCTTTCTTTTAGTCCCACCAGAGGTTCTCAATCGGATTTAAGTCTGGTGACTGCGATGGCCACTTCAAAATGTTCCAGCCTTTAATCTGCAACCATGCTCTAGTGGACTTGGAGGTATGCTTGGGATCATTGTCCCGTTGAAAGGTCCAATGTCTCCCAAGCTTCAGGTTTGTGACGGACTGCATCACATTTTTATCCAATATCTCCTGGTACTGAAGAGAATTCATGGTACCTTGCACATGCTGAAGCTTCCCTGTACCTGTAGAAGCAAAACAGCCCCAAAGCATGATTGACCCCCGCCATGCTTCACAGTAGGCAAGGTGTTCTTTTCTTCATAGGCCTTGTTCTTCCTCCTCCAAACATAGCGTTGATCCATGGGCCCAAACTGTTCTAATTTTGTTTCATCAGTCCACAGAACACTATCCCAAAACTTTTGTGGTTTGTCCACATGACTTTTGGCATACTGCAATCGACTCTTCTTATTCTTTGGAGACAGCAAGGGGGTGCGCCTGGGAGTTCTGGCATGGAGGCCTTCATTACGCAGTGTGTGCCTTATTGTCTGAGCTGAAACTTCAGTACCTGCATCTGACAAATCTTTTTTCAGTTCCTCAGCAGTCACACGGGGAATTTTCTCCACTTTGCGCTTCAGGTAGCACACAGCAGTCGAAGTCAGCATCTTCTTTCTGCCACGACCAGGTAGCGTTTCAACAGTGCCCTTTGCCTTGAATTTGCGAATGATGCTTCCTATGGTGTCTCCTGGTATGTTTAACATCTTTGCAATCTTCTTATAGCCATTGCCCTTCCTGTGAAGAGAAATCACCTCTTCTCTTGTCTTCACCATGTTTGTAAACACACCAGTAAATGTCTAGAAGGAGCTGAGTATCACAGTAATTTTAAATCTGCCTAATTTGTGCTTATTATGCTTGATAGCTGCTCCTTGACATCCACAGGTGTTTTCAATACCTGATCGAAAACACTTGAATGAACCTCTGTTCTTAAGAGTGGTAGTCTTCAAGGGGTTGAATAATTGGGTCAATGAAGAAATCACAAAAAAAACATTTAATACTGTATTACAAAAACAATTGATGTCATTTTAGTTGCATTTGGTTCTTTAAAAAGTCCATTTTAAAAGCAACCGATGCATCAGCTATTGGCATGCACCCGATTTCAGGCAGTCAAGACTTTATGCCTCAGCCGAAGGGAGCTGTCTGTCCTTCCTATCATCTGCTTGTCCTCATGCTCCTGATCCTCTCCCTTCTACTTTTCGTCAGTCATTTGTTCAGCAATCGATCACTGAAGCGATTGCCAAGAGACAACAGTATGCATAAACTCATCCAACGGCGCAGAAGCTGACCGTGCTCCTGTCCAAGTTGCTGGTGCTGCAGTACCTCCTTTTTAAAGTGGTGGACTCTGGCATTTTATTGAACTGAAGGCTGGTGCGGAGCCGAGGTGGAGAAGTCCCAAGCAGTAATTTATTTGCCAAAAAGGCAGTTAGTGATGAGCGAGCACCAGAGTGTTCGAGTGTTCGGGTATTCGGTCCGAACACATAGCAATATTTGTGCGCTCTGCCGAGCACCCAAGTATAATGAAAGTCAATGGGAGAATACCAGGCACCCCATACTTGGATGAGGGGAGGGTGCCTGGTCCATTGGAAAAGGTCAGAAAGTTACAGAATCACCACCGAAATGGATCTGGAACAGCATTGGGACCATGTTTGGGCGCATCTTGGACTCCAATGTCGCTACTTTTAGATAGTGACAAAATAACACCCAAAATCCTGCCTCCTCAAAAAAAAAAAAAGAAATTTTTAGAGGTAAAATTGTTAGGAAACATTCTTCCCTGTATATTCAATTGTATATACAGTGCAAATACTGAGAAAAGTTACAAGGAAGAAGCACTCCGATACAACCTGTACATCACTAGTGATGAGCGGCAGGTGCCATATTCGATTTTGACGAAATTCGCAAATATTCAAAAGAATATTCGTTTCATATTCGTCGAAATCGAATATTCGTCATTATTCTAGTTATCGCGATTAATATGCGATTTAAATAATCGCGTATTGCGATTTTAACTTAAGGTTACTTTCCTATTGGTATTCATATCTAGAATTATAGCGAAGATGACGAATATGATGAATGTATTCGTCATATTCCTCAAAACGAAGATAACGAAGTATTCTACATCTTCGTTTTAGCAACCTATTCGTCAACTTCGCTAATTCTAGCAATCAAATAGGAAGGTTGACTATAGAGACAACTGTGTTTAATTCGCTATGCGATTATACTGTATATATATTTTTTTAATAAATAGAATAATTATAATAAATTATATCAAGTAATATAATTATTCTATTAAAAAAATAAAAATAAAATCGCATAGCGAATTAAACACAGCTGTCTCTATAGTCAACCTTCCTATTTGATTGCTAGAATTAGCGAAGTTGACGAATAGGTTGCTAAAACGAAGATGTAGAATACTTCGTTATCTTCGTTTTGAGGAATATGACGAATACATTCGTCATATTCGCTATTCGCTAATTCTACCAAGCCAACCATAAACTTCCGTGCTCATGAACGTCCCCATCACCATGGGAACGTCTCTATATACTAAAATGTACTGTCGGATTTGAGGAATTACGTTGAAATCGCAATGCTATTAATTCAAGTTATATTAATCGCATTGCGATTTTAACTTAGAGCTGGGTTTATAATGGGTCAGCTTGCTAGAATGAACGAAGCTAACGAATATGGAATATAGCAGCAGTGCTAAGTTGAATTCGCAATGCAATTAATTTAACTTGAAGTAATCGCATTGCGATTTCAACTTAGCACTGCTAGTGCTATATTCCATATTCGTTAATTCTAGCCTATGTAAGATAGCAGTGCTAAGTTGTAATCGCAATGCGATTAATATAACTTGAATTAATCGCATTGCGATTTTAACGTAATTCCTCAAATCCGACAGTACATTTTAGTATATGGAGACGTTCCCATGGTGATGGGGACGCTCCATGAGCATGGAAGTCGGCAGAAGCGGCAACGGGCACTGACTAGAGCAGCCAGGAAGCCAGGAATCCTCAGGACAGGTAAGAACTACTTTTGGGAAGTGGGAAAGAAAAAAATATAACAAAAAAAAAAAAAAGAAATGAATATTCGAAATAGCGAATTTATAGTGCTATATTCGAAATATTCGCGAATTAGCGAAGTGCCGATATTCACTAAAAAATGTGCTATTCGAATATTCGCGCTCAACACTATACATCACATAAAGGAGGGCCTCATTCACATGGTGCTACAATTGTTCAGGTACACTGCTACACTCATAAAGCCTATGCACTAAATGAAAGGGCTGGCAAAAATTACAAGGAACCGGCACTCCAATACACCCTTTATTAAACATAAAGGAGGGCATCATACAAAGCCTTGAAAAATTATCATTGATGGCCTGCTGGTGACCCTCAAGAACATTTGGAGCAAGGGGCTGCCGGTTAACCTCTAAACCATTATAGTTGAGGACCTGAAGGTGAGCGCACCCTATCAAAAAAATTGTATTGAGGGCTTGAAGGTGACCGAACCCCATAAAACATTGCATTGATGGCTTACAGGTGAGCAGACTGTATAAAACATTAGAGGTGAAGGCCTGAAGCCAGGCGAACCCCATAAAACATTGCAGAGATGACCTACAGTTAAGCAGACCATAAAAAACATTAGAGGTAAGGGCCTGAAGCCGAGCTGTCGAAAGATTTATAAAGCAAAAAGTGCTTTATATAAAAAGAAAGGATCAAAGAAAATATCAAATGTTATTTTTCAGCAAGGTGGACATAACACCTATGAGTTCATTTATCGAGAATCTTAATAATTGTGTGCAATATAGTAAATAACAAGGTACCATTGTCTATGCAAAAATATATATGAATTTATTATACAGAAATGCTGGATACAAATCAATAATAATGCAAAAGATAGACAATAAAATGTAATACCAATATGTGCCACAATATAGTGCTGACACACCACAAAAAACAGCAACACTCTCTAATAATTAAAATCTACGCGGGAAATTAAATTTTACTTCCGATCAATAATGTATATCACCAATTAATGCAATAATCCAAATTAAAGAAAATGAGAGGTATCAACCCTTTCTTTGTCACCTCTGACCAATTTTTTCGGTATATGGCAGTATTGCACCAACCATAAATTTCTCAGTATCAGGCTAGGGAATATTAAAGTTTCCAAGAGACTAGGTATCAATGTCTGATCTTCATTTTAGCAATATGCATCTTTGCTAAGAGAATGATCAACACTATGTATCCACACAATATGGGGATATTTGGCTATATACCGGACTAAGTCATTTATCAATACCACAGGCAATAAACAATAGATACGTTACCAAGGGTCAACTGATGAGCAGAGCCTTCAAGGGACAATCAACTGTCAAGAGGGTTTTCAGTAATCCAGGATAAAATCCAAAGCTTTGCTTCTCCTGGCCACGTGTCTGTTGAGTCTTTTGTTCTTAGTAGTTTTTTTCTTTTTATGAGGATCCTGCCTACCATCTGCATGGGTAATTATTCCCAACCTTATCAAAAGAATACACCCTTCTTGATACCAGTCTTCCAAACATATCTGAGGGTGTGCACTTATGGTAATAACCTATGAGATTATATATTACCCAAAATGCTTTGTGGCGAATGGCGTAATGAAACCTGCCCGTACCTAGGTGGACTGTTGTGTAATCTATTAATGTGAAACTTTTAAGAGTTATAAAACATTAGAGGTGAGGGCCTGAAGCCGAGCCAACTCTATAAAACTTTGCAGTGGTGGCCTACAGGTTAGCAGACCGTATAAAGCATTGGAGGTAAGTAACTGAAGGCGAGCGAACCCCATTAAACATTGCAGTGATGGCCTAAAGGTGAGCAGACAGTATAAACCATTAGAGGTGAGGGCCTGAAGCCGATCGAACCCCATAAAATATTGCAGGGATGGCCTACAGGTGAGGAGACAGTATAAAACATTGTAGGTGAGGGATAAGGGATACCCTTATCCGTTATAATGCCAAAAGCAGCACTAAAAACACACTCCGACAATGCACTGGCGGCAGGGCAGGCCAGCACCTCCAAGGCGAAGAGGGTAAGTTCGTGGCACGTGTCCAGCTTGGACACCCAATAGTTGTAAGGCACTGAAGGATCATTTAGGACGCTGACACGGTCTGCAATGTATTCCTTCACCATTTTCCAAAACCTTTCCCTCCTTGCAGCACTAGGCCGAGATTCAGGGTGAGGTTGCTGGCGGGGTGTCATGAAAGTGTCCTATGCCTTGGAAAGTGTTGCCCTGCCTCTTTTGGAACTACTGTGTGTTCCCCTTGTCTCCCTTCCTCGGTTACCTAAGGAAGTACGGACTCTGGCGGCCACATTTTCAAATGGAAAATTTTCAAGCAATCTGTCAACAAGTACCTTCTGGCATTGCGCACTCGTCCTCTCCACCACAGGAATCAGAGATGAGAAGTTCTCTTTGTAGCGGGGGTCGAGAAGTGTGAACACCCAGTAATCTGTGTTACCTAAAATGCGTATAACGAGAGGGTCGCAGGAAAGGCAGCCTAACATGAAGTCAGCCATGTGTGCCAGAGTACCAACGGTCAAAACGTCGATGTCAACTTCAGGATGACTCTCCATACCCTCATCCTCCTTCTGTCCATCCATGCGTAACAGATGGAATTAAAGTTCCATGGGTACTAGCCTCTGTACAGAGGCAAGTGTCTTCAGCTCCTCCTCTTCATGGCCCAATTCGCGCTGAGAAGACGAACTGTGGGAGGTCTGGCTATCACACTGTCATTTTTTCCCCCATTACCTCGTCTGCCACATTCAAAGCATCCTCCTTAATTGTGAGCAGCGATCGTTTGAGTAGACATAGCAGTGGGATGGTTACACTGATAATAGCGTTATTGCCACTAACCATCTGTGTGGATTCATCAAAGTTTTTAAAAACCTCACATAGGTCTGACATCAATGCCCACTCCTCGCTTGTGAATAGTGGCAGTTGACTGAAAAGGCGACGACCATGTTGTAGCTGGTATTCCACAACTGCCCTATGCTGCTTACAAAGCCTGGCCAACATGTAGAACATAGAGTTCCACCACGTGCTCACATCGCACAGCAGTCGGTGAGCTGGAAGCCACAAGCACTGCTACAGCGTTGACAGACCTGCTGAAGCTGTGGATGACTTTCGGAAATGGGCACACAAGGTGCACGCCTTAACTAGTAGCTCCTGCAAATTGGGGTAGGTTTTGATTTACCACTGTACCACTAATTTTAAGACGTGGGCTAGGCATGGAATGTGTGTCAGGTTGCCGAGCTCCAAAGCCGCCACCAAGTTCCGGCCATTGTCAGACACAACCATGCCTGTTTGTAGGTTGAGTGGTGAGAGCCACAGCTCGGTCTGGTCCCTTATACCCTGCTATGGCTTTGCGGCGGTGTGCTGTGTTTCCCCTTAGCAGATCAGCTTCAGCACACCTGTTGACGCTTACCCACAGCAGTGCTACACTGCTTTCAGCTAGCGACTGATGGCTGACTGCTGTTGGAGGTGGAAGTGGAGGAGGAGGTATCGGAGGAGGATAAGTGGGGGTTGTAGCCAGTAACATAGCTGATGGCGGAGACCCTGATGGACCTAGGGCCCGCAATCCTGAGCCTTGGTAGCACCTGTGCCATCCCAGGGTACGACTTACTCCCAGCCTCCACAACATTCACCCAGTGTGCGGTCAGGGAAATGTAGCGTTCCTGGCCACCAGCACTTGTCCTTGTGTCCGTGGTGAGGTGAACCTTCCCAGTAAGTGTGTTGGTCAGGGCACGGGTGATGTTCTGGGACACATGCTGGTGTAAGGCGGGCACGTCACACTGTGAAAAATATTGGCGGCCGGTGACTGCGTACCGAGGGACGGCCGCAGACATCAGGCTGCGGAAGGCCTCAGTGTCCACAAGCCTAAATGGCAACATTTCAAGGGGCAGTATTTTCGAAAGTTGCGCATTTATTGCTATGGCCTGTGGGTGTGTATTTGCCCTTGCGTTCAAATGCCTGTGTTATCAACATTTGGACTTTGCGCTGGGACAGGGAAGTGGATGTTGTTGCTGACAGTTTTTGCGAAGGTCCAGGTGCAGGGCGATGGGCATCCAGGCCTGCGCCATCGAGAGGGGATTGGCCAGCAGTGCAAAACACAGGGGAAGAGGAGGCAGTGGTGGTATCCGCACACCCAGAGTGTGGACCCAGGTGTTCGGCCCACTTATTAGGGTGCTTGGATGCCATGTGGCGGTGACATTGCTAGTGTTCACGCCCCAGCCCATTTTGATACAGCACAGGTTGCAAACTACCACTCTTTTGTCGTCTGCGCTTTCCTCAAAAAAGGTCTATAACTGCGGAACACCTACCCCTTGGCAAAGTAGATTTACGATTGGGGTGCTCGGTGTAAGGGTTGCGGGCCTGTTTGGTGTGGGCCGACGTCTCCCTTTTGCAACCCCACTGCCTTTTCCAGACTGTTGCGGTGCTGCGGATCGCTCCCCATCTGTACTGCTGTCCTCGCTTGGCTTTTCACCTTCCCATGTTGCGTCAGTGACCTCATCGTCCACCACCTCCTCTTCCACTTCCTCACTCTGCTCATCCTCCTGACTTGACCTAGCCACAACCTCAGTTATTGGCAACTGAGTCTCATTATCATCCACTTCGTGAACGAATGATTGCCGTTCACCACCGTCATCTTCTTGAGACTGTGAAGGCTTAAAAGGTTGGGAATCAGGGAACAATATCTCAGGTACCTCTTCAAGCGTGCTTGGTGAGACAGCCAAACCAAGTACTGGCGATGAAAAGAGGTCATGTGAATAAACAAGTGTAGGATCACTTGTTTGGCCAGATGCGGCATGGTGGGAGAAAGGAGGATCAGAGGGAGGATTTGGTTGACCAGATTCTTGGCTACAGAGACTGGACTTCATGGAAGAAAGGGTGGTGCTTAACTGACTGGAAGCATTATCTTCTGCAATCCAACCGACCACCTGTTCGCACTGGTCTGACAGTGTTGTTCTGGGCTGCACAGCTAAGTTGGACAAGAAGCTGGGTAAGGTGGATTTTTTTGTTTTTTCTGGTCCACTGGCAGCAGGCAGTTTCACTGTGCCCAGGGACACGGCCTCTGCTTGCACCATCAGCATCACGCCCTGGACCATGGCCTCTGCTTGCACCATCAGCATAATGCCCACTTCCCCCTACCTTTGTGCTCGCCTTCTTCATATTAATGGTTTTGTCTGTAGATGTGTCGCAGATTGTTTTACTGTCCGCTAAAGACACAGTTTTCTGATGCAAGACAGTACTGGATACAGAAAAATAAAGATTTTCGGCACTACACTAGGCCAGGGATAATGTATTTTTTACAATACACACTGTATTGGCTTGCTGTAATTTACTGGATACAGAAAAATACAGATTTCAGCCACTACACTAGCCAACAGATAATAACATTTTTGCAATACACACTGTATTGGCATGCTATGATGTACTGGATACAGAAAACTACAGATTTTCGCCACTACACTAGCCCAGAGATAATGTTTTTTTTTTTACAATACATACTATATTGGCTTGTTCTAATGTACTGGATACAGAAAAATAAATATTTTCGGCTCTACACTATCCCAGAGATAATGTAATTTTTACAATACACACTATATTGGCTTGCTATAATCTACTGGATACAGAAAACTAAATATTTTCGGCACTACACTAGCCTAAAGGTAATGTAATTTTTACAATACACACTGTATTGGCTTGCTGTAATGTACTGGATACAGAAAAATACAGATTTTCACCACAACACTAGCCCAGAGATAATGTAATTTTTGCAATACACACTCTATTGGTGTAACAATCCTACAGGCTCACCTGAGTCAGAGGACAGCTGGCTGGACGTAGGAGTGGAGCCCAGTGGCAAGGACCGCAGGCTGGTAGTAGGTGCAGGAAGTCTGGCACAGGCATAGTCGGTTGGCTAACAGTGGGTCAGGGCAGGCGGCAGTAAGAGTGGTCAGAGCGGATCGGCAACGGTCGTAGCATTTCAATAGGTAGGGACAAAGCAGAAGAGTAGTCAGTAGTCAATTCCTGGTCAGCAGTGGACTTACGATAGTAGCAAGAGCAGCAGATGAGGAGAAGCTTGATCAAGGCTCAGGAGCTCAATAATTAGCAAGCTGGAGTGCAAGGGGCTGGACTTATATAGGGAAGTACCAGGTGTGGGGAATCAAGGGGCATGGCTTGGCAAGAGGAGGGTAGCCTAGTAAGCAGGGCTACTGCCTGGGATTAGTGATGTCGCGAACATAAAATTTTCCGTTCGCGAACGGCGAACGCGAACTTCCGCAAATGTTCGCGAACATGCGAACATTGCGAACCGCCATAGACTTTAATAGACAGGCGAATTTTAAAAACCAAAGGGACTCCTTCTGGCCACAATAGTGATGGAAAAGTTGTTTCAAGGGGACTAACACCTGGACTGGGGCATGCCGGAGGGGGATCCATGGCAAAACTCTTATGGAAAAATACCTATTTGACGCAGAGTGTGGAAGTTGTAATCGCAATGCGATTAATACAGGTTATATTAATCGCATTGCGAATTCAACTTAGAGCTGGGTTCCTAATGGTTGTATTGCTAGAAATTCTAGCAATACAACCATTAGGAACCCAGCTCTAAGTTGAATTCACAATGAGATTAATATATCCTGTATTAATCGCATTGGGATTACAACTTAGATCTGTTCCTAATGGTTGTATTGCTAGAATACAACGAAGATTGAGAATATAGCGCTAAATTCTCAATCTTCGTTATATTCTAGCAATACAACTCATTAGAACCCAGCTCTAAGTTGAATTCGCAATGCGATTAATACAGGTTATATTAATCGCATTGCGATTACAACTACTAACACTGCAGCTTCAGAATGAATCTAAGATGGATGCCGTCCTTGCTTTTTGATAGGAGGTGGGAGGGTCTGGGTGGGAGACTAATGTACTAGCCCTAAAAGGGCTTTTTGGGGTACTGTCAGGACGCTGTCCTTACAGCAGAGATCTGATGAGTCTTTCAGGACTGGAGTGGACACTGAATACACTAGCCTAGCTATCGATTTCCCTATTAAATCAGCAGCAGCTACACTGTCCCTCCTCTCACTAAGACTGCAAATTCCGAATGAATCTAAAATGGATGCTGTCCAGGAGATGGGAGGGTCTGGGAGGGAGGGTATGATAATTGGCTGGAATGCGTCTGCTGACTGTGATGTAGAGGGTCAAAGTTTACTCAATGATAGGGGGTGGACCTAACATTGCATATGTTCGCCCGCCACGACGAAAGCGCACAAGCTATGTTCGTCGGGAACTATTACGCCAGTGAATAGTTTGGGACATCTTATTTGCGAATTCAACTTAGAGATGGGTTTCTAATGGTTGTATTGCTAGAATATAACGAAGATTGAGAATTTAGCGCTATATTCTCAATCTTCGTTATATTCTAGCAATACAACAATCATTAGGAACTCAGATCTAAGTTGAATTCTCAATGCGATTAATATAACCTGCATTAATCGCATTGCGGAATTCAACTTAGAGCTGAGTTCCTAATGGTTGTTGTATTGCTAGAATATACGTTATATTCTAGCAATACAACCATTAGAACTCAGCTCTAAGTTATAATCGTAATCGCGAATAATACTTACAATTATTAATCGCTTGCGAATCCATTTGATGCCTCTATTTGATTGTATATGACGGTTGACTATGACTACGACCAACGTTCTTCTGCCTCCAAAGCAAGATATCTGAACCCCCAGGGGCCATTTGGGCGTTTTTGATAAAACGCATCAAAACGCATCTGCGTTTTTATAATTTTTCATTTTCTAGTTTATTTTTGTGTATTTTGCCACATTTGGTTGCATATTTACATTTGGTATACTCAAATATGGTAGTCTAGATCATGTGTCTATACCAAAACCTAGGATCATTGTTTGACAGCATATTTTCTAAGCCATGTAGCTGAATATAGATTTGGGCAGAGTAATGATCTAGACTACCATATTTGCCTATACCAAATGTAAATATGCAACCAAATGTGGCAAAATACACAAAAAATAAACTTGAAAATGAAAAATTATAAAACGCAGATGCGTTTGATGCGTTTTCATCAAAAACGCCCAAATGGCCCCTGGAGGTTCAGATATCTTGCTTTGGAGGCAGCAGAACGTTGGTGGTAGTCATAGTCAACCGTCATATACAATCAAATAGAGGCATTAAATGGATTCGATAGCGATTAATAATGTAAGTATTATTCGCATTGCGATACAACTTGGAGCTGAGTTCTAATGGTTGTATTGCTAGAATATAACGTATATTCTAGCAATACAACAACCATTAGGAACTCAGCTCTAAGTTGAATTCACAATGCGATTAATGCAGGTTATATTAATCGCATTGAGAATTCAACTTAGAACAGAGTTCCTAATGGTTGTTGTATTGCTAGAATATAACGAAGATTGAGAATATAGCGCTATATTTGTTATCTTCGTTATATTCTAGCAATACAACTATTAGGAACTCAGATCTAAGTTGTAATCGCAATGCGAATAATACAGGTTATATTAATCGCATTGCGATTTACAATTACTATTACTGCAGCTTCAGAATGAATGTAAGATGGATCCTATCCATGTGTTTAGATAGGAGGTGGGAGGGTCTGGGAGGGAGGGAATGCTGATTGGCTGGAATGTGTCTGCTGACTGTGAGGTACAGGGTCAAAGTTTGCTCAATAATAAAGTATAGGGGCGAACGCGAACATCGAATATGTTCGCCCGCCGCGGCGGACGCGAACAAGCTATGTTCGCCGGGAACTGTTCGCCGGCGAATAGTTCGGGCCATCTCTACCTGGGATGTGGCTAGTCACGGGTTCGAATCCTGACAGTACTCTCCCCCCCTTCCAAGGTGACTTCCAGGCACCGCAGGGGCAGACTTAATGGGGTGCCGTTGGTGGAACTATTTTACCAGTCCGGAGGCGTGGATGTTTTCTTCTGGCTCCCAGTAGTTATCCTCAGGAGGGTAGCCCTCCCACCCAACTAGGTATTGTATTTTTCCCCGGTGGATCCTGGAGTCGAGGATTTTTGCGACAGCGTATTCTTCTTCACCCTGTACCCTCACGGGTGGTGGAGGGGGCGAGTGGCGGCCTGTGAAAGTGTTCTCCACGTATGGCTTGAGGAGGGAGCAATGGAAGACAGGGTGCACCCTAATGGAGTTTGGAAGGTCGAGTTGGAATGTGACCTCGTTCATTTGTGCGGTGATCCGGAACGGAACCATGTATCTTTGGGCCAACTTTTTGGAGAGGACCTTTAATCTGAGGTTCCTGGTGGACAGCCACACCTTGTCTCCCACATGGAAGCCCAGGGTGGGCTTGCGGCGTCTGTCTGCTCCCTGTTTAAAGAACCTCTGTATAATGTTCTTTTGTGCCTCCTGTAGGGTTGTTAGGCGTTCGGCCACTGCTGGGAGGGTGGAGGCGACGGGTAGGTGGGGAATGAAACCCGGGTATGAGCCTGTGTTAGCAAAGAAGGGGCTGTGCTTGGTTGAGCTGTGCTCAGCATTGTTGTAGGCGAACTCGGCCATGGGGAGATGTCCAGCCAGTCATCCTGCAGGTGGGAGCTGAAACAGCATAGGTACTGCTCTAGGGTCTGATTAGTTCTCTCCCTCTGCCCGTTTGACTGAGGGTGGAAAGCGGAGGACAGGTTCACTTTAACCCCGACCAAAAATTGGTCGGAGAACACGTCGCCCGGGATCCCATGCAGCCTGAAGACCTCTCTGAGAATAAGATCGGCCATTTGTTTGGGGGTGAGTAGGCCTTTATAGGGGATGAAATGGGCCATCTTGATGAGGCGGTCGACCATGACCAGGATGGTGTTCATCCCATTTAAAGGAAGAAGGTCTACCACAAAGTTCATGGAGATCGAGCCCCAGGGGCGGGAGGGTATCGGGAGGGGTTGTAACAGACCCATGGGAGAGGAACGAGGAGTCTTATTGCGGGCACAGACCGTGCACGAGGAGATGTACCTCTTGATGTCCTTCTTGGATGTTGGCCACCAGAAGGAGCGGGAGAGAAGCTCCTGGGTCTTCCTTGTGCCCAAATGGCCGGCCAGCTTGGAGTCATGGTTGAGTTTGAGCACTTCGAGCCATGCGATTTCCAGTACATATAGTTGTAGACCCTGATGAAACCAATGACCATTCTTAAACGTAAGGCTGACATTCCTTGTGGGGTGGGAGAGGAAGGGGTCATTTTTGTATCCTTCTTTGATTGTGCCCAGGAGTTCTTTAGAGTAGGTGGCCCCTACGACCCTTCTCTCGGGCAGGATGATGTTTTGGCCCTTGTTACTCTGTGAGGGCTCGGAAAACATTCTGGAGAGGGCTTCAGCCTTGCCGTTTTTTGATCTGGGGTGATAGGTGATGAGAAAGTTGAAGCGGGAAAAGAATAGGCTCCATCTGACCTGTCTGGCTGATTGTCACTTAGCGCTGCGGATGAACTCAAGGTTCTTGTGGTCAGTTAGTACGATTATAGGGTTGGTGGCTCCCTCCAGCAGGTGTCTCCACTCGGAGAAGGCATCCTTGATCGCCAGTAGTTCTTTGTTCCCGATGTCATAGTTCTTCTTGGAGGGGGACATCTGGCGGGAGAAATATGCGCACGGGTGTAGTAGCATCTTAACCAAATCTCTGTTTATTGGTTCATTAGACAGAAAAAGTGTGGTAAGGCAAATACAGCATGGTAGTATCTCAGTATAACGACAGCATTGCCGTAGAACACAGAAGCGTCAATTGTACATTGAGCAGGACAACGATGCACAAACAATAACAATTGCATAGAGATATAAGGAAATGCAAAGTGAAAAACAAAATAAAACAACTAGAAGAGGATGAAGATTAGTGGGAGAAGGGCAGGTTGGGGGAAGGAAAAGCAGAAGGGAGGGGGAGGGAAGGGGGGGGACTCTACTCTATTGTGGAGCAGTACGGAAGGACCGCCAGGGGAGCCAAGTTTTTAGGTAATTAGCACGGGTGTAAGATTCCCAGTGGGCCAATTCCTCGAATCTAGATATCTGGTCTACCTTCTTTATCCAATGTTGGAGAGAGGGGGGGGACTCATGTTTCCACAAAAATGGGATAAGCAGGCGAGCAGCCATTATAAGGATAGTGGGGAGATCAGACTTGGATGGCGTGAGAGTGGAATTTGGGCACCAGAGAAGTATGAGTTTCTGATCCAGTTTGATGGAGGAAGAGCAAATTTTATTGATCATAGACTCCATCGAAGTCTAGAAAGGACCACCAGATATGGGAGAGGGAGCCGACCCCCATCCCACACCTCCAGCAGACCTCTGGAATCTCAGGATTGATGCTGTGAAGGAATTCAGGAGTCTTGTACCATCGAGTGAGAAGCTTGTATGAATTCTTCTGAATTCTAATACAGCCACTGAAGCCGTGTGAGTGAGCCAGTATGAAAGCCTTTTCCGGGTCACTAAGACGAAGAGATAGCTCCCTCTCCCAGGAGCTCAGAAAGTTAAGCTTGTGTGTGGATGCGGACAGGAGTTCTTTATACATCAGAGAGAGGGGTCTGCTGGGAGGGCGGACAGGACGCAACCGCCGCTCCAGTCAGGTCGGAGAATTGAGATGAGAAACCTGTAAATGCAAGTGCTGCACATCCCTTCTAAAACCATGTAGATGCAGAAAAGGAGCTGATAAAACCTGGGCATTCCGAAGCCTCCAAATCTCTTTTCTCTAGTCAAGGTTGCGTAGGATATTCTAGGGGAGCGACCTCTCCAAAGAAAGAAGGACATCAAACGGCGAGTTTCTGTAAAAAACGACTGGGGCACCCAGATGGGCAGGGTCTGCAAAAGATATAGAAATTTAGGCACAATATATGTTTTCAAATAATTTTTCCTCCCTATCCAAGACACAAATGGCAATTTGAGCGATTGCAAGTGAGAGCGGACCGATTGCAATAGTGGCAAAAATTGGAGGCAAAGAGGTTTCTAGGGTCAGCAGTCACACGAATGCCTAAGAAGGGGATATCTGTTGGGGCCCATTTAAAGGGGGTAGAGCGTTTAAGGGCAGAAATCACTGCTGCAGAACAGGACACGTTCATGGCCATGGACTTTGCGTAATTAATTTTAAAATTGGAAATACGTCCAAAATCTTCAAAGAGGGAGAGCAGTTTCGGGAGGGACTCTTTAGGATTCTTTAGGATTTGAGGTCATCACCAAGAGGTCATCAGCAAAAGCTGCCGTAAGATGTCTGTGTGGACCCAAGGTAATGCCCTCAACTCCGGGGGATTGGCGGATTTTGCACAAAAATGTCTCCATCACCAATACAAAGAGGGTCGGTGATAGCGGGCAGCCTTGTCTCGTGCCGTTCGAAATGATAATGGCCGGAGAGAGAGTGCCATTTACTTTGACCCTGGCAGACGGGGCTCGATAAAGCGTGAAAATAGCATCAATGAATTGGGCAGGCAGGCCAAACCTCAACAGGGCCAGAGACATAAATTGCCAACTGACCCTGTCAAAGGCCTTTTCTGCATCTGTACTCAAAAGCACAAGAGGTCTGGAGTTGGTGCGGGCCCATTACATCAGATGGAGCAGACGTATGGTATTTTCACATCCCCGCCGGCCAGGGACAAAACCAACCTGTTTGCCATGTATGATATCTGGCAGTAGCAATTGGAGGCGCTGTGCAAGGATCTTTGCCCACCACTTGACGTCCGCATTCAATAAAGAAATGGGACAATAACTGCCACATTCCAGGGGATCCTTATTTTCCTTGGGAAGGACAGTTACATGGGCCATGAGGGATTGAGGTGGTAAAGTACCACCAGTGAGCAGGTGGTTACAAAGGGATTGGAAATGTGGGATGAGAATGGATTGGAAGGTTTTATAGTAGGAGATATTGAGGCCATCAGGCCCAGGGCTCTTACCCGACGGAATGGAAGATAGTACTTTCTGAAGTTCTGAGTCGGTGACCGGGGCAAGAAGCTGAGAGGCTTGGGAGGGGGTTATTGATGGGAGATCTATGGAGTGGAGGAACGTATTTGTTTCTGCAGCCAGTGATTCAGGGGTCAATTGTCCAGGTAGGGGTATGTTATACAGATTAGAGTAAAATGTGCAAAATTCCCTTGCAATTTCTGGCGTGGTCTTTTTCCTGGAGCCTAGGGAGTCATTAATAGCAGGTATAAAAGAGTCCATGCGCTGCTTTTTGCTGAGTGCTGACATTAATTTGCTTCCCCTATCTCCGTGGGCATAGGCTTTAAATTTAGAGCGGAAGAGCAGCTTCGCAGAAGAGGCATTTAGAAGGTTTTTGAGGTCATTTCTAGCATTATACAGGTCAGTGGCTACTGCAGAAGCTAGGGATTGCTTATGAGAAATCTCAAGAGCTGTGATGCGAGCGACCAGAGCACTCTGAGCCTGAGCGCGTCGTTTCTTTAAATTGTACAATCAATTCGCCTCGCATCACAGCTTTGTGAGTCTCCCATATAATGAAAGGTGGGGGGGGGGGCCACGGGCCTGCCATATTGGTGGTAAAAAAGTCTGATAATGCTGAGGACAACTTACGAACATTTTCAGGGGATTGAATAATAGTATCATTTAGTCGCCAGAGCCATTCTTTCTTAGGGAGGTCGGATATGGAAAAAGTTAGGGAGATCGGGGCATAATCAGAAAGTACAATATTGCCAATTTAGGCATTAGTAACCAGGTGGGCCTTATCCGAGGAGAGGAAAAGGTAATCAAGCCTATGGTACGATGCTTTAGCATGGGAATAGAACGTGTAATCCCTGCTTGAAGGGTTGAGGGTGCGCCACATGTCTAAAACATACAAAAATAACCCATGCAGATGTAGGGTGGCATTCATAGAAAAGAGCAATAGAGTAGAGAAAAGGATGGAGGGAGCGGGACATGAGACAAGGAGAAGGAAGTAGGAAAAAATGAATACAGAATGCGAAGAAGGAGTAGAAAAAGGCATGAGGCATACAAGTGCAAAAGGGGGGCAGTCCCACAGGGCACCTGACTCATGGTGGATCCTTTTTCATCACGACAGCTTGCCGGGATCTGTCAGGGGGGGGTCCCGGTGGGACAACTGAGAGCCCCAGAAAGGCTTCCAGAGAGTGGGGAGACATTGGGTATGTAAAGGCAAGTGAGGTGGTGTGGCCCCATCAAAATATGTCAAATGGGGGAGCATTTTCAGAACAACAACAAAATAGAGAACGTAGTGGGTAACATATAGTAATCAAAAATGTAGAGTCTAACCCAGTGAAACAAAGCGGCGATAGCCGCATTACAACTCACAGAAAAACGCTTAGTAAACAGCTAGGTGTCATAATCCGTCTAGAATAAAGACGTCACAGCTGAATTAAGCAAAGAGTCAGCAATGAGAGCCATATACATTACTGCTGAACAATGAGGCGGGAGAGTCCCGGATAGGAATGAGACGACTGAAGACAAGTGAAACCATTCAGGTCTTGAGGCGATCTTTCTTGGGCTTCTCCGGTTTGCCTGAGGAGACGCGGAGCCAGCCGTCCAACTTGGGAGGAGAGAGAAGCGGGTCTCCCTGATCCGCAGGCAGCCAGAAAGGGACATCCACAGGCGGAAGACCCAGGGGTCCCCAGATAGATGATAGATCCGTTGGAGTACGCACAGTGAATTGCTTGCCATTTTTCAAAATAGCCAGTCCAAAGGGGTATAGCCATCGGAAAGGTGTGGAGGACGCCTTCAAAGCGTCGAGTAGTGGCATAAGGATGCACCTCTTAGCCAGGGTAGTTGGCGCCAAATCTTGAAAAAACAGGATGGGGGAATCGGCGTACTTCAGATCATCAGCCTCCCGACTTGCCTTCAAAAGGTCCGCAGTGTCCACAAAGCTTAGAAGACTGCAGACGACATCACGCGGGGGGTCAGCAGGTTTTGGTTTCGGGCGCAGGGCGCGATGGATCCGCTCAATAATCACTGCGGCGGCCCTGTCTGGGCCCAGTAATTGCTCGAATATTTCAGCCGCCACCTTGCGCAGAGCCTCAGCAGCGATAGATTCAGGTAGGCCTATGATTATGATGTTACGGCGCCTGCTCCTATTCTCCTGGTCTTCAATACGGAGAAGGGCATCGTTGAGCAGGTCGCAGTGGGCTTTCAGGGCTGAACAGGTCTGGCCCTCATGGTGCAGAGTGGCGTCTTTAATGTCCTCCAGATCTCTCTTCAATGGAGCCAAAGCAGATTCTAGCAGTTCCTTGAGGACCGCCTTAGACAGGGCCGAGTGCCTCCTCGGGTTTCTGAAATCTGAAGCCTCAGATAGACTGCCAGCATCTGTAAGTTCCTCTGCGTCAGAGGGTTGAGGCGCAAGCGGCGCCATCTTTGAAGCCTCTGAAGGGCGCGACTTTGGCTGTTTTTTAAGAAATTGTTCCATATCAGGCTGATGGGAACTGGCTGGAGTCGAGTCAGCTTGGTCTTTAGGACATTCTCTGCCTTTTTTCCCCATTTGTGAGCTGGATAGAAGCGAATTATAAGGGGCAAATCACCGGGCCGGGTGAGGAGCTCAGAGTGCTGCAGCCATTCAGCTTCACGGCCAAGCTCCGCCAGGGTGTAGTAGCATCTTCTCCCCTGTCCGTTGTGACAGAACTGCCCCCACCACAGAGTCTGATGCATCCACTTCGACTGTAAATGGCAGCTCAGGGTTCGGGTGGATTTGGATTGGAGCAGAAGTGAAGAGGAGTTTCAACTTGGTGAAGGGCTCCTGAGCCTCTGATGTCCAGGAGACGGGGACTGCCGCCTTGGTGAGTTGGGTGATTGGTGCTATGACCTTGGAGAAGTTCCGGATAAACTTCCGATAGAAGTTGGCGAAGCCAATGAATCTTTGTATCTCCTTCTCGTTTCTCGGAATTGGCCAGTTCATCACGGCTTGGACCTTCCCCGGGTCCATACTTAGGCCCTCTGGGGAGATGATGTATCCAAGCAACTAAGTGGTGGTTCGCTCAAACTCGCATTTCTAGCTTGATATAGAGAGAGTTCTGTCGGAGTCTCTGCAGTACCCTGCGGACGTGTTCGCGGTGCTGCTCGAGGTCTTCAGAGAAGATCAAGATGTCTTCCAGGTAAACGACTACAAACAGATCCAGCATGTCCCTGAGGACGTCGTTAATGAAGTGCTGGAAGGTGGCGGGAGCATTGCAGAGTCCGAAAGGCATGACCAGGTACTCGAAGTGATCATAACGTGTCCGGAAGGTGGTCTTCCATTCGTCCCCAGGGCGGATTCGGACGAGGTTGTAGGCCCCTCGAAGGTCAAGTTTAGTAAAGATCTCGAGGAGTTCTGAAATCAGTGGGAGCAGGTACCAGTTCGCAGGGACGCAGGGAGGAGTCTTTTTTCTCTACGAGGAAAAAGGAGGCTCCCGCGGAGGAGGTAGAGGGCCGGATGAACCCCTTCCTCAGGTCCTCGTCCAGGTACTCTTTCAGAGCCTCGAGTTTAGGCTCTGAGAGGGGGTAGATACTGCCAAAAGGTATTTCGGCCCCGGGCAACAGTTCTATAGGGCAGTCGTAGGGTCGGTGTGGTGGCAGCTTGTCTGCGTTTTTTTTGTCGCAGACATCCTGGAACTCGCGGTATTAAGGGGGAAGCAGATCCTTGACGTATAGTTTTTAGATGGCGGTGTCTTCGGGTGGAAGGACATGTTTGTGGGAGCAATTTAGCTAGCAAAACTCAGACGAGAACCGTATGGAGCGAGTTTCCCAGTCCACCGAGAGGTTGTGGGTGGCCAACCATGGGATGCCCAAGATCACCGGAAACTTCGGGGAGGCGATCAGTGAGAAGTGGATCTTTTCGCGGTGATCAGGTTCTATGATGAGTTGTAGTTCGGTGGTCTCATGAGTGGCCTGGCCCCGAGGAGAGTGGGGATCCGTCGACGGTTTCCAGGTCAATGGGGGCTGCCTTGATTGTCAGTGGAATGTTCTTTTCACTGGCGAAGGTTAGGTCCATGAAGTTGCCTCCCGCCCAGGAGTCTAACATCGCTGAACAGGGGAGTTGTCGATGAGGATGGGGAGGACGATGAAGTGGGATCCATGAGCCGCCGTGTTGTTATTTTCAGGGGCTGCTGGCGGGGTTGGAGTCTGAGGTTGCTACTTTAGTTCTGTGACGGCAATAGTTTTTCGGATCTTATTAGGACATTTGATGGCAAAATGACCCGGCTCCCCACAGTATAGGCAGAGGTTTTCGGCCAGCCATGTCTCCTTCTCAGCTGTGGATAGAGACCTACGTAGTGCGTCGACCTGCATAGGTTCAGATCCTTACTGGGGGTCGCGCTGGGCGGTAGAGGAGAACGAGTAAGTGGGTCTGTGGTCCGAGGACCAGAGTCTTTCTTTCTTCCTCTCGGAGAGTCCTTGATCTATCTGGATGCATAACTGAATGAAGTCATCCAGATCGTCCAGGGCCTCAACTCTGGCGAGTTAGCCTAGTAAGCAGGGATACAGCCTGGGATGTGGCTGGTCACGGGTTCAAATCCTGACAATTGGCTTGCTTTAATGTACTGAATACAAAAAAATACAGATTTTCGGCACTACAATAGCCCAGAGATATGGTAATTTTTACAATACTCACTGTATTGGCTTCCAGTAAGTTACTGGGTATAGAAAAATACAGATTTTCGGCACTACACTAGGCCAGAGGTATTGTCACCTTGCCACTCAATGGTCTCCTGATGCTGCTGCCACCTCCACACTATGTCACCTTGCCACTCTGTAGCCTCCTGATGCTGCTGCCACCTCCACACTATGTCACCTTGCCACTCTGTGGCCTCCTGATGCTACTGCCACCTCCACACTCTGTCACTGGATCACTCTGTCGTCTCCTCAAGCTGTTACCACCTCCACACTATGTCACCTTTCCACTCTGTGGCCTCCTGATTCTGCTGCCACCTCCACACTATTTTATAGGGCCACTTTGATGTTCTCACCCTCCCCACTTCATGACTGGGCCACTATATTTCCTTTTGGCCTGGCTGACATCATCACTTATTTAACCCTTCTTCTGATCTGTCAGAAGAAAAGAAAAATGACACTCACAACAAATTCTGTCTGTGTAGCAGCTGTAAGGCCTGTATGGTCCCATTAGAATTGGATTGTGATTTGGTAGCCAAAAGCAGCAGTGGGTACAAAACACGGAAGACATGCAAATATTTCATTCACTTGTCATCTGTTTTGGATCCACTCCTGTTTTTTTTTGGCATTAGCAATACTGATGGATTACTAACCAATAGAGATGTCACGCACATAAACTTCCGCAAATGTTTGCAAACAGGCGAACCGCCATAGACTTCAATAGGCAGGCGAATTTTAAAACCCACAGGGACTCTTTCTGGCCACAATAGTGATGGAAAAGTTGTTTCAAGGGGACTAACACCTGGACTGTGGCATGCCGGAGGGGGATCCATGGCAAAACTCCCATGGAAAATTACATAGTTGACGCAGAGTCGGGATTTAATCCATACAGGGCATAAATCACCTAACATTCCTAAATTGTTTGGAATAACGTGCTTTAAAACAACCAGTTTGTGTATACGATCAGGTATGATGTTGTAGCGATCAGATATTGTAAGGGTTGCGCCCACTTCACAATGACAGACCAAACTCTGACAGACCAAACTCCCTGTTTAACGCACCGCAAACAACCGCAAACAGTTCATTTGCACAACCGCAAATTCCCCATTTGCACAAGGTTGGATACCAAGCTAGCCATGTCCCGTTCCTTGTCCTCACTGACGTCATTGAAGGTCTCTTCCTCCACCCAGCCAAGTACAACACCAAGTGTCCCTGAAAGGTGACAACAAGCCCACTGGGACGCCCGCTGTCGTTGGTCTTCCACCTCCACAAAGCCACCTTCCTCCTCTAACTCCTCTTCTTCAGACTCCTCTCTCTGCGTTGCCGCAGGTCCAGCAATCGACGACGACAAGGCTGCTTTTGGTGGTGATGGTGACCACAACTCTTCCTCTTCATGCTCATCTACAGCCTGATCCAGCACTCTTCGCAGGGCACGCATATGGGATGAGGTCTATGATGTTGCCTTGGGTTTGACTGACTAGGTTTGTCACCTCCGCAAAAGGACGCATGAGCCTACAGCCATTGTGCATGAGCATTCAGTAACACGGCCCAAAAATACCCAGCTCCGCAGAGGCTGTCCTTTTTTTTTTTAATTAAAAAAATCTGTTCTTACCAGTTTAATCTCTGTTTTATCCCCTATCAGGGGACGTGTATCGAATAGATTTTAGGAACTGGGAGATGGAAAAAGATGATTGGTTGGTCCTCTTGCCTCCAATTTGGGCACTGAGCGTTCGCCGCGCAATGTACTGTGCCACCAATACAAATAGTGTGAACTTCTATTCTTACCATTATAATCTTTGTTAAGTCCCCTATCAGGGGGCGTGTATTGAATTGAATCCTTGCATGGGGAGATAGAGAAAAAAGCTTGCTCTGTCTGCTTCCTTCTAATTTTGGGCACTTGCAATCGAATTTGCCACCAATGCAACTAGTGTTAACTAAGTACTATTCCTATCAGTTTAATCTCTGTTTTGTCCCTTATCAGGGTGTAGTGAATAGATTTTTGGAACCGGGAAATAGAAAAAGACCCATGCTCAGTCTGCTTTGTTTGAAATTCAGGTCACTGCACGTGCGCCGTGCAATGTACTGTGACACCCTATATGAGTGTTGGGCAGTGGGCACAGTACAGTCTGTGGGTCTGACACATACTGGCAGGCAACTGCAATTATATTAAAGGGTAAAAATGTAATTACTTATTTATCTCCAAGGTACTGTGCCACCCTATATGAGTGGTGGGCACTGGCAGTGGGCACAGTATAGTCTGTGGGCCTGACACTCACTGGCAGGCAACTGCAATTATATTAAAGGGTAATATAATTAAATTACTTATTTATCTGCAAGGTACTGCGCCACCCTATATGAGTGGTGGGCAGTAGGCACAGTACAGTCTGTGGGCCTGACACACACTGGTAGGCAACTGCAATTCTGTTAAAGGGTAAAGATTAAAAAAAAAAATTATCTGCAAGGTACTGTGACACCCTACCTTTTATTAGTATCTCCTCTAAAAGCAACTAGTGTTTAACAGGAACAAAAAAGAGTGAAATTAAAATTTTCAGGGAGGTCAGGTTAAGGGGAGAAAGTCACACAGAAGCATAAGGCTGCATAGATATCAGCAAAAGCTGTGGCTCCAGGGTATTCAACCCGTTTGTTCACCACACCTGCTTAAGTGTTCACTACATCCACTCTAACTGTAGTTTTCCCAGTTACTGGATCCCTTCCGGACTTTCCCTGATAACTAAAATGTTTCACAGACACACATTATTCCCTGCATCCCAACATGTTTCCCCGAGCATACGGCGTCTTTAGGGAATGTAAAGGCAGGTGTGCGTGTGGGGCGGGGATCATCATTTATGCCCTCGGTACTGCCGGGACTTCTATGTTTCTCCAATCAGTTATTTTCATTTGTGATTGATTTTCCATGCTCCAATCAAAAATTGCCATCGGGTACTTAACTGTCCGTGTGTGATGTCGGCATGACGCGCTATGACGCTGCTGAAAGCTCACTCAGACGCCGATACTTAGAAATTTTCCTCACAGTCCATTTCTCCAAGGCAGTACTTACACAATGTCAGCGCTTCTATCAGTCGGCGCATGCGCACACACTTAGAGATATTTTTGTATAGCACCTTGAAGTATTCCAATGTATTCCACTATTGCTATTACCTGTCACTATAGTGAGAGGACATGGCGGTGTTCCAGTGTTGCCATTGTCTGTCGCTGGAGCGAGAGGACAGTGGTTGGCTGCCATCTCGTGCGCTAATTTTTTGTTAACTAGGATATAAATCCATAATATTACCATATATGGAATAACTTTGCTCCATTGATTTTAACGGTAGCGAAGCTTTATCCTTGTCATCTATCAGTCATCAAGGAGATAGTTGTTTTACTGTCCCCATTTTTCTCTTATAAATCAACATATAAATCAATATCACCATCATATACAGTTGTGTTCAAAATTATTCAACCCCCACTGAAATTGAGTGTTTTGGCCAGTTTGACATTGATTTTGATCATTTCAGTAATCATGTTTACAATTAAATCAAAGAGGCACTTGTAAGTCAGACAAATATAACATAACATTTATAATGAAATAACCACAAATGTCTTTTCTGTGTTCACATCATTATCAGTTTTATTCAACCCCCAAGTGACATTCAATCTTAGTACTTAGTACAACATCCTTTTCCAGTTATAACAGCTTTTAAACGTGAAGCATAGCTTGACACAAGTGTCTTGCAGCGATCTACGGGTATCTTCGCCCATTCTTGATGGGCAAAAGCCTCCAGTTCAGTCACATTCTTAGGCTTGTGCACTGCAACTGCTTTCTTTAAGTACCACCAGAGGTTCTCAATCGGAGTTAAGTCTGGTGACTGCGATGGCCACTTCAAAATGTTCCAGCCTTTAATCTGCAACCATGCTCTAGTGGACTTGGAGGTATGCTTGGGATCATTGTCCTGTTGAAAGGTCCAACGTCTCCCAAGCCTCAGGTTTGTGACGGACTGCTTCACATTTTCATCCAATATCTCCTGGTACTGAAGAGAATTCATGGTACCTTGCACACACTGAAGCTTCCCTGTACCTGTAGAAGCAAAACAGCCCCAAAGCATGATTGACCCCCGCCATGCTTCACAGTAGGCAAGGTGTTCTTTTCTTTATAGGCCTTGATCTTCCTCCTCCAAACATAGCGTTGATCCATGGGCCCAAACAGTTCTAATTTTGTTTCATCAGTTCACAGAACACTATCCATGACTTTTGGCATACTGCAGTCGACTCTTCTTATTCTTTGGAGACAGCAAGGGGGTGCGCCTGGGAGTTCTGGCATGGAGGCCTTCATTACGCAGTGTGCGCCTTATTGTCTGAGCTGAAACTTCAGTACCCGCATCTGACAAATCTTTTTTCAGTTCCTCAGCAGTCACATGGGGACTTTTCTCCACTTTGCGCTTCAGGTAGCGCACAGCGCGTCATGCCGAAAATCACACACGGACAGGTAAGCAAGTCAGCATCTTCTTTCTGCCACGACCAGGTAGCGTTTCAACAGTGCCCTTTGCCTTGAATTTGCGAATGATGCTTCCTATGGTGTCTCTTGGTATGTTTAACATCTTTGCAATCTTCTTATAGCTATTGTCCTTCCTGTGAAGAGAAATCACCTCTTCTCTTGTCTTCCTGGACCATTCTCTTGACTTCACCATGTCTGTAAACACACCAGTAAATGTCTAGAAGGAGCTGAGTATCACAGTCATTTTAAATCTGCCTAATTGGTGCTTATTATGCTTGATTGCTGCTCCTTGACATCCACAGGTGTTTTCAATACCTGATCGAAAACACTTGAATGAACCTCTGTTCTTAAGAGTGGTAGTCTTTAAGGGGTTGAATAATTGTGTCAATGAAGAAATCACAAAAAAAACATTTAATACTGTATTACAAAAACAATTGATGTCATTTTAGTTGCATTTTGTTTTTTAAAAAGTCCTTGTAAGATTTCATTCTGAACACAATTACAAATGTACACTAAATTCCCTAAAACCCTTTACAGCATTGGGGGTTGAATAATTTTGAACACAACTGTATGTAATTATCACTAGCTTGAGGGACACAAATATAGTCACATAAGAAAGTGTTTAGTTTTATTCTATTTTATTTTGTATTTCTCATTATGGAAAATTCAAGGAGTTGTCAATATAATATACAAAATCCTATAATATCAAAACATGATGCCACTAGTAAATAAAGTAAATGATGGCTAGGTGTCTCTATTCTTCTTTTTTGTAAGGATTTTTCCTGTTAATGGTCCTCTTATCCCACTGTAATATGTGATAGAGCTATGGGTAATGCCGTTGGAATACTTCAAGGTGCTATACAAAAATATCTCTAAGTGCGGGCTCACGCGCCGACTGATAGAAGCGCTGACACTGCGCGAGTACTGCCTTGGAGAAATGGACTGTGAGGAAAATTTCTAAGTATCAACGCTTGCGAGAGCTTTCAGCAGCGTCATAGCGCATCATGCCGACATCACACACGGACAGGTAAGTACCCGATGGCAATTTTTGATTGGAGCATGGAAAATCAATCACAAATGAAAATAACTGATTCGAGAAACATAGAAGTCCCGGCATTACCGAGGGCATAAATGATGATCCCCGCCCCCACACGCACAGCTGCCTTTACAGCCCCTAAAGACGTTGAATGCTTGGCGAAACATGTTGGGATGCAAGGAATAATGTGTGTCT
Source organism: Bufotes viridis (assembly GCA_033119425.1). Classification (NCBI taxonomy): domain Eukaryota; kingdom Metazoa; phylum Chordata; class Amphibia; order Anura; family Bufonidae; genus Bufotes; species Bufotes viridis. Next base: position 61,705,674 of record CM065591.1, on the reverse strand, counting down.
GTGAAATATTTTAGTTATCAGGGAAAGTCCGGAAGGGACCCAGTAACTGGGAAAACTACAGTTAGTTAGAGTGGATGTAGTGAACACATAAGCAGGTGTGGTGAACGAACGGGTTGAATACACTGGAGCCACAGCTTTTGCTGATATCTATACAGTCTTATGCTCCTGTGTGACTTTCTCCCCTTAACCTGACCCCCCTGAAAATTTAAATTTCACTCTTTTTTGTTCCTGTTAAACACTCATTGCTTTTAGAGGAGATACTAATGAAAATTGAATTTTAATATTATTCAGTGAGGGTGCAAAATAAATGCCATAGGTCTTTTTGACCAATAATGAAATAAAAATCTGGTCAGTTTTGGCCCCATTACTGCCCAAATAAGTGAAGTGTGCAGTGATTCTAAGAACAACGCCTGTCATCTGTATGTCATAATTACTCACAGTATTATTTCACTACCACAGCAGACTTCCTATGCGTGTTACTGCAAGGCACAGTGTTCTTCACCACCATAATTGTTCTCTGCAGCCAGAAAATAGCAGTTTAATGCGATTTGCCGTAAATAAATTCGGATCGAACCAAATTTTTTCCAAAAATTCTACGAACCGGCAGAATCGAATTTTTGAAAAATTCTCTTATCTCTAAAGATAACATATGATAATATATACATGGAAAGCATTGGACATTCAAGCAAGGTATGTCTTTTAATGTTCCTTTTATCCTCTATACCATTCGAGATTAATCAATCTTGATAGCTCGAGGCTGAGATTGTTAGCCCTTAATCTTTCTTGAGCTTTTGTCAGTTGAAGACCATCAAGATTAAATTTGTCAATCTTATAGGCTGATGGACCAGCATTTTGGGATTTTTTTGCAACTTTATTTCTATAATTAATCCTGATCCATAGACAAAAAAAGAAACAAAGACAAAAATAATCCTACAGGCAGGATGAGTATAGATATTTTTAATTCAATGTCACCAGGCAGATAATGATATTTGAAGCCATTCTTATCTTACATTTGTAAAGAACCTTAAGATGTCCTTACTTTTAATTTATAAGACGGGTAAGCATTGACACAGCCTGTCTTCTCCGTGCTGGGAAAGGTAGGCAAAACATAGGCCTTTGATCTGACAAATTGATTGGCTGCAAACAACAATTTAACCCAAAAAAGATCTCACTTATTTGTGGCAAGACCAATTGCTTAAAAGATAAAGACACTGGTACGTGGTGAGAATAGTCTGATTTACTGCAAGATGCAATACAACGGTTTAAAAATAAATGTTTCTCAGTGTGCTGGATAAAGACCAAAATTAAAATTAGAATTAACCTGTATAATAATTGCTAAGTGGTGGTTAATTGGATCTGATTGTATTAATTACAGTATGAAACGTTCTGTTACAGGTTATAAGGCCATTGGTAAGCCATTTTATGTTAGTGTTTAGCTGATAATGCAATAAGTTGATAAAATGCCACAATTGGATTGTCTTATATACCTAAGCAGTTAAGCATGGAGGTTCAGTACTTTTTGCACTGATCAGAGAAGTCTCCCTATGCTCTGTGATAAGTAAACACATTGGGGCAGACTTAAGGCACATTTACATACATTTCATGCATCAATCTCCTCCACAGTATGAGAACGAGCGGTTGCATAAAATTGCTTGTCCTCATAGAACTGCATTGTTTCTGGATTGCAGATCTCTGTTTAGACAGCACGATCTGCTGCTCAGAAATAATAATTTAGGTGCCTGCATGAACTACAGGATCACCCAATGAACAAGCGATATGCGGCACATTAAGGCAGGCAGATTGTTGGGAACGAGAGTTCTGGGCGTCTAAATCCACCTTTAGTAATACTTTCGAACTTTGCACTGCCTAGGATTATGAATCCCAACATATATATTAGACAAAATTACCTTCCACAAACCTTTACAAACTTGACATGTCGTAGATTCCGCCCCAAAATTTACCACAGGATTAACTCTATGCTAAAATATGACTGTGTAGCAGAAATCTGTCCATGCACCAGAACTCTCTTTGTGCGCCAGAATAGTTTTTGCCACTTATGAAGACACTGCGGGAAAATTGGTATGGTAATTACTAACACTATCTAAAAGTAAGATAGCATGAACTTAACTAGACAGTCCTAAAGTGTGCCAGATATATCACAGAGGCTGATGATTTTTAATAAATCTGTCACATCTTTAGACTGTATAGCCTAGGTTTATGCCACCTATGAGATGGCTTAGTTTTACTCAATTTGGGTCATTTTTTTGTGACAGAGGCACATTTAAGCCATGCCCTTTTTCCTGTGAAACCATGCCCTTTTCTAGATAAGACATGCCCCTATCCTGATAAAGAATGCCCCTGTCTAAAACACTTAGGCTAGTTTCACACTGCTAGCATAGTCCTGGCAGGAGCCATCTAGTTCTGGCATTGCTGGACGTTGCCGGAATGCTCTCCGGCCCCCCTGACTAAAATGGGGTCCGGCAGAGATCCAGCCTTGACCCGGCAAATATGCCGGTAATCAGCTGGACAAATACCGTTGCACGCTGTTCTCTGCCGGAACAGCCCTGATGAAGTAGCCCTGATGAAGCAGAGGTGAAACACTGGGTTGAGTGAGTCAGTCAAATGTGACACACGCATTGTGTTTGTAGCTATAAGGGGTGCAGATGTAGCAGTCGCTACCGGGTCCAGGAGCCTGAAGGGGCCCAAAGACACTTGTACCGCATAAGAAGGCACACAAAGCACTGAGGGAAGGGGGCCCAATCTGAACTCTTGCACCAGGGCCCATGAGCCTTTAGCTATGCCCCTGCCCACCTATAACACATGTGAAGGGGAGTGGCCCGTGATCCGATTACGATCATTGGCATAAGGGGTCAAACTTAATACAAAACTATTGCCGAAACATTGCATCTGGAATAAATTCCATTTTTTTTGGACGTGCTGTTTCCATTTTTTATTTTTATCATTTTTGAGCCTTAATACAAATGACAGGGAAATGCAACACACAAAATAATCCAAACAAAATACAAAAGGGAAAGAAAGCACTTAACTTCAAGTGGTTACGGCAGCACCAGGAACTCAGCTGAGATCCACACACCAGCAATCCACAACTCAAACAGAAGCTATAAACCGAATAGCATAGTGGGATAAACAACAAAATATAGAGAAGGTTAAATGGCCATAATAGCCACACCTGGGAAAAGAAGGTGTGGCAAACAGCAGAAACAACATAGATGTCATTTGATCCAAACGGAAAACATGTCAGATCAAACCACGTGTTGCCAGTCTCACCGACTGGCATTCACATCAAATGCCGCTACCCACATCCTCTTCTCTGGTCCATAACCCTTAAAGTGAACAAGATACTGAAGAGATCTACGGAGAACTCGAGAGTCAATAGTCTTGGCAATCTGGAATTCCAAACTGCCGTCCACCATGACAGGAGGGGGTGGCAAGGGGGGCGACTCCAATGGTTCAACATATCTCTTCAGCAAAGATTTGTGAAACACATTATGAATTTTTTGAATTTTCCTCTTCAAGACGAAAAGCTATAGGATTAATAATGGGAGTGATCTTATATGGACCAATAAACCTTGGAACCAACTTCCAAGAAGAAACCATCAACTTAAATTCTTGTTGACAGCCACACAAAATCACCCACACTTGGGTCTGAAATCCGGACCATTCATATGTTTCCTGTCAGCCACACGTTTATACTTGTTGCCCATATTCATCAAGTTATTTAGAATTTTCCGTAATATAGAAGACAATGATGATAAAAAACGTTCCTTCTCAGGGATAACGGAAGTATCCGAACCAGAGAATATGCCAAATTGCCGGTGAAACCCATATACCCTAAAAAATTCCTTGATCCTGACCAGATTATTTGCCCCCCTTAAATCCAACTTGGAGAACACCTTGGCATTAATAATCTGGTTGAACAAATCAGGAATCAAAGGAAGAGGGTAAGGATCACGGATAGTAATCCGATTGAACTCACGGAAATCCAGACATGGCCTAAGAGTTCCGTCCTTCTTTTAACAAAGAAAAACCATGCTGCCACTGGAGATTTGGAAGGTCTTATGTGTCCTTTAGCCAAACTCTCGGTAATAAACTCTCTCATGGCCATTCTTTTGGGTTCAGAAAAGTTATCCAACCTAGATCTGGGCAACTTAGCTTTAGGAATAATGTTGATAGGACAGTCATATTCCCGATTCAGAGGTAAATCCTGGCATCCACTGTCAGAAAATACAGTGGCAAAATCAGATATAAAAGAGGGTAATGTTTTAGTGGTTAAAGCAGAAAAAGATGTATTCAGACAATTGTCAATGCAATAATCACCCCAATCCAGAATCTGTCTAGCTTGACAATGGATAGTTGGATTGTGCTTTCTTAACCACAGTAAACCCAGAACCAACAGAGCAGGGAGACCCCCCAACACAAAACACGAAATGAACTCCTGATGAAAGTCACCCACTCTTAATCGGATGTCTTGCACCATCTGAGATAAACACTTCTGAGTTAGAGGAGAATGAATAGCAAAAATGGAAATGTTTTTCTCTAATGCGCTTGGACACAACCCGTGCATACGGACAAACTGAGTATCAGTCATAATCTCGACTGCCCCACTGTCGATAAACACTCAATCCCTACAGTTTTGGACTTTAGCACCAGCTTGGCAGTCAGAAGAAATCGGGTACTACCAGTCAAAGACAAATGCACGTTCTCCTCTTACCCCTCCAAGAGTCAGATGGGAATTAGACATCCTCCTTCTTTTTCTTTTTGATGCTGAATGCATGGACATACATCAATAAAATGTCACTTTTGTCCGCAGAAAAAACACACTCCTTTCCTACGACTAATACACTTAAAAGCAGATCCAGGAGTAGCTCCCCCTAATTGCATGGGTTCGTCCCCAGACAAAAACCCAGGAGTATCTTCACCCAAAGTGTCAGAGGAAGACGATATGTTATGGGATAGTACGTCCTGAGAGTGGGGGCCCCTAAATCTCTCTCTCAGACGTCTATCAATGCATACTGCAAGAGACATAGCGGCTTCCAGAGACTCAGGATCCTCATGAAAGGCCAAAGCGTCCTTCAGCCTCTCTGATAATCCCTGACAAAACTGACTATGGAAACCTGGATCGTTCCACTGAGTATCCGTAGCCGACCTCCTAAACTAAGAGCAATAGATCTGAGCAGAATGCTCTCCCTGACGAAGGCCCCGTAGCCTGGTCTCAGCCGGGGACGTCCGATCCGAGTCATCATAAATAGAGAGTGTGATCCGGTCGGCAGAGAAAAAACCCATGACTGATTGTCTCCTTTAAGCAACGAAATAACCACACCAGCTCTCTGAATATCATCCCCAGATAAATGTGGAAATAGCTAAAATACAATTTGCACGCCTCCCTAAACAAAATGAAAGTATCAGTTCCCCTAGAGAATCTGTCTGGGATTCAAATTTAGGCTTTGAGACAGGCCTGCTAACCACCACCACTACTAGAACCAGCAGCCTGTGGTCCCTGGATCTGCAAGACAGTTGTGCGGAGGTCAGCTACCTCCAAAGACAGCCCCTGCAGCTGTCCGGCCAGTGCAGCCATAGGATCCATGGCTGTACTGAAACAAGCAAAAAATTACGGTTTTGGCGGTTTATAATGTCAGGTTCGGGTTTGGGACAGAAACACCACACCGAACATAGGAGGGAAAGGGGTGAGAAAAAAAGGCCTGGAAACTAGAGAAAGGAGATGGACACCTCCTAGTAAAACTCTAATCAAAGTCCTGACTAACTACCAGTATGAACAGACCCCAGAGGTAGGTGAGTTCATACACAGGAATACCTAGTGTCATAACTCACCATATAGGACCCTGGTACTAATGTCAGGACTGAGACGTCATTTGATCCAAACAGGAAACATTTCAGATCAAACCACGTGTTGCCAACCTCACCGATCTCCTTCCTGTCGCAGTAACCTCTGTCCGTGACAGGATGGCTGGCATGTGACGTTTCTTTTTTTTTTCTTTTTTTTTTTTACAGGGCCCATTCTACAAAGAGACTTCATTAAAGTTAGACCTGTGTCTTCTTATTTTATGCCGCAATGTCTGAAAAAACTTGAACCAGGGAGAGATGATAAGAAAATAATCTGGTCTTTGGAGACTTTAATATTTCGGATAATAGTCCACTTTACTTTTTACTGTCTGCATTTTAGTAAAAAGACCAGTCTTATTTCAGTCTGTCGGGTCCTTTTTGGCTAACATACAGAACAGCTCCAAGGGAATATACTATATTACATAAAACCAGGTATCATTGCTGAAATGGCACTTTATGCTTGGCCTTTACACAAGAACTTTTATAAATGTAATAATTTCACGGCAAGTTGATAGAACTAGAACGTGAACTGTTCATCTCTTTCATACCAAATTAAAATGACCCAGTGTGGAGCATGCTGTATTGCCATATGTTGCAAATTTAAACATATACTGTTCTTCATGTAGCTAAATATAAACTTTCAATTTTTGCATAAAACCCCCTTTGTAAGAGAGTTAGTTATATACACCAAAACTAGCCTAATATCCTGCCTTAAGTTATGATTACTGCCTACAGTATATGCAGTAAAACATGTACTTCAATTGTCCCACAACTGCACCATATTAGGAAATGACTGTCTAGGAGTAGAACTCAGAATCTAATTATTTTCTATAAATTGCTCCACACCACACTTGTCCATGGGCTGTATCTGGTATTGCAGCTCAGCCCTACGTATCTGAATGAAGGTGAAATACAATATCAGATAAAACCATGGGTAAAAATAGGACACTTTTAAAGAAAAAAAAAAGATTTTTTTTTCTAAACCTGGACAATAGAGATGAGCGAATGTTTCAAAAATTGGAATCGCTGGTTCACTGAATTTTTTGGATAAATTTGGTTCGATCTGAATTTATTTGTGGAGAATTACGTAAAAAAAGTCTATTTCCTAGCTGCAGAGAGCCTTTATAGTGGTCTAGAACACTGTGCCTTGCAGTAACATGCATATAGAGTCTGCTTTGGTAGTACATAAAAAATAATACTGTGAGTCCGTATGACATGCAGATGATAGGTGTTGCTCTTAGAATCACTGCACACGTCACTTATTTGGGCAGTCATGGGGAAAAAACTGACCAAATAACCCAAGTATGAACTCAGCCTTACAAGCTGATGTTAGCGCCAAGAAGAAGCGCACTCCTTTTACACCATTGTCAGCTGATTCCACATAGATGTCTACAGAATCTGTTCTATTAAACACTTATACAAGTAGAGCAGTCATTCACAGGTGGCTTGGAGGGTGGGTACCTGCACCTACATGGTCCAGGTACACAATTGTCCAGCCAGGGCACAGTTCTGGAGGATGAGGAGAAGAAGGTGGAGAAACCGTGTTCACAGCAGGGTGGTAACCAAAGCAGCTCATAGGCATCACTTGTGTGTGGCTGGGGGGATACAGAGGACACAGACGATACACCTCCCACAGATGACAGCTTGCCCTTGCCTCTGGGAAGCCTGGCACACATGAGCGACTATATGCTGCAGTGCTTGTGCAACAACAGCCGAGCTGCCCACATTCTAACTTGTGCTGATTACTGGATGGCCACCCTGCTGGATCCCCGTTACAAGGACAACGTGCCATCCTTAATTCCCTCACTTAAGTGTGATCGGAATATGCACAAGTACAAATGCACGCTGGGAGACGCGCTGCTGATGGCATTCCCAACTGACACTGGGGGCTCATTGGAAGCAGAAGGAGATGGCAGAGGAGAAGAAAGAGGCCGCCAATGCACCCAGGGCATCGCCAGCACCTCAGAAGGCAGGGTTAGCATGGCCGAAATGTGGGAAAGCTTTGTCACCATGCCACAACAACCAGCACCACCAGCTGATACGCAACGTCTTAGCAGGAGGTAGCATTTCAGCAACATGGTGGAGCAGTATGTGTGCACGCGCCTACACGTACAGACTGATGGGTCTGCCCCATTCAACCTCTGGGTCTCCAGATTGGGCACATGGCCTGAACTTGCCCTTTATGCCTTGGGGGTGCTGGCCTGTCCTGCAGCCAGTGTATAGTGTATTGTCTGAACGTGTGTATAGCATGGCAGGGGGGGTGTTATCACAGACATGCGCAGCCGCCTGTCCACAGCCAATGTGAACAAGCTCACTTTCATAAAAATGAACCAGGCATGGATCCCTATAAGACTTGTCTGTACCTTGTGCAGAATAGACAAGTATACCGACTTTACACAGCCATTGTTATACTCCAGCGCACTTTCTCTTTGTGTTATTTTATGTATTCCACAATGTTTTGTGGAGTACCCCAAAAAACAAACAAAAAAAAACGTGTTGGCTGCCTCCACCTCCTCCACTGCCACTTCCACCTACACTTCCACCTGTCTACCTACAACGCCACATTCACCGCCTCCTCAACCTCCTAGCCCATATGGACCTCCTGCTCTTAGTTCAGGATTAAAATTAATAATTTTTATTTATTTTATTTTATTTTACATCATTTCCCTATCCACATTTGTTTGCAGGGCACCTACCCTCATTTTGCTGCCTTTTACAGCCCTCTAGCCCTTTCCTGGACTTTTTAGTGCCCTGAAGTTCGGGTCCCCATTGACTTTTGTGAAGTTCGACTGAACCCGGCGAAGCTGAACTTCCAGGTGTACGCTCAACTCTATTTAAGAGTATTCTTCTAGCTTGTGTGAGAGGAACCTACAAGCTTATAGTACCTCTTCAAGGGACTTTAACCACCATGCTTTGGTACTACTAAAGTGGCAGTAACTGCTCAGATTGTTGTGCCTTTGAATTAGAAAAGTAAAGGTTCTTGTTTTTGATGAAAACGGTAACTGCAACATTTTAACAGGACATAGTCCCCCATCCCGACACAACTTGTGTGATTCACCTCATTTCACTTGTACTTTCCTCCCTATCTAGACTATAATAAAAATTAGCCAAAGTGATCTAGATTCTCTGAAGAATCGAATACTAGTCTACACGTTATGATCTGCTGTGTACAATATCCGCCCCCTGTCTGCTTCTTTTTCTAACACTGAAAGAAGGGAAGGGGGCAGCTAACACAGCCAGGAGCTGGGTGGTGTTGCATATATGTCAGACATGGCATGGCAAACCTTGACCTCACTCAGACAACAGCAAAATGGCAGAATTAATTTTTTTTTCAATGGACACTATAAATGACATTGATTAATTTTTAGGAAGAAAAAAAAAAAACAAAAAAAAATGTGCACCGTGTCACTACGATTTAAGATAAAGAAGAGGACTTTTATATACACTCAACAGAAAATATGGTTCACAGTGTTAACTCTTACAGTAGTGCTACATCTATTACATATGACCTGGGGTATTTGTAGTTACTTAGGTTCATCCTCCTCATCCTTCAGAACTGTGCTCTGGTTGGCCACATATGTACCTGCCCTCTGCTGGTGCAGGAACCCACCCTCTGAGCCACTTCTGAATGACTGGCCTGAAACCCTTTGAAATGCCCCCTCTTCCTCCTCCTCTTCCTCCTGTGCCACACCCTCTTCCATTATCGCCCTAAGTGTTTTTTCGAGGAGACATAGAAGTGGTATTGTAACGCTAAGAACGGCGTCATCGGCCATTTAGGTTGAGTACTCAAAACACCGCAACAAGCCACACAGGTCTCGCATGGAGGCCCACTCATTGGTGGAGAAGTGGTGCTGTTCCACAAAGCGACTGACCCGTGCATGCTGCAGCTGAAACTCCACTATTGCTTGCTGCTGCTTGCATAGTCTCTCCAGCATATGCAAGGTGGAGTTAATCCTGGTGGGCACGTCGCATATGAGGCGGTGAGCAGGAAGGCCGAAGTTATTTTGCAGCGCAGACAGGCGAGCAGCAGCAAGGTGAGAATGCCGCAAGTGTGCACAGACAAATTGCACTTTCTGCAGCAGCTCTGACTTGTCTGGGTAGTTTTTAAGGAATTTCTGCACCACCAAATTCAGCACATGCGCCAGGCAAGGGATGTGCTTCAAACCGGCTACTCCCAGAGCTGCTACTAGATTTCGCCCATTATCGCACACCACCAGGCCGGGCTTGAGGCCCACCGGCAGAAACCACTTGTCGGTCTGTTGCTCAATACCCCGCCACAACTCCTGCGCGGTGTGAAGCCTCTCCCCCAAACATATGAGTTTTAGAATGGCCTGCTGACGTTTACCCCGGCCTGTGCTGAAGTTGGTGGTGAAGCTGTGTGGCTGACTGGATGAGCTGGTGGAAGCAGAGGAGATGGAAGCCGAGTAGGAGGAGGAGGCTACAGGAGGCAAAGAATGATGCCCTGCGATCCTTGGCGGGCGAAGGACGTGCGCAAAGGAACTCTCCGCCTGGGGCCCAGCTGCCACTACATTTACCCAGTGTGCAGTTAGGGAGATATAGTGTCTCTGGCCGTGCTTACTGGTCCACATATCTGTGGTTAGGTGGACCTTGCCACAGATGGCGTTGCGCAGTGCACACTTTATTTTATCGGATACTTGATTGTGCAGGGAAGGCACGGCTTGAGGCTCACTGGCAGCAACCACTCATCGGTCTGTTCTTCTATGCCCCTCCACAGCTCCTGTGCAGTGTGGAGTTTGTCCACCAAACACATGAGTTTTAAAACCGCTTGCTAATGTTTACCCCTGGCTGTGCTGAAGTTGGTGGTGAACATCTTTCGCTGACCAGATGAGAATTTGGTAGAAGACGAGGAGGAGGAAGCGGAGTAGGAGGAGGAGGCAACAGGAGTCAATGCCCTGCGATCCTCGGCGATGGAAGGACATGCGCCAAACCAGTGTCCGCCTCGGGTACAGCCGCCACTACATTTACCCAGTGTGCAGTTAGGGAGATATAGCGTCACTACCCGTGCTTACTAGTCCATGTATCTGTGGTTATGTGGACCTTGTCACAGATGTCGTTGCGCAGCGCACACTTGATTTTATCCTCCACTTGTACAGTAGACGGTTGCGTGTGACATGGTGGAGATGCTTGATGATGATGGAGGTGGTGGTGTTGGTGGCACATCCTCTGTTTTCTGGGTGGCAGGTGCCACTGTGCCTCCAGAGGTGGAGGAAGAGGCAGAGAGAGAGCAGCAGAAGAGGAAGCAGGAGGAGCCTAAGACCTTTCTTGTTTTTTAAGGTGTTCACTCCACTGCAGTTAATGCTTTGAATGTAGATGCCTGGTCATGCAGGTTGTGCTCAGGTTTACAATGTTTATGCCTTGCTTCAGGCTTTGATGGCACAAAGTGAAAACCAATCGTGTCTTGTGTCTTGTCGCCAATGAATTCCTTGGAGCTGGCTTTGGTGTGCTAGGTCCCTGGGTGCTGTGGGCAGTAGCAGGTGTACTGTCTCGGGGACGGCTGCTCCGCTTTTGCACCCTAATCCCTCTTTTGCTGTGTTGTTGCCTCTGTGTGACCACCGCCTCTTCCTCAGAACTGCACATGTCACTAGCATGAACTTGAGTCCAGTCAGAGTCTAGGAGGACCTCATCGACCTCCACATCCTCTTCCACCCATTCATGACCCCTGCCCTCCTCGTTGGTCTGCACACTGCAGAAAGCCACAGCAGTTGGCACCTGTGTTTCGTCATCATCACAGACGTGCTGCAGTGGAATTCCCATGTCCTCATCCTGCAACATAAGTGGTTGGGCATCAGTGCATTCAATGTCTTCAACTTTTGGGGCAGGGCTCTGTGGATGGCCTGGGGAAACTCTGTCAGCAGAGTCATCAAAAAGCATAAGAGTCTGTTGCATGACTTGGAGCTCAGACTGCTTGGCTGCTTTGCAAAGGAGTAAGGTGAAAGATTGATGGGCATGGGCTGCAGGTGCCAACTCTGAGTTTTCTACAGAGGACTGGGTGGGAGATACTGTGAAGGAACTGGCACCACTGTCAGCCACCCAATCTACTATCGCCTGTACTTGTTCTGGCCTCACCATCCGTAGAGCGGCATGCGGGCCTACAAAATAACGCTGCGGGTTCTATCGCCTACTTGCACCTGAGGAAGGTGTTTCACTTGGACCTGTAGCTGGCGCAGAATGGCCACGTCCTCTCCCAGCAACAGGAGCTCCACCAACACCACCATGACCATGTCCACGTCCCTTTTTTGATGATCTCCTCATTATTTGCGTTCACCCACCAAACTAGCAGATGGTTTATCTCAGGTGTCAATTTAACTGCCAAAAGTCAACAATTAAGTTCACTCACAGTAAGGTAGTGCCCGTGTCATAAACAGAATAAATTTCTTTAGGTCACACAACAGTGTAACGGAGCAATTCAATACAATTACTTCACTATCAACAAAAATTAGATTTTTCAAACCAACAATGTAACAGCAGAGGTTAATCGTTTAATTTGACTGTCAGAAAAGTAGCGTACACAGCAAATGTGCAATCTACCACTAAACCGGTGTTTCTGCAACCAACTATGTAAATGCGGAGTTCCACAGGTTACTTAACCACTACAGGACCGCCTAACGCACGGATGCGTCCGGCCGGCGGTCCTGTTGCTCTGGCTGGACGCATCCGTGCATCATCTCGCGAGACGCAAGGTTTCTTGTGAACGCGCGATCGTCTCACCAGTTATACTGCAGCCTGCCAGCGATGATGAATCGCTGGCAGGCTGTAGATGCGAAATAAATCGCATCAAAGTGGTATATTTTGTTAACAGCGTCAGATATACCTGCTACCTGGTCCTCTGGTGGTCCCATTTACTGGGATCGACCACCAGAGGACCAGGTAGCTATGTAAAGTTGCACCAAACACTACACTACCCCCCGGTCACTTATTAACCCCTTGTTAACCCCTTGATCACCCCATCTAGATTCCCTGATCACCCCCCTGTCATTGTTCACACCCCTGTAAGGCTCCATTCAGACGTCCATATGTGTTTTGCGGATCCGTGGATCCACGGATCCGCGGATCTGATCCACGTATCCGTAGATCCTCAAAATACGGACACCGGCAATGTGCTTTCCGCATTTTGCAGATCCGCACATTGCCAGAACTATCTAGAAAATGCCTTTTCTTGTCCGCAATTGCGGACAAGAATAGGACATGTTCTATATTTTTGCGTAACGGAAGTGCAGACCCGGAAGTGCGGATCCGTAATTCCGGATCCGAGCGGGACAAAGTCTGTCCCCATAGAAATGAATGGGTCCACAATTCCGTTCCGCAAACAGAATTGCGGATGTGTGAATGGGGCATAAGGGTCTCTTATCACCGCCAGTTAGTTAGCTACTTGTTAGGTAGTTAGCGCCCAGCCCACCGCACCGCAGTCACTGATTTTGGCAGAGATTTTTTCATCCACGATGATCGATGCGAATGAAAAAATCTGTGCCGTTCATTTTATTTATTTTTTCAGCCCTGAGGCTGAACGGAAAAAAAAATCTCATTACCCGTATGCTCAATATAAGGAGAATAGCAGAAACTCCTAATGCTGGTCATACGTGTAATGATTGCGGAGACCCTCAAATGCCAGGGCAGTACAAACACCTCACATGTGACCCCATTTTAGAAAGAAGACACCCCAAGGTATTCCGTGAGGGGTATGGTGAGTTCATGTAAAATTTTATTTTTTGTCACAAGTTAGTGGAATATGAGAAAAAAAAATCAATTTTCACTAACTTGTGCCCAAAATTTTTTTTTCTGTGTACTCGCCATGCCCCTCACAGAATACCTTGGGGTGTCTTCTTTCCAAAATAGGGTCACATGTGGGGTATTAATACTGCCCTGGCATTTTAGGGGTCCTAAAGCGTGAGAATCCAAATGCGTAAAAATGCCCTGTGAAATCCTAAAGGTACTCATTGGAATTTGGGCCCCTTTGCGCACCCAGGCTGCAAAAAAGTGTTACACATGTGGTATCGCCGTACTCAGGAGAAGTAGGGCAATGTGTTTTGGGGTGTATTGTTATATATACCCATGCTTTGTGTGAGAAATATCGCTGTAAACGACAACTAATTTTTTTTATACAAAAGTTGTCAATTTACAGAGATATTTCTCTCACCCAACATGGGTATATGTAAAAATACACCCCAAAACACATTGCCCTACTTCTCCTGAGTACGGCGATACCACATGAGTGACATTTTTTTGCAGCCTGGGTGTGCAAAGGGGCCCAAATTCCCACGAGTACCTTTCGGTTTTACATGGCTGCTCACAATTTAGCCCCACCCAAAATGCCAGAACAGTAAACACACCCCACAAATGACCCCATTTCGGAAAGTAGACACCCCAAGGTATTCACTGAGGGGCATAGTGAGTCCGTGGGAGATTTAATTTTTTTTTTTGCCAGAAGTTAGCAGAAATGGAAACTTTATTATTTTATTTTTTTCCTTAGAAAGTGTAATTGTCCACCAACTTGTGAAAAAAAAAAAAATGATACATGAACTCACCATGCCCCTCCGCGAATACTTTCGGATGTCTTCTTTCTAAAATGGTGTAATTTGGGGGGTATTTATACTATCCTGACATTCTAGCACCTGAAGAAACATGACAGGTACTCAGAAAGTCAGAGCTGCTTCAAAATGCGGAAATTCACTTTTTTGCTCCATAGTTTGTAAACGCTATAACTTTTACCCAAACCAATAAATATACACTTATTGGATTTTTTTTTTATCAAAGACATGTAGAACAATAAATTTATAGAAAAATTTATATAGAAATGTAGTTTTTGTAAAAAAAAAATTACAACAGAAACTGAAAAATGGCATTTTTTTTTCAAAAATTTCGTTCATTTTTGATTAATAGCAAAAAAATTAAAATGTCAGCAGCAATGAAATACCACCAAATGAAAGCTCTATTATTGAGAAGAAAATGAGATAAAATTCATTTGGGTGGTAAGTTGCATGACGGAGCAATAAACGCTTAAAGTAGTGTAGTGCAGAATTGTAAAAAGTGGCCTGGTCATTAAGGGTGTTTAAGCTAGGGGGGCTGAGGTGGTTAAAATAACTGAAATACAGGGTAGGCCTCAGATCTGCTATGTAGCACAAAACCAGTGTTTATTGCAACAAACTACAGAAATGCAGTATGTCACCACAAAAATTATAAAACAGGTTGTTCAGCCTTGTATGCAAATGTGCTCTGTGGCTCAACAGTACGGGTTTTTTCCCCCAACTACAGAAATGCAGTTTTTCACTGCAAAATTTTAAAACAGGTTTTTCATCGGTGTTTGCAAACGTGCTCTGTGGCACAACAGTACAGGTTTTTCCACCAACTACAGAAATGCACTATGAGACCTGCAAAATTTTAAAACAGGTTTTTAATCGGTGTATGCAAACGTGCTCTGTGGTACGACAGTACGCGTTTATTCCACCAACTACAGAAATGCACTATGTCCCCGCAAATTCTTAAAATGGGTTTTTCAGCGGTGTATGCAAAAGTGCTATGTGGTACAACAGTACAGGTTTATTCCACCAACTACAGAAATGCACTATGTCACTGCAAAATTGTAAAATTGGTTTTTCAGTGGTGTATGCAAACGTGATCTGTGGTATGACTGTACGGGTTTATTCTCCCAAATACAGAAATGCAGTATGTCGTCCCAAGAATTATAAAACAGTTTTTTCAGCGTTGTATGCAAACGTGCTCTGTGGCACAGCAGTACGGGTTTATTCCCTCAACTACAGAAATGCAGTTTTTCACTGCAAAATTTTAAAACAGGTTTTTCATCGGTGTTTGCAAACGTGCTCTGTGGTACAACAGTACGGGTTTATTCCACCAACTACAGAAATGCACTATGACACCGCAAGATTATAAAACAGGTTTTTCAGTTTTGTATGCAAACGTGCTCTGTGGTACGACAGTACGGGTTTATTCCACCAACTACAGAAATGCACTATGTCCCCGCAAATTCTTAAAATACGTTTTTCAGCGGTGTATGCAAACGTGATCTGTGGTATGACTGTACGGGTTTATTCCACCAACTACAGAAATGCACTATGTCACCGCAAAATTATAAAACAGATTTTTCTGCAGTGTATGCAAACGTGTTCTGTTTATGGGTTTATTCCACCAACTACAGAAATGCACTATGACACCGCAAGATTATAAAAACGGTTTTTCAGTTTTGTATGCAAACGTGCTATGTGGTACAACAGTACGGGTTTATTCCACCAACTGCAGAAATGCACTATGTCACTGCAAAATTTTAAAATAGGTTTTTCAGTGGTGTATGCAAACGTGATCTGTGGTATGACTGTACGGGTTTATTCCCCCAAATACAGAAATGCAGTATGTCGTCCCAAGAATTATAAAACTGGTTTTTCAGCGTTGTATGCAAACGTGCTCTGTGGCACAGCAGTACGGGTTTATTCCCTCAACTACAGAAATGCAGTTTTTCACTGCAAAATTTGAAAACAGGTTTTTCATCGGTGTTTGCATAGGTGCTCTGTGGTACAACAGTACAGGTTTATTCCACCGACTACAGAAATGCACTATGACACCGTAAAATTTTAAAATAGGTTTTTTATCGGTTTATGCAAACGTGCTCTGTGGTACGACAGTACGGGTTTATTCCACCAACTACAGAAATGCGCTATGACACCGCAAGATTATAAAACAGGTTTTTCAGTTGTGTATGCAAACGTGCTCTGTGGTATGACAGTACGGGTTTATTCCACCAACTACTGAAATGCATTATGTCCCTGCAAATTCTTAAAATTGTTTTTTCAGCGGTGTATGCAAACGTGATCTGTGGTATGACTGTACGGGTTTATTCCACCAACTACTGATATTCACTATGTCACCCCAAAATTATAAAATAGCTAATGTAGGGGGACTTGACCTGCCAGAGAAAAGGAATTTTTTCTCCACTGAGCTACCAAAAAATAATTAGACTGATGTCCCTGGCAGGCTGGCACACATGCAGGTCAGATGCAGTTCCAAGGACACTGCAGTTGCTAAAATGGCTGCCGACCCCCACCTCAGTAACAGATGGATTAAAAATGATTTGCAGTATTACTGGGCTCAGGGCTGGGTACAAATATGTAGTATAGCACCCTCAATAATTGCTGTTTTTTGAAGAGTTAACAGTGCACGACCAAGTTCAACAGATTTCTTCCCTAATCTCTCCCTGAGAGCACCAGCAGCAACCTGTCCCTATACTAAGAGCAGCAGAGTGATGTGCGGCGCTACATGACTCCAGCTTATATAGAGGCTGGGTCAAATGCTGCACTTAGCCAATCAAAGCCAAGCCAATAATATGTGATGTGATGGCTTCTTAGGGCAAAGTAGTGAAACACTTTTTAATTGGCTGCCCTGCAGCCTTTCAAAAAGTAGGAAGAAATTGCCGAACAATGAACCCGAACCCGAACTTTTACGAAAATGTTCGGGTACTGGTCCAGGTGCGGAAAACCATAAAGTTCGGTACGAACCCAAACTATACAGTTCGGGTTCGCTCAACTCTACTTTTTTGTTTATACACCTAATAATTATCAAAAGAAATATATCACAAGTGCACAAATAACCTAAATGTGCCCTCCAGCAAAGTGTCTAAGTATTTCTGATAAAGTACATTTTATGATTTTAATTTATGTATACAATTAACATTTATATCTATTTCTATATATGATGGAGACGAACTATGTAGACCTCTACATTTACATGTCTACGCGTGTCTCAACAAGAATGTGCACAATCATCATGGACTATATGTGCAGCACAATCCAGTGCATGTTTTTACTATCACTCTCTCCTTTTTTGGGATACCTCCCCTTAGATGATGCGATCCCCCTTTAAAAGTTACACTTAATTTATATACTGCAGGCCACTGAGGAAGATGCATTGGACTTCGAAATGTGTCTGGTACCCCTGCAGTTTACAAATAATGAATCTGTTTGAGTATTCCTTATAAGTCTATAACAAAGACCGAGCATCAAACTCAGCCTAACCCGATTCATTGATATAGCGAGCCGCCCAGCTTCAGAGGACAAGACACTGCTGAAGCTCCCGCTCACGTGGGATGCCACACTACCAGCTGGCGAGCTCAGCAGGGAAACTATAGGCATTGCTAATGACAACTTTGGACGGGTAACGTAGCAATATAAAGGGCTTGGAGAGTAATATTTACATAGTATCTCAATTTCTTCTTTCTCTTTTTTATAAAGCAATACATTATTTACTGGATACATGACTCTCAGACAAATATACCATTTATATAGCTGACAGTGATACAGAACAGCACCTCCATATCGCTTAAACAGGAAATTATTAAACAATTATCTGAACCAGAATTTGGAACTTTTTTGCCAATAATGGAGGACCGTGCCATTTAATGTCAGCTAATGATAAACTAATATCAATTACCAACTGGTCTATATCCTCTAAATTGAGAGAAATAACACAATTTTTTGGACATAAATTAAAGGATTACTACTCCATGGATATTGTAGGACTGAATTATTAATCCTTTATGAAGCGAATTCTACACATGTACTGTTTTATGTTGTATTTTTTTTATTTTTACATCTTTTAATAATTCATTTTTTATCCAATTTATGTTTTTTTATATATTGTTTTTAGTTGATCAACTAATAGAACTAGTTTTTAGCCATTTGTCATATTGATGTTTGATGAGTTATTACGAATACTCCAATAAATGTGTAACTCGCACCCAAGTACACTGTAATCATTCTATGCAGCTCTAGATATTGGAGTGCCCCCCACATCTACTATTTATTTACTTATATTGGTTGCAACCTGGTACTCATCTTAAACGCTTTTCTAATCTTAAAGGCTTTTTCTGGGATTTTTATATTGATGACATATCCTCACAGCTTGTAATTACACCTGCTCATCACTTCGATGTCGACAGGGATCATGCTGATCGGTGGGGGTGATGGGTGTAAGGCCCACAACCATCTGATATTGATAACCTATCCTGAGAATAGGTCATTTATATTAAAATCTTGGAAAACCCCATTAAAATCAATGAAAATGCAACATTTCGATAGTGTTGAGCACGAATATTCAAATCGCGAATTTTAATTGCAAATATCGCCACTTCGAGAATTCACAAATATTTAGAATATAGTACTATATATATGTATTTGCAAATAGTGTTGATTAATATAGCTGTTAATGTCGTTAATAGAGTTGAGCGAACACCTGGATGTTCGGGTTCGAGAAGTTCGGCCGAACCTCCCGAAAATGTTCGGGTTCGGGATCCGAACTCGACCCGAACTTCATCCAGAACCCGAACCCCATTGAAGTCAATGGGGACCCGAACTTTTGGGCACTAAAAAGGCTGTAAAATAGTCCAGGAAAGGTCTAGTGCAGGAAGTAAGGTGGGCACATTGTCTTTGTACCGGGGATCCAGCAGGGTGGCAACCCAGTAGTCAGCACACGTTAAAATGTGGGCAACTCTGCTGTCATTGCGCAGGCACTGCAGCATGTAGTCGCTCATGTGTGCCAGGCTCCCCAGAGGTAAGGACAAGCTGTCCTCTGTGGGAGGCGTATCGTCATCGTCCTCCATATCCCGCCAGGCATGCATCAGTGATGGGCCTGAGCTGTGTCGGGTGCCACCCCGCTGTGAACCTGCTTCATCCTCATCCTCCTCCACCTCCTCCTCAACCTCCTCATCCTCCAATAGTGGGCCCTGGCTGGCCACATTTGTACCTGGCCTCTGCTGTTGCAAAAAACCTCCCTCTGAGCCACTTCTAAGAGACTGGACTGAAAGTGATAAAAATGACCCCTCATCCTTCTCCTCCTCCTCCTCCTGGGCCACCTCCTCTTCCATCATCGCCCTAAGCATTTTCACAAGGAGACATAGAAGTGGTATTGTAACTCTGATAACGGTGTCATCGCCACTGGCCATGTTGGTGGAGTACTCGAAACAGCACAACAGGGCACACAGGTCTCGCATGGAGGACCAATCATTGGTGGTGAAGTGGTGCTGTTCCGCAGTGCAACTGACGTGTGCGTGCTGCAGCTGAAACTCCATTATGGCTTGCTGTTGCTCGCACAGTCTCTCCAGCATGTGCAAGGTGGAGTTCCACCTGGTGGGCACGTCGCATATGAGGCAGTGAGCGGGAAGGCCGAAGTTCCGCTGTAGAGCAGACAGGCGAGCAGTGGCAGGATGTGAACGCCGGAAGCGCGCACAGACGGCCCGCACTTTATGCAGCAGCTCTGACATGTCGGGGTAGTTGTGAATGAACTTCTGCACCACCAAATTCAGCACATGTGCCAGGCAAGGGATGTGCGTCAAACCGGCTAGTCCCAGAGCTGCGACGAGATTTTGCCCATTATCGCACACCACCAGGCCGGGCTTGAGGCCCACCGGCAGAAACCACTCGTCGGTCTGTTGTTCAATACCCCGCCACAACTCCTGCGCGGTGTGGGGCCTGTCCCCCAAACATATGAGTTTCAGAATGGTCTGCTGACGTTTACCCCGGGCTGTGCTGAAGTTTGTGGTGAAGGTTGTGGCTGACTGGATGAGCTGGTGGAAGCAGAGGAAGAGGAAGCTGAGTAGGAGGCTACAGGAGGCAAAGAATGGTGCGATCCTTGGCGGCGGAAGGACGTGCAGCCAAGGAACTCTCCGCCTGGGGCCCAGCCGCCACTACATTTACCCAGTGTGCAGTTAGGGAGATATAGCGTCCCTGGCCGTGCTGGTTCACTTGGACGTGTGGCTGTGGCAGAATGGCCACGTCCTCCTTCAGCACCAGAGGGTCCACTAACACCACCACGACCGCGTCCGTGTCCCTTACTAGATGTTTTTCTCATTGTTACCGTTCAACAAGCACCACAATAAGAAAAAAAATATTTGGCCCAATGCATTGATTTCAAATTCAAGCCTTTTTTTACAGGCACCAAACACTATCTGCCTATTCATATAGCGTATTACACCAATCCAGGCACAGCAGTAAACACTGATTTAGGGGAATATCTATTGGATGAAAGGTATCCTTTTATGGACAGATTTACACTTGGAGATGCACAGTAGCATGTGAAAAAATATGTAGGATTATGCCTTCAGCAATTTTATTTTAACACTTTGTGTAATTTACCCTTTAACGGACAGAAATACAAGGGGAGATGCACGGTAGCGTGTGAAGTTATTGAGGATGACCCTCTCAGCACTTGTATATACACCTTGAGTGTAATATACCCTTTTACAGACAGATTAACACTTGGCCTGCAACAGCTGGAACACTAAATTCAGGGTATTTCTATATTGGCAAGTGAATTTCACCCAGAACAAAATATATGTTTTGGCAGACACTATTATACTTTGCCAGCCACTGCTGCGACACCAGATTCAGGTTATTGCTCTTTTGGCAATTGAATTTCACCCCAGAGCAAAATATATGTTTTGCCGGACACTATTATACTTTGCCAGCCACTGCTGGGACACCAGATTCAGGGTATTGCTATTTTGGCAATTGAATTTCACTACAGAAAATAATCTATCCTTTGCCAGACAGCAGACAGTATGACACTTGGCTAGCCAAAGCTGGAACACCAGATTTAGGGGATTGGTGTTTTGGCAAGGGTATTTAACCCCTTAATAAAATATAGAAATTGCTATTCTGAGTTTCTAGGGGTGACATTAAGCATAGCCAAGCCCCTGATGTAGGATATAGCAAAAAAAAAAAAACTAGTATTGATGGATTGATGGACTTGGTGGCAGCTTGTTCTGGTGCACCACAAGTCACAAAATGGCTTTGTGTTATTTTTTGAAAACAGCAGCCATGTTTACTCTGCTTCTGTATTAAATGTGTTTTTTGTGAGGAGGCTTTTGTGTGAAACCTCAGTCACATTGATCCTTTAGTTCTTTTTTACATGGATACATACTTATTTATTTGCACTGAAGCACCAGGTGATTGGAAAAACTGTTGGAGGAAAATAATACATAATGCAATATATTTCTGCACAAGGTAGGCGAGGATTATTCTAAATCTCCTAGATGTACTTACAATCATCAGTAGGTGGATAAGGGAGCTCCAGTCAATAATGCATTGACATGTTCCTTTGGCTGTTATGCCCCAGTTTGATGAGAATGTCATAGTTACATGCCACACATATAAGGGTTAAGCCTTTATACTGAGACTCAATGATTCTTTGTATACAGTCTCTACATCTGCTTCTTGAGTCGCTATTATTAAATCATGGTAGCTGTAATTGTATATGGACAGTTTCTATATTCTTTCATATGATTTCCAATGAGAGCATCGTTTTAACAAATTACCACAGAGACCTGGACATCTTTTAATTAACCTGGAAATAGATTTCAAGTTAAATCAGTGCCAAAATTTGATTAATTGGAACTAGGGAGAGCAGTGTTAGACAGAAAAGATGATGAAATTAACTGCACCGCGCGCAAACCTCAAAAAAGGGAAGGCTAAAAGATTTTACATGAAATAACTGAAGGAATAAGCGGTCCTCCTTTGAAAGTAAACATAAAACTTTCCTAACCTCACAATGAAACATGATGATGATTATGGAGGATGAAAGAATAAGAAATGAGCCGCTTTTATGCAATGCAATGTTGACTCAGGTGCTACATGAATAGAGTGTTCATGCCAAGCATATTTTGTGAAAGACTGTTTCCATAACTGTGTACTGAATGGGAAGCCAACATGCATGCACGTTTTATAGTCATACACAAGAAAAGTTTTTAATAGTCACTCATCTCTAATGATAGCTTGTAAAACCTGAAATTAAATACAAGAAAGACATCTCATAGACAGATGTCTAAACTATGGATTACAAGTTAAAGGCGATTACCGGAACAAACCTGTTAATAAGTTACCTATCCTTAGGATAGGTCATCAGTATCATATTGGTGGTGCTCACTTGAATGAGAGCAGTGCTGTAATTACCAGGCATGGCCACTACACAGTGTACGTGTAACCACAGTAGGCAGAAATACACAGACAGTGAGACCTAACTGGAACCCCTCCCGCTTTACCTTCCTACTTGCAGTGCAAACCCTAGGTGGGAAGTCCGCAACTGGTCGACTTTCCCTACTCTAATAAAGTGCAAGACATACACACACACAGACAGAACAACACAGAGATGGAGTCATACTGAAATTGGTCAGAACAAAGCAGACATAATAGTACCAAAACGCAAGACCAGGGTGGGGGTTCAAATAGCCAAGCCAAAGTCGGAACCAGATGAGAAACACAGTACCAAAACACAAGACAGAGAGGGGTCAAAAGCAAGCCGAGATCAATAATAGAAGCAATCCAAACCCACACAGTACCGTAACCAGGAACACAGCTAGGGACTGGGAGTCAATGACTATCACTGGCACTGGTATAAGGCCAGGAAGGGGTTTAGATATTGAGTCTTAGGATCAGAGCCTGATAGGTCCAGGACTCGGTGCTCCATTAGTCAGACACAGCACACAGGAACAGAACAGTTAAGCAATCATCCCACTGCTAGTCTCCTCCAGCACACACCCACTGTGGGGAGAAAGAACACTGCATTTTGTCACCAGAGGGCATGTCTTAGCAGTGTGTCTCTACGGTAGCAGTTTTACTGAAGCTGGAGATCGTTGCTGGAGCCTGGACAGGTAAGCTTGTGACAATACGGAGCTGTGTAATACCCGTGGCTGGCTTTGAGGAAGGAACTTGTGAAAATGGCTAATCGTTGGGGTTGCTGGAAGTTGGATCTGACCAATCTGATATTAATTATCTATTCTATGGAATAGAAGAGTTAGCCCTTTTTATGTAACAATATGGACAGATATATCAAACGAGCAGTCATGTGTAAGTATTTCAGATACCATAGAAAAACTTCCTATGGTGCTAGTAAACGTACCGGTTTATGCTATACCGGCACATGCTTTCCTCAAATTATCCACTGTAAAATGTGCAGAACAAGCCATAATTAGTGTAAAAAATGAAAATCACACATCACATAAATAAACAAATTCGCTGCTCCAATTGCTCTGCTAGATTATTATCAGCCTGGCAGCTCAGGAGGTCTGTCCTTTCTTCTGCAACACTCGCGCTGTAACTGTCCCAGCTTCTAACAGAATATATAGCTGGTGACAGTTGAAAATTTGAACTGAGCATGTTCGTCTAGCTCCGTGAGCCGGACAAATAATAAGGAAAAGAACAAACAGCATGTGTTACTACGCAGATACTTTTTATTGAATAAAACAGCTTGGCAGCACTTACTGGACAAGGTCAGACTGTACAGGACACACCCCCAACTTGTAACTTCCATCTATACCTTCATCCATAAACTGCAAGAATAACAAAAGTATGGCACAACATAGAGTCAAATTTTTCACATGAAATAGAATTATTTGCTAAAACAGACATGTCAGGAGAGGTGACAAGTCATTTTTAAGACTGCTGCGTGTGTGTTTTTCTCAATATCTACACTCTAATACAATACACACCTGATGATCTGCCCTCTACTGAAGACGTAGACTCCACACTCTGACATATACAACCTCATTTATTTTCCTGTTGCTATCTCTAAAACTGAGATAAGTGAGTGAGAGAGCAGAGAGAGATTACACAATCAGAGCTATTAGAGTTATATCCAAAACAGCAGGACTGCCAGCTGTGTAAAGGAGTTACACAGGCTCTACAGCAGCAACGTGTCAGGGAAGGTTTGAGGAATATATGCAATGTATATCATATCCTATGCCAGTCACCTGTACTAAAATAAACTTGAGGACTTAATTTGTACTGTAGAAGAGAAAACACCTCTGGAGCCCTAAAATGTTGCCCATTGTGCTTTTTTAGTCACTCTGAACATTATCCATGCAACTCAAAAATGGACTTAAAAGATTGTTGCTCAGGAAAAGTTCAAACTTCAAATTTTGCTCTAACTTATGGTGGAGAGGGATAACTATAAGGATCCCATCAATAAGACATAAGGTAAATCTATTACCTTAAGATAAATAGGATTGTAGAAGTGACCTCAAGGAATTTGGCCTTTCCTTATGAAGATAAGCTTGTTGTTTGCAGCCTGGTCTTTAACACAGTCATAGAGATACGGTAACTCCAGGTAAATTTGCCTTATTGGATATAAATGATGTTCTATTTAGTGAATTTGTGAAGCCACGGAACAGAAAATGATTTCATATTTAACAAAAGAAAGTATTTTCTTGAAGGTGTTTTCATAATTCTTGTCTCTGGGCTTTTAGTTCTCAATATATGCTGCTTAACCTCTGAAGCAGTTAAAAATTAATTTGCACATTTTATTGATACGTTTCAGCAAATTTCCTCTGTGAATTGGTTATTTGTTTTGCTTAATAGTGTCATCAGAATCGTGCTTCAACCCACTACAAAGACGTTACAGAAATGATCTCCTTTTCATACCATGCCTGTTAAAATAACCCCGGTAAATGGAGTGCAAGGGTATTTTAAAATGAATAGAAAAAGTTAAAAAGTACTCATGGAACACATTGTGCACCACACTGATAAACTGCTATCTCAATTAAAGCTTTCTATAAAAATGCAACACTGAGTGAGGAGGCGGCAGCGTAGGATGAAGATTACTGCAAACAGAGACTTGTTTTAGGAATTGTTCCGACATAAGTAAATGTTCTTTAGAATTTATTAATTCTGTATTAATGTTAATACGTATTTAATTACATTTAACTCCTTCAGGACCTAGACTATTCTGTAATCCTGAAGAAGGACCATTGGAATTTTTTCATGTGTTGCATGACCGCATTCAGGGTGCTCCTACTTTTTTATTTTTTTCTGCTAGTGATTGTATGAAGGTTTGTTTTTTAGCAATATCAGTTGGATTTTTCAGCCACACCATTTTGGGGATGATAAACATTTTTTATCTAAAGGGGTTTTCTGGGATTTTAATAGTGATACACTTGAATATGAAGGAGTCATCCTATTGAAGTGAATTGGATGTATTGTAATTACACTGCCCACTGCTGCAAGACAGCGAGCAGGTAAAAGAGCACGCGGCCTTCTCTTCAACTGGCTGATCGGCGGAGGTGTCAGGTGTCGGACTCCTGCCGATCTGAAATTGATGAGCTATCCTGAGGAGAGGTCATCATGGAATTTTTTTTTAATTGTCAACACACTTTTATAAACTTTATTTCGCTATAGATTGTTTCTATACTGGCGCCCCATACAGCTTGTGAATCAGGGTGAAGAGCTGAACAATATTAATCCTACAGAGACGTATGTGAGGGGTGATGAGCAGAGTATAGAGGACATTCCTACAGATAACCGCCCAGATGAATTACTTCAACGCTGAGTCAGGACTTTAGGACCTTGGAGATACAGAAGTAAACCCAGCAGCACGGCCAGCCACTGAGCGCATTGCAAGAGTGGGTCACGTGAGACGCTATGTTGAACCCGCAAACCACGCGGGACGCCGCCTGAGTTGGTAGGTGGTAAGCAGGCTGCAGGGAGGAGTACAACACGCACCCCCGCTGGACTGGTAAAGTACCGCAACTTATATTTTGATATGTAGTCCGGTGGACATTTGGAACTTTGAAAAAGATACTAATTCATTGGGAACTTTATCTAGGTGGTGCTACCTGATACATATATCACGGCACTAGACACTGTCTAGGATGGTAATGTGGTGATATATTTATCCTGAACATTCAATAGTGCCTGGATATCACCATTTTTCCAACTGCCTAGATATTACCATTTCTCCACTGTGGACCATTATAGTATATAACTCCCCAGATTGCACTTTGGACATTTGATGCATCATATGGTTTCTTTTATGGATGTATAGGGGTACTATGCAATAAACTGATTCCTAGCTAGGTCTGATCAATTTTTTAAGCCAAAGGCCTCATGCACACGGCCGTTGTTCGGGTCTGCGTCCGAGCCGCATATTTCGCGGCTCGGCCACGGACCGATTCATTTCAATGGGGCCGCAAAAGATGCGGACAGCACTCCGTGTGCTGTCCGCATCCGTTGCTCCATTCCGTGCCCCCGCAAAAAAAATATAGCATGTCCAATTCTTGTCCGTTTTGCGGACAAGAATAGGCATTTCTATAATGGGCCGCGTTCCGTTCCGCAAATTGCGGAACGGAGCGCGGAGCAGCTTCCGTGTTTTGCGGATCCGCGGTTTGCGGACAGCAAAACACCAACGGTCGTGTGCATGTAGCCTAAGCCAAAGAAAAAGAGTGGTAAGTCTCCTGTCATACAAATATATTGTGCAGTTTAGGGACACAACAAACCCCTTACCAGCAACAGCCCTGCTTTAAAGGTGCTTCATGGCCATTAACAATGAAGACCAACTATACAGTGCAATCTTCATCACTGAATGAAAGGCAGCTGCTGGTATCTGTGTGGCTTTACCCTAAAGCAGAGTGGCCTGGATATACCTGATTTACAGCAAATTCATGACAAATTAATTTAGAACAAATTTAATTTCTTGGCTAATGTCAGTAAAGTTGTCAAATCGAATTTTTCAAAACTTCGTTCACATCATCGTTTTTTTTTCCGGTTCTTCTGATCACCTAAAAGACTTAAAAAAAAGATAACGGATCTTTGACAGAACTGACACCAGCGGATGCAAAATGAGCCCAACAGATGCTTAAAATCAAGAATCCACTTTATCTTTTTTTTTTTTCTGTTATTCTGACAAATCAGAAGAACACAAAACAAAAAGGTGATATGAATGAAGCCTAAATATAATAGTAATGCAATTTAAAATAATCTTAGTGCCAGGCAGCAAGCTATTGACTGCTGTTGTTTTTTTGTTTGCTTTTACTTTGCAGTCACAGTGGATGTTTGCATCTTCTCATTTATTTCACTTTGTCAGAAGGTGCTGAGTAACTTTATAATTTGCTATCTTAATGCTCATTCCAAAGTCTTTGTAGGATTTCCTGTTAATTTCTTATCCTCCTTCGCGCCATACAGACTGAATAACTGATGGTAGCTCATGATTAGAAATATTACTGCTCCCCATAAGGTACGTACTACATTCCTGCTAATGGAACTATTATAAAATTGAATTAATAATTCACTGTAATCACCAAGAAACAGTTAACATATCATCTACGTCACAGGAAATACAATGTAGCATGGGGGAAGCAGAGATGCAGCTACCCTGGTCCCCAAATCGCAAGAGAGAACCCTGGGCACTGTGAAACACAGTGTTTCAAACAGTATATACACTTCCTGTCTTAGGGCTCATGCACACGACAGTGAAAAATGGCCGTGTGACGGCCGTCTAAGTAACGGCCGTCACACGGCCATTTTTACCACCAATGTAAGTCTATGGAGCTATTCACATGGCCGTTCTTTTAACGGCCAGTGGATAGCGTCCGTCCAAAAATAGGACATGTCCTATTTCTGGCCGTTTTCACGGCCGTGCGGACCCATTGAAATCAATGGGACCGTTTTTAACGGCCGATTGACAGGAAGGCACCCGTCTCACGGCCGTTAAAAACGTGTAGAAAGGCCATGAATGGTGGCCCCATATCGGCTGCAAACCGCAGGTCAATTCAGACCTGCGGTTTGCAGCGATTTCTGACTTGTCTGAGACCACGGGGATCAGACAGTTAAATGTCCATTTTTTTAAAGCTTTGTGTTTTAAAGCTTTGTGGCGGGAGGCGGGCTGCAGGCGCGGCAGGCAGGATCGCAATTGCGATCCCCCGCCCGCCTCCTTTAAAAAGAATTCCCTGCTGTCTAGTGGGTATAGCAGGGGGTTAGCACATTGCTGACCCCTGCTATAAACTGCTGACATCTGTGCTGCAGATGTCAGCAGTTTAACCTCTTCCATACCGCGGCCCGTACGGACCGCGGTATGGAAGGGGTTAATAGGGAGGGAGCTCCCTCCCTCTCCCATCGGGGGGCTGCCGTGCCTATGCAGCCCCCCGAACAGGATGGGGTCACAGAGGGAGGGAGCTCCCTCCCCATCACCCGCTGCTCCCTTCTGGCAGCGGGTGATGGTCACCATGGAGACAGGACGCTTACTGAAGCGCCCTGCTCTCTCCATGGTGCTGAAAGCCTGAATAGATCTGCTATAGGCAGGTCTATTCAGACTTTCTAAAGTAAAAAAAAAAAAATACAGTAAGTACACTATATAGTGTACTTACTGTATTTTATAGACCCAGATCCACTGGATCTAAAAGAACCAAGTGGGTCTAGGTAAAAAAAAAATGAAAAAAAGTGAAAAAAGTGAAAATAAAAGAAAACACATATCACTGAATAAAAATGAAAAACATAAAATACTGTACACATATTAGGTATCGCCATGTCTGTAAAAACCTGCTCTATAAAAATATCACATGACCGAACCCCTTAAAAAAAAAAAAAAATGGTGTAAATAAGCCATTTTTGGCCCCTTACGTCACAAAAAGTATATTACAAAGCGATCAAAAAGGCGTATGCCTCCCACAAAAGTACCAATCAAACCGACATCTCATCCCGCAAAAAATGAGCCCCTAAATAAAACAGTTAACCAAAAAATAAAAAAACTATGGCTCTTAGACTAAAACATGATTTGTTTTGTTTCAAAAATGCTTTTTAGCGTTAAATGTAAAAAAAGAACTAAAAAGTAGACATATTAGGTATCTCCACGTCCGTAAGAATCTGCTCTATAAAATATCACATGACCTAACCCCTCAAGTGAACACTGTAAAAAAAATAAATAGAAACTAGCAAAAAAAAGCAATTTTTTTGTAACCTTGCATCACAAAACATGTAATAGCAAGCGATCAAAATGTCATATGACCCCCCAAAGCGTGCCAATCAAACCGTTACTTCATCCCGCAAAAATTATACCCAACCTGAGACAATCGCTTAAAAACTGAAAAAAATATGGCTCTCAGACTATGGAGACACTAAAACATTTTTTTTTTTGTTTCAAAAAGGATATTATTGTGTAAAACCTAAATAAATAAAAAAGGTATACATATTAGGTATCGCCGCGTCCATAAGGACCTGCTCTATTAAAATATAGCACGACCTAACCCCTCAGGTCAACGCCATAAACATAAAAAATAAAAACATTGTCAAAAAAGCCATTTTTTGTCACCTTACATCACAAAAAGTGTAATAGTAGGCGATCAAAAAGTCATATGCACCCCAAAATAACACAAATCAAACCGCCATCTCATCCCGCAAAAAATGAGCCCCTACATAAGACAGTCGCCCAAAAAAAATAAAAAATATGGCTTTCAGAATGTGGAGACACTAAATAAAATCATTTATGTTTCATGCTTTATTCTGTCAAACTGAAACAAAAACCCCCAAAAAGTAGTCATATTTGGTATTGTCGCATCCGTAACAACCTGCTCTATAGAAATAGCATACTATCTAATCTGTCATTTCAACAATGTAAATAAAAAATAAAAACGGTCCCAAAACAGCTATTTTTTTGCAAATTTTCCATTTTAATCAATTTTTCCAGTAACAAAGCAAGGGTTTACAGCCAAACAAAACTCAATATGGGTTTCCCTGATTCTCTAGTTTGCAGAAACACCCCATATGTGGTCGTAAACTGCTGTATGGCCAAACGGCAGGGCGTAGAAGGAAGGGAACGCCAAAAACTCCAAAGTAGAAACTCCAAAAAAGTGACCCCATTTTGGAAACTACGGGATAAGGTGGCGGTTTTGTTTGTATGATTTAAGGGTAAATATGATTTTTGGTTGCTCTATATTACACTTTTTTTGAGGAAAGGTAACAAAAAATAGAAATTCGGAAATTTCATCTCCATTTGCAAATAACTCTTGTGGAACACCTAAAGGGTTAACAAAGTTTGTAAAACCGATTTTGAATACCTTGAGGGGTGTAGTTTCTTAGATGGAGTCACTTTTTTGGAGTTTCTACTCTAGGGGTGCATTGGGGGGGGGCTTCAAATGGGACATGGTGTCATAAAACCAGTCCAGCAAAATACGCCTTCCAAAAACCATATGGCGTTCCCTTACTTCTGCGCTCTGCCGTTTGGCCATACAGCAGTTTACAACCACATATGGGGCGTTTCTGCAAACTACAGAATCGGGGCAATAAATATTGAGTTTTGTTTTACTGTTAACCCTAGCTTTGTTACTGGAAAAAATGGATTAAAATGGAAAATTCACCCCATAACAGTGTCACCCACAGAACAGTGTCACCCACAGATCCCCTCCATAACAGTGTCACCCACAGATCCCCTCCATAACAGTGTCGCCCACAGATCCCCCATGACACTGTCGCCCACAGATCATGGAAGTCAGAAGGATGGGTCTAAAAATAACTGCCAATCAAATTAATCCATTTCACGGACATGAAAAACTGATTCAAAATGGATGCAAAATGTACATTAAAAACGGACACATGGCCAGAAAATGGATGCACACACTGATGCAAAATGGCCATGAAAAACTGACAGTGTGTCCGTTTTTAACGGACGTTTTTTTTCCCTGTCGTGTGCATGAGCCCTTAGCGTGAATGGCATTCACTCACTTGCAGGCTGTATGCACAGGCTTGTTCCTGCATGCATGTCCACTGATGAGTCCTTAGTGTGTGCACACCTGGTTCTCTCATGGGCAGTGCCTCACAGACCAGGTCTTAACCAGGCTGGCTTTAAGTCGCGCCAGTGCAGATCAACATTACACCATCAAACAGTAAGGGCTATGCGGAAATGGTGAGCTTTGCAAACTTTGTAAACGAACAAAGAGTGACACATTGTGCGGCGCGCTTTGCGCGCCACAGTGATTTTTTTTGCACTAGGCCATGCCTCTAACTTGGCCTAAAACATAACTATACACCTAATCCCACCCATTCCCCATATGCCCCCACATAGTAATTATTCTCCTTTCAAGCCACCGCACAATATTTATGCCCACATTGTGCCACCAGTAATATGCCCACATTGTGCAACCCAGTAATATACCCACATTGTGCCACCCATAATATGCCCACATTGTTGTCCAACACATTCCCGCGACAGATGGCAGGAGATCGGTGAGACTGGCAACACATGGTTTTATCTGACAGGTTTTTCTTGTGGATTAATAGGCATCTGTGTTGTTTCTGGTAATGGCCACACCCCTTGCTGGTGTTGCTTATGTGGTAATTTAACCTTCCTTATTTATTGTTGCTGTGCGGTTTATAGCTTCAGTTTCAGTTGTGGATAGCTGGTGTGTGGATCTCAGCGGACTTCCTGGTGCTTCCATAGCCCCTTTGAAGTTAAGTGTTTTCCTTTCCCTTTTTGTATTTTGTTTGGGTTCTGTGTTTTGCATTTGCCTATTGTTTGAATTAGGTCTGCAGGAGACTCCTGTTTGTCCTTCTTTTTGGAGGAACAGGTATTCTCATCCCTGCCATTAGTACCAGGGTCCTATAGGGCTAGATAGGACTCTAGGTATTCCTGCGTATGAACACAACTACCCCTGGGGTCTGTTCATACTGGTGGTCAGTCAGGATTTTGGTTAGGGTTTTACTAGGAGGTGTCCGTCTTCCTTCCCTAGTTCTCAGGCCTGATTCCCTGTTACCCTCTTCCCTCTTATGCTTGGTGTGGTGTTTCCCTCCCACAAAAAAGCGCGACAATTGTGCCACCCAGTACTATGCCCACATTGTGCCACCCAGTACTATGCCCACATTGTGCCTCCAGTAATATGTCCACAATGTGCCACCAAGTAATATGCCCACACTGTGCCACCCAGTAAAATGCCCATAGTTTGCCCCCAGAACTATGCCCACATTGTGTCCCCCAGTAATATGCCCACATTGTGCCCCCTAGTAATATGCCCATATTGTGCCACCCAGTAATATGCTCACATTGTGCCCCCCAGTAATATGCCCACATTGTGCCCCCCAATATGCCCAAATTCTGCCCCCCAGTAATATGCCAACATTGTTCCCCTCAGTAAGGTGCCCCCCCAGTAACATGCCTACATTGTGCCCCCAGTAATATGCCCACATTGTGCCCCCAGTAATATGGCCACATTGTGTCCCCCAGCAATATGCCCACATTGTGCGCCTCACAGAATGTAAAAAAATAAACACCACATACTTACCTTCTTCTTAGCAGCAGGACATCGGCTGCTCTAGTCTGTGAAGGAGGTGGAGCCAAGGCTGTCAGCAGGCCCCATCCCCCAAACAGACAAGAGTGGCGAAGGAATGGAATGCTGAAGTAGGGAGCCGATGCTGGCTCGCTGCTTCATTATGGCAACTGTCTCTGCTTCCTGGATGCTGGTTAGTTACTATTTTGAGGATAGGACCTTCTTCAGGGATTCTTTATGGCAGAGAGTAAATCAATTAATCACTAGTGATGAGCGGCAGGGGCAATATTCGAATTTGCGATATTTAGCGAATATTTTGGCGAATATTCGCCATATATTCGAAAATTCGCAAATTCGTAATCTCCAGACATTATTTTCTTTTTAAATACCTTTTAAATACCAGCTTATGCGAATATGTATGCTAATTTATGCGATTTTTTATGCAAATGTATCCTAATTTATGATGCGGATTTTCGCAAACAAGAAAATAATGACATTATTTTCTGGCTTGCAAAAATTTGCATATAAAAAATTTGCATAAAACGAATATTCGCGAATATATTTAGCGATATTCTAAATATTCGCGAAATTCTCGAAATGCTGATATTCGAGATTAAAATTCGCAATTCAAAAATTTGTGATCAACACTATTAATCACCACCTGATATGCAAAGTAGAAATTCGTCTTGATATGGGTATACTGCAAATAAACAGTAGTACAGTACATGTAGCACATGTAGAGAGCAGTAAAGTACATCTACTGCACTGTACTGTACCTCAGAGAGGCACTACTAGACATCCAACTAGTGCATGCATTTCACTAAAGCAGTACACATTGATAGGCTCAACCATATATACATAAAACATGTACATATATGGTAAAACATACAATGCAACAGCACTCTGCAAACCAAATATAGTACAAGAAAGTATTCTAATGCTATGCGTATTTTGCAAATGAGATGCTTGGCAAATACATTTTGTACAAAATTATTTGGGCCCGTCTGCCACACGTCAAGGCGTTCTCTGTAAGACGGGAACCTAACACTGAATTCTACCTGTTATGTGCCATGACGGCTACCATAAAATTCAGGGAGTGTAGTTCCACATGCATGCTGGGCCCACCTTAATTTTAGTCATTTTTGGTGCCAAAATATATATATATATATATATATATATATATATAGTATATAAGTGTGTGTGTGTGTGTGTGTATATATATATATATATATAAATAGTCCAGATATATGAACAGCATTCCGGCTGTTATATATAAAATATAACGCTAGGCAGCACTGCAGACAAAGCAAAGAGATGGAGTGCCAGCGGTTGTGGAAGCAATTCACTAAACATATATAAAACAAGGAAATTCCACAGAGCTTTCAACAAAAACGTGCAAATTTATTTCACCAGATGCGATGTTTCGGTTCTCTCAATGGAACTTTGAAAAAGGTTCCACCATCAACCTTGAAAAAGGTTCCACCGAGAGAACCGAAACATTGCATCAGGTGGAATAAATATACAGGTTTTTGTTGGAAGTGCCGTAGAATTTCCTTGTTATATATATATAAAATATAAGTGTATATATATTTATTTTTTATTTTTTTTGCGGTTGGTATATCATATCATCTTAATATATACTTTCCTATATATAACCATTATAATAGTGAAAACAGTTTTGCAAAACCAAATGTGAAAAATTAACTGAAAGGTGGCATGAAGCAGGATGTGCTCAACCCCAAAATGCAGTTGTGCATATATATACAGGGGAGCAAATCCTTCACTTGTGGCCCATTGCTAATGGCGATCCCCAGCAAAAATGCATACAGTGGAGGATGCCCGCAGCGGACCACAAGTACCACAATAGACATCCTACACAAGATGGCAATTGTGTGGATGTGATAAATAATATAACAATATAGCAATAACAAATGACAAGACAGGTGCCCACTGCGGTCTTAATAAGCCCTGAAACTGGGGCCACAAGTGCAGGATCTGCTCCCCTGTATATATATGCACGCCTGCATTTTTGGGTTGAGCACATCCTGCTTCATGCCACCTTTCAGTTGTTTTGTATATATAATTTTTTGGAGGTTTATAAACTCCTATGTAAATGTAGCCTGTTTTCCATCCACCGGCTACATTTAGGTGCACCTGTGAGACCTGGGCCATATCAGTCAGTCTTGGGTGGGGCTCACATCCTCCTCCCCCCTCCCGTTGCAGGCATGGTAACATGCTGGAGGTAACTGAGGAGTTTGCTGCAAGTCGGCCTTTACATTCCTATAATTTAGCCCACTGGCCCTGGTATTGCCCATACGGCACAGGTAGGTGAGTGTTAGGTCCCGAGCTACTTGAGAAACCTTGGCGTGGTGCTCTGGCTTAGACATGTCCTCCACAGCAGGACATGTTGACTAATCTCTCAATTTTAACATCAGTTGGAGGGCTTAGTAAGACCGCAGTGTGAACCAGTCTTGTCATTTGTTATTGCTGAAACCAAATGTGACCTTTACTTTGCATGATAGTTTTAGAATAGTTTAAATTGAAGTCAGAAAGAATGGAAGGTCACATATGTGTGACTTTATAAAGCAGGTTCACAGCTCGGCAGCATTGCTACATTTTGTATTTGTAATTATAATTTCGCTTATTTATTGTATCTTCTGTCTGTGCAAAGCAGCACAGAAAATATTGAAATGATTTGCTCAGGGTAACATATTTTTAAATAAATGTATAAATTGCATTATAATGAAGTGACCTCATGATGTGTGACACAGAGCTGAATTCATTTCACTATATTTCAGGTTATGTAGATTAATGAAACAATGTTTATCATATTGCTGTAAAAATTATAAACTCGTATAAATGTCAAATCTTCAGCACTATGTGCTGCAAGCTATAAGGATATTATTACACTTCTTATTAAAACGAAAATTGCTGAGACTTTTTATTAAACAGTTCCTAAATTGGATTTTAATACAACTGCTAGAGTTCTGTATTTCAGTGTCGGTTGTTAAAAATGCTGCCATGATTATGCACATTACAATGTCCTTCCTGAATTAGAATAGCACTTTCCAAAAACCACAAGTTATTACAAGTATAAATATAGCACCAAAGTAGAATAACGGAACAAAAACTAGTTTGTAACATCATGCATACAGCCATGCAATCTCCATAGACAAATATTAGCAGTAGAATGGGTAACAGTAAAGAAATGCCTCCCGTGTCCCCAGAGGGCAGATATTGGGGGAAGGAAGGATCCAGCATGTTTGATTTCAATATACTCCTTCTGTGCCCCTGCTTGCATCCACTTAGTTTCTCTGGAGTGGAATGAAGTTTCTTCTCATCATTAAAAAGTTATAATAAATTTGGAAGTAACAGCCATTAGTCCAAGGTAGCATGTAACACTAGTAATTAGTAACCTGTAAGTGTGTTATTTAGATCTAGATACTTCTAGGAGTCGCAACAGCTCACCCATGAGGCTGGAGGCCACCAAGCTGCAAAATACGACCAGTAAATACTGATCCATATTGCCAGAGTATCCAATGTAAAAAATAAAAGAACTGGTCATTAGGTGTTTCATAGGTTAGGTTTTCATAGCTAACCAGCCACACGCAAGCTTAAGTGTCAGCTAAGAGTCGGTTGACACCATTTTTATACAAAAAATCATGGTGTTACTCCCACTCTCCCACTAATCTCATAACCATATGCTATTACTTAATTTACTGGGAAAGCCTGTGGGGCATAAAGGGATGAAGGCCCACCTGGGTTATTGATGGCATATCGCTAGGTGCCATCTACATGCGGGTCCAGAACAGGGACACTAAAGTGAAGGAAAGCACACCACACATGCGCACCATGTTCTCCATTCGCTGGACTATTTTTGGAACTCCAATAGTGGTGAAAAGATAGTGGCTGTGCATGCCCAGCCACTCTCTGTTCATTTTGGGAGCCTATTCTGGAGATAGGGGTAGGTCCTTGACTTCTGACTTGCATCAATATCCCAGAGGGACAACCCTTTTAACTTTTGGCTGTTATGTGGTGGTTTTTAGCAGCAATTTTTGCAGTGGTTTTTATGCATTTTGTAATAATAACAACAATTTTTTTTTTCTCTAATTTAGAAAAAAAGCCATCAAAAAGTGCAACCAAAACTGAAGCAAAACTGCTTTAACACCATGACCAAAACATTTCTGAGCTCACCAGCTGATGAACATACACAGCTTTACTCATTATATACATGTGACTCCTTGGTATAATTTCCATGCTTCTGTTCTGTTATAGGGAGAGAAAAACAAAATGAATGGCAGTGCTGGATCCATCATATAATGGACACCAATGCCTCCTGATGGTTCTGTACCCAAATCAAATTTCTTGGCTGAATTAGGGAAATCAGACCCAAACAAATTTTCCTTATCTCTACATGGATACAAAATATATATCTCACTTGGCTTGATAATGGCTCTGTGAGAGAGCTGAAACGTTGCCTGTATCAACATGTGTTGAATAAATATCACATTTTGTTCACTTTTTTTTTATCCAAGGAGTGCTGCGTTATATTTATTTGGATTGTGTTTGGACCCCAGGACCAAGGGGATAATGCTGGCACCTGAACTACCTGAAGCTAGGAGTGCTGCCCTGTGATTTTATGGATATATATATATATATATATATATATATGTTTTTTTTTGCGAGGAACAATAAAGTTTATATAAAATTATCGTCATCATGTACAACATAGACTGAAGCCTACAGTTATATACATCAAACATGTAATCTAAAGAAACCATGATGTACACAAGTTACTTGAGTTGCACAAACTGGCTCTGAAATATATAGAAAATTGAATGCATTTTAGAGAAATTAAAGGTTTCAACCTTTTTCTTGGTCTTTTCTAAATGTTTCTCAACAGTCAGCCTACCAATGAAGGAAAAGAAATGAAAAATGAGAGCAGAAATTGAGAAATAGCCACTTGATACAACAATTTGTCATGTTTTGACAGCTCTGCCTTCCGGCAAAATAGTCTATTATGGAGAATAAGTTATGAAATACAATGCGTAGAACATAAAAAGCCCCATAGAGTTACCCCTCCAGGAAGATGATATATGTTGTTCTCCTGATAGTATATGATTGAATCTGAGTGTTTACAGAATACAATCATGTAACACGAAAATCAAGAACTATGAAAAGCATCTGAACTGGCAGACTCTAAAGTTTGAAATTATGAGAAAACTCAACATGGAGTTAAAGAGGATATCTGAATTTTATTGGGTTTACCTTTGGTCAACCTTTCCAGATTGTTAACCAGTTACCTAATGTAACGTTATTGGAAATCCTGTAGGCATTTCAAATAGCTTCGGGAATCACTGCTAATGTGCTAACTATCTACAGTTTATAATCTCTCAATGGTGTTATATTTTACTATAGTCTTCTGAACTTACATTGGATTTCGTCAGCTCTGTATATTTTTATTGGATCATTCACACTGGTAAATTACAATTATGTAATTATACTAGGTTGAGTTAAATGTTCAGCAATCAGCAACTTTTTATTTTTGAGCAACATTTAAGTTTTGTATTTATTTTTTGCTGTTATTGTCTTTTTTTATTTATTGTAACGAAAGCACTTGAGTGCAGTCTGTTATTTTATAATCTGTTATTTTAGTTGCCACTAAGCACCAACATATTCTTCAGCATAATATAGTGGTCAACATCATACACATAATTTCTAGTGTTGGGCAAGCATGCTCTTCCAAACACCATTTTGACTCGAGCATCATGATGCTCGGCACATCGCGGTGTTCGGCCGTGCTCGAGCGAGATGTTCGAGTCTCCTCCCCGCATGTTTGTTGGCTGCTATGCAGCCAATAAACATGCGGGGAAGTACTGGCACTCACTGTAATGCCGTAGCCATGTTGGTTACTGGCATTAAAGCGATTGACTGGCCGAAACGTGTCATCGGGTGCTATATAGCACCAGATGACACGTGGTTTAGCTCAGTCTTAGTCAGGGCGAGCTGCAGCAGAAGGGACAGATAGGGTTAGGGGCAGGAATTTTTTTTTTTAAGGCAGGGTTTAGTCTTGAAAGGTGTTAGATGACCAAAAGTCCTTTTAAGGACTATTGTTTTATCTGGCTGCAAAATATATTAAAACAACAGCTGATCTCAGGGAGACCAGCCACAAAAACACTGCGGAGCCTCAGTTAAGAGTCTCAACACAACAATCCAAAGTGCAAAGCTCCCTGGGAAACAGTAATATGCAAAATAAATGTTGAGCCCCAGTATTGGGTCTACAACACAATGAAAGCCAGATATCCATCAAAGGAAGGAAAACCGGTGCAAAGGGGTGTCTCCATTACAGAGATCGCCAAATCCACCATATTAAGTGGCCCCTATGTCAAGATCCCACTTTTTTACAAGCTTTAAGGATGTGATGGGGAAAACCTAAGCCAGTTATCCATCCACAGACAGCTGTTTCGGGGTGTTGCCCCTCATCAGTGTGGAGTAGGATTTTGGCTAACAGGGAGCAATGCCTTGGAGACTACTCAAACAAAACAGCTGATCTCAGGGAGAACAGCCACAAAAACACTGCGGAGCCTCAGTTAAGAGCCTCAACACAGCAATCCAAAGTGCAAAGCTCCCTGGGAAACAGTAATATGCAAAATAAATGTGGAGCCCCAGTATTGGGTCTACAACACAATGAAAGCCAGATATCCCTCAAAGGAGGGAAAACCGGTGCAAAGGGGTACAATATATATTATTAGTGCAACCTGCGCTAAATTGCGTGAAATTGTTTGGCTGCTGCTGACAGTGACACAACCTTTGCTACATCTGTTGTGTTATATTTGCGCATTCCTAAATATCTGTGACATTCAGCTCAATTGTTTGGCCGCTGCTGACAGTGAAATTACCTGCCGTACATCTCCTGTATAACGTTTGCACATCCTAAATATCTGTGACATTAAGTTAAATTTTTTCGCCGCTGGTGACAGCGACATTACCTGCGCTACATCTCCTAAATAACATTTGCGCATTCTAAATATCTGTGACATTCAGTAAAACATTTTCGCCGCTGGTGACAGCAACATTACGTCTGCTACATCTCCTGTATAACATTTGCGCTAGAGATGAGCGAACACCTGGATGTTCGGGTTCGAGAGGTTCGGCCGAACTTCCGGAAAATGTCCGGGTTCGTGATCCGAACTCAACCCGAACTTCATCCCGAACCCGAACCCCATAGAAGTCAATGGGGACCCGAACTTTTGGGCACTAAAAAGGCTGTAAAAGACACCCAGAGGGATAATATACCGCAATAAACGCATTGCGATTACAACTTTGAGCTAACGATCACCATGGGAACGCCTCCTCCAGTAGAATGTACTGTCGGATCTGAGAATTAAGTTGAAATCGCAATGCGATTCTTATATATTTGCTTAATCGCATTGCGATTTCAACTTAGCATTGCTAAATAATTCCATCCATATCGTTAACTTACTGATTCAGTAAGTTAACGAATATGGATGGAATTATTTAGCAATGCTAAGTTGAAACGGCAATGCGATTAAGCAGATATATAATAATCGCATTGCGATTTCAACTTAATTCTCACATCCGACAGTACATTCTACTGGAGGAGGCGTTCCCATGGTGATCGGTAGCTCAAAGTTGTAATCGCAATGCGATTAAGCAAATACATAAGAATCGCATTGCGATTCCAACTTTTAGTACTCAACTTTTAAAATCGTACACCACTTTAAGTTCCAAAGTTGCAATCGCGTTCGAATAGAACTTAAAGCTGTCTCTTAGTCAGTATTAGTATTGGTGTGCTGTAATAGAAGTTACATTCAGACGCAAATATAACTTAGAGCAATACAGTCAACTTTACACTGTTAGTTTTATTATCGCGATAATACAACTATTCAAGAATCGTGTACGTGCGTCTGTACGTGTGTGCGTTACCTCGGACACTATTCTATTTTGCCAGCCACAGCTGAAACCACTGATTTATGGTATTGCTATTTTGGCAATTGAATTTAACCCCAGAAAATAATCTATCCTTTGCCAGACAGCAGACAGTATTATACTTGTCTAGCCAAAGCTGGAACACCAGATTTAGGGGATTGGTATTTGGACAATTGTATTTAACCCCTTAATAAAATATAGAAATTTCTTTCCTGAGTTTCTAGGGGTGACAATTAGCACAGCCAAGCCCCTGATGTAGGATATAGCAAAAAAAAAAAAATAGTATTGATGGATTGATGGACTTGGTGGCAGCTTCTTCTGGCGCACCACAAGTCACAGAATGGCCGTCGATCAACCCAGAAAATAAGTGACAGAAAAACGCTCTGTGCAGCCTAAAAACCAGCGAGCAAGTAACTAGCAGAAGTTCACTGATTCTCAGCTGTAAATTGATCCGTTCATTAGGTGCTGTTGCTGACTTTAACCTGCCTAATCTCGCCCTGACAGAAGCTGAGTCCTCTCCCTACACTAATCAGAGCAGTGTGACGTGCGGTGCTACGTGACTCCAGCTTAAATAGAGGCTGGGTCACATGCTGCACTTGGCCAATCACAGCCCTTCAGAAAGCGGGAAGTAATCGACGAACACCGAACCCGAACCCGAACTTTTTTGAAAATGTCCGGGTTCGGGTCCGGGTCCCGGACACCCCAAAATTCGGTACGAACCCGAACGATGCTCGAACTGTTCGCTCAACACTAATTTGCGCATCCTAAATATCTGTGACATTCAGTTTTATTTTTTCGCCGCTGGTTACAGTGACATTACCTGCGCTACATCTCCTGTATAACATTCTTGCATCCTAAATATCTGTGACATTCAGCATAATTTTTTCTTAGCTGCTGGTGACAGCGACATTACCTGCGCCACATCTACTGTATAACGTTTGTGCATCCTAAATATCTGTGATATTCAGTTTAATTTTTTCGCCGCTGGTGACAGCAACATTACCTGCGCTACATCTCCTGTATAACGTTTGTGCATCCTAAATATCTGTGACATTCATATTCATTTTCTAATAATAGAATATAGAGCTATATATTTTTTAGAATATTCGTCATTTTTTCCAATTTAATGTGAACAGTCATTGGCCCAAAAGTAGGGAGAAATCATGACTTCAGATGGAAAAAAAATGAAAAATATTATAAAAAAATGAATATATAGCACTATATTAAATATAGTGCTATATAGTAGTTTTTTAGCATATTCATCATTGCTGAATATTCTAAGAAAACGAATAATAGTTTTTTAGAATATTCGTCATTTTTTTCCATCTGAAGTCATGATTTCTCCCTGCTTAAGTTGCTTTTGGGCCAATGACTGTTCAGATTAAATTGGAAAAAATGCCAAATATTCTAAAAAACGAATATATAACACTACATTCTATAGGGCTTTAGAATATTCGCATTACGCGAATTTTACATTGCCGATTTCTCGCAATCGATAGAATAATCTCAAATATGAATATTCGCGACTATATGACAAATAACGAATATACGTGAAATATCGCAAATTCGAATATTGCCCCTGCCGCTCATCACTAATCAATATCAGACCGGCGGGGGTGCCAGATCAGCTGTTTGAAGAGAGGACAGCACTCATATGAGAGTTGCTTTCTCTGCTCTGTTCACCTGCAATTGCAGTGGTGAGCAGGTAAACAGAGCAGAGAAGGCAGTGCTCGTACGGACAGCGGACAACCCCTTTAAAGACAAACTTGGAAAACATTATATACAGCGCTACAGAACATACAGGGTGATACAGCCCCACATTCCTCTTAGATCCAGTGATGTCCCCTCTGATGTAGATATTCTCTTTCCTCATCTTCTCCTTCAGACCAGACTGCCATGGTGACTTCTTTCATCTCTGCAGAGTTTAACAAACAGACATTAGTGATGATAGAGGCCCGAACACATTGCTATATTCATGTGCTCGGTCGAGCACCTGAGTATATTGGAAGTCAATGCAAGACAACCAGTCACCCCCTGCTCTGAAGAGGGGAGGGTGCCTGGTCCATTGGAAAAGGTCAGAAAGTGACAGAAACACCACCGAAATGGATTGGGAACAGCATGAGGACGATGTCTGGATGCATCTTGGACTCCCAGATCGCTACGGTGAACTATGTTGTCCGACTTGTACGCCCCTTTTACAGACTGAAAAAAAATACGCACAAAACCCACCCAAAAAAAAAATCTATTTCACAGGAAAAATTGTTAGGAAACATTCTTTCCTATATATTCAATTGTATATAAAGAGCAAGTGCTGCCAAA
Source organism: Bufotes viridis (assembly GCA_033119425.1). Taxonomy (NCBI): domain Eukaryota; kingdom Metazoa; phylum Chordata; class Amphibia; order Anura; family Bufonidae; genus Bufotes; species Bufotes viridis. The sequence continues at coordinate 61,662,506 of CM065591.1, read as the reverse complement.
AATTGCAAGCGAGAGGGACTCTGAAACAGCCTGTATATCACATAAAGGAGGGCCTCATTTACATTGTGGTACAATTGTTCAGCTAGTAGGACTCCTACACTCATAAAGCCTATGCACTAACTGAAAGGGCTGCCAAAAATTACAGGGAACTACAATACACCCTTTATTACACATAAAAGAGGGCATCGTACACACCCTTGAAAAATTATGATTGGTGGCCTGCTGGTGACCCTCAAAAACATTTGGAGCAAGGGCCTGCTGGTGCCCCTTTAAAACATTACAGGCGAGGGCCTGCTGCTGAGCTGACCATATAAAACATTATATGCGAGTGCCTGCTGGTGAGCTGATGCTCTAAAACTTTATATGCTAGTGCCTGCAGGTGAGCTGATGCTCTAAAACCTTAAATGTGAGTGCAGGCTGTTCAAATGACGTTCTAAAACATTATATGCGAGTGCATGCTGTACAGCTGACACTCTAAAACATTATATGTGAGTGCATGCTGTTCAGCTGACCCTATAAAAAATATTTGAGTTGTGGGCCTGCAGTTGAGCTGACCCTATAAAAAAAAGTTAGAGTGGGGAGAATATATGCAATCTGGATGAGGAGGAAGAGGAGAAAACAAGATTCAACCATATACTCTTTTTTTGTGTTGGAAAAGGTACATGGGAATGCTCTACAGTAGATTGAGTATATTATAAATGATAGATTGAAATTGCTTTTATGTTCATCATCAGCTCAGCTCTCCTCCGGGGGAGTTGAAAAGTCAGGGGCAATGCAGGCCTTGTTCTTTTTTTATCTGAGTCAACCTGTCAGCATTGCCAGTGGACAAGCGGATATGCTTATCTGTTATTATGTCACCAGCAGCACTAGACAAAACGCTGGGGGCAACACCTCCAAGGCGTAGAGCACAAGTTCATGCTAGAGCTTGGATACCCAGTAGTTGTAAGGCACTGAGGGATCATTTAGGATGCTGACACGGTCTGCGTGTCTCATCATCATCCACCTTGTGAACAAATGATTGCTGTTCACCACCGTCATCTTCTTGAGACTGTGAAGGCTCAAGAGGTTGGGAATCAGGGCACAATATCTCAGGTCCCTCTTCAAGCGTGCTGGGCGAAAAGTCCAAATCTAATAGTGGAGCTGGAAAGAGCTCCTCTCAGTATCCGAGTATGGGATCACTCATTTGGCAAGCCTTTCCGTGGTGGGAGGAAGGTTGATCAGAGTGAGGATTAGGTTGACTACACTCATGGCTACAGAGACTGGACGAGAGGGTGGTGCTTAACTGACTGGAAGCATTATCCTCAGCAATCCAACTGACCAACTGTTCGCACTGGCCCAACTTGGACAGTGTTGTCCTGTGCCGCCCAGCTAATTTGGATAGGAAGCTGGGTACGGTGGATGTTTTTTTTTTCTGGTGCACTGGCAGCAGGCACAGTTTCATTGCGCCCAGGGCCACAGCCTCTGCGCCATCAGCATCACGCCCACCTCCCCGTCCCCTAGTGCTCGCCTTCTTCATATTAATAGTTTTGTCACTAGATGTGGCGCAGTTTTTTTACTGTCCGCTTAAGACACCGTTTTCGGATGCAGGACAGTATATGTCACAGAAACCCACAGAATATGGACACTATATTAGGCCCAGATTATTGGAGTTTGTAATACTGACACTGTTTGTGGATGTTCTACACTATTGGTTACAGAACACCACAGATTATGGACACTAGATGTGGCCCAGATTATTAGAATTTGTAATGCAGACACTGTTTGCAGATGTTGTTCAGTATTTTTTAGCCAAAGCCACACAAATATCGACACTAGATGTGACCCAGATTATTAGAATTTGTAATTCAGACACTGTTTGCAGATGTTTTACACTATTGGTTACAGAACACCACAGATTGTGGACACTAGATGTGGCCCAGATTATTGGAATTTGTAATACAGACACTGTTTGCAGATGTTCTATACTATTGGTTACAGATAACCACAGATTATGGACACTAGATATGGCCCAGATTATTGGAATTTGTAATACAGGCACTGTTTGAAGATGTTCTACACTATTGGTTACAGAACACCACAGATTATGGACACTAGATATGGCCCAGATTATTAAAGACACAGTCTGTGGATGATGTACAGTATATGTCACTAATAGGTATAAAATAAAAATATCTTGCTGCTGTCAAACACACACAGTACTTCACACCAAATGCCACAGTGGGCGTAACCTATTTATCTCCCAAAAAAAAAAAAAAAATTGTTCTAAAAACCGTATCTTTATTGATATGCTCTGACATCTTCTGAGCTTCACACACAGTGGCGTACACACAATCCATGGGGCCCCAGTGCGAAACTGATCCATGGGGCCCCCTTCCCTGTCGCCAACCCCCATCCACCCCACACCAACCCGCCGCTGCCCGCCCCCCCCAATAAAGGGGCTGCAAGCCGGGGGGGTGAGTGAAGGGGCTGCACACATGGGGGGTGAAAAAAGGGGCTGCACAAAAGGGGCGGTGAATAAAGGGGCTGCAGGAAGAGGCTGCACATGGGGGGGGGGTGAGTGAATGGGCTGCACACGGGGGGGTGAGTGAATGGGCTGCACACAGAGGGGGGGGTGAGTGAATGGGCTGCACACAGGGGGTGAATGAAGGGGCTGCACACAGGGGGTGAATGAAGGGGCTGCACATGGGGGGTGAATGAAGTTGCTGCACATGGGGGTGAATGAAGGTGCTGCACACAGGAAGGTGAAGGGGCTGCACACAGGGGGGTGAATGAAGGTGCTGCACACAGGGAGGGGGTGAATGAAGGGGCTGCACATGGGGGTGAATGAAGGGGCTGCACATGGGGGGTGAATGAAGGGGCTGCACATGGGGGTGAATGAAGGTGCTGCACACAGGAAGGTGAAGGTGCTGCACACAGGGGGAGGTGAATGAAGGGGCTGCATACAGGGGAGTGAAGATAGCTGCAGATAGGGGGGAAGGGCTTCCACAGAGAGGGGGTATGGAGCAGGCTGGCAGCACACAAGGACATACAAATACTTTGATGCCTCCTCCCTCTCCCTCCCTTTGGCTTACCTTGTTGCTGGACCAGAGAGGGGAGGGAGACAATTCCGGACCCACGTTTCCTCCTGCTGCAACGTCACCGCCACCAGCAGGAGAGAGAGGGGGGCGGGCACCAGAGGCTGTGTGAGAGAAGAGAGGGGGGCGGGCATCAGAGGCTGTGTGAGAGAAGAGAGGGGGGCGGGCACCAGAGGCTGTGTGAGAGAAGAGAGGGGGGCGGGCACCAGAGGCTGTGTGAGAGAAGAGACGGGGGCGGGCACCAGAGGCTGTGTGAGAGAAGAGAGGGGGGCGGGCACCAGAGGCTGTGTGACCCACGTTTCCTCCTGCTGCACCGTCACTGCCACCAGCAAAAAGGTTTGTGGCCGTGCTAACTTCCTGCTGGTGGCGCCTCCCAGCGGGCCCTCCGCAAGTTTGCTCCGTCCCGCCGCGAAAGATATACCACACGGCAGTGACGGCACAACTGCACTGCAGGGGCCCGGGTGGGCCTGTATGTACGCCACTGTTCACACATATATTTAAAACCCTGGTAATGCCTCCACATAATGATCATATGTAACTCCAAGGGTGGGAGATGTGCACTGTCTCCCAGCTTGGTAGGCTAAATGTGATGGAGGGCTCCACTATGCAGAGAGCAACATACCATAGAATATGCTCTCTGCATAGTGGAGCCCTCCATCACATTTAGCCTACCAAGCTGGGAGACAGTGCACATCTGTAAACCTACAAAACCTCATGCAAAGGAATATATATATATATAACATGGCAGTACCTAACCACATTGAAAACACAAAACAAACTCCCATGTCTCATGAAAAAATATCAAATTTTATTATGTCACAATTCATATTAATATATAAAAAATTATTTTTGGGTCTATAGAGAAAGACAGAATAGAATACAAGACACCCTGATACAGATGAGATATAACAGTAGAGCAATGGTATGGGGCAATATACATCCAATGTAGGTCCTGGATCTTTATATCCAAATAGGACTCAAATTGAGGAACAATCACATAATCTTATGAGGAGACTTGTGGATAGGGGTTACCACCCTAGGGTTATCAAGGAAGGATATAACAGAGCAAAGGATGTATCAAGGGATACCCTATTGACGAGGAGGAACCTGACCAGGGAGGATGACCGGACAGTGAGGTTCATCACCCCTTTCAATGAAGACTGGCGATGGATTAAAAACATCTTATGCAAGCACTGGTCAGTGCTGCACACTGACAGAGATTTACATACCATTTTAACTCCTTATCCGAGGATAACATGGAAAAGATCCCGCACACTACGAGACATACTGACTAGGAGCCACTATGTGGCCAATGTACCGAGAGGTATTTTTGGGAGCAAAGGACCCATGTGGGGATCCTATGCATGTGGCAGGTGTGCTGCGTGCTCCTATATGTCACGTTCCACCACATTTAGTAATTCTCTTGGAGACAAAGAATTTAAAATAGTACACCATATTACGTGTAATACTGAAGCAGTGATTTATTGGCTGACCTGCCCCTGCAAGATGATCTACGTGGGCATGACAAAGAGGGCCTTAAAGGTACATGTATTAGAACATGCCGGTCGTATTCGTGCGGCAGCGGAGGCAGAGGTAGAAGTGTGGGACCAATTAGAGTCAGTACCGCGCCACTTTTGGCGGTTCCACAATTGTGATCCGTCATTGATGTCTGTTAAGGGCATCGATAGAGTGAGGTTGGGCATCAGGGGAGGAGATATCAAGCGCGCCTTGTTACGTATAGAAACCAAATGGATTGCAATACTCAATACGGTAGTCCCGGAGGGACTAAATGAGTCCAATAGCTTCAAACCCTTTTTGTGACGTGAATTTTAATTTCCGGGGTGTATCGAGTTTTTAATTTTTTGTATGTTATCTTTCTAGTTTTCGACTTACGTCTCTTTGGATTTTCGTATCTGTGGGTGTGGTGGTTTCGTGAAGATGCCAGAAGATACACTGCAATTTCAGGTGGAGAAGAGGTGGATCCTATGCGTTCGGGACCAATTAAGGACTGCGATTTGTTTCATAATACATTTTGAAATGTCATGTTATTCCATGCAATAGTTTAATTTTGTATTATCTTCTTTTTTTTTTTCTTCCTCTCTTTCTTTTTCACTTTTTGTGTCATTATATGTTGTCACAGTACTATCAAATTTTCACTTAAGTAAACAATTTTTGTACACAGAATCATAGTTTTAATTAATTTATCCTTATATTGATATTTGTACACTTTACACATGGGGGGTTTTTTAATATATATTTTTATGCACTAAGTAATCCTTATATATTTTGTGCATCGTTCTATTGATATCAACGTACTTTACACATGTGTTTTTTTTTACACATCTTTATGCATTTTTCACCTTGATTTTTGGTTTTTTAGTCTTATTTATAAAGAGAGGAATAGGGTATATGATTATGAATTTTCTATGTATTTTTTATGTATTTTTATTTATTATTTTATATGATTATGAAGGTTTTTGACTTTTGATTCTATTTTTGATTTTGATTTTACGTTTGTTGAGTTGAATATTATTTGTATATGTATTAATTTGTATATTTTGTATTTTTTGTGGGAACATTATGGGTTAGATTTATATGGTTTATAATGTATTAATTATTTAATTGGGATGGCTTTTGAATTGATAATTATGGTGATCTATATAATTTTTGGAAGTATAGCATTCTGGATTGTCGATTGTATTGTAGTCTTTCAAGATATACATGTGGTCCCTGGACGCATAGATTATTATCATTATTAATTTTGAGTATTCTCGGTTTTTGTATAATTTTCTGGAAACACTGATTTTCTCCTCTTCTCCCCCTTTATATTACTTATACTATTTATATTATTATAATCAATTATATTATGCGATAGTTATTGCGATCAATCATGTTATGCATAATTCTGAAATGGATTTAAAATGTTGATCGTTTTCCCAGTTTATATAATTATTATGTGATAACCTTAGGATTTGTTTGAGTCTGGGGGCACGATCAATTGTATAATACTTTCTGTGCATACCTTGATTGATCATGTTTTTTGACACTCATTGAAGTATATCGGACTTACGTGTGTTATTTTTTTGACATCTAGCATTGAGTGTCAGATCATGTGATTGGTCATGTGCGGCTCACGTGACGGGCGGTGACGCGACCGAGCTCATGCGCTGGCCGGCTTCCTCCGGATGTGCTCGTTATGATCATCATGCTGCGCTGACATGCGCAGACGATTGATCGAGACGCACTGATGGATGAAGTCGGCCATCATGGCTGGGTTGCGCCGAGATATCCGATCCCGTCATGTGGCTGCGACTGACCACTAGCAATATCAGCAGGTGACGATTAGCATTATGGTCATTACTATAATTGGTTATTCACCTCCCACCCATGGTATATATACCCCGGTCTCTTGCTTTTATCCTCACCTCCTGATGAAGCTTGGACGGTGAAACACGTGTAGGGGTGTTTTCTGTGCAGTTTGAGCGGTCGGTGTTTGGGTGCAATATGGGTATGTGTTATCTTTATTTCTACCAGCATTATTGATGTGTATGGTTTATTTGCATATTTTCACATGCCATATTTCAGTGTAGGGATCCACTTATTTGGGTCTACCTCCTAGTTGTACTGACTGGCGGTAGGCTCAGATAGTGGGACGGGGGTAATGCATGTATGAGCCATATTTGGGGGGACACAGTTTTGTATATGGTAGTGATTATTTACCCCTGCGTCTAACATCCTATTACTTTTGGTTCAATTGTATCCTTGCATGCACCAGCCCCTAGGGATATATATATGTATATCTTTCCAATTTGAGTCCTATTTGGATTTAAAGATATTGCCCCATACCATTGCTCTACTGTTATATCTCATCTGTATCAGGGTGTCTTGTATTCTATTCTGTCTTTCTCTATAGACCCAAAAATAATTTTTTATATATTAATATGAATTGTGACATAATAAAATTTGATATTTTTTCATGAGACATGGGAGTTTGTTTTGTGTAGACAGTGCACATCTCCCACCCTTGGAGTTACATATGATCATTATGTGGAGGCATTACCAGGGTTTTAAATATATGTGTGAAGCTCAGAAGATGTCAGAGCATTTTTAAGAGAGTCAATAAAGATACGGTTTTTAGAACAATTTTTTATTTTAATTTTTTTTTGGGAGATAAATAGGTTACGCCCACTGTGGCATTTGGTGTGAAGTAAAAGTTATTAAACCTGATCCCCCAAAATTAGTCCGCTAGTTTGGGAGTAAACACACACAGTAGTCATTAAAAGTACTTTGGGTTCATTGAAAAGCTTTTGGTAGTAAAAACAGCAAATTTATCTCCCTGTACTGTCTGTCCCTTCCGACGCACTGTCCCTGAGACTGCAGCAGGTAAATAGATTGCTGCTCTAAAACACACACACACATAGTAGTCCTTAAAAGGACTTTTGGGTCTTGGAAAAGCTTTCTCTGAATAAAAACTGTGAAAATCGCTCCCTACACTGTTTTTCCATTCCTAGGCTCTGCTCTCCCTGACTATGACTGATCCGAGCATGTGTTATCGGGTGCTATATATCCTCTGATAATGCGTTCCGGCCAGCCAATCACTGAAATGCCAGCAGCCAACATGGCTACTGGCATTACAGTGAGGGCAGTACTTACCTGCACCTTTATTGGAAGCTTAAAACACACAAAACGTGCAGAACGGAGACTCGAGCATTGCGCTCGAGCACATGCGGTACTCGGTCGAGTACCGCCATGTGCCGAGCATAGCGATGCTCGAGCCGAACAGATATTCGGCCAAGCATGCTTGCTCATCACTAACAGACATCTTACTTTCCTACTTTTCCCTCATCCTCCTCACCTTTTCAACACCGCATCCTTCCGCCCCCAATACTATACTGCAGAAACAGTCCCCCTGAAAATACTGGTACTACACAGATAGTGTGCCAGTACAAAAAAAATAAAAAATACCCCTTTACCTTTTAGATCAGACCCCCATATCAAACCCCAGATCAGACCCCCCCATCTCAGACCAGAAGACGCCCTTTAGACCTTCATGTCAGACCCCGCCCCAATATCAGACCTCAGATAAGACCCCAATTAGACCTCCAGACCCCTATATAAGACCTCCATTAGACCTTCAGACCCCATTATACCTCAGACCAGACCTCCAGACCCCCATTTGACCTCCAAACCCCCATATCAGACCCCCAATTAGACCTCCAGACACCCAATCAGACCCCCATTAGACCTCCAGTCCCCCAATCAGACTCCCATTAGACCTCCAGACCCCCAATCAGACCTTTATTAGACCTCCAGACCCCCATTAGACCTCTCCAGAACCCCATTAGACCTCTCTAGACCCCGAGTCAGTCCCTTTAGACCCCTTATCAGATCCCCAATCAGACCCTTCAGTCCCCCAATCAGACCCTTTAGACCCCCAATCAGACCTTCGTAAGGCTTGTGGATACCACAATGAATTAAAGGATTGATTGCTGCACGGGGGAGCCATTTGGGTACCAGGAGAGCAGTGGTCCCAGATAAAAGCCTCTCGGATGTCATGGTCACAATTCACCATGACATCTGAGGGATTAAATATTTGTGATAGGCGTTATCGCTGATCACAATCACAGTCATTAGCTCCTGGTGTCAGCAAAAACCTGGCTGGTACAGTGTCAGCTCAGCTGCTAAAGAGGTGCAGTGTTTAAATACCCAAAGATGTTAAACTATATTTCGGCTCCAGGGGGAAAATATGTAAAAATTCAAAAATAGGTCAGGGCTTATTTATACACTTTATGTCAACTCTACATGTCTATCTGGTCTAGTACAAAAATGCCAGAAGAAAACGGATTCCTTAGTTTTGTATGAGGTAAAATTTAGTGGGTGGTGGCATTAGGTGTAATGCTGGCTAACCATAAAGCTGAATGGAGAAATATTGCATGCACTATAGATGCTGAACAGATTTGCAAACTGGTCAAAGACAACCCATTTACATTAACACACCCTCATTGGCCCCTGACTACGAAGCGTCATTTATAAAACTGTTCTATCATATTTAACAGAGAGACTCCAGATCTATAGTTATGCCCCTGATTGGCTTATAAGTGCATGAAATTGTAAGCAACTGGTGCAATGTCTGCTTAGTGCTTACCCTTGTTCTTTTGCATTACTATATATATATATATATATATATATATATATATATATATATATAATATTTTGACAAAGTAGAATTTGCAGGTATTAATACATACTGCTTAATTATTCAGTATTATAATGTCCTTACTTATGATTATACAACAGTAAAGATGTGCTTTCTGTCCTGAATAACTCTTCTCAAAACTACTGAATTATTATGGCTTTATATTTGTTTTTTTATGGAATTATAATAGTAATTTGACAAAGCCTCTAAATTGAAGGGGCTTTCATCATGTTGTGCTTCCAAGTGGCCAATCTTACTGCATATGATATGAACTAAATGGATATAACGGACAATGGGTGTGGGCCCACTGTATCATGGTTTGACTTTGGGCTAACTCTAAAGTCATTATCCTGGCAGTCCACTGTATTTCACTCTTTAATCCCTATAAAAGGATCATGTCTTCGCTGCAGGGAAGCCAGCAGACCACTACTTCTTCAAAAAGCCCTGGTGTCTTCGGTGGCTGACCCACAGAGGTCAGAAATACCAATGTGAAGCACTGAGAGGTCAGGCAATAGTGATAGTCTGGAGACAGTGTGAGGTCAGGGAAGACGTATAGAAGTATCCAAGAAACAAGTCAGAGGACAGGGCGGGAGAGAATCGGGGTGGATTATCAGGCAGAAGTGCAGTACACAGTCAGTCAGATAAAATCATGCACCCTGGCTGGTAAACTAGAAACTAGAATTCTAAGCTCAGGCACCCTCTCACAGGGGAACATGACTAATAAACCCAGGAATGGCCAGCCATAGGCTGGGGAAGAATTTGGACACATGCTGTCCCTTTAACAGGCAGAGAGTGGTTGTGTCCTACAGTATAGCAAAAGCCCAAGGGCCTTAGAAAAAGTACGCAAGCTGCAGCCTGCAGAAGACAGTTTATCACCGGCAGCCAGGAGAACAGCTAGCTGGAGCAGGACTCAACTTCTGAAAAAAACAGAAGGGCCGTCTGAGTGAGTAGTGTGGTGCTAGCAGTTTTCAGTAAGGGTACAGAGGGATGGCAACCAGTTGGGGGTGTGTTTCTGCATGGTCTGACTCTATTCAGTCAGTGCTGCCATTGTCAGTCAGTGCAAGTACGAACCCCACCTGGTTAACACCCCATCTGTACCCTTACTGCAGACTGCTAGCAATTCATTCATAACTTCTAGTAGAAATAATAAAGGAATAGCACCACATAGAGCCATAAGAATAGATGCTCAAGAATTGTTACTACATTGCATGTCAGGAGTGGTGACAGGTCCTCTTTAACATAACTCTACAGGTAACAGAATGGATTAACTATAATACATTTCGCTCCCCTGAAGTTATGTACAGGGCGATACATTACACCTGCCTGTTATATGGACTTAACATAACACTACAGATAACAGAATTCATTAAGCATGAGCGCCTGCCACGTCTCTTATTGTGCTCAGCTCACAAGACATTGGCAAAAACCATGCAGAATGAGAGTTTTATGGAGTTGTGACATCACAGGCGATGGCTAACTGCAAAATGGCTGGCTGCATGGCAATATGGGTCATATCGCGTTCCCAGGCTTCTTACTTTCACTTTGTAACACGTTTAGCAGCTATTTTAGGAAAACCTGATTCGTTACCACAAAGCACAAGAAAATTTGGTTTTGTTGTAAATTGAAGTTTTACTAAACTTCAGACCGAATTCTGCTTTGAATGCTTCACTTCACTCAACACTAATCATAACATTTAATACAGATCTTCACAAAAGCCTGAATACAGTATGTATTCCTAAGAAATACAATAGATCACAAAACATGTACAAAAACAAAACATTTATCTGAATAATTAGACATCCATCTATGATATAAGGTAATATAGAATCCATACAGACCAAAATGACTAGATCCTCACTACTCAACACATGCTTCGCAGTGGCTTCTTCACAGTGGAATTGATTGGGGAGTATGGATCTAGTCCTTTTGGTCCATATAGCTATACCTTAAGCTGAGGACTAATTCACACTTAGCTATGCCCCTATCCTGCTAAGCTATCCCCCTTAACAACGAAAGAACACAAAAAGTAAAAAAAAAAAAACTTCTGCAAAGCATTTACACCAGTTTTTGTGTGCAAATTAACCCTTTCCCGACATGTGGCATAGTATTACATCACATGTCAGGTCTTTAAAGATGCCGTCTGCTCTTGAGCGGATCGGGAGCCATACAAAACCGGGTTCCTGCTATCTCATACAGCATGCAGCGTCGGTTAATGTCCGCAACCGGAGTTAATGTTGATTGCGACATTTAACCTTTCAGATCCCGTGCTTAACCCTGAGCATGCTAAATACCAGAAGTGCGCGCTTCCGGTAATGTTTTGGCTCCCCCGTGTGGCAATCGGAGGAGCCGGAGCTTGTGTGCGGCAGCCTCTGTCTTAATAAATGACAGAAGGCTACTGCACAGTGTTTGCTATGGCGCCCTTGATTTTTATGGAGTAAAATCATCATAGACACTAATGCTAGTGCATCGAAGTCTATGACAATATAGCAATCTAATGAGTGCTTGTAATAAAACCTCTGGGGTAGAATGGGTTAAGCCAGAATTCTGGAGCTCAGAAAATCTACCCTGGGGTTTTCCACTGTGGTGGATTTAGGCTCTGTTCTGCATGTTATTTGTGCTAGAGAGATAGAGAGGTAAAGAGAACTCGAGACGGGGGATACACTTTTGATTAGGATACCTGATCAAACTTCTTAGTCGATTCGTACCAAAATAAATTTTAGAAAATTCGCCAACTAATTTGTACCTTGTAATGAAAAATGTTCAAAAAACTGCATATCTTCATCCATCCCTCCTGGGATGGATGATAAGCTACAAGAACCCAAGTGGAATTTTGGAATTGAAATAACTTAAAGGACAGCCCTCTTTAAAGGTGGAGTTTTAAGCCAACATTTGGGCATCCATGAGCTGCAGTAAAATCATAACATTATCGAGACCCCTGCATAACCTCAATGTTTAAAAATTATGGATGGACATTTTTCTCAAAAGAGAGAAGTTTCACAATTTTGCTGTGACTCATCACAGTGAATTCTTAGTCTAAAATAACGTAGACCAGCATTAAATCAACAACAAAAAAAATAAGTTAAAAAAGTAATTTTTGACAGTGCAATATTTATTGCTAAATTAAACATTAAAATATCTGTTTTTGCTTTTCTATTTTTTATTCAGTCGCCCTTTAAAACTAACCCAATTTCAAGACCTTTCTTCAGCATTATAGAACGTATTGCTTTGTTGTTACTTTTGTATTTACTGTGCTTAAATATAAGAAGACTATTGCTTTATGCTTCTGCCTTTCTGCAAGCATGACGCTGCGGAACAAATCTGTTAAAATTATGTTCAGTTTTTATTTCAACCAAATCCATTTATGTACAGTGCCATTTCTTCTCTTTACAATTCTAAAAGTAAAGGGAAAAAAATGAACTTTGCCTGACCTGTGAACAGCAAAGCAATGCTGAATTTTTCTGGAGGTTAGCGTTAAAATTCTTTTAAGTTTAACTACAAAAATTGCAGTCTCAGTTGGGAAGAGCTGATGTTTTGGGGCAGAGTATATATCAAAATGAATTTCATATACATCAAATACTGTGTAATATTTTATTTGAGAAGTGGAATATGAAATGTGAAATATTCCTTATAGTTTAAATTCACCTTCATCTGACTGAAATATCATAATTTTCATCAACCACTATACAAACTTTAACTTACTGATGAGCGGGGAAGGAAATGGATCTGTGCAGTATATTATGTAAAGTAGATGCATGTATCTCAAGAACACTTAGAGTAAACTGTTTGGGTTTAACTGCAAATGAGATAAACCTAATCCAATAGTTTTGTCACTATCTCTTTTGCACCAATTTTCCTCTTGTGGCCTTCACAGTATAAATTACTCTCCGGGCTTCAAGCAATCTAAGTGTATTTGCAAATGATAGGCAGAGAGATGTATGCAGTGACTTCTTGATTCCTTGTAACTTTCTTACCTTTGCTCTGTCCTTTTTTATCATACGTTGACGTGTAAAACAAAGCATCATAATTAGAGATGAGTGAAGTTTTGGAAAATTTGATTTGGCTGCTTCGCCGTATTTTACGAAAAAATTGCTTTGTGGAGAATTACTTAATCACGAATCTCATTTCTTTGTAAGTAGTGGGTGCAATGACAGGGAGCAGCAATTGCACCACTTCCCATTATTGTACCCCTCAGATGCAGCGTTCATAGCTGATCGCGGCATCTGACAATAATACAGTGTAAAATAAAAAAATATAAAAAATCATACTTACCTCATCCATTTGATTGCGAAGAGCCAGCCTTCACCATCTTGATTGAAGATCAAGCACAAAATCTTGCACGGCCCCTGATATTGTCATCACGTAAGCTGTCATGGGGACGGCATACGTCACTGTGCACAAGAGTTTGTGCGTGATCTGCAATTAAGATGGCGGCAGCCTGCTCTTCATGCTCAAACGGATGAGGTAAGTATGATTTTTTTAATTTTTACCTCCATTCAGGGAAAATCATTTTGCTACCATAATAACCACTGGGGTTATTGCACCAAGCTTTTTTTTATATGCCCTAATGGAGTATATGAACTTCATTGAGGGGGACCCATATTCGGTTCCCCCTTTATGAGCCTCTAAGAGACAACCTCTAAAAGAGCCTCTAAAAGACAGGGCATAGTGCTTACAACACGCATAAATTCTCATGGTCCTGATCAAATTTTAACGGCTGAATTGATGCTACATTCGTCCTGTTATGACCAGTGCAATGTAAATGAGCAGCTGTATCTCAAATGTTTCAAGCAAAACCTATTCCCAGATGTTTAGACGTTAAAAAATAGTGTGTTTTCCTTATTATTATAGATTTCTATTGTGTCTACCATGTGGCCATTCCTTAGTAGGTGTGGAGTGTGATGTGTTACCATATGGGTAAAATGCAGAGGGGAAACATAGAAAGGAGGAGAGAATCATAAAAAAGTTTGTATGTACTTGCTTGTAAATGAACGACCAAGTCACCTGAATAGCTCCATATCTACCAGACATATAAATGGCTGTTCACTGCCAAACATAATAAATGTACCTTTTGCCTCACTGGAAAGTGCATAGCATGTTATCAATTGCTTTAAAATAAATATGCTTGCAAAACAGCAGTACTCTCAATAGAGGTTGGGATGGCAGAATGCTTCAAAAAGTCTCAGAACTAACTACTCAGAACTTCAGTTCCCAAAAACATTATATACCTGTTGTCTTAATCTTTGATATTCTACTTTATCCCCTTCCCAACCACCCAAAGTAAATTTATGTCAGGAGTTGGGTATTTAAATATGGTGCCCGCTTGCGTTGTAAACAGCAGACGCCCGGGGCTAATGTATGCGATAGACAATAACATCAATCACACACATTTAAGCCCTCTAATGTGGTCTAATGTGACCATGGCATCTTGGAGCTCAAAAGCCCGGGAGAGTGTTCTCCTGAAGGGCTCAGGAGGTGTATCCGGCAGCCTTGGCCCTCGTGAATGATTTGAGGCTGTCTGTGGCAGGGCTCCATAGGAACATAGGAACATACTGTAATGAAATTCTCATAGACTCCAAAATTAAAGCATTGGAGTGTATGAGAGAAGTAATCTAATGATTGCTTGTTCAAGTTCCCTAGTCAAACTATGAAAAAATGTGAAAAAAAAATTCTGAAATTAAAAAAGTTGTTCTTTTAACATTTAGGCCTTATTCACACGTCCGCATATATGTCTGCATGTATTCTGCAATTCTGCGGAATACATGCGGACCCATTGATCTTACGGCCGCAGCTCCGCAAAAAAGTAGAGCATGTCCTATTCTTGCCCGCAATTGCGGACAAGAATAGACATTTCCATGGGGCCGCCGGCCGGGTGTGTTTATGGATCCTCAATTTGCGGATCCATAAACACTACGGACGTGTGAATAAGGCCTAACACTGTGACATACAAGTAATTGAATACAAAAGCAAAAATAGGCCCGGTGCTTAAGGGTTTAAAAAAAGTATAAATCACCTTCTTTCCCCAAAATTTAAATAAATATAAACAAAAAAGAAATACCATAGGTATCATTGCATGCAAAAACTTCTGTACTATTAAAATATAAGAATATTCATCCTTTATGGTAAATGGCGTAATGGAAAAAAACAAACATCAAAATCACTGATTTGCCATTTTTTGTCACTTCACCTCCTCAAAAAATGTAATATGATATAATATAAAACTGATTGTCCTGCAAAAAATTAGCCCTTAAACAGTTTTTCCCCCCAAAGTTTTAATTTTTTCCAGTACTAAAATGCAAGAAAAACTATATAAATGTGGTAGTGTTGTAATCACACTGGCCCAGAGAAGGAAGATATAAGGTCAGTTTTACCACATAGGAAACAGTAAATGGTTCTATTAGAAAGTATAACTTGTCCCACAAAAAAAGAAAACTCTCATATGGCTATGTGATTAGAAAAATAAAAACGTTATGGCTCTGGAAAGGCTAGGAGTAAAAAAAAAAATAATAATAAAAGAAAATAGCCCTGTCCTGAAGGGGTTAAAGAGGTTTTCCAATTTGCATCAACATAATTTAAAGTAATCATTGATGAAGACAGCTGTTATTTTGTAATGTATTTATTTTACCTTTATTGCTCTTGTCTCCCATTGTGGGCCGTGGTCACATGACCATGTTCATGTAGCTCCATCTCATTTCCTTTGATGTTCTGCCCATGGGCAGGTCAGTGATAGGGGAGTAGAGATTGTAGGACCCCCTGCGCTCCCGTTATATAAGTGTGTCGACCTACCTAAAGGGAAGGTCCGCTGCTCGGTATTCTATTTAGGTCCTGTTGTCCCCCTTAATTGGAATAGTATATGCTACAAACATATATCGCCCGTATGGGTGATATAAAATACTGGCGCTGGGTGACAGACTTAATTGCGCTCCCAATATAGAGCTTTAAAGTTCTATACTACTTCTCCCTTTTCGTTGTGGGTCCTGTAGTCTAAAGTGTATACTAAAATTACCCAGTCAGTGTCCAGTATAAAGAGAATTCTAAGATATTTGTAGGTGTACTGCGATAAAACATAGAAGTGAAAGTGTACACTGTTGTTGCTCTGTGAGGTTGATTACCTGCTTAAGTTCTGGTGTAGAGTTAGAAGTTGCCGTCCTTATCTCCTGTTCCTCTCTGTTGAAATACTAGCGCTGCTCCGGCCGCGGGCACGCGCCGTGCAGGGGAACCTGTAAGATAGTTGCCCGGGAAACCACTATTGGTGACATCACCATGGACGATACCAAATCCTCCGTAGGTCAAAATGCAGCCGATGCGTTTCAGAGCCTGCTATGCTCCTTCATCATTTTTTTTTGTTGTTGCCATATTGTGACCCCTATAACTTTTTTGTATTTATGTGTACGGAATTGTATTGGGGCTTATTTTTTGAGGGACAATCTGAAACTTTTAATTGATACCATTATAGTGTGTGTATATCTTTTTGATCACTTTTAATTTCATTTTTTTGGAGGAAATGAAGCGTCCAAAAATGGCGAATTGGCCATTTGGACGCTTTTTTCAGTTTTTCTGTTTACCATATGGAGAATTCATTTTCATATTTTTATACTATGGGCGTTTTCGCACATTGCAACACCCATGATGTGTATTTTTAAAAAAAAATTATGTTATTTTTGGGAAAAGGGGGGTGATTTGAATTTTTTTTAATTTTTTTAATTTTATTTATTTTTTTAACACTTTTATATTGCTCCGATAGGAAACTATATAAATCAGTCATCTGATTGATTCTATCATAAACTCCAATACACTTGTATTGGAGTCTATGATGATTTTACTAGTTTCCTATGGAGCCCTATTACTAACAAGGGCTCCATAGGAAATACTATGCAACATCATGGTTTCATTCACACAAACCATGGCTGTTGCTGGGGTTCCCCCAATTGCCACAAGTGGGACGCGGAGATCTGCCGAAAGTTTTACTTTCGGTTTTAATCGCGCGCATATGCCGTGGACAGAATTTACCACGGCATCTAAGGGGTTAAATGTTCGCGATCGGCTCCGCTGCCAATCCCGAACATTCGCTGCGGGGTCTGCTTGAATAAGCAGGCGGAAAACCGCAGCGATGGCGCCCGGATAAAGCAGGAGCGGGCGCCATCTTTAGGGACAGGACACAGGACGTTCGCGTACGTCCTGTCTCCTTAAGAGGTTAAAGCTCTATATTGGGAGTTCAATTAAGTCCGTCACCCAGCGCCGGTATTTTATATCATCCATACGGGCGATATACGTTTGTGGTGATAGGGGAGTGTCTATGTAATTAGCTGGGTGGGAGGAGCTATAAACTAGCTGGATGTGGTTAGGGGTAGTGATGTAGCTGTGGCAGAGACAGGAGAAGTGCATCATAGGTTTGGTTGGATACAGGAACAGGAAGTGCTACATACAGGATGGAAACAAACCAGAGGGATTGGTTTACATGGTGAAAATGGGTCAGGAGAGTTCAAATTGAAATAGCATGGGGAAGATGTACATGAGGTAAGCAAGTACATGAGTATACCTGTTAAAACGATAGTAATCCCAGAGAACCCATTTAAGCTTTGTTCAAACTTCTATGCAGTTCTCCATTTTGTATGTGCCACTGCTCCAACTAAGTGGTGGAAGAGCAGAGGCTCTGCTTCCAAAGCAGCTACAGTTCATGCGCTATTGCCAGGAAATGTAAGGCATAGGCACAGTTGCTGATTCGCTAGTGCAGGGATCAGGAACCTCCGGCACTCCAGATGTTCTGAAACTACAACTCCCAGAATGCTCCATTCACTTCTATGGGAGCTGTGAGAACAGCTGAGCATGTTTGCATGCTGGGAGTTGTAGTTTTACACAGTGTCGGACTGGGGTGTCTAGGGCACACCAGTAGTAAAATGTATTTTGGGGGCCCAACATACGGATACATTTAAATATTACCGGGTCACACAACAGCAAGATGCTACCAGATGATTGAATATGGGGGTTCCTGCAGCAACTTTGAAAAGGTAGGTCCTGGGAAGAAGAGGATACTGGCTAGCTCTCTTCCATACCTAAAAGTCATCTCAGTTTTGATTGTGTCTATAATAATAAACTGGGGAGTTTCTTTAAAAATCTATCAGGTTTTTTATATAAACATAGGCTGGCTGAGGTGCTGTACATTGAATATATGTATGTAGTGCAGCAAGCCTACAGTGGTATGTGACACTTGTGCAGGTGGTGGGAGACTAGGGGCCCACCTGGGGATTCACCTGTACCCCTGTGGGCCAGTCCGAGCCTGGTTTTACAGCAGCTGAAATGCTGAAGGTTGCTGATCCCTGCACTAGCGGAAGCAGAGCCACTGCGCTTGCAGAACTACACAGTAACAGGTGGCATATGGTATTTAAGAGGCCCTGTTACAGATCTAGCATTTGGGCCCAAAAGTGTCAAATAGTTATTTTTTGCTTGTGATAAGAACAGGGGGCCCTCATAATTAACTATAAAGCTAAAAAATAATAAAAATATGTCTTGCTTAATCAAATGTGAATTCATTTTCAGCTCATTGATGAAAATTGACTACTCTGCGGAATTCAAAAATTAGAAAAAAAAAAAAACCCTGAGAGATCACAATTACAAACATAGAGGGACATTTATCAAATATGCTTTGCCAGTTTTGTGGCATAAAAATGTACAAAGTTATGTCCCCATGCAACATTTGGTGCATATTTTTGCGACATTTGGTCAGAAGAGAAAAGAAAAGTAGATCAGGATTTAAGAATTTAACACCTAATTTATGATCTACAATTTCTTTTAAATTCTCAAAAAAGTCACATCAGATGTACATAGGTGAACACCACATTTCACTTGTGACTAATTATAAATTCCACTTGCTTGATGTAGGAATCAGCAGTTATAGACAGAATATTTGACATAATGTGGTTTTAATAACAGGCCTGTGGATAAATTGCTTGCAGCAGATTGTTACAAGAATATTTATTGATTACAGTGTTTCAGAAGAAATTATCCTCAAATTATCCTCAAGAAAAATTTAAATATTTTGGGTATCTTTCGAAAACTTATATTCCAGCTTTATGTTTTATAATAGTAGTAAGCGAAGTTTTAAAAAATTCAATTTGGCTGCTTCGCTGAACTTCAACAATAAATGTGATTAGTTATGAATTACTTCGTAACAAATCGCATTCCATTGTATGGAGCGGGTGTACTGACGGGGAACGCCGGTCGCACCTCCCCCCTTTAATTTAAACCTTCATATGTCACATTCAATGGTGATTGGGGCACCTGAGAGTCACATTCAGCCTGTCAGGGAGTTAATCAGGGGTGAAAACAAAAAAATACATACTGTTCTCATCCACTTGATCGAGGAGAGGCTGTCATGGCCATCTTGATTGAAAAAAAGGGGCCAATGACATCACCACGTCATTACGCTGGGTGGGCGCGGTGACATAATCAGTGATGACTTCACAGGCCAGGGTGCTCGAGAATTGGCGCATTTTCTTCAATGAAGATAGCCGTAACTGCCTCTCCGCGATCAAATTGGATTTTTAGGAAAAATGTATTTGTTACCATGAAGTGCCAGGAAATTAGCATTCAAATCAATTAGAGTATGTATCAATACTGCTTGATTATAAGAATTTTTAATATTGCGTGATTAGGTCCTGGCTTTCTATCTTTTATTGTTGAATAGCTTGCACTTAAAAATCTCTTCCCACATATGTGTGGATTAACTGTTTCAATCCCAGCACGTGTTAAACATGTATATCTAGCTAGACTCCCTTTTTCTGTCATGTTCCCCTTCTCCTCTTCCTTCTTTCTTCTTTGTATCCTTCCTCTCTTTCTTCTCCTCCTTCTTCTTATCATTCTTCTTCTCCTTATTATCTTCATTCTGCTCTACATTTAGTTCTTCTAATTATTATCTTTCTTTCTCTCCATCTTTTCATCTTCTTATTTTTCTTTCTTCTACATTTTTGATCTCTATTCTCTTTTCCTCCTCCTTTTTTTTTCTCCGTTCAGCTCATTTCTGCGCATTTCTTGACTTCTTTTTCGATAAGTTGAAAATTAACCACATATGCTGATTCATTTCTGTGAATTCCATTTGCTTTTGGCCAGTACAGTAACAACTAACGTGATGAGGAGTTAAAGAGACATAAACATTATACACATAAAACTAAAGACACAAGAATACCATTTAACTACAATCTGCAATCCATATTTTATGTTGCACTCCACGTGTCTACTCAGGATTTTGTGTATATTAATCATATGGGGTTTAATTATGACCAGTTGTTAAGCTTCTTTATTCTCTATCTATAGTCAGCGTCTCCAAAAACAGCAGTAATCCAACTTGCATTTTCAAGTGTGAATACATTAATCAAGAAAGATTTAACTGAACCCTTCACACAAATTAAAGTGCAGGCTCCTACATGGCATAGATTATTTGACAAGCTGTTTTTTTGTTGAACCACATTGTACCTCTTTACTCAATGATTTAGAATATAAAAAGAAAAACATGAGAATTTTTGTTTACTGAGGCACTAAAGCCCTTGGTGAATGTGGCTTCCCTGAGTTACAGGGGGGGGGGGGGGTTGGTCCATAAAAAGAAATTAAGAATTATACATTTTAATTTACTATTTAGTATTTTTCACTTGACATCAAATACATAGACATGCCTAATTTATTTAGAGTTTATGCCGCCACATAGGCTCATGTTCCCTACCAATAGAACTATATGTGGTATAACAGTAAATACACCTTGAGAAAGCTGACGGCGAAACGCTCGTTGGGGCGTGATGGTGGTGGTCAGACCTGACACGGGGACACAATAATTTGTTTGGTATTATATAGATATTTGCTATATTTTTATTATACTGGATCACATATATTTTTTTTCTATTTCATATGTTATTTGATCTGTACTCTTCATAGCCATACTATTAGGCTGTGTGTATAATACTTTTAACTCTTGAATCTGCACTTTATAGTACCTCCCTAAAAACACTTTTTGCACTTGCATTTTATTATGTTTATCCAGCTGTTTGGTCACCACCACTGTGTTGGTGTTTTTAACTGTTTTTAATTTATTTGTGCATGCCATGTCTGTAATGCATGTTTATTACAAAATTGATACTATAACCATGATGGATGTGTGAATAGCTTGTTATTGTTCTATTCTATGGTGTATATGGGTTGATTATAGGTGGGGATATATGTTTGATGTTTACACGCCCTCTTTTAGTTCGCCAATAGCTACCTATTGACTTGAGGGCACAAAGTAGCTACTAGTGTTGAGTGAAATCTGTTTGGACTGCTTTATCCAAACCCAGTTCGTTTGAAAACTATCAATATAGCCTCCGTACTACCATAAAATGTGTGGGCTCTGCGGCGGTCTTTGCGATCTTTGTGCAAATATCGCGAAACTTGCTTCGCCTCCTGTCTAGGACACGACACTTCAGTTATGGGCATAAATTATGGTGTCAAAATCTGAAGCTGAACTCGGCTTCATTAATGATGCACAAAGCTGAGTTCAGCTTCGAATTTTGACACTGTCAAAATGTCAATTTACTACAGTCCTACGGTGCCAAATAGCACCATTAGTGTGCAAGGCCACATCAGTTTGAATTCCCTATGTCAATGAGTGTGTGGGCAGCTTCATAATGGCACATATAACAAAAGGACCAGTACAATCATATCTGGCCAGTGGACCAGTGCAAACCACAATAACCCTTAGTAACAGGATAAAAAAAATCTAAAAATAAACTGTTGATATGGGGGCCCTATGGCATTCTCATTTAAGAATACAATAGTCTGGATCATCAATGGCATCTTGAAATATTGCCCCTAGTCAATAGAGCATAACATAAATACAATTATTCATTATTCAATAAAACAAAAAAAGAGAGATGTGATTGTTCAGTCTTCTCGGTTTAAATGTGTCCAGCCATACAGTCCATTAAGCTTCCTTGCATACTAACTTGACAACAATGTCCCCTCCCCCAGGGGGACATCATGTATGCTTAATGCCTTGGAATCTCATTGCATTAGTATTGCCATCATGATGGTCCCCATATGGCGTGCAATTGGTGCCTCTTCCCTCTTTCACACTCAGACCCGGTTCTTGGTGCCCCAAAGACCAAATTTACTTAATAAATTACTTACATAGAAAAAATATTTTCCACAAGAACAATGCAGTGAAAGACCATAAATAAGGCATTCCCTTACGTCCTACCAGCAGCAAAGATGGGGTTAACCACCCCCGTGGACTGGCAGGACCGGCGGAATGTTTAATGAGCCCAAGACTAATAACTCAATTTAACAATTAAGTATCTCCTTAAAAGGAGGAAGTCAACCCCCAGCCCACTGTGTTTTTTTTCTGTCCTCCTGGACAGGTGGACTAGGCGGTTTGTTCCCCCCTTTCTTATGGAAAGTGCGGGGAGCCTTCTTTTCGTTTGGGTAACGGCATTGCTCTTTTTCCTAGGTACCTTGTCAGTTTGGCCGGCAGCTTATTTGCTGCCGGCCCCGCGCAGTTGCGCCTGGCTGGGGTATTTTGGCGGCGTCCTTGGTCCAGGATTCCCGGTCCCTGTGCGCCGGAGGTGACGCGGGGACTCTCCTTTTGCATCACCTCCGGGTAATCCGGCCGTGATTTGTTCACGGGCACGATTTTTTTCATTGATGCGATTTTTTTTATGCATCTTCCTGTGGAGGATTTACTGGGGGAAAGGGTGGATTGGCTATCCCTCCCCTTCCCCTATTTTGGGAGATCTGCACAGATTCAACCTGACAGCCTGAAGGTTGATCAGTCCCTTCCCAGAATAGAAGGGCTTTCAGAGTCGGTCCTGAGAACGCTGTCTCATTCTAGAGCGGACTCTACCAAGAGAGCCTACTCTTGTATTATGAGGATATTCTCATCCTGTTGTACCTCAACTGAGGTGGCGTCTGCAGATCCGCCCCTCTCCGCTATCCTTCAGTTCCTGCAAGACGGCCTTGATAGAGGCCTTGCCCTTCTACTCTGAAGGTTCAAGTTTCAGCCATCTCAGCTTGCCTTAACAGGCTTTTTTCTCAGGACCCGCTGATCAAACGGTTCCTTAAAGGAGCTGAAAGATTAAAGCCTACAGTACTGAGACCCCTTTTTCAATAGGTTTTCAGTAGTTCTCAGGGGTTAGCATCTCCCCCTTTGAACCATTAGAGGAGGTGGACATCAAGTTCGTCACTTGGAAGTTTGTGTTTCTCCTTGCAGTGACTTTGGCCAAGAGGGTCTCTGAGCTTCAAGCTCTCTCAGCACATGAGCCCTATACCATTTTCTTACATGACCGGGACCTTGTTAGATTCCTCCCGTATTGTAGGCCTAAAGTTCCTTCCTTCCAGAACATCAACCAGGTGATATTCCTCCCGGTTCTGTCGACATCTACCACCTCCTCCTAGGAACCTGCTAGACATCCTCTGGACGTCTTGAGATGTCTCCGGATCTATGTGGATAGATCAAGGAGTTCAGGAAAGACGAGAATCTGCTAATCCTGTTGCCGGTAAGTTTAAAGGCTATAAGGCATCCAAACCTTCCATCAGTCGGTGGATTGAGGAGGCTATTAAGGAATCCTTTGTTTCCACAATCTCTGGACCCTCCGGGATTCGTGAAGGCCTACTCTACTAGAGTTGTGGCTACTTCTTTTGCCGAGAGGAGTCTTCTGCCTCTCAACATGATTTGCAAAGCTGCCTCCTGGAGCTCTGAATTGACACCCATCTCCCATTATAGACTAGATGCCAGTCTAGCTGAGTTTTCGGCCTTTGGGCAGACTTCTCTTAGTTCTGCCAGGCAGGAAGGCCCTCCCTAGGGGTTTCTTCTTGCTTTCTCCCCATCTGTGCTGCTGGTAGGACGTAAGGGAATCGTTAATTTCTAACGATAAGTTGTTTTCCCTTAGTCCTAACAGCAGCACACAAATTTCCCACCCTAGTAAGTATAGTTTTTTTCTTACTATAAACACAGTGGGCTGGGGGTTGACTTCCTCCTTTTAAGGAGATACTTAATTGTTAAATTGAGTTATTAGTCTTGGGCTCATTAAACATTCCGCCGATCCTGCCAGTCCACGGGGGGTGGTTAACCCCATCTGTGCTGCTGTTAGGACTAAGGGAAAACAAATTATTGTTAGAAATTAATGATTTTTTTACTCAGCGTGGTCAACCCTATCAGGAAGTATGATGGATTTAACCCTTTTGCTACCAGTGCCGTACATGTACGGCACTGGACCGATGGGTAAACATGGCGCCCACTCGTGCGTGCAGCGAGCTCCATGGCCAGTGGGTGTCCACTGTTTCAAAGCACAGACACCCGCGGCTAATGACCTCGACCAGCAATAATGCTGATCACATTCATTAAAGCCTTCAGATGCCATGATCAAATGTGACCATGGCATCTAAAGGGTGAAAAACCCAAAAGCTTGCGCTTCCGTGCTTCTTAGCGGCATCCTCTGCGGCCAATGAGACCCAGGGTATTGAAGCTGTGTTTCTTATTTTGGCCAGCAGGTGGCAGGCTTACATAATAAATAAGCAATTCTGTACCATCATAGATATATAATAAACATAATGGTACAGAATGAAAAAACAAATAAAGCATTTCGTAGCTTCAAACAAGAGCTACAAAACCATAAAAAAGTAAAAAAAACTAAAAAAATATATAAAAAATTTAAAAGTTTAAATCACCCCCCTTTTCTATAGAATAAAAAAAAAATACTTAAATAACAAAAAATATAAAGATCATGGGCATCACCACGTCTGAAAACGCCCGTACTATTAAAATAAAAAAACCTTTTTCCAACACTTATTTTCTTAAAAAAAAACTTTAATCTCACTGCTTCCTCTACTACTGGTCCTCTATTTTTAACACCATTACTGCTTTTATATTAATGGTAATTCTTTAAAATCCACAGCACCTATTGATATTATTTACAGGAATGCATCATAAGAAAATTACATATTGTGAAAATAAAGAGAATTTTCTGATTATTAATGAAAATAGATACAGGAAATGTCAGACTCAAGAAACAAACATTACTCACCTGTTAAATTCCCCCTGACAATCCAATGGTCCCCAAACATCTGCAGGGATTTTTCTGGAGCGATGATGTACCTCGGTTGCCTCAGTGGTGAAGCTACCATATACAGTATGACATAGCAGTAATGTGGACTGGGGCGTAGCTAAAGGCTCATGGGCCCCGGTGCAAGAAGGTTGGGACTCCCCCTCCCTCAGTGCTTTGTGGCAATGGGCAGCTAGCCTTTCTGCTGCCTGAGGCAAAATTTGAAACTACCCCTGAATGCCAAATTCTCAACCTAACCCCTTCCCTCCAGCCCTACTGTTAGACCAGACACACACAAGTCAGTTAAATGCGATAAACTCACAGCATGTGTCAGTGAGAGTTCCCGTTCTGGCCTCCACTTCTCTGACAGGATCACACAGCATTATAATGCTGTGTAACCCCGAGAGTCCTGGAATACTTGGAGAACATTACACACAGTGCTACAAAACATACAAGGTGATTCAGCATCACATACCTCTTACATCCAGTGATGTCTCCTCTGATGTAGAAGTTCTCTTTCCTCATCTTCTCCATTCGGACCAGACCGCCATGATAATTGCTTTCAGTCATGTCTTATCTCTGCTGAGTTTTACAAACAGACATCTTAGTTTCCTACTTTTCCATCATCCTCCAACCTTTTTAACACGCCATTCTGCCACCTCTAATACTTTGCCCGCTGTGCCCCAATACTTTACTGCAAAAACAGTCCTCCTGAAAATACTAGTACCATACAGATTATTTCCACAAAGTGCCCTAAAAAATAACTTCACCCAGTAAATAGTGACCCTGACACTAATAGTGTAAACATAATTCCCCCCTCTCCTGAGGATAGCAATACATAATTAGTGGAACACCACTGGCAAGGGGAGCCCTGTGGACCCACCTCTGCTTTGGGGCCCGGTTGCAGTTACAACCTCTGTGACCTCTGTAGCTATGCCAGTGAATGTGGATGTATGGCATGTGAATATCTATAAACCGGGATTAACAGCAAAAATCGATATTGGTTTTGTTCTGCCCTTTTCTGAATAGACAATATACATGTTATTTTATGTTTTTTTATATCAAAATCTAATATATTGTGTCTAACAGCATATTCTTCTGGATATTGAAAAAAAAAGTGGCTTTTAAACTTATAGTACAAAATTCAAGCTATGCAGCGGTGGGGTTAGATTGGCATTTTGTCATATTTCAGCGTTAAGAAGGGTTGAATGTCTCAGACAACAAGCCTATAAATCAGGAATGTTTGGTTACTGCAGACCCTGGTAAATTCTCCAGCTCTTATTAAAACTTTTCCTGAGGCTAATTTAATTGACAAATCCTATGAGCTCTATGATGATTTCCCAGTTAGGCCTACGCAACTTTTCCAGGCTGTTAGTTAAAGTGATGCTGACAGTCAGGTTTACAGGTAGAAGTGCAATAACGAAGGAATTGGCTGAATTTCACAAAGAGTAAAAACAAAGTAGTTTAAACTCCAAAGCTATTCTACAATTGATCAAGATTAAGTAATATAGAGAAGGGTTAGTCATGTAATGCTTTTAACTACTTAAAGGGGTTCTCCGGGGATTAAAAAAAATGAAAATACCTAAATATCACTTTATTATAAATTTATTCCCAAATACCTTCCATTAGTAATAATGGCTCTTTTTGTCTACGGAACAATCATTAGGAGAAATAAAATGTCCTTTTAGTAGAAAACCTGTCCTAATCACACAGGACAAGTCAATTCAGAACTCTGAGCCAAAGAGCTGCCTCATCCTCCTCTCCTCCTTTTTAGGGAATATAATCCTGAATACAGATGTTAAAATCTTCAGCTGAATTTCTGTGAGAATGGAGTTCATGAGGAGACATGAAGTACAGAGAAGACAGACAGGACAGACTTTGGTAATGGAGACTGCATACAAGTGCGGCTGCTCATCAGTCACATCCCCATCTCCTCTATGTACTTCATGTCTCCTCATGATCTCCATTCCTACAGAGATTCAGATGTAGATCATATTAAACTGTATTCAGAATCATAATCCCTGACAAGCAGAGCAGAGAGGAGCATGAGGCAGCTCTATGGCTCATTGTGTGATGAAGCAACTTGCCCTGCTGTGTGTTTAGGACAGGTTTTGTTTGCACTAATAAGACGTCTGCCATTTTATTGCTCTCCTAATAATTGCTCCCCAGACAAAACAAGCCATTATAACTAATGAATGGTAATTGGGAATATATTTATATTACAGTAATATTTAGGCATTTTCATTTTCATAATTGACCCATGCTGTAATTACATTGCTATCCTCAAGATACATCATCAATATCAGATTGGCGGGAGTGTTACTTTTGGAATCTCTCTACCAATCAGCTGTTTGAAGAGACCTTGAAGAAAAAGTTTAAAAAGAGAAATCTCTTCACTGTTCACTTCACTTGCAGCGGCGGAGCAGTTATATTGCTTCACTTGAATGGGACAGAGTGTAACTACTACAACTTCAAATAAAGCAGTAATTACACTGCTCACTGCTGCGATATTGACAGCGAGCAGGTAGATAGTGAAGAGAATGTGCTACTTGCACAAACACTGCAGTCTCTACAAACAGCTGATCGGTGGAGGGGTCGGGAGTCTGGCCCTGCTGATATGATATTGATGAGGATAGGTCATCACTATGAGAAAACCATACAACCCCTTTAATCACCCATTGAGTGAATGACAGAAATGCTCTGTGATGCTTTCTATAACCATACAGTTCAAGGTTCATTGGAAGACCCTAGGGTTTAATGATGCCTGCTATGATGGCATAGAGAGAGAGTTTAAAGGGGTTTTGCAGTTTGTTACAACTGATGATCTATCCTCAGGATAGATTATCAGCATCTGATTGGCCGGGGTCTGACACCCGGGACCCCCGCCGATCAGCTGTTTGAGAAGGTAGCGGCGCTGCAGGAGTGCCGCAGCCTTCTCAGTGTTTACCACTGCTAGCGCCCCGCCCTGGCGTGGGCAAGGCTAAGCTCTGTTCACTGAATGGTAAACACTGAGAAGGCCGCGGCGCTCCGGCAGCGCTGCTGCCTTCTCAAACCGCTGATCGGCGGGGGTCCCGGGTGTCAGACCCCGGCCGATCAGATGCTGATGATCTATCCTGAGGATAGATCATCAGTTGTAACAAACTGCAAAACCCCTTTAACATGAAAATAGCATAGTTTGAAGAGCTCAGTGGTATACGGAGGACGGACTGTGAAGTTTATGAATGGGTCACATAAGCAGTGAGTACGGGCAGGAGCACATATTGCAGCAAATAATGCGCTTTAGGTAAGGAAAAATGTAGTAAAAATAGAAAAAGCATTAATAAAGTCCACTAGCAGAAAGACCTGGCTTTGCATGGGTATATTTAATCTATTTCATTTAATGTTTGTGTGTGTCGTTAAAAGATATCAAGAGTATCCACTATACCAGTGACATCTACAGTACCCCGTCCCTTTAACAGTGACCTCCACAGCGGCCTGTCCTCTTAACAATGAAATCCACAGTGCCCTCCCCTTTAACATTGACCTCAACATTGGCCACCCCTTTTATTAGTGACCTCCACAGTAACAGTGATTTCCACAATAATCTGCCCTCTTAACAGTGACCTCTACAGAGCTCTGTTCCCTTAAAATGTGACCTCCACAACACCCTGCCCCCTTAACAGTGACCTCTACAGCACCATGCCCCTTAATGGTGACCTCTATAGTTCCCTGTCCCCTTAACAGAGACCTACACAGTGCCCGCCCCTTTAACAGTGACCTCCACAGCATCCTGCCCTCTTATCAGTGACCTATACAGCAGCGCGCCCGTTTAACAGTGACTTTACAGTGATTTCCACAACACCTCGTCCCCTTAACAGTGGCCTCTACAGCAATCTGCTCCTTAACACTGACCTCCATAGCGAACTGTCCCCTTAACTGTGACCTTCAAAGCAGCCTGGCCCTAGGGTAGCCAGAGGTCCGGTTTTAGGCAGGATAGTGCGGCTTTCAGACTCCCTGTCCTTCGTACGGCGCAGGGCCTAGACGGACACAGGAATGTGCTTTTGAACAGCTCACTCTCAGACAGCAGTACAGGACACCCCTGCAGCTGACAGAAGTTGATTCTTACCTTCATTTTTTCAATCCCCATCGGCTGTGGAGTGGGAGGGGGCGTGGCTTAGTGGGACCTGGGGGCAGGGTTTTTAAGTCCGTCTTTTGATTGTGGCCTGAATGGCCACCCTACCTGCCCCTGAACTGTGACCTCCATAGCACTCAGCTCCCTTAACAGTGTCATCCACAGAGCCCTTCCACTTTAAAGCTGACCTACAGCAGTGAAGAAAAATGACTGGGTTGTTATGGAAACCTAGAGTAAAACAGTGTGTATGTGAAAACTAAGGGCCTGCAAGCTTCTATTAGCTGATAAGGGTCATGTGATTAGGCTTCATTTGGCTTATGCATTTTTTGGGAAAATCTCACGCAGTGATGTCATTCTGACCAGCTCACTCTCTGACAGCAGCACTGTGCAGTCTGAGAGTGATCTGCAGGGGGTAAGTCACCCTCCCTCCCACCCCTGCAGCTGACAGCAGTTAATTTCTACCTTCATATTTTCAATGCCGCCTGCGGAGTGGGAGGGGGCATGGCTTAGTGGGACCTTGGGGCGGAGTTTTTATGTCCGTCTTTTGAGGGTGGCCTGAATGGCCAACCTACCTGCCCTCTGAACTGTGACTTCCACAGCACTCCACTCCCTTAAAAGTGTAATCCACAGTGCCCTGCTCTTTTAAAGCTGACCTGTAGCAGTGAAGAAAAATGGCTGGGTTGTTATGGAAACCTGGTGTAAAACTGTGTGTATGTGGAGAATAAGGACCTGCAAACTTCTATTGGCTGATAAGGGGCATGTGATATTGTGTATGGCAATTGGGATATGGAGTTGGGATAAGAAGAAAAAGACCGGCAGGCTTCTATTGGCTAATGTAGGTCATGTCATGTGCCATATTTGCATTTTTTGGGAATATCTCAGGAACTGTATGTGCTAGAGAGCTGAAACCCGGTCTAAAAAGCATCCCGGACACATGATGTACCTGTGTGCCAAATTTTGTGATCATAAATGCGAAGGTGCGGATTCCTTTAGCGGACATACATACATACACACATACATACACTCAGCTTTATATATTAGATTAGATAAACTTTTATTAGGGCATTAGGGACATCTTATTAAAACTTTAGTCAAATGTTTAGTTACTCTTTAAAGTATATAGTAATCTCTGTATAAAGCCTTATTCACACGTTAGTGATTTCCATCAGTGATTGTGAGAAGAGATAAGTGAATTTTTCAAAAATTCGATTTGGCGGTTCGGCGAATTTTCCGAAACGATTAGATTCAAATTTATTTGTGGCGAATTGTGTTAAAAAACAGCTATTTCCTGGCTGCAGAGAGCCTGTATAGTGGTGTAGAACAATGTGCCTTGCAGTAACATGCATAGGGAGTCGGCTGTGGTAGTGAAACAATACTGTGAGTCAGTATGACAAGCAGAAGACAGGCTTCACACTTAGAATCACTGTACACTTCACTTATTTGGGCAGTTATGGGGTCAAAACTGACCAAATAACTCAAGTATGAACTCAGTCCTACAGGTCTCTGTTAGCGTCAAGAAGAAGCGCACTCCTTTTACACTGTCGTCAGCTGATTCCACATAGATGTCTACAGAACCTGTTCTATTAAACGCTTATACAAGTAGAGCCCCCCCCCCCACCCCGACAGACTGGAGATGGTGTCAGTAGTAAGTTTGTGTTGACTTCACTGACTATTTTGTCCTTCCTCTGATCCGTCAGAACAATGACCGCCAAAAAACGGATACTGTCTGTTGAGCATCGGCCTTCACTAGGTCAGCATTTGGTCAGTAATCCATCAGTATTGTACCCACTCCTGCTTTTTGCTACCAAATCATAAGCCAATTCTGATGGGACCATACTGGCCTTACAGCTCCTACACAGACAGGATCCGTTGTGTGTCTCTTTTTTCCTTCCTTCTGACAGATCAGAAGAACAGTCAAATAAATGGTGATGTCATCCTGGCCAATAAGGCAAAATAGTGGCCCAGTTATGGAGTGGGGACGGTGGGAGAGCAGCTTGAAAAGTCCACAGAAGTGGCCCAATCACATAGTGGTGAGGTGGAAGCAGCATGCGGAGACCACAGAGTGGCCCAGTGACATAGTGGTGAGGTGGCAGCAGCAGCAGCATGAGGAAGCCAAAGAGTGGCACAATGAGAGAGTGGGGAGGTGTGTGGCAATAACAGTACCTGCTGACGATGGGGGGTGTAAGAAGGAACACTTGATATCAGATTCGTGGCATCAGACGGGTGGCAGCATCAGAATAGTAGCTGAGGCAGGAAGCCAGAAGAAATCGGTCCCTTTTGTCAAGGTTTGGACGAGGCAACATGTATGATCTAATCTGATGCATCAGGAATTGGTCCACACCTAATTAATCTAGACAAAGGTCAGTCTCGCCACATGTTGGGTGGACAGGCGAGTTCTCCTTGAGGTAACTATGGCCCCCGCCGCACTAAACACCCGATCCGATGCCACACTACTGGCCAGGCAGGACAGCTTTTCCAGGGCAAACTCGACCAGTTGCAGTGACATATCCAGTTTGGCTGCCCAGTAGTCAGGCGGATCTTCGATGACTGATGGCAGGGTGCACTCCAAGTATGCTACCACCTGCTGGTTCAGGTTCTGCTCTATGTCTAGCTGCTAGTGAGTTGTTTCTTCACTATGCGGGTGAAGAAAGCTGCTCATCAGTGACACTAGACTCAGGCTGCTGCTGATGGAGTACTGCTCCTGAACAAGAGCCCTCTGCAGTAAGACCTGCGAGAGGATGGACGATGGCGCAGATAGGCAGCGGCCAACTGACTACATAGGATGTCTTTATAGTAGTTCAGTTTGTCCTCCCTCTTAGCGGGTCTAAAAAAAGCCCCTATTTTGGACCGGTAGCGAGGGTCTAACATGGTGGAGAGCCAGTAGTCATCCCTGGCGAATGATGACAATTCGGCTGTCACTACGCAAGTAAGAGAGCATGCATCGGGCCATTTGTGCAAGTGACTAGGAGGGACTCCCTGCCTCCATCTCCACTGCATACTGTCATCTGCCTCGTCCTCCTCATCTCCATCTTGATCCTCCGGCTGCTTCTGCTCCTCCTCTCCTGTCACCTGTGTAGAAAAACCACCCATTTCACTAAACATTGCTTGTGCTCCAATGTCCTCCTCTAGTTCATCCCCCACAGGGCTCATGTGGCCGTGAGATGTAAGCACCACATCTCCAGTCCCCTGACCAGCCAGATTTACCAGCATCTTTTCCAGGATATAAATCAGTGGAATGACATTGTTCATCCCGTAGTCCTGTCGACTGACAAATAAAGTGGCCTCCTCAAAAGGGCAGAAGCACACGGCAGGTGTGACGCATGAGCTGCCACTGGCTAACATTAAAAGTTACATGGGGAGTACCTCTGTCCGCTTGGATCATCAAGAAATCGTTTATGACCTTTCTCTGTTCGTATAGTCAGTCCAACATATGGATGGTGGAATTCCAACAGGTGAAAACGTCGCATATCAGCCTATGTTGGGGGACGCCATTGTACCTCTGAAGCTTAAGGATGGTGTTCTTGGCGGTGTACTAGTGGCTCAAAAGCATGCAAAGTTTGCTGGCCTTTTTAAGGGTGTCTTTCAGATGGGTGGAAGACTTTAGGAACCGCTTTACAACCAGATTGAACACATGGGCATATGGCTCAGCGCCACTTGATGCAGCGCCAACATCATGTTTTTCCCATTGTCAGTCACCATGGTTCTGATTTTGAGTTGTCACAGAGAAAGCCAGGATTTCATTTTTTGATGAAGGACAAGGAGCAGTTCCTCCCCTGTGTGACTCCGTTCGTCTAGGCCAGTGATGGGCAACGTGCGGCTCTCCAGCTGTTGCAGAACTACAACTCCCAGCATGCAAAGCCTGTCTATAGCTATCAGCCTACTGCAGGGCATGGTGGGAGTTGTAGTTTAGCAACAGCTGGAGAGCCGCACGTTGCCCATCACTGGTCTAGGCAAACGAGGTAAAGAACAGCGTAATACCGCTGTGCCCTGCATATGTGGTATGCTGGAGGAACACTGTGAATTGTCCCTGCAGTGGAGGCTGAGGACACAGTGGAGGATGAGGAGGCTGAGGCAGACATTGTGGCAGGACCAATGGCGTGAGAATGTGGAGGCGAAAGCGGCGTCACCTGGTCAAGTTCTGGTGTGGCTGGGCAGGAACCACATTTACCCAGTGGGCCGTAAAGAACATTTATTGTCCTTGACCGTAGTTATAGCTACCAAACAATTTTCCCAAAAAAGAGTGTATCACAAACAAATTTCACCACTAAATGGCTTATCAAGGAATATTTAGTCCCTGCGGAATATACTGAGTCCTTTCAGAACAAAGTCTACATTCACCGACCAATATTCCTAAAAAAGGCTGCATCGCAAAAAAATCTCACCACTGAATGACAATGAAAATTTACCGCAGAATGGCTAATAACACATACTTATTTTTGCTAGAAATACAGCGCAACAATGTCTGTATGACAATGTGAATTCGCCATAGAATGGCTAATAACAAGTACCGTATTTTTCGCTTTATAAGACGCACTTTTTTTCCCGTCTTATAAAATGAATACTGATACTTCGCTGGCCGCTATGCTGCGCAGCGCGGCCAGCGAAGTATAGGTGTGGAGGGAGGAGGCGGGGAAACTCATGGCGGAGCCCGGTACAGTGCTTCTACGCTAAAACACTGGGCCCCGCCGCAACTGTTAAATACTATATTGCCAATCACGCTTACTTAACTTACCTAACTACTACTATAATCGCATAATCGCACATCCATACATCATAGTACTGTACATGGCGCAGACTGCAGCTCCCTCGGTCATGCGCTGCCTGTCCTGCCTGCCGCAGCTCCCTCCTCATGCACCGCCTGCCCCGCTCACTTTATGAATGAACAGGCAGGCGGCGCATGAGGTGGGAGCTGCGGTAGGCGGGACAGGCGGCGCATCACCGAGGGAGCTGCGGTCTGCGCCGTGTACAGTACTATGATGTATGTATGTGCGATTATGCGATTATAGTAGTAGTTAGGTAAGTTAGATAAGCGTGATTGGCAATATATATTATTAACAGTTCCGGCGGGGCCCGGTGTTTTAGAGTAGAAGCACTGCACCAGAGCACTGCATGAGTTTCCCCGCCTCCTCCCTCCACACTTCTATCGGGGGATCTGCGGAGGACACTTTGGGGGATCTGTGGATGACACATATGTCATCCACAGATCCCCATAAGTGTCATCTACAGATCTCCATAAGTTTCCTCCACAGATCCCCCAAATTGTCCGCCACAGATCCCCTAAAGTGTCCGCCACAGATCCCCCAAAGTGTCCGCCACAGATCCCCCAAAGTGTCCGCCACAGATCCCCCAAAGTGTCAGCCACAGATCCCCCAAAGTGTCCGCCACAGATGCCCCAAAGTGTCAGCCACAGATGCCCCAAAGTATCAGCCATAGATCCCCCAAAGTGTCAGCCACAGATCCCCAAAGTGTCAGCCACAGATCCCCAAAGTGTCAGCCACAGATCCCCCAAAGTGTCAGCCACAGATCCCCATCAGTGTAAGCCACAGATCCCCATCAGTGTCAGCCACAGATCTCCCATAACAGTGTGTCATCCACAGATCGCCTCCATAACAGTGTGTCATCCACAGATTCCCCCATAACAGTGCGTCATTCACAGATCCCCCCATAACAGTGTGTCCTCCACAGATCCCCCATAAAAGTGTCATCCACAGACCACCATTAGTTCAAAACCCACCAAAAGCACATTTTTTGGTTCAAAATTTTTTTTTTCTTATTTTCCTCCTCAAAAACCTAGGTGCGTCTTATCATCAAGTGCGTCTTATAAAGCGAAAAATACGGTACTTATTTTTCCCATTAATACACCCCAACAAATGCCTGTACAACAATGTTGGTTCACTGCAGACTGGCTAATCAGATGTATTCTTTTTGCTATTAATACACCCCCAAAAAATAAATATAACAATCACAATTCACCACAGAACGGCTAATAGGACGTACGTACTTATCTATCCTATTAATACACCCCGTAAATGGCTGTAGTACAATGGAACTTCACAGCTGAACGGCAAATTTGTTGCCACCAATACACACCAAAAAGGGCTTCAAATTTCTAACTTCAACACACAACTGCTAATAAGACCCTTTTTTTCCCCACTAAGGGTACTTTCACGCTTGCATTGCTGGATTCCGGCAGGCAATCAGTATGCAAATGGATACCATTTGTACATGGAAATGGATGCGTTGCAAAACCGGATCCGTCTCTCTGGTCGTCACCCATAAAAGCGGATCCGGTATTTATCTTTTTCGCATGCGGATCGGTCAATGCGGTAATTTTAATGCCGGATCAATTAATGCCAGATCTGGCATTCCGGCAAGTGTTCCGGAATTTTGGACAGAGAAAATACCGCAGCATGCAGAATGCATTGGGATTAAACTGATCAGTTTTTTTCCGGTATTGAGCCCATATGATGGAACTCAATAGCGGAAAAGAATAACGCTAGTGTGAAAGTGCCCTAATTCATGCAAAAAAAAAGGCTTTAGAACATATAACTGGCCGTGAACGGCAAATAAAGTTTTTTAATTTTGCTAATAATACACGCCAAAAAGGGCTTTAATTTTCTCACTTCACCACACAATGGCTAATAAGCCCTTTTTCCTTTTTCCTTTTGCCCTTTAATACACGCTAAAGAGAAGCTTTAGAACATAAAACTGCAGCCGTGAATGGCAAATAATATTTATTTTTTGCCACTAATAAACGCCAAAAAGGGCTGTAATTTTCTCACTTCAACACACAACGGCTAATAAGCCCATTTTTTGTGCCCCACTAATACACGACAAAAAAGGCTTTAGAACATATAACTGCGGCCATGAACGGCAAATAATATTTTTTTTTTGCTACTAATACATGACAAAAAGGGCTGTAATTTTCTCACTTCAACACACAACGCCTAATAAGCCCCCCCCCCACCCACTAATACACAACAAAAAAGGCTTTAGAACATATGTATAACTGCACCGCACAAGGTCTAAAAGGACCCCAGTAGCAAGAATGGTTTGCTGGAATTACAGAGGTATTGCAAACCTGAAATGAGTAGCAATATAGTGGCAATTTGGATTCCCAGTCAGTGCAACAAGGTGTAATAGAATTGTTCCTATTACCAAGGCTGTAAACTCCCCTACTGAACCCTGTTCTACATAAATGCTGTGGAATGATTCCTCCGTATCCTTTCCCTACACTTCTAATGCTCTTTCCCTGAACTTCTATTGAGCAAAATATACGTTTTCAAGTCTTTCCTAGCACTGTCCCTAGCACTAGCTAACATCTCTCCCTGCACTGGAAAATGGCTGAATCCAAAATGGCTGAGCCTATTTATAGAGCTGTGATATCACAGGGCTGGCTGGCTGCTGATTAGCTGCATGCATGGCATTGTGGGTGATCCCTCGTTCCCAGAGTTCCTTTTCTCCATGTCCTACACTTGCAGCAGCCATTTTAGGAAAAAATGCGATTCGTTACCACGAAGCGTGAGGAAATTCGGATTTGGTGCAAATCGAATAATTTCTGAAATTCAAATTGAATTCCACTTCGTCAGCTTCAATTCGCTCATCTCTAATTGTGAGCCAAAACCAGGATTGGAGCCTCCACAGACATATGGTATAAGGGAAAGATCTGCACCTGTTCTGTGTTTAGAGCTGCATCTGATTTTGGCTCAAAATCACAGATGGAAATCACTAATCACAACACTGATGTATGGATAAGGCATAATATTGTGGTTGGTGTGTTATTTCGAATATAATGAATATAATACTAGAGGTGCAGTCTATACTGACACCAAGTTTATTGAAATCATAGTATACAGAATATATAATCTTAGTGAATATCTGCACAGTTCAAAGTATATGGTAATTATTGAACAATTTAAAAAAAATTATCACTTTGTATGATTTTAAATGTGATGCAAAAAGGGCGGTATATACTGACACCAAATGTGTCTGATTTGTAGTATGTAGAATTGCAGAATTGCAATATGTAATAGCACAGTTCAAAGTATATAGTAATCTCTGCATAAAGCCTCATGTACACAAACGTATTTTCTTTCCATGTCCGTTCTGGTTTGTTTTTTTTGCGGACTGTATGCAGAACCATTCATTTCAATGGGTCCACAAAAAAAATGGAAGGTACTCCGTGTGCATTCCCTTTTCCGTATGTCCGTATTTCCGTTCTGCAAAAAAATAGAACATGTCCTATTATTGTCCGCATTACGGACAGGGATAGTACTGTTCTGTTAGGGGCCAGCTGTTCCATTCCGCAAAATAGGGAATGCACACAGACGTCATCCGTATTTTTTGCGGATCCATTTTTTGCAGACTGCAAAATACATATGGTCGGGGCCATGAGGACTAATAGTGGGGTTGGTGTGTGTTATTTTAAATATAATGAATGTAATACTAGGGGTGCAGTGTATACTAACACGAAGTGTAAATCTAAATCATAGTACAGTATATGGAATATAGAATTGCAGTGAACACTGGCACACGTTTAGTAAGCGGTTCAGGCTGTATTAATGGCAGAATTTTGCCATAAATTTATATAGGAGTTTTCTTATTTTTAATAAAAAATGTATTAAAAACAACAAATCTGACTCCAGAAATACATAGCATACCCCTCAGAGCTGAAAGCTTCAAAACACAGTTTGAGCGGAGTGTGTACGTTAAGAGATTCAGGCTGGATTAATTGCAGAAAATCGGAGAATAATCAATATATAAAAATACCATATACGAATATATGGAATAACAATATAGTGATTTATAGCACTATAATTAGGGTTGAACGGACCCGTGGATGTTCGGGTTCGCCGGGTTCGTCCGAACTTCGGGTCAAAGTTAGGGTTCAGGATCTTAACTTGACACGAACAAGAACCAAAACCCCATTGAAGTCAATGAGGACCTGAACTTTGGTGCACTAAAATGGCTGTAAAATAGTCATAGTGAGGGCTAGAGGGCTGCAGATGGGGGTAAGAGCAGTACAAATGCCCTGCAAACAAATGTGGATAGGGAAATGACTTAAAATAACATAGAATATAACAAAATAAAAAAAATAATAATCTTGAACTAGGAGGCGGAGGTCAAAGTGGAGTAGGAGATTGAGGAGGCCGCAAAACATTCGGAACTAGAAAAGAGAATGCAAAGAGAAAGTGCGCTGGAGTCTATAACAATGGCTGGGTGCGGCTAATATACTTGTCTATTAAGCACAAGGTACGGACAAGTCTTGTGGGATCCTGTGGGATTTTAATGAACGTGAGCTTGTCCATGTTCGCTGTAGACAGGCGGCTGTGCTCGTCTGTGATTACCCCCCTGCCGTGCTGAACACACGTTTGGACAGTAGACTGCCCGCAGGGCTTAGGCCATGTGCCCAATTTTGAGACCCAGAAGTTGAATGGGGCGGACCCATCAGTCAGTACATGTAGGCGTGTGCACACATACTGTTCCACCATGTTGCTGAAATGCTGACTCCTGCTAAGACATTCCATATCAGCTGGTGGTTCTAGTTGTTAAGGCATGCTGACAAAGATTTTCCACATTTCGGCCATGCTAACCCTCCCTTCTGAGGCGCTGCCAGTGCCCCAGCTGCTTTGGCAACTTCCTCCTCCTCTGCCTTCGCCTTGTGCTTCCACTGAGCCCCCGCTGTCACGTTGGAATGCCATCAGCAGCAAGTCTACCAGTGTGTGCTTGTACTTGCGCATCTTCTGATCATGCTGCAGTTATGGAATTAAGGATGGCACATTGTCCTTGTAGGGGAGATCCAGCAGGGTGGCCACCCAGTAATCAGCACTGCTTAGAATG
Source organism: Bufotes viridis (assembly GCA_033119425.1). Classification (NCBI taxonomy): domain Eukaryota; kingdom Metazoa; phylum Chordata; class Amphibia; order Anura; family Bufonidae; genus Bufotes; species Bufotes viridis. The sequence continues at coordinate 61,623,227 of CM065591.1, read as the reverse complement.
TGTGCAACTTGGCAGTCCTTTGTGGGAGGTGTATCGTCTGTATCCTCTGTATCCCCCCAGCCACGCTCCAGTGATAGCCATGAGCTGCTTTGGGTGTCAACCTGCTGTAAACATGGTTCCACCTCCTCCTAATCCTCCAGAACTGTGTCCTGGCTGGACAGTTGTGTACCTGGCCTCTGTTGGTGCAGGAACCCACCCTCCGAGCTACTTGTGAATGACTGGCCTGATAACCGTGGAAATCACCCCTCTTCCTCCTCCTCTTCCTCCTGTGCAACATCCTCTTCCATCATCGCCCAAAGCGTTTTTTCAAGGAGACATAGAAGTGGGATAGTAAAGCTGAGGATGGTGTCATTGGCACTCCCCATGTTGGTAGAGTACTCGAAACAGCGCAACACGGCACACACGTCCCGCATGGAGGCCCACTCATTGGTGGTGAAGTGGTGCTGTTCCACAGAGAGACTCACGAGTGCATGCTGCAGCTGAAACTCCACCATTGCCTGCTGCTGCTCGCATAGTCTCTCCAGTATGTGCAAGGTGGAGCTCCACCTTGTGGGTACATCGCATAAGAGGCGGTGAGTGGGAAGGCCGAAGTTACGCTGCAGCGCAGACAGGCGAGCAGCAGCAGGGTGAGAACGCCGAAAGCGCCCATAGACGGCCTGCACTTTGTGCAGCAGCTCTGACATATTGGGGTAATTTTTCAGGAACCACTGCACCACCAAAATTAGCATTAGTGATGAGTGGTATAGGCAATATTCGAATTTGCGATATTTAACAAATTTTTGGCCGAAAAAATAAGATCGCTGTAATATTTGCCATAAATACCCAAATTCGAGAATTCGTGATCTCCAGTCATTATTTACTTGATTGCGAAAATCGGCAATGTAATATATCGGCAATGTGCTACTGTAATATATTTACGATAAAAATTAGCAATTAGGCTGTAGCAACTTTCCTATTGGTTGCTAGGGATGTTGTTAAGTACCGATATTCGTGATAAATTCGCGATTAGAATATTGGCAATCAACACTATTCGCGAATACAAATATGTAGCACTATATTCTAAATATTCTCGAAGTGGTGATATTCGCGATTTCAATATTTGCGCTCAACACTATTCAGCACATGCACCAGGCAAGAGATGTGCGTCAAACCGGCTAGGCCCAGAGCTGCTACAAGATTTCGTCCGTTATCTCACACCAGCCGGCCGGGCTTGAGGCTCAGTGGCACCAACATATAAATCACAGAAAAAAAAATGCACCAAACGGATATGCCACTGACTATACTAGCTAGTCAAACAAGCAGATATTAAAAGCTGAGACTTTTGTCAATATATTCAGGAACTCATCTGAGCCCCTCATTATTTCTTTTTATGCCATAATGGTGTATGTTGTCCTATTTATTTAGGTAAGATTATTTTGCTCATTAAGGGAATGTGACCTCTGCTACCATGTTAAATGCCAGGTGAAGGCACATTCAATACATATGGAACAAGATCACAGAAATATAGTGGCCAATATGGGGGAACTGCTCAGACCCCAAACACTGTAGTGTGTTTCTCATTGGGGGAAGCAGTCCCACCGCATGTGGACCGCAGTAGACCATCCCCAGCAAAGAATGCGTACAATGGAGGATGCCGGCGCGGCCCACATGCACCACAAAGGCATCCTACACAAAACGGAGCATTGTGCGGATTAAATATATGAATATTATAATCACAGAAAAAGAAATGCAACGGAAGGATATGCCACTGACTATACTAGCTAGTCAATCAAGCAGATAATAAAAGCTAAGATTTTTGCCAATATATTCCTGTCAGAAACACATCGGAGTCCCTCATGCACCATGTCACGGTAGCTCATCATGGCATGGGGTCCTACCACTACGCTAACTATGGTGTGAACACGGTCTGAAGGTGATGGAATACTGCTCACAGCCAAGCTTCCACACAACCGCATAGCAGTACAACTAATGCAATGTGAATAAAGCAAGACCGTAAGCCACACCCATATCAGACTGTGTGATGGAGGCTACCAGGTCCAAAAGAATGATAAATGCCAGGTGAAGGCACATTCAATACATATGGAACAAAATCACAGAAATATAGTGGTCAATATGGGGGAACTGCTCAGACCCTAAACACTGTAGCGTGTTTCTCAATGGGGGAGCAGTCCCACCACATGTGTTCCGCAGCAAACGACCATCCCCAGCAAAGAATGCGTACAATGGAGGATGTCGGCGCGGACCACATGCACCACAAAGGCATCCTACACAAAACGGAGCATTGTGAGGATGAAATATATAAATATATAAATCACAGAATAATAAAATACACCAAACAGATATGCCACTGACTATACTAGCTAGTCAAACAAGCATATATTAAAAGCTGAGACTTTTGCCAGTATATTCCTGTCAGGAACACATCAGAGCCCCTCATGCACCACGTCACGGTCGCTCAGCATGGCAAGCGGTCCATGGCACCAACCACTCATCGGTCTGTTGTTCCATGCCAGTCCACAGCTCCTGCGTGTTGAGTGGTTTTTCCCCCAAACAGATGAGTTTTAAAACAGCCTTCTGTCGTTTCCCCCTGGCTGTGCTAAAGTTGGTGCTGCAAGTGTTGCGCTGACTGGATGGGGAGGCGGTAGAGGAGGAAGCGGAATAGGAGGTGGAGGCAACAGGAGGCAACGAGCAATGTCATGCAATCCTCGGTGGTGGAAGGACATGCGCCTAACTGCTATCTGCCTCAGGCCCAGCCGCCACTGCATTTACCCAGTGTGCAGTTAGGGAGATATAACGTTCCTGCCTGTGCTTACTGGTCCATGTATCGGGGGTTATGTGGACCTTGCCACAGATTGCGTTGCGCAGTGCACACCTGATTTTGTCTGACACTTGGTTGTGCAGGGCAGGGATGGCTCATCTGGAAAAGTAGTGACGGATGGAAACCATGTACTGTGGGACAGCCAATGCCATAAGGTTTTTAAAAGTCTACGTTTCCACCAAACAGAATGACAGCATTTCAAAGAGCTGATGGGTGGTGCTACACGTGATCCAGCTTTTATTGAGACTGGGTCACATGATGCACAGGCCAATCACAGCCATTCCATTAGTAGGCATGGATGTAATGGCTTCTAAGTGCCCACAGCTTAAAAGCTTATTGATTGGCTGCCCCGCAGACTTTCAACAAGCTTTATTAAATGCCCGAACACCGAACTCGAACCGAAACTTTTCCTGAAAAGTTCGGGTCCAGGTACCCGAACTCGGTATGGACCTGAACTGTTTACAGTTCAGGTTTGCTCAACACTAAATATAATTAATAAAACTCTTATAATGTTAATAAAACTGTTTAACAAATAGCATTGAAAATGGAAAACAATATTTTTACATTTAAAGAGTAACTAAACTTTTGAATAAAATTTTAATAAGATGTTTCTAATGGCATAATAACACTTTTTCTAATATATAGTGGTTCCTTGAGTTACAATAATGATTGGTTCCAGGATAACCATTGTATGTTGAAACCATTGTAACTTGAGTAATCAGTTCCAAAGGCTTAAAATTTCATCCAAGATAAGAGAAAATTAAGATTTAAGACAAAAGAAGCAGATAACTAAGATAGATAAAAAAAAGTCCTTACATATACAGTAACAGTCAGGAATAGCTGCTAACTAGTAACTAATACAGCTAACTTACCAAGGGAAGTGGCCTTCATTGGCAAAGCGCCAGTCTGCTCCACAAAATAGTTTCTTTCTGAAAGGAACAGAAAACATCTCATGCAACCAGATGTTGGGTATTAGTTGATCAAGTTAGAGCATGACTTTTCAAAAAAACTGGAGACATAGAAAAATAAAATATCTATATCTAAAACTGTTAAATACAGTATATAAAATACATTTGCACAGAAAAATATTGTCTTCTGAAAAAGAAACTATCTTCGGTCCACACTAGTAGAGGTGGGGGCTATCAATGTGAGTCTAGCTTTGTTGACGCATGCCTTGAATACCCATGTCATTTCTAAATTATATTTTACTTTATTTGAAAATGTTTTCCTTTTTTGTGACAGCCACTTCTTATTCCCCACTATCTCTAAACGTGTTTTGTGTAGTGTAAAGGTTTTTGGAAATAGATCTTTGCCATCTAATATTGATTCTTCAGAAGACCATCTGTGGCTGCTTCAGATAAGGAGAATAAAATATACATTAGAATTCACTGTGATACACTTTTTAACCGGTACTTTAAGAAGATTCTCTGCCATGTACCGGTATGGCTTACATCAAAGTTTCACATACTTATATTCAATATTTAAAGCTAAAAGATGGAAAGGATCAAACTCTTAGTTCATGTAAATATACAATGCAAGTCAAGATTACCCAGTCTATGTGAGTATATTTTGCTAGCTGTCTCTAGTGAGCTGATATTTAGATTGAAATATTACAAGATTGATAAATAATGAACAATGATTTGCACCCCACTACTAGTGGATTAAATTCCTTTTATAAGGTACACTTGTAGTTGAATGGGTTGTCTGCTTTTCACAATGGCTTTTTTTGGTGGAAGTGTCTCCTAAAAATAAACTTATTTCAGGATGTCCCACTGCCAGGACCTCCAGTAATCATCTTTAATCTATGGGGGAATAGGGTGGGAAATATTCAGCTCCCCTAGAGCGCAACTACTGGGCTGCCATATATATACATGCACACTCATTCAGCTAACAGCTATTCAGATCCAGGCCATACACACGTGTGCTTAGTAGTAGTGTTGGGTGAGCAAGCTCAGCTGAACAGAAGTTCAGCTCGAGCATCATGATGCTCAGCACATCGTGGTGTTTGGCCGAATACTGCGCGTGCTCGAGCCGATGCTCAAGTCTCCTCCCCGCACGTTTGTTGGCTGCTACATAGCCAATAAATGTGCAAGTAAGTACTGCCCTCACTGTACTGCCGTAGCCATGTTGGCAGCTGGCATTACAGTGATTGGCTGGCCGGAACACGTCATCGGGTGCTATATAGCACCCAATGAAACGTGTTCAGCTCAGTCTTAGTCAGTGAGAGTTGGAGAGTAGAAGGGAGAGATAGTGTAGGGAGTGAAATAGGAAAATTTTAGTTTTTATACTTGTTATAGACCCAAAAGTCCTATTGTGTGTGGCAGCAACATATATATTTTTGCGCAACCTGCGCTAAATTGCTAACACTTGTTAGAGACCCAAAAGTAAGTCCTTTTAAGGACTATAGTTGTATCTGGCAGCAATATATATTTTAAGCGCAACCTGCGCTAAATAGCTTGCAATTGTTTGGCCACTACAGACAGCGACATTATCTGTGCTACTCTCCTGTCTAACGTGTACGCAGCCTAAACATATCTGTGACATCCAGTGTAATTTTTCCGTAGACAGTGTCCGCTGTGGACATTTACATTAACTGCACTACATCACCTGTATAACGTTTGCGTATCCAAAATATCAGTGACATTAGGTCAAATTGTTTTGCGGCTAGTGGCAGCGACATTACCTGCGCTACATCTCCTGTATAACGTTAGCGCATCTGAAATATCAGTGACATTGAGTGTAATTTTCACAACATTATCTGTGCTACATCTCCTGTGTAACGTGTGTGCAGCCTAAAAATATCTGTGACATCCAGTGTACTTTTTCTGTAGACGGTGTCCACTGCAGACAGGTACATTACCTGCGATACATCTCCTGTATAATGTTTGCGTATCCAAAATATCAGTGCCATTCAGTCTAATTTTTTTGCTGCTAGTGGCAGTGACATTACATGCACTACATCTCCTGTATAACGTGTGTGCATCCTAAAAATATCTATGACATTCTGTGTACTTTATTTTCGCAGACACTTACAAAACCTGCGCTACAGTATGTGTGAAATACTTGCAAGCATATAGACCATTTAATATGCGCAAGGTGAGCAGTAAAGGACGGGGAAGTGACCGTGCTGCTGATGGTGCACACAAAGGCCATGGCCCTGGGCACGGTGAAACTGTGCCTGCTGCTAGAGAACAAGAAACACACTCATCCACGAGTCCTAGCTTCATGTCCCAGTTTGCAGGGCGGCGCAGGACACCACTCTTGCAGCAGGTAATGCTTCCAGTTGGTTAAGCAGCACCCTGTCTTTCACAAAGTCCAGTCTCTGTAGCCAAGAGTCTGGTTAACAGAATCCTCACCCTGATACTCCTTCCACCCACCATGGAGAGTCTTGGCAAATAAGTGATCCCACACTCGGATATTCCGAGGAGCTCTTTTCATCGCCTTCATTAATTTGGGCCTCTCGACAAGCCTGCTTGAAGAGGCACTTGAGGAGATCTTGTGCCCTGATTCCCAAACTCTCGAGCATCCACAGTCAGAAGAAGATGACAGGTGGGGAACGGCAATTAGTGTTTCACGAGGTGGATGATAATGATGAGACACAGATGCCAATAAGCCAATGGCAATTAGTGTCTCAAAAGGTTTATGATGATGATGAGACACAGTTGTCAATAACTGAGGTTGTTTTTAGGTCAACAAGTTAGGAAGATGACCAGAGTGAGGAAGTGGAAGAGAAGGTGGTGGACGATGAAGTCACTGACCCAACCTGGTGAGGTGGCAAGCCGAGCAAGGACAGCAGTACAGAGGGGGAGGGATCCGCAGCACCGCAACAGGCTGGAAGAGGCAGTGGGATGGCCAAAAGGAGAAGGCGGGCCACACCAAAAGGGTCCACAACTGTTCCCCGGAGAAGCCCCTTGCGGCAATCTCCCTTACGAAGGGGTAGGTGTTCCGCAGTCTGGCACTTTTTTGAGGAAAGTGCGTACGATAAAAGAATTGTCATTTGCAACCTGTGCCATGCCAAAATAAGCATGGGCGTGAACACTAGCAACCTTACCACCAGCATGATCCGCCACATGGGATCAATGCACCCTAATAGGTGGGCCGAACGCCTGGGTCCACAATCAGCGGGTCACACAACTTCCTCCTCTTTCCCTGTGTTACGTGCTGGCCAATCCCCTGTCCAAGACGCAGGCCCGGATGCCTCCCACCATGCACCTTGACCTTCGCAAGCTCCATCATCTAGCACATCCACTTCTGTGTCTCAGCACAGCGGACAGATGTCTATACCCCAGACCTTTGAACTAAAGCACAAATACCCTGCCTCCCACCCACAGGCCATAGCACTAAATACACACTTTTCAAAATTGCTGGCCCTGGCATTTAGGCTTGTGGACAGTGAGGCTTTCCACCGCCTGATGGCGACGGCCGTCCTGCGTTACTCTGACCCCAGCTGCCAATATTTTTCACGGTGTGCTGTCCCAGCCTTACACCAGCATGTGTCCCGTAACATCACCTGTGCCCTGACCAACGCAGTTATTGGTAAGGTCCACTTAACGACTGACACATGGACAAGTGATTTTGGCCAGGGACGCTATATTTTCCTGATGGCACACTGGATGAACGTTGTGGAAACCGGGAGCGATTCATACCCTGGGATGGCACAGGTACTACAGACGCCAAAGATTGCGGGCCCTACTTCCATCAGGGTTTCTGCCAGGGCCGGTTCTATAATAAGGCAGACCAAGCGGCTGCCTTAGGGCGCAGAGAAGGGGGGGCGAAAAAATTAACTTTTTTTTTTTAAATCACTTGCGGCAAGTTGCGCCGCAGCCACCCACCGTAGCCTGCATGTGCCATGCGGCCCCGGTCCTCACTCACAGAGCGGCAGCACAGCAACACGGTCGCGGGGGCACTCAGGGGGTGTGTGACTGGCGAGTGATACCGCGGCAGGCAGCATCAGGGACTGGAGCAGCTGTTAGTGACTGTGACTTACACAGCCAGCCCAGACGGACTGTCGACTGCCGTAGGGTAGGTGGTAGGTGATGAGCGCAGAGCGCATATTGTTTATAATTATTACACAACATTAATGGGAGGAGGGTTCACGGGTGACATGATGGGAGGGGGGACAAATCAAATGTCTGTAGTCTGTGCCATGGACGGGGAGAAATGTGACATGGGGGGATGATGTGCCGGGGGGCGAGAAGTGTGACACAAACGAGGGTCATAATGTGATCATGGGGGGGGGGAGGGGGGGCGCCAAAATGTAGCTTCGCTTGTGCTGGCAAAAATCCTTGCACCGGCCCTGGTTTCCGCCGCCACCTACGTTAGGGGCTGCAACCCCCCTTCTCCTCCTCCGCCTCCTCCTCCACTTTTACCTCTGAATTATCATCTTGCAGCACCAGTTAGCCATTAGTCAGTAGCTGGAAGCAGTGTATCATTGCAGTGGGGAAGTGGCAACAGGCCGTGCTTAAACTGATCTGCTTAGGTGACAAACAGCACACCGCCGCAGAGCTGTGGCCGGGTATAAGGGACCAGACTGATCTGTGACTCTCGCCACTCAACCTACAACCAGACATGGTTTTGTCCGATAATGGCCGTAACTTGGTGGTGGCTTTGGAGCTCAGCAAGCTCACACACATACAATAGCCCACAAGTTCAACCTAGTGGTTCAGCGGTTTCTCAAAACCTACACCAATTTGCCGAGCTACTGGTGAATGTGCCCATTCCCGCAAGTCATCGACAGCTTCCGCCGGTCTGGCAACATTGCAGCCGCGCTTGCAATTGCAAGCTCACCGACTGTTTTGCGACGTGAGCACGCACTGGAACTCGACGTTCCATATTTTGGCCAGGCTTTGCGAGCAGCAGAGAGAAGTAGTGAAATACCAGAGGCAACATGGTAGATTCCTTTCCAGTCAGCTTCCACTCTTCACAAGCGACAAGTGGGCATTGATGTCTGACCTCTTTGAGGTTTTGCGCAACTTTGAAGAATCAAAACAGATGGTGAGCGTCAATAATGCTATTATCAGAGTAACCTTCCCACTTCTGTGTCTACTCAAATGCTCGCTGCTCATAATTAAGGCGGATGCGGAAATGAGGAAATACAGTATACAGGTAATAGCCAGAACACCCTCAGTTTGTCTTCTCAGCGCAAATTGGAATGATGATGAGGAGGTGGAGGAGCAGGAGATGGTTGCCTCTGCTACAGAAGGTAGTACCCATGGAAGTTTTATTCCCTCTCTTCAGCGTGGATGGGTCAGCGTCCTCAGTGATCCCTCTGTGCATTACAACTGTTGGGTGTCAAAGCTGGACACGTGGCGCGAACTGGCACTCTACGCCTTGGAGGTGCTGGCCTGCCCCACCGCCAGCGTGTATTTAGTGCTGCTAGGGGCATAATAACTGATAAGCACATCCGCCTTTCAACTGAAAATGCTGACCGGTTGATTCTTATAAAAATGAACAAGGCCTGCATTGCCCCTGACTTCTCTACTCTGCCAGAGATAAGCGGCTGAACATAATGTGGCTTTTATGGTGTATTGAATAACTGTATTCTCATGCACCCCTTCCACCACTAAAAAGGGTACATGGTTCAATCTCCCTTTTCTCGTCCTCCTCCTCCATCATATCAACCTGCCTTTTAGGCTGCCCTCGCTCATAATGTTTTAGAGGAGAAGCTCAGCAGCGGGCCCTCACCCATAATGTTTTAGAGGGTCACAAACAGGCCCTCATCCATAATGTTTTTGAGGGTCACCAGCAGGCCCTCAACCATGATATTTTTGAGGGTCACCAGCAGGCCCTTGCTTCTAATGATTTGGAGGGTCACCAACAGGCCCTTGCCCATAATATTTTAGAGGGTCACTGTTGAGGGAAGTGCCCCCTGAAATATATGTGGGCCGCTGGCCTGGGTATGCTGCATGTATATATATGTATATATACGCGTATGGATGTGCCCCAAGCATCCATATGCGTGTATACTCCCCCAAATATCTATTAAATGTATACATGTATATGGATGTGCCCCAAGCATCCATATGCATGTATATTATATATTTATATATATATATATATATATATATATATGCCCCCTGATTCACCTGAAACCAGAGGTATCAGTGTGAATGTGCCCCAATCATTCACACGGATACCATCTGGTTAATTGCATCAGGGTGACCGGACAAGAGTCCGGTCATGACTGTATGCCTCAAAGAACTCTGATTCAATAGAATCGGAGTCCTTTGTAGTAATTACCTCCAGCACTGCTGGAGATTATTATGCATGATAGGAAGAGGGGAGAAACCTCCCCTACTCCTATTATACACATTCTGGCAGCACGATTACTATCGTGCAATGTGCTACAGGCGGGAGATCAAAGGCTTATCCCGCCTGTTAGCAAGTGGCACGGCCCTGCTGTGCGCGTGCAGGGACGTGTGGGCTGGCGTGGTGATGTCATATCACCGCGCCGGCCCACGTGTCCTTGCCTGTAGCGCATGCGCGCGCCACAGCACGGCCGGTCCGGGAGTGCGGGCTGCTGGATATTAATATCCGGCAGCCCGACACTTGGGCAGAAGGAGCCTGCCGCCCAGACCAAGAGGACCCCCCCCCCCCCTAGAGACGAGCAACCCCTGAACAACGAGCGGAATAAGTATCTCTAATAACCCCTGCCTACTTGCCCATATTATCATCCCCTGCATACTTGCCCATATTACTAACCCCTGCCTACCTGCCCATATTCTATTAACCCCTGCAACCCCTACTTGCCCATATTATTAACCCCTGCCTCCTTGCCCATATTATACTTATTAACCCCTGCAACCCCTACTTGCCCATATTATACCTATTAACCCCTGCCTATTCTACCCCTACTTGCCAATATTCTACCCCTACCTACCCTAAATTGCCATTAAACCCTACCACTATCCCACCAACGCTTTGTCCTTGAACAACCCACCCCTACCTACCCTATACTGCCAGTAACCCCTACCTGCCCATACTCCCCTATCACTATCCGACCAACTCTTTACCCCTGAACCGCCTACCCCTGCTGCCCTGCAGGAGTATCCCTGCTCCCTTTTACCCCTGCTGTACCCCTATAACCCTGTGTCTGTGGCCTGCATACCCCCTGCAGCGCCACAGTTAACCTTTGTTGCTCCTTTAGTGATGGTTTAGAACCAGGTGGGGTGGGTTGCTACTGTGTGTGTGTATATACAAGATAGTTTGCGGGTGGAACTTGGGATTGTGTTAGCATAGATAGGACCGTATTGCTGTGTTGTTGTAGTGTGATTTTATATATATCGCTGTTAGCTGTTATAAATATATATATCTATCCCCATTGATTTAGCTATATACATTTATAAGCCATTAATAGACTGTGACGTGTAGAGTATTAATAAATACCCTTTTATTTAAAGTACAGTGTGTAGTCTTTTTGTTACAGTAGTAGCCACAGCAATAGCCGCAGGTAGTTCCGTATAGAGTGAGGTAATCAGCCTTTTATCTGATTAATTGGTATAAATAGGCGGAGACATCACTAGACGACTCACGCCTATTTATGAATATTAATTGTTGATATTCGCATAAAATATTAACAATTAATATCTCATTTAACAGTCACCAGCAGGCCCTCGCCCCTAATTTTTTAGATGGTCAGCTTGGCAGTAGGCCTTCACCCATAATGTTTTAGATCGTCAGATCAGCAGCAGGCACTCACTTATAATGTTTTAGATGGTCAGCTCAGCAGCAGGCCCTCGCCCATAATGTTTTAGATGGTCAGATCTCAGCAGCAGGCACTCGCCCATAATGTTTTAGATGGTCAGATCAGCAGCAGGCACTCGCCCATAATGTTTTAGATGGTCAGCTCGGCAGCAGGCCCTCACCCATAATGTTTTTGATGGTCAGCTCAGCAGCAGCCCTCATCCCTAATGTTTTAGAGGGTCACTAGCAGGCCCTTGCTCCTAATGTTTTTGAGGGTCATCAGCAGGCCATCAATCATAATTTCAAGGGTGTGTATCTTGCCCTCCTTTATGTGTAATAAAGGGTGAATTGTAGTTCCTGTTCCTTGTAATTTTTGGCAGCCCTTTTACTTAGTGCATAGGCTTTATGAGTGTAGGAGTCCCACTACCTGAACAATTGTACCACAATGTGAATGAGGCCCTCCTTTATGTGATATACAGCTTGTATCGGAGTGCCTCTTTCTTGTAATTTCTGGCAGCACTTGCACTTTCTATACAAGTAAATATACAGGAAAGAATGTTTCCTAACAATTTTTCCTCTAAAAGTGATTTTATCTTCGGTTTTTTGTGTATTATTGTCAGTCTGTAAAAAGTGGTGTACTATTCGTACAACATCGTTCCCAGCAGCGACCTGGGAGTCCAAGATGCATCCAGACGTCCTGCACATGTTGTTCCAGAACCATTTCAGTGGTCTTTCTATCAATTTCTGACCTTTTCCTGTGAAACAGACACCCTCCCCTCTTCAGAGAAGGGGGTGCCTGGTTTAATGCTTGGGTTCTCCCATTGACTTCCATTGTGCTCTGGTGCTCGGTAGAGCACCCGAGCACTTTGGTGCTCGACCAACACTACGCAGTAGGCTTGAGCGAATTGAGCTTCGGAACATACATAAATCCAAAGTCAATTCGTTCAAAAACTTTGTGGCTAATGCCCATCCTCCCAGCAAATTCTTTGCAACCTCCAACTCACATAACACCCCCACTGCTGTGACTACTCAATCAGACAAGGCCTGGAAGCCAGTCTGTCTGTTTTCTACAGTATCACTGTATATAATGTCATTGTATAATACTGTTGATGGGGTCCTGACAATAAAATCTTTAAGTCTTCCTCCTGACGGGGCCCCATGTGGATCTGGGCCCCAAAGCAGCCATTTCCTCTGCTTCCCATATAGCTCCCCTTACTACATTATCTGTACTCAGGGAGTTATCACAGTGTTATCTGTGGTGTTACATAGCACTACAGGTGACTACTACATTATCTGTACTCAGAGAGTTATCATTATATGATGTGTGGTGTTACATAGGAATGCAGGTAAGATCTGCTACATTATCTGTATTCAGGGAGTTATCACTGTCTTATCTGTGGCTAGTACAGAGCGCAAATATTCGAATTGCGGATCTTTATTGCAAATATCGGCACTTCGAGAATTCGCAAATATGTTGAATATAGTGATATATATTTGTAAAAACTAATATTATTTTGTTTTGTTTTGTTTCTCATCTGAACCCATTACCTAGTATACCTACCTGCTTCTTGCTTGTGGGTCAATGTGAGAAAGCTGCAATATTGTAGTCTGTAGTGAATTAGAATATTATAATATTCATTTTTACTCTTTAATATAATTTCAGTTGCCTGCCACTGCCAGTGCGTGTCAGGCCCACACAGACTGTACTGTGCCCACTGCCAGTGCCCACCACTCATATCGGGTGGCACCGTACGTTACAGATAAAAAAAGTCATTTAATGTTTACCCTTTAATAAAATTTCAGTTGCCTGCCACTGCCAGTGTGTGTCAGGCCCACACAGACTGTACTGTGCCCATTGCCAGTGCCCACCACTCATATTGGGTGGCACAGTACATTGCAGATAAAAAAGTCATTTAATTTTTACCCTTTAATATAATTTCAGTTGCCTGCCACTGCCAGTGTGTGTCAGGCCCACACAGACTGTACTGTGCCCACTGCCAGTGCCCACCACTCATATCGGGTGGCACAGTACATTGCAGATAAAAAAGTAATTTAATTTTTACCCTTCAATATAATTTCAGTTGCCTGCCAGTGTGTGTCAGGCTCACACAGACTGTACTGTGCCCACTGCCAGTGCCCACCACTCATATCGGGTGGCACAGTACCTTGCAGATAAAAAAGTAATTTAATTTTTACCCTTCAATATAACTTCAGTTGCCTGCCAGTGTGTGTCAGGCCCACTTACTGTACTGTGCCCACTGCCCACCACTCATATAGGGTGGCACAGTACCTTGCACGCATAGTACCACTAATCAGAAAAAAAATGTTAGGCATGGGCCGCCGTGGTCGTGGTACTGAGATTTTCGTTTGGCCCTTGAATAATGCCCAGTGTTCACAGACCACATACCCTGAACTCGAAAAATTCTGATGACATAGTTGACTGGCTTACACAGGACACCCAATCTTTTACAGCTTCCGCTCGGAACCTTGACGCACCATTCTCCTCCAGCTCAGCTTCGGTCACCTCTCAAGTTACCACTCGTCTGCCCGCCGCCACCACCAACACTAGCACCACAGCCGCTTCATTTGATGTGTCAGAGGATTTATTTACACATCAGTTGGAAGAAATGAGTGATGCGCAACCATTATTGCCAGATGATGTAGATAACAGGGATATGTCTCAGTCAGGCAGCATTACACACATGGACGTTCCTTGTGATGATGATGATGTTATACCCGCTGCTGCTTCCTTTGCTGAGTTGTCAGATACAAGTGAAGCGGTTGATGATGACGATGTGTCCATGGATGTCACATAGCGTGCCTGTTCGAAGAGAAGAACAACAGGGGGAATGTTCGGATGGGGAGACAAAGAGGAGGAGGAGACGAGTTGGAAGCAGGGGGAGGTCGTGGCAAGGAGCTAGTGGCACGTCAGACAGCATGTATCGGCACCCGGCGCATGCTGTTGCCACCACCAGAATGCCGTCATTGCAAAGCTCAGCAGTGTGGCATTTTTTTGGTGTGTCTGCCTCTGATAACAGCAATGCCATTTGCAAACTGTGCCAAAAGAAACTGAGTCGTGGGAAGTCCAACACCCACCTAGGTACAACTGTTTTGCGAAGGCACATGATCTCACATCACAAACGCCTATGGGATCAACACATGAGTACAAGCAGCACACAAACTCAAAGCCAGCATCCTCCTCCTGGTCCAGCATCTTCAGCCACGTCAACCACTGCTCTCCTCCTTGCCCCCTCTCAACCACCCGCCACTCCGCCTCTTACCTTCAGCAGTTCCTGCTCATCTGCCCACAGTCAGGTGTCTCTCAAGGTAATGTTTGAGCGTAAGAAGCCAATGTCACAGAGTCACCCCCTTGCCTGGCGTCTGACAGCTGGCTTGTCGGAACTCTTAACCCACCAGCTTTTACCATACAAGCTGGTGGAGTTTGAAGCCTTCAAAAAATTTGTAGCTATTGGGACACCGCAGTGAAAGGTACCCGGCTGATTTTTATTTTTTTTTCACAAAAGGCAATCCCCAACCTGTACTCTATTGTGAAAAAGGAAGTCATGGCATGTCTGGCACACAGTGTTGGGGCAAGGGTCCATCTGACCACTGATACCTGGTCTGCAAAGCACGGTCAGGGCAGGTATTTCACGTACACTGCACATTGGGTAAACCTGCTGACGGCTGCCAAGCATGCAATGCGTGGCTCTGCAGCAGAGTTGGTGACACCGCCATGACTTGCAGGCAGGCCTGCTGCAACCTCCTCTACTCCTCCTACTCCATCCTCTTCGCTAAACTCCTCGGCTGAGTCCTCTTCTGCTGCTGCATCTTGCTCCACATCAACTGTGCCCCCCCCCCCCCCAGCTCCCCGGGAGCTATTCCACATCCCAGATACGACAGTGTCACGCCGTCTTGGGGTTGACTTGCCTGAAAGCAGAGAGTCACACCGGACCAGCACTACTGTCCGCCCTGAATGCACAGGTGGATCAGTGGCTGACCCCGGACTAACTGGAGAACGGCAAAGTGGTGTGTGACAACAGAAGCAATCTGTTGGCGGCATTGAATTTGGGCAAGTTGACACATGTGCTGTGCATGGCACATGTGTTAAATCTGATCGTACAACACTTTGTGTGTAAGTACGCAGGCGTACAGGACGTCCTCAAGCAGGCCAGGAAGGTGTGTGGCCATTTCAGGCGTTCCTACACGGCCATGGTGCATTTTTCAGATATTCAGCGGCGAAACAACATGCCAGTGAGGTGCTTGATTTGCGACAGCCCGACACGTTGGAATTCAACACTCCTAATGTTCGACCGCCTGCACCAACAAGAAAAAGACGTCAACGAGTATTTGTATGACCATGGTGCTAGGACAGCCTCTGCGGAGCTGGGTATTTTTTTGGCCGCGTTACTGAACGCTCATGCACAATGGCTGTAGGCTCATGCATCCTTTTGGGGAGGTGACAAAGCTGGTTGGTCAAACCCAAGGCAACATCATCGACCTCATCCCATATGCGTTTTTTCTGGAGCGTGCCCTGCGAAGAGTGCTGGATCAGGTCGTAGATGAGCATGAAGAGGAAGAGTTGTGGTCACCATCACCTCCAGAAGCAGCCTTGTCATCGTCGATTGCTGGACCTACGGCAATGCAGAGAGAGGAGTCTGAAGAAGAGGAGGAAGGTGGCTTTGAGGAGGTGGAAGACCAACCACAGCAGGCGTCCCAGGGGGCTTGTTGTCACCTTTTGGGGACCCTTGGTATTGTACGTGGCTGGGTGGAGGAAGAGATGTTCAATGACGTCAGTGAGGACAAGGAACGGGACATGGCTAGCTTGTTATCCAACCTTGTGGAAATGGGAAGTTTGCAGTTGTGCAAATGGACTGTTTGCGGTTGTTTGCGATGCGTTAAACGGGGAGTTTGGTCTGTCAGAGTTTGGTCTGTCACTGTGAAGCGGGCGTAACCCTTACACTACCTGATCGATACAACATCATACCTGATCGTATACACACACTGGATGTTTTAAAGCACGTTATTCCAAACAATTTAGGAATGTTAGGTGATTTATGCCCTTTATGGATTAAAACCCGACTCTGCGTCAACTACGTTATTTTCCATGGGAGTTTTGCCATGGATCCCCCTCCGGCATGCCACAGTCCAGGTGTTAGTCCCCTTGAAACACTTGAAACAACTTTTCCATCACTATTGTGGCCAGAAAGAGTCCCTGTGGGTTTTAAAATTCGCCTGCCAATTGAAGTCTATGGCGGTTCGCCCGTTCGCAAACATTCGCGGAAGTTCGCGTTCGCCGTTCACGAACGGAAAATTTTATGTTCGCAACATCTCTATTGACCTGTTACATGTGCCCTTGGTGGCTGAAGACATCTGTATTGGTCCCATGTTCATATATGCCTGCATTACTAAGAAAAATGATAATATATACAAATTATCCTCTAGGAGCAGTGGGGGTGTTGCCATTACACCTAGAGGTTCTGCTTTCTCTGCAACTGCCACAACCCCTGCACTTTGACAAGGCCAGGTATGATAACATTTTCACTGCCTTGCTCTGTCAATCAAAGTGCAGAGGACGTGGCAGAGATCAGAGCCTCTAGGTGTAACGTTGCTCCTAGAGGCTCATTTGCCTAAATTAAACATAATTTTTCTCAGTACTGTGGGCACATATAAACATGGGACCAGGGCCGGGCCGACACAGAGGCTGGGGAGGCTCCAGCCTCAGGGCGCAGGCAGGGGCCGGCGAGAGGGAGAGGGACTGACAGGGGGGAACCGCTCAGCGCTCCCTCCTGTCATTCCCTGAGCCGGGCCCTGTCAGAGCGCTCCTCTCACCTCCATTATGCTGCTTCAGGCCCCCAGCATCAGGCCCCGCTGCCTCTGGCTCTAACTAGAAACAGAGTAAGCAGGTGGGCGGAGCCTAACGGACCTCCGTTAGGCTCCGCCCACCTGCTTAATGTGAGGCAGCGCTGGGGCCTGATCCTGGAAGCCTGGAGCAGTGACCATAATGGAGGTGAGAGGAGCGCTTTGATGGGGCCCGGCATTAAGTACAGTGAAAATGCCGGGCCCCCTTTCATTAAGTCTGTGACAACATGGGGGGGCAGAAAGAGCATGACAACATGGGGGGGGGGGGTAAAAAGAGCATGAAAAGATGGGGGAGAATGCCGGGCAGAAAAAGCATGACAAGAGGGGGGGGGGGCATGACAAATTACTATGTGGGGGCACTGCTGTGTGGTTGAGGGGGGGTGTGGGGGACATTACTGTGTGGGGGGGCAGTGTGGCTGACATTACTGTGTGGGGGCTCAAACAAAGCAATAGCTGATCTTAGGGAGACCAGCTACAAAAATACCGTGGAGCCTCACTTAAGAGTCTCAAACACAGCAATCCAAAGTGCAAAGCTCCCTGGGAAACATAAAATGCAAAAAAATTGTGGAGCCCCAGTTATGGGTCTACAACACAGTGAAAGCCAGATATCCCTCAAAGGAAGGAAAAACTTACTGTGTGGGGGGGCAGTGTGGCTGACATTACTGTGTGGGGGGCAGTGTGGCTGACATTACTGTGTGGAGGGGCAGTGTGGCTGACATTACTGTGTGGGGGCAGTGTGGCGGACATTACTGTGTGGGGGCAGTGTGGCGGACATTACTGTGTGGGGGCAGTGTGGCGGACATTACTGTGTGGGGGCAGTGTGGCGGACATTACTGTGTGGGGGCAGTGTGGCGGACATTACTGTGCGGGGGCAGTGTGGCGGACATTACTGTGTGGGGGCAGTGTGGCGGACATTACTGTGTGGGGGCAGTGTGGCGGACATTACTGTGTGGGGCAGTGTGGCGGACATTACTGTGCGGGGGGCAGTGTGGCGGACATTACTGTGTGGGGGCAGTGTGGCGGACATTACTGTGTGGGGGCAGTGTGGCGGACATTACTGTGTGGGGCAGTGTGGCGGACATTACTGTGTGGGGGCAGTGTGGCGGACATTACTGTGTGGGGGACACTACAGTGTGGGGTGGCATTATACAAAAGCTCTGCAGATGCAACTCCCATGTATTGGGTCACCACAATTTGGGTGGTCAATCACTAAATGAACCCTGTTATGGGGAGAATCTGTGGATGACACATATTTGTCCCACAGACACCCCCTCCCCCAAAACAGGGTTAATTTACTGAATGACCACCAATAAAAGAGGTGGGGGTCACATATGCTATTTCATAATGACAGCAGGGCCCGCGCAGTGACTGTATTCTACTACCCCCCATCCCCCGCTCACTGGATATAATCTTATTAACTATATAACTGTAGCAAATCACTACAGTTATATAGTTAAGATTATATACAGTGTGTGTGGGGGGAGGGGGGTGTAGTAGAATACAGTCACTGCACGAGCCGCTGGCGCTGTCATCAAAAAAGCAGATACAACCCCACAGCCTCACCCCTTGTATTGGGGGTCATTCCTACATGGACCCTGTTATGGGGAGGGGGGATCTGTGGATGACACAAATGTGTCATCCACAGATTCCCCAATAACAGTATCATTCATCACAGATCCCCTATAGCAGTGTCATCCACAAGTTGGAGGGGGGGGGGGGGCGCACTTGGGCAGCTCAGCCTCTGTTGGTGGTGGACCTTGTCCCAGCCCTGCATGGGACCGACACAGCTGGAAGAACACATGCAACTGGTCAGCCAGTGTCATAGATAAAAATCTGCTGACAGATGCCCTTTAACCAGGAAATGTCTGACCTGGGGATGCCAGACATACTACATACACGTTAAATGAGGAATACATGCCAAAACATTGTTAGGGATCACTCTATGTTCCACAAGTCAGATGACAACATCCTGGTATCCTTTATACAGTACTCAGGATATTTAGAGAAATATTTACTGTGGTAAATGTATCTGGTTTTACCTAATGATATTAGCATATGAATGAATAGAAAGAAGCTTTTTTTTTATTATTATTTTCCCGTTATTCGCAAAAAAAAATTGAAAAAAAAAGATTACGGGGAGATTTATCAAAACTGGACTCCACCTTTCACTTTTCAAAGGATCTTTGGAAAAATGAAAGGTGGAATCTGGTTTTGACTGTTTTGATAAATTTCTCCCTGTTTTTATGTCATTAAAATGGTCAGTATGGACAGTGGGGAAAAACAACCAAAAACATTTTGGTAGACATATGAAATAAGCAAGAAAAATTAAATAATAATAATAATAATAATTTATATATGTATATATATATATATATATATATATATATATATTTGTGGTCATGGCTACAGCCAACGACGCTTGATGAACCCTAGGGAGATAAACATCAAGAACAACCTAACCCGGCTAGCCGTGTGCTAGCTAAACCTAACTTAATGGCTTGAATTGTGCCCTTAGCCATAGCCGTGGGTAGGCCTAAAGGGGGCATACCCTGTGGAAATGAAAAGAGAAGGGAGGGAGGGTGGGGCACCTGAAGAACACACGCCCAGGAGTGAGGCAGTGGGTTCTTTAAGAAGAGCCTCCGCCCCTCCCACAAATGCAGGCATGACCAGTCAGCCTTACTACTTGTGGTCATGGCTACAGCCAACGACGCTTGATGAACCCTAGGGAGATAAACATCAAGAACAACCTAACCCGGCTAGCCGTGTGCTAGCTAAACCTAACTTAATGGCTTGAATTGTGCCCTTAGCCATAGCCGTGGGTAGGCCTAAAGGGGCAAAAAGCCAAGCCAAGTAGGTTATAAAGAAACACAATGAAAGTGCAAACAAATCCATGACCAACGGCAAGGCATCGGCAATCTAGACCGCACATTCAGGAAGTATGCGGCAAAACCCTAAGGAGACGTACATCCCAGCTTGCAAATGACGAAACCAGAGACATGATGCTCGATGTTGCAGATATTCCCAGTCCTTCATTCCGCTTCGGGGCACTACGCTGTGGAATGGAGCATGAAATAGTAACTGAACCTGGTGAACTGTGGTTCTAGTACTGACAATTGCCATGGCCTCCGGAGTTTGTGGAACCGAAAGAGAAACCTGCCTGCCTAGACTATGCAAGAAGTAAGGGGCCAAAGAAACCATGAACGTAGGAAGGGAATCCTTGAATAGTTCCCCAGACATCATCTATCTGCTTGCCATGGCCCCTGCATTCTTCTATGAACCCCTGAGAATGGTTTAATCCTAAACGGGAAAACCGACCTGGTATCGGAGTCTACCATTAACCTACGTGGCCTGAATACCGTGGCAGGCAAATATTGTTGAAAAATGAGACCTGACCAACATGGCAGGTGACCCTAAAGATTTGAGCTCCGGTAATTGAAGTGTGATCCTGGAGCATAGCGGACAATGGACATCAATAAGGTGTAACACTTAAAGAACGTAAGGAGCAGGAAACTTAGTTGAGTAACAAGTGAACCTGACTGAACCCCGCAGGTGACAGACTTTAGTTTAAAACGTGGGCCGTATGCAGGTGATCAGGGAAGCAGATATGAATGTGGGACATTTGGGCCCAATCAGCCTGGCACCATGGATGGTCAACCAACCGGGCAGGACTGAAAACAGGTAATCGGACCCCCGAAGCCATGGGGCCGAAGCAGTCGTCCGACCCCCGAAGCCATGGGGCCGAAACAGTCGTCGGACCCCCGAAGCCATGGGGCCGTAGCAGTCGTCGGACCCCCGAAGCCATAGGGCCGTGGCAGTCGTCGGACCCCCGAAGCCATAGGGCCATGGCAGTCGTCGGACCCCCGAAGCCATAGGGCCGAAGCAGTCGTCGGACCCCTGAAGCCATAGGGCCGTAGCAATCGTCGGACCCCCGAAGCCATAGGGCCGTAGCAGCCGTTGGACCCCCGAAGCCATGGGGCCGAAGCAGTCGTCGGACCCCCGAAGCCATAGGGCCGAAGCAGTCGTCGGACCCCTGAAGCCATAGGGCCGTAGCAGTCGTCGGACCCCCGAAGCCATAGGGCCGTAGCAGCCGTTGGACCCCCGAAGCCATGGGGCCGAAGCAGTCGTCGGACCCCCGAAGCCATAGGGCCGTAGCAATCGTCGGACCCCCGAAGCCATAGGGCCGAAGCAGTCGTCGGACCCCCGAAGCCATAGGGCCGTAGCAGCCGTTGGACCCCCGAAGCCATGGGGCCGAAGCAATCGTCGGACCCCCGAAGCCATAGGGCCGTAGCAGTCGTCGGACCCCCAAAGCCATAGGGCCGAAGCAGTCGTCGGACCCCCGAATCCATAGGGCCGAAGCAGTCGTCGGACCCCTGAAGCCATAGGGCCGTAGCAATCGTCGGACCCCCGAAGCCATAGGGCCGTAGCAGCCGTTGGACCCCCGAAGCCATGGGGCCGAAGCAGTCTTCGGACCCCCGAAGCCATAGAGCCGTAGCAATCGTCGGACCCCCGAAGCCATAGGGCCGAAGCAGTCGTCGGACCCCCGAAGCCATGGGGCCGAAGCAGTCGTCGGACCCCCGAAGCCATTGGGCCGAAGCAGTCGTTGGACACCCGAAGCCATGGGGCCGAAGCAGTCGTCGGACCCCCGAAGCCATGGGGCCGTAGCAATCGTCGGACCCCCGAAGCCATAGGGCCGAAGCAGTCGTCGGACCCCCGAAGCCATAGGGCCGTAGCAATCGTCGGACCCCCGAAGCCATAGGGCCGAAGCAGTCATCGGACCCCCGAAGCCATAGGGCCGTAGCAGTCGTCGGACCCCCGAAGCCATAGGGCCGAGCAGTCGGTGGACCCCCGAAGCCATAGGGAAGGTACGGTACCTTCCCAACAAACAAAAGAACCACTTGTAAAACATGGTAGGCCCACTGGCCTCCGCTGAGAAGCTGTATAGTTGAACTAGGCAGGAGACCAATCTGAGTGAAAGCAAACCAGAAGTAAAGGAGACCAAGCTGAGTGAACACGAATCAGGATTTAAAAGGATTTTTTTTTTTTTTTTTACACCACCGAGGAAAAACGTAAGCCTGAAAAGAAAGCAGCCATGTTTACCGGGAGAGTACTAAGGAGTGGGTGCGAAGTGCCCCGTTGAGACTACTGAGTGTAGCAAGTAACAGGAGAATGCAGCTTTGAGTGGGAGCAGAATGTAACACATGGTGTAGCAGCAGATGGTTGAATGCCGCTCAGGATGTGAGTAACAATGTATGAGCGCTGCTCTGAGTATGGCTAGAGCATGAAAAACATGGTATAAAGCAGACGTAAGAATGCAAACTGAACGTGAGCGGAATATTAACGTGATGCATCTGCGGACACATGAACACAGCTCCAGCAGCGAACGGAGCAGAGGACAGGATGCAAACACAGACATGCGGACGCAGCCCTGGATGTGAATAAATTATTAACTCGAAGTGACAGCCGACATGGAAAGCAGCTCTGGCGAGTGGGGTATAAAACCTGTTGTAGCAGTAGAAGTGTTAACACAACTCTGGGTATAGGCAGAGCAAACAACTGGTATAACGGCAGCTCTGGTTGTGAATGGAGCGTGACACATGCTGTGAAAATGACATGAACGCAGCTCTTGAAATGGGCCTGGAAAGAACCTGTAGTAACAATGGACGTGTGAACGCAGCTCTGGGAGTGAGTAGAGCAAACATGATATGCCAATAGACGTATGGACGCAGCTCTGGTCGTGAATTTGACTGCGTAAGTGTAAAGGCCCCTCTGTGAGTGAGCCGAGAACGAAAATAGGTATAACAGCAGCTCTAAATGTGAGTGGAGCATGAACATGATGTGACAGCGAACTTGAATGCACCTCTGAAAACAAGCCTCGTATGACCTGTTGTAACAGCCGACATGTGAACGCAGCTCTGACTGTGAGCAGAGCAAACATGGTATACTGCTGACGCATAAACGCAGCTCTAACCACACACAACAACATGATGCAACAGCCAAGTGTGAACAGCCAACGGGTGAATGCAACTCGAATGTGATTGAAGTATGAAGCATGATGAAAATAGCAGACTTGTGGACACAGCTCCGGTGAGCAGAGAGTAAAACATATGTAAAGCAAAATGTAAAGGCCGTCTGGAATGAGCAGTGCGAAAGTGACGGACAAAAAAGACGTGCGGATACATCTGAGGGTGTGAGGCGTATAAAGCAAGGTGCAAGCAGGTATAAGACAGAAGTAGAGCCGAACGTGGAAATGCCGCTCAGAATAAGAGCAGAGCATAAAGTGCATCAGGGTTTTAGTACATAAAGCAGGGAAAATACATGAAGTCTAAAGATGGTGGTGGCTGGAGAGGGGGAGTCACATGGCAAGGAACAGCCACGGCAATAGGTCAAACAACAGCTGAGTCTGATGTTCAATCATGACGTCACATGCAGCCCGGGTGACTGTTCCCTAACTGCGTATAAGATGAAGTAATTTTCCATGCGACAAACAAGCGACGTAAATTTGCAAGATATATTGGAACTAATTCTTATCAAACAAACGAGGTTGAAAAAGAAATAGAATTTTTTAGCCCCAACAAACAAACCTGAGGCAGAAGATTCTGAGGCGAAGCCTCCCGTTCGCTAGAAAAGTCGGGTTCCGACCGGCCAGGAGGGATGGCCACGGCCCAACTTACTTACGTATTACCCCGCGTGCATTGCTACGATAGCAGAGAGCGAATAAAAAAAAAAAAAAAAAAACCTCCGTTCTGGCTCCATGCTGCAAAGAAAGAGATCCTGCCACCAGAGAAGCTAGTTCACTAATGACACCCAGCAGCACCTGTGCACCTGAAGAACACACGCCCAAGAGTGAGGCAGTGGCTTCTTTAAGAAGAGCCTCCGCCCCTCCAACAAATGCAGGCATGACCAGTCAGCCTTACTACATATGGTATTCTGTGTTTATTCACCAAACAGCAATGTTTCGGTCCTCTTTCTGGAACCTTTCTCAAGCAGTGATACATAACTAAAGTGCACACTGCATATAAATAGGTTAACCAATTTACAACAATAATTCATATATTTATGTGCAAATCAATATAAACTAACATGATTATATAGTGTACCGTATATAGACATTTTTGTTTAACAAATAAAGGGACCCATCCTGGGTAAGGGTGATTATATAATACTTATTTACAATGCCTAAAATGCTTAACCCTATCTTGACCCAGGTATAATATGGTGATTAAGACTTGACTTTTATTAATATCTAATAATAAAATGGCTGTGAGCCAAGACAAACAGTTAAAAACTATGCTGTCACCGAAAAGCACTGAAGTGCTTGATATGCTGGAAAATAGAGATGTGCACAATCTCAAAATCACTACTAGCTGTCTGTGCTAGCGTATAAAGCCAGTGGAGATTCATTATATAGCTAGCAGCTGCTCGACTGACATGACTCTGAGACACGGTGCATGGATAAGCTAGGGGAATGAGCCACCTGCGGTTTGATCCTAGATGGTGACAATCCTGTGAATGTTGCTGTGCTGAGAACAAATGCACTCAATGACCTGCACACTTGTCTGACACTACGTCAGTAGCTGTCGAATCACATTCATGCAACAACACACACACCGCACACTGTGACCTATAATCAAATGGCGTGATGCCTTGGCTGACTAGCTATGCAAACTCAGCTGGCCTCATCTAACGCTGCAGTACTCAAGAAGGTGTCCTACCACAGAACTACCTAAAAACTGCATTAGGGTGACCAACAATTGCCCCCGACATGTTTCGTCAAATCTCTGGCTTCTTCAGGGGTTTAGGTCAACTCTGCCACTATGAACGGAAGTGAGGACGCACATCGCGCTTGCGCATTCAAGTGCATGCCACGCCAAAAACCTCATAGTTATGTATCACTGCTTGAGAAAGGTTCCAGAAAGTCTTCTACAATTTTTGAGGTGCTGCCTAGTAGTGTTGAGCGCGAATATTCGAATAGCGAATTTTTTTAGCGAATATCGGCACTTCGCTAATTCGCGAATATTTCTAATATAGCGCTATAAATTCGTAAATTCGCTATTTCGAATATTCTTTTTTTTTTTTTTTGTATTTTTTTCTTTACCACTTCCCAAAAGTAGTTCTTACCTGTCCTGAGGATTCCTGGCTTCCTGGCTGCTCCAGTCAGTGCCCGTTGCCGTTTCTGCCGACTTCCGTGCTCATGGAGCGTCCCCATCACCATGGGAACTTCTCCATATACTAAAATGTACTGTCGGATTTGAGAATTACGTTGAAATCGCATTGCGATTAATTCAAGTTATATTAATCGCATTGCGATTACAACTTAGCAGTGCACTGCTGTCTTACATATTAGGCTAGAATTAACGAATATGGAATATAGCAGCAGTGCTAAGTAGAAATCGCAATGCGATTACACCAAGTTACATTAATCGCATTGCGATTTCAATTAGCACTGCTATAATATATTGGTATAGCCCAGACTGATCGTATACCTTTAGTAAAAATGATTATCCTGCCTATTGTGTTGTACCCGATTTGTGTCGCCCCGATTTGGATACCTGATATTTTTTTTATAGATTGGAAGCGTTAGTT
Source organism: Bufotes viridis (assembly GCA_033119425.1). NCBI lineage: Eukaryota > Metazoa > Chordata > Amphibia > Anura > Bufonidae > Bufotes > Bufotes viridis. Next base: position 61,597,285 of record CM065591.1, on the reverse strand, counting down.
AATAATTTAATTTGGGGAAGGAAGCGGGTTCGTATAAAACAAAGGTATTTATGGCTGTCTGAATGGGAGGGTGGTCCTTTTTTTCAAGGTTATTTTTTGTGTGCTCAACTTCAACGATGTTTTAAGTTTCAAAATAAATTTTATTCCAATCAGCTCAAGGTTACAAAAGGTATGTCGAGTACAGAGTGACATAAACAGGAGATGAGCAATGACAGAAAGTAAACAATCATAATGACAATAAAAGCAAAATGTAGACATTTGGAATACATAGAGTATTCAAGAATAGTCATATCTTCATATCTTCCTGGGGATTTACAACAGCGCAGCCATACACCTGTAAGTACATATAGGGGAGATCGTGTGGATATGTACAGAATGCGAAAAGACTCCAAACTCCATCTATATCAGAGAGTCATTGCGTACCTGACATCCGGGGCGTGAGGTGAGGACAGCCAGGGTTCCCAGACCCTGTCGAAGGATGCGTAGTTATCCTCCCGGATGGCCGAGAGGCGCTCACATAGCATTATCTTATTAATCCTATCTAGAACTGCCTGAAACGACAAGGTGGGGGTTCGCCACTTAAATGCAATGTGTATCCTTGCGGCAAGGAGAATAAATTGGGACAGTTTAAATCTGGCATAATTTAACCAGTTCAGTTTGTCACCCAGAAGGCATAGAGGTACGGTCGCAGGGTATACGCAGTGAAGAACTGAGGACAATAAAGTTGTCACCTGGGACCAGATCAACGATGTTTTAAATATAAGGGTAGTTTACTTGCACAATACCTCTTACGGGCCATGGATACCTCTATAGAGAATATTTTTATCTCTTTGGAATCGGGTCGCTTGGGATTGCGGAATGCACTATTGATTCCCTGGACCTTACAGAGGGTTTGGAATAAACTTAAGAGTATTCTTAAAGTTTCCCACGCTTTTTGGTTTAACCCTCTGTGGGAGAATGGGAATCTGGTGGAATTCCTGAAAATCACGGACCATACCTACTGGCTCCGTAAAGGTGTCGTAAGGGTGTCTCACCTCTTTTCTCAAGGTCACTTTAAGTCCGTATTGGAATATAATTGCACTGATATTTCTTCATTAGATTTGATTATGTATTTAAGTTTGAAAAACGCATATGAGACCACGATGGATGAAGGTTATTTGCTTGTCTCTCACCACTTATTTTTTGATTATTGTTATGCACAGGGACAAGTAGGTACTAAAATTTCGAAGATTTACTTTAATCTCCGTAGGGCATTGGCAGCTGTCACTAAATTTAAAAGTCCATGTAAGTGGGAACAGGAGTTGCGCTGCTCCTCGTTACATTGGGCCGGTATTTATAGGAACATCTGAAAGGCAACAATTTCTAATGCACATAGAATAATTCAATTTAAGATTATACATCGACTTTATTATATGCCTAAGATCCAAGCAAAATTTCTTAGAAATAGGGAACGTGAGTGTTGCTGTCCAAAATGTGATTGTCTAGAAGCGGATTTTGTACACGTCCTCTGGGAATGTAATAAACTGAAAAGGTTCTGGGAAATGGTTTTTGAGGCTTTACAAAAGGAGGCCTCTCATCAGTATAGGCCTGATGTTCTCTGCGACGAGGTGGTCTCTGCGACGACAGCCAACATGGAAGGTGTGTGTGGGGGGAGGGGGGGGGTTAAGGTTTATGTGAATGTAATGCTACAATACTCTGATATAGGATAAGTGTACTGCATTCCTTCTTCTATTCTGTATGTGTGTATTGATGACTTATTTCTGTTATACACTTTGTAATGACATTGTGGTATTGATATTTTTGTAATATTTAACTTGTATGAATAAAATAAAAATATTTAAATAAAAAAAAAAAGACACATAAGGACTTAAATAATCCCCCTGGGACGCCTATCATCTCTGCCAGGGATTCTCTGTTCAGCAATATTTCTATATTTTCAGACAGAGTCTTATGTAATTTTGCGACTTCAGCGAAATCCTATAAATGTGATACTTCTGATTTTTTGAAAAAGTTGAATGAAGCACGAGTACCGACAGAAGCTATATTGGTCTCTCTGGACATAGTAAGTCTTTATACATCTATAATACATAGTTTGGGTCTCAATGCAGTCAAACATTATCTTGTCAATTCACAGTTTACACCTGAATGTCAGGACTTCTTGCTGAGTCTACTCAATGCCGTTCTGACCAATAATTACTTTTTGTTTGGGGATGATTTATTTTTACAAACATGGGACACAGCAATGAGGTCAAATGTGATGCCCACTTATGCTAATTTGACAGTTGCTTATCTGGAGCAGATGTACGTCTATGTGTCCCACCACTTCAACCACACGTTGAGGTGGTGGAAATACATAGATGACATCTACCTCCTTTGGACTGGTACTGAGGAAGAACTATTTGACTTTCTCTCTTTTCTAAACTCTTTAGATGAGGACATAAAATTTACCATACATTATTCAACACATCAGATCCAATTTTTTGGACACTATGGTGACATTTAAGAACGGGAAGATAGAGACCAATATATATGTGAAACCCACTGACAAAAATACAATCCTACACTTTGATAGTGCCCATTCCAGAGAAATGATCAAGTCATTACCCTACAGTCAATTCTTGAGGGCCATAAAGTAATAACCTTCCAATTATCATCCAAAAGAGCATTTCTACAGGGAGGAATAAAAATACCAAACTTCAAAAAAGCTAAATTTAGCCAACTAAGCGAGGCCATAGGCCTAACTAACTAAAACAAAGTCCTCAAAAACAAAAATACAGCCACAAAGTGAGATATCTTTAAAAGCATCCTAAATTCTCATTGTGAGAGGTACATACCATATGGGAATAAAAGGTTAAGGAACAAAAAGAAACCAATGTGGATTAATAGAAATGTAAAGAAAGCAATAAATGATAAATCACTAAAACAGGAGGGTAGCCAGGAAGCACTGAAAAACTATAAGGAAAAAAATAGACATGTAAAAAACAAATAAAAGCGGTTAAACTAAAGACCGAGAGATTAATTGCCAAAGAGAGTAAAACTAACCCTACAATTTTCTTCAATTACATAAATGTTAAAAAGTATAAATCTGAAGGTGTCGGCCCTTTAAAGAGTAATGAAGGGGGAGTTGCAGAGAGCGACGAGGAGAAAGCAAAGCTGTTAAATATGTTTTTCTCCAATGTATTCACTAAAGAAAATAAACTGTCAGATGAAATGCTGAATGTAAAAATAAATCCCCCATTAAAAGTGTCCTGTCTGACCCAAGAAGAAGTACAAGAGCGACTTAAAAAGATTAAAATAGACAAATCGCCAGGACCGGATGGCATACACCCCTGTATCCTAAGGGAAGTAAGTAATGTCATAGCCAGACCCTTATTTCTGATATTTGCAGACTCTATACGGACAGGGAATGTTCCACATAGCAAATGTGGTGCCAATATTCAAAAAGGGTCCAAAAACAGAGCCCGGGAACTATAGGCCGGTAAGTTTAACATCTGTTGTAGGGAAACTGTTTGAAGGTTTTCTGAGAGATGCTATCTTAGAGGATGTCAACTGAAATAAGCAAATAACGCCATATCAGCATGGCTTCATGAGGGATCGGTCATGCCAAACGAATTTAATCAGTTTCTATGAGGAGGTAAGTTCTAGACTTGACGGCGGCGAATCAATGGATGTCATATATCTGGACTTCTCCAAAGCATTTGACACTGTACCACATAAAAGGTTAGTGGGTAAATAACTGGCTGAGTGACAGAAAACAGAGGGTGGTTATTAATGGTACACACTCAGATGGGGCAACTGTTAATAGTGGGGTACCTCAGGGGTCAGTACTGGGCCCTATTCTTTTCAATATATTTATTAATGATCTCATAGAAGGCTTGCATAGTAAAATATCAATTTTTGCAGATGACACTAAACTGAGTAAAGTAATTAACACTGAAGAGGACAATATACTGCTACAGAGGGATCTGGATAGATTGGAGGTTTGGGCAGATAAGTGGCAGATGAGGTTTAACACTGACAAATGTAAAGTTATGCACATGGGAAGAAATAATGCAAGTCACCCGTACATACGAAATGGTAAAACACTTGGTAACTGACATGGAAAAGGATCTAGAAATTTTAATAAACAGCAAACTAAGCTGCAAAAACCAGTGTCAAGCAGCTGCCGCTAAGGCCAATAAGGTAATGGGTTGCATCAAAAGGGACATAGATGCCCGTGAGGAGAACATAGTCCTACCACTTTACAAATCGCTAGTCAGACCACACATGGAGTACTGTGTACAGTTCTGGGCTCCAGTGAAAAAGGCAGACAGAGCAGAGCTGGAGAGGGTTCAGAGGAGGGCAACTAAAGTAATAACTGGAATGGGGCAACTACAGTACCCTGAAAGATTATCAAAATTAGGGTTATTTACTTTAGAAAAAAGACGACTTAGGGGAGATCTAATAACTATGTATAAATATATCAAGGGTCAGTACAGAGATCTCTCCCATCATCTATTTATCCCCAGGACTGTGACTGTAATGAAGGGACATCCTCTGCATCTGGAGGAAAGAAAGTTTGTACACAAACATAGAAGAGGATTCTTTACGGTAAGAGCAGTGAGACTATGGAACTCTCTGCCTGAGGGGGTGGTGATGGTGAGTACAATAAAAGAATTCAAGAGGGGCCTGGATGTATTTCTGGAGTGTAATAATATTACAGGCTACTAGAGATGGGTCGTTGATTCAGGGAGTACTTCTGATTGCCTGAATGGAGTCGGAAATGAATTTTTTAATCCTCTTAAGTGGGAAAAATTAGCTTCTAACTCACAAGGTCTTTATTTTTTTTGCCTTCATCTGGATCAACTAGCAGGATGACAGGCCGAACTGGATGGACAGATGTATTTTTTCGGCCTTATGTACTATGTTACTTTGTTACTATGTAAACGTATAGTCAGTAATCCTGACCAAATGGACCAGACGTTGAACGGATTGAGTAAAAATAGTGCCAATCAAACAGTCATCTCATACTGAAAAAAATTAGCCCCTACATTAGACAGTCGTCCAGAAAAAAAAAAAAAAACTATGGCTTTCAGAATATGGAGACACTAAAAAAAAACTTTTTTCAAAAATGCTTTATCATGTAAAACTGAAACAAACAAACAAAAAAGTAATCATATTTGATATTATCACTTTCATAACATCATTAAATCCATAAAAAATTAAACTGTGCCTTAAATTTTGTTACCTTGCCTTACAAAAGTGTCATATGGAGCAACCAAAAGCTACCAACAGGAACCTACCCCTGGAATTAGTGTTCCCTTGTTGGCCCTCTGCTTCTAGGTCCCTACATGCACGTTTTGCTTTATAATGAGACTAAAACTCATCAGGGGAACTTAGGTAGCTTTGGGCTATCAAGATGGGATACACAAAGTGATAAGTTCCGTATTCCCAGTGTAGATTGCTGGCTGCCCTGGTTCCTAGTGGCGATAAACTGGGGCATACAAATGGAGACGGGGGACAGCTGATTTCGGTCCTCTTCGGCACATCCGGCTCGGTATAGACTATGGCTATGACACCCACAGGAGGGAACCACATGGTGCGGTAGGACCAATGGTTTTATTTTATTTCCGGGTGCCGCCGTGCACATTTGGATTTGGATTCTTCTCCTAGAGTGTGGGTCACCTCTGGTCTCGACTATTGAGAGGTGCTCTAAGTTCATTTTAAATTGCGAATTGTGCTTTGAAATTTATCTATCTTAAGGGCCTTATTTTATCTGGAGTAATAAAAGTTAAGTTTTATATATTCAGCCATTGACAAATATTTGGATCATCCCTCTGTACCTCTTGTTATATATTTTGATGATCAACCAGTGTATTCTTTATCGTTTTTTGTAGTTCAAAAATCATATGTACCCTAAAATAGTACCAACAAAACTGCCACCTTATCCCGTAGTTTCCAAAATGGGGTCACTTTTTTGGAGTTTCTACTCTAGGGGTGCATCCAGGGGTCTTCAAATGTGACATGGCATCTTAAAATTATCCCAGTGATATCTACCTTCCAAAAACCATATGGCGTTCCTTTCCTTCTGCGCCCTGCCGTGTCCCTATACAGCAGTTTACGAACACATTTTGAGTGTTTCTGTAAACTACAGAATCAGGGTAATAAATATTGAGTTTTGTTTGGCTGTTACCTCTTGCTTTGTTACTGGAACAAATTGATTGAAATGGAAAATCTGCTAAAAAAGTGAAATTCTGAAATTGTATCTACATTTTCCATTAATTCTTGTGGAACACCTACAGGGTTATCAAAGTTTGTAAAATCAGTTTTAACCACCTCCCAACCGCCTAATGCAGGGATGCGTCCTGTGGGTGGCTGGGATGTTCCTCCTAGATGCATCGGCGCGTCATCTCGCAGGAACGAGATTTCCTGTGAACGTGCGCAAGTTCACAGGATCACAACGGCAGGAACTTTAACTACAGCCTGCCAGCACTGATCATGCGCTGGCAGGCTGTAGATGTTAAAAAAATGGCATCTGAATCGAATATCAGACGCTGTTTTGTAAACGGCGTCTGATATACCTGCTGCCTGCTCCTCTGGTGGTCCCTTTTGCTTGGGACTACCAGAGGACACTGTAAGTGCACCAATCACCACACACCAACACCCCCCCCGTCACTGATTAACCCCTGATCACCCCATGTCACCCCCCTGATCACCCCCTGTCACCCCCCTGTCACTAATCACCCCCCTGTAAGGCTCATTCAAAACATTCACACATTGCCAGAACTATATAGAAAATTACTTTTCTTGTCCGCAATTGCGGACAAGAATAGGACATGCTCTATCTTTTGCAGAGCTGTGGCCGGATGTTTCGGGGCCGAAACCCGGACGTTCGCGGCCGCAGCTCCGCAAATGCTGATGCGGAGAGCACATAGTGTGCGCTCCGCATCACCGCTGGCCCCATTCACACTGAATGGGTCCGCATCTATTTCTCAGAATTGCGGAATAGATGCGGACATTTTTGCGGACGTGTGAATGGGGCCTTACTTCGCAAGCACTCCTAAGTCCTTTCCCCTCTTTTTTTTGCACATTTTTTGGCAGAGATTTTTTCATCCACATTGATCGATGCGAATGAAGAAATCTGTGCCGTTCATTTTTTCTTTCAGCCCAGAGGCTGAACGGAAAAAAAAATCTCATTACCCATATGCTCAATATAAGGAGAATAGCAGAAACTCCTAATGCTGGCCATACATGTAATGATTACGGAGACCCTCAAATGCCAGGGCAGTACAAACACCTCACATATGACCCCATTTTGGAAAGAAGACACCCCAAGGTATTCGCTGAGGGGCATATTGAGTCCATGAAAGATTGAACTTTTTGTCACAAGTTAGCAGAAAGGGAGACTTTGTGAGAAAAAAAAAGTCAATTTCCGCTAACTTGTGTAAAAAAAAAAATCTTCTATGAACTCGCCATGCCCCTCACGGAATACCTTGGGGTGTCTTCTTTCCAAAATGGGATCACATGTGGGGTAGTTATACTGCCCTGGCATTTTAGGGGCCCCTAATGCATGAGAAGTAGTTTGGAATCCAAATGCGTAAAAATACTCATTGGAATTTGGGCCCCTTTGCGCATCTTGGCTGCAAAAAAGTGTCACTCATGTGGTATCGCCGTACTCAGGAGAAGTAGGGCAATGTGTTTTGGGGTGTATTTTTACATATACCCATGCTGGGTGTGAGAAATATCTCTGTAAATGACAACTTTTTAAATTTTTTTATACAAAGTTGTCAATTTACAGAGATATTTCTCCACCTAGCATGGGTATATGTTAAAATACACCCCAAAACACATTGCCCTACTTCTTCTGAGTACGGCGATACCACATGTGTGCCACTTTTTTGCAGCCTAGGTGCGTAAAGGGGCTTAAAGTCCAACGAGTACCTTTAGGCTTTACAGGGTTGCTCACAATTTAGCCCCTCCCAAAATGCCAGAACAGTAAACACACCCCACAAATGACCCCATTTCGGAAAGTAGACACCACAAGGTATTCACTGAGGGGCATAGTGAGTCCATGGGAGATTTTTATTTTTTTTGCCAGAAGTGGATCCGTAGTGACTCATAGGTGTTGCTGGTGTAACTTTAAACCTAATCCAGCACACTATAGCAGGGTAGTTGTCTCTGCATGAGCAACACGGACCACAATTGATAGTCTTATGAATTTGGGCAACACTGGAGGGGGGCAACTCTAGGCACCCTCCAGAGACGTTTTAGTGACCCTACAGACGCATGCCCGGGCCGTGCATATAGACACATAAATGCATTGGTTGTCTATGCAAGACCCATGTTTGTAGACCAAGCAACTGCAGATGGGTAAATAACAATCCCTCTCTGCAGTAACGTGGTCTAATAGCCTGATTACATGGCTTTATACTTTGCCCTAAATAGATTTTAATCAGTGACTCAATAAAAATGTATTATGTTGTTTGAATACGTCCTTACAGGCTGAGAATTTGCCAGAAGTTAGCAGAAATGGAAACTTTATTATTATTTTTTTTCCTCAGAAAGTGTCATTTTCTGCTAACTTGTTAAAAAAAAAATGAAATCATACATGAACTCAACATGCCCCAACATGCGAATACTTTGGGGTGTCTTCTTTCTAAAATGGTGTCATTTGGGGGGTATTTATACTATCCTGGCATCCTAGCACCAGGTGCTCAGAAAGTCAGAGCTGCTTCAAAATGCGGAAATTCACTTTTTTGCACCATAGTTTGTAAACGCTATAACTTTTACCCAAACTAATAAATATATACTTATTGGATTTTTTTTTTAGCAAAGACATGTAGAACAATACATTTAGAGTAAAATTTATATAGAAATGTAGTTTTAAAAAAAAAAATTACAACAGAAAGCAAAAAATGAAATTTTTTGGCAAACATTTCGGTAATTTTTTATTAATATCAAAAAAAGTTAAAATGTCAGCAACAATGAAATACCACTAAATGAAAGCTCTATTAGTGAAAAGAAAAGGAGGTAAAATTCATTTGGGTGGTAAGTTGTATGATCGAGCAATAAATCGTGAAAGTAGTGCAGTGCAGAATTGTAAAAAGTGGTCTGGTCATTAAGGGTGTTTTAGCTAGGGGGGCTGAAGTGGTTTAATACCTTCAGGGGTGTATTTTTCAAAATTGGGTCACGTTTTTGGAGTTTCTATTCTAGGGGTGCTTTAGGGGGTCATCAAATGTGACATGGCAACTTTAAATTATCCCAGTGAAATCTGCCCTCCAAAAACCATATGGCGTTCCTATCCTTCTGCGCCGTGCCGTGTGACCGTAAAGCAGTTTACGACCTGATATGATGTGTTTCTGTAAACTACAGAATCAGGGTAATAAATAGAGTTTTGTTTTGCTGTTAACCCTTGCTTTATTAGCGGGAAAAAAATTGATTAAAATGGAAAATCTTCCAAAAAAGTGAAATTCTGAAATTACATCTACATTTTTTTTTTATTCTTGTGGAACACCTAAAGGGTTTAGAAAGTTTGTAAAATCAGTTTTGAATACCTTGAGGGGTGTGGTTTCTAAAATGGGGCAATTTTTGGGAGGTTTCTATTATGTAAGCCTCGCAAAGTGACTTCAGACCTGAACTGGTCCTTAAAAAGTGGGTTTTGAAAATTTTCTGAAAAACTTTAAAATTTGCTTCTAAACTTCTAAGCCTTCAAATGTCGCAAAAAAAGAAAATGCAATTTACAAAATGATCCAGACATGAAGTAGACATATGGGAAATGTAAAGTAATAACTATTTTAGGAGGTATCACTATTTGTTTTAAAAGCACAGTAATTTAAATTTGGAAATTTTTCAACATTTTTGGTAAATTTGGTATTTTTTTTAAAAATAAAAATGAAATATTTTGATTTAAATTTACCACTGTCATTAAGTACAATATGTGACGAGAAAACAATCTCAGAATGGCTTGGATAAGTAAAAGCGTTTTAAAGTTATCACCACATAAAGCGTGTCGCCAGATTTGCAAAAAATGCCCTGGTCCTTAAGGTGAAAAATGGCAGGGTCCCTAAGGGGTTAATGGATTTTTCTATATACACTATATAAACAACACTAGGCAAAGTCCCAAAAAGCATATAGAAAGGATCGAAGGTGAAAAAAAGGTTAAAAAAGATATACTCCTCTGTATCCATAAAAACGCTACATTTCAGCTGTCACTTGGAGCTTTTTTGAAAAAAACATATTTATGGATAGAGAGGGATAATCTACTACTTTTTTCACATCCTTGGAGTGCTGTGATCCGGTTTACATAATTTTAGAATGTCAGCCAGTGCTGTGGTTTTCTGGCAAATTTGCTGCTAAATAATCATCAAAATCCACATGTAACAGATTTTGATGTGGACATATCAACACATGCAGGACCCTTAGAAAGTGTAGGCCGGAATAGGGCTGCAAGACTGGATGAAGGCCTGGCATGACTGGGGCTTGGAGGTAGAGGATTCGGTTCACTAAGGGTTAAGGAGAAAGGATAGTGACGAAGGAATGGGGGAGTGGCTAAGGGCATAAAAGGGTTAGCAAGGGCGGGAAAAGGGGCCATTTTTTAAGGACAGCAGTGTGGCAGCAGCCCGTGTTTGAGCTGCTGCGGTACCTCTTTTGGTGTTCCTGTCCCACGATGTCCGAGGTGGAGGCGCTCCTGGCACAGCTCCGTGCGGCAGCGGAGAGCAGGGGATCTGACTGGCTGCAGGCTACTATTCAAGGCCAGCTCCCGGGGTCTGGGGAGGCTGCTGCTCAAGCTCTCCCCTCCAGCCGGCCGCAGAGGACTAGGCCTCCGGCGCGCCTAAGTCCTGAAGTGACCCCGAGGGTTCGGCGCCGGGTAAGGAGCCCCTCTGTGGACCCTCCAGCACGAGCTGCGGTGAGTACCCGGGCTTCCAGGCAGTCTCGTGCTGGGAGGAATCCTGTTGTGAGGCGGGACCCCAGGAGGAGGGTGCGGGACCTCCCCTCCTCTGATGCGGGCGGCGTGGGATCTGGACCTGGTTCGGCAGGGGGATCAGGCCCTGGTCTCCCTGCCCGGCGTGGGAGAGTTCTGCAGACTGAATCAGCAGGCCAGCGGGGTTATGTGGGCGGCCCTGTGCTTGTTCCCTTACCAGAGCAGCGCGGGGCTGGCTCTGTGTCGGCTCTCTGTGGAGAAGGAAGGGCGACATCTGGTGGCAGAGCTGCAGAACTGCAGGCTTTTGGAGCTTCCAATGAGACGAGGGCGACATCTAGTGGCGAGGCTGGGGTACTACAGGCCTTGGGATCTGCAAGTGCCGTAGGAGTGACATCTGGTGGCGCAGCTGGGGAATTGCAGGCTGCAGAATCAGGAGCATCCAGGAGAAGAGCTGAAGTCGCTGACCATCGTGGGACAACCGGACGGGAGTTCGTCGCCAGTCAAGTTTTAGTGCCTCACGTTCCGGCTGGTGGAGTCACAGCGTCCACGCAGCCAGGTGAGACAAGCGGGGATTCCTCTTTAGTGGTTGCTAATAGTGGGGGAGCTTCAGGGGTTGCAGGAGGCTCTGGGGTGTCTGTGGCAGGAGGGTTAGGGGAGTTGTTGTTGGGGTTGCGGGATTTGGTGACGGGGTTGGTGGGGACGGGGTCAGTGGCGGGGTCGCCGCTGGCGGCATGGGGTGTACAACGACCCGGGTTGCAGGCTGCGAGTGAGGCTGGGACTCTTGGTGGGGCGGGCGCAGGGGCAGTCAGTTCCGGGGTTGGCGGTGTGGTTAGCACGTCTCAGCAAGTAGTGGCGGATACGGGCAGGGAAAAGGAGAGGGATGGGGCGAAAGAGAAGGCTGTGGAAGAGCTGCGTTTAGATGACGCGGCAAAAGGGGAAGTTTATGTGTGCTTTGAGGGGTCGCTGGGGGCGCACTTGAAGCAGGATGTTCGGGAGAGAATTTGGAAGGGAGAGTATGTGGATATATTTTCGCTGCTTCCTCTGGAACGTTTTAATTTGGACAGGGATAGGAGGGATGATAGGAAGAAGGAGGAGGATAAGCGGCGTTATCGTTTGATTCCGCGGACTTTCTCGAACTGGTTGCAGGCTTTAGTGATCTTGGCCAGTGTTATTGGGGAGTAGGCGCCAGACAATTGTTCGGCGCTTTTTTGTTATCTGGATGCAATTGGCGAGGCGTACCGTGTGTATGGGGGTTTGGGGTGGTTGCGGTACGATGAGCAGTTTAGGCAGCGGAAAGCGGTCCGGCCTAGTATGCGCTGGGACCATAAAGATATTGGCCTGTGGATGCGGGTTATGACTCCGGTCAGGGCTGGGCAGCCCTTTCCGGGGGGTGCCGGGGATTCTGGGCAATCGGAGCGCTCGGCGGCTTCTGTTAAGGGACTCTGTTTTTTGTTCAACGAAGGAGGATGCAAGTACGGGGACAAGTGCAAGTTCAAGCACGAATGTTCCTCTTGCGGTGGAAACCACGGGGCGCAGCGGTGCTTCAAGGGGCGCAGAGGGAAGAGTGGGGGTGATGCGACGGGAAAAGGGGCGGACGCCAGTTCGGGTAGCCGAGATGGAGCGTTTTCTAAATGACTACCCTGATGTAGAGGCGGCGGATTTTTTGTTAACCGGTTTTAGGGAGGGTTTTCGGATACCGTTTGTCGAGGGGGTTGTTGGTTCAGGGGGAAAGAATTTACATTCTGCAGCGGAACTTCCTGGGGTAGTGACCGAAAAACTACGGAAGGAGGTGGAGTTAGGTCGCATGGCAGGGCCCTTTCGGGAGCTGCCAATGCAGGATTTGCGGGTGTCTCCGCTGGGTGTCGTGCCAAAACGGGAGCCGAATAAATTTCGCCTTACACATCACCTCTCTTTCCCGCGAGGGAATTCGGTTAATGATGGGATTGCGCCGGATTTGTGTTCGGTTGTTTATACGTCCTTTGATGAGGCGGTTCGTTGGGTTCGGTTGTATGGGCAATGGGCGCTGTTGGCCAAGGTTGACATTGAGGCGGCGTTTCGTCTTTTACCTGTTCATCCGGAGTGTCAGCACTTGTTGGGGTGTTTCTGGGACGGGGGTTATTTTGTTGACCAGTGTTTGCCTATGGGGTGTTCGGTTTCGTGTGCTTATTTTGAGAAGTTCAGTACTTTTCTGGAGTGGGTTGTACGCGAGTGGTCCGGTTGGCGTTCTGTCATTCATTATTTGGATGATTTTTTGTTTATCGGGCCCCCATGTTCTAATGGCTGCTCTGTGATGCTGCATTCATTTGAAGCTATGTCCCGCCTTTTCGGGGTTCCTTTGGCGTCTGAGAAGACGCAAGGCCCAACTACGCAGTTGAGTTTTTTGGGGATAGTCATTGACACGGTGGCTATGGAATGCAGGTTGCCTGGGGACAAACTTGCAGATTTGCGGCGGGAGGTGTCTGGGGCTTGCGGAAAACGCAAAATGCGGCTCCGTGAGTTGCAGTCCCTATTGGGAAAACTCAATTTTGCATGTCGGATTATGCCCATGGGGCGGATTTTTTGTAGGAAGTTAGAAAGGGCGACGGCGGGGGTGCGGTCTCCCCACCATTTTGTTCGGGTTACCCGTGAGTTGCGGGACGACTTGACGGTGTGGGCATCTTTTTTGGAGACCTATAACGGGCGGTCTTTGTGGATGGCTGGGGGGGTGTCGGCGGCGGAGTTAGATTTGTTTACAGATGCAGCGGGGGGTCGGGGTTTTGGGGTGTATCTGGGGGGCCGTTGGTGTGTGGGGGAATGGCTGGAAGCATGGAGGGAGGAGGGCTTGGTGAAGAACCTGGTGTTACTGGAGCTTTTCCCCATTGTGGTTGCGGTGTCCATTTGGGGTGACTTCTTTCGTGACCGGAAGGTATGTTTTCATTGCGAGAATATGGGGGTGGTTGAGGCCATTAATCGAAATTCCGCTTCGTCGCCGCTGGTTGTGCGATTGCTTCAGTATTTGACATTGGGTTGCTTATCTTTGAACGTGTGGGTAGTAGCGTCTCATGTCCCAGGGGTTAGTAACTCAATTGCGGATGCTTTGTCTCGTTTCCAGTGGGACCGTTTTCGGATGTTGGCACCGGAGGCGGAGACGGAAGGAACCAGCTTTCCACCGGAACTGTGGAATCTGCCATTCGGTCGGTTGAAGACCTGGTGAGGGGTTCTTTGGCGGCGGGCACATGGGCGGCATATGACCGGGCGTGGGCCCAATGGGAGGTTTGGAGGCGGCTTTTACAGGGTTGTGGGTTGGAGGACAGCGCGTTGATGTTGCTTTGGGTGGGGCACTGTAGGGAGGAGGGGTGGTCGTATACCAGGTTGACTAAGTTTATGGCTGGTGTGGCTTTTGGTTGCCGGTGTCGGGGGGTGGTGGATGTGACTAAGTCGTTTTGGGTTGCACAGGCTTTAAGGGGTTGGAGTAGGCGTGCGTCCACGGTGGATAGTCGCTGTCCGATTTCGTTTGGTTTGTTGGTTGATTTGTTGGGTCAATTGGAGGGGATTTGTACTTCAACTGGGGAGGTCAGGCTGTTCAAGCTGGCTTTTTCACTCGCCTTTTTTGGAGCATTGCGGATCGGGAGTTGGTTTGTCCGAGTAGGGGGCGGGCTGGGGGCCTTTGTGGGCAGGATGTGGAATTATTTGACGACCGATTGGAATTCTGCATTAGAAGGTCGAAAACGGATCAGCGTGGGCAGGGTTGTCGAGTGGTGTTGTTCCAAGTAGAGGGATCGGCCGCATGCCCGGTTCAATGCCTCAGGGAATTTTGGGGATATGGTGGGACGGGGGGCATGGGCCCTTTATTGGTTCATGGAGACGGGTCTTATCTTTCTCGTTTCCAGTTTCTGGCGGTCCTACGATCGTGTCTGACGAGGTTGGGTAGGGATCCCTCGTTGTATGGGGGACATTCATTTCGGATAGGTGCGGCCACGGAGGCTGGTTACGGTTTGGTCGGATATGGTACCACGCCGGCATTGGAGAGAGGCGAGGTCTGTGGAGCGACTAAATAAGGCGAGAATTAAGGTGAACAGGGCGGTTGGTAGATTTGTGGCACGGAATGGGGGCATTGTTGTTCGACATAGGGAGCTGGAGTCTGGCGAAGGAGCGTTTTGGAGGAGTGATGGGGTGCACCTGAATGGGGTGGGGATTGATCTCTGGTGTTCGAGTTTGCAGGACGGGATTGAATTGGCGCTGCGGGTGTGGCGGGACGCAAGGGGGTGAGGTGTTCACCTTCTTGAGTCGTGGGCGGTGGGGGGTCCTTGGAGTTGGTGGTTATGGTGGCTCTGGTGTGGTGGGGAGGGAGCCAAAGGAGGCTCTGGACTCCCCAGGTAATGGTTTAAGGTGTGATATGGCGGGTAGCGTCCCAAGTTGGTTGCCCTTGGTTACCGGTTCCTGCCTCTGAGCTGGCGTTCACGGCTAGAGGTAATTTAACTCAGGGCGGGGCAGTTATCCGTCATTTACGGGGCTCCAAGGACCCTCCCCGTGTTGTCATTCATAGGTTCTTGGTAAGGTTCTAGGGTGGGGCCTTCAAGTGGGAAGGCCAAGGGTTAAGTTATTATTTATGGTATTTATTTGTATTTATGTTATTAATAAAAGGCTGCTGTGGCCATAAAATCCACTTGCGGAATCTGTCATTATTGGATGGGAAGGGTGGAGGTTAAGGGGTAAGCGACTCGACAATGCACCAGTCAAGTGCAGGCCGGAATAGGGCTGCAAGACTGGATGGAGGCCTGGCATGACTGGGGCTTGGAGGGAGAGGATTCGGTTCACTAAGGGTTAAGGAGAAAGGATAGTGACGAAGGAATGGGGGAGTGGCTAAGGGCATAAAAGGGTTAGCAAGGGCGGGAAAAGGGGCCATTTTTAAGGACAGCAGTGTGGCAGCAGCCCACCCACCCACCCATTTGGGCTGCTGGTTGCCTCGGTTGGGTAGGAGTCCTTGAGTGTTTTATGGGGTGGGTTGTAGGGCCAGGATGGTTTCGAGTGGATTATGGGTGGCCCGGCAGTGTTTGATGGGGGAGCTTTGTCATGGCGGCCTGGGGCGGTGGGGGGTCCTTGGAGTTGGTGGTTATGGTGGCTCTGGTGTGGTGGGGAGGGAGCCAAAGGAGGCTCTGGACTCCCCAGGTAATGGTTTAAGGTGTGATATGGCGGATAGCGTCCCAAGTTGGTTGCCCTAGGTTACCGGTTCCTGCCTCTGAGCTGGCGTTTACGGCTAGAGGTAATTTAACTCAGGGCGGGGCAGTTATCCGTCATTTACGGGGCTCCAAGGACCCTCCCCGTGTTGTCATTCATAGGTTCTTGGTAAGGTTCTAGGGTGGGGCCTTCAAGTGGGAAGGCCAAGGGTTAAGTTATTATTTATGGTATTTATTTGTATTTATGTTATTAATAAAAGGCTGCTGTGGCCATAAAATCCACTTGCGGAATCTGTCATTATTGGATGGGAAGGGTGGAGGTTAAGGGGTAAGCGACTCGACAATGCACCAGTCATGCATTATTCCATCATTTGGTCAGGTTTTTGATGCCAATTCGGAAGCCAAAGTCAGAAGTGAATCATAAAAGGAGATAAAGTATAAAGAACAGATACATCTCTTTTTTTTTAAACTGCATCAGGAAACCTGACCATGTGGCTGCTCACTAATGGAATGGACAAGAGAAGTTTATTTTTCTAAAGTAGCTGTGCTAGCTTTTAATATTAGGAATGTGTAGTATAAACCTGCAGTCAAGTAAATTGCAGTAATTGAGTTGTGTCATTTGGGTAAGGCCTCATGCACACTACCGTATTTTCTTTCTGTTCCCATTCCGTTTTTTTTTTAAGCTACTTCGTGGACATTCTGTTTCCGTATTTCCGTTCTGCAAAAAAATAGAACATGTCCTATTATTCTCCGCATTACGGACAAGGATAGGACTGTTCTATTAGGGGCCAGCTGTTCCATTACGCAAAATACGGAATGCACACTGACTTCATCTGTATTTTTTGCGGATCCTTTTTTTGCGGACCGCAAATACATACGTTCCTGTGCATGAGGTCTTAACCTGAGGTAAAACCTGAAATAAAGGCAAAATAATAGAGTATAATAAAGTCTTCATAAAGTGAGTTATAACCGTAGATTGACCCGGAGTATTATGCTCACAAAAACATTTGATGTTTGTTTGAGTCTTGGTTATTATTATACTGTCACATTTTTCAAAGACAAGATTTTTCTTTTCAACAAAGGATCCAAAGAGTCTTTTGACATTTCTATGAAAAAGAAAACTATATTAAGAATTCAGATGGTCTGTTTTGAATTTTGATAGCCTTTTCCATAATGAAAGAAACGAAGGTATATTTTGAGAATATCACATTGTTCCTCCAGGCAATTTCTTGCATGTTGCTTGCAGAGTTTTAAACACAAATCTATGTGTTGCTTGATGTAATCTTTTTTTATAAGTGTTTTCATTTTATTGGGTTACTTACATGTCTCCATTTAAGTCATCCCAAAGTTACTGGCTGTGTAACTTCAAAGAATAATTTAATCTGAACATCTCAATTACTAGGAATTTATTCCATAGCAGCAAGTTGAGGATTCTCCTGAGGAGTTACCACTAGCGTTTTGAACTGTACATCAATATTCTTTTTATCAAACTGCTGATAGCCAGTCTGTATTCATAATGTATAAGTGATATAATCTATACAATATGTGGCACAACTGAGCTAGAATATGCAGAATGCTGATTGATTGCTCTAAAAATATTTTTGTCTACCCTAAATTTAGCTGTTAAACCTATCTGTCTATTCTTGATTGTAATTTGTCTTTAAAACCCCTATAAATGGGTGTTACTAAAATTCAAAGGAAGAGTCAGAAACCCCATCACCCTCATGGAATGAGGCAAAGAGTAGACTAAGTAGCTTATGTACTTAAAGGGTTTATGTCAACATAAGTCAAAGTCTGTTGGACATGATACATTTAACCCCCATAAAATGAATTCTGAGAAATATGAGGATGAAAAAAGTGAGTGGAGGAGAGATTGTATACAGATGAGGGTTGCCAACCGTCCAGAAAAACCTGGATAGTCTGTAAAAATAGACAACTTTTTTACCGTGTCCATAAAAAAAAAATATTGATGAGTTCTTATCCACATATTGTTATATAGGCCTGTCATTATCATGCATTATGGTTTTCCAATGTGTCATTAATTTTTTTTTAAATTGTCCAGAAAATAGAAAAAATCAACTTGGCAAACCTTGCAAAGATGATAGTGATAAACCTAATCTGACAAACTGCCAGGAAAAACCTAGAGGGCTAGAACCTTTTAAAAGGCTAATCAAATAATAAAATAAGTGTCCACATCTAAGATAACATGTCAAGATGTGCTATAAAAATGAGTGAGTTTCTCAAGTGGTGGATGACTTAGCTTGAGCCCTCTTCATTTCAGGAGATTTAAGCTTCAGTGTGACTGACTAGGAGTTGAGCATAGGCAGTTATGGCAATTTATTATAATCTGGTAAGGAAAGCATGTGGCAATCTCAATGGGGTCTATTTGAAGAGAGTCCTATACCGATTGCATATACTAATTGCCAGGCGTTGACCATCAGAGTTAACAAAAAGAATGAATAAAAATCAAAAAATAGGGGATCTTGCTGCCGCATATCTGTAAGGGACCTAAAAAGTGTCTGTTTCTGGATGGTGCTGGATCTTCAAAGCATTGCAGATATAGTCCTTTTTCCCATTTCTAGCTTTATTGAATATTGCCTCAGCATCATGGTAACTGAGGAGACAGAGCTAAGGTTCTCATTCAGACTAGGCTTCGGGCGATGAAACCTGTGGAACCTTTCAATGATGGTACCACTGGCACTGTTGGGCCAATGAGCTCAGCAAATATGTGATAAGTGGTATCAGGTAAGACATTATAGTCCACAGACTCAGCCAAGCCCCTTGTACTTACCGTATGTAATTTCTTCTGATTTTCCAGGAGCAGGAGAGACTGGTTGATTTGAGTCTATTATGGCCAAGTTGAAGAAAACTATGGTGTTTTGAGCCTGTCTAAGAGATTCCACGCTCTTCTAGATGTCTAACATATGGGGGGCAACTGATGTAATTGCTCTTGTAAAAAACTTCTTTATGAAACCACCAGAGATAGAGAGAGAATCACTTTCTCCCTGGTGATCTGACATGCTCTCGGCATCTGAATCCTCATCTGGATGATCTGTAGCTCAAGGTCCTTGTGTCATCTTAGCTGCATAAGTGGGAGAGCGAGTTCTGTTTTTTTAAAGAATATGTCCATATCTTGTATTGAACAATTTACCTTTGGGTTGCAGACAGCTTGGCTTTGAGGTTAGTCTTCACCATAATGCTAAGAGATAATGTGGAGAACAGTTATCTGGTGTTTGATAACAGAAAAGCACAGGTTAAGTGTCGACCATTTAGCACAGTTAGAGTCCGCATCAATATTTGAAGTAGAAATCTTCTATAACAATAGTGTCTTATAGAGTAGAGAATAGTGTCTTCTAAATGACAGTCGATAGGTATTCCAACAATTAAAATTTGTATAAATATGAAAAGGGTAACCTGGCAAGTAAATGTTTTTTAACCACTTCACATCCGGGCAATTTACCCCCTTCCTGACCAGGCCAAATTTTGCAAATCTGACATGTGTCACTTTATGTGGTAATAATTTTGAAACACTTTTGCTTATCCAAGCCATTCTGAGATTGTTTTCTCATGACACATTGTACAATATGACAGTGGTAAATTTGAGTAGATATATTTCATCTTTATTTATAAAATAATCCAAAATGTACCCAAAATTTAGACAAATTCACAATTTTAAAAATTTCTATTTCTCTGCTGTTAAAACAGAAAGTGATACCTCATAAAATATGTATTACTTTCCCCGTATGTGTACATTATGTTGGCATAATTTTGTAAATATCATTTTTTTTTTTTTTTTAGGATATTAGAAGGCTTAGAATTTCCAAAACCCACTTTTTAAGGACCAGTTCAGGTCTGAAGTCACTTTGTGGGGCTTATATAGTGGAGACTCCCCATAAATGACCCTATTGTAGAATCTACACCCCTCAAGTTACTTAAAACTGATTTTACAAACTTTGTTAACCCGTTAGTTGTTCTACAAGAATTAAAGGAAAATGGAGATAAAATTTCCAAATTTCACTTTTTTGGCATATTTTCCATTTTAACCCATTTTTTTCTTTAACACATCGAGGGTTAACAGCCAAACAAAACTCAATATTTATTACCCTGATTCTGCAGTTTACAGAAACACCCCACGTGTGGCCGTAAACTGATGTAAGGCCACACAGCAGGGCACAAAAGAAAAGGAGCGCCGTATGGTTTTTGAAAGGCAGATATTGCTGAACTGGTTTTTAGATGCCATGTCCCATTTGAAGACCCTCAGATGTACCTTACAGTAGAAACTCCCAAAAAGTTACCCTATTTTGGAAACTAGGGGATAAGGTGCCAGTTTTATTGATACTATTTTGGGGTACATATGATTTTTAATTGCTCTATATTACGTTTTTTGTGAGGCAAGGTAACCAAAAAATTGGCATTGTTTTTATTTTTATTTTCTACAAAATTCATCTGACAGGGTAGATCATGTGCTATTTTTATAAAGCAGGTTGTTACGAACGCAATGATATCAAATATGTCTACTTTATTTGTTTGTTTCAGTTTTACATAATAAAGCTTTTTTGAAAAAAAATATATGTTTTTGTGTCTCTATTTTCTGAATGCCCATCGTCTTGTGCAGGCGCTCATTTTTTGCAGGATGAGTTGACATTTTTATTTGTACAATTTTTGGGTACATATGATTTTTTGATCATTCATTATTACACTTTATGGGGCACAGTGACCAAAGAATTGGTAGTTTTAGCACAGTTTTTATTTATTTATCTTTATAGCGTTCACCTGAGGGGTTAGGTCATGTGACATTATTATAGAGCAGATCGTTGCGGACGTAGCAACACCTAATATGTATAATTTTTCTTATTTTTTAAGTTTTACACAATAATAGCATTTTTTAAACTAAAAAAAAAATGATGTTTTAGTGTCTCCATAGTCAGAGAGCCATAGCTTTTTTATTTTTTGACCGATTGTCTTAGTTAATTTTTTGCGGGATGCGATGACGGTTTAATTGGTTCTATTTTGGGGGCATACGCCATTTTGATTGCTTGGTGTTGCACTTTATGTGATGTTAGATAACAAAAAATGGCTTTTTTGGCACTGTTTTTATTTTACTTTTATTACGGTGTTCATGTGAGGGGTTAGGTCATGTAATATTTTTATATAGCTTATTGTTATGCATGCAATGATACCTAATATGTCTACTTTTTATTTATTTCACTTTAACACAATAGGAGCATTTTTGAAGCAAAATAAATTCTTTTTTGACCAGTTGTCTTTGGTAGGGTCTCATTTTTTGCAGGATGAAGTGACGGTTTGACTAGTACTATTTTAGGGGACATATGGCTTTTGATCGCTTGGTGTTTCAATTTTTGTGATGTAAGGTGACAAAAAAATTGCTTTTTTGTCAGTTTTTTTTTTTTTTTTTACGGTGTTCAACTGAGGGGTTAGGTCATGTGCTATTTTTATAGAGCAGGTTGTTACGGACGCGGCAATACTTAATATGTATACTTTTTTTATTTATTTCACTTTAACACAATAATAGCATTTAAAAAAAAAATATTATATTTTAATGTCTCCAAGTTCTGAGAGATATAGTTTTCTATTTTTGAGCGATTTTCTTATGTAGAGGCTCATTTTGCTGGATGAGGTGACGGTTTTATTGGTTCCATTTTTGTGTAAGGTGACAAAAATGGCTTTTTTTACACAGGTTTTTTATGGGGTTTATTGGACAGGTGGCAATACCAAATATGTCTATTTTATCTATTTTTTTCTATTTTTAACTTTTTATAAATTACTTAATTGGGGATTTTTTTTTTTACATGGAAACCTTTTTTTTTTTAAACACTTTAATATTTATTTTTTATTTTATTTTACACTTTGCATCCCCCAAAGGTCATACAAGACCTCTGGGTGACATTTAACTTCACTTTTTTTTTTTTCACTATTGATTATTCCTGTAACTGGGACTGACATAGCAGCCCCAGTTACAGGGGAGATACACCATTCAGAGAGGCTGTACACTAGAATACAAAGCTGTACAGCCTCAGTGCAGGGGTTATCGAGGTCTATGGAAGACCCGACAGCTTCTGCACTTACACGGCTCCGGCGGTCACATGACCACCGGGCCAGGACAGGAAGAGCATAGAGCTTCCTGATCTGTATACACAGCATTCATTGAGCGCTGTGTATACAACGATCTAGAAGGCAGGGACACCTGGGAACTGTCCCTACCTTCTCTATGGGTTACCCTGCTGTCAAGATTAGTGTGCAGCTGCCATCTCTGAATGGACATTCCAGAACGTCTATTCAAAGATAAACATCCACACATAGGACATTTATAGCCTATGGGCGGATGTGAAGTGGTTAAAAAATAGTAAGAATGGCTTAAAAAGATGAAAGAAGTAATACTCATCTCAGTGATCCCCTGCCACTCCATCTACTTTTGTAGCTTTATCCCATTCAAGAGAACAGGTCAAAGCTGCCCCATCATATACTACCCCTACTAGATTGCATATAGGTAGATGGGCTGATATAAACGATGAAGAGACCACAGTGTTCTCACATCCACTTCACACAGCTGAACAGTGGGGTGCCAACAGTCAGATCACCACCCATCTGACATTGATAACCTAGCTTGAAGATAGACCATCTATATTCGGAATCTGAAAACCTCCTCTATTCATCTTTTTTAAAGGCTATGGTCATTAAGCAGTATAACCTTAGAAAAGAATCTGTATCAAATTAAACACCTACATTGACCATCAGAAGGAGAAAACCAGCTTGGTGGCAGTTGTGCCATGTCATCTCCCACAGCCTTAATTAATAAGATGGAAAAAATAATAATAATTTAGGTACAGAACATCTTTAAAGATAATAAATATTCTATATTACACATCAAACTGTAGTTCTGCTTCTAAAACTGACTGAGAATTTGATGTTAACACTTATAACTGTTCCAGCGAATTTACTATTCAGATCAAAGACTCAGAATTTCTAAAGGTCATGCTTAAATCGTGCTAGGCAAGAGAACACTCGCAAAATAAAGTTATCCAGCATGAACCTGAAATGACAGCATTGATAGATTAAAAAGTGCAGCTTTTCTTTTAAACCCAGGTGTAGTTGAAGGTCATTGTATATGAAAATATAATTTATTTCATTGAAATTATCATGAGCCCAAAGCAATCCTAATATAGTAACTGAACTGTAATTTATCTGTATTGATAGCATAGGTTAGATCACCATCATGGTGGTCATGTGAAAAGTGCTTCAATAATTCCAGTCTGGAAGTTCAAATATATATCTGGGTTATATGTATACTGGCCTCATTTTTTTTTGTATATTGCGTATATTTTATTTATTGCAGTTAGATGCAGTTAAATGCAGTTTTTTTTACAATCTGGAAGTTGATGATTAAGAATTTAAAGTTTCATAATCCAACATCTGCTGCACATAAGAAAAGTTATAATAGCAAGTTTCGTGTTTTTTGAGCGAAAGCCCAAAGTGGATTCTAAAGGAATGCTGAATATAAAGGATGAACTTATGCAACTCCCTTTAGAGGGTATTTGCAATTGTAATGTTTTATATGTATTGTGTATTTTAATGTATTGGCAGTTCATTCTAGCTAAGGAATGTGTGGGTGGCAAGTGGTTGTCAGGAACAGAGCTAACCACAATGTCCCTTCCCTCTTGATAGGAGTCAGCTGATCCTGCTTCCTGCCAGGAGGGCGAGTTCCAGTCTAGATAGGAGAGTGGATTTCCTATTCTGAGCTAGTACTTCTAGGAGACCAACACCCCAGAGGGATATTCAGGAACCAGATCTAGCTCTCCTGAGACCAACATTCCAGAGAGACAAGCATACTCAAAAATACTGCTTCCAGAAAGCATCAATGCTACAAGACAGCAGACTAATCAGCAAACTATGTTTTACAAACACTGCTGCAAGGTGAGGGACAATGGCTTAGACACCATCATCTATCTAAACAACCACCAGGCCAGACAAATATCTAGCCTATATTGCAGTGGGCACATATATCCTCAAGTGCCTGCTAGATCCAATCAATTTGCATCCAGGCACAGGCACACAACATAATATCAACCACTAGAAAGGGATATTTGGAAATCAATTAGAAAAAAAAATTAGATCTAAAAATTAAATGATGTTAAAAAGTGAATATTCGGTGTATATTTGGTGTAAAGAAGGTCTTCTGGTTCTCCTGCCACATCTATTTAAAATAAATAAATAGTTATTTCCCATAAGGAAGGCTATTCATATGGCTGTTTTTTATGGCCAGTGAATAGAAGACATCTTGGAGCCCTTTTACCACACCAATGTAACACTTAACAGAGATGTTTGTGAGTCTTCTGTTTTGGGTTCCTCTTTTCTGTCTACCTGGCAATAGATGCCCTGTTCCTCCTGGGCTGGTTGGAGAATGATGTTGTACAGAGAGCAAGGTGCAGGGGTGATCCATGGGCCTTGGATGCTGAACTCTACATCATTCCCCCTAAATCGGTGTATAGCCCAGCTGTGGTGGACTTTTCTCTCTCTCTACCTTCAGCATACAGCCTGGACTCTAATAACAACCCCTAAAGTTCCCCCAGTAGTATGTACCCAATCAGCAGCAGTGAGAAGGGCTCAGGTGGCCCCATAGGCATAGGCCCACCGGGATAATTCCTGTAGAGTCTATGGCCAATCCGCCTCTGGATGCATTCTAGAGATGATCAAACCTGTCGAGATTTGGTTTGGGTGAGATTTGCCGAATTTTTCAAAAATTTTGATTTGGACCTGAATCGAATTGGGCCAAAACAAAGTAGCTCCAATTGTGCTGAAAATTGGTGTATAACAACCACTAATCCCCTAGGATTTTTAGGAAAATCTATTTTTTAATGATTTTTTAGACCTCCACCATCCCCAAGCTCTCAACCACAATGACAGCAATAGATAATGATGTCTGAGTGACTCTGACATGCATACTGTAGCTAAGAGTAAATGCATGTTTAACGGCGCTAACAGCGCCAACACATCTGTTATGCTTTTTCATAATCCAGAGCTTCCAAAAATTGTCCCTTATCAGGGCAAATGATGTTATGGGATACAAAAAATGTTAAAAGTTGCTTGTTGCGAGACCAAGACTCCAAAAATCATGCCTTGGTAAGGTCAGAATGCCTTCCTATATAACATGCACAAGTGCTAATTGTCAGAAGAAAAAGTGGCTCATTGCGAATGAGCCTAGAAAAGTTCTCCTTTTTAATTGGGGGCAGAGGGTATGGTACAGATATAGTGGCATGTGGCCGCAATATGAGCAGCAGCATAGCATAGAACATACAAGGCAGTACGTAGGTTGGCTGTCTATGGGTAATAGTAGTAACAGTAGTAGTAGTAGTGGTAGAAGTAATAGTAGTGGTAGTAGTGGCAGATGCTATCACGTCTGAGATGGCAGGTAACAGACGTGCGGCGGAGAGGGGAGGGAAGGGGAGTACCCTTCCACTAGGGAGGGGGAAGAGTGGTGACCCCTAGCTCACCTAGCACTGGCACCTGGCTGCTCTGACGTCACTAGACGGGCTGCTAACCCATACGCCGATCACATGCCTTGTCCATGGCTTACTCTGAAATAAGCCCTAAGTAGTGTATAGGGCAGTGGGAGCACTAGTCCTCACCACTGACACCTAGGGTAACAACAGGGAAAAACAAACAACACAAAAACAAACAATCAACAATTCCAAAATGGAGATAACATCAACAGGAGACAACAACAGGAGGGAACAGGAGATCCAACAGCTCCAACGGCTCCACAGCAACTGTTGTCCACCTGAGGTCAGAATAGAAGATCTCTAAGGAAGGTCTATATCTGGCAACAAGGGAAGCAGAAAGGGAGAATATATAGTAGCTGGGAGTGGCTGACGGAGAACAGCTGAAAGGAAAAGCTACAGATTCCTAAATGGGACAAAAGGATCGCAAACCGAAGCAGGAAAACCTGAACCGGAATCCATTCTCATCATTAGGTCATGGAGCGATCCCTTGAGAAACCAAGCGTGTAGACACCCGATGTGACCTTCTGACCCCAGGCACAACAGGGTCAGTGATAGGTCATGACACCCTTGTGACAGAAGCTTTGCATTGAAAGTGGCAGCAGTTGGCGATTAGTAGCAAGGAGGAGCAGAAGAGGCAGAAGCAACAGCCATATGCAGGCAGCAGCATGATGGAGGCAGCAGCACCCTTACAGAAGATGATGGTGTCAGCATCTGTTTTAAGATAAATATGAGGTGGATGACATAGTTTATGTTACAGTTGTCCCTGCTGACAAACTTTGTGGCCTTTTTAAAAAGCTTTAGCACACGACAGGTGTCTCAGATGAGCTATCACTGCGTGACCTTGAAGCAATGTGGATAAACTGCTTTATTGTGTTGAGGAGACTGAACTGGCTGATGCTTCTACTGCTGCTTTGGTTTTTGCTGATGGTGACAGTGGGAGAGAGGTGACTCTCCTGCGGACAGAGAGAGGGGTTCCCTTTCAGACAAGCTGGAGGCAGACGTCTGCTTGGTAAAAGCTGCAGCAAGCTGCATACACAGTGTTTCCTGGTAATAACATAATTTGTCTTTCCTTTTGAAGGGAGGTAAACATTCCTCCATTTTGCTTTGATAGCGAGGGTCTAAAAACATCAATATTCAGTAATCATCAGACTTCTTGATGTCAATGACACGCCTGTCACAGCATAATAGTATTGATCGAGCACCTAAGTGCTCGGGTTCTTGGGCCGAACACATTGGGATGTATAATGGAAGTCAAGCGGAGAACCCAAGCATTAAACCAGGCACCCCTGGTCTAAAGACGGGAGGGTGCCTGGTTCATAAGAAAATGGTTCGGGAACAGCATGGGGAGGATGTCTGGATGCATCTTGGACTCCCAGGTCGTTGCTGGGAATGATGTTGTCCGAGTAGTACGCCACTTTTACAGGCTGACAATAATACGCACAAAACCAAAGATAAAATCGATTTTAGAGGAAAAATTGTTAGGGAAATTATTTCCCTTATATTTACTTGTATATAACTTGCAAGTGCTGCCAAAAATTACAAGCAAGAGGCACTCCAATACAACCTGTATATCACATAAAGGAGGGCCTCATTCACATTGTGGTACAATTTTTCATGTAGGGGGGGCTCCTACACTCAAAGCCTATGTACTAAGTGAAAGGGCTGCCAAAAATTACAAGGAACTGGCACTCCAATACACCCTTTGTTACACATAAAGGAGGACATCATACACACCCTTGATAAAATATGATTGATGGCCTGCTGGTGATCCTCTAAAACATTTGGAGCAAGGGCTTGAGCTGACCATTAAAAACATTATGGGAGTGTCTGCTGCTTAGCTGACCATCAAAAGAATTATGGTTGAGGGCCTGCTGCTGAGCTGACCATCGAAAAAATTATGGTCGAGGGCCTGCTGCTGATCTGACCCTCTAAAACATTAGGGGTGAAGGTCTGCTGCTGATCTTATCATGGAAAGAATTATGGGTGAGGGCCTGCTGCTGAGCTGACTATTGAAAAAATTATCGACGAGTGCCCGCTGCTTAGTTGACCATTGAAAAAATTATGAGTGAGTGCCTGCTAGTGATCTGACCATCAAAAACATTATGGTCGAGGGCCTGCTGCCGCTTTGGTCACTCTAGATAACCTCGGGCCGATCGCACATCCCCGTGGCGGCGGTGATCTATTCGGATGTCTGCCCTATCAACTTTCGATGTTATTTCTTGTGCATACCATGGTGACCATGGGTAACAGGGAATCAGGGTTTGATTTCGAAGAGGGAGCCTGAGAAACGGCTACCACATCCAACGAAGGCAGCAGGCACGCAAATTACCCACTCGGGGAGGTAGCGATGAAAAATAACAATACAGAACTCTTTCTAGGGCCTGTAATTGGAATGAGTAAACTTTAAATACTTTAACGAGGATCTATTAGAGGGCAAGTCTGCTGCCAGCAGCGACTCACTCCACAACGCCTCCACAACGTCACCCACTGTGCCATCAGGGTGAGGATTGTGTTGACCAGACTCTTGGATAGTGAGACTGGACTTGTAGGTAAGGGCCTACTGGTGAGCTGACCCTATAAAAGATTGTAGGTGAGGGCCTGCCGGTGAGCTGACCATCTAAAAGGTTGTAGGTGAGGGCCTGTAGGTGAGCTGACCCTGTAAAACATTATATGCGTGGGCCTGTAGGTGAGCTGACCCTGTAACGGATTGTAGGTAAGGGCCTGCTGGTGAGCTGACCCTCTGAAAGGTTGTAGGTGAGGGTCTGCAGGTGAGCTGACCCTTTAAAACATTATATGTGAGGGCCTGCAGGTGAGCTGACCCTCTAATAAATTATATGCGAGGGCCTGCAGGTGAGCTGACCCTGTAAAACATTATATGCGTGGGCCTGTAGGTGAGCTGACCCTGTAACGGATTGTAGGTAAGGGCCTGCTGGTGAGCTGACCCTCTGAAAGGTTGTAGGTGAGGGTCTGCAGGTGAGCTGACCCTTTAAAACATTATATGTGAGGGCCTGCAGGTGAGCTGACCCTCTAAAAAATTATATGCGAGTGCCTGCAGGTGAGCAGACCCTGTAGATCATTATGTGTGAGGGCCTGCAGGTTAGCTGACCCTCTAAAAAATTATATGTGAGGTCCTGTGGGTGAGCTGAGCCTGTAAAGCATTATATGTGAGGGCATATATGCGAGAGCATTATATTCGACGAATAAGCATGTTGATATAATGGAAGAGTAGGAGGAGAATGAGAAAAGGAAGATTCAACTATATACCCTTTTTTGTGGTGGAAGGGGTGCATGGGAATACAGTGTATTCAGTACATTATAAACAACACATTTAAAGTGCCTTTATGTTCATCAGCTTTCCTCTGGTGGAGTCTAGAAGTCAGGGGCAATCCAGGCCTTGTTAATTTTTATAAGAGTCAACCTGTCAGCATTTTCATTTGACAGGCGGATACGCTTATCTGTTATAATGCCACCAGTAGCACTAAATACCCGCTCAGACAAAACACTGGCGGCAGGGCAGGCCAGCACCTCCAAGGCATAGAGAGCCAGTTTGGTCCACGTGTCCAGCTTAGACACCCAGTAGTTGTAAGGCACCAAGAGATCATTGAGGACGCTGACATAGTCTGCTATGTACTCATTAACCATCTTCCAAAAAATTTTCCTCCTTGTGACAGTAGGCCGCGCATCAGGGTAAGAGTGCTGGCGGGGTGTCATGAAACTGTCCCAGGCTTTGGAGAGTGTTTCCCTGCCTCTGTTAAAACTGCTGTTTGTTCCCCTTGTCTTCCCTCCTCGGTTGCCCAAGGAACAACGGACTCCAGCATTGTCAAATGGAAATTTTTGAAACAATTTTTCAACAAAGACCTTCTGATATTGCACTATTTTGCTCGCCCTCTCCACCAGAGGAATGAGAGATGAGTTCTCTTTGTAGTGGGGGTCGAGAAGGGTGAACAACCAGTAATCTGTGTTGTGTAAAATGCATATAACGCGCAGGTCGCGGGAAAGGCAGCCTAACATGAAGTCAGCCATGTGTACCAGAGTACCAATAGGCAAGAGTTCACTGTCATTATCCGAAGGATGACTCTCAATCTCCTCATCCTCTTCCTCTTCTACTGCCCACCCACGCTGAACAGATGGAATTAAACTTTTATGGGTACTTCTCTTGTTAGCGGAGGCAACCATCTCCTGCTCCTCCTCCTCTTCATCGTCCAATTCGCGCTGAGAAGATGAACTGGTCTGGCTATCACCCTGTGTAATGTCTTCCCCCATTTCCACCTCTTCCACATGCAAAGCGTCGCCCTTAATTGTGAGCAGCGAGCGTTTGAGTAGACACAGAAGTGGTATGGTTACGCTGATAATAGTGTTATCGCCGCTCACCATCTGTGTTGATTCCTTAAAGGGATTCTGTCACCTCTGTTAACACAAATTCAGCTTTTAAACCAGTCATGATCCACAAATTACCTTGAATCGGCTTTGCTTTTCTGTAATGTAATCCGTCCAGTAGTTTTGCAGAAAAATGACTTTTATAAATATGCTAATTAATCCTGAAGGTGCCCAGAGGGGCGTTATCTTCCACTTTGTGTGCCCAGTAACGCCCCCCTGCAGTGCCCAAAACCGGCTCCTTACTCACTAAAACATGCCTTCCTCCTGAATCCCTAACCGCCCACAACGTCTCATCCCTCTCCTCCCCCTCCCTGACGGCCGAGCGAAGTCTCGCGCAGACGCAGTACCCACTGAGGGCTGCGCCAGTGCGATGTGCTGGAGACTGAGGGCAGGAGCTTCATTGTCATCACTGAGCATGCGCCGAGCCCAGTGACGTCCGATGCTCGCTCTTCCCTCAGTCTCCAGCACATCGCACTGGCGCAGCCCTTAGTGGGTACTGCATCTGCGCGAGACTTCGCTCGGCCGTCAGGGAGGGGGAGGAGAGGGATGAGACGCTGTGGGCGGTTAGGGATTCAGGAGGAAGGCGTGTTTTAGTGAGTAAGGAGCCGGTTTTGGGCACTGCAGGGGGGCGTTACTGGGCACACAAAGTGGAAGATAACGCCCCTCTGGGCACCTTCAGGTTTAATTAGCATATTTATAAAAGTCGTTTTTAGCAAAACTACTGGACGGATTACATTGCAGAAAAGCAAAGCCGATTCAAGGTAATCTGTGGAGCATGACTGGTTTAAAAGCTGAATTTGTGTTATCAGAGGTGACAGAATCCCTTTAAAGTTTCTTAAAACCTCACAGAGTTCAGACATCCATGACCACTCCTCGTTTGTGAATTGCGGAAGCTGACTGGAAAGGCGATGACCATGTTGCAGCTGGTGTTCCACTACTGCCCTCTGCTGCTCACAAAGCCTGGCCAACATGGGGAACATCGAGTTCAAGGGCGTGCTTACGTCACACAACAGCCGGTGAGCTGGCAATTTCAAGCGCTGCTGCAGCGTTGACAGACCGGCTGAAGCTGCCGATGACTTGTGGAAATGTGCACACACGTGGCGCACCCTCACCAGTAGCTCAGGCAAATTAGGGTAGGCTTTGATAAACCGCTGAACCACTAAGTTTAAGACATGGGCTAGGCATGGGATGTGTGTCAGCTTGCCGAGCTCCAAAGCCGCCACCAAGTTACGGCCATTATCAGACACAACCATGCCTGGTTATAGGTTGAGTGGCGAGAACCAAAGCTTAGTTTGGTCTCTTATCCCCTGCCACAGCTCTACTGCGGTGTGCTGTTTGTCCCCTAAGCATATCAGCTTCAGCAGGGCCTGTTGCCGCTTCCCCACTGCAGTGATGAGAATTTAGAGGTGTAAGTGGAGGAGGAGTTGGAGAAGTGGGGGTTGGAGCCACTAATGTAGGTGCTGGCGGAAATCCTGATCGACGTAGGGCCCGCAATCTTTGGCGTCAGTAGCACCTGTGCCATCTCAGGGTACGACTTGCTCCGAGTCTCCACAACATTCACCCAGTGTGCCGTCAGGGAAATGTAGCGTCCCTGGCCAAATGCACTTGTCCATGTGTCCGTGGTTAAGTGGACCTTCCCAGTAACTGTGTTGGTCAGGGCATGTGTGATGTTATGGGACACATGTTGATGTAAGGCAGGCACGAAACACCTTTAAAAATAGTGGCAGTTGGGAACTGCGTAATGCGGGATGGCCGCCGACGTAAGGCTGAGGAAGGCCTCAGTGTACACTGGATGTCACAGATATTTTTGGGGATGCGCACACTTTACACAGGAGATGTGGCGCAGATAATTTAACTGTCCGCAGCAGCCTACTAGACGCTATTTAGCGCAGGATACCCTAAAAATATATATATTGCTGTTGCCACACACAATAGTCCTTAAAAGGACTTTTGGGTCTGCAAAATTTAAGCAATTTAGTGCAGGTTGCGCTACAAACATATATTGCTACTGTCACACACACCTTAAAAGGATTTTTGGGTCTCTGAAAAGTTTTTCTAATGAAAATAGTCCAATATCACTCCCTGACTAAGACTGAGTTGAACCTGCGCCATCGGGTGCTATATAGCACCTGATGACGCATTCCAGCCAGCCAATCACTGTAAAGCCAGTAATCAACATGGCTATGGCATTACAGTGAGGGCAGTACTTACCTACACGTTTATTGGCTGCTTAGCAACCAAGAAACGTGCGGGGAGGAGACTCGAGCATTGCACTCGAGCACATGCTAATCAGGACAAGCCCCCTCCTTTCCCCCCACTTCTTCTCAGGGTCATGTGACCATTCTTTTTCTACTTCCCAAGTGCTTTTTCACTCCGATATGTGTAATACAATGGTGCTGTGTGCCGTTTTACTGGATTCATCCTAAGCGAACCTGAAAAGGTTTGGGTACACCTGCCGGCCAAAGTTTTGCAATGTTCGTAACGAACCCGGTTTGTTACAAACTGGTTCGCTGTTCTCTAGTATTGATGAGTGGCAGGGACAATATTCGAATTTGCGATATTTTGCGAATATTTGGTAGAATATGCATCATATATTCGCAAATTTGCGTTTATTTTCTTAATTGTGAAAATCGGAAATGTAATGCGCGCGCAATACAGGCGTGGGTTACTATAGCTACATTTTTCAAGCTGCTAGAAGTTTCCTGAGACTGGAGAAAATGGTTGGCACGGCAGAACATTACAATAGCTTTATATGCAGATAGAGTGCTCCTATATATTTGCGATTAAGCAAATTGGCAATTAATGATGATATTTTTTGCGCAATACTTGCAATTTCACATTTTAGCAGGTCTGACTACATATTAGTGATTAGTGCAGTAAGTATTGTTGTGAACTTGTGACATCACAGCACTATGTATGTAGCATGTATGTATGGACAGCAGAACCTATCACACTACCTAACACCCTGCACTGGAACCGATCAGCTACACTATATCACAATCTAACCTACACTAACTATCTCCCACTAACTATCTGTATTATATATATAAGCTAACTAACTAACTTATTGTGACACAGGAAAGCACAGAGCACAACAATGACACTGGTGTCTCTCTTGGTACTGTAATAAACTGTTATTATATACTAAAGGGGTAGGCAACTTTTCTATTGGTTGTTAGGAATGTTGTTAAGCTCAGACAAAGACATTGCAACCTTTTAATTGGCCCACAAGCAAAAAGGGAACTTACTAATAAAAAAAATGCTGAATATTCGAAAATACGAATATATATCACTATATTCTAAATATTCGTGAATTCTCGAAGTTGCGATATTCTCAATTAAAATTCGCAATTCAAATATTCGCTCCCAGCTTGCAATAGATAATACCTCTGTTATTCCAGCAAACCGTAGTTACTGTATTTTCTGGCGTATAAGACTACTTTTTAACACATGAAAATCTTCTCAAAAGTCGGTGGTCGTCTTATATGCTGGTATACTGCGTGCTGAAACTTAAGAGGACCTTTCACTGGTCTAACGCTAGTTAGATAATGAAATGTATGTGTAGAGCGGCGCCCAGGGATCTCACTGGACTTATTATCCCTAGGCGCTGCTCCACACATACAGTATATTTCATTTTCTAACAATTGTTGGACCAGTGAAAGGTCATCTTTACTTCCAAGCCGGACTGGAGAAGCTGTCCTTCTCCAGCTTCAGGGACAAGCGCTCTCTAGCTTAGCCACCGTGCGCTGCATCCCGGCCAGTCGCTCATGAAGCAGCCCCCTCTCCCTTCTTTCAGTGGTTTTCTCCTGCTCGGATAGTCTGTTTAATTTTTATTTGGTGTGCGTTGGAAGAGGGGTAGTCTTATACGGCGAGTATAGCCCAAACCCCATATTTTAACAGGAAAAGTAGGGGGGTTGTTTTATATGCCCCGTCTTCTTATACGCCGGAAAATATGGTATATGTTCTAAAGCCTTTTTTGTTGTGTATTAGCAGTAAAAAAAAGTATTATTTGCAGTTCAGTGGTGCAGTTATATGTTCTAAAGCCTTTACTGGCGTGTATTAGGGGGGAAAAAGAAAGGGCTTATTAGCCGTTGTGTGGTGAACTATTGTTTGTCGTTCACTGGTGCAGTTCTAAAGCTTTTTTGGCGTGTATTAGTTGCAAAAAAAAAGGATTATTTGCCGTTCAGGAGTGCAGTTATATGTTCTAAACTTTTTTTGGCGTGTTTTAGTGGGAAAAAAAAGGGCTTATTAGCCGTTTTGTGGTGAAGTGACAAAATTGCAGCCCTTTTTGGCTGGTATTAGTGGCAAAAAAAAGTATTTGCCCTTTAGTGGTGCAGTTATATGTTCTAAAGCCTTTTTGACGTGTATTGGTGGCAAAAAAAAAGTATTATTTGACATAAGGCTGTGCAGTTATATGTTCTAAAGCAGGGATGCTCAACTTACGGCCCTCCAGCTGTTGTAAGACTATAACTCCCACCATGCCCTGCTATAGGCTGATAGCTGTAGGCAATCCAGGCATGCTGGGAGTTGTAGTTTTACAACAGCTGCTGGGCTGCAGGTTGGGCATTTCTGTTCTAAAGCCTTTTTTGGCGTTTATCGGTGGGGGGGAAAAAAGGGCTTATTAGCCATTATGTGGTGAAGTGACAAAATTACAGCCCTTTTTGGCATGCATTAGTGGCAAAAAAAAGTATTTGCCGTTCAGTGGTGCAGTTATATGTTCTAAAGCCTTTTCTGTTAAGTATAAGTGGAAAAAAAGGGCTTATTAGCCGTTGTGTGGTGAAGTGGGAAAATTACAGCCCTTTTTGGCGTGTATTAGTGGCAAAAAAATATATTATTTGCCGTTCAGCGGTGCAGTTATATATTCTTAAGCCTTTTTGGCGTGGATTAGTGACAAAAATAGTATTATTTGCTGCTTTGTGGTGAATTGCCAAAATTACAGCCTTTTCTGGGGTGTGTTAATTTCCGTTTTTTTTACTTATTTGATCTAACGTCATATCAGACAGAGAAGTGACCGACCCTGCACAGGGGAGGGGCAGAGGCCTAAATTTTTCTGGCACAGGCAGAGATAACAGCAAAATAAGGGGGGAGGGGTGGCAGCAGGAGTTGCAGCGAGAGGCCTGAGCTCCCGATGTTATCTAGTGGTCGTGTCTTGACGAGCAACCCTTCAGTTCTTGATTGGTTGATTCGGTCATCCACTTCATCCCAAGTGACATCAGACACCCCCAGTCAACAGTCGGTGGGTTCGTCAGACACAACCTTGGTTGGCATGGCCCGGAAGCAGGCCCTGTACCCTCACCTGTCCTAAATCTACCTCTGTCCTTTGCTGTTCCCTCAGCCTCAGAAATATTGTATGCTGTGGGCTCAGCTCCACTACACAGCGAGGACCAGCTACTACAGTCAGCAGCTACTGCCCAGCCAAGATGTGGAGGAGACATCCGCCACTTCCTCCGCTAGGCGGGCAAGTAGTGGTGATGAGGAAAGTGGCGTGGGAGGTGAAATTGCGAGCGGTCAGGCTCCTGACCCAGAGACCGTTGCAGAGGACATCAGTGACAAGCAGACACTACTCGATGATGATGAAGCCGATCGCACTTGGGAGTCGGGTGCAGAAGGGGCTTCATCATCATCAGGAGAAGAGCCTAGAAGCTTGCGTGTGAGGCAGAGGCGGAGCCAGCAAGTCGGTAGCGTGGCCAAGAGTTAGCAGGGTGGCAGCAGTGGGAGGTCAGGAGCCAAACGTGCCCATGGTAGACCTCCCACTTCGCAGGAGCCCACCTGCCCAGAAAGTAGTGGTGCAGGGGTTCACGAAGGCAGCGGCGGTAGCAGCCATTCATTGCAGAGTGTTGGGGTTAAATGAGCTACTCGGTGGTGTGGCAGTTTTTTGTTAAACCGTCGGAAGAGGTGAACATGGCAATGTGCCAAATCTGTGGGAAGAAGGGGAAGCGTGGCTAGGGTGACAATCTTAGCACCACGGCCCTGTGTCAACATATGCAGCGTCATCATAAAGTGGCCTGGGAGAACCGTGGCTCCAATGTGGTGGTCCAGTCTGCCACAGCAACCGCTGCATCACCCAGTGGCATACACCCGATGTCAGGCAGTCAAGGCTCCATCACCTCAGCTGAAATGAGCTGTCTGTCCTTCTCATCATCTAACGGTCCTGATGCTCCTGCTCCTTGCCCTCCTTCTCCTCGCCATCCTACTCCTCGTCATTCATTCCATCAGCAGTTGATCACCAAAGCGATTGCCAAGAGACAACAGTATGCGTGCACTTATTCAACGGTGCAGAAGCTAAACGTGCTCCTGGCCAAGTTGGTGGTGCTGCAGTCCCTCCCATTCCAAGTGATGGACTCTGCACCTTTCAGAGAACTGATGGCTTGTGCCGAGCCGAGGTGAAGAGTCCCAAGCTGTCATTTCTTTGCCAAAAAGGTGGTATCAGCCCTGCACAACAGTAGGTGGGTCAGTCCTTGACCCTGTCATCTGCCGGAGTGCACGGCTGCGCAGACGTGTGGAGCTGTAACTATTGTCAAGGACAATATATGTCCTTTATGGCCCACTGGGTGAATGTGGTTCCTGCCCAATTCAGTTCTCCTCCAGCATACCACATGTGCAGGGCATTGCAGTGTCACGCTGTTCTACACCTGGTTTTATGGGCGAACTGAGTCACACAGGGGAGGAACTGCTCGGCATCCTTTATCAAGAAATCGAATCCTGGCTCTCTCCGCGACTACTCAAAATCAGAACAATGGTGACTGACAACGGGAAGAACATGGTGTTGGCTCTGCGTCAAGTAGGGCTGAGCCATGCGCCCTTATGGCGCATGCATTTATTCTGGTTGTCAAGCGGTTCCTGAAATCTTCCATCCATCTTCAAGACATCCTAAAAATGGCCAGGAAACTTTGCATACACTTCAGCCACTCATACACCGCAAAGCTCACCCTTCTTTTAGCTGCAGTGGCAGAACAACATCCCCCAACATAGGTTGATATGCGATGTTTCAACCCGTTGAAATTCCACCCACCATATGTTCGACCGACTATATGAACAGATAAAGGCTATAAACGATTTCTTGATGATCCAAGTGGACAGGAGTACTCCCCTGTGTAACTTCTATTGTCAGGCAGTGGCAGCTCATGCGTGACACCTGCCGTTTGCTCAGGCCTTTAGAGGATGCCACATTGTCAGTCGCCAGGACTACGAGATGAACAAAGTTATCCCACTGCTTCATATCCTGGAACAGATGCTGGTAAGTCTGGCTGGCGCCTACATCTTATGGCCACATGAGCCCTGTGGGGGCTGAACTAGAGGAGGAGGAGAACATTGGAGCACAAGCAATGTGTAGCGAAATGGGTGGTTTTTCTGCACAGGTGACAGGAGATGGAGGAGCAGGAGCATCCGGTGGAGCAAGAGGGAGATGAGGAAGACGAGGAAGATGACCCAGGCACACTGGCGCAATATACAGTAGAGATGGAGGCAGGGAGTCCCTCCAAGTCACTTGCACAAATGGACCACTTGCTTGGGTAGTGACAGCCAAATTGTCATCATTTGGCAGAGGGATGACTTCTGGCTCTCCACCTTGTTGGACCCTCGCTACCGGTCCAAAATGGGGGCCTTTTTTACACCTGCTGAGAGGAAGGACAAACTGAACTACTATAGAGAAGTCCTATGTAGTCAATTGGCCACTGCCTATCTGCGCCATCGTCCATCCTCTCGCAGGTCTGACCAGGGGGCCCTCTGTGCTCTCGTTCCACTGCCATGGCTGCTGTGGCAGGGTGAGGGGGGGTAGGAGCAGTACCAGCTCCATCAGAAGCAGCTTGAGTCTAGAGTCGATGATGAGCAGCTTTCTTAACCTGCCTAGTGAAACTACTCACCAGCAGCAACAGCTAGACCTGGAGCAGAGCCTGAACCAGCAGCTGGTGGCATACTTGGACAGCACCCGGCCACCCCACATTGAAGATCCACTGGACTACTGGGCAGCCAAACTGGATTTGTGGCCTCAATTGGCAAAGTTTGCCCTGGAAAAGCTGTCCTGCCCGGCCAGTAGTGTGGCTTCAGAGCGGGTGTTTAGTGTGGCAGGGGCCATAGTTACCCCAAGGAAAACTAGCCTGTCCACCCAAAATGTGGAGAGACTGACATTTGTCAAGATGAATCAGGCGTGGATCATCCAAAATTTCCACCCACCAATGCCTGATGCATCAGATTAGATTATCCCTGCTGCCTCATCCAAACCTTGACAAAAGAGACCGGTTTCTTCTGGCTACCTGCCTCAGCTATTGTTCTGATGCTGCCACCTACCTGATGCCACACATCTGATGCCAAGTGCTCCTTTTTAACCCACCATCGTCAGCGGGTACTGTTATTACCACCCATCTCTCCACTCTGTCACCGGGTTACTCTGTGGTCTCCTGATGCTGCTGCCACCTCACCACTCAGGTCTCATCATAATGCTGCTACCACCTCCACACTCTGTCATTGTGCCACTCTGTGGCACCCTCATTCTGCTGCTGCCACCACCTCCACACTATGTCACCTTGCCAGTCTGTGGCCTCCTCATGCTGCTGCTGCCACCTCCACACTTTGTCACCTTGCCAGTCTGTGGCCTTCTCATGCTGCTGCTGCCACCTCCACACTATGTCACCTTGCCAGTCTGTGGCCTCCTCATGCTGCTGCTGCCACCTCCACACTCTGTCACCTAGCCAGTATGTGGCATCCTCATGCTGCTGCTGCCACCTCCACACTCTGTCATTGTGCCACACTGTGGCCTTCTAATGCTGCTGCTGCTACCTCCACACTTTGTCACCTTACCAGTCTGTGGCCTCCTCATGTTGCAGCCACCTCCACACTATGTCAACTTGGCAGTCTGTGGCCTCCTTATGCTGCTGCTGCCACCTCCACACTATGTCACCTTGCTACTCTGTGGTCTCCTAACACTATGTCACTAGGCCACTCTGCGGCCTCCTCATGCTGCTGCTGCTGCCACCTCCACACTATGTCACCTTGCCACTCTGTGGTCTCCTCAAGTTGCTGCTGCCACCTCCCCACTATGTCACTGGGCAACTCTGGGGTCTCATCATGCTGCTGCTACCTCTACACTAGGTCATTGGGCCACTCTGTAGACTTCTCAAGCTGTTCTCCCACCCTCCCCACTTAATGACTGGGCCACTATTTTGTTTTTTTGGCCTGGTTGACATCATCATTTATTTGACCCTTCTTCTGATCTGTCAGAAGCAAGGAAAAATGAGACGCAAAACGGATCCTGTCTGTGTAGCAGCTGTAAGGCCTTTATGGTCCCATCAGAATTGGCTTATGATTTTGTAGCCAAAAGCAAAAGTGGGTACAAAATACCTAAGACATGCAAATATTCCATTCACGTGTCATCTCTGTTTTGGATCCACTTCTGTTTTTTGTTTTTTTTGGCTTTAGAAATACTGATGAAGTACTGACCAAATGTTGACCGAGTTAAGGTGGATGCTCAACAAACAGGATCCGTTTTTGGGGTGTTATTGTTCTGACGGATCAGAGGAAGGGAAAAATAATCAGTGACGTCCATACAAACTTACTGCTGACACCCTCTCCCCTCTGTCAGGGGGGCTCTACTTGTATAAGGGTTTAATAGAACAGGTTCTGTTGATATCTATGTGGAATCAGCTGTGGATGGTGTAAAAGGAGTGCGCTCTTTCACGCTACATTAGGATCTTGAGCATCTGCACGGTTATTTATACCTAGCGCTAACATTGACCTGTAAGGCTGAGTTCACACACAGTTATTTGGTCAGTTTTGGCCCTGTAACTGCCCAAATAAGTGAAGTGTGCAGTGATTCTAAGAGCGACGCTTTTCATGTGCATTTCATACTGACTCACAGTATTGTTTCACTACCACAGCAGACTCCTTATGCGTGTTTCATTCAGCAGCCAGAAAATAGCTGTTTTTTTAACATAATTCGCCACAAATAAATTCGGATCAAATCGAATCTTTTCAGAAAATTCAGTGAACCGGCCGAATCGAATTTTTGAGAAATTCGCTCATCTCTAAATGCATCCAGCACTCACATATCACATCCAGCTCATTAGTGACTGCTCTATGCCGGCGGTGACATCACAATGCACAATTCTGGTGGATATTGGTAAACGACCTTACCTATCGGAATAGCCAGACCTTACATTGCTCATCATAGGATATAGTATAGTCTATACTCTAATATATTAATTATAAATATCTTCACATGTCATAAACCTACAGTAAATTATCCTGGTAATTTACAGAAGTATTAATTGAAGCTTCACAGCTCCAAGTCAAAATTGAATACCATAAAAAAAATATATATACATTC
Organism: Bufotes viridis; assembly: GCA_033119425.1. Classification (NCBI taxonomy): domain Eukaryota; kingdom Metazoa; phylum Chordata; class Amphibia; order Anura; family Bufonidae; genus Bufotes; species Bufotes viridis. Next base: position 61,557,013 of record CM065591.1, on the reverse strand, counting down.
CATAACACCCCCCTCCCCCCTGTAGTTATAACCCTAAGAATTTGAATTATAGCGGGAGCTCATTAGTAAAGTCCTATGAAAAAAATTGCAAATTCTGGCACACGTCCATTTGCACAAAATTTTCACCTTTTTCACCTTTTATTACATGCTCACTAGTTTTTAAAGTTTGTTGGAGGGTATGTACTATATAATTCATTGGCTGATGCATGGACCTCCCAAAGTTTCAAAATTACTAAAAGAATTTTGAATTTCGATAGATTTTAGGCCAGTTTTTTTTTTTTTTTTTTAATTAAGACTGATGTCAGAATCAACAGTCTTAAAAAATTCCAACTAGAGATGAGGGAATTTCAGGACTCCCCTGCATAACGGAAACGGGACGGATCCGTTTTGCAGCCCATAGACTTCTATTATGACAGAACGAATAACGGAATGCCTCTAAAGGCATTCCGTTATGCATTCCATCATAGAATTGCGTTATGGTCCGTGGTAACGAAATCCATAACGCAATTTACCTTTTACCAGTAAACGAAGCGTGAACGAATTTCAAAATATGAAATTCGCTCATCTCTAATTCCAACCACATAGTAAAAACCAGTCTATGATACAGTGTAATGAGATCAAGAATGGTACAAAATATATGATATGCCAAGTTCTTGGACTTCCAAAATATCTGCAACTGGACAGATAACGGAAATGGGGTCTCCGCTGCAAATATAATGATTCCAGCTGAATTATTTATTGTTGTGGAACTACAAGTCACAGCATGCCCTAAAGTCTAGTGCATTCCAATGAGAGACTCTGCTATGGAGATGGAAAGATATGAGCTCTGCATTATGTATATGATGGATTCAGATCTCTCATTAATGTAAGGCTTCAGTTACTAAAAAAGCCTGAAGAAAAGAGGGTATGGATTTGGGAAGGGGCAGTTATTTATCAGCTGCAGGTACAGACATAGTAATGATGGAGTACTCATTTGTGATATGCAGCCAATGAGTGACTGCTCTGTGCCCAGCACCTTCTTATAAACTCCGATCACATCACAATAGACTGCTTGGTGACATCACAATACACAGGTCTGGTGCTGGCTGCATGGGGACATGTAGAGCTGCCATCTTTCCTAACAAAACACATTATCCAGCAATAAAGGAGAATTTATTTTGTGGTTATGGCTTCACATGTAATTAGTTATATGTGTTCCCGGCTCTATATTATCAGTTTTGTTATGAGGCTACAACTTGCTGTCTTGCTATTATTTTAGCCTAATCGCAGAAAAGTTGCACAGTGCTAACATTGTGGTCTACGATGGCAAAGTCACATGAGTCTTGCGATCTGCGTCCACAAATCCAGTAGTGTTTTTTCATCCTATACACAGGTCCATAGGCCACATGATGCACTACTGAGGAACGTCTATATGACTGAAATGTCTGGTACTTTGGCCTACACTTGGACATTTATTCCATCTAAGCACCCCCTGCACATGTGTCCGTCTCTCCGACTCAGTTCTCCTGCATGAAGCAGAAAACTGAGCCACAACTGATCCCATAGTTTTCTATCCGATCCTGCACATTCTTCAGGCGTATTAGTTGTGATACTGGATGCCATATAGTGCCAGATAGAAAAAAAAATGCTGCATGTAGCATGTCCAGGTTGTCATTATATATTTCTTTTGCTTATATAGCGCCAGCATATTCTGCAGCATTTTACAGATATTGTCATAACTCACTGTCCCAAATGGGGCTCACAATCCAGATTACCCATCAGTAGGTCTCTGGAAGCCCACACAATCATGGGTAGAACATACAGACTTCTTAGATTTGAATCCAGGACCCAGGCTACAAGGTACTAGCGCTCACCACTGAGCTACCATGCTGTCTATGGTTTGAAATCAAGCAATAAAGTCAAATCGCAGGCAGCATCCTCTGTGTGTTTCCTTTATTCAGGATCGCAATCCCAGATACATGTGAAAGTACAAAAGCAGCTACGTTTCGGCTATCTACTAGCCTTTATCAAGCTTAATGTGACTATAAAACCATGGCTTTAAATATCAAAAACCCCACCCCTTCAATCTAATCATAGCCACTGCCATAACATCTCACATTATCCCATATTTGCATAACACATTCAAACATATGTGCACTCCTGTGTAACCTTAAACACATACCGCTTGTCTGTGATGGCGTCCATATGCAGCTTCACCCACGATCCTGCGCATCTGCCTAACTCTACTGCGCATGTCAGCCGGAGTTCAGAGGCCGCTTCCCCACTCACATGATCACTGACGCACTCGTCAATGCGATCATGTGATGGCCGGCTCTTCCGCCCTCAGTATCATTGCGCTCCGGACGTGAGGTTCGCTGCCATGGATACCACCAAAACAAATCAGAACTCTTCAGTTATCATACAAAAATACAATTGCGATATATGTTTCAATAAAACTAGCAACGGGACCATCTATGATCCCTATGTAGACATAACATCGGTGAACCTATATATAAAATTTACCACGTGTAACGGTGATGTGCCTATATTAAAACCAATTTAAAATCACAATCATGAGGAAACAGATTATGTCAATCTCTTGTACTTAGACATTACTAACATTAAATTCAATAGTCATCCCATACGGTTGGAGCGCCCTCAACTCAAAAATCCATCTGAGTACTTTCTTACGTAATATACGATTTTTGTCCCCTCCACGTCTCAACTGTCCCACGGAATCAATAATGCGGAACCTCAATTGGTTCACTGAATGAGCAGATTCTACAAAGTGCTTAGCCACCGGCTTGTCAACCAATCCTCTCCTAATATTACTTTTGTGGGAATTAATCCGCTCATGCGCCTCCATAGTGGTCTCATCTATGTAGATGAGACCACAGGGACACGTGATCATATAAATGATATCACGGGACCGACAGGTGAAGAAATCTCTGATTTTGCATCGTTTACCACTGAAGGGATGGGCGAAGGTATCACCCTTCACCATATTTCCACAATTGCAACATCCGAGGCATGGGTAACATCCCAATTTCCTCGGGGCCAGATATTTCTGTCCATCCCCACAGGGGTCCATCACATCAGTCCTCACCAGTCTGTCCCGTAAAATCCTACCCCTTTTGTAAGCCATCATGGGTACCTCTCCAAATTCTTTCATTGTCGGCAAGCCCCTCTGCAGAATATGCCATTCCTTGCGTATGATTCTTGCTATCTCATCACTATGGGCACCAAAAGTGGAGACAAATGGGATCCGATAATTCTCATTCTCTCTTTTTTTATTGCGTAAAGCAGTGTTTCCCAACCAGTGTGCCTCCAGCTGTTGCAAAACTACAACTCCCAGCCTGCCTGCAAAGCAAAATGCTGTCCGGGCATGCTGGGAGTTGTAGTTTTGCAACAGCTGGAGGCACACTGGTTGGGAAACACTGGCGTAAAGTATCTGTACGCTTGACCGTTCGTACCTTTTGTGTCAATCGTCCAATTAACTTACGAGGGTAACCCCTTTCTAAGAATTTACCTCCCATCTCAGCTATCTTTTGGTCACACCGTACCTCATCAGATACCACCCGCCTTACTCTTAACATTTGACTCCACGGTAGTGATTGTATCATCCGATGCGGATGACTACTATCAAATCTCAACAAATTGTTTCGATCAGTCGGTTTATGATAAATATCTGTTGTCACAATCCCATCCTTAAACTGTACCAACACATCTAAAAATTGTAATTCACATGTCGACATCGTGATTGTAAATTCCAAAACTGGGACTAATGTGTTAAGTTCTTGATGGAACATCTCCAATTGATCACGTGTTCCATCCCACACTACAAAGATGTCGTCGATGTAGCGCCACCAGCACCGGGCACCCCCAAAACGGGCAGATCTATAAATAAACTTGTCCTCCACGTATGCCATAAACATAGCATACGTCGGGGCCACGTTTGACCCCATGGCCACGCCACGCTGTTGTTGGTAAAAGACATCACCAAAGCGAAAATAATTTCGCTTCAGTAGTGTCTCCAGCAGGCGAAGGACAAATTTACAACCGTTCAGGGGGAGCCCGGTGCCGGCCAGGGCCACATCGACGACATTCAATCCAAACGTGTGTTCAATGGATGTATAAAGTGAGACAACGTCGAAGCTGACCAGGAGAGGACAGTCAGGCCAAGCCAGTTCACCAAGTTTCAAGAGAAAATGGCTCGTATCTCTGATATAAGACGGGGCGCTGGTGGCGTGGACACGTAGGATTTTATCCAAAAAAATGGCAATATTGCTGAACACTGACCCTCTACCCGAAACAATCGGGCGGCCGGGGGGGTCAGTCAGACTCTTATGAATCTTAGGAAGCACATAGAACAGAGGAGTGACCGGATGCTGTATCAATAAAAATTCCCCTATGTCATCTTCAATGATGCCCTCATCACGAGCCTCACCAATGATCATCTCAAGACTACGCATGATCTCCCACTTTGGGTCATTCCATAGTACCATATACACATCTCGGTCACTCAACTGTCTATGCACCTCCCGTTCATATGCCACTGTGTCCATCACCACCACCGCCCCGCCCTTGTCCGCTGATTTAATCGTAAGTGCCTTGATTTTTGAGCGGACATGAAAGTACTGCATGCAGGACTTTCGTGTCGGCTCAAAAATCATGTTCTGAGCGGACACCAAATGGACCCCATTAAAGTCTATGGGGTCTTTAGGCTCCGTTGGTGTCAGTTAGGTGTCAGTTATGTACAGCATCCGTCCTTTCCGTTCTCCTGCTCCTGAACGGAGCCGGAGAACGGAAAAGACAAACGGTGATGTGAACGAGCCCTTAGTGATACATTTCCCCAATTATACTTATACTGTATGGCACTATGTTATATACTATAAAAACATATCACCTGTATGTACAGTATATTCTATAAGTATTCTATACAGTAATGACCACACACTTATATATAATATGTCCATAATTTCCTCTGAAGACTTTTAGACCCAGAATCCTCCATATTCATCCGCAGACAACCAAATTTTACCATTTTGTTTCAGATTTAACCAGTTGCTCGAATTTGTCCATTTTCATCTATATTCATCATATATTCTCCATATTATTCAGAATTGTTACCCAGGTTTCTTGATATTTATACATATTAACCTTAGTCTCTCCATATTTTGGATATTTTAACAAGAAATCCTATTAATTGTGGTTTTCTTATTATATAGGTTCCCCAATTATCAGTTTCTGGGATGACATAAGTCAGCAATTCCATTGATCTGATGATGATATTTTACCTTTGTTGAATAGTTGTGAGCAGTTGGTTCCTCAATGCACAGATCCCCTTCATGATCTCTGCAAAAAAGTCTTGCTTCTGATATGAAGTGAGGAGCCTGTCTTATCTTTGATAGAGAAATCACACACTGGCACCAACTGATATTTTCTTCCCTCCTTTGAATTTAAATCTTGCGATTCTATTGGTTGATGCTTACAGCACCGGCCATGATTAATCATGAAGCAGTAGATTTAAAGGGGCAGTAAATTCTAATAGTTAGTGTTGAGCAAGGTTTACAAAATTTTGTACTTCGCCAAATTTCACAAATATTACTTTAAATTACTTTGTCACAAAGAGCATTTCTTTGTAAGTACCAGGTGCAATGATGGGGAACGCTGATTGCACCGTACCACGTCATTGAACCCCTCAGATGCCGCATTCCACGCGGCATCTGAGAATAAAAATTAGGGCTTTCAGGGGTTAATCAGTTACAAAAATAATAATAATACTCATCATATCCATTTGAGTGTGAAGAGCTGCAGCCATCTTGAGTGAAGATCCTGAGTAAAACCTTATGCTGCTCGTAAGCTACACTGCGTTCAAAATTTTGTGCAGGATCTTCAATCAAGATGGCCTTGGCGGCCTCTTTGAAATCATATGGATGAGGTCAGTATGTTTTCGTTTTTTTAGCCCCCATTTAATGGAAAATGTATCCGTCACCAAGAAGCACAAGGAAATTCGTATTCGAGGTGAATCAAATTTTCCCTGAAATTCAGACCGAAGTCCATGTCAGATACTTCTATTTGCTCAACCCTACTAATAATGTTAAACTACTGTTAATTTTATATTCTTCCTTATAGTGTCATGGCGGGGAGTGGGGGTGAACCCCCCACCGTACAATGTCCACAGTTACTAGGCCAGGATGCAGGGAACAGGGACCTGGTCACCTCCTTTAGCGTCCCTGTAGCTGTCCCTAGACTCCTGACTGTATGAGCCGCCTTCTATGGTAAGGAGGCCCATACCCACGAACCTGGAGCCCTGGCATCCTTGTATTGCCCTGAAGGATGGTGACAGGGCAGAGACCACCTATTAATCCTACACCATAGATGAAAGGTGTCTCCAGAGGCCCAGCAGCTGACCACAAACTAGACAAGGTTTACACCCGAACGGCAGGTAAGTATAACTGTCACAGTGGGGAGTGGGGGAAACTCCGCACCGTACAATGTCCGCGGCTACTAGGCCAGGATGCAGGGAACAGGGACCTGGTCCCCTCCTATAGCGTCCCTATAGCTGTCCCTAGACTCCTGACTGTATGAGCCGCCTTCTATGGTAATGAGGCCCATACCCACAAACCTGGAGCCCTGGCATCCCTGTATTGCCTGAAGGATGGTGACAGGGCAGAGACCACCTATTCATCCTACACCACGGATGAAAGGTGTCTCCAGAGGCCCAGCAGCTGACCATAAACTAGACAGGGTCTACACCCGAACAGCAGGTAAGTATAACACAGCAACAAACACCGAAAGTTACCAACACTTACCTGCTGCCGCCGAGATGGACAGGAGACGCCAAGATCTACCTGGACCTCCACGCAGACACCAGATGCACGGAGGCTCCGGGCAGGAAACACACTGTCTAGTATTTGCTTAGACCCCTCCGGGAAAGCAACCCCCTTCCAGAGGAGACAACCACACGTGTGAACGTAAATGTTCCATGCAGGCAAGAGCACACCTACATGGAACAACCACCATACATACCTCCACACAAACCCACACCAGAACCAATACAAAAGGTGGGGGCAGGGAATAAGGAGGAACACACCAAGACACCACACAGGACTTCCGCCGCTGCAGGATAGTAATACACTGGCAACCAATGACGCCGTGCGCTCTGGCTGTAAAGAACAAATCCAGCCCGCATCACCAGGGACTGCTCACGTCCGGGTTTAACGGACGTCTGCTTCTAGCCTAATCTTTTCTTATGCCAGCTGATTTAAGTTATGCAGGTTAGCATATATTCTTCCTAGAAACCAAGAGTAGTATTGCCTAGTATACAATACCATGCATATTTTTTCATCATTCGTTTTTTCATTTTTCTCACTTTCAGTTGAATATTATTTTGGGGGTCACTCTCTGGTTAATCTGAAATTAGTTCTGAATCGGCAAAATGTAATTGCTCATTCTGTATACTAACTTCCACAGGTGAATAGGGGTAGCAGAGCTGTGATGACAGCTGCTCACCGCTGTCCCACAAGCAGGTAAATAGTGAGAACACAGCACTCGCTGCATTATCTTCACACAGCTGACCTTTTTAACAAACATATCAACTATATAATTATTTAATCACTGTATGGTGGTAATATTTGACTACCATATATTGTACAAATGTATATATATTTTTTTTTTGGGGGGGGTATGTAAGACCTTAGCAATACTCTGGCATACTACCATTTAAACTGACTAAATGTGAATGTGTTTCATTTGGGACCCCACTTTAACGGCCCTGGACCCACATTGACTAATATGAGTGCACAAAGACATTATCATAAATTGTGTCAAAATGTCCAAATTTAGCACAATATGGTACATTTTTGGAGTATCTGGTTTTAGAAAACTCCACAGCGCCTAGCTCACCAAGGGATCTGGCTTAGCGGGAAAGAGCATAGCCTATACATTTTGTACCAAAACTATGCAATTCTGGCATAAAGCCCAGTGTCGTACTGGGATTCCTAGAGCCCACCAGTAACATTCATTCTGGGGGCCTTCTGTACAGCGACATGCAAATATTACCTGCCTACACAGAGGCAGACAGCAACAAGATGCTACAAGATGATTGATTATGGGGGTCCTAGCAACAACTTCAAAAGGTGGGTCCCAAGGAAAAGAGGACACTGGCTGGCCTGGCTCTATTCCTAAAGGCCATCTAAACCTTCTGATGCGCTTATAATAATAAACTATAGTCTACCCAGTTTTTTATATTGATATAGGTTATTTAAGATTTTGTGCTAGTGGGCTGGGGGCCAATACAAGCCTGTGTAAGCCAATCAATAATTGGTATAAAATTAGACAAAAGTCTCTATCCCTGCACCAGATTTATCATTCAGACTGAGCCACTATGATAAATCTGATGCAGATCTAAAGTTTAAAGTGTGCTGCCAAAGAAGAGTGAAGTGATTTACCTGTTTTGTATGTGAAGTAGGCATTTAAAAGAATGTTGTCCCATTTGATCAATTTCTAAGGTGGTTTGCAGCTTCGTGCCATGCCCAGCAGTTTACATTTTCTAAGAGATGGCCAGATGCTTTGTGGGTAAGGCTGCATTTCAGATTTATCATTCAGCCTTATTGCAAAAGGTCACAAAAAAGTTGCAGGTATACCTCAGTCCCCTAGTGGAGTATAAACCGATGGAACCTAAAAAATGATCAAACCAAGCAGACACTCCAAAAAAAGTTAAAAAATTCACATCTTAGTACATTAGCAAATCTGCACCAGTATTTTTCCCAGGTTTCTATCCCATATTAATAGCTCCTCCAAAAGATACTAATTCTTTAAGACCGGAGTTTTAGACACCGGTCTTAATAACTCCGCGCTCTGGCAGTGGATCTGCCATAATTATGTAAAGGCACTGGCCTCTACATAACTTCAGCACATAGACCGCTTGTCTAAATGTAAGCCAACTTCCTTGCTGGCTTAAATTTAGACAATTTTCTACATCTAATATAGGCATAGAAAATGATAAATGGGATGGGTCTGCTGGCCTGTCCTCTTCCCTGCCCACGCCACGCCCTCTTTTTTAGATCTGGCGTAAGAGAGGAAAAGTCACAGACTGTTGTGGAGTCGATTTTTCATATGTTTCTCTGGAAGAAATGTCTGAGGTCTGTATTAGTTTTAGCTGCAAAACCCCTCAAAACACCAAAAAAAACTATGTGGCAAACCTGCCTAGGTCTTATTCGCACGGCAGTGATTCAAACACGTACCCATTTATTTTAATGTGTGCATTCACACATCCGTGTTTTAGTATGGTCTGTGGGTCCACATTCATGGTTTTAGCACAGAAGCACACGCTATTTTTGTCCGTGTTTATGGATACATCATGCTATATATAATTTATGGATCTGCGAAAAACACAGATCTACTGTACATAGACACCATCCTTGTTGTGCCCATGTTTCACTGACCATTTATAGGAGATGCTCTGGACTCTAGTTTTCGCTGTGCAGTGTCCATGGACACAGATGACACATGGAGAGCAAAAAATGGACACCCAGACCAAACGGACTCTTCATGAAAATCTTTACAGATGAACCACTGATCTTATCATAGATTTCATCATGGACATGGATGTATGAATAGCGCCTTATGCATCATGCACACAGCCGTTATTCGGCCGTGCCTGTATTGCAGCCCGCAAACAGTGGGTCTGCAATATCTGGCCATCGGCCATCATGTGCTCACCGCATCACGGATGCGGACCCATTCACTTGAATGGGTCTGCCATCCAGAATGTGCAGTGTGGAACGGAGTCACGGAACCCCGCTGTAGCACCACGGAATGTTTTTGTGGAGTTTCTCTCCGTGCCTCCACACTGCAAAAAAAGATTGGCACGGATGGATCACGGACCCATTCAATTTGAATGTGTCTGGATTAGTGTTGATCGAGCATGCTCAGCCAAACAACAGTTCGGCTCGAGCATCTCGATGCTCGGCACATGGCGGTACTCGGCTTTTTTGGCTGCTTTCTTGGCTGCTAAGTAGCCAATAAACATGCAGGGAGGTACTGGCACGCACTGTAATGCCGTAGCCATGTTGTCTACTGGCATTACAGTGATTGGCTGGCTGGAATGCATAGCACCCAATGGCACGTGTTCAGCTCAGTATTAGTCAGGGAGAGCCGAGTATAGGAAGGGACAGACAGTGTAGGAAGTGTTATTTGAAGATTTTTATTAGAAAAACTTTTCAGAGATCCAAAAGTCCTTTTAAGGACTATTGTGTGTGACGGCAGCAATATATGTTGCGCAATCTGTGCTAAATTGCTTGGTCTTATCGAGAGCTGTGCATAGAGAGGGACAGACAGTGTAAGGAGTGTTATTGGAAGATTTTTATTTGAAAAACTTTTTTGAGACCCAAAAGTCCGTTTAAGGACTATTGTGTGTGACAGCAGCAATATATATTTTTAGTGCATCCTGCGCTAAATAGAGTCTAATAGGCCGCTGCGGACAGTTAAATTATCCGTGCCACATCTCCTGTGTAAAGTGTGCGCAGCCCTAAAATATCAATGACATCCAGTGTACTTTTTCCATAGACAGTGTCCGCTGCGTTCAGTTAAATTATCCACGCCAAATCTTCTGTTTAAGGTGTGCGCATCCCTAAAATATCAATGACATCCAGTGTACTTTTTCCGTAGACGGTGTCCGCTGCGGACAGTTATATTATCCGCGCCACATCTCCTGTGTAAAGTGTGCGTATCCCAAAAACATCTGTGACATCCAGTGAACTTTTTCCATAGACGATGTCCACTGACAGATGTGCAACATCTGCAGTGTAACGTGTGCCCTGAAAAAAATTATCTGTGACATGCAGTGTGCTCTTTCAATAGACGGTTTCCACTGTGGATAGTGACATTAGATGCGCACCGTCTGCAGTGTAACGTGTGCCCTGAAAAATGTATCTCTGACATACAGTGTACTTTTTCAATAGACAGTGTCTGCTTCTGAGAGTGAAATTACCATGGCCACATCTAAAATGTAAGTGTGCGTTTAAAATTTTTATCTGTGACATACAGTGTACTTTTTCCGTAGACGCTGCAAACAGTGACATTACCTGTGGTACCTCTCCAATATAGTTTCCTCATCCCAAATATCTGTGATATTCCCTGTCATTTTTTATTAGCCGCTGGTGACAGCATTGACATTATCTGCGGGATATCTTCAGTGTAACGTGTGCATTTAAAAAACCGTAGCGCCTCAGCTCAGCAGCAGGCCCTCAACCACAATATTTTAGAGGGTCAGTTCAGCAGCAGGCCCTCAACCATAATGTTTTAGAGGGTCAGCTCAGCAGCAGGCCCTCAACCATAATGTTTTAGAGGGTCAGCTCAGCAGCAGGCCATCAACCATAATGTTTTAGAGGGTCAGCTCAGCAGCAGGCCCTCAACCATAATTTTTTCGATGGTCAGCTAAGCAGCAGGCACGCTCCCATAATTTTTAAATTGTCAGCTCAGCAGCAGACCCTCACCCCTAATGTTTTAGAGGGTCAACTCACCAGCAGTCCCTCACCTACAATCATTTACAGGGTCAGATCACCTGCAGGCCCTTGCAGATAATGTTTTAGGGGGTCAGCTCACCAGCAGGCCCTCATCTACAATCTTTTACAGGGTCAGCTCACATGCAGGCCCTCAATATAATGTTTTACAGGATCAGCTCACCAGCTGGCCCTTGCATATAATTTTTTAGAGGCTCAGCTCACCAGCAGGCCCTCACCTACAAGTCCAGTCTCACTATCCAAGAGTCTGGTCAACACAATCCTCACCACCGGGTGTCACATAACTATTTAGCATGGAAGAGTCTCGTTCGTTATCGGAATTAACCAGAAAAATCGCTCCACCAACTAAGAACGGCCATGCACCACCACCCACAGAATCGAGGAAAGAGCTTTCAATCTGTCAATCTTTTTCGTGTCCAGGCTGGGTGAGGTTTTCAATGTTTAGTCAAATTAAGCCACAGGCTCCATCCCTGCTGGTGCCCTTCCATTAATTCCTTTAAGTTCCAGCTTGTAACTATACTCCCCCAGAACCCAAAGACTTTGGTTTCCTGGAAGCTGATCGGTGGGTCATGGGAATAACGCCGCCGGATCGCTGGTCGGCATCATTTATGGTCAGAACTACAACGGTATCTAATCGTCTTCGAACCACTGACTTTGTTCTTGAGTAATGAAAATATTCTTTGCAAATGCTTTCACTGTGTTTCGTCTTGCGCCGGTACAAGAATTTCACCTCTTGCGGCGCAATACGGATGTCCCTGGCCGTCCCTCTTAATCATGGCCCCATTTCCGAAAACCAACAACAATTTTGGCAGTACTTGCACTTTATATACAAGTAAATATACAGGAAAGAATATTTACTAACAATTTTTCCTCTAAAATCGATTTAATCTTTGGTTTTATGTGTATTATTATCAGTCTGTAAAAGTGGCGTACTACTCGGACAACATCATTCCCAGCAGCGACCTGAGAGTCCAAGATGCATCCAGACATCCTCCCCATGCTGTTCCCCAACCCTTTCGGAGGTGTTTCCATCAATTTATCAACTTTTCCTATAAACCAGGCACCTTCCCCTCTTCAGAGCAGGGGGTGCCTGGTTTAATGCTCGGGTTCTCCCATTGACTTCCATTGTGCTCAGGTGCTTGGTAAAGCACCCGAGCATCCCAGTGTGTTTGGCCCGAGCACCCGAGCACTTTGGTGCTCAATCAACACTAGTCTGGATCCCTTCGCGACAGATGGACGGATTATGCCTGTGCATTGGGCACTGCAAATTTCATTCCCCAATGCACGGAACGGCCGATCAACAGTCTTGTGCATGCGGCCTTATGCTGGACTGACAGGCATCTTGGACTCAGGTTTATGATATTCTGATACACTGTGTTGAGTGAAAAGGACATTTCTCTATACAATTGCTTGGCATCCATATTACAATCTGTGATTTCTTTTTATACAGCAGAACCCAGGCCAAATGAATAAATAGAATGGATTTTACACTGAAAGCTTTTATCGACTGTTTAACCACAAATTGTAAGGGTAAGCTGCTTAATTCTTTTACTGCCACTTATAATTGAGTTGATTGACACTCATTATAAGTAACAAAAGGCTAATTAAACTTTTTCTCTGGCTGGAGGTACCAATCCTCTATTTTTGCACCATTAATCAAGGTCAACTTTTAAACTAGTTTGCCTCATAATTTAGGCCATTATTCTATGAAAGTCTCACATTTAAAAGGATCAATAGTCAGCAATAGGAGAGTGGAATACGGAAAGCATTATGATAACACCATTCTCATGACACCAAAGGGGTATAGTCAAACACCTTTTAAAAAAAAAAGGCCTTAAAGGGGTATTCCAGTTTGTTTTTTTATCCTCCAGATAGGTTATCAGTATCAGATTGTCAGGGTCCCTCATCTGGAACCCCCCTGGACAGAGCAAGAAGAAGAAGGCTCCATCCTCTGTGTATTAGCTAGTGTTGGGGGCGAATATTTGCATCGCAAATTTTACTCGTGAATATTGCCACTTCGAGAATTCACGAACATTTTGAATATAGTGCTATATATTCGTATTCACAAATATTCTAGATTTTTTTTCCTCTGAACCCATGATCCTTCCCTACTTCTTGCTTGTGGGCCAATGAAAAGGCTGCAATGTATTTGTCTGAGCTTATCAACATCCCTAGCAACCAAAAGGAAAGTTTTCTACCCCTTACTATATAAGAACCTCCCCAGCAGCTATTTTCTGCAGTTTTTGGCAGTTCTGAGAGAGACAGCAGTGTCATTGCTGCACTCTGTACTTTACTGTGTCACATTACATTAGATAGTTTGTTAGCTCATATATATAATACAGATGGTTAGTGGGAGACAGTCAGTGCAGGTTAGATAGTGATATAGTGTAGCTGATAGGTTCCAGTGCAGGGTGTTAGGTAGTGTGATAAGTTCTGCTGTCCATACATACATGCTACCAACAGAGTGCTGTGATGTCACAAGTTCACAACAATACTTAGTGCACTAATCACTAATATGTAGTCAGACCTGCTAAAATGTGAAGTTGCTCATATTGCACAAAAATATGCGCATCATTAATTGTCGATTTGCGCAATAGTGAATATATTGGAGCACTCTATCTGCATATAAAGCTATTGTAATGTTCTGCCATGCCAACCATTTTCTCTATTCTCAGGAAGCTTCTAGCAGCTTAAAAATGTAGCAATAGTGACCCACGCTTGTATTGCACGCGCAATACACGCATATTACATTGGCGAATTTCGCAATCAAGAAAATAATCACGAATTCTCGAAATTGTGAATTTATGATAAATAGACGCCCAAATATTTGCGAAATATCACAAATTAGAATATTGCCCCTTCCTCTCATCACTAGTATTAGCTGTGCTAACGTAATGTAGCTCAGCACCAATTTACTTGAATAGGAGCCAGCTGTTGGACCCCTACTGATCTGTTATTGATGACCTATCTGGCCTCTTTCACATGGTCAGTATTTGGTCAGTATTTTGCATCAGTATTTGTATCAATATAAGCCAAAACCAGGAGTGGAACCTACAGAGGAAAGGTAGAAATATTGGTGCCTTTTCTTTGTTTTGGACCCAATCCTGATTTTGGCTTACAAATACTGATGCAAAAATACTGACCAAATGCTGACCATGTTAAAGAGGCCAATATTATAAAGATGGAATACCCCACTAAAGGGGTTGCCCAGTTTTAACACAAAACTGGACAACTCAGGTGATCAACCTATAATAAAAAAAATAGATGATTCCTCACCTGACAGATCCTGAACTACCACTCCAGTGCTGATTCATGTTGACAGCATTTGACCAAACACTAGCCTCAGCAGTACATTAAAGAGGCCAGCAATTGGCTGTAGCGCCACACTTCCGTCATGATAATACAACCGGCTGCATCCATTATGAACGGATCCAGTTGTATCTTCTTCTATATATATAAAGAAGTACGTTTAAACGTTAAACTTGATAAACACATCTCTTGGTACCTGGAAAGAAATCTTGTGGGGGTCACAGCTCTCTAGGATGTACCGTTCTTGAGATATGCCCAAAATATGACCTGCATTAGTCAATACAAGCCTGCAAGTCTTTCTCTTCATATCCCAACTGCCATACACACGGTCACATGTCCCTTATCAGCCAATAGAAGCTTGCAGGCCCTTAGTCTCCACATACACACAGTTTTACTCCAGGTTTCCATAACGACCCAGCCATTTTTCTTCACTGCTGTAGGTCAGCTTTAGGCTAGGGCTGCAAGATGACATGTGTCGCGCGACAATAATTCGCACGACACATAGGGCACAACTACACTGCTACATGTGTCGCGCTACATTGATGTCGCACCAATGTCGTGCGACAATTTTAATAATAATAGTCTATGGTGTTGCATTGCGACATGTGCCATGCTGCGACTGCTATGCCACAGTCGCAGAAAAATCCATCTTGGATGGATTTTTTGCAACTAACGTGTCATAGTCGCAGCATGTCACATGTCGCAGTGCGACGCCATAGCCTATCATTATAAAAATTGTTGAGACAAAATGTTGCACGACACATGTCGCCGTGTAGCCCTAGCATTAAAGGGCCAGGGCGCTGTGAAGGTCACTGTTAAAGGGGCAGGCACCATGGAGGTCACTGTTAAAGAGGCGTTCACTGTGGATGTTACTGTTAAAGGAGCAGGGCCCTGCTGCAGGCGCCCTGGTGGGTTCCCCTTGTCTGGGGCTGCAGTGCTGGGCGAGCTGCTCTTGACCCATCCCCAGGACCGCTACAGGGGGGCCAGGAGGTGGAGGTCCTTCTTAAATATGGCAGAGCAGGCACCTGCTTACCCTGATGGCAGGTGCCTGCTCTGCCAGTAAATTACCGGAGGAGGGGAGGCGGGCGGCAAGGGAGGCTGTTCTAGCAGTGTGCTCTCTGTGATGCCGGGAGCTGGAACATGATGTCATTCCGGCCCTGGCATACTAAATGGCGAGCTGGAGGACTGAGGAGCTGCACCACACTGGACCCCAGGGAGGTGAGTGTTTAAGTGTTTGACTGAGTGAGTGTCTCCCTGTGTGTGTGTGTCAGCCAGTGAGTGAGTGTATGTATGTCAGTGAGTGAGTGTATGTCTGTCTGTCAGTAAGTGTCTGTGTGTTTGCATGTCTGTCATTGATTGTCTGTGTGTGTATGCTAGTGAGTGAGTGTTTGTCATCGAGTGAGTGTGTGTATATCAGTGACTGTGTATGTCTGTCAGTAAGTGTCTGTGTGTGTGTTTGTGTGTGTTTCTCAGTGAGTGAGTGTATGTATGTATGTCTGTCAGTGAGTGTGTGTGTATGTCTGTCATGAGTGTCTGTGTGTATGTCTGCCTGTCAGTGAGTGTATATCTGTTAGTGAGTGTCTGTGTATGTGTGTGTGTGTGTCTGTCACTAAGTGTATGTGTGTGTTTGTCAGTGAGTGTGTGTATGTTTGTCAGTGAGTGTCTGTGTGAGTGTATATATGTGTGTTTGTCTGTCAGTGAGTGAGTGTCTGTCAGTGTGTTTCTGTGTGTGTGTGTGTGTGTGTGTTTCAGTGGGTAGATGTATGTCTGTCAGTGAGTGTCTGAGTGATTGTATGTCTGTCAGTGAGTGTCTGTGTGTGTCTGTCAGTGAGTGTCTGTGTGTGTCAGTCAGTGAGTGTCTGTGTGTGTGTATCAGTCAGTGAGTGTGTGTCTGTCAGTAAGTGTCTGAGTGAGTGTATGTCTGTCGGTCAGTGAGTGTGTGTATGTCAGTAAGTATGTCTGTCAGTGAGTTTCTGTGTATGTCGTTCAGTGAGTGTCTGAGTGAGTGCACCTGTCAGTAAGTGCATGTCTGTCTGTCAGTGTGTGTGTGTCTGTCAGTGAGTTTCTCTGTACGTCATTCAGTGAGTGTCTGAGTGAGTGTATGTCTGTCTGTCAGTGAGTGTGTGTATGTCAGTGAGTGTGTCTGTGAGTGAGTATGTCTGTCAGTGAGTATCTTTGTATGTCGTTCAGTGAGTGTCTGAATGAGTGAGTCTGTCAGTGAGTGCATGTCTGTCTGTCAGTGTGTGTGTGTCTGTCAGTGAGTTTCTGTGTATGTCATTCAGTGATTGTCTGAGTGAGTGTATGTCTATCTGTCAGTGAGTGTGTGTATGTCAGTGAGTATGTCTGTCAGTGAGTTTCTGTGTATGTCGTTCAGTGAGTGTCTGAGTGAGTGAGTCTGTCAGTGAGTGCATGTCTGTCTGTCAATGTGTGTGTGTCTGTCAGTGAGTTTCTGTGTACGTCATTCAGTGAGTGTCTGAGTGAGTGTATGTCTGTCTGTCAGTGAGTGTGTGTGTATGTCAGTGAGTGTGTCTGTCAGTGAGTTTCTGTGTATGTCATTCAGTGAGTGTCTGAGTGAGTGTATGTCTGTCTGTCAGTGAGTGTGTGTATGTCAGTGAGTATGTCTGTCAGTGAGTTTCTGTGTATGTCGTTCAGTGAGTGTCTGAGTGAGTGCGTCTGTCAGTGAGTGCGTGTCTGTCAGTGTGTGTGTGTCTGTTAGTAAGTTTCTGTGTGTGTCTGTCAGTGAGTGTATGTGTGTCAGTGTGTGTGTCTGTCAGTGAGTGAGTGACATGAGGGGGCCGCAAAATGGATCTTTGCCTAGGGCAGCAAAAATCCTTGCACCGGCCCTGTAAAGGAGCGAACACTGTGGAGGTCACTGTTAAGGGGCAGGGGCCACTATTAAATGGGCAACTGCTGTGGAGGTCACTGTTAAGGCAGTAGGGTACTGTGAGGTCACTGTCAAGGCAGCGGGAATACTGTGGAGGTCACTGTTAAGGGGGCGGGCCCCTGATGAGCTCACTGTCAAGGGAGTGGGGTGCTGTGAAACTCACTGTTAAAGGGGTGGGCTGCTGTGAAGGTCAAAGTTAAGGGGATGAGCTTCTGTGGAAGTCCCATTTTAAAGTGGCGGGGCACTGTGGGGGGTCAGTGTTAAGGGGTGGGGGACTGTGGAGTTTACTGTTAAAGGGGGATATTGTCGATATCTTTTAATGACACACACAAACATGCATTATGCATTTTGTTCCACATCCCATGCCACACAGAAAAACGATGTTTGCAACATTGTTCTGTTCGGTATGGGAACGCAGTCAAAGGGAACAGAATTCTGGTGCACTCTGTTCCGTTCAGTTCAGTTTTGTCCCCATTAACAATGAATTGGGACAAACTGAATCATTTTCCTCCGGTTTTGAGATACTATGACGGATCCTCATCCTATGACTGATCTCAATATCGGAAAGAAGAAACGCAGATGTGAAAGTAGTCTTAGCACTGCCATAGGCCTCCACTGAACAGACAGAGGCCCAAAAAGTGTACTTTTCATCTTCATCTAGAAGGTATGTCTGAAATTAACAGACTACGCTCCCCCATATGCACAGCCCTTGCGAAAACAGATACTAGGCACTATGCTACTGTATGGAAATCCACTATAACCCTCCATCAGGTATATACATCCTAATCACAGAGCTTAGGAAGTTGCTTATAATATCTAATAACTTAGTAATTTTTATCTAAACTTTTCTGTAGGAAATAATAGAAGGGCATTGTGACCACAAATTGAAAATTCAAATTGTGCGCCACATTTAGTCATTGTGTAGTCGCAGCCTAAGCCCTCATGCACATGTCCATATTCTAAATCAGGCACCATCTACAGATACAACTACTGCACTAGTGAAGTTTTCTTTGGTTCCATATTTTTCACCCTATATTTTCATATGCTGTTATTTACAGGTGGTATATGAATTCAGATGTATTATCTGCTTTATAGTCCACTCATTTTTGCAAATAGTTTCAGAGGACCTGTACTTGTACGGTACTTATTACAGAAGCTTTTGTGAGGATCTGTAGGTACAGTATCTATTAGAGCTTTGTTGATATGTTGTCTTAACCACGGCAGGAAGAGATAGCAACATTCTCATTTTTGGTTTGAAAAGGGTTGACTCATCTTGCGGTTACTATGGCGAGATGAGACACGGTCTTGACCACCTTGTGGATGAAAAACAGCAGAGCACTCTGGCGCTCTGCTGTTTCAGTAGCTCACATTGCCTTGCATGAGAGCTATGTAAACAGAGTAGCACAGCAAGCTATGCTGCTTCCCTAACTCAGAAACAGTATAAGTTGCTGTGCTACGCTGTTTCAGTAGTGCTCATGCACAGCATTGGGGGCTGCTTAACTGCAGCTCTAATAGGTGTCTACAGATCCTCACAAAAGCTTCTGTAATAAGTACCGTACAAGTACAGATCTTCTGAAACTATTTGCAAGAACGAGTGGTCAGCACTATGTCTCATCTTGCCTTAGCAATGGCGAGATTAGACAACCTCTTTAACTTTTACACACTGCAGTGCTTCAGAAAAAAATATAGGAGGAGAGTTGTCAAACTGTTGTAAAGTAGTACTAGCTTAGTTGCCCATAGTAGCCAATCAGATTTCACCTTTCATTTCTCACAGCTCCTTCGGAAAATAAAAGGTGAAATCTGATTGGTTGCTATGGGCAATTGAGCCAGTTCTACTTTACAACAGTTTGACAGCTCTCCTCCTATATTTTTATAGTAGAGACAAGCATAGGAAGTATCCACTGGGCACAACCATTCTGGCCTAGATTGGCTTGACCGACAGGTCTGTTTTTATTTGCATATATAGAGAGAATCATCAATCAAGATATCAATTAATATAAAATGTAGTCCTTTTTATCTAGAATACTTTCATCATGCCCCTGGCTTTTGGCAGATTGAATCTGTTGGCAGGTTCCTAATGGGGTTGTCTCATTGCTAAGATATGCCATCAATGTCAGATGGGTGTGGGTCCCACCTTCGGAACCTGCATCTATCTCTAGCATGGGGCCTCCAAAGTGAACAAGGGCATGCCATGTCAGTGCTCCCTTTTATGGCAGTTCCAAAAATAGCTGAGCAAAGGCTTGGCTATTTCTGAAACTCCTATAAAGGTGAGAGGACTTCATTTCTATAGGAGTTTACTTAAAGAGGACCTTTCACTGGTCCTGACATTACAATATTAGTACCTTATAAATAAGGTAGTGACCACAGCACTAGTCCAGATTGCTTTTGGTGGTACAGTGGTACATAATATGAAGACCTAAATGTAGTCACTAAACTGCAGCCTGAAAATTGGCAACCAAAAGGGCCCGAAACGTTGCACTGGCGTTAAAATTAATTAATAAAATAAGAAATTTTAAAACATACTTCATTAGCGTGCTGTCTCAAATACATTACAAACAATATTAGTACATGGCACTGTAGGGCATGATCAGTAGACATCAGTGCGCTAATTAAAAATTTTTTTGTTCCTCCGCTGTGCCCCCCGTTCTGGTTTCCTACCTGGTATGTAAATCCATGCCATGAGTACAAGGAGGAGGAAACGGCTGTGTTTCTCAATGGGCATCTCTTTCTTCCTGGCTTTGAGCTGCCTAATTGCAGCGTAGCGCGTCACAGCCACTTACAAGGTTAGCTTTTTTTTTCCCCTGGCTGTGACGTGCTCTGCAGAGTGGGAGAAGGAGACATCCCTTGAGAAAAGCTGCCGTCTCCTCCTCCCTGTACAGATGCTATAAATTAGCATGTAGGGTGGCAAAAGTGAACGGGGAGCACAGCCGATCTAAAAAAAAAAAAAATTTGCGTACTGACATCTACTGATCATGCCCTACGGTGCCAGGTATTAATATTGTATTGTCAGGACCAGTGAAAGGCCCTCTTTATATAGCCGAGTGTGCTTGCTCAGCTATTTTCGGAACTCTCTTAGAAGTGAATGGAGAGCACACCGTACGTGCACAGTGCGCTCTCCTTTGCTTCGGAAGCCCGTTCTAGAGAGGGGACATTACCTATCTGACATTGGTGGCATATCCTGGTGATATGCCACCGATGTCTTAGATGACACAACCCCTTTAAATTGATTTAATTAAAATAACATTAAATGCTGTAGTTGACATTTCAGCATTTCCCACTTCACAAAAGTGACATTTTTTCTAACTACAGTTTTCCTATTTAAAACATATGTCATTTAACAGACTGCTAATTAACTCAATTTAAAGGTATGCCTGGTGTCAAGTAATTATTAATGATTGCCAGGTTAAATGAGTGAATACTAAGGGTAAAATAAGGGAAACTGAGCTATTACTATGCATTCTGAAAATGTAGCAATCACTAGAGTTTGGATTCAACGAGTGTTTGTATTGCATCTAGAATTACATTATCTAATTATCTTTAGACAGTTTATCAGTGATGTAACTATAAATGAATCACAGACCAACATTTTGAAGGTATCTGAGACACTTTAAACTTTGGACCTCAATTAAAAAAAGAAAGAGGAAAGTCGTTTGCAGACAAAGATTAAAGGAGCTCTATTGGGGCATGATTCCCTAGTCTGCATTTATATAAATGAGGTTTTCTCACCTGTTATACCTTGGTGGTTTGGGGTATAATTACCCAAAACCCAAATAGTGAAACTTATTCCTGTAATGCTGCAGGTGTGGACCCACTGTCTCACTGAACATACTTGACTGAGGGCTACTCCTAAAGACACTGGGGAGATTTATCAAACAGCTGTAAAGTAGACCTGTTTTAATTACCAATAGCCACCAATCAGATTCAACCTTTCTTTTTCCAAAGGAGATGTGAAAAATGAAAGGTGGAATCTGATTTGTTTCTATGGGCACCTAAGCCAGTTCTACCTTACACCAGTTTGATAAATCTCCCCCATTATCTATATAGCCCCCTTGGCCTTTATCCTTTCAGCCCTGTACAGCGATCTGGATTCCACTGCAAAAAAAAAAAAAAAAAACACCAGGCCGCCACCTGTTGAAGTAGCCTCTGTTCAGTCACAGCTGAGTAAGGTGGATCAAGAGATATTGGTCCATGGCACCAAAGGGAGAGACAAGTAAGTGAGACAAGCATGCGGTCGGTGGACAAACGAAGGTCAGGTCAGGCAGAGTTAATTTAATCCGGTAAACAAGCAACAGGTCAGGCATGGGAGATTTGAAGACACAAACACTTTTGTAGGAACAAGACTAGCTAGACCTCAGACACCTTCCCGTAGGGTAAGGTGCCTTAAACGATTCAACGAGAGCAGCCTTGTGCATCCTGGCTGTTTAAGAGCCAAGGAGGAAACGCAGAGCAAAGCAAGGAGGTAGAGATGGCCGGAAAAATCCTACAATGTGGGACTAGACAACACACACTCCAGTGGTTGTGCCCCAAGAGGAAGCAGAGGGATGCCAGTAGCACAAACTGACGGCATCTGACAGGGCTGCTCAGTATTCTGGAAATCAAACCTACCAGGAGCCGGAAACTTACAGAACAAGGTAAAAAGCTGACATGAAAACAGTACAGAAAATATAATACACTCAGTACAGTATGTGGTCACAACCACAATGTGATGCTTAGAAAAATTAAAAAGACTTATGCACGGTAACAGAGCTGAGCTAATCATTTGGAGTTATAGCAAGATGAATATAATATTTGTGTATTCCATAGCATTATGTTTTCTATAGGATATGTCATAAATACTTGATAGTTGGGGGTCTTACCCCTGGGAACAGACCCCTTGTTCGATTACCTGATTTATAGAAAATCTAGTTCAAAGTTGACATCCATTATGGCTATATTTTTGAAAAATGCCTGAAAATGTTTTTGTAGAACCAAACTTTGACTTTTTGCTCTATAAAGTGGTTATTTGGGAATCTGATACTGATGGCCTATCCTTAGGATAGGTCATAAATATCAAATCAGAGGGAGTCCAACTTTAGGCACCCCACCAATCAACTGTTCTAAGAGGTCACTGCGTTCAGTGGAGCTTCAATCTCCTCACAGCTTACCAAGCAATGGTATCCATTGAATGGTATCTTTGCTCGGTATTGCCCATTCATTTGAATAGGACTGAGCTGTGTGTAGGCAACATGAGCTGTGTCTAGGCAATGTAACTGATGTACCCGCCTAGGCAGAGGCCTAAAGCCATGAGTCTAGTGTTGGGCGAAGCGAGCTTCGGATCATAGATCCGAAGTTGCTTTAGTCAAAACTTCGTTTGAATGCTGTACGGAGATCCATTGTTGATGTTACTATCCCTTTAAAGATATGGCTAAACATTTCGTACAACTGTCATTCTATAGTTAAAACCAATCAAAAATGCTAATGCAAATGCAATAAAGTACAGATGTAGCCCCGGACTCAGAATAATCATACCATGAGGTCTCCTTGCCTAACATTCTGACTATCCAATACTTTACTCCAATCTACCTATGAAAGTGCGCTAGATAAGTATTGTCCAGTTATTCTTGCTGAATTGCATGAAACTGAAACCCAACAAAGTAAAAAAAAATGTTTCCTAATGTGCAATACATAGATGGTCTGGGTTGCTCATTATTACTGTTATCTGATATTTCTTTTTTTATTTCATGTCCCCTCCACCTTGATTACAGTACACATTTTTTATTCCTTTATTAATTTGTTTTGTTGAAACATTCTAATTGGACCATGGCTGTGCTCCCTACAGCACATGCGTGAGACTAAATATTCGTTAGTAGCTTTGAGCCCTTTGGCAGTTTTTCTGTGCAGCAAATACCTTGGCCATCCCCTGAAAACTGAAACACAAGACACACAAGACAATACAAGTAAATAGTGCTTTGTTACTCTTCCCTGCAAATCCTATGACAAAGCCACAATATTTAAGCACCACCTCCATACCGTCATTCTAAGAAACATGGGGCCCTGTCAGCCCCAAGGATGAAGAAGTATAGGCAATGACTTCTTCTGCTGAGTAAAGTAAACCTCTTTCAATGTAAAATTTTTACAAAAAATGTAAGATACATTCTTTGATTGCATGAAATATAAAATATTTCCAAAATACTGTATGGGCCAGTTCACACTTTTTTTTTTTTTTTTTTTTGGGGGGGGGAGCTGATTTTGGAGTGTTTCTGTCTTAAAATCAGCTCCAAAAAGGCCTCAAAACAGCCTCCCATTCATTTCAATGGGAAGCAGCACTTGCTTCTTTTTTACATGTGTAAAAAAGAAGCCTGTAAAAAAGAGGCAGTGTGCCCTACATTGGGGCAAAATCAGCGCTAAATCCTGCACTGAAATGAATAGGAAGCAGAAAAAGCTCCATGAAAGTCCATGCGTTTTTTGTGCGTTTTCCTGCACGTTTTTTGTGCCGATCTGTTTCAAATCTGCTTCAAATCTACTTCAAAACCCTCAAGCTGAAAATTTAGCTTTGTATTGATGTGAACACTTTTTTACGCGCTAAAAAAAGACATGTATTCCTACGCTGATTTTGTAAGCGTGTAAATCAGTCGTGTGAACTGGCATTGTAAGGGTAAAGTTAAATAGAGGGTGTGTAGGTATTGTCAATGTTATATAAAAATTCATGATATATAACATATTTATGATATAAAATATGTCTTACTTTGTAAAAATTATCTTAATAGGGCCAACAGAAATGGGTTATGTTTTAGGGAAGACAACCCCTTGCATATATTTGCATTCAAAGAAAAGTGGTTGTTACATTTATGGAGCCATGTGATTTAATGGTTCGGCTATATTGAGGTATTTTCTTCTAAATCAATAACTTAATTATGACCCTTATCATATAGTGAATGTGGCATTTCGTTCTAGACTTGCCATTTCCAATGCATACCAGATCACATTTGGAAGAATTAGATGATATACTGCAAATCATAAAACTATATATAGAACTATAATACAGATTTCAGTGGTGCATTGACTAATAAGTACGGCCCCATCGGTACAAAAATGAATTTCATATTACACTTTGCACTAATTAGATACACATCCAGAATACTTGATATTTAAAAACAAAAGTTCAGAGCCTGTCCTGGTTTTCTGTTGTGTGCCATGCTAGTAACCTTACATAATTGACATTTAATGCTGATTGCCTGAAGATTAATGAGGTGTGTCCAAAAAATAAAGGTTGAGTGAGCATGACTGAATGTAAGTTATCAAAAGCTACAGGGTGTATAAAACTATTATTCCAAAATTGCTGCAGAAATATGGAAACTGCAGCTAAGAATAAAGATTTATCTTCTTATAAAATAATTTAAATATGCTTGGAAATCCAAATATCCATTTTCCAGGTATATAAAAGGCTATGGACACCTTTAGGGGCAATGTTTTATCATAGCATTCTACTCATTTTAGACTAAAAGTAATTTATGAATTGTTTTTATAGGTTTTATTAGTTATTATTAATAATTTTCTTCAGTTTTTCCTCTACTATCTTCTTCACATTAAAGTGGTTTTCTGAGATTTTGATACTGATGACTAGTGAGCGAAGTTTTCAAAAATTAGATCTGGCTGCTTCGCCGGACAAGAAATTCAAATTGGTTACGAAGTACTTAATCACAAATCACATTCCATTGTATGCAGTGGGCGCATTGATAGGGAATAGCGATTGCGTCGCCCCCCCCCCACCCCCATCATTGAACCCCTCAAATGCCGCATTCAATGCTGATCGCATTGAGTCACATTGAGACCTTCAAGGGTTAATCAATCAGGGGTTAAAACAAAAAATACATACTCCCCTCATCAATTTGATCGCGAAGAGGCTGCTGCAATCACCGCAACCAAATGGATAAGGTGAGTTTGTGTTTGTTTTGGTTACTTTTTTATTTTACTGCTACTCCAGGAAAAATTTATTTGTTACCATGAAGTGCCAAGAAATTGAGATTTGTGGCAAATCCAATTTTTCCTGAATTCTGATCAAATCCACTTTGGTAACTTTGATTATCTCAACACTAGGTCATCAGTATCTGATCGGTGGGGGTCCAACAACTGGAAACCCCGCCAATAAGCTGTTTGAGAAGTGCTCCTATGAGCGGTGTGGCTTTCTCGCTGCTTACCAAGCACAGCACCGTACATTGTATAGTGGCTGTGCTTGGTATCGCACTCAGCCCATTGAGGTGATGGGCCCTGAGCTGCGATACCAAGCACAGCCACTATACAATGTCCGGCGCTGTGCTTGGTATGCTGCGAGAAGGCCACACCACTCACAGGATAGGTCATAAGTAGAGATGAGTCAATGGAAGTTGACGAAGTGGACTTTGATCCGAGTTTCAGGAAAATTTCGGTTTGCATCGAAGTCAAATTTCCTCATGCTTCGCGGTAACAAATCGCATTTTAAAATGGCTGCTGCACATGTTAGGACATGGAGCAAAGAACTCTGGGAACCAGGGATCACCTGCAATGCCATGCATGCAGCCAATCTGCAGCCAGCCCTGTGATGTCACAGCCCTATAAATAGCCTCAGCCATCTTGGATTCTGCCATTTTCCAGTGTAGGGACAGATGTGACAGGCGCTAGGGACAGTGCTAGGAAAGACTTTATTGTGCTAAAAAAACTGTTTATAAGTTCAGGGAATGATTACTCATAGTATAGGGAAAGATAGGGAGGCATTAGATACACTATAAATGAAGAACAGGGTGCAATAGAGGAGTGTACAGCCTGGGTAATAGGAGCGATTCAATTACACCTTGCTGCACTGAGGATACAAATTGCACTAAACGATAGCTCAGTAATTCCAGCAAACCTTGCTTCTTATTAGGGCGCAAGTGCTTTGTGATGCAGCAATTTACAGGGTGTATTAACAGGAAATATACATACGTCCTATTACCCGTTCTGCTTTGATTTTTGATCGTTATACTTTTTTTTGGGGGGGGTGTATAATTAGGGAAAAGAATATGTCTTAATTGGCTTTCTGCAGTGAAGTTATATTGTACTACAGCCATGTACGGGCTGAATTTTTAGGAGAAAGAATACGTCCTAATTGCCGTTCTGCGGTGAAGTTATATTGTACTACAAATATTTAGAATAGAGGATTGGCACTCATATATGGAAATAGCAATCTATTTATTAGTTATTTAAAATTCCTTTAACAATCAATTCCCACCTTTCAAAACGTATATGTAATAAACCTATTGGACACATTAAATAGTATAAAACATTAAGAATCGGTACATTGATATATAAATAAAATTCCAAGATCAGCTATACCATATCATTTCTCCCTAAGTTTGGAAATAATCCAGTGGAAATATTCCAATTATTAGATGTGTGCTGAAATATTGGAGACTCAATGGTACAGCTGATCAAATGCTTTACAATGGTGATCCTCCAGGCAGCAAATTCTATGGAGAATCTTTCACACATATTGCCACATCTCCATTATGCAATAATTGCTAAACTGGCTTATAATATAAAAACTTTTCCAAGCTGAGTTCAAATAGTCTCTGATATCGAATCTGTAAGGACTTGGATGGTAATCACCACAATTCAGACCATAAATGGATTGTTAGTACTGACATAAAAGTTCTCCAATTGCTGGGAAATTGTTACTGGCACACCAAGTCTCCATTTAATATTCAGATGTCTCTATTTGTATCTTCTTGTTTCCCCTCGTACTTCTCGTATATTCGCTAGCGGCGCTATAATAGTTGTTTTTCCCACATCCGTGGGCTTACCTCCGCCTATACCACCGTACTCTTTATTACAGTGCCCTGTTTCTTCGTATCATAGTATGGGGTTTTACACTAGTTATACACCAAACGCGTTTCGGGGACTGCCTTCCCCTTCCTCAGTGGCATTACCCCAATTTAGTCAGTTGATATGTTTTATACCTGGTGTTGGTAATTCTCAAATGATGGACCGGATCTCGATCATCTCCAAACTCTGGTCTGGAGTTTATATCAATTAATGTCTATTTCTTTCCTGCGATTTATTTGCGGTTTTAATGCATCTTTTTCGATAAAGATGCGTTTTTTGCTCCACATTTGCATCTTAATGTATATGATCTAGTCCATGAACGATTTTTGCATAGAACCTTTCCTTGTCAAGTACCCCTATGCCCTGCAGTGCATACTTGGCCATAAATATTATTCTATTACATTAGTCTGTCACATACTTTTGTGACTTAAACCGATTTTTTTTATCTGCGTGCCACAGGCACTGCATATCTGACAGTCCAATAAAACCATTAAATACTGCAGTTACCTTGCTGCTGTAAAAAAGCAAAATTTTTGTTGCGTTCTACGCTGCATTTTAGATATTCGAATTAACCAGTGAAACACTGCATTTTTATAGTTGGTTGCAAAAAACACTGGTTTTGTGCTAGATTGCACATTAGCGGCATATTTACGTTCTACGCTGCATTTCAGATATTACAATTAACCAGTGAAATAATGCATTTTTATAGTTGGTTGCAAAAAACACTGTTATAGTGCCACATGGCACATTAGTGTTCTACGCTGCATTTTAGATATTCCAATTAACCAATAGCTGCCTGGTCTGCATTTCAGATATTCCAATTAACCAGTGAAATACTGCATTTTTATAGTTGGTTGCAAAAAACACTGTTATAGTGTCACATGCACATTAGTGTTCTATGCTGCATTTAAGATATTACAATTAATCAGTGAAATACTGCCTTTTTATAGCTGGTTGCAAAAAACACTGTTATAATGCCACTTAGCACATTAGCGGCCTGGTATGCATTTCAGATATTCCAATTAACCAGTCAAATACTGCATTATTAATTATAGTTGGTTGCAAAAAACACTGTTATAGTGCCACATAGCACATTAGTGTTCTATGCTGCATTTCAGATATTCCAATTAACCAGTGAAATACTGCTTTTTTATAGTTGTCTGTGAAGGTTCTCATTTATCCAGGTCATGGTATATCTGTAAAGAATAAATCAAGGCAACTGGACTTGCTGTAGAGTTCTTGAAAACGTTTTTTATAGTTGGTTGCAAAAAACACTGTTATAGTGCCACATAGCACATTAGTGTTCTATGCTGCATTTCAGATATTCCAATTAACCAGTGAAATAATGCATTTTTATAGTTGGTTGCAAAAAACACTGTGATAGTGCCACATAGCAAATTAGTGTTCTATGCTGCATTTCTGATATTCCAATAAAACTGTAAACTACTGCATTTACATAGCTGGTTGCAAAAAGCACAGTTTTTGTGATAGATAGCACATTTGCAGCCTACACTGTGTTTCTGACAGTCCAATTAAACTGTTAACCTTGGCTGTTACATTGTTGGTTGGAAAATTCTCATTTTTTGTGATAGGTAAGTAAT
This sequence comes from Bufotes viridis, assembly GCA_033119425.1. Lineage (NCBI taxonomy): Eukaryota > Metazoa > Chordata > Amphibia > Anura > Bufonidae > Bufotes > Bufotes viridis. The sequence continues at coordinate 61,527,896 of CM065591.1, read as the reverse complement.
TGTATTAAACTGCCCAGTTACACTTTTGTGTGACATAAAGAAATGTATTCTATTTATGACACCGGCACTGCCTTACTGTTAGTGAACTTAATTGTTGACTATTGGCAGCTAAATTGTCACCTGAGATAAACCATCTGTTAGTTTGTTGGGTGAACGCAAATAATGAGAACGTCAAATAAGGGACGTGGCCCTGGCAGCAGTGCTGCTGGTGTTGGTGGAGCTCCTGTTGCCGGGAGAGGATGTGGTCGATCTGTGCCAGCTACACACCCAAATGAAACACCTTCCCCAGGTGCGCATAGACGACAGAGCCTTTAGCGTTATTTAGTAGGCCCGAATGCCGCTCTACGAATGGTGAGGCCAGAACAAGTACAGTCGCTAGAAGGTTGGGTGACTGACAGTGCCTCCAGTATCTTCACATTGTCTCCCACCCGGTCCACTGCTGAAAGCTCAGAGTTGGCACCTGCAGGCCATAGGCATCTATCTAGCACCTCACACCCTTGCAAATCAGCCAAGCAGTCTGAGCCCCAAGTCATGCAACAGTCTCTTATGCTTTTTGATGACTCTGCTGGCAGGGTTTCCCAGGGCCATCCACCTAGCCCTGCCCCAGAAGTGGAAGAGATTGAGTGCACCGATGCCCAACCACTTATGTTTCAGAATGAGGACATGGGAAGACAACCGCAGCATGTCTCTGATGATGACGAAACACAGGTGCCAACTGCTGCGGCTTTCTGCAGTGTGCAAACTGACAAGGAGGGCAGGGGTGAAGACTGGGTGGAAGATGATGTGGAAACCTGAGCACAACCTGCATGACCAGGCATCTAAGTGCAAAGCACGAGCTGCAGTGGAGTAAACACCTCCAAAACCAAGAAAGGTCTCAGGCTCCTCCTGCTCCCAATCTCGACCTCTTCCTCAACCTCTGGAGTGACAGTGGCACCGGCCACCCAGCAAACAGAGGATGTGTAAGCAACGCCATCATGTCCATCACCTTCAACAAGCAGCACCACAATGTCCTATGGCAGCATTCAGCTGTCCATCTTTCAAACAATGGAGCGAAAGAGAAAGTACCCCCCTACCCACCCGCGATCCCTGGCCCTGAATGCCATCATTTCAAAATTCCTGGCCTTTGAAATGCTGTTATTCCGTCTGGTGGAGAGTTTTAAAAACCTTATGGTGTTGGCTGTCCCACAGTACGTCGATCCCAGCCACCACTACATTTTCAGGCGAGCCATCCCTTACCAGCACAAACAAGTGGGGGACAAAATCAGGCTCAGTGATGAGCGAAGTTTTCCGAAACTTGATTTGTCCCCTTTGTCAAACTTTGACAAGAAATTTGATTTGTTACGTCATTCCATTGTATATAGCAGTCGTTGATGTCAGTGAGGACGTCACCATGCCTGGCCGGCGTGATGACGTCATCATTAGTAATGAGTGACAGGGGCAGTATTTGAATTTGCGATATTTCGCAAACATTCATCATAAATTCGAGAATTTGCGATTATTTTCTTGATTGTGAAAATCGGAAATGCAATATGCGCGTATAGCGTGCACAATACAAGCGTGGGTCACTATTGCTACAGTTTTCACGCTGCTAGAAGTCTCCTGAGACTGGAGAAAATGGTTAGCATGGCAGAAAATTACAATAGCTTTATATGCAGATAGAGTGCTACGATATATTTGCGATTGCGCAAATCGGCAATTAATGATGCACAATACGTGCAACTTCACATTTTAGCAGGTCTGACTACATATTATTGATTGGTGCACTAAGTATTGTTGTGAACTTGTGACATCACAGCACTATGTATGTAGCATGTATGTATGAACAGCAGAACCTATCACACTACCTAACACCCTGCACTGGAACCTATCAGCTACACTATATCACTATCTAACCTACACTGACTATCTACCACTAACTATCTGTATTATATATATAAGCTAACTACCTAACTATCTAAAGTAATGTGACACAGCAAAGCACAGAGCACAGCAATAACACTGCTGTCTCTCTCAGAACTGCAAAAATCTGCAGAAAATGCCTGCTGGGGAGGTTCTTATATAGTAAGACAACTTTCCTATTGTTTGCTAGGGATGTTGCTAAGCTCAGACAAATACATTGCTGCCTTCTCTTTAGCCCACAAGAAAGAAGCAGGGAGGGATCATGGGTTCAGAAGGAAAAAAAATCTAGAATATTCGTGAATACGAATATATAGCACTATATTCTAAATCTTCGCAAATTCTCGAAGTGGCGATATTTGCAATTAAAATTTGTGATAGCAGTAAAAAAAAAATACGTACATCCTTACCTCATCCTTTTTATTGCGAAAATCATATAGGGGTCCCTGACGTTACAATAAAGTCAAAATATGTAAAACATACAATGGTCATTTATGTTGTAAATTGAAACCACATTCAACATACAATGCCTCATTCAGTCCTAATCTACTGTCTGTATAGTTGCCTGGAAAATCCAGATAATCCGTATAGTTTACAAGTAAAAAACCAGTATTACTGAAATACATCACTGACTATCTACAGTAGTATATGGTGAAGAAGGACCGGCACCAGTGGCGCACCGACAGGGGGGTTTTTAGGGGTCTGCCCTCCCCCCCCCCCCCCCAGAACCATTCATTTATTTTTATTTTATCTCTCAGGGCCACACTGCCGATCGCCACGGCGCAGCCCTGGTTCTAATTGTGGGTGTTGGTGGGAGGCAGTAGCAGATGAGCACTTCTATTGTGAAGCGGTCATCTCCATATTCATCTGTATCGCCGTCCTCAGGACAGCCTATCAGAGGCCGGCTAAGGTGGCGCGATGATGTCATTATCATCGCGCAGCCTGAGCCGGGCAGCACACAGCGTGGCCGGAAGAGGTCTGCTGCTAACCTCAAGAAGGTAAGTATTAGTGTTTTTTTTTTTTTTTTTGTAGATGCCACATTTTTGGGGGCACCATGTGGCATTTTGTTATGTGGGGGTATTATGGGGGCATTTCTCACTGCCCAATTTTGGGTAGGGGCCATTATGGGGGCATTTATTTCTAGCCCATTTTGGGGGAATACTATGGGGGCATCTGGTGACACTATAGGGGCATTATTTGGGGGCACCACACCATGGGGGAGTGGTGCATTATGGGGGCATTTATTTCTAGCCCATTTTGGGGGAGCACTATGGGGGAATTTGGGGGCATTTTTTACTGCCTTATTTTGGAGGGGCCTTATGGGGCATCTGGTGGCACTATAGCGGCATTATTTGGGGCACTATGGGGAAGTGGAGCACTATGGGGGCATCTGGGGGCTCTAAAGGGGCTTTTTTATAGGCATATTATGGGGGGCACTATGGCATCTGGTGGCACTAAAGGGGCATTTTTTACTGGCACATTATGGGAGGCACTATAGGGGAGAGAAGCCCTATGGGGCATCTGGTGGCACTATAGGGGCATTATTTGGGGTCACTATGGTGTTTTTTACTGCTACAATATCTCCTATATGCACTATGGTATCTGGCACTAAGGTGTATTTTTACTGGCACATTATGGGAGGCATTATAGGGGAGAGAAGCCCTCTGGGGCATCTGGTGGCACTATAGGGGCATTATTTGGGGTCACTATGTGTTTTTTACTGCTACAATATCCCCTATATGCACTATGGTATCTGGCACTAAGGTGTATTTTTTACTGGCACATTATGGGAGGCACTATAGGGCCGAGCATCACTATGGGGCATCTGGTGGCACTAAGAAGGGGCATTTTAACTGCCACTTTATGGGGGCACTATGGGGGAGAGGAGTAGTATGGGGGCATCTGGTGGCACTAAGAAGGGGCATTTTTAACAGGTGCATTATGGGGGCATTATGGCGGAGAGGAGCACTATGGGGGCATCTGGTGACACGAAGAAGGGGGATTTTTTACTGACACATTATGAAGGGCACTAAGAAGGGGCATTTTTTAATGGCACATTATGGGGGAGAGGAGCACTATAGGGGCATCTTCTGGGGGCACCACGAAGGGGCATTTTTTTACTGGCGTATTATAGGGGGCACTATGGGGAAGTGGGAGAAAAGCACCATGGAGGCATGTGCTGGGGGCACTAAGATGTGGTATTTTATACTGCCAAATTATCGGGACACTATGGGGAAGGGGGAGATATTTCTATTGGTGGGAATTTGGGGAGCACTGTTACTTTGGTGGGCACCCTGGCACAGTATCAGCTTAGCACAATTATTTTTGGGGACAATATGTTTATACTATTAGTGTCAGGGATACTATTTACTGGGCACAGTTATTTTTTTTAGAGCACTGTGTACCAATAATTGTTGAAGGGGGCACTATCTGTGTGGTACAGGTATTTTTCAGGGGACAGTTTCTGCAGTCTAGTATTGGGGAGCACAGCGGGCACAGTATTGAGGGTGGCAGGATGGGGTATTCAGAAGATGATGGAAAAGTGGGAAACTAATGTCTGTTTGTCAATCTCTGCAGAGATGGGAGATGGGTGAAAAATCATCATGGCAGTCTGGTCTGAATGGAGAAGATGAGAAAAGAGAACGTCTACATCAAAGGTGACATCACTGTATGTAGGAGGTATGTGGCGCTATGTAGGAGAGGAGATCCACCGGGTCCTCCCCCTGCCATTTGCAGAAGACGGATTCAGAGCTAGGTGAGGGTGGCCAAGGGGGCAGCAGGCCACGGGCTGGTGGCGGATGGTGGGGGGAAGAACAGGCCTTGAGCAGGATCTGGGGAGGGAGAAGAGCGGAGGAGTTTCCTGGCCGCAGCCTGCTGTTGTCTATTGTATAATGTGAAGCAGGCAGTGCAGCCAGGACACGCCCTCCACTCTGTATGATGTGTAGAGCCGGGTAATGTAATGTAATGTATTATATTAATAGATGTGCCACTACTTACAGTCAAGACAGGAAATACATTTTATACATGTATGGAGTTAGGGATCAAGAATTATGTAGATGACCAAACCAGGTTTATCAAAGCAACACATTCTGGTTCGATCATCACTAATAGATAGATAGTAAGAATGAGTGAATAGATTCCAAATAAACTGGATTTCTTGCTCACATCATAAACATTTGTTCCCCAAATTAATCTGAAGCAATAGACATTTGAATTTTACTGTAAATATTAGCGAAAACCATGAGGGAGGAAGAAGAGAGAGAATCACATGACACTGGGAGGAGATGGGAATATATATATATATATATATATATATAGTCGCTCAGAGATGAGGCAGCACTCCAATGCAGATAAAGGTGACCCAATTTTATTCCAAAGCTACGTTTCTGCCTTCTCAATGAGGCCTTTGTCAAGCAATACAAACAGTGTCAATTTCAAACTTAAATACCCCTGATCGGGGTCATGTGACGTGGGCGTGACCAAAATGACATCACTACAATAACACATGTTTTCTACACATGATCAGAAGTGCATAAAAGTGTAATAAACAATCAGAGTATGCATCCGCATTCATTTAAGGTGCTGTGTTGATACAATACTATAAAAGTGTAAAAAGTCCAAACAAGTGTCCATAAAGTGTCCAAAGTGAACAATCCACTGTGCCTCTGTAGAGCAGGCGCACCTCATGCAATGCCCCGCACCTATGGGGCGAGTGCTGAGTTAAAAACATTATGTTGCAGCCTACCCTGGTGGATCCGGATACATCGCATTGACACGGCGGCGTCTTCTCCTGCTTGATGCGCATGCACGGGAAAACATCTCCCATCGCAGGCCAGGGGAAGCGTCCGTTGGCATGGTGACTCACCCACGTGATCCGGGTGACGTCAGCCAAACGGCGCTCCCTCGGTCCAGGGAGGAGTTAGAGGTGGAGTGTCCAATACAAGGAAAGGTTTGTGGTTCCCATGGCAATCGTGTGCCACAGCAGGGCGGAGCGTGTCTCGGCCCTTTCATGTAGCTTATGCCGGTGGTGGCTTTCATGTCCGGTGCCATGGGCGAATCCGTCGCTCCGAACGGCACCAAAAACCGGTCCCCCGGTCCCCGGCACCGATCACCGTGGCTGTCTGACGCCCACAGCCACATCATGGAGTAGGGCGCCATGTTGCCATGGCAACGCTCACCCATAGTCACCCAGAATACTTGTCGCCAACCCCTCATTCGGCATATTGGTAACCAAAGTAGAAAAAATAATAATAAAAAAGTGAAGTATCCAATAACTAAATCAAAATGTGTAGATCATGCATGCAACCACTTAGGTAAATAACACTTCATCCGTGTATCCTAGGCCTGTATGGCCAAATCCATGTAATGCGATGTTCCGGGTCCACTAAGGGCACTGCTGCATTGTAACAAAGGTCTCTAATCTAGAGGAAAGGAAAAAAGAACAAACAACAAAACAAAGAACGACAGGAGAGGAACAACTCTGCGGTTCAGAGATCCCACAACTTAGATGAGCCTTTTTTATCCACACCCAGTGCGCCAAAAGATCCAGGCGGGGAGGAAGACGGCAACACAGATGGCGTAAAACCCCAAGAACCACGATACAACAGGAATCGGACTGCACGGAGGAAAAACCAAATGTGGTAAATATTTCCTCTTCCTCACTTACACCATTACAAATGGACTTGTTGTCTAAGGGTCTAACATTTTGTCCCACATCTAAAATAGACTGGTTCCAGTTTGATCTTGACTTTAACCAACTACTTCGCAATGTGAAATTGAAAGTGTGGTTTTCTCAGCATTCGGTGGTTGGGACACCGGCTGAGTCTACCACAGTTAGTGAACTGACTTTAGACAAGGTTGACCTGAGGGTTAAGAGCAACTTTAACCCTCCGGTCAAATGCCCGGCAGTGAATGCTTTTAAAACTGCAGTTGAACTTGATATCCGGGCATATAAACTGACAAGTGATCCGGACATACTGATTGCACCTAACATGACATCTGGTGAAATGACAGCATTGGAGGAGATCATGGCCAACAGCTCCCTCACGGTGAAACCTGCCGATAAAGGGGGATCTGTTGTGGTGATGGACTCCTCCAAATATTGTGCAGAGATTGAGAGACAATTGTCTGATAGAGTGATATATAGAAAATTGTCCCATGACCCGAAGTTTGAAATTCTCAAAATAATCACAGGTATCTTGGAAAAAGCAATTAAGGCAGACATCATTGATAAACAACTATTCACCTTTCTATTAAACGCACACCCTAGAACTCCAATCTTGAATGTACTGCCTAAAATTCACAAGTCCCTGATAGATCCACCGGGCAGGCCCATAGTGTCCAGTAGGGACTCAATTTTCTCCAACATATCTATTTTCCTTGATAAAATTTTAAGACATTATGCCAACTCATCACGTTCATACATACGAGATACAGGTGATTTTTGAACAAAATTTCTGAAATAAGTGTCACCTCTGATACCATTCTGGCATCGTTCGACGTGGTCAGTCTCTACACCTCTATTGATCACGATAGGGGTGTAGAGGCTGTGAGGAAATGCCTAATCTCAGCAGGATATACTCCTGCATGTAAGGAATTTATACTTGACCTTCTGAATATCGTGCTCAGATACAACTATTTTGTGTTTCGTGAAGATTATTATCTTCAATTACGCGGAACCGCGATGGGTTCTAATATGGCGCCGACTTACGCTAACGTGTTCATGGCCTCCCTTGAGGAGGAGCATGTCTATGTATCCCACCACTTCCGCCACGTGCGGGGCTGGTGGCGATACATCGACGACGTGTTCGTCGTCTGGGAGGGCCCTGAACCGTTATTGCTTGAATTCCATACATTTCTCAATAATCTTGATCCGGACATTCAGTTCACACTGACACACTCACCTCTGAAAGTTCAATTTTTGGACACTTTGGTCACTGTGTGTGGACGGGGTCTTTCGACCGATTTGTATATTAAACCTACTGATTGCAACAACTTACTTAAATATGAGAGCTGTCACCCCAGGAGTATGGTGCGTTCAGCTCCCTAAGAGTCAACTCCTTAGAGTATCTCGCATAGTTAAAGATACACAGCAGAGACAACAGAGACTGACAGAGATGGCCAGGAAATTTACTGATAGAGGCTATCCACATTCCCTGGTACGGAAACATCTTAAGGAACTGGGACAGGATAGACAAACAGAGAAAACCACAATGGAACGCATTAAGTTTATCACTACCTACACTCCTAGAAGTCCCGAGATTGCAGGTATCGTTCGGAAACACTGGCATATACTCAAAAGCAATCTGCCAGATATTGCTGAGTTCCATAACCCTCCACTCTGAGTTTATAGGAGGTCTAAAAACCTCCGGGATAAACTAATGAAGGCAGAGGTTTCCAAGCCAGGCAAAGTGCAGACATTTTTTGGATCTAGACGGGTGGGCTGCTACCCGTGCTTGAATTGTATCAATTGTAAACAGATGATCAAAGGGAACCAGTTTACTCACCCAGTGACAAGGGAGATGTATGACATTAGACACTATCTGACCTGCGATAGCTCCTTTGTTATCTACTTGTTATCTTGCCCCTGTGATCTCTGGTATATAGGAGAGACTACGCTAGATTTCAAAACGCGATTCAACTATCACCGTTATACTATAAGACAACAAAGAAAAGATTTACCTGTGTCAAAACACTTTACTGAGTTGAAACACAGGGAATCTGAGCTGAAGTTTCGTATTATTGACTTCATTCCCCCCTTAAAAAGAGGGGGCAATAGAGAGAAATTACTTAAACAACGGGAGGTTAGGTGGATTCATCGGCTTGGGACATTGAAACCCGCAGGATTGAATACCGAATACAATGTCTCTTTGTTTTATATGTAGGCTATTGCTGACCGGGTCCCCCTTGTGTTCTTCTCTGGATTGTCTGGTGTATAACTTTGCTACAGTGTCAATCTATTATGATACTGATGATTTTTTTCTTTTTTCCTTTCCTCTAGATTAGAGACTTTTGTTACAATGCAGCAGTGCCCTTAGTGGACCCGGAACATCGCATTACATGGATTTGGCCATACAGGCCTAGGATACACGGATGAAGTGTTATTTACCTAAGTGGTTGCATGCATGATCTACACATTTGGATTTAGTTATTGGATACTCCACTTTTTTTATTATTATTTTTTCTACTTTGGTTACCAATATGCCGAATGAGGGGTTGGCGACAAGTATTCTGGGTGACTATGGGTGAGCGTTGCCATGGCAACATGGCGCCCTACTCCATGATGTGGTTGTGGGCGTCAGACAGCCACGGTGATCGGTGCCGGGGACCGGGGGACCGGTTTTCGGTGCCGTTCGGAGCATCGGATTCGCCCATGGCACCGGACATGAAAGCCACCACCGGCGTAAGCTACATGAAAGGGCCGAGACACGCTCCGCCCTGCTGTGGCACACGATTGCTATGGGAACCACAAACCTTTCCTTGTATTGGACACTCCACCTCTAACTCCTCCCTGGACCGAGGGAGCCGCTTGGCTGACGTCACCCGGATCACGTGGGTGAGTCACCATGCCAACGGACGCTTCCCTGGCCTGCGATGGGAGATGTTTTCCCGTGCATGCGCATCGAGCAGGAGAAGACGCCGCCGTGTCAATGCGATGTATCCGGATCCACCAGGGTAGGCTGCAACATAATGTTTTTAACTCAGCACTCGCCCCATAGGTGCGGGGCATTGCATGAGGTGCGCCTGCTCTACAGAGGCACAGTGGATTGTTCACTTTGGACACTTTATGGACACTTGTTTGGACTTTTTACACTTTTTATAGTATTGTATCAACACAGCACCTTAAATGAATGCAGATGCATACTCTGATTGTTTATTACACTTTTATGCACTTCTGATCATGTGTAGAAAACATGTGTTATTGTAGTGATGTCATTTTGGTCACGCCCACGTCACATGACCCCGATCAGGGGTATTTAAGTTTGAAATTGACACTGTTTGTATTGCTTGACAAAGGCCTCATTGAGAAGGCAGAAACGTAGCTTTGGAATAAAATTGGGTCACCTTTATCTGCATTGGAGTGCTGCCTCATCTCTGAGCGACTATATGTGAGGAAGATTGTCCGTTTTCCTGAGGAATTGCACCCATCTACACCCCTACAGTGATGCTTCATTTCGGCGTTTGTATATATATATATATACTGTATATATATATATATATATATAGAAAGAGAGAGAAAGAGACAGAGAGAGAGAGAGTGAGAGAGAGAGAGAGAGAGAGAGAGAGAGAACTAGAGTTTTTTTCCCCAAATTATTGCCAGCACAGAACCCCAAACGCATTATGCATTATAACCATGTCATTAAATGAGGAGCATTATAGCAAAAGCATTTTATGGCAATAACACCATTTTTATTCAAGTGATATCTTACTCAAATGCTGCATTTATTTTTGACGGATTATTGAAGAAGACTACATTTTTCATAGACATTTTCGGCACAGTAATTTAATTGTTGAACAAGTGACCTTAAAGACATAGTTCAAAGTCATTTTCACAAACAGTGTTTTTCATAGAACATTTTTAGAACAATAATTGAATAGTTGAAACAGTGATATTAAATAGTGTTGAGCAAATCGAAGTCAATGAAGTGGAATTTGATCCATTTTTTCTAAAATGGCAGTAAAAAAAATACGTACATCCTTACCTCATCCTTTTGATTGCGGAGAGGCCGTCGCCGCCATCTTGATTCAAGAAAGCACGCCAATTTTCACATGTGCTGACATGATGACTAGTGTTGGGTGCGAATATGACAGTTATATAAGATATATCAAAAAGAATTGAACAATGCAGAGTCAAAAATCAGCTTCAATAAAAATTTATGAAAGACATCTTGTATGTGATTAGAGTTGAGCGAACCCGAACTGTAAAATTCAGGTCCGTACCGAACTTTACGGTTTTTCGCACCCGGACCCGACCAAGAACATTTCCGTAAAAGTTTGGGTTCGGGTTCGTTGTTCGCCGATTTCTTCCTGCTTTTTGAAAGGCTGCAGGGCAGCCAATCAACAAGCTTTTTACTACTTTGCCCTAAGAAGCCATCACAGCCATGCAGCATGTGACCCAGCCTCTATTTAAGATGGAGTCACGTAGCACCGCACGTCACTCTACTCTTCTCAGTGTAGGGATAGGATGCTGCCACTTCAGTGTGGGAGAGATTAGGGAAGAAATATGTTGAACTTGGTGGTGTTAATTATTGAGGGTGCTATGCTACATATTTGTACCCAGCCTTGAGCCCAGTGATACTGAAAAATAATTTTGAATCCATCTGTTACTGAGGTGGGGGTCGGCGGCCATTTTAGCAACTGCAGTGTCCTTAGAACTGCATGTTACCTTCATGTGTGCCAGCCAGCCAGGCACATCAGTCAAATTATTTTTTGGTAGCTTAGTGGAGGAAAAATTCCTTTTTTCTGGCAGGTCAAGTCCCCCTACATTACCTATTTTATAATTTTGGGGTGACATCGTTTCTGTAGTTGGGGGAATAAACCATACCACAGTCATACCACAGAGTACGTTTGCATATACCGCTGAAAAAACTATTTTAAAATTGTGCTGTGACATACTGCATTCCTGTATTTGGGGGAAATAAACCCGTATTGTTGTTCCACAGAGCAGTTTGGCATGCAACGCACAAAACGTATTTTAAAATTTAGCAGTGATATACAGCATTTGTGTATTTGGGGGAAATAAACCCGTATTGTTGTTCCACAGAGCACTTTTGCATAGAACGCTGAAAAACCTATTTTAAAATTTAGCATCGACATACTGCATTCCTGTATTTGGGGGAAATAAACCTGTATTGTTGTTCCACAGAGCAGTTTGGCATACAACGCATAAAAACCTATTTTAAAATTTAGCAGTGACATACTGCATTTCTGCAGTTTGTTGCAATAAACAATGGTTTTGTGCTACATAGCAGATCTGAGGCCTACCCTGTATTTCAGTCATTTTAAGTAACCTTTTGAACTCCACATTTACATAGTTCGGGTTCGGGTTCCGTCAAAACCGAACTTACAGTTCGCTCAACTCTATATGTGATACCTTTTACTCATTGTCTTTCTTCTCTTCATTACCTACACAGGACTTTATCTATGAGTTCACCGTTATAACTTATTTTCTAGGTGCCAGACTCTTCCAGACACTTTTGCCACCACTTGATACATTTACAGCAGCAGGTTTAACCCTCAGTTCACACTTGCGTGTTTTACAGCGCGTTCGAACACTCTGTAAAACGCTCAACAGTAGAAAACTCATGTTTCCTTATGGGCATGGTTCTCATCTGAGCGTTTTACAGCGCGTTTGAACGCGCTGTAAAACGCCCTACGCTCAAAGAAGTTCTTGAGCTTCTTTGGGGCGTTTTGTCGTGCGTTTGCACCCATAGACTTCAATGGGAACACGTGTTAAAGTGTAGATATGCCTTTTTCAATTGGTCTCCAGAGTCACGAACGCTCGTATGACGCGCATTTCCTATTTGCAAAAACGCGCTGTAATACGCGCTACTAAAACGCGTGTCTCAGAAACGCTCAGGTGTGAACCCAAGGTAAGAATCAGGACTGCCAACTGCAAATTTACAATGGGTGTCCCTTAACCAGTTAAAGATAAATGTCTTATGTGTTTTAATATAAATCATAGCAACTTCACTAGGATGAAATCAAAATGTATCTGCCTCCGCTAGAGCCATTTAAAGGAGCTGTTCACCCCAGGAGACCTTTCTCCTAAAAATGCTCTCTAACCTTTACAGGTGAACTTAATGTAACCTTCTCTAAACTTTTAAATGCACATGTCCAGCTGGTTAATGTGTCAGTACTTTTTTGAATCGACCACAAATGTCCTGGTTCAATTAGAATTGGTGTTTAAACAGTCCTCCTCATCATGCTTTTCACATTTTGACATCATGAGACCAAGACGACACCTAACAATTGATCAACAGTACCTCACCATTGCGATGCTTCAAGCAAGATGTTCTCAGATGGAAGTGGTGACTGAGCTTAAAGTGTCGCAGAGTGTCATCAGTAGGTTGCAATAGAGATACAGAGAGACTGAAAGAGTCACATAAAGGCATAGAAGTAGATTTTCTTTGGCCACATCCCACACTGATGCGGAATTGGATAATGAATGCCACAATGCTTAAGGCAAATTTAACCTGTTAGGGACACAGGACTTACCGGTATGTCCTGTGTATTCACGATCACCGCCGGGTGGCGCTCGGTGATCGGAACAGAGAGTCGGCTGAAATCATTCAGCCGGCACTCTGTGACAATGCCGAGGGGGGTCCTGTGACCCCCGTATCGGCGATCACAGCAAAACGCAGGTCAATTCAGACCTGCGGTTTGCTGCGTTTCCAGGTCATTCGGGTCTCTGGTGACCCGATAACCCTGAATAGGGTGGTGGACAGTGGTGTGATAATACACCACCAATCACCATCCTTAGATCCTGTGAGGTGATGGTGACATCACCTCCCATGATCGCTTCCTATTGGCTGCACGGGCTGGCGGGGGTTAACCCCCCCCCCAGCTCTCCTCTCCTCCTCCATTCTGCGTACGGGAGCGAGGAGAGAGAGCAGCACGTCTGTGGATCTCCAGAGCCCAGCACCCCCAGATCTAACCCTGACCCACCACAGTGCCATCAGGCACTAAAAGGTACTTTAGGGACAGGTTAGGGAAAGGTTAGGTTAGGCAGGGATATTCAGGAAAAGTTTAGAGGAAAAAAAAAAGTTTTACATTTTTGCATCACCCTGATCGGGTGCCTGGGGTCGACAGCACAGCTGTGTGACCCTAGACCCCCCAGGGGTGCTGCAGCTTGCCCCCCTGCCCCTATCACCCACCCACACACACACACATTTTTTGAGGCATTTTTTTGCGTACGCTGACTGTGGCCGGCAGTCTTAGTGTCCGGCCACTGTTAGCGCATCACCCACCCCACCGCTGATCAGCTTCAGAGAGTTTGAATTTTTTTTATTTTTTTCCACTTTTTTTTTTTTTTTTTGTTAGGTTTAGGGGAAAGTCCACGAACACCCGTCCCCCACACACATGCACACTAAATAAAGATTTCCATGCACGCACACTCACACACACACAATCCCCTATGGCCGTCGGACGTTCTAGGCCGAGGAGGCATACGCCCAGCTTCCATCCAACTCCGAGAGCCCGAGTGAGGATGACCCCACTTTCCTCTTGTCATCCGCATCCTCCTCATCATCTAGCAATGATGGTGAGCCCCCAAGGTGGCAGAGATGCCGCCAGGCGAAGCAAGGGACCCTGTGGCCCACACTAGTACGAACAGCTCTGGGACTTGTACTAGTTTTCTGGCCCACCAGATAAGTCCACCTGAGCCCCCTACTGGTGAACTTGTCTGGTGTACCCCAGAGGATTTTGAGCCTGTGATTCCTGATTTTGTTGGCCAACCAGGAATCCAGATTCCCACAGTGGGCTTCACCGAATATGACTATTTTAGTCTTTTTTTCAGTGACCACATTGTGAATCTGATGGTGGAGCAAACAAACTTGTATGCCCAACAGTTCATTGCTCAACACCCGGGCTCCTTTTTGGCTAGGGCCAGTGGCTGGACTCCGGTCAGTGCATTTTTGGGCCTCGTGCTGCACATGGGCCTAGTCAAAAAATCCAGTGTCAGGCAGTACTGGAGTGGGGACGTCCTCTACCAGACCCCACTCTCCTGTATGGCCATGACACGCTCCCATTTTGAGGCCATTCGAAAATGCCTGCATTATGCAGATAATGCAGCATGCCCCCCGCCGAGGTGATCCTGCCTATGATCGCCTGTACAAAATCAGGCCAGTCATCGATCACTTTGGGGCCAAATTTTTGGAGGCCTATGTACCTGGAACGGAGGTCGCAGTTGATGAGTCTCTCATTGCTTTAAAGGGGAGACTAATTTTCAGCCAGGGGTGTACGAGGGGCGAGATTCCTGTATTGAACCCCCAGAATGCCCCCCCCACTCTGGGTGTTAGCGGGAAACTTGTGTGGGACCTTATGCACCCACTGCTAGGTAAGGGTTACCACCTGTACGTGGATAACTTTTATACTAGTATCCCCTTGTTCCAGTCCCTCGCCGCCAGATCCACATCTGCTTGTGGGACCGTCGGAAAAATCAACGCCGCCTCCCTACCCTCCTCCTCCAGGTACCTATCCCCAGGGGTGAGACCCATGCCCTTACCAGTGGAAACCTGTTTCTGATCAGATATAAGGACAAGAGGGATGTCCTTGTACTGTCCACAATTCACAGTAATGGCATCACCCCTGTCCCTGTGCGAGGTACTGAGGCAATGGTCCTCAAGCCCGATTGTATCGTCGACTACAGTCGGTATATGGGAGGAGTTTATCTCTATGATCAAGTCCTCAAGCCATATAACGCCATGCGCAAAACCTGGGCATGGTACAAAAAAGTTGAGGTCTACTTGGTACAGGTTGCCTTGTACAACTCTTTTGTGCTGTCCAGGAGCGCTGGCAACACAGGGAAATTCCTTCAGTTCCATGAGGCAGTCCTCAAGGCCCTGATCTTTTCTGACCAGAAAAAAGCAGCCTGGAGTACCTTGGGAACTGGAGGTGCTCGGATCATCCCTGGCCAACACTTTCCAGATGTGATCCCCCATACTGGAAAGAAGAGATGGACCCAAAAAAAGTGCAGAGTGTATCGCTGCAAGTGTAGGTATCGCTGCGTCTGTAATAATCTGCTCTATAAAAATACCCCATGACCTAAGCCCTCAGATGAACACGGTCAAAAAATAAAATAAAAACTTTTCCAAAACAGCTACTTTTTGGCAAAGGTTCCATTTTAATCAATTTTTCCAGTAACAAAGCAAGGGTTAACAGCCAAAAAAAACTTAATATTTATTACCCTGATTCTGAAGTTTACAGAACCACTCCATATGTGGTCATAAACTGCTGTATTACCAAATGGCAGGGCGCAGAAGGAAAGAAACGCCATACGTTTTCTGGAAGGCACATTTTGATGGCCTTTTTTTGACACCATATCCCATTTTAAGAACCCCTGATGCTCACCTAGAGTAGAAACTCCATAAAAGTGACACCATCTAAGAAACTACACCCCTCAAGGTATTCAAAACTGATTTTCCAAACTTTATTAACCTTTTAGGTGTTCCTCAACAGTTTATGGCAAATGGAGATGAAATTTCAGAATTTCTATTTTTGGTAACCTTGCCTCACAAAAATGTAATATAGAGCAACCAAAAATCATATGTACCCTAAATATAGTCCCAACAAAACTGTCACCTTATCCCGTAGTTTCCAAAATGGGGTCACTTTTATGGAGTTTCTACTCTAGGGGTGCATAAGGGAGGCTTCAAATGGGACATGGTGTAAATAAACCAGTCCAGCAAAATCTGCCATCCAAAAACCACATTGCACTCCTTTCCCTCTACACCCTACCGTGTGCCCCAACAGTAGTTTACAACCACATATGGGGTGTTTTGTTTGGCTGTTAACCCTTGCTTTGTTACTGGAAATATGGATTAAAATGGAAAATTTGACAAAAAATTTAAATTCTTAAATTTCATCTCCATTTGCCAATGACTCTTGTGGAACACGTAAAGGGTTAACAAAGTTTGTTAAATCAGTTTTGAATACCTTGAGAGGTGTAGTTTCTTAGATTGGGTCACTTTTATGGAGTTTCTACTCTAGGGGTGCATTAGGGGGGCTTCAAATGGGACATGGTGTAAATAAACCAGTCCAGCAAAATCTGCCTTCCAAAAACCACACGGCGCTCCTTTCCCTCTACGCCCTACCGTGTGCCCGTACAGTAGTTTACGACCACATATAGGGTGCTTCTAAAAGCTACAGAATCAGGGCAATACATTTTGAGTTTTGTTTGTCTGTTACTCCTTGCTTTGTTACTAGAAAAAAAGGATTTAAATGGAAAATTTGCCAAAAAATTGAAATTCTGAAATGTTATCTCCATTTGCCATTAACTCTTGTGGACACCTAAAGGGTTAATAAAGGTTTGTTAAATCCAGCCAAGATAAAGTTTTTAAATAAACAATTTAAAGTTTCAAGTAAAAAAAAAGTGTCCTTTTCCCCCCAATAAAAAAAAAATTATGGAAAAAAAGAAAAGTAGACATATTAGGTATTGCAGTGTCCGTATCAACTGGCTCTAAAAAATATCACATGACAACCCCTCAGGTGAATACCGTCAAAAAAATGAAATAAACACTGTGCTAAAAAAAAAAATTTTTGTCACCTTACATAACTAAAAGTACAACACCAAGCGATCGAAAAGGCATATGCCCCCCAAAATAACGCCAATCTGTCACCTCATTCCGCAAATAATGAGCCCCACCTAAGACAATCGTCCAAAAAGTAAAAAAAAATATGGCTCTCAGACTATGGAGACATTAAAACATGATTTTTTTTTAGTTTTAAAAATACTTTTATTGTGTTAAATGTAAAAAAAAAAAAAGTTGACATATTAGGAATCGCTGTGTCCGTGACAACCCGCTCTAAAAAAAATACCACATGACCTAACCCCTCAGATGAATGCTGTAAAAAAAAAAATTATAAAAATCATAAAAAGTATAATAGCAAGCGTCAAAAAGTCATATGCACCCCAAAATAGTGCCAATCAAACCCTGATCTCATCCCACAAAAATGATACCCTACATAAGACAATTGCCCAAAAACAAAAAAAAGCTCTCAGAACATGGATACACTGAAACATGATTTTTATTTTTGTTTCAAAACTGATATTATTGTGTAAAACTTAATTAAATAGAAAGAATATACAAATAAGGTATTGCCACGTCCGCAAGGACCTGCTCTATAAAAATAACACATGACCTAACCCCTCAGGTTAACACCGTAAAAAACAATAAAATAAAAAAGGTGTCAAAAAAGCTATTTTTTGTCACCTTACATCACAAAAAGTATAATAGCAAGCGATAAAAAAGTAATATGCACCCAAATAGTGCCAATCAAACTGTCATCTCATCCCGCAAAATGATACCCTACCTGAGACAATTGCCCAAAAAAATAAGAAAAAACTATGGCTTTCAGAATATGGAGACACTAAAAAATCATTTTTTTCAAAAATGCTTTATTATGTAAAACTGAAACAAACAACCAGAAAAGTGGTTATATTTTGTATTGTCGCGTCCGTAACAACCTGCTCTATAAAAATACCACATGATCTAACCTGTCATATGAACATTGTAAATAACAAAAAATAAAAAAGGTGCCAAAACAGCTATTTTTTGGTACCTTGCCTCACAAAAAGTGTAATATAGAGCAACGAAAAATCATATGTACCCTAAAATAGTACCAACAAAACTGCCACCTTATCCCGTAGTTTCCTAAATGGGGTCTTTTTTGGAGTTTCTTCTCTAGGGGTGCATCAGGGGGTCTTCAAATGTGACATGGAAACTTAAAATTATCCCAGTGAAATTTGCCTTTCAAAAACCATATGGCGTTCCTTTCCTTCTGCGCCCTGCCGTGTGCCCTTACAGCAGTGTACGACCACATATGGGGTGTTTCTGTAAACTACAGAACCAGGGCAATAAATATTGAGTTTTTTTGGCTGTTAACACTTGCTTTGTTACTGGGAAAAAATGGATTAAAATGGAAAATCTACCAAAAATTTCATCTACATTTTTCTTTAATTCTTGTGGAACACCTAAAGGGTTACGTAAGTTTGTAAAATCAGTTTTGAATACCTTGAGGGGTGTAGTTTTTAAAATGGCGTCATTTATGTGTGGTTTCTATTACATAAGCCTCACAAAATGACTTCAGACTTGAACTGGTCCTTAAAAAGTGGGTTTTGGATATTTTCGGTAAAATTTCAAATTTTGCTTCTAAACTTCTAAGCCTTCTAACTATTTTAGGAGATATCACTCTCTGTTTTAAAAGCAATCCAACCAATAGTAAAATTTAACCCTCTTCAAAGTTTTATTCGCAGTACGTGAATATTACATAATGTAATATTCGCGTACTGCGAATCAAACTTTGAACGGGCTATAACTTTCCTATTATTTGGCTAGCAAGAATTTGCGAATATAGCGCTATATTCTCTATATTCATTAATTTTAGCAAGCCAACCAATAGGAAAGTTGCCTTTATACCCTGTTCAAAGTTCAATTCACAATACGCGAATAATTAAATCACATATTATTCGCGATAAATAGAATAATGACGAATATTCGATTTCGACGAATATATGATGAATATTCAATCGAATATTCGCAAAATATCGCAAAATCGAATATGGCACCTCCCACTCATCACTAATCACCACCTAAAGTGACACATGTCAGATTTGCAAAAAATGGCCTGGTAATTAAGGTGAAAAATGTCAGGGTCCTGTAGGGGTTAAGGGAGGTGAGAGGCATCCAAGTGTTAAGTTAGACCATTCAAAACCATTTACATCAACGTGGTGTACGTGCTAGACCAAACCACCAGGCACAGACGTCCTCATCTTGCATGGGTCAGAGAACATCTACGGTGGACGAGGGACCAGTGGGCCTCAGTGCTGTTCACTGATAATAGTCGATTCACGCTGAGCAGAGCTGATGGTTGCCAACAAAATCACTGTAGAGTGATTTTTCACATTTTCCATAAATTTCACATGAAAGCCAAATATCCCTAAATTTTGGTGAGTAGTGTATGTTGAGATTACTTTAATTCTCTGGGTTAGTAAGAGTACAACAATCAATGTTTATAGGTTTTCTTTGCATTACCTGAACTTCTTCATAATTATCTATGGAGCTGTGTAGGGCTCACTTTTTTGCTGGGTGATCTGTAGTTTTTATTGAAACTATTTTGGGGTGTGCTTAATTTTTTGATAACTTTTTTTTAGGGAAAGCAACAAAAAAAGGCAAATCAGTAATTTTGATTTTGTTTCCCATTACAGCGTTTACCATGAATACATTAATATTTTATTAGTTTTTTACATCTTTAAAACCCTTAAAAAAAAATTCTCTGTTCCTATCGGTCTTTCCCAGTGGCGCACCGGTAGAGAGGGTTTTAGGGGTCTGGACCCCCCTAGAACCATTCATTTTTATTTATTTTTTATCCCTCAGGGCCACACCGCTGATTGCCACAGGCGGCGCGGCCCTGGTTCTAATTGCGGGTGGTGGTGGGAAGGCAGTAAGAGATGAGCACTTCCATTGTGAAGCGTTCATCTCTATATTCATCTGTAGCGCCCTCCTCAGGACAGCGATACAGATCAATGTGCTGCGGCCTATCAGAGACCGGCTCAGGTGGCGCGATGACGTCATTATCATCTTGCCGCCTGAGCCGGGCAGCACACAGCGCGGGACACAGGCCTGAAGAGGCCTGCTGCTAGCCTCATGAAGGTAAGTATTAGTGTTTTTTTTTTTTTTATAGATGGCACATTTTAGGGGGCAACTAGTGGCATTTTTTTGGGGGGGCACTATGGGGGCATTTCTCACTGGCCCATTTTGGGTAGTGGGCACTATGGGGGCATCTGGAGGCATTTATTTCTAGCCCATTTTGGGGGCGCACTATGGGGGAATCTGGTGGAATTTTTTTTACTGCCCCATTTTGGGGGGGGGGCACTATGGGGCTTCTGGTGGCACTATAAAAGCATTATTTGGGGGCACCATGGGTGAGTGAAGAATTATGGGGGCATTTATTTTTAGCCCATTTTGGGGGAACACTATGGGGGAATCTGGGGTAATTTTCTTACTGCCCCATTTGGGGGAGCACAATGGGGCATCTAGGGGCATTATTTGGGGGCACTGTGGGGGAGTGAAGCACTATGGGGGCATCTGGTGGCTCTAAAGGGGCTTTTTATTGGCATATTATGGGGGATACTATGGCATCTGGTGGCACTAAGGGGGTATTTTTTGCTGGAACATTATGGGAGGCACTATAGGGGAGGGCAGCACTATGGGGCATCTGGTGGCAATATAGGGGCATTATTTGGGGTGACTGTGGTATGTTTTTTTACTGGCACAATATAGGGGGCAATATGGCATTTGGCACTAAGGTGTATTTTTTACTGGAACATGGGAGGCACTATAAGGCAGAGCATCACTATGGGGCATCTAGTGGCACGAAGAAGGGGCATTTTTAACTGGCACGTTATGGGATGTAGGAGGTACTCTAACTGGATGTAGGAGGTATGTGGTGCTATGTAGGAGAGGAGATGTTCCAGCTCCTCCCCCTGCCATTTGCAGAGGAAGTATTCAGAGCTAGGTGAGGACAGCCAAAGGGGGCAGCAGGCCATGGGCGGGTGGCCGATGGTGGAGGGAACCACATGCCTCGAGCAGGATCTGGGGAGGGAGGAGAGTGGAGGAGCTTCCTGGCTGTAGCCTGCTGTTGTCTATTGTATAATGTAAAACAGGCAGTGCAGCCAGGACACGCCCTCCTCTCTGTATGATGTGTAGAGCCGGGCTCCTTCACCCGGACCTACACACCTCAATATCGCGCACCTCCTCCTCCACTCCTCTTTTGATGCCTTCAGGACTAGGAGGGAGGAAGTGAGACTGCATCAGCTCCTGCCATGGAGCTACGTGGGGGGCAGTGTGAGTACAGGAGCTTTATGTTGGGGCCCTGTATGGTGGAGTATTGCGTACAGTGTGTCTATGTAGGATGAAGGTGAGACTTTTACCTTCATCCTCAACAATATCACTTCAGCTGTACAGTGTTTGTTGGGAGTGGCCTATTATATGTAGGATGGGCTTAGAAAAATGTGTGGGGTCAATTTATTTTGCACCGCACCCTTTTCTATTTTCGGACCCCCCTAGACAAAATTTCTGGGTGCTCCCCTGGTCTTTCCCGAGGCAGGGCACCATAGGAACATTGCTTTGGCCAGCCTCGAATCCTTCCAAGGGCCTGAGGCTGCCATAGCAACTAAACAGCTACCTCAATCTCAGTGTGGGGGAGCCATTTGGGCCCCGGGGGAGCAGTGCTCTCAGGAAAAGTTCTTAAGCAGTGTTATTGCCATTTACAAACTTTGTCTCCTGGTGTCTACTGTTTAAAAAAGGAAAAAATCTGAGGCTAATGTGCCTGTCCAGCTCCTGAGTGGACACTATCTTTAAAGACACAATATCCTCGGTACATGAACAGTGGATGTCATTAAGGAGGTAAATAAAAAGATTTATCATTAGCTAAAGTCACTTTAATGGAGTGAAAAAGTCGCAAAAAAATGCGCAATTGGTAAATTGAGCATTTTTTTGTGATTTTTTTCAAGCTCTGCACTAAGCTCTCCAGTTTCGTGAAAGTGGGCGTGTTTTCTTATGTAAATGAATCTCTAGACAGATTTACTATTGCGACTATTTAAAAAGTTTTAAAAAAAAGCGCAATTTCACTCCAGTGAGGACCATGCTTATCTTATGCGACTTTTTAATAGAACATGCAACTTTTTTGTAAAGACGTGCGACTTTTTTGTAAAGCTGCTTACTGAAGGATAAACTGCTACTGTCAAACCACATTCATCACAGTATTAAAGTACCATTAATAAATCTGACTAGCCAAAAGTGACTTTGGGCATATGGAAAAGTTGAGTAAGATGTAAGTGTAATGATAAATCTGGCCCTAAGTCTTTTAAATCAGCTCATTGGGAAGAAATTAATAAAAACACATTAAAAAATGCTGAAAAAGTCTGTGTGTGGAATGAATCCAACATAAGGGTGATTTAACGCATAGGGAAGATTTTTATGAAGGGAATTTTGAATTTTTTAAGCACTTTATGAGTGCGGGATAATAGCCCTGAAGGTGGCCCGACGTGCACAGTATCATTGTAATCATTGCACGATTAATGCCGCTCGGGATATATGGCCCACTCATGGACCGTATATCTCGGAGGGCATACAGTCGTGGGAAAGAGGCCTAAGACTGTCGCACAGCCTGCTGGAAGAAACGCCAAACGCCTGCTGAAGGAAACTCTCCAGTAGTACAGAGAAACTTAAGATTAGCGTCGAAAACGCTGGTCTTAATAAATGTGCCCCTATGTTACTATGCCACCCGTTCTGAAACTGCAACTTTCAGACTGCTCCATTCATATCTACAGGAGTTACAAGAACTGATGAGAAAGTATGGGTGTGTTGTGAATTGCAGCTTGTCAAGAGTTTTGCCAAAATGTTGTGATATTGCATCAAATTGGTTTAATGAGAAATTGGAATATCAATCTGCAGCTAAGATAAGGGTATATTCATCTATATCTGCATTTCAGCTTATGGGGCGTGATAATTTCAGATACACTGTGCAATACATCCACATAGCATTTATCACTTCTCCTGCCATATTTTTACCACTAGAACTGTAAATGGTACTAACGATAATGTTTAACACAAGAAAACAGCAGGATTATTTTATTGCCACTGCCAACCGACTTACATAAAACTACTGAAGAAGAAAACAAAGTCAGATAAGATTGTTCAGAGATTCCATGCAGGAATACAAAGTAAGAACGCAGAGGATCACGCAGATGATATTTACTAGCAGTGATCTTTGGATGTCAAAAGAGCAACAAAAGGAAAATTGAAATGTGAGAACTAATTGCATTTGGCATATAGGAAAAGTAGTATTTAGGAAGACAATCTCTATCAGATGGAGTGTGGGAGTCTTGTGGAAATCAGACAGGCTCAGCCAATTGAGATTCTATCAAGTTCTTAGTAAGCATTTAAAAATGGAACTCCAGATGGAGCGTTACACATTGCTCCGTGTCAACAAATATGCACTAAGTAATCTTGTGATATCCTTCTGTGTGTATATGTATTCCATTCTGTTAGGGAAATGGTAACCTTTTATTTATCTAGTTAATTGAGGTTTGTATTAAAGTTTAAGAAATTGTCCTAAGTGCAACAAATAGTATTTTAAAAGACCTAATCCCTAATTCCCTACTCCTCTGGTGCTGCTGCTCCAGTGGCCCCCTGCAGTTATAACTTCAAGTGCATCATTCACATGAATGCTACAATCAATCTTTAGCCTCACTGGTCTCACTTTAAGGCCTCATACACACGACCGTTGTTCCGGTCCGCATCCGAGCCGCAGTTTTTACGCCTCGGGTGCGGACCCACTCACTTCAATGGGGCCGCAAAAGATGCGGACAGCCTTCCATGTTCTGTCCGCATCTGTTGCTTCATTCCGTAGCCCCGCAAAAAAAATATAACATGTCCTATTCTTGTCCGTTTTGCGGACAAGAATAGGCATCTCTATAATGGGCCGCCCGGTCTGGACCAGAAAACACACAACGGTCGTGTGCATGTAGCCTAATGCTCAGCCTGTGACTGCTGAGGCTGGAGATTGGCTTCAGCGCTCACATGAATGATGTAGGTGTTGAAATTGCTGTAAGATGAGACGATCGCTGGAGCATCAGAGCTGGAAATTCACAAAAGAAATGTTTTATTTTTAGGTATAGGTCCTGTTAGCTGTAAAAAGGAATTGATGCAGGGCAGCCTGTTTTATTTTTGTTTTTATTTAGTTGTTGTTTTTTTTTTTATCCCCACCTTACTTTTTAATTATTACATAAATATAGCCGTATGTTCCATAAAAAGTACTTCGAAACTTTAAGAAAAAATAAAGTTTGTACAGTAGAATTTAAAAATCCACAATACCACCAATGTGTTTTTGGATTTTGTTTATATGGCTTTTGCTGTACAGTAAAAATGAAATTTTAAATAACATTTTGTGTAACCATATTCTGAGACCCATATTTTTTCGGGGGATGATCTTAATTTATCAAATAATATAGAACAATCACATATATAGATGAGGCCACAATATCAGTCAATTATGGGCAAAAAAAAAAACATTGGCAAAACACAATTTAAGTTTCTGATCAAAAGGTAACAGTGCAACAACTTGAGAGGTATATAAATTAGGGAAGAGGGCGGGGCGGAGACACGTCGTCTAGTAAGGAAGGTGGCAGGCTGAGGAAAGGAGGGGAGGTGAGGTAGAGGTACATAGGACGATAAACAGCCACTTGTAGGCATCAATAAGTTTGATAACATGAATAAGTGCAAAGTGAACCAATTATACAATAGAATACAATGTACTGGGTTCAATGATGATGTCAGTGTAGTGGCATGGTTCAAGGGCCCTATCAGGAGTGCATTAAGGTAGTTTTAAACAGTTAGACGTCTTCCAATGGATTCATGGAGCCCACATGATCAGAAAGGAGGGATGTGACCATCACTCCCAGCTGGAAAGTTCTTCTAATTGGAAAATTTGGTGGACCTTTGTGTACCATTCCTGGTATGGACAGTCCAGCCAATGTAGTGGGACTTTGCTGCTCTAATTAGAAAGGCCATGAGTGAGGTTCTAGACACTTTGCACATTCTGTCCAGCAGGTTAAGGAGGACTGTGTAATTTGGGAAGAGCAAATAGTATTAATGTTTGCTTCTACTGTTTTCCAATATGTCTGGATGGCTGGGTACGTCCACCATATATGGTAGAGGGACCCCGGGGTTTCTCCACATCTCCAGCAGGCCCTACCAGAAGAAGGAAACATTTCAGCCACTATGTCTAGGGATATGTACCATCTAGTAAGTAGCTTACACCAATTTTCTTGTGTCTGAATACATCTAGAGAACCCATGAGATGCGAGTAAGATCTTCCTGGTTTCATGATCTGTGAAGGAGGAGTTCAGGTCCCTCTCCCATGAAAGCAGATAGGGTGGTTTAGCTAGAGCTCTCGTATTCACAATCCGTTGGTATAGGTAGGACAGTAGATGTCCTGGGGTCTGGGGAAGGATTATAAAGTCTCAAACCTATCTAGCTCCCTAGGGGTATATTTGGACATGAAGAGCCGACATAGCTTAGAAAAGTGTGCATAATGTAAGTACATCCAGCTATCCAGACAAAACTTCGACCTCGTACAATCAAAAGAGGGAATTCTATTGCCTTCCAGCAAGTCCCCGACCGAGACATTATGTAGTTGTGACCAGAGGCCCGTAATTCTGAGGCATCTTGTTGGACAATATAACAATAACAATAAAAAAGACAGGTGCACTCTGCAGTCCTACTAAACCCTCATTCTAATGTTAAAATTGAGAATTAGCCAACATATCCTACTGTGGAGGACATGTCTGAGAGCGAGCATCGCGCCAAGGTTTCTCAAGTAGCTCGGGACCTAACACTCACCTACCTGTGCTGTATGGGGAATACCAGGGGCCAGTGGGCGCATTACAAGAGAGTAAAGGCCGACTCGCAGCATACTCCCAAGTTACCTCCAGCATGAAGCCATGCCCGCAATGGGAGGAGAAAGGAGGCTATGAGCCCCACCCAAGCCTGGCTGATATGGCCCAGGCCTCACAGGTGCACCGAAATGTAGCCTGTAGATGGAAATCAGGCACATTTACATATGACTTTATACACCTCCAAGCATCTCTATATACAAAACAACTGAAACTGTTTAACACCACACCATTTTTTCTGTTGTTTTGTATATAGAGATGCTTGGAGGTGTATAAATTTCTATGTAAATGTGCCTGATTTTCATCATTCAGTAAAAGTATCCCTACTCTGTGCCGAGTCAAGTAGTTGAGGGTTAAGCTTCCAGGTCCACTCTTGAGAACTCTGATTTGAAAGCTGTAACTGCAAGTGGATTGGGGCATGGTCAGAAATTGTAATAGTGCCAATAGACGTTTTCTGTACCATAGGGATCATACGATGAGAGATTAGGAAGTAATCAAGTCTATGATAGGACTTGTGAGGTGTGGAGTAAAATGAATAGTCCCTCTCAGTGGGTTTTAGCAGTCTCCAGATGTCAATCAGCCCCAGGTCCTCCAGAGCTCTGTGCAAACCACTTAATGCTCTAAAGGAGAAGGGGCTCCTAGAGGAAGAGGTGTTTACTACAGGGTTTAGAGTGACATTCAAGTCTCATCCAATCAGCAGGAGTCCGTCTCGAAATAAAGATATACTTTTGGAGAGTCTGTTTAAACCATTTAATCGTATGAGTGTTGGGGGCATAAATGTTACAAAAGGTATAGATTTGGGAACCTATAGAGCCCTTTAGTAGAAGATATCTGCCCTGGGGGTCTGCAATCATATCCCTCATTTTAAAGGGCACTTTGCTATGGAAGCCTATACTGACTCCTTTGGATGCCCTGCTGGGACTTGGGGCATGGAACCATAACCTGCAGCAGCAACGCGACAGGGTTGGCACGTGGCCCTGCCGAAAATGTGTCTAATCAAGAAGAAGGATTTCCGTTTTATCTTTTTTTAGCAGGGAAAAGATCTGACTCCCTTTAGCAAGAGAGTTTCCCCCCTTTAAGGACATTGTGAAACCATAGAATATGTAGCGTAAGCAGCATGCCAGCTCTACACATAAACAGGAAACCTAGTGATTGAACAAAATAAAAAGGTATATAAACAGTGAAGGAATAACATGTGGAGCAAGGCTGGTATCCACCAGCGGCGCCATCTCTCGTGAAGTCGAGTCGAGGGGGGCAATCATGATAATACTCTAGCCCCAATCGGAGAATGCCATAAAGAAGAATTAAGGGCACATTGTTTTAGGACCCCATAAAGCATTGGGGGAGAATGAGGTGTTAAACACAGATGAATAAAAAATGTGGAACATAAAGTGTTGCGATGTGGGCAGCGGGCACCGCCTAAACTGTGTTCCCTAACAACAATACATTACATCTAATTGTTGTAGGGCACAACTGCCTTTGCATTACGAACACACTAGGCACCAGCCATTAACTGTTACTGTGGTGTACATCCAGACCTATCCAGGGTTCGCAGATAGATGATACACTCATTACCCCAGCTACAATAGGGACAACAGATCTGCTGGTATATGGGTAGGCCTGCTATCTAGGTCTTCATCTACCCGGTTAGTCCTAGATGGTGTCTCATAGTGGCACTATACCCGTCACTTTATTATTTCGAACACACCCCTATTTTTATGATTTATGCTCTCTATGGATTAAAACCCGACTCTGCGTCAACTACGTAATTTTCCATGGGAGTAATTTTCCTCCGGCATGCCACAGCCCAGGTGTTAGTCCCGTTGAAACAACTTTTTCATCACTATTGTTGCCAGAAAGAGTCCCTGTGGGTTTTAAAATTCACATGCCTATTGAAGTCTATGGCGGTTCGCCCAGTACGCCCGTTCGCAAACATTTGCGGAAATTCGTGTTCACCAATCGCAAACGGAAAATTTTATGTTCGCGGCATCTCTAGTCAGGAACACTGACAGCTCCTCCTCATCCCGTTAGTCATCTGTAGCATATTAAAGGGTAAAAATTAAATAACTTTTTTATCTGTAAGGTACTGTGCCACCCTATATGAGTGGTGGGCAGTGGGCACAGTACAGTCAGTGGGCCTGACACACACTGGCAGGCAACTGCAATTATATTAAAGGGTGAAAATTAAATGACTTTTTTATCTGCAAGGTACTGTGCCACCCGATATGAGTGGTGGGAACTGGCAGTGGGCACAGTACAGTCAGTGGACCTGACACTCACTGGCAGGCAACTGCAATTATATCAAAGGGCAAAAATGTAATGACTTTCTTATCTGCAAGGTACTGTGCCACCCGATATGAGTGGTGGGCACTGGCAGTGGGCACAGTACAGTCAGTGGGCCTGACACACACTGGCAGGCAACTGCAATTATATTAAAGGGTAAAAATTCAATGACTTTTTTATCTGCAAGGTACTGTGCCACCCTGTATGAGTGGTGTGCACACAGTACAGTCTGTCGGCCTGCGGCCTCTCACACACGGGCAGGCAACTGCAATATATATATAGAAAAATAAAATAAAAGCAGACTGATGTACCAGCCCTAAAAAGGCAGCAGCACTCTCCCTGCTCTAACTAACACTGCAGCTTCAGAATGAATCTAAGATGGATGCTGTCCTTGTTTTTTGATAGGAGGTGGGAGGGTCTGGGAGGGAGGGTATTCTGATTGGCTGGAATGTGTCTGCTGACTGTGAGGTACAGGGTCAAAGTTTGCTCAATGATGACGTATAGGGGGAGGGCTGAACATCGCATATGTTCGCCCGCCGCGGCGAATGCAAACATGCGATGTTTGCCGGCGAAAAGTTCGGGACATCTCTATTCCTGACATGCCTGTATTAGTAAATACTTGTATTCCCCATGAAATGACAGTTCTGGATTCTGATATCCTGTGACACTGCTCTGCTAACTCCATTTACAAATATATATTCAATTGTGCAGTTTTGGTGGAAATCCGTGTTACTCGTTATGGCTGATCGCATACATGCGCTGCGGGTCTCTTCTTTAAAAAAAAGTCTTGAGAAAGATCGCAATGAGCGATTGAAACGTTGCAAGAGGTGGAATAAAGGGATAAATTTTTTCACTTTAACGGAGTGCTGCCTTGCTTACTACCTATATATATATACACATCCATTCATCCTTGATTCTGGGGTGAAATTGCGGCCTGATACTACAAATTTTTATCAGCGTGTAACAGAACAGGTTCTATAGAAATCTATGTGGAATCAGCTGATGACAGTGTAAAAGGAGTGCGCTCTTTCACTCTATAGCACAATCTTGGGTCACTGCACAGTTCTTTATACCTGACGCTAAAATTGACCTATAAGGATAGGTTCAGACTTGAGTTATTTGCTCAGTTTTTTCCCCATAACTGACTAAATAAGTGAAGTGTGAAGTGATTCAAAGTGTGACGCCTGTCAACTGTCTGTCATACAGATGCAAAGTAACTGTTTCACTACCACAGTGGACTACCTATGCAGGTTTCTGAAATGAACAGTGTTCTACACCAATATACAGGCTCTCAGCAGCCAGGAAATAGTTGTTTTTAACGCGATTCCTCACAAATAAATATTTTTGAAAAATTTGCTCATCTCTACAAATGAGGATTGTGATGTTGCAGAGCTGGGAGTGGAGTGGATGGTGCAAGGGGAGGTACAGGGAACAAGTAAAGAGAACAGTTATACATGCCCCGATAGGCGCTCTTAATTTACCTATTAAACGTCTATGAGGGACAGTATCAATAGCCTTTGCAAAATCCAGAAACACTACATCCTCAGCAGCCCCTTTGTCCAAGCTTCTACTAACCTCCTCATAAAAACAAATCAAGTTTGTGTGACAACTTCTGTCCTTGGTAAAACCATGTTTACCTATGATATTATAATATTGTTTACAGTCACATACTCCTGTATATAGTCCCTTAAGGGTCCTTCAAACATTTTTCCCATAACAGAAGTTAAACTAACTGGTCTATAATTACCTGTAGAGGACCTAGATTCTTTTTTGAATATGGGCACCCTAGAAAATCTTTAAAAGTTATAAACAAGGGCACAGAAATGACTGAACTGAGCTCTTTAAGAACTCTTGGATGTAATCCACCTGGACCCAGAGCTTTATTCACATTTTTCTTATTGAACCTAGCTTGGACCATATCTACAGTTAGCCAATTAAGTATATTACTGGGTGTACTAACAGCCCTGGCACCACCAATATCAGCTCCTTTCTCTTCTTTTGTATATACATAGCTAAACAAAAAAACATAGGGAAAATGTTTACACACTGTAGGGAGAGCATAGGGAGACTACAGGGAAAGTGCAGGCTCTATAATGTAAAGCTGAAGGGATACATAAGAGACAGTACAGTTTGCATCAATACCTGTGTAGGGCACAGAGCAAAATAAATGAGCAATTCTATTAGGCCTTGATTCTCAAATTGTGATGAATAACCTGTCTACTTCTACTGTTAGAGGGGTGTCCACCTTGTTTAACAGATAAACAATCCTATTACACCTTGAGTCTAAAATCAGGGTGAATAACCTTATTCTACTATTACTGGGGTGTCCACCTTGTTGAATAGATAAACAATTACATTAGGCATTGACTCTCACCTGTTTAAAACCTGCCTCTTTCCGTTGCTGCTCCTTCTGCCAGGCAAATAATGTATGCTGCTGGCTCTGCTCTGCTTTTCAGCAAAGAAGATATTATTGAGGAGAGTCAGCAGCTACTGGCCAGCCCAGATTTAGAAGAGAGGTTCGCTGCTTCCTCCTGTAGGTGTGCAAGCAGCACTGATGATAGTTGCATGGGAACAGGTGTTGCCAGCGGTCAGGGACGCGGCCGTGAAACTGGTGAGGTTGACATGAGTTACAAGCAGACAATAGTGGATGATGATGTAACCAATCGTACGTGGTAGCTGGGTGAAGAGGGAACTTTATCATCATCATCAGGAGGTTAGAGTTGCAGCTTGCCCGTGAGACAGGGGCAGGGTGGCAGTGTGCACCTGAGCCAGCAGGGTGAAAGTGTGGCCATGAACTAGCAGGTTCGCAGCAGTTTCAGATCTGGAGCCAAACGTGCCCGAGGTGGAAGGTCTGCTACTCAGGAGCCTACCTGTCTGGAAACAACTAGCAGTGCACAGCTTTATAGAGGCAGTGGCAGCCAGTTAGCATGGAGTAGTGGGGTTAAAATGCCATACTAGGAATTTTTTATCAAGTCGATTAAGCACGCCAGTGTGGCCGTATGTAGGATCCGTGGGCAGAAGATGAAGCGTGGCCAGGGTGGCAAATTGGCACTATGGCCCTGTGTCAACACATGGAGCATCACGATAAAATGGCCTGGGAAAACCGGTGGTGCTAATGTAGTGGTACAGCCTGACACATCTCCCAGCAGCCTGCACCCCTTCTCCAACAGTCAAGGTTCCACCAGTAGAAGGGAGCTGTGTTTTCTTTCGATCGTCTACTGGTTCTGATGCTCCTCATCCTACTCCTTGTCACTGCAAAGAAACAACAGTATGTGTGCACACAACGGACTGCGCAGAAGCTGAACGTACTCCCAGCCAAGTTTTTGGTACTATAATCCTTCCTTTTCCATGTGGTTTACTCTGCACATTTCAGAGAACTGATGAGTTTTGCCGAGTCAAGGTGGAGAGTCCCAAGCCATAATTTATTCTCAACAAAAGCTGTACCAACCCTGCATATGTACATACAGCAGAAGGTGAGCCTGTCCTTGAGCCTGTCGATGTCAGTTCATGGCAGCGTTGATGTGTGGAGCTGTAACTATGGTCAAGGACAATATCTGTCCTTTACGTCCCACTGGGTAAATGTGGTTCCTGCCCAGGCACACCAGCAACTTGGCCAGGTGATGGGAATGCCTCCTCTGAATTCTCATGCTGTGATTGCAGCACCAATGTCCTCCTCTGCCTCCTCATCCTCCACCTTGTCCTCAGCCTTCACTTTAGGCACAGTTCTGAGTGGTCATCCAGCATACCACCTATGCAGGGCACAGTGGTGTCACACTGTTCTGTACCTGGCCAGCCTGGGTAAATGGGGTCACACCGGGATGAAACTGCTCTGTGTCCTTCATCAAGAAATTTAATTCTGGCTGTGTCCTTGCCAAATAAAAATCTGAACCATGGTCACCAATAACAGGAAGAACATTCTGTCAATGCTGCGTCAAGGAGGGCTGACTCATGCACCATACATGGCGCATGTCTTTACTCTGTTTGTAACCTAGTTCCTGAAGTTTTCCACCCAACTGCAAAATGTCTTGAAAATGAACAGAAAACTGTGCATGCAAAGGCAGAATGGTGTTCCCCAACATCGCCTTATATGTGTACTGTAGTTTCCACATGTTGGAACTCTACCTTCCCCTGCCATGTGCGGTCCGCAAAATGCCGGCACTATGATAGAAATGCCTATTCTTGTCCGTGGCTGCAGGCAAGAATAGGACATGCTCAGTTTTTTGGGGGGCTGTGGGTATGGAAGGGCAGATGCAGACAGCACATGGTGGTGCTGTCCGCATTATTTGCGGCCCCATTTAAAATGAATGGGTCCACACCCCTTCCGCAAATTTGCAGAACGGATGCACACCCAATATGCGGACGTGTGAATGGACCCTTAGTTATGGTCTGTGGTAGCAGAATGGAATTCTTACATAACCCGAACCTGAATCTTGTACGACAAACTTGAAACACAAGTTCGCTCATGCCTAGTTGCGACCACAGGGGTGAATAAAGTGTTTTTCTTTTCACTAATTCTTTGTGAGAGCGCTGACATTTTTATAAATTCTTATATTGTTTGTTGCCAGATCCATCGGCCTGCACCTCCATATTGATATTTGGACTGATGTGCTGCCATTGTTATATATGTATATATATTTGGGTTATTCCTGCAGTATATAAATCTTTTGCTAGAGGTAGTTGTGCATTGTGTTTGTGTGTATATATATATTACTCTTTTTGTGAGGCAAGGTAACCAAAAAATGGCTGTTCTGGCACAGTTTAGATTTTTTGTTTTTTACAATGTTCATCTTACAGAGTAGATAATGTGATATTTTTATAGAGCAGGTCATAACAACGCGGCGATACCTAATATGTCTATTTTTTAAATTTTATTTTGGATTTACACAATAAAAACATGTTTAAAAAAAATAATGTTTTTGTGTTTCTATTTTCTGAGAAAGTGACTGTCTTAGGGCCCTTGCAGACGAGCGTTGGTCACGCTGCGAGTCCGCATTGCAGCTCCAGGCTTGAACTCCCAGCGCTGCAGGGGGTCACATATAATTATTAGAGTTGAGCGCGAATATTTGAATAGCGAATCTTTTTAGCGAATATCGGCACTTCGCTAATTCGCGAATATTTCGCTATTGTGCTATCATATAAAATATAGCTCTATAAATTCACTATTTCGAATTTTCGGGGTTTTTTGTTTTTTTAGTTATATTTTTTTCTTTCCCACTTCCCAAAAGCAGTTCGTACCTGTCCTGAGGATTCCTGGCTTCCTGGCTGCTCCAGTCAGTGCCCATTGCCGCTTCTGCCGACTT
Organism: Bufotes viridis; assembly: GCA_033119425.1. Taxonomy (NCBI): domain Eukaryota; kingdom Metazoa; phylum Chordata; class Amphibia; order Anura; family Bufonidae; genus Bufotes; species Bufotes viridis. The sequence goes on along the minus strand of CM065591.1, from coordinate 61,494,239 downwards.
CCGTGCTCATGGAGAGTCCCCATCACCATGGGAACGTCTCCATACTAAAATGTACTGTCGGATTTGAGAATTACGTTGAAATCGCAATGCGATTAATATAACTTGAATTAATCGCATTGCGATTTCAACTTAGACCTGGTTTACTATGGTTGGCTTGGTAGAATTAGCGAATATGACGAATTTATTCGTCATATTCCTCAAAACGAAGATAACGAAGATATAACAAGAGGTACTGAGGGCACCGTCGTCACACCTAGAGTCATAAAGGTACCCAATCCTGGCCTCTTCCGATCCTCCAGGAAACGGGGTGCAGGCTAAGTAGAACTTCAAACGTATGCAAGGTAAATAGATCAGCCGCACTCACCATCCGTGTTCACATCTTTATTGCAGAGTCCGTTACAGGGGTGGACTCAAATGGAGCATAAGTAAACAGTGACGGCCGTTTCGCGGTGTGACCGCTTCTTCCAGCTGCTTAATACACTTCAAACAATCGCGCGCGCCCAGCTTTATGGCGTCATCAGGGGGAGGGTTCAAACGACCCATCACTTAGCAACCCTTGACGCTGCAGAAAGAGCGCGTGCGCAGGTATACAAATACAAGGATATAGACGTATACATTTAAAAACATCAGTTACAGCAATATCAAAGGTAGTGACATACTGACAAATGTAAAAGGAATAATATGCACGAGTATATATGGAAGGGGTAACATTTAGCTTCATTGGTAATTCCCCGTCATAGATAATGCACTTCAGCAGGGGGCGTTTCTTTTCCCATACCACCCTATTCAATAAACACTGATAGATCGTTACGCTCGTTCAGACCTAGATAACCAGTAGCATCAGTTTTAAAAATAAACCGAGCTTCTTTTTGGAGCAGGAGACGGTGTCTATCACCTCCCTGTGGTGGAGGGGGAATGTGTTCCAGACCCGCAAATCGCAAGACGTTCACATCCCCTCCATGTTGACACCGTATATGTTCAATGAGGCGAGTGCGTCCCTTGCCTGTCCTGACTGAATTCCGGTGCTCTCGTACCCGCTCAATTAGGGATCTTTTAGTTTTACCTACATAGAAGGACCCACACACACAGATCAGTACATAAACCACAAATGTCGTTCTACAATTAATGAACTGGTGTACGCAATGTTCAATGCCTCCAAAGAAAAAATGGCGGCCCTGAAACATAAAACCGCACAGCGAGCAGTCACCACAATGATTGTTGCCTACCGGCTTACCGAGTGACAACCAATCGCGTGGTTTACGCCCGCTGTAGTGGCTGCGCACCAAAATGTCCCTAAATGTACGGCATCTCTTAAAAGCCAATATCGGTTTCTGGTCTATCAATTTGCCCAAATCCCCTTCTGCTTTCAGAATCTCCCAATTATTTAAGATTGACCTCTTTATGTTGTTTGCCATTGGACTATGTTTAAATACAAACACAAATCTATCCTTCTTTTCTGCGTCTTTTTCTTCGTTACGTTTTTTACGTGTCATCAATGATCTTTGTTTGTGGGTCTTTGCCTTCTCCAACGCTATATTTAGTTGCTCAAGTGGGTAGCCACGCTGCACTAGTCTATCCCTCACTTCCCCCACCTGTCTCAGGAACACTGTTATCCGTCTAAGTCTCAAAAACTGTCCATAAGGGACTGACTCTTTTACGCTACGTGGGTGATAGCTCTCATGGTGTAGTAGGGTGGTTGTAGCAGTGGGTTTGCGATACCCTTCGGTATGTAGGGCACCATCCTCCACAACCACGCGAACATCCAAGAACTAAATAGACGACCCCCCAAAATTGAGGGTGAACGTCATGTTCATGTCGTTCGCGTCATTAAGATGGGCCACAAAAAGCTCACACTGCTCCTGTGTCCCTGACCACACCATGCGATTATATTATTATTTATTTTTTTATAAATAGAATAATTATAATAATTATCAAGTATTATAATTATTCTATTCATAAAAAAAAAAAGCAAAGTAATATAATCGCATAGCGAATTAAACACAGCTGTCTCTATAGTCAACCTTCATATTTGATTGCTAGAATTAGCGAAGCTGACGAATAGGTAGCTAAAACGAAGATGGAGAATACTTTGTTATCTTCGTTTTGAGGAATATGACGAATACATTCGTCATATTCGTCATCTTCGCTATAATTCTGGATATCAAACCAATAGGAAATTAGCCTTAAGTTAAAATCGCACTACGCGATTATTTAAATCGCATATTAATCGCGATAACTAGAATAATGACGAATATTCGATTTCGACGAATATGAAACGAATATTCTATCGAATATTCGCGAATTTTGTCGAAATCGAATATGGCACCTGCCGCTCATCACTAATCATTATATTGATTTATGATGCTATGTAACCGTTACAGTTCTGGAATGTATTGGATAACACTAGGATCATTATGACAGTTCGGTACCATTTTGGTGCTCATATGACTTTTTGGTCGTTTGGTATTACACTTTTTGTGTTGTAAGGTGGTAAAAAAAGGCTTTTTTGGCAATGTTTCTATTTTATTTTTTTACGGCGTTCACCAGACGGGTTAGTGCATGTGAAATTTTTATACAGCAGGTTGTTACGGACGCGGAGATACTAATATGTATATATATATTTTGGCTTTACACAATAAGAGCATTTTTAAAACAAAAAAAATCATGTTTACTGTCTCCATTTTTTATTTTTAGGGCGATTGTCTTATGTAGGGGCTCATTTTTGAGATGAGATGACGGTCCGATTAGTACTAATTTGCGGTACATATGATTCTTTTAATCACTTTTTATACCATTTTGTGGGAAGTGTGGTGGGCAAAATTGCAATTCCATCATAGTTTTTTATGGTGTTCACCGTGCAGTAAAAGATCCTTTTGCGTGATCAGGTCGTTATGGACGCATCGATACAAAACATGTTTAGTATTTTTTTATTTTTTACATTTTTAACCAATTATACGTCTGGATATAGGAAGAAGTTAGATTTAGTTTTTTAATTTTTTAATTCTTTTGTACACTTTTTTTTACACTTTTTTGACTCAGGCCCACTTGGTTCTTGAAGATCCAGTGGGTCTAATGCCTCTACAATACACTGCAGTACACTGTATAGTGTACTGCAGTGTATTGTCATTCACAGTAAACCTGATCAGGCTCATCTATACCATGGCAATACGGATGCCTGTGAAGGCGTCTGGTCACCATGGTAACCATCGGAATGCTGCCACAGCAGCGCAGCGGCCCAATGTGGGAGCTCCCTCCCTTAGTTTTCCCTTCAAACATCGGGCCGCTGCCAAAGCAGAGCAGCGACCCGATGGTTATCCCCTCCATGCAGCGGTCCCTAAGGACCGCGGCATGGAAGGGGTTAAACGGCCGCCATCGGTGCCAGCACTGATGTCAGCCATTTCAAGCATAGTGTCAGCTGTTTTTACCAGCTACACTCTGCCTTGCTGCCGCTCTTCAAACCTTGACTTGGGTGGGCCAGGCGGGCTTGTTGCGTCGACGGCCATCCTAAAGGAAGGGGGGAAAGGCGGGGGGGAACTTGTTGCCATCCTGAAGGGGAATGGCGTGACGGCTTGTATGGAGGTGAGGACTGCCATCCTACACTGAGGGCGAAGGGGGGGAGAGGGATGGCATCGGGCAGCAGAGCAGCGGCCCGATGGTTAGCCCCTTCCAAACAGTGGTCCTTAAGTACTATGGCATGGAAGGGGTTATGTCTACAGTTTGAAGCAGACTGTCAGCTGTATGTTGCAGCTGACAGCAGAGGTCGCACTACATTTTTTCCAGAAGAGTAAAAATACTCCTCTTACCTATTTTGAGGAGTATTTTTAGCTGAGGGGGAGTACAAATTTTGCGGTAATTCACATATATAATGCATAATCCCACATAATGTTATGAGGCTGATATTTCTGCAGGGAAATCCATGCAGAAATAAATGTAGACAATTTTACATTTATCCAACATCTTACACTAAACATAAGACCACTGCTGCCCTACACAGCGCCCACCTGACACTGCCATACACTGCGCCCACCTGACGCTGCCATACACAGCGCCCACCTGACAATTCCATACACAGCGCCCACCTGACGTTGCCATATACAGCGCCCAACTAACGCTGCCATATACAGCGCCCAACTAACGCTGCCATACACAGCGCCCACCTGACGCTGACATACACAGCACCCCCATGACGCTGACATACACAGCGCCCCCATGACGCTGACATACACAGCGCCCACCTGAAGCTACCATGCCCAGCGCCCACCTGACGCTGTCATACACAGCGCCCACCTGACACTACTATATACATATTACATACATAGCTCTACCACATGCCCATTACACAAATAGTTTAATATATACACATTGCACACACAGCTTGTGCTACATGTCCATTACACAGATAGAACTACTGTGTGCACATTACACACAGAAAACTGTACAATAGACTGGTTACACTCACAGCCCTGCTTTATACACACCTTCTCTCCACCTTCTCCAGCACAGTCCCACACGGAGCCTGTGTTCCCCTAACTTCTCCCACACACATGGCTGCTCACAAGACTGTGACATCACCACAGGTCCTGTAACCACAATGTAGTCTGGAGCTGCTCCTGGTGAGAGAGATGTCCGTGAGGGGTGGGGCTTCCTGGGAGAGGGCGGAGCTTCATGTGTGCAGGACCTGGTAGCTTCTGATACAGTGCTTCTGACTAGGGAGGGAGAGGAGGAGGGAGAGGGAGACAGTGCGCGCTCCCTGTGCACACAGGAGGAGTTACAGAAAATCTGTCAGATGGCAGATTCTCTGTAAACTCACTGAGAGCAGCCTGCTGTGCATAGAAAGCACAGCAGGCTGTAGAACAAAAACGAAAAAAGAAAGATAAATAGAACCAACTGGAGACTGGAAAAATTTTCTCCACAAAATAAATTCATTAGTGTAATTTATTTATTTACAAAGGTGTCCATATATTCTTTAAGGAAGTGACCAAGGAAAAAACCTAAGCCAGTTATCAATCCACAGACAGCTGTTTCAGGGTGTTGCCCCTCATCAGTGTGAAGTAGGATTCTGGCTAAGGCTAGATGCATACACAGCGCCCTACAGCGTTAAACCCGTACACGAGCAGTCCGTGGTAATATGGGCTGGATTTGTTCTTTACAGCCGGAGCGCACGGCGACATTGGTTGCTATGACACCGTGCGCTCCCTGCCGCCGCTGCAGAATAGTAATACACTGGTATAGCAACCAATGACGTCGTGCGCTCCGGCTGTAAAGAACAAATCCAGCCCGCACTACCATGGACTGCTCAGGTGAGGGTTTAACGGATGTCTGCATCTAGCCTAAGGGCTCATATACGCAGCTGTTGTGCGGACGTTTCCATGCATTGGGGACCTCAATTTGGGGTCCCCAATGCAAGGGCAATGTCCGTGCGGTGGCCGGGACGGATCCAGACCCATTCAACTTGAATGGGTCCGTGATCTGTCTGCACCGCAAAAAAAAATAGAGTATGTTCTATTTTTTTTTGCAGTGCAGAGGCACGGACAGAAACCCCACGGAAGCACTCCATAGTGCTTCCGTGGGGTTCCGATCTGTGCTTCCGTTCCACATCTCCATTATTCATCCATGATGCGGAGTGCACATGGGCCGGTGCCCGTGTATTGTGGACCCGCCCATGTGCATGAACCCTAACTGGGAGCAATACCTAGGAGACAATAGCTGATCTTGGGAAAACCAGCTACAAAAAATACGGTGGAGCCTCATTTAAGAGTCTCAACACAGCAATCCAAATTGCAAAGCTCCATGGGAAAGAGTAATATGCAATGACTGAAGAGACATTGGGACACAGTTCTTGCAAGGGCAAACAATGTTGTTGTTGTTTCTTTTTTTTGTTACTAAAGACTACTGTATGCTTTTCTTTTGGTTTAGCTAGGGGTTAGCTAGGAAGGTTGTTGCCTGCATGACGATGTGCTCATCCATATACTGTATAAAACCTGCATGTCATACTGAGTTCATTTGAAAGGAGCATAATTTCTTGAAAAATTCCACGAAGCGTCCAAATCGAATTTTTGAAAACTTCCCTCATCTCAATTCATTACTTAAAACTAGCATTTTCTTATACAAAATGTTATTGTGTGACACAGAATATTATTTTGGGTCTTAAAGGGGTATTCTGTAGCTCAAACAGCACCCATGCTTATCTAAATTCTTACTATAGTTTATTAACTTAGAAAATGGAACCAATTACAGACTCGACTTTACTCAACAGTACTGTTGAAAATAATACTTTCTCCAAGAAGGTTCTAAAAAGGCCAAGCCAGTACTTTGAATTTCACATGACCAAACTGCTGACTAGTGACTAGAGATGAACAATTGATCCTAACATTCAGAAATTCAACCCACATTTTTCAAAAGGTTCTGATTCTAATGAACTTGAATTTTTGAGACAGAAAGGCCTCTTTCAGACGGGCGTTGCGGGTGCACTCCGTCAAACAGTGCGGGTGCGTTGCGGGAATTGCCGCGATTTTTCCCTGCGAGTGCAAAGCGCTGTCATGCGTTTTGCACGCGCGGGAGAAAAATCGGCACTTTTGGTACCCAGACCCGAACCTGCACTTCTTCACAGAAGTGTATGTTTGGGTCAGAAATTGTCCCGCTGGTATTATTTCACATTATAACATAGTTATAATGTGAAAGAATACCCTTGGCCATCTCCCTAATGTTGAACCCGGTGCAGAATGGGTTAAAAATAATAAACTAATCATAACTTACCTGGTCCATTTGATCGCGAAGCCCGGCCTCCTCTCCGTTAGCTTGAAAGATGTAAAGGACCTGTGATGATGTCACAGCATCACATGGCCTAATCACCTGCTCCATCACTATGGTGATGGAGCATGTGATTGGTCCATGTGACCACGTGACATCATCCAAGGTCCTAAGCACTATCCACAGCCTGAGGATAGTGATTAGGACCTTGGATGATGTCACATGGTCACATGGACCAATCACATGCTCCATCACCATAGTGATGGAGCAGGTGATTGGGCCATGTGATGTGACGTCATCACAGGTCCTTTAGATCATCGATGCTGCAGGAAAGAGAGGACAGATCGCGACTACGCGATCAAGTGGCTAAGGTAAGTTAACTTTTATTATTTTTAACCCCTTCCTCATCATTTAACAATGCATTCTTTATTAAGAATGCTATTATTTCCCTTATAACCATGTTATAAGGGAAATAATAGAGATTGGGTCCCGTTGCTAAGCAACAATGCGGAAAATCGCAACGCATCCGCACTTGGTTGCGGATGCTTGCGATTTTCCTGCATCCCCATTCACTTCTATGGGGCCTGCGTTGCGTGAAAAACGCAGAATATAGAACATGCTGCGATTTTCACGCAACGCAGAAGTGATGCGTGAAAATCACCGCTCATGTGCACAGCCCCATAGAAATGAATGGGTCCGGATTCAGTGCGGGTGCAATGCGTCCTCCTCACGCATTGCACCCGCGCGGAAAACTCGCCCGTGTGAAAGGGGCCAAAAAGTTTTCGGGGTAATCAAAGCACTTTTGATTCAGATTGCATTTATTTAGACCTGAATAAAATCGGACAACCAACATTACCATATCCACAGTGGAAAACAAACCACCTGGTACTTAGGGCTCTTGCACACAAATGTTTGTTTTTCCCGTTTTGTGGGCCGTTTTTGAAACCATTAATTTCAATGGGTTTGCAAAAAAAACTGAAGTTACTCCGTATGGCTTACGTTTCCGTATTTCCATTTCTCCGTTCCATTCTAACATAGAACATGTCCTATTATTGCCTGCAAATCACGTTCCGCGGCTCCATTCAAGTCAATGGATCCGCAAAAAAAAACTGAATGCATACGGAATGCATCTATATGTCTTCCATATCTGCTCCGCCTTTGCTGAACCATCTATTGAAAATGTTATGCCCAGCCCAATTTTTTTATGTACTTACTGTTTAAACATTATTGTATGCTTCAGTTTCCAATCTGCAAAAAAACTAATGGAAACCAAACAGAAAAATCGAACAGGAAAACCAAAGGGGAATGAAAACACTAATGAAATAAAAAAACTGAAAAACTGATCCATTTAAAACAGACCGCAAAACAATACGGTCGTGTGCAGGAGGCCTAAAACGGAGTAGAGGCAAGTAGAGTAGTGCAGAGCTAGTACTATGAAGTGGAAATTGCATTTTGACACAGCTGTATTTCCTAAATAATTCCTTTAATTACCAAACAATACCACCATACAATGCTACCTGCTACTGATACACTTACATTTTCTCAGTTTGCCAAACCCTAAATCCAGCCTTGAAGGGGTTGTCCAAGTTATATTTATTGATGACCTATCCTCAGGATAGGTCATCAATATCAGATCGGCGGGTGTCCGACATCCGGCACCCCCGCCGTTCCGCTGTTTGAAGAGAAGGCACGTGCCGTGCCAGCGCTGCCTCCTCTTCATTGTTTACCTGATAGCCGTTGCATATGCAGCGGTGAGCAGGTGTAATTACACCCAAGCTCGTTCCTATACAAGTATATACTAGCTACAGAGCTGTCTCATTGAGATAAATGGAACGGCTTGGATGCAACGCCAGTAGGTAAACAATGAAGAGGAGGCAGCGCTGGCACAACACATGCCTTCTCTTCAAACAGCTGATCAGCGGAGGTGCCGGGTGTCGTACCCCCGCCGATCTGATATTGATGTCCTATCCTGAGGATAGGTCATCAATAAATATAACTTGGACAACCCCTTTAATAAGTAATTTTACTTCAAGACAAAATACTAAATTTTGCATTGGGAACCCAAGTATATTTTTTCTTTTTTGTGCCATCTGCTTTACAGTTTGGGATTTTAAAGTATTCATAATAATCTTCATCAATTTTCATCCTTGCATCAGATAAAATTCTCAGACCATTCATTTTATACCATATCCTAAATTTGTTGAATAATTGCCTTTCATTTTGTAATATATGATGTTACATTTATTTTAAGTGTGCATGTACATGTATTTTCACTCCTACCATGCATCGTAAGTCTTTGTCTTTACAAAGTAATAATAAATCCACAATATAGAAAACAAAAAAATAAATATTTATTGCAGGATGTCCACCATTGACTGATCATCTATTTTCATAATACCTTAGTTACTCAGTGACATATAATGAGAAAAACAATTAATCAAATGTTCTGAACAAGTATCAAAATGTTTCCAACAAACATAATGAACAAAATGGGAATTTATGAGGAAAAGGACACTTCTCGGAAAAAAAAAATTATATTAACCCTAAATAAACCCAAAGAATAATTGAAAACCATTACATTATTTAGACAGAGAATAAATGAGGCAAACCTGCTGCAGAGGGCTTGCCGTAAAAATATAAAAAGCTATTATAGTTATCAGTCTCACATTGCATATTCCATCTCACACTCATTAATTAAACTCAAAGAGCAGAGCTAAAGCAAGGCCGGTGTCATCTTAATTGATTTCTTTAATTTCTCATATACTAAGCTATACTATTATGGAAATGGAATACAAAGCTTATAAGCAACTTAATTCAACTTTGAACATTTGATGAAAGTTAGAAAGTTTGGAACCATTTTAGTATTAACCTGGAGTTTTGCATTGATTCCTAAATGTGGTCTTAGTGTTATCTAAATTACAGTTATAGACAAACACAATCTAACTAAATGAATAACACACAAGTAGAATTTGGGTCTTTTATTGAGCACATTTAGGCAGAAAAGTTAAGTGAACCTCTGTGTTAATGACCTCTCCCACAGCAATTTTCTAGATAGTGTTTCAGTTAGGCCTCATGCACACGGCCGTTGTCCAGCCGTGTCGGTCTTGCTGGCCGCATACAGCGGGTCCGCAATACACAGGCACCGGCCGTGTGCACCCTGCATCACGGATGCGGACCCATTCACTTGACACGTTCTATTTTTCTACGGTGGGGACGCATCACGAAGTCATTCAAGTTGAATGGGTCTCGATACATCCCGACCGTCGCACAGATGTTGCCATGCATTGGCACAGAACGGCCGCACAACAGCCGTGTGCATGAGGCCTTGGGGCTCATGCACACAAACATATTTTTGATCCAAATCCAATCTGCATTTTTTACAGGCCAGATGCAGACCCATCACTTCAGTTGAGCCACAAAAGATGCAGAAAGCACACCGTTTTGCTCTCCACATCAGTATGGCTGTTCCACAGCTTGCAAAAAAATAGAACATGTCCTATTCTTGTTTATTTTATGAAGGAGAAAAAAATAGTATAGGATAGTTCTATAGACGGCAGGGCGCTCCTTTCTGCAAAATGTGGAACACACACAGATGTCCATGTTTTGCAGATCTGCAATTGGCACACTTGCAGGAGCCCTTAAGCAGATAAGATTGAAACTGTGAGTTTTACAGGCAAAGTAATTAAAGGCAAATAAAGTCTGATTACTGACAAATTGTTTTTTCTTAAAGCGTTTCTGTTTCTTAAAACGTTTATATCAGAAGGGGATATTTGTTTTAGTTCAATCTTCATAAAAAATTGTTTTTTTTTTTTTTTTTTTAGACTTTAGAATTTTGTTTGTTTTTTAACCCCTTTAGGACAGGACTCATTTTCACCTTAATGACCAGGCCATATTTTGCAAATCTGACCAGTGTCACTTTATGTGTAAATAACTTTAAAATGCTTTTACTTATCCAGGCCATTCTGAGATTGTTTTTTCACCACGTTTTTTCATCACGTACTTCATGACACTGGTAAAATGGAGTTAAAAAAAATTCATTTTTATTTATAAAAAAAAATACCAAATTTACCAAAAATTTAGAAAAATTAGCAAATTTCCAAGTTTCAATTTCTCTACTTCTATAACACATAGTAATACCTCAAAAAATAGTTATTACTTTACATTCCCCATATGTCTACTTCATGTTTGTATCATTTTGGGAATGTTATTTTAATTTTTGGGGACGTTACAAGGCTTAGAAGTTTAGAAGGAAATCTTGAAATTTTTCTGAAATTTTCCAAAACCCACTTTTTAAGGACCAGTTCAGGTCTGAAGTCACTTTGAGAGGCTTACATAATTGAAACCACCCAAAAATGACCCCATTCTAGAAACTAAACCCCTCAAGGTATTCAAAACTGATTTTACAAACTTTGTTAACCGTTTAGGTGTTCCACAAAAGTTATTGGCAAATGGAGATGAAATTTCAGAATTTCAATTTTTTTGCACATTTTCCATTTTAATCAATTTTTTCCAATAACAAAGCAAGGGTTAACAGTCAAACACAACTCAATAATTATTGCCCCTATTCTGTAGTTTATAGAAACACCCCATATGTGGTCATAAACTACTGTACGGGCACACGGCAGGGCGCAGAAGGAAAGGAACACCTGGAACACCTGGAAGGCAGATTTTGCTGGACTAGTTTATTTACACCATGTCCCATTTGAAGCCCCCCTGAGGCACCCCTAGAGTTGAAACTCCCAAAAAGTGACCCCATTTTAGAAACTACAGGATAAGGTGGCAGTTTTTTGGGACTATTTTTAGGGTACATATGATTTTTGGTTGCTCTATATTACATTTTTGTGAGGCAAGGTTAAAAAGAATAGAAATTCTGAAATTTCACTTCCATTTGCCATAAACTCTTCAGGAACACCTAAAGGGTTAACAAAGCTTATTCAGATCAAACGGGTTAACAAAGTTTGTAAAATCAGTTTTGAATACCTTGAGGGGTGTAGTTTCTTAGATGGGGTCACTTTTATGGAGTTTCTACTCTAGGGGTGCATCAGGGGTTCTTCAAATGGGACATGGTGTCAAAAAAAGGCCATCAAAATCTGCCTTCCAGAAACCATATGGTGTTCTGTTCCTTCTGCGCCCTGCCGTTTCTTTATACAGCAGTTTATGACCACATATGGTGTGTTTCTATAAACGACAGAATCCGCAATAAATATTGAGTTTTGTTTGGCTGTTAACCCTTGCTTTGTTACTGGAAAAAATGGATAAAAATTGAAAATTTGCCAAAAAATTGCTGTTTTGGCATGTTTTTTTTTTTTTTGACTGTGTTCATCTTAGGGGTTAGGTCATGTGTTTTTTTATATAGAAGATTCTTACTGACACGGCAATACCTAATATGTCTACATTTATTAATTTATTTAGGTTTTACTATAATATCCTTTTATAACAAAACAAAAACATTTTAGTATCTCCATAGTCTGAGAGTCCGTTTTTTTAGTCTTTAGTCGATTGTCTTAGGGGCTCATTTTTTGCGAGATGAGAGGACGGTTTTATTGGCACTATTTTGGGGTGCATATGAGTTTTTGATCACTTGCTATTACACTTTTTGTAATATTAGGTGACAGAAAAAAGGCTTTTTACAGTATTTTTTATTTTTGCGGTGTCTACCTCATTTGATATTTTTATAGTTTCAGGTTCTTACGGACGCGACGATACATAATATGCATACTTTTTTGAATGTATTAACTTCTTTTAATTTATTTTAGTTTTACAAAATAATATCATTTAAATTGTCTGTGGCCAAATAGAATTAAAATTGTGGAAGGGCATTATAAATTTAGTGAAGCAACCGTCAATACAGAGGCCCGGATGATCGGGGTACGTGTCACACTGGGTGGTGGTGTCCTTCCGTATCCCCCTCCTGTTACACACTCTAGTACTTGAGCGTACATGTATGCCCTGTGTCCTTATGGACTACTCGGACATCAGGGCATACCTGTACTTCCTGTGTCCGTAAGAGGTTAAAGATGGTGCCCACTCTAGAACAGAGGTACCTGCTTTTTGACATAGCACCTGACACCTGAGCCTTATGTCTGTGATAATGCCAATTGGAGACATTTAACCCCTCAGATGCCATGTGACCCAACTCCCAGGGTTGGAATAGCTCCCCAATGTAGCCAGCTATTTGCTGGTTGTGAAAGGCTGAAGTATGCTGGATGCTCCGATGCCTACCACGGGTATATTCCAATGTAGGCCTGCAGGTAGCATTACTACATTAAAATGTACAAAATTTTCTAGTTAGTAATGCATTAAATCCCATTACTAAATATAAATAGCAATCCAATGATAGCATATTAAGGGGCCTAAAAAAAAGTAAATAGAGAAGTAAAAAAAAAAAGTAAAAAATATAAAAAATAAAATAATAATCAAATCACCTCCACTTTCCCCAGAATAAAAAAATAAATAAAAAATAAAGATCATCAACGCATTAATCCCATACAGAGCATATTGTGGTGGAAAGAAAAAAAATCTAAATCATTGATTTGCTGTTTGTTTGTTTGTTTGTTAGTTTTTTTGTCTGTTCTCCTCTAAAAAAATTGAATAAGTAAATTAGTGGTAGTGAGTAAAAAGTCATACACACCCCAAAAATTGTATCACTGAAAATTACCGATTGCGATGCAAGAGAATGAGCCCTCACATAGCGCCATAGATTTAAAAATAAAAAAAGTTATGGGAGTCAGAATATGGTATTGAAAAGAAAAAAAAATTGTTTTCCAATTATTTTTTTTTAAGTATCTAAACACAAGCAAAACTATACAAATGTGGTATTGCTGTCATCGCACTGACCTGGAGAATGAAGGGCACAGGTCAGTTTTACTGAGTAGGGAACTCCATGAAAACAAACCATATAAACTGTGGCAAAATTCAGTTGTTGTCTTTTTTTTTTTTTATTCTAGCCCTTTTGGGATTTTTTTCCCCAGCTTTCTACTATATCATATGCAATAATAAATGGTGGAAACTATTTTCATCTGCTCCTGTGAAACAATATTAAATGGTGACATTAGAAAGTACGACTAGTCTTGCAAAAAACAAGCCCTCCTATGTCTATGTGAACGGACAAAAAAAAAAAAATGTATGGCTCCGTAAAGGCAGGGAGTGAAAAAAAAACTAAAAAAACCGAAAATCGCCATGTGCAGGCCATTTATATTGTTCTAAAATCGGCAGCTTTTTGAAGAGGAGGCGGCGCTCCATGTGAGTGCTGCTTCCTATCCATTACATTGCCCATCGTCTGGGAAGTGCAGTGTAATGACAAGTACTTGCTCCTAGTCTTTGCCTTATTGAAAATGTGGAACAGCCATGCATTTCTGCCGTTTTGTGCCTTTTAGCCGTTGAACAGTTTCTTTGCTTGGGTCCATTGAGATCTCAATAGGTTCTACCAGTTAAATGTTTTCCCACGATGGCAGTAATCAGTTGTAAAATTCTGGCATGGGAGGCTCTTCTCCTTTCACTGGTTGATCGCATCAGTATCTTTAAAATGGTGTTACAACCCAAATCACGGTATATATATATATATATATATATATATATATGGTGGCCCCGATGACACTTACTAAATCCCATTATTTTATTTACAGGACTTTTTGCCCCAGAAGGGTGTAAGATACTTTGCCCAATTATATCAGGATGGTGTTTTAAATACCTTTGATAGTTTTAGGCATGAGTTTGTATACACCAATTTCATTTTTTTACAATGAAATTTTTGGGAAACAGGAGTCACCGCTGCAGCGGTCGTTTGAGCGCTGGTCCGAGGACATTCCAGAGCTGGAGGCGTCCCATATGAAAGAATTATGCTCTACATGGAGGTCTATGGTAGTGGGCACTTGTGATCAGCTTATTCAGATCAAACGGTTGCACAGTATCTGACTCCTGTTCGGCTCTTTTATATGTTTAGATTACTGGACCCTTCGTGCATTTGGTGTGGAGAAACGAGGGGTATCTTATTTCACATAATATGGTCTTGCCTGTTGTGCATCAGTTTTGGAGGCATCGCTCTTCTTTTATTGGATCAAGACTCGAACTCCCAGGTGTTTGTTTCCCCGCAGTGTGTTAATTGGGTCTTGTAATGGAACTGATTCCTACCTGATTTGGTAGACTGCTATATTGTCTCCTTATGTTCTATGGGAGGAAAAATATCCCCAGTGAGTTTAATTGATAAATGCAGATCTACCTGTGTATGTAAGATGACATATGCAGCTAGGGGAACACTAGATCGCTTTGAGATTTATGGATTGAGGCCCAAACTACAATTTCTACATAGACATAGGGTGTGTGTCTGGGTTTTTGACTGGTCGTTACTATTTTCTTTTTGTTAATCCTAAGCTTTTATTATTAGAGGGAATTTCCTTGTGGGTATTGCACTAAATGATATCTTGAGACTTTTGTGCGATTTTAAGGTTCGGGAGGTGGCTGTAATTTCCACTTTTCAAAACCAATAAAAGTACTTATAATTACACCACGCCACCCCTATAGGGGAGATGACGAGTTGTGTAATGAACAGGAAGCAACGGTCACATGGAGCGCCACTTTGTCTTCCATCAGCTGGTGAGGGTTCCGGCCCCACCAAACTGAAAAATGTGATTCCAAAACTTCACCATTAGCCAAGAAATTTGATTTGCAACAAATTAATTTTTTAAGAATTGCTATCAATCAGGAATACCCAGGCTGCAGTGTAGAACCGCGTGGCCAATTAGCCCAGAGCTGCCTTTCATTTAATAATGAAGACTGCACTATATAGTCCTTCTTCATTGTTAATGGCCATGCGGCACATTTAAACAGTGGCTGTTGCTGGACTGGGGTTTGGCTGGTTAGGCAGGGGAACAATAGGCATATTATTGCTATTCTGGTCTGCAATCTCCTGCAGGTTATTTGACAGTAAACAAAGAATATTAATCAGCTCCTGCATACCCACTTCCCCAAAGCCAGCGCATTCCCGCCCTACAGGTGGGAGCCCTTCTCCTGCCGTCTGCTTTTTCTCCTTTTCCACATCATCTTATGTTGTCCCGCTTTGAATATCACAAGGAAGTTAGAACCATTTCGCCATCTCTTAGAAGTGGCTCCCTATTAGTAAAAATCTAACTTTCCAACAAGCCTTGGGATTTGACAAGTAAATATATCCAATTGGCTGCTGGGGCAAAGAGGGTTCTTTTCCTTCGAAGAACCCTCTGTGTCCCAGCTGTCATAGCTTTTTTTTTACTTTTTCTTCAATTAAACCTTTTATTTTGTCGGAAGCTTTGTAGTTTTCCTAGAAAACATTTTAAAGTACATATATTTTAGCATTACAATTATATTGTCTGCAAAGGCAGGCATAAAAACAAAGTGAAAAGGCAGGGGGAACTGGAATGCAGAGGGCATAAATGTTATTATGGAAGAGAGAGGACAGGGTCAAGAAGAAGCGCTACGGAGGCTGGAGCACACTTCATTGTGAAAGAGCAGACGGAGAGGAGGCATGGGGAAGACCACAATATACCTTATTACTGTGCATGGAGGTGAGGTGAACACTTAACAATTGTATTATAAATCCATTTTAATACATAATTGCACCCGTTCTTTTTTTTTATTTATATTTCTTATTCTTTTTTTTATCAATAGACTATAAAATTAGCTTAACAACATTACTGTTATAAAAACCTTAGTCCATTTGACTTATCAAGGTTTTTTTAACAGTAACATTGTTAAGCTAATTTTATAGTCTTTTGATAAAATAAAGAATGAGAAGTTTAAATGAAAGGAACAGTCCCAAATTATATATTGAAATGGATGAGGTGAAGGGGCCACTGCACTGTCGGGCATCCTGAGGAATCCTGTGCCCAAACTTTATTTTACTTTATCTCCTGTCTGACTGAGCTAGTACTACTTAGCAGCTCTACCTACACTTAATCTGAAACTTAAATGGTGTTCATTCAAAACAGGATTGACCTTTTCTATTTGAAAAAACACAGTTCAGTGAAATCATTTTGGAGGTTAAGAGCCAGTGCAGGAAGTAGACTATGTGGTGTGACTCATATCTATATCAAGAAAACCATCCACCTATATTTTATCAAGAAAATGACCCAGTATAGTCACATAAGGCTACTTTCACACTGGCGTTTTGGTTTCCGTTTGTGAGATCCATTCAAGGATCTCACAAGCGGTCCAAAATGGATCAGTTTTGCCCTTAATGCATTATGAATGGAAGGATCCGCTCAGAATACATCAGTTTGACTCAGTTTGGCTCCGTTAAAAACTGATGCGTTTGTGCAGATCCATGACGAGTAGCCTAAGTTGTTAAAGGGGTTGTCTGGTTTCTTATATTGAACAGAAAGAATTAGTGTCGGCACTCCTGTTCAACAGATGGAAATAGGTGCTCACCTCCGGGTTTACCCGCAAACCAGTACAGAAAAGTGTATATCAAAAATGGAGGGGCACACAGTCCGGTCCAAATGAGCAGAGCCGCAAAAGATAGGTGCAAAAATCCTAATTTAATAAAACAGCATATAATAAAATCACTAACAATAAAAATCAATAAAAGTCAAGTTGTGCAAATATCGCAGACACATAGGATAAGGATGTCCAATGAATCCCCTATAACATGAGTCCTATTCAGGGGCTGACTCCTGTGAAAGAGACTATCACCACAAAGTATGACGTGGGTGTTGTGGTGCGTCTTCTCCTGTAATGTCCCGTTAAGTAGAGGTTAAAGTTCTGGTATTAAATTACTTGATAATGAGTTTCACCCTGTAGGTGCAGCAGATGTCAAGATATAAGTTGGTGCATTAGTACATTACCACTCCTTAGTGCAAACGCCGGCCGATTTCACCTTCCTTGCACTCGCCCTTCCAGGACCTGCCACGGCGTCCCACGTGGTCCCCTACGTCACACACGTGGCGTCCCACGTGACGCGGGCTTTCTTCTTTGATTGGTCCGGCTCGTATCCTCAGGTATTTGCACTCTGGGTGTATCGTTTAGACGTCTTTTCTGGCCTTAATGTATATTCGCTCTCACTATTGCTGAACCCAGACGCGTTTCGGGACGCAACTTGTCCCTTCCTCAGTGGTAGCAATAGTGGGAGATTTATGAGAGCTTTCTTATAAAGGAGTCTGACGTAAGAGCGGAGTATCCCATTGGCTATTGATTACCCCGCCCTAATGTGGTTCGTCATTGGATGTAATCCATGTCCAGCCTTTAGCAATCTAATCGTGCCTTAAAAAGCACATATACATTACGTACGTAAGCCAAATAAAACAATTAAAACAATTAATAAAACAATTACAAAAGATCCAAATGACAGTTCATACGATCCTAGCATACATGTGAATTCGTACGATCTTAGCATAGATGTGAATGTCTAGGTACAGACGTGGGAGCACATAGGAGAGGAGAGATCGGCAAGCTGATAAACAGCCAGTTGCCGATGTCACGTCGCCCCTGGCTCCCAGGCCTTACAAAAAGCCAAATAGCTCCGTTTCCGCGTTGAGGCCCCTAGGGATTAATGTTTCGAATTCATATATTCTCCTGGATTCTTGCCTAGACATTTGTGCTATATAGTCTCCTCCTCTCCATGGTTTGACTACTTTTTCAACTGCTATAAAGCACAAAGAGCTAGGGTCACTGTTATGAGCTTCTTTGTAGTGTCTAGATAGTGGATGTGTCATACAGCCCTTACGGATATTATTCATATGCTCTGCCACCCTCTTCTTAAAAGGTCTTTTCGTTCTACCGACATATTGACGGGGGCAGGGACATTGTAGGATATAGATTAATCCCTCTGAATCACAGGTTAACATTTCTCTGATCTCCATACTGAACGAGTTCTGTGTGGAAGTGATCTTAGTGGTTCTACGAGCAAAGGAGGTTATCTTGCAATTGCAGCATCTATTGCATCTGAAAAAACCCTGTAGAGATAACCACGAAGACGCTTCTATAGTTTTCTTTTTCTTTACTGAAGGTGCCACTTTTAGTCCGATGCTAGGGACCTTGGTGTATGTAATTTTAGGTTGTTCCGTTAATAAACCCCCTATATACTTATCTTCTTGAAGATGGCACCAATATTTCCTAATAATACCTTCCACCTTCTTATACTCTGATTGGAAAGGTAATATTAGTCTGATGTTATCATCCTTCGTTATTGCTTTATTCTTAAAAAAAGTCTCTCTGTCCATCTTATTCACTTTATTGAGAGCTTCTTCTAATATTGTATCTGGATAGTCTCTGTCCAGTAATTGCTGTTTCAGAATTGCTGCTTCTACCTCAAATTGATCAGGTTTGGTACAATTACGTTTTAGGCGTCTGAACTGACTAACCGGAATATTCGATAGCCATCTAGGTAGATGACAACTAGAATATCTCAAAAAGCCATTTTTGGCAACATCCTTCTGATATGTGCTACATACCAGCTTGGTCCCCTCAACACAGATGTTCAAGTCCAAGAATTGAATTGATTGTTGGCTGATAGTGGACGTAAACCTTAAATTGAGTGAGTTAATGTTAACCTCTTCTAAAAAATTCATTAAGGCTTCCCTAGAATCCCTCCATATGAAAAAAACATCATCGATGTATCGACGCCAGAGGACCAGACTCGTCCCCAGCTTGGGCCCAATGTGTTGGGATTCCCACTGTGCCATGAACAGTGTCCCATGTGCTCCAAAATGAACCGGACACCCTCCAATAGGAAGGCCAGTTGAGTCTCCGATAGGTGATCAGAGAGTTGTCTCCTCAATGACTCTAATCCCTGCGAGTGTTCTATAATAGTGTAAAGCGTATTCACATCTAATGACCCCATGTGCCAGTCGTCTTCCCACTCCAAACTCTCTACCAATTTGACGACCTCCGTGGTGTCCTTAACATAAGAGGGCATACATTTCACCACGGGTTGTAATAACTTGTCGATATATTGGGAGAGGTTGGAGGACAAGGAGTTTATCCCCGACACTATTGGTCTCCCTGGTGGTCTGAAAGGGTCCTTATGAATCTTGGGGATACAGTAGAAAATGGGGATTCTTCTTTCTGTCCCCATTATAAATCTTTCTTCCTGTTCTAAAAGTAAACCCTCTCGCGTTCCCTTTTTACAATAAATCTGTAACTCTCTATAGAACTCCTCTGTCGGATCTGATTTCATTTTCTTATATGTAGTGGTGTCTTCTAACTGCCTCATACATTCTTCTAAATAATCCTTAGTGTTTAGAATCACTATCGCCCCACCCTTATCTGCCGGGCGAATAGTGAGATTATTATTCTTCTGTAAATCTTTCATAGCTTTCTGTTCCTTATGTGTCAAATTATTATATCTCTTGTACACTCGAAGTGCTCTAATCTCTTTTTCCACATTGTTTTTAAAAGTCGCAATTTCTGGACTAATCTCCTGTCTGGGATATTTTCTAGATCTCATTTTTAATTCTGTATGTACATATTGATCGGGAATCAATTGATCACCCCTTCCCACTGGGTTTTTCAGATAATATTTTTTCAAACATAATTTTCTAATAAATTTCTCCACTGCTATATGGGTGGAGAATTTATCCAAATTATGTGTGAGGGCAAATTTCAACCCTTTATTAAGTAGTGATAGTTGTGCTTCAGACAATACTGTTGTACTCAAATTTACCACATTGTTAGAATCCTCTTTCAGTATCTTACACCGTTTCTTCTGTGAGTGTCTCCCTCTTCGTATTTGTTTGTTCTGTGTTTTACGTGTCCTCCCTGATACTGATAGTTCGTCTGGTGATACCCCATCTGTGTGTGGTTCAAGTGTTGTCGTGGTTCTCTCTTCCCATAACGCTGTCTCAGGTTGTAATCGTGTGTTTGTCTTGTGTCCTCCCTTCGTTGTGGTGGTGAATAGTGATGTTTGGTCATTCGCTCCCTCATCCTGTGATGGGGGCGTCTGATCTAAAAAAGTGGAGAACTCAACATTTCATATCTATTATTGGTAGTCACATTGTATTGGCCAAGTTCCTTCTCATTCTCTGTGTCGGTGTCACCCGTGTTCTTGTGTCTCCCTTGTGTATGTGTTTTTATTATTAGTACTACAGTTTTTGGATGTCTTCTCTTTCCTTTTTACAAATTCATCATCTCTTCCTTCCACCTGGCTACTGTCATAAGTGTCCTCTTCCCTGTGATAATTAGAAGCCCCCATCCATTGCAAAATAAAAATTGTGCAGTTTTTAGTTTTTTTCAAAATTATTTCTCTTTCCACATTATCTAATCCTTTACAGATCCTCTCTTTCCATCTTCTAGTTTGTTCATCCTCTGCTAGTTGACTGATTTCTATCTTAAATGTTTCAATTTTCTCTGTCAATTCATTAGATATTTGCAAGCGTCTTTTGATAATTAATTGAATCAGACTGCAGGATTGGACCCTTAATAGGTCGTCCCATTCCTTATTAAATTCTACATGGCTCAGGTCTGCTGCTGGTGTTTTTGTCAGCATTAGACCTTTTGGTATATGACCTTTTTCAAGAAACTGCGTCAACGATTTGATCTCCCATTTATTCTTTAGATATTTGATCATAGTTTTCTCTAAATCGCTGAAAATTTCTTCCGCTGTCTTTGGAAGTGGTTCTACGTTGGTTTGATTAGCAAAATCAAATGATTCTATCTTTTTGTATTTCTGGTTCATGTGGTCCCATATATCCATAACTATTGAACTCGGGTGCACAGACACAACGGGTGATAGAGATGAATAGAACAGAAAGAATTAGTGTCGGCACTCCTGTTCAACAGATGGAAATAGGTGCTCACCTCCGGGTTTACCCGCAAACCAGTACAGAAAAGTGTATATCAAAAATGGAGGGGCACACAGTCCGGTCCAAATGAGCAGAGCCGCAAAAGATAGGTGCAAAAATCCTAATTTAATAAAACAGCATATAATAAAATCACTAACAATAAAAATCAATAAAAGTCAAGTTGTGCAAATATCGCAGACACATAGGATAAGGATGTCCAATGAATCCCCTATAACATGAGTCCTATTCAGGGGCTGACTCCTGTGAAAGAGACTATCACCACAAAGTATGACGTGGGTGTTGTGGTACGTCTTCTCCTGCAATGTCCCGTTAAGTAGAGGTTAAAGTTCTGGTATTAAATTACTTGATAATGAGTTTCGCCCTGTAGGTGCAGCAGATGTCAAGATATAAGTTGGTGCATCAGTACATTACCACTCCTTAGTGCAAACGCCGGCCGATTTCACCTTCCTTGCACTCGCCCTTCCAGGACCTGCCGCGGCGTCCCACGTGGTCCCCTACGTCACACACGTGGCGTCCCACGTGACGCGGGCTTTCTTCTTTGATTGGTCCGGCTCGTATCCTCAGGTATTTGCACTCTGGGTGTATCGTTTAGACGTCTTTTCTGGCCTTAATGTATATTCGCTCTCACTATTGCTGAACCCAGACGCGTTTCGGGACGCAACTTGTCCCTTCCTCAGTGGTAGCAATAGTGGGAGATTTATGAGAGCTTTCTTATAAAGGGGTCTGACGTAAGAGCGGAGTATCCCATTGGCTATTGATTACCCCGCCCCTAATGTAGTTCGTCATTGGATGTAATCCATGTCCAGCCTTTAGCAATCTAATCGTGCCTTAAAAAGCACATATACATTACGTACGTAAGCCAAATAAAACAATTAAAACAATTAATAAAACAATTACAAAAGATCCAAATGACAGTTCATACGATCCTAGCATACATGTGAATTCGTACGATCTTAGGTACGTCTGTACCTAGACATTCACATCTATGCTAAGATCGTACGAATTCACATGTATGCTAGGATCGTATGATTTTTATTGATTTTTATTGTTAGTGATTTTATTATATGCTGTTTTATTAAATTAGGATTTTTGCACCTATCTTTTGCGGCTCTGCTCATTTGGACCGGACTGTGTGCCCCTCCATTTTTGGTTTCTTATATTGTTTATCTATCCTCAGAATAAGTCATAAATATCAAATCGGCGGAGATCTGTCCCCCGCACCCCCACCGATCAGCTGTTTAAAGAGAATGCAGTGACATTGCGGTGGCAAGCAGGTGTATATACAGCTCCTCCTGCTCCTTTCCCTTGAAAAGGTCAGAGTGTAACTACAACTGCTGCTTTTCTTTCCAGTGAATGGACATTTGAGCTGTAATTACACCTGCTTACTGCTGCGATGTCAACAGCTAGCAGGTAAACAGTGAAGAGAATGCTGAGCTTGCACAAGCATTAAGTTCTCTTGAAACAGCTGATCGTGGGGATGCTGGGAGTCAGATCCCTGTCGATCTGATTTTAATGACTTATCCTGAGGATAGGTCTTCCATATAGGAAATGGGGCACACCCTTTAATATATGATTTTAAAAAATGGAAGTGTCCCTTTAAGAAACATTTTTCAGTGTGACTCATGTCTTGATTCAAACTATTTTACGAAGACCTCATAAAACATGTTATAGTGATGCATAAAGTAGGAAAAGTAATGTTAAAAACTGGGTTTAAGACATTACATTGATGTTCGCCTCATATTTGCAAAGAACACCTGGCTGTCCCACATCTAGGAAAATGTTCCATGGACAGACAAGACAAAAGTAGAACTTTTTAGCACAAATGTAGAAGGTTATGTTTGTAGGAAAAACAACACTTCACACTAATATCAAAACCTCACTCACAGGTGAAGCATGGCGAAGACAGAATCATGGTTTGGGACTCCTTTGCCTTCTCGGCAACTAGATGCTTTTAATCATTGATCTAACAATGGTGTAAGTCTAAGCTGTATTAAAACAGTTTACAGGAGCATGTAAGGGTAGTAGTATATGACCTCAAGCTGAAGAGACATTGGGTGATGCTACAAGATAATGACCCAAATCAAACAAGTAAATCTATTAAACAATGGTTGAAAAAGAAGATTTGGGTTTTGCGTTTTGGAATGGCCAACTCAGTGTCCCATCCTCAGGCTGTTGAGACGCTTTGGCATGAAGACAGCAGTGTATGCAAGGAATCTCAGAAATATTGATGAACTGAAACTTTTGCAGGGAGGAATGGCCCCAAATTCCTGCCCAGCATTGGGTAAATCTTATTTGCAGCTACAGCAAACATTTGGTCGAGCTGATTGCTGTTAAAGAGGGATCTACAGGGTTTTATTTTTAAAAGGTAAGGTTCACTTACTGTATTACCTGCACTGTGAATGTTTATTCAATGTGACTTAGGAGACAATCAGACTCCTGTTTATTAGTAATTTCAAAAGGTTCACTTATTTTTCTTTCTTTTTTTATTTCTAAAGTTACATTGGTGGTCTGTGCCCATTGCTGTCCCACTTTACTCACCCTGCCTCTGGTCTGCTGTCCCTCTTCTGCCCTCTTGCAGTGGGCGCAACCACCAGAGTCCAGTCTTCCATCTGCTGTTACAGGCCATGCCTGTGCTTCCTAGTCAGGTTTCTTCACTCTGCCCGTAGGGCATGCTCTTTCCCCGGATCTCAAAGGGTCAGTATGCTTGCATCCTAATCTTCTCCAGCCAATGGCTGGTTACCCTGGGGTACTTAAGGCACTTTTTCCTGTGGGAGGGTGGTTAAGCAATAGGTGTTTCTAGCTTGCTAGTCTCTGTATAAGATGTGCTTTATGGTTGTCTGCTCATAACTTTGACTTACTGCTATCCGGCGTGACCTATGCCTGCCTCTTTTTGTGTATTGTCACTTTCTCATTATGGGGTATTGAGTGCAGAATGATGAAGAAAAATTTAAATTCTATTATTTTAGAACAAGGCTGCAACATAAATTATGAGAAATCTGAATGCAAGATATAAATATACATATATATATATATATATATATATATATATATATATATATATAGTGATTTTTGATGTTTAGAAGTATAAAAATCAAACATAAAAGTCAGGCTGTTATACCATCTTGTCTTATAAAGGCAATGCATATCTGAGACATACTATAGCAGTGACCTATCAGTAGCAGTACTCTGTGTATGTTAATATACAGTAATAATGTCTGCCATTTCATACTTTGCAGTATCAAGAACAAAGCTGTTGTAACTGATTGTAAGCCATTTAGTAAAACCACGCAAGATTAAAAGATTTCAAGTAATGTTAACAAATGTCTTATAATAACCCTACTATACCAAATCAATCTTGGATGATCTATCCAGATGGTCTAGGCATATTGAAACCCTGAGGTTGTAACTGCAGGGTTTTGAACCACACGGTACAAAAAAGTTCTGAATACTTCACTCATAACAAAACTGACCTGAGCACAACCAGACACAATTTGCCCTCAGCTATCATCTGTTGGTTTGGCTCCATATCACTAGCAATAAGCAGGCAACAGAACTTGCATTTGAAGGAAAGTTTATTGATGTGCAATTGATGACATGAATGAGCAAGAAAAATGTAACACATTTTAAGAACATAGGTGTTAATAGTAAAAGATTGTATACTATTGCTATTATTAAAACTATTAATACAACTATATCTGTAAAGAATAAATCAAGGCAACTGGACTGGCTGTAGATTTCCTGAAAACGTTTCACTCGTTCTTCCAACGAGCTTTCTCAATTCTGAGTGACTTGTACAAGAATTCTCTGGGAATAAATATGTAACCGAATCAACATCTTGTAATTAGGTCATTATACCCAGCATGGGGTCAAAGATGTTGATTCCATAGTCCTAATTAGAGTCAGTAGGTGATAATGACCTCCCAGAAAATGGTGTCAAGATAGCATTGTAAGTGGCAGACTATAGATATCTAACCCCTTGATGTTGATTCAGTTGCATATTTATTCCCAGAGAATTCTTGTACAAGTCACTCAGAATTGAGAAAGCTCGTTGGAAGAACGAGTGAAAAAATTTCAAGAAATCTACAGCAAGTCCAGTTGCCTTGATTTATTCTTTACAGATATACCATGACCTGGATAAATGAGAACCATCACAAACATATTAACCACTTCAGCCCCCCTAGCTTAAACACCCTTAATGATCAGGCCTCTTTTTACAATTCTCCACTACGCTACTTTCACCGTTTATTGCTCCGTCATGCAACTTACCACCCAAATGAATTTTACCTCCTTTTCTTCTCACTAATAGAGCTTTTATTTGGTGGTATTTCATTGCTGCTGACATTTTTACTTTTTTTTGCTATTAATCAAAAATGACTGACATTTTTGCAAAAAAATGACATTTTTCACAAAGTGTATATTTATTGGTTTGGGTAAAAGTTATAGGCCCCTTTCACACGGGCGAGTTTTCCGTGCGGGTGCAATGCGTGACGTGAACGCATAGCACCCGCACTGAATCCTGACCCATTCATTTCTATGGGGCTGTGTACATGAGCGTTTTTTTTCACGCATCACTTGTGCGTTGCGTGAAAATCGCAGCATGTTCTATATTCTGCGTTTTTCACGCAGCCCTAGCCCCATAGAAGTGAATGGGGCTGCGTGAAAAACGCATTGCATCCGCAAGCAAGTGCGGGTGCTTGCGTTTTTCACTGACGGTTGCTAGGAGATGTTGTTTGTAAACCTTCAGTTTTTTTATCACGCGCGTGAAAAACGCAGTAACGCATTGCACCCGAGCAGAAAAAATTGAACAACTGAACGCAATCGCAGGCAAAACTGAATTACTTTGCCTGTGAAATCGCACAGTTGTCACTAAACGCATCCGCAATGCATCTGGACACGCTCGTGTGAAAGGGGTCATAAGGGTTTACAAACTATGGTGCAAAAAATGAATTTCCGCATTTTGAAGCAGCTCTGACTTTCTGAGCACCTGTCATGTTTCTTCAGGTGCTAGAATGCCAGGATAGTATAAATACCCCCAAAATGACACCATTTTAGAAAGAAGACACCTCAAAGTATTCGCGGAGAGGCATGGTGAGTTCATGTATCATTTCATTTTTTTTCACAAGTTAGCAAAAAATGACACTTTCTGAGGGAAAAAAAATAATAATAAAGTTTCCATTTCTGCTAACTTCTGGGAAAAAAAAAAAATCTCCCACGGACTCACTATGCCCCTCAGTGAATACCTTGGGGTGTCTACTTTCCGAAATGGGGTCATTTGTGGGGTGTGTTTACTGTTCTGGCATTTTGGGCGGGGCTAAATTGTGAGCATCCCTGTAAAACCTAAAGGTACTCGTTGGAATTTGGGCCCCTTTGCACACCCAGGCTGCAAAAAAGTGTCACTCATGTGGTATCGCCGTACTCAGGAGAAGTAGGGCAATGTGTTTTGGGGTGTATTTTTTACATATACCCATGTTGAATGAGAGAAATATCTCTGTAAATTGACAACTTTGTATAAAAAATGTAAAAAGTTGTCGTTTACAGCGATATTTATCACACAAAGTATGGGTATATATAAAAATACACCCCAAAACTCATTGCCGTGAGTACGGCGATACCACATGTGTGACACTTTTTTGCAGCAAGGATACGCAAAGAGGCCCAAAATCCCATGAGTACCTTTAGGATTTCAGGGCATTTTTACGCATTTGGATTCTCACGCTTTAGGACCCCTAAAATACCAGGGCGTCTCCGCAATCATTACACGTATGGCCAGCATTAGGAGTTTCTGCTATTCTCCTTATATTGAGCATACAGGTAATGAGATTTTTTTTTTCCGTTCAGCCTCTGGGCTGAAAAAAAAAAATAATGAACGGCACAGATTTTTTTATTCGCATCAATCAATGTGGATGAAAAAATCTCTGCCAAAATCAGTGACTGCGGTGCGGTGGGCTGGGCGCTAACTACCTAACAACAAGTAGCTAACTTACTGGCGGTGATAAGGGACCCTTATGCCCCATTCCCACGTCCGCAATTCTGTTTGCGGAACGGAATTGCGGACCTATTCATTTCTATGGGGACAGACTATGTCCCGCTCGGATCCTAAATTGCGGATCCGCACTTCCGGGTCTGCACTTCCGTTCCGCAAAAATATAGAACATGTCCTATTCTTGTCCGCAATTGCGGACAAGAAAAGGCATTTTCTATAAAGTTCTGGCAATGTGCGGATCTGCAAAATGTGGAAAGCACATTGCCGTCGTCTGTGTTTTGCGGATCCGTACACATATGGACATGTGAATGGAGCCTTACAGGGGGGTGATCAGTGACAGGGGGGTGATCAGGGAGTCTATATGTGGTGATCAAGGGTTAACAAGGGGTTAATAAGTGACAGGGGGGGGGGTAGTGTGGTGCTTGGTGCTACTTTACATAGCTACCTGGTCCTCCGGTGGTCGATCCCAGCAAATGGGACCACCAGAGGACCAGGTAGCAGGTATATCAGACGCTGTTAACAAAACAGCGTCTGATATACATCTTTGATGCATTTTATTTTGCATCTACAGCCTGCCAGCGATTGATCATTGCTGGCAGGCTGTAGTATAACTGCCGAGCCACTATCTGCTGTGAACGGGCGCGCACGTTCACAGCAAATCTCGCCTCTCGCGAGATGACGCGCCGCCGCGTCAAGGAGGAACAAGCCTGCCGCCGCCTGGACGCAGCCCTGCGTTAGGCGGTCGGCAAGCGGGTAATACAACTGACAGAGATTGCTTGAGATAGATACATTTTTGTAAACCTGCAGGCAACCTATGTGATTAATTAAATGGTATGCTTACCTTTCCATACCGCCTCCTGTTCCTGCGCTACTGCTTTCCTCCTCCCTATCAGGCTCTGTTCTTCTGACTGCAGCAGTGAAGAGCCTGTATAACATATATGACAGCTGAGGCAAATCATTGGCCTCAGTGGTCTCGTGCTGTATACCATTGAAGCCATATAATGTCTGCAGCTGTCACGTGCAGGACAGCAGAGACCCCATCCGATCAGATACTGTGTCGGACCCTCACCGATCAGATACTGAAGACCTATCCAGAGTCTCGGAAAACCGCTTAAACACCTTCCTGCCCAGGGCCGTAATAGTACGGCACAGCAGGCGTGACTTGCAGCCCAGTGCCGTACAATTACTGCCGCTGATTGGGCGGGTGCAGGAGCTGCGCCCGCCCGATGCGTAGCAGGGGTCCGTTAGTCACTGAATGCTGGACCCCTGCTGTATGCACTGCCATTGGTGAAATCACTGATGTCAGCGCATGAACCCTTTCACTGCCACAGTCAGCACTGACAGCGGCAGTGCAAGGGCTTCAGACATGTGCAGGGTGTCCATCGGGTCCCCGCGCTGCTGTGACAGGGACCTGATGGCAGGGAAGTCAGCCCGATGCCTTCCTTAGGCATCGTGGATGCCTTCCATGACAGCCTGTGAGATCCAGCCCACTGGATCTTACAGGCAAGCAGGCTAAAATGTATTACATTCAGTAATACAATTACAGCCAATGCTTTACAATATAAAAGTATTGTAAAGCGTTGAAAAGGGGATCAGACCCTGAAAAGTTGAAGTCCCAGAGTGGGACAAAAAATAAAGTGAAAAAAGAAGTTAAAAAAATAAAGTTTGACAAAAAATCTTAAAGTTTTAAGTAAAAAAAAAAGTGTCCTTTTCCCCAAATAAAGAAATTTTTTTTTTTTTTTAAAATAGGGAAAAAAAGAAAAGTAGACATATTAGGTATCTTAGCTGGCTCTAGAAAAATATCACATGACCTAACCCCTAACATTTCTTTGTCACCTTACATTACTAAAAGTCCAACACCAAGCGATCAAAAAGGTGTCTGCCCCCCAAAATCATACCAATCTAACCGTCACCTCATCCCGCAAAAATAAGCCCCTACCTAAGACAATCACCCCTTTTTTGTCACCTTATATCACATAAAGTGTAATACTAAGCGATCAAAAAGTCATATGCATCCCAAAATCGTACCAATCAAACCGTCATCTCATCCCGCAAAATAAAAAAAACTATAGCTCTCAGAATATGGAGACACTAAAACATTATTTTTTTTGTTTCAAAAATGCTGTTATTGTGTAAAACTTAAAAAATAAAAAAGTATACATATTAAGTATTGCTGCATCTGTAAGAACCTGTTGTATAAAAATATCACATGAACTAACCCCTTAGATGAACACTGTACAAAAAAAAGGTGTACAAAAGGCCATTTTTTGTCACCTTACATCACAAAAAGTGTAATAGCAAGTGATCAAAAAGTCATATGCACCTCAAATTAAAGCCATTCAAACCGTCACGTCATCCTGCAAAAAATGATACCCTACCTAAGACAATTACCCAAAAAATTAAAAAAATATGTCTCTCAGACTATGGAGACATTAAAGGGCTTCTGTCACCCC
Source organism: Bufotes viridis (assembly GCA_033119425.1). NCBI lineage: Eukaryota > Metazoa > Chordata > Amphibia > Anura > Bufonidae > Bufotes > Bufotes viridis. The sequence goes on along the minus strand of CM065591.1, from coordinate 61,464,285 downwards.
CACTGACGAATTTTCACTAGCTGACATTAGCTACTTGCTAATGTCAGCTGAGTTCAAACATATGTTTAATATCTTTTTTTCTGTTTTCAATCTTGTAAAAAACTTACTTTTGTTATATGTAAATTAGCTTCGCTACCAGCAAGTTGGGCGGGTACTTGCTGGTAGCCGCCGCATCTTCATGCCCTTGAACGCCATCTTCTTTTGATAGACAGGGCCAGCGCTCTCCTCCTCCCGCTGGCCTGTCTGCAGCTGCAATCCGCGCCTGCGCCGTATCGGTCTTTAGTCGGCGCAGGCGCCTGAGTGAGGACGCCGCTTAGGCGCTCCGTCCTCAGTGCGCCTGCGCCGATGACGTCAGCGCTACACCCGGAAGAGAAGACGCCGGCATCCCTGGTAAGGAGCAGGCGATGCCGGTGTCTTTTCTTCCGGGTGTAGCGCTGACGTCATCGGAGCAGGCGCACTGAGGACGGAGCGCCTAAGCGAGCGCCCTTCACTCAGAGCGCCTGCGCCGACTAAAGACCGATACGGCGCAGGCGCGGGATTGCAGCTGCAGACAGGGCCAGCGGGAGGAGGAGAGCGCGCTGGCCCTGTCTATCAAAAAGAAGATGGGGCGCTCCAAGGGCATGAAGATGCGTGGCTACCAGCAAGTACCCGCCCAACTTGCTGGTAGCGAAGCTAATTTACATATAACAAAAGTAAGTTTTTTACAAGATTGAAAACAGAAAAAAAGATATTAAACATATGTTTGAACTCAGCTGACATTAGCAAGTAGCTAATGTCAGCTAGTGAAAATTCGTCAGTGGGGGTGACAGAAGTCCTTTAAAACATGATATTTTTTTTGTTTCAAAAATTATATCATTGTGTAAAACTTACATACATAAAAAGTATACATAATAGGTATTACTGTGTCTATAAGAACCTGCTGTATAAAAATATCACATGACATAACCCCTCATGTGAACATCGTAAAAAAAAAAAAAAGTGTTTCGAAAAAGGCATTTTTTGTCACCTTACATCACAAAAACTGTAATACAAAGCGATTAAAAAGTCATATGCACCCTAATATTGTATCAAACTGTCATCTCATACCACAAAAAATGAGACCCAACCCTTTTTTTCAAAAATGCTTTATTGTGGAAAACTGAAACAAACAACCAAACAAAGTAGAAATATTTGGTATTGTCGTGTCTATAACAACCTGCTCTATAAAAATACTACATGATCTAACCTGTCATAATGTAATATATGTAATATAGAGCAACCAGAAATCATATTTACCCTAAAATAGTACCAACAAAACTGCCACCTTATCCCATAATTTCTAAAAATGGGGTCATTTTTGGGATTCTACTCTAGGGGTGCATCAGGGGAGCTTCAAATGGGACATGGTGTAAAAAAAAAACAGTCCAGCAAAATCTGCCTTCAAAAACCATATGGCGTTCCTTTCCTCTGTGCCCTGCCATGTGCCCATACAGCAGTTTACAACCACATATGGAGTGTTTCTGTGAACTAAAGAATCAGGACAATAAATATTGAGTTTTGTTTGGCTGTTAACCCTTGCTTTGTTACTGGAAAAAATGGATTAAAATGGAAAATCTGCCAAAAAAGTGAAATTCTGAAATTCCAGCTACATTTTCCTTTAATTCTTATGGAACACCTAAAGCAGTGTTTCCCAACCAGTGTGCCTCCAGCTGTTGAAAAACTACAACTCCCAGCATGCCCGGACAGCCTTTTGCTGTGCAGGCATGCTGGGAGTTGTAGTTTTGCAACAGCTGGAGGCACACTGGTTGGGAAACACTGACCTAAAGGGTTAACAAAGTCTGTAAGATCAGTTTTAAATACCTTGAGGGGTGTAGTTTCTAAAATTGGGTAATTTTTGGGTGGTTTCTATTATGTAAGCCTCACAAAGTGACTTCAGAACCGAACTGGTCCTTAAAAGTGTGTTTTGGAAATTTTCTGAAAAATTTCAAGATTTGCTTCTAAATTTCTAAGCCTTCTAACATTCCCAAAATAATAAAATGGCATTCACAAAATTATCCAAACATGAAGTAGACACATGGGGAATGTAAAGTAATAACTTCTTTTTTTTTAGTTATTGGTATATATTATAAAAGTAGAGAAATTGAAATTTTGGAAATTTGCAAATTTCTCCAAATTTGGGATAAATTTGGTATATTTTAATAAATAAAAATGACATTTTTTGAATCAATTTTACCACTGTCATGAAGTACAATATGTGATGAGAAAACATTCTCAGAATAGCCTAGATAAGCAAAAGTGTTTTAAAGTTATTACCACATAAAGTGACACATGTTTGATGTGCTAAAAATGGCCTGGGCAGGGAGGTGAAAACTGGCCCGGGGTTGAAAGGGTTAAAGGGAATCTGTCACCTACATCATCGCTGTTGAAGTAAAGCACTTGATAATAGCTCATAGTACCTTATTCCAAAGGGAATCTTTGTTTCAGTGATTGGTGTTTTCTATCTTTTGAAAAACTAGTTTGTTTGTTATGAAAATGAGCCAAGTTATTTGAAACCAATCCTTCCATGATATAAACATTTAATTTCCAAAGCAGCTGATGATGCCATTCTGTAAAATAGTGCAATGTATTTAGTTGCAAAGCAGGTGATTCAACTTCTTATTGTTGCTGTTATGTGCTTTTGACAAGTTCTATGCCACAAATGCTTCCTTCTGTTTTACAGCGCCCTCTAGAGTACACTTCTGATAAATCTCTTCAAGTCTGCTAAAATCATTACAGGTTAGATGTGAATTGTCAGTTGAGATTGCATTAGGAGCAATTATAAAAGCCTTGAATAAATAAATTACACCATTCTGCTCACTTCTGTAAAACGAAAACAGTGAGACTGAGAATATCACATTTTATGTAACAGATACAGTAATATGATCCCTAACTGAGTCCTATGTAATACTGAGCTTTCCCTGTTGCTTGTACAGCACTAACATGGAAATGCAATCACATCTGTCACTGTCTCCCAAAGAGTTTAGGCCTCTTTCAGACGGGCGTTGCGGGTGCACTCCGTCAAACAGTGCGGGTGCGTTGCGGGAATCGCCGCGATTTTTCCCTGCGAGTGCAAAGCGCTGTCATGCGTTTTGCACGCGCGGGAGAAAAATCGGCACTTTTGGTACCCAGACCCGAACCTGCACTTCTTCACAGAAGTGCATGTTTGGGTCAGAAATTGTCCCGCTGGTATTATTTCACATTATAACAAAGTTATAATGTAAAATAATACCCTTGGCCATCTCCCTAATGTTTAAACAGGTGCAGAATGGGTTAAAAATAATAAACTAATCTTAACTTACCTGGTCCATTTGATCGCTGGCCCGGCCTCCTCTCCGTTAGCTTGAAAGATGAAAAGGACCTGTAATGATGATCACAGCATCACATGGCTCAATCACCTGCTCCATCACTATGGTGATGGAGCATGTGATTGGTCCATGTGACCACGTGACATCATCCAAGGTCCTAAGCACTAGCCACAGCCTGAGGATAGTGATTATGACCTTGGATGATGTCACATGGTCACATGGACCATCACATGCTCCATCACCATAGTGATGGAGCAGGTGATTGGGCCATGTGATGTGACGTCATCACAGGTCCTTTAGATCATCGATGCTGCAGGGAAAGAGAGGACAGATCGCGACTACGCGATCAAGTGGCTAAGGTAAGTTAACTTTTATTATTTTTAACCCCTTCCTCTTCATTTTACACAGCATTCTTTATTAAGAATGCTATTATTTCCCTTATAACCATGTTATAAGGGGAAATAATAGAGATTGGGTCCCGTTGCTAAGCAACAATGCGGGAAAATCGCAACGCATCCGCACTTGGTTGCGGCTGCTTGCGATTTTCCCGCATCCCCATTCACTTCTATGGGGCCTGCGTTGCGTGAAAAACGCAGAATATAGAACATGCTGCGATTTTCACGCAACGCAGAAGTGATGCGTGAAAATCACCGCTCATGTGCACAGCCCCATAGAAATGAATGGGTCCGGATTCAGTGCGGGTGCAATGCGTCCTCCTCACGCATTGCACCCGCGCGGAAAACTCGCCCGTGTGAAAGGGGCCTTACTGTTTAGTTTCTCTATATCAAGTATACTCCGTTATTTCCCCGACGTTTATACTTCGAACATACTACTGAGCAATATGCAAAGGTTGTACAGACATTATCATTAACAGCAGTTCCTGTTCTCAATGGAGCTCAGAATTCACTTCACTAAAGTAAGTCAAATACAACCAATAGAGAAACTGAAAGCATGCACACAAAACTGCAACATAGTAATAAACTACAAAATCTTTAATTTTACTTCACCACATATATATTTAGACAGATTAATCACTACAAAAACTTATAACAGGTACATGGAGCTACCACTCAACAATGGCCAGATCACATGTATTACACCAACAGTATAATAGGTACAGAGCATATATAAAACTTGAGAATCAAGTAAAAAAAGACCAAACAAATTGCATATAAATTATTCCCGAATTAATGCAGTATCAACAATATATTTAAAGGGGTTTTCTGGGTTTTTAATGTCAACAACCTGTCCTCGGGATGTGTTATCAATATCAGATCAGTGTGGGTTCAACGCCTGGCACCCTAGCTGATCAGCTGTTTAAAGAGACTGTGGCGCTCACTGGCTTCTCCTCAAGGCTTACCAGACACAGTATCATCAATTGGTACCGCAGCTCAGCCTCATTCACCTGAATGGGACTGAGCTGTACCTAGGCCATGTGACTGAGAAACATGGAGCTGGACTTCTTCCAGTCTGATATTGGTGATCTGAGAATAGTCCATCAATATAAAAAACTCAGACAACCTGTAATGATCAGTGGGTGTGGAACCAGTCGGTAAACCAACTTTGATCTGAGCCTTTTATTGGAATTCCCCTGTTATTGATCTTTTGACCCCTATAGAGGGATCTAGGCTTTGCTGCAGGAGAGCCACCTAGCTGGGACTTTTGGAGTCATTCTATTGTAGATGAAAGCTTACCCACAAGGGTCAGAGACACCAGTGTGGAGCTCCAAGAGATCAAGCAAAACTTATAGTCAGTAACAGGCCGAGGCTGGGGCAGGCAAAATTTGTGAGAATTCAAGAAACAGTCCCAAGGTCAGAGCAGGTAGCAAAGGGGTTAGTAAAGTCATCAGTTATGAGTCAGGTGAGGTGGCAGAGGGTCAGGATCCCATAGCACCTTTGCAGAGTTCATTTCTGTACTCATTCCTATGAGAATAACATTGAGGCTCCCAAAGGAATGAACATCGAGACTGACTTCTTGTCCACACATAAGTTGGAGAGCAAGAGTGTAGGTCACATGACACAGCTGAGGACCAAAGAGGAGTGGAAAGCTCACAACTAGAGATAAGAGAAGTTTTGAAAAATTTGATTCAGCAAGAAATTGCACAAGGAATTTGATTTGTTACAAATTAATTTGTCACGAATCGCTATAAGGGCTCTTGCACAAGAATGTTTTTGTTTTCCGTTTCCATTCCGTTTTTTCGGATTCCGTTTGCGGTCCATATGGGGAACTATTCACTTCAATGGGTCCACAAAAACGATGGAAGGTACTCCATATGCATTCTATTTCTGTATTTCCATTCCGTTCAAAGATAGAACATGTCCTATTATTGGCCGCAAATCCCTTTCTATGGCTCCATTCAAGTCAATGGTTCCGCAAAAAAAATGGAATGCATACGGAGTGCATCCATATGTCCTCCGTATCTGTTCTATTTTTGCGGAACCATCTATTGAAAATGTTATGCCCGGCCCAATATTTTAATGTACTTACTGTTTAAACATTATTGTATGCTTCCGTTTCCGATCCACAAAATTGGATCACAAACGGAAACCAAACAGAAAAACGGAACGGCAAAAGAGAACGGAAGCGGAACTGAAATGGAATCACTACTGAAACAAAAAAACGGAAAAACAAATCCGTTTAAAACGGACCGCTAAATCATACGGTCGTATGCAGGAGGCCTAAATCGGGTATATCCTGATTTATATCCTCTGCCCACATGGAGCATCCGTGTGGCCAATAAGCCTGCAGCTGCCTTTCATTTAATAATGAAGACTGCACTTTTGGTCTTCATTGTTAACGGCCACGTGGCAGCTTTAAACAGGAACTGTACCCACTTCTCCAACCCCAGCTCTGTTCTGCCCTACAGGTGAGAGCCCTTCTTCTGCCATCTGCTATTCCTCCTTTCCCACATCATCTAATATTGATGAGAACATGTCATAGGGAACATCCAGCTCCTCTCTCTGCATCTTGCTGACTTTTCTAGGACATGGAGACTTTGAAGAATGATTTGTAAGAAGTGAGGGCTCTTGCACACAGTGGCAGTATTGCAGGCTGCAAACAGTGGGTCCACAATATACAGGCACTGGCCCAATCACTTGAATGGGTCCTCAATCCTGAAGATATAGAGTGGGAACAACGGGCAGAAGGCCACAGAAGCACTACGGAGCACTTCCATGGCATTTCGAATTCCGCTTTGAATGCTTCGCTCAACACTACTAACAACTATAGCCAAAGGTACAAAGATTGTCTTCACTACAATATACACCATGTACCTTTCTAATGCAAATATAAAAAAAAACAGCTGGCTGGATCCAGGTACCTGGCAGTGCGGTACAGGAATTTTTTTATGTGATTTTTCAATAAAAGGAGTTGCTTTTGTCCTAGTGCTTAATGAACACTTTGTTGCTTGGGTTCATTACCTTTCTAACCCTGGGTTCACACCTGAGCGTTTTACAGCGCGTTCAAACGCGCTGTAAAACGCTCAACAGATTAAAACCAATGCATCCCTATGGGAGTGGTTCACACTTGAGCGCTTTACAGCGCGCTTGAACGCGCTGTAAAACGCCCAACGCATAAACAAGTACTTGAGCTTCTTTTGGGGCGTTTGACGCGCGTTTTGTGATTGACACCACAGTAGTCAATCACAAGAACGTGCTGCATCGAACGCGCGTTTCCTATTTGCAAAAACGCGCAATAAAACGCGGGTCAAAAACGCGCGTAAAACGCGCGTTTTGGAACGCTCAGGTCTGAACCCAGGGTAATGGTCCAGAGAATAAAACATTTTGTGAGTGTGCTTTTTTTATATATATAGATCTGTATTTTTTGGTGGAAACAGATAAAAATACAAAAAGATCATACAAACTCCATGCAAATGTCCCTGGTGGTGTTAGAACAATGTAACAGTTCGAAACCATGGAACCACCTTTTATAAAAAGCTGTAAATAAATCCTCTATGCTCAATATTAGTGATAACTCCCACTTCTATGTCTACGTCTATGTTTTCCTAGAGGAATTGTGATATTTTAAGATTTTTTTTTCCGGTTTCGTGTCTGCAGCTAGAACAGTCCTGTGACAGTAACTTGAACTGACGGTCACATCTTAACCCCTGGAATCTTGTAGAAATGTAAAATCTCATTTGTTTTTTCATATTTTTAGTAACTTCTACAGAAAATAAATCATCAATTTCTAAGGATTCTTTATCCTGAAGCCTATTCTTTAGAACCACCGATAAAATCCAAATATATTGAATAGCAGGGTGTTGTGCAGTCACCGGCATTTACTCTTGACGCTGTTAAGACAGAGTGTCTTTCGTAAAGGCTAGACCCTCTTGAGAAATCCCATGGCTTAAAAGCATTTCCCTGTTTTGTGGAGACTTGTGTGCATGTTTGATTGAGTGGAAAGAGCGCAAAGCAAAAATGAGTTCACAAATGTCTGTTTTGACTGCCATGAAGTCAATACAGTAATAGGTCGACTGAAACATCAAAACAAAATTAAGAGCTGTCTTCAAGGTGGTGAGCGAGCAGAATGTTTTTTTAGGCAGCCAGCCAAGTTAGATGAAGATGCATGTACACAGGGCGGTCCTTCTTCCTGGTGATATATTCGTTTGGAGCATATTGGGTTATCTAGGATTTATAATTTGTGCTGGTTGGTTAAAAAAAAGGGTTTTGACGCTTTAGAAGGAATAATGTAGGTTATTTACATTTATTTTCTCATGATTTTTCATAAATAATATTTTAATGTAATGTAAAATTATTTTCATACCAAATGTTCTGAAAAACTGTTTTGAAGTAAATGGCAGTGTTTCTAGCATTAAACATAATACATTTTAAATATTTTTTTCTCCCATGTGTTTTCCTTGGTGCTTCGGCTAATCGTTGCTGCTGGGGCAGGCTCTGGACAGAATCAGTCTCCTTCCCCCTCTGGCAGAAGGAGTCTTCTCACCTATGCTGTAATGATATCGCTGATGTTCTCTGCTTGTTATCATTCAATAGGAACCTTCATTATTTACATCTGGTTGACAAAAATCAGTCCTGGCGACGGGATGATTACATAGTAGCATAGCTTACTAGAAGGTATAAATCTGCTGTACTGTGACCTCAGTGGTGACACATGAGGACTGAGGCCGTTGGTTGGTTGGAAGCCACAATGTGTGGGGTGTTGGTATAGCACACTTCTGGCAGGCTAGGACCAGAAGCAGAGGGGAAGGAGATGCACCTCAAGAATCAGGATGACCAGGTGAGTGTAACAGCAGCTGCTGTGCGCTGCTGTTCCCCTGCTTACCGCCGTGGTCACGTGCGCCGTGTTCAGCAGTGACTTGCTGCCAGTGCTTTCATTTTCACTGTTACAGTCCTGGGCTCTGTCCTTGTAGGTGCTGTTTGTTCTGGGATCCGCTCCACAGTATCCTTTCTTCAGCCATCTTGATCGATGGAGTCCTCGTTTCCTTCGTGTTTGCAACAGAGCCAGTTTAATGCCATTTCCGAACCAGACCCTGAATACAACGTTTAGCTGGTGGTTTTGTTCCTGGGTAGAGTTAAGCGGACACCTGGATGTTCGGGTTTGAAGAGTTCAGTCAAACTTTACTGAAATGTTCGGGTTCGGAAGTCAATGGGGACTCAAACTTTTTGGCACTAAAATGGCTGTAAAATAGCTTTGGAAGGGGCTAGAGGGCTGCCAAATGCAGCAAAATGTAGGTAAATGTCCTGCAACAAATGTGGATAGGGAAATTACTTAAAATAACATAAAATACAGAAAAATAATAAATAAACGTTCTAAACCTGAGCCCAAGTGAGTGATAGTGGCACCTGCCACCCAGCAAACAGAGGATGTGGTGGCTGGTACCATCACCAAGCATCTCCACCAAATCCCATCGAAGTAGAGAAAGAGAAATAGAAAGAGGAAGTACCCCCTATCTAGCCGCAATCCCTGCCTCTGAATGCCTTGATTTTAAGATTCCTGGTCCTTTGTAATGCTGTTTTTCAGTCTGGAGGACAGTTTTAAAACTTTATGGCGGTGGCTGTCCCACAGTGAGTGGATCCCAGGCACCACTACTTTTGAAGGCGGGCCATCCCTTCCCTGCATAACCAAGTGGCGGACAAAATCAGCTGTGCACTGCGCAACGCCATCTGTTGCAAGATCCACATAACAACTGATACATGGACCAGTAAGCACCGGCAGGGACATTATATCTCTCTTAACAGCACACTGGGTAAATGCAGTGGCGGCTGGGCCTGAGGCGCATAACATTTTTGCGAATGTCCTTCCGCCCCAGAGGATTGCAGGGCATATCTCTTTGCCTCCTGTTACCTCCTCCTACTCGGCTTCCTCCTCCTCTTCTACCACCCCCTCATTCGCTCAGCGTAACACCTTCACCACCCACAGCAGCACAGCCAGGGGGAAACGACAGCAGGCTGTTTCAAAACGTGTGTGTTTGTGGGACAAACCCCACACTGCGCAGGAGCTTTGGACAGGCATGGAACAACAGACCAATGATTGGTTGGTGCCACTGAGCCTCCAGCCCGGCCTGGTGTTGTGCGCTAATGGGCGAAATATAATAGCAGGTCCCGGCCTAGCCGGTTTGACATCCCCTGCCTGCCACATGTGCTGAATTTGGAGTGCAGAAAATCCTGAATACCAGACAGTGAAAATCGATTCAGTTAATCGAACACACACAACACCCCCCTTTCACTCAAACCATTAACAAACTATTTACAAATTTACTTAAAAACATATTAAAATAACTATAATGCAGCTAACCTAACTATATAAACAAACAAAACTATATACACGCCTTATCCTTAACTTAAAGCCAGCCAAATACAAGTGGCTGGGAGGGTGGGTTTCTGCACCAACATAGGCCCTGGCCTGGAACACAATTTTCCTGCCAGGGCACAGTTCTGGAGGATGAGGAGGAGGAGTAGGATGAACTCTGGGGGATACAGAGGACAGATGATACACCTCCTTCGAAGAGGACAGCTTGTCCTTGCCTCTGGGCAGCCTGGCACACATGAGCGACTACATGCTGCAGTGCATGCGCACCAGCTGCTGAGTTACTGACACATTCTAACTTGTGCTGATTACTGGGTGGCCACCCTGCTGAATCCCCGTTACAAGGACAATGTGCCATCCTTAATTCCCTCACTGGAGTGTGATAGGAAGATGAGCCCGCTAGTAGACACGCTGCTGATGGCATTCACACCTGACACCGGGGACTCAGTGAAAGCACAAGGTGAAGTCAGAGGAGGAGGAGAAAGAAGTCATCAACGCAGCTGGGTCACCACCAGCACCTCAGAAGGCAGGGTTATCATGGGCGAAATGTGGAAAAGCTTTGTCATCACGCCACAGCAACCTGCACCACCAGCAGTTCTGGAACATCTTAGCAGGAGGCAGCATTTCAGCAACATGGTGGAACAGTACACGTACTGACTGATGGGTCTGCCTAGGGGAATAGCTACAGGGGAAGCAGGGGAAGCAACTGCTTTGGGGCCCTGACTTAGAAGGGGCCCATCCAGGAGGAAGAGGAGGATGAAAAGACTTTGTCAGGGCACCCTTAACAGTATTATTCAATGAAATGATATTCAGTGGCAGTACAGACAGTGTAGAAAGCGGATGGAACAGTTGCTGGGCCTGGTCTGAGAGAGCGATCTTTAGTAACCCCATGAATGGCGGCATGAAAGGAATGAGTTGCGCAAAAATTATTGTGGGAGGGGGGCCCCAGTCAAATTTTGGCTGTGGTGCCCAATCATTTCTAACTACGCCACTGGGTCTGCCCCATTAAACTTCTGGGTCTTTAAATTTGGCACATGTCCTGAGGTTGCCCTTTACGCCTTTGAGGTGCTGGCCTACCCTGCAGCCACTGTATTATCTGAACGTGTGTTTAGTATGGCTGGGGGCATTATCACAGACAAGCACAGCCACCTGTCCTCAGCAAGTGTCCTTACAGCCACCTGTCCTCAGCAATGTGGGCAAGCTTTTATTTATTACAAAGAACCAGGCATGGATCCAACAGGACTTGTTTGTACCTTATGCAGAATAGACATGTATACCGGCATCACCAAACCATAGTTATAATACGGTGCACTTACACTTTGTTTTATTTTTTTTTATTTTCACAATTTTTGGGGTCTACAGCAATTTATTTAAAAAAATAAAAAACATGTTGTTGGCGACTAGTACCTTTGGCTTCACAGCCCAAAAAGGCTTTATGTCATGCAAGAATGTAACCACCAGTTGTAAGTTCCCTGACAGTTAGGCCCCTTTCACACGGGCGAGTTTTCCGCATGGGTGCAATGCGTGAGGTGAATGCATTGCACCTGCACTGAATCCTGACCCATTCATTTATATGGGGCTATGCACATGAGCGGTGATTTTCCCGCATCACTTTTGCGTTGCGTGAAAATCGCAGCATGTTCTATATTCTGCATTTTTCACGCAACGCAGGCCCCATGGAAGTGAATGGGGCTGGGGAAAATCGCAAGCATCCGCAATCAAGTGCGGATGCGGTGCGATTTTCCCGCAAGGTTCCTAAGAGACGGGACCCGATCTTTATTATTTTCCCTTATAACATGGTTATAAGGGAAAATAAAAGCATTCTCACTACAGAATGCTTAGTAAAATGTGCATTAAGGGGTTAAAAATAAAAAAGAAACTCACCTTATCCACTTGATCGCGTAGTTGCCAATCTCTTCTCTCTTATTCAAGCATTCGCTGTTATAAGGGAAAATAATAAAATATACAGAATACTCAACCCAAAACGGAACTTCAGTGAGGAAGTCCGGATTCGGGTCTGGGTACCAAACATGCCGATTTTTCCCAAAGCGCATTTTCCCGCAACGCACCTGCCTCTTGACGCCCGTGTGAAACAGGCCTTAGGCAGTGCAGGGGTTTGTACCTGGCAAAAATGGTAATATTTCACCCAACAAAAAACAATAAAAAAAGAGGATTATTCATATTTTCGGTCACTGTCACCTTTGTAGGACCTCATTGTTCTCAACATGATCTTCCACCCAGTCTTCACTCCTGCCCTCTTTGTCGGTCTGCACACCACAGAAAGCCGCAGCGGTTTGCAGCTGTGTTTCGTCATCATCAGAGACGTGCTGCCGTGGTCTTCCCCTGTCTCCATCCTCAAACCTAAGTGGTTGGGCATCCGTGCACTCAATCTCTTCCACTTCTGGGGTAGGACTATGGTTATGGCCCTGGGAAACCCTGCTAGCAGAGTCATAAAGAAGGATAAGAGACTGCTGCATTAATAGTCAACAATTAAGTTCACTATACAGTAAGGCAGTGCCTGTGTCATAAACAAAAAAAATTTGTTTAGGTCATGCAACAGTGTAACGGAGCAATTCAATACAATTCCTTCACTATCACCCAAAATTAGATTTTTCAAACCAAAAATTTAAAAACAGAAGTTAACGGTTTTATTTGTCAGAAATGCAACATATACCGCAAATGTGCTGTCTACCACAAAACCAGTGTGTTTGCAACCAACTATGTAAATGCGGAGTTCATAAAGGTTACTTTAACCTCTCAAGGACATAGGACGTATAGGTACGCCCTAATGTCCGAGTCCTTAAGGACACAGGGCGTACCCATATGTCCTGATTAAAATCGCATGTAAGAAAAAAAAAAAATCATGCTAGGAACATGGTTCCTGCTGCGATCGTGCAGCTGGAACCAAATTCAAATGCCCGGGGGGTCCTCTGACCCCCTCCCTCCCATATCGGCGATCGCTGCAAACCGCAGGTCAATTGAGACCTGTGGTTTGCAGTGACTTCTGACTTTTCTGATCCGCGGGGATCAGACAGTAAATTGTGCAGTTTTTTTTTTATTTTGAACCCCCCCCCCCCTGCAACCCTCTTACTGATTGGCCGCGTGCATCGTTGCATCGTTGGTGGCCGAGTGGTTTTATCAGAGTGTCAGCACATTGCTGACACTCTGATAGAAACGGCTGTCATCTGTGCTTGTTCAGATGCCAGCCGTTTAACCCCTTCCATAATGCAGTCCTTTGCAGCCCCCCGACAGGATGGGATCGCAGAGGGAGGGAGATCCTCTCCCTTCATATCACCCGCTGCTTAGTTCTGGCAGCGGGTGATGAGTACTATGAGGCATCCTGCTCTTCATGGTACTGAAAGTCTGAATTGACTTCTGCTAAAGGCAGAAGTCTAATCAGACTTTGTAAAGTAAAGAATACAGTACTGTATATATAGTGTACTGTACTATATAGACATCAGACCCACTGGATCTTCAAGAACCAAGTGGGTCTGGGTAAAAAAAATGTAACAAAGTGAAAAAAAGTAAAAAACAAAAACAAAAAACATACCACTGAATAAAAATTAAAAAAATAAAATACACTACACATATTAGGTATCGCTGCGTCTGTAAAAACCTGCTCTATAAAAATATCACATGACCTGACCCCTCAGGTGAACACCATTAAAAAAAATGGTGTAAAAAAAAGCCATTTTTTGTCACCTTACATCACAAAAAGTGTAATACCAAGCGATCAAAAAGGTGTATGCCTTCCAAAATAGTATCAATCAAACCGCCATCTCATCCCGCAAAAAATTAGCCCCTACATAGGACAATCGCCCAAAAAAATTAAATAATATGGCTCTCAGACTATGCAGACATTAAAACATGATTTTTTTTTCTAAAATGCTGTTATTATGTTAAAGTAAAATAAATGAAAAAAGTATACATATTAAGTATTGTCGCGTCTGTAAAAACCTGCTCTATAAAAATATCCCATGATTTAACTCCTCAGGTAAATTTTTTTTTATATAAACAGTGTCAAAAAAATTATTTTTTGTCACCTCACATCACAAAAAGTGTAATAGCAAGCGATCAAAAATGTATATGAACCCCAAAATAGTGCCAATCAATCCAATATCTCATCCTGCAAAAAATGATACCCTACATAGGACAAAAGCCCAAAAAAATAAAAAAGATGACTCTCAGACTATGGAGACATTAAAACATGATTTTTCTTTTGTTTCAAAAATTATATTATTCTGTAAAACTTAAATAAATAAATAAATAAATAAAAGTATACATATTAGGTATCGCCGTGTCTGTAACAACCTGCTCTATAAACATAACACAGGAACTAACCCCTCAGGTGAACACAGCAAAAAACAAAATATAAATATGGTATCAAAAACCATTTTTGTCACCTTACATCACAAAAAGTATAATAGCAAGCGACCAAAATGTCATATTCACCCCAATAAAGTTCCAATCAAACTGCCATCTCATCCTGCAAAAAATGAGCCCCTACATAAGACTGTTGCCCAAAAAATAAAATAAATATGGCTTTCAGGGGAGACACTAAAAAATAATTTTTTTCACAAATGCTTTATTATGAAAAACTGAAACAAAATTTCCGCAAAAGTAGTCATATTTGGTATTGTCGCGTCCGTAACAACCTGCTCCATAGAAATAGCACACGATCTAACCTGTCAGATCATCATAATAAAAATGATTTGATTAAAAAAAACTGTCAGATCAACTGTGTAAATAACAAAAAATAAAAACGGTTCCAAAACAGCTACTTTTTTTTCAAATTTTCCATTTTAATCCATTTTTCCAGTAACAAAGCAAGGGTACTTAACAGCCAAACAAAACTCAATATTTAGTACCCTGATTCTGTAGTTTGCAGAAACACCCCATATGTGTTCGTCAACTACTGTATGGGCACAATGAAGGGCGTAGAAGGAAGGGAACGCCATCTGGTTTTTGGAAGGCGGATTTTGCTGGACTGATTTTTTGACACCATGTCCCATTTGAAGCCCCCCGATGCACTCTTAGAGTAGAAACTCCATAAAAGTGACTCGATCTAAGAAACTACACCCCTCAAGGTATTCAAAACTGATTTTACAAACTTTGTTAACCCTTTGGGTGTTCCACAAGAGTTATTGGCAAATGGCGGTGAAATTTCAGAATTTCTATTTTTTGTTACCTTGCCTCAAAAAAAGTGTAATATAGAGAAACCAAAAATCATATTTACCCTAAAATAGTACAAACAAAACTGCCACCTTATCCTGTAGTTTCCAAAATGGGGTCACTTTTTTGGAGTATCTATTCTAGAGTTGCATCAGGGGGGCTTTAAATGGGACATGGTGTCTAAAAACTAGTCCATTGTAAAATAGGAATTTGTACGCTGTATGCACAACTGCTTTGTGGACAAAAAACACAGCTTTTTTTCCCAAAATTCACAAATGCACTATTTAACAGCTGGAAATTAAACATAGGTATTTGTACGCTGTATGCACAACTGCTTTGTGAACAAAGAACACGGCTTTTTTTCCCTAAAACACACTAATGGACTATTTCAGTGCTGAGATTTAAAATAGGTATATGTACAGAGTATGTACAACTGCTTTGGGGACCCAGAACACGTTTTTTTTCACTTAAACACACAAATGCAGTATTTAACTGCTGGAAACTAAATGTAGGAATTTGTACGCTGTATGCACAACTGGTTTGGGGACCCAGAACACGGCTTTTGTCACGAAAATTCACAAAGGGAGTAGTTAACTGCTGGAAATAAATGTAGGTATTTCTACTCTTTATGCACAACTGTTTTGTGGGCCTAGAACACGGCTTTTTTTCAGTATAACACACTAAATCACTATTTTCGTGCTGCAATTTAAAATTGGTATTTGTACTCTGTATGCACAACTGCTTTGGGGACCCAGAACACGGCTTTTCTCACCAAAATTCACAAACGCAGTATTTAACTGCTGGAAATTAAATGTAGGTATTTCTACACTCTAGGCTACATGCACACGACAGTTGTTTTTCTCGGCTTCCGTTTCAGTTTTCTTTGCGGATAGGACAGGAACCCATTCATTTCAATGGGTCAGCAAAAAAATGCTGACAGTTCATCCGTTTGTGTTCCGCGCCCGTTGTCCGTGTTTTCCTTCAGTAAAAAAAGTAGTGCATGTCCTACTTTTTTCTCATTTGCGGACGAGGATATGTATTTATTACAAGGGATCTGTGAAAACAAAGGAATCCTCAAAAAAAAACTGATGGACCATCAGTTTTTTTTGCGGATCCCGATTTGCGGACAGCAAAAAACAACTGTCATGTGCATGTAGCCTTATGCACAACTGTTTTGTGGGCCTAGAACATGGCCTTTTTCCCCTAAAACACACTGATGCACTATTTCCCTGCAGAAATATAAAATTTGTATTTGTACGCTGTATGCTGTATGCCATTAGTAGGCATGGCTGTGATGGCTTCTTAGGGCAAAGATGTAAAACGCTTGCTGATTGGCTGCTGTACAGCCCTTCAAAAAGCGGGAAGAATCGCCGAACAACGGACCCGAACCCGAACTTTTATGAAAATGTTCGGGTTCGGGTCCGTGTCCCCAGTCCGGTTTCGCTCAACCCCATTCCTGGGTGCTTGTTGGCAGTGGTCTTTTGCATTTCCTTAAATCGGTCTGCTTCGCACATAGTCTTCCACCATCACTATTCGCTGTTCCAGGGATAACACTATTTTTCTGACACAATAGGCCACTTATTTTTTAGTCTTAGTTGCCCATAACAACCAATCAGAGCTCAGCTTTCAGTTCTCATAGGGCTCTGAAAAAATAAAAGCTGAGCTCTGATTAGTTGCTATGGACAACTAAGGCAGATTTACTATTATGCAGTTTGATATGAAGATATTGGTGGCGGGCTACTTTTTTGTGGGCCACCCTATACAGAACATCACTTTTGTCAAAAGGAATGTGGAATGGATCTGTGAGGATTTTCACACATACACATCAATAGATAATGCATTGCTAATGACTATTTAATGCACGCCATTGTCCGTTGTCTGCCTGCCTATAATTATATTCCGTAACGCATGACTGTTGCTGCTGCCACCACCTCAGCTGTTACTCACCGCTGTTATTCCTTCCGCCACTTCCATTAACAACAGGCAGCCAACACTTCTACTACTCCACTACCCCCACACAGCCACACACACATATACTGCTTTGTTTGTTTCATGCTGTGCTGCTACTGCTGCCATTACAATTGCTGCCACTATTACCCCTACATTACATTATTCTTTCTGCATCCACACTATACTTTTGGGGCTCCCAAATAAAAAGGAGAATTTTTCTAGTCTTGTTTAACTTCAGAACAAGCCACTCTTTAATCTGATAATGAACACCTATGTGTGTATAAATAAGGACAGGCATTCTGCCCCCATTAATACACAATTTTGGGATACTTATGCAAAACAAGACACTGTTTCTTATGACATCAACATGTGTGTGTCCTGCCTTATTAAGGCATCATTTTTGGACACTTGGTTCCAACAAGCCACTGTTTTTTCCCAAGTGTTTAAACACCATCTGCCCCCAATATGGGACAATTTTTGGAGAGTTTCTAATATGAAAAAGCATAACAAATGTGACGGCACAGTGTGTTTTTAAACAGGCTTTTTGTTAACACTGTCAACCATGCATTTACCCATAGCATATATGTCAGTATCACTCTGACAGTATTTGCTATTGCTGCCATCGGTTTAAGAGCTTAAAAGGGGAGAGGAGGAGCAGAGAAAGAGCAAAAATTTGGAAAACAATAATCTAAAAATATATTTAAAAAAAAATCTGAGTTTTAGAAGACCTCAGAGTGTCATATATCAGTTTTCAAGCCAATCAGAGCTCTTTTGATTTGGGTAGAATGAATTCGGCCATGAATCAAATTTTTTGAAAAATTTGACAAATCAGACAAAATAAATTTCATGAAGTTTGCTCTTCTCTGCTTGGGATTCATTTCTATTTAACCTGCTCTAGTTCACCTGATCACTAGTAACATGTAGAACACTCTTTAGAGTCTATAGGGATTTTTACTGACAGTGTGATTGACAACAGATAATTGCACATACATTGCTCATGTCTGGTTGATGTGCAGTTTATTATTTGTTGCTTTCATCATTCAATCACTGTCCAGATTTTGGGCATTACATATATAAATCAGCTGCTGTGTCAGTATGACCAAGTCATAAATCACAATTTAAATGTTTAAGATGTTTCATAGACAGTGAAATAAAATTATGGCATCTGTTAACATTTCTCCTGACTGGTGTCTTACGCAGTATGGCAATCCCTAACATTAATATGACATCAAGGTAGAGACATGCAATACGTGTCCCCAGTATACATCAGAGGGATCCATTTAACATTAGAATATTGCTAGAAGGTATTTGGGAGTAGTAGAGAGTGTTGAGGGAGACTTATTAAAGGGATCCTGTTGTCTCCTTTATGCTGCCCTCCTTCTGTGCTGCCACTTACTGATGTCAAAGGTCTATTAACATTAGGCAGTCATGAAGAACCTACTTCTGAAGAGTCACATTCTGCCTTGGAAGAGCAAACATACATGAGCTCATGGCCACCTGCTGCTGACAGTCCTAGAGAGATAAATATTGAGAAAGCTGTGAATCAGTGGACGGATAAAGGGGGGAGCTCTTGGATAATTGTAACTCTTCTGAAGCAGCCTGTGACTCTTTTTCATCACGTGTTGCAAAGATTAATCAATAAGTTCTCTAGAACCACATTAAAAGATAAGTAATAGACTGCTGGAATCAAGGAGGGTAGCATTAAGGAGATAACAGTCTCCCATTAAAGGGGTTGTCTCGTGATCAATCTTTATTTTAAGCCTGTGATTTCAGAAAACGAGAGCAAAAGTCCAACCACAATGCAGCTGCAACAAGTAAGGTAATCCTAAAGTGGCCAAGTCAACATATAAAAATTTGCAATACAAAAATGTGTTTATATTGAAGACAATTTAAGACTGAAGCCCTTGGGTCCACCAGATGAAATGATTCTGCGGATCTACCCTCTGTGTATATTGGACCTTTAGGTTCCTGTTTTAATAGGGGTCCATTAGGGTGAGAGCTTGGACCCTGATTGAAGAGACTCACCTTGACCTATTTTACTTCTCTATCCTTACCTGATGTGGCTGCTTTGTCTGTCCTGATGAACGGCAGGCATTCAACCTGTCCCATTTGACAATAGGCTGTGAAGAGCTGTGGCACCACAGGACTCAGGCTGGGTCCAGACTTGCGCGTATTTGATACGCGCGTTCGTGTGATTGACTACTGTGGCGTCAATCATAATACGCGCGACAAAACGCCCTAAAGAAGCTCAAGAACTTTTTTGAGCGTAGGGCGTTTTTCAGCGCGTTCAAACGCGCTGTAAAACGCTCAAGTGAGAACCAGAGCCATAGGGAAGCATTGGTTTTCATGTGTTGAGCGTTTTACAGCGCGTTTAAACGCGCTGTAAAACGCGCAAGTCTAAACCCAGCCTCAATGAAGTGTGGTCTCCTCAAATCTCCCTACATGCCTAGTCTGAGTTCATATCACTGTTTCGTTTTCTGTTCTTCTGATCCAATTCAATTTTAAGCATCCGCTTTGCTAGGTTATGAACATATTGCATTTGTGTTATCCATTTCTGTCTAAGATCCATTATTTTAGATAAAAAAATACTTCATGGAGGACTTTTTTTCTGTCTAAAATAATGGATCTTATATGGAAATAGCTAAAATGGATGCAAAATTTGCATAACTGAGCATAATGGATGCCTGAAATACAGGATCTTTTTTTTCTTCTGTTCTTCTGACAAATCAGAAGAACAGAAAACAAAATGGTAAAGTGAACCTACCCTTAGCCAGAATGCTGCATGCACAACTTTTCATCTTACAATATGATATGCGTGCTTTTTTACTTCAAAATCAGCTCTGCAGATGTACATCTATTTATATCTCAGCTGCATGAACAGTTTTCTAAAGTGCAGGTCATAAGTTATCATTAGGGATGAGCGAAGTTATGAAAAATTCGATTCGCCTGCTTCGCCGAACTTCACAAAAAATTTGATTTGTGACGAATTGCTTAGTCACGAAGTGCATTCCTTTGTATGTAGCAGGGGCATTACAGAAAATGGTCACTGCACCGCTCGGTTATTGGACCACTCAGACGCCGCATTCATCATTGATAGTGGCATCTTGTGCTACAATTGAGGCCTTTCAGGGGTTCATCAGGTTAAAAAAAAACTCAATTTATCAATTTGCTTTCAGAGGCCATGTTGATTGAAGACACTGCGTGAAATCTTGCGCAGTAATGTGATGATGTCATCATGTGATCACCCTGGCTGGGTGCGGTGACATTATCACTGATGACATCACCGCGCCAGGCCAGTGCGCTGGCGTGGTGATGTCACATGTCACCCCAATTGAGATTTTGCACAATATCTTCAATCAAGATGGCCTTTCCGCAAGCAAGTGGATGAGGTGAGTGTGCTATATTTTTGCCGCCATTTCAGGAAAAATTGATTTGTTACCACAAAGTGTGAAGAAATTCGGCTTTGCGAAGTCAATTCGTTTGGCTTTGATTTGCACAACACTAGTTATCATAGCTGCTGCGCCTTCCTAACCTAGGAGTTATCATATAGGATATCATATAATAGAATGCAGTGCATGCTATAATAAAGTATAGGATCGAAAGATATGTCCATGCAGCAGACATAGCATAAATTAGAGATATATAAGAGTGCAGTGGATCTTCTGTTTTGTACCCTGCTATTCCACAGTGTATAAGAAGCAGGAGAAGAGGGGAAGCAGAACACACATAGGGCACTTACCTTACAACTGCACAACCAGCGATGAATGTCACCTAGGAGAACCAACTCAAACAATATGTGCCCCATTGACTTTGTAATGGAATATTACCTGTCACTCATGCACTCAAATAGAACCTGTCACATTATACATGTAGTCCTATCTGTGAGCAGCATGATATTGAGCAGGGCGAGCTGAGCAGATTGATGTATAGTTTTGACGGAAAAGATTCAGTGTAATTTGAATTTCATTCTACTGCACTCCCAAAGATACTACAAAACTATATACAAATCTTCTCAGCTCCTCCTGCTCTATAACAATCTGCAGATCAGACACCATGTTCAGTGCAACAGGTTCCCTTTAAATGCATATATTTAGGATCATTAAAGGTTGCCCAAAATGATAACTTGTCACCTGTCCATGTGATATGTGATTCTTATATTATAGGTATACTCTGCAATCTTTGTCAGTCTCATGAATTTTGATTTGAGCAGCAGGGCGTATCCTTAACCAAAATCTATTCAAACGAGGGACACAGGACTCCCATTCTAATTATCATTGTGGGTTCCCAGGGCCGGACACCCACTGATCAGACAATTGTCACCTATCCGACACAATTATATGGGTATTTTGTATGACATCTGGCTTTATCACTATGTTTTCAATGTAGTTACACCACATAACAGTCCATGTGTCTCTTTTGTATATAAAACGGAAAGAAAGTGTCTGCTCTAAAACATTAAGGGGACATTTATGAAAGAAGTGCTGTAAAGTAGAATTAGCTTAGTTTTCCATAGCAACCAATCAGACTCCACCTCTCATTTTTCTGAGCTCTTTTAGGAAAGTAAAAATGGAATCTGATTGGTTGCTACAGGCAACTTGGCCAGTTTTCCTTTACACCAGTTTTGATAAATCTCCCCGAAGAATTTTTAATTAAGGCAAATATCCAAATATCAAATGTGATATGCAAAATGGTCTGGTACACAAATATTTTTTTCCTTAAGCACAATGAGAGCAATAGTAAATAATACTGACATATGACATCCAATGGCAGAGAAGGCAAGCCCGATGCCTTCCATAGGCATCAGGGCTTGCCTTCTACGGAAGCCTGTGAGATCCAGCCCTTAGGCCTCTTGCACATGACCGTTTGGCTTTTTCAGTGTTTTGCGGTCCGTTTTTATCTGATCCGTTTTTTGTTTTTGCTTCCGTTGTGTTTCAGTTTTGGTTCCGTTGTTCCATTCCGTTTTTCTGCATGGCATATACAGTATACAGTAACTCCATAAAAAAAATTGGGCTGGTCTTAAAATTTTCAATAGATTGTTCAGCAAAAACGGAACGGATACGGAAGTCATACGGATGCGAACTGGTCGAACCGGGCGAACCGCCATAGATTACAGTAGGCAGGCGAATTCTAAAACCCACAGGGACTCTTTCTGGTCACAATAGTGATGGAAAAGTTGTTTCAAGGGGACTACCACCTGGACTGTGGCATGCCGGAGGGGGATCCATGGCAAAATTCCCATGGAAAATGACGTAATTGACGCAGAGTCGGGTTTTAATCCATAAAGGGCATAAATCACCTAACATTCCTAAATTGTTTTGAATAACGTGCTTTAAAACATCCAGTGTGTGTATACGATCAGGTATGATGTTGTATCGATCAGGTAGTGTAAGGGTTACGCCCGCTTCACAGTGACAGACCAAGCTCCCCGTTTAATGCACCGCAAACAACCGCAAACAGTTCATTTGCACAACCGCAAACTCCCCATTTGCACAAGGTTGGATACCAAGCTAGCCATGTCCCGTTCCTTGTCCTCACTGATGTCATTGAAGGTCTCTTCCTCCACCCAGCCACGTACAACACCAAGGGTCCCCGAAAGGTGACAACAAGCCCCCTGGGACGCCTGCTGTGGTTGGTCTTCCACCTCCTCAAAGCCACCTTCCTCCTCTGACTCCTCTTCTTTAGACTCCTCTCTCTGCGTTGCCGCAGGTCCAGCAATCAACGATGACAAGGCTGCTTCTGGTGGTGATGGTGACCACAACTCTTCCTCTTCATGCTCATCTACGGCCTGATCCAGCACTCTTCGCAGGGCACGCTCCAGAAAAAACGCATATTGGATGAGGTCGATGATGTTGCCATGGGTTTGACTGACCAGGCTTGTCACCTCCGCAAAAGGACGCATGAGCCTACAGCCATTATGCATGAGTGTTCGGTAACGCGGCCAGAAAATACCCAGCTCCGCAGAGGCTGTTCTCTTTTTTTTTAATTAAAAAATCTGTTTAATCTCTGTTTTGTCCCCAATGTACTGTGCTACCCTATATGAGTGGTGTGTTAAGTAGTACTATTCCTATCAGTTTAATCCCTGTTACGTCCCCTATCAGGGGGACGTGTATCGAATAGATTTTAGGAACCGGGAGATGGAAAAAGATGATTGGTCGGTCCTCTTACTTCCAACTTGGGGCACTGCGCGTGCAATGTACTGTGCCACCAATACAAATAGTGCAAACTACTATTCTTACCATTTTAATCTTTGTTAAGTTCCCTATCAGGGGACATGTATGGAATTGAATCCTTGCATGGGGAGATAGAGAAATAAGCTTGCTCTGTCCCCTTCCTTCTAATTTTGGGCACTTGCAATGGAATTTGCCACCAATGCAACTAGTGTTAACGAAGTACTATTCCTATCAGTTTAATCTCTGTTTTGACCCTTATCAGGGCCAGGGTCGGTGTAGTAAATAGATTTTTGGAGCCGGGAGATTGAAAAAGACCCATGCTCTGCTTCGTTTGAATTTTAGGTCACTGCGTGTGCGCCGTGCAATGTACTGTACCACCCTATATGAGTGGTGGGCAGTGGGCACAGTACCGTCTGTGGGCCTGACACACACTGGCAGGCGACTGATGTACCAGCCCTAAAAAGGGATTTTTGGGGTGCTGTAAGGACGCTTTCCTTACAGCAGATGGGTCTTTGAGGACTGGAGTGGACACAGAACACTAGCAGCTAACGCTTTCCCTAGAATCCCTATATTAATTCAGAAGCAGCAGCACTCTCCATGCTCTAACTAACACTGCAGTTTCAGAATGATGTCCTTGCTTTTTGATAGGAGGTGGGAGGATCTGGGAGGGAGGGTATGCTTATTGGCTGGAATGTGTCTGCTGACTGTGAGGTACAGGGTCAAAGTTTGCTTAATGATGATGTATAGGGGGCGGGTGAACATCGTATATGTTCACCCGCAGCGGCAAACGCGAACAAGCGATGTTTGCCGGGAACTGTTCGCTGGCGAATAGTTCGGGACATCTCTAATTGAGATGACACTGGAGGTTGAACAAGACAGTCTAGCCATAGCACTGTGGGCAAATGAGCAGGGTATGTGCTCAAGAAAGGCGACGGTCATTTCTAAAATTTGACAATTTTAAACTATAAAAAAAAAGAAAGCTTGCTAGAAATAGTAATGCTATAGAGAAGAATCAAATTTGGCCAAAGGCACGGAACTGCAGGACATTTGGAAAACGAGACTATTTTTATGGACAGGTGGCCAGAAGTAGTAATACTATAGAACAGAATCAAATTTGGGTGAAGTCACGGGTCTGCCCAACAATTATCACACATCGTACAGCGGTAACTACACCGCCATTAACTTGGCAGGTGGGAGTTCAGCCTGCACACAAGCTAATTGCTGATTGCGAATAGTTTTCTTATAGCCAAACAATCCGTTATGGAAGTCTCATGATGGAGACAAGGACAAAGAGGAGGATACAGTATGTCAAAGCAGAACAAGAGGTATTTGATAAAGAGGAGATTGACAAGGACACTGTACTTCTTGGAGATGCAGCCTGGCTACCACAGAGAAGACGGGGAGAAAGAGGACAGTCTAGTTCTGAATAGCTAGTTCTAATATCTCACTGAAAATGCAGATCTTGTGCATGGTACTGGTTTTGCTTGCTGTCCTTGTGAAGAAATACTGATATATGGGCGATACTCACACAGAGCAACCAGCAGCCAAGTTTGGCTTAGGTTTGGCACGTTTTGAGCCTGCCAATATACTATCAACGGCATTACCATTTATCAAGCTGACCACATTGGAAGCAAATCTGGCCCTGTCAGTTTTCTTGGAGGTTTGGGCCATATGTTGCCTCTGCTATTTATTACCACCACAGCCACCACCTTCCTTCTCTGATGTCACCTTCTCTTTAACACCCCAATCCGGCTCCTAGGTCCTATCGAACATGCTATTATTGTCACAGTCCTCACCTTCCCTGCCACTTTTATCAGATTGTCATATGTTATTGTGGCCTCATTGGCCATTCTCACAATTCTTTCCTCTGTATTTGTCCTGAGTGGCACTGTTGACACAACTACTACTGGTACTGTTGACATGACTACTACTGCCCCTACTGGCACCACCATGGCTACAAGTGCCACTATGACTACCACCACCAGTCTTGCACCCCTAACTAGCCTGTCTGCCCTATATGCTGATTTTAATTAGAGTAAGTATAAAGGTGTAGCCTGCTCTCATTTGTATCTATTAGTTGCCATTTTGGCACCAGGAAGAGCATTGAGTGGGCTCAACATGTATGCTGGTACCTGCATCCCTGGATTCAATGGAGGCTGTTATGGCACCAAAAATGGTAAAAAGCACAGTGGACCCAGCATGCATGTGGAACCTGCACTACCTGGATTTTATGTGGCCGCTATGTCACATAGCAGGTAGGATTTAGTGTTAGGAACCCGTCTAATCGAGATTGTCGTGATGTTTGGCAGACGGGCTCTAATAATTTTGTACTAAATAATTTGCCAAGCATCTCATTTGCAAAACTAAGGTAGCATTAGCACCAGAATGTTTTCTAAGGCATTGTTGTACATTATTTGTATTTGCAGAGTGCTGCTGCATAACCCCCTTTTTTTCTTTTATGTTTAAAGCCATGACAGCTCACACCTGTATATAGGGATGTGCTGACTAACCCCTTTTTTCTTTGTGGTGTTTATACCTGATGCACACTGCTGGGTTCTGGCTCCACTGGTGGCTCTGCAGGTCCCAGGTCTCCCCGCATAAACATCCATTTTTATGTCTGGGATGTGACAGATGCAGCCAATGAGCGTGATGGGTCACATGCCAAATGGGTGACTTCCAGCATTTCTAGGGTGTTATTATAGGGTACTAGTGGGCATTATAGGAAGAGGGATATGGGCATTATAGGAAGAGGGATATGAGGAGAGAGCTACACCTCCCAGCATGTCCAGACTTATTATAGGCTATCAGAGGACATTATAGGGAGTGGGTATAAGGAAAGGACAACTTATAGGGGAAGAGAAATCACTAACCACTCTACCCCACTCAACACAGCAGCTCCGCCCCTCCTGTGACTTCACAAAGGTTCTTCACCACTTCTCTGCACTGCTGACCTTTATCTCTTCCTGAACTGATCAGATAATGATGGCATCACTCAGGTTCTTCACCACCACTTATTTTGCCAATAAAATTGCCCACCATGAATCTGTCTACTGTGCCAGTGTCATTGTAGGGTATACATGCTGTGGTCCGCAGGCCCTGAAAGTAAATCATTTGTCCTCCTCTTGTTGCTGTCAGCCAGGGAGTAGTGGCCTGTGCTGCCTGATAGTGTGAGCCTTATAGCAGGCTCTACGGTTGCTACAGCAGTAGATACACCCCTGGCTCACACTAAGTTTTGTTATGGGGCCAATGAGATCTATGTATGCCCCTAAATGTATGTAGTCATTCTGATATTTCACCAGAGACTGGTTTAACCATTTGTGATAAAAACATGGACAAAAATGCACCAAAAATGCAGATAAATGTGTATGAAACTGACCTTATGCAAATCCAGGAGGGTTTAAATAACTTGGGCTCTAGACTTAAATATTACACAAAGGAACATCCCATTTTTATTTTTCTAGTCCTAGAAATAAAAAGTAAACCATAATAAGGTTTCTGTATAGACTGTTGATTTTATTTGCTTTCTATAATAGAATTATCTTAGGCTCAAAGATGTGATAGTCATGCAATAGTCCCTGAACTGCAATAAAAGATTTATTATCCTATTAAATGATGATTTGTAGTTATTCTGTACGTAACAATAAAATAGTGAATAAAACTTTGCTGAAAAAGTAGCCATTTAAATGTAATTTTTAAGTTAGTTTTTTCTTTAATATGTTAAAAACACATTTATGCTATTTTGTACTTTGTTTTGGAAAAATCTAAGCGCCAATTATGTAGATAAATATGAAATATGTACATTGAAGCTATTGTCAGCATTTCCTCTAGCTAAGATTTCATTGATTATTTAACCTGGCTATTTACAGGGGAAAAATTGAACATAAAATAATGCATCCAATTTCGATACGGCAGGTTAGTGCCGTTTTTCATTTAAACACTGATTTGCAACAACGGTATTCAACGTGACCGTTAGATTACCCATTTCTATTCACACAGAATTCATAAATATATTTATGTAATGGCATAAAATAAGACCTGGGCAAATTGCTGGAGCTATAATGTAATTCAGGTCAGTATTGTGTCTTCCCTGGCTATTTACAGGTACAAGCGGTATTGCCATATTCCATAATGAAATTCTTGTTCTGTGAACGGGTCTAAGGCTACAGATTTGTTACAATGCTATTTTATTAAAAAGATAATATAATATAGGATTCAGGTAACTAAGAAATGCGGGCAACAGGATGCCACGCAATCAGGTTTATACTGGTGCATCAGAGTCTTAAAGGGGTTTTCCGGGATTATAATTTTCCTAAGGATAGGACATCAATTTCTGATTGATGGAGGTCTGACTCCCAGGACTCACACCAATCAGCTGTTTTACAAAGGCCGTGGCTTCTCTAGTGAGCACTGTGGCCTATTCCTAGACCTGCGATGTCAAAGTCCCATGGCTTAGGTGCAGGTCAGTCCCATTCAATTGAATGTGCCTGAGCTGCATTTCCAAACACAACAACTATAAATGGAGTGTCCTGAGTGAATGTGTATCCCAAAGTTTAAACCTGTTAGCCCATCCTCCAGTGTGCATCAAGTATGTCTCTGAGATCAGTTAGGAATGTGTTCTTATCATCACAATGGAGGATGGTTACTATCTCTAATCGACATCATTACATGCAAAACTTGCAAATAGAGATGAGCGAATTTCTTGAAAATTCGATTTGGCTAATTCGGCAAATTTCACAAAAAAATACTTCGCCACTAAGCTTATTTTTTTGTAAGTGGAGGGTGCAATGACAGGGAGCTGCGATAGCACCGCCCCCGTCATTGTACCCCTCAGATGCCGCGTTCATACATGCTGGTGTGATGATGTAATCTCGCGCCACACGGGATTTTGGCTGAGATCTTAAAGCAAGATGGAGGCTGGCACAAATGGAGGTGGTAAGTTTGAATTTCAGGATTAATCGACTTGCTGACACGAAGCACGAGGAAATTCGGCTTCTAGGCGAATCGAATAATTCCTGAAATTTGGATCGAATTCCACTTCGTGGGATTCAATTCGCTCATCTCTACTTGTAAACTATTACACAGAATATTAAACAGAATTAAAGGGGACAGAACCAATCAGTACTTAAAAACACCCTTACAATACACATAGAAATTGGATAAAATGGGTGAGGAGGAGAGCAACTTTTTTAATTACAATTTTTTTAATTAAAATTTATTCTGCTTAATATAAAATCAAAAAAATTTTTTGCAGAAATCTGGGGCATTGCACTTTGTTTTGCCTAGGAGTGATTGTCACACACATGCTGGGAAACTGGGTGATAAGTTTTTCTATAGGGCCCTTTGTGATCTGAGTATGTCCCTGGTTAAAGTGTTCTTTAAAATGTCAGGACAGTGCCTGCAAGAAGAAATCTAAGTGATATATTCATTGTATATTCATTATACTTTATTAACCCAAGCTAAGTGCATCATGGCTCTAGGGCTTGGTAAGGGGCCCATGACCTTTTTTTCTCAAGGGACAACTCTGTTAGCCACTGCCTTGGGTTCCAAAACTTTAATGTACTCTCCTTTGCCTGTTCTGGGCAGTTGATGACACCATTCATGCTTTCAATGAGTTGATATCTTAAATAACAAGTCATGCGTTTAATGAAATCCTATCACTGTTATATAGAAGTTGGATATAACCCCAATTCAGTCCCGATGCATACAGATTGGCTCTCAGAGATCTCAATAGGCAGCCAAGAACGGTGCTCTGTACTAAAGGGACAGAACAATAGTCCAACTCCAAATCATTTGTGCTGTAAATTTTAATGTTTTTCCTAAAGCAACAATAAATGTAGATACATGAAGCTTTGATATGCACATTTGGGAAGAGTAACTTTTCCCTCACCTTAGAGTAGGTTTATGTCTCCGATAAAAGTTCTCAAGATAGAAGTGCATGCGCGGGCTGTACGAGCGTGGTCCCGGCAACTTTAGCTAATGTCAGTTATGCAGCAGAGGGGCGGGGTTAGGGCAGGGAAGGCAGACCTGGAGTCAAGGAGGCGCTGCCCCCTTGACTTCTATCTTGACTTCTGCAAGGATTTTAAAAGGCGATTTTTAGATGATTTTAAATACAGGAAAAGCGCAGGAAACACTGTTGGAAACGTCTTGTGGGGCACTATCAGGTACTGTTCATGGTTTATGAAGTCAATTCCAGGTGACAGGTTCACTTTCAGACGAAAGCCTGCATTTAGGCTCCAATTTATTCTATTGGAGCTAATAGTGATGCGTGATGGTGTCCAGCTATGCTGGATACAGTAACTCCAGTAGGCTGCTCCTCTGCTGCACAGAGGGTGTCACTGCACAGTCTCGACCGATCCAATCAGTGCAGAGAGAATAATAGAGGAATGGCACAACATAGAGTCATAAGAATAGATGATCCATAATAGTTATTACATGGGGAATGCAAGTAGTTAATAAAGCAGACATGTCAGGAGAGGTGACAGGTCCTCTTTAAAGGTTTTAACTAGAGATGAGTGAATAAGTGAAAAGTTCAATTCGGCTGATTCACTGAATTTTACTAAAAAAAAAGCTCCACGACGAATTACTTCGTCACGCAGCGCATTTTTTTGTAAGTAGCGGGTGCAATGACAGGGAGCTGCTATAGCACTGTCTCCATCATTGTACCCCTCAGATGCCGCTTTCATGCATGATCACGGCTACTGAGTGTAAAAACTGTGTAAGATTAACAATATATATTTTTTATTAAACTCACCTCCTCCATTTGCTCGCGACGGGCCAGCCGCCACCATCTTGCTTAAAGATCTTGAGAAAATTGTTGCGCGGTGCGAGATTATGCCATCGCCCCGGAAGAGATTTCTGCTGAGATCTTTAATCAAGATGAAGGCTGGCGGCCCGTCACGAGCAAATGGAGGAGGTAAGTTTGAAATGTTTTGTTTTTTACACTGATTCACGTTAAATCGATTCGCTGACACGAAGCACGAGGAAATTCGGCTTTGAGGCGAATCTAATTTATCCTGACATTCGGATCGAATTCCACTTCGTGGGATTCAATTAGCTCAGCTCTAGTTTTAACTATACTATACTGAGTACTTATGAAGACACATAGCTATTTGGAGACGGTGGCAATATTATTCTACAATATAGGACCATCGTAATGCAATATATAGAACATTACTTAACAGTTCGAAGGAATATTATACAAATTCCCTGTGGTCCCCGTGAATTAATGTTGGATATATATATATTTTTGCCTTATGCCCAAGGAGAAATGGAAAGTCATTTATAGAATTAGTCTAGAATTTATTTGATTATATTTAGATTAGAACATGTGAAATCACCAGAAGCCAAACGTTTTCTATAAATGTAATCTGTAAAGTGTCAGCGTGCACTGCTTCCGCCGAGACTCGTTGATGTTTATCCTAATGCTCTTTCTGATTAGACAAATGTATAATGACACATTAGCGCGGTAGAATTATCATGGCAGTGTTATTTCATGACACAAATTTGTTTGAATGAATTGCATTAACTTTTTTCTGTCTCTTTGTTGTTCTAATCAGAAGCTATTGAAGCAGTAGACAGTGGCACTTGAAAGTTTCTAAACCGTTCAGAATTTTCTATATTTCTGCATAAAATTGACCTAAAACTCAGAATCAGATTTTCAACACAAGTCCTAAAAAAAGATAAAGAAAACCAAATCAAACAAATGAGTCAAAAATATTAAACTAGGTTTTTTTTTTATTGAGGAAATTGATGGAATATCACATAGAAAAATATGTGAACCTTTTCTTTCAGTGCCTGTTGTGGCCTCCTTGTGCAGCAATAACTGCAACTAATCGTTTCCTTTAATTAGTGATTAGTCCTGCACATGGCTTTGGAGGACTTCAAGCCCAATCCTCTGTATAAAAAGCTTCAGCTGCTCACTTCAGGTCCTTCCACAGCAATTCTTTTGGTTTAAGGTCAGGACTTTGATTTTGGCATTCCAAAATGTTAACCTTATTTTTCTTTTACCGTTCTTTGGTAGTATGACTTGTGTGCTTAGGGTGGTTTTCTTGCTGCATGACCCACATTCTTTTGGATTTCACTCATGAACAGATGTCATGTCATTTTAACAATGGAATATGCTGGAGTCATTCAGAATTCATTGTCCCCTTAATCATTGCAAGCGGTTCTGGCCTAGATGCTGCAAAACAGGCCCATACCATGATACCACCACCACCATGTTTCGCAGATAGGATGAGGTTTTTATGCTGGAATGCAGTGTTTTCCTTTCTCTAAACATAACAATTCTAATTTAAACCAAAAGTTCTAGTTTGTTGTCATCGGTCCACAAAACATTATTCCAATAGTCTACTGGCTTGTCCAGGTGATCATTAGCAAACTGCACATGGGCAGAATTTTTTTTTTGGGAGCAGGGCTTTCTCCTTGCGAACCTGCCATGCATACTGTTGTTTTTCAGTTTCCTCCTGAAGGTGGACTCATGAACCTCAACATTAGCTAATGTGAGAAGGGCATGTAGTTGCTTAGAGGTTACCTTGGGTTCCTTTGTGACCTCATAGACTATTACATGCCTTGACCTGATCTTTGCAGGTTGACCATTTACATAATTAGTGATGAGCGAAGTTATCAAAACTTTTGATTTAGCTGCTTTGCAGAATTTGACAAAGAAATTTGCTTTGTGAAGAATTATTTAATCACGAAGCACATTTCTTTGTGATGAGCAGGCGCAATGACAGGGAACGGCGATAGCCTCGTCCAAACCAGATGCCACGTTCATCGCTGATCGCGGCATCTCAGATGAACATTGTGGGCTTTCAGGGGTTGCTAAGCTCAGACAAAGACATTGCAGCCTTCTCATTGGCCCCACAAGCAGGGAGGGTACTGATGAAAAAAAAATTAGAATATTCAAAATTACGAATATATAGCATTATATTCTAAATATTCGCGAATTCTCGAACTGCCAATATTCGCGATAAATATTCGCGATTCGAATATTCGTGCCCAACACTACTAATAAAGATCCCTCTCATAAATGCTTTAAAAGCATCCCAGACATAATAAGATTTTGTTGAATCATAATTCATATCCCAAAAAGAATCTCACTTTCTATCCGATTATGATTATCAATTATTAATAGCCAATGAGGATTCAATCTAAATGGAGGTTTTACTCTAAAATCATTACTGACCATACATAGCTCTATTAAAAAAGGAACATGATCTGAATTGGATCTGGCCTCATATTTCATCCGTTTAATACAATTCAGATAACCTTTGTTTATCAGGGCCAGATCAATTCTAGACATCGAGCTTCCCGACTTACTAACACAGCAATAAGCTCTTTTTCCTTTGAATAGGTATTCCCAGACATCCACAAGGCCCACCTCCTGGCAAAACCGAGCCAATGGGGACCCCTGGGCCGGGCAGTAACTATTCCCTCCTATAGAAATCCTGTCAACCTCTGGATTCATCACACAGTTGAAATCCCCATTGACTATAGCCGAACAATCAGGCCACTGATCCACAAAGGCCATCAAGCAATTCAATACTTGCATCGAGAAGGGAGGGGGATATAAATAAAAGCCAAAATACATAACTTCACATCAAGCCTACCATGAAGAAAAACATATCATCTCCCCTGCTTATCAATAGAAGATGCCAAGCATAAAAAATGTATCTGTTTATGAATTAATACTGTAACTCCTCTAGAGTGGCTAGTATACGTGAAGTGATAAACCTGTGTAGCCCACCTCCCCCCAAGTCGGGGGATCATGTCCTGAGTAAAATGGGTTTCTACCAGGCTAACAATAGCGGGTAAATGTCTCCGTATCAAATCCAAAATTGCCTGCCTTTTTATCGTCTCACCAAGGCCCCGAACATTCCAAGTAAGTATTCTTATAATCATTAATTAACCCTAAAGTGCCTGAGTGCTAAATTCTTCAAGCTTCACTCTGCTCCCCACTTCCAAAGATGACGCATCGCAACCCACCCTGCCCACTGATCCCACCCCCCCTCACCATCCCCCCACCCACACGTCCCATATCCCCCATGAACCATAACTAAAGGTAACAGGCCTCTTTACTACGACCATCCCTCCCCCACTCCCCCATCCGGACCTCAGCCAAGAAAAAACAAAAACAAGAACTAAGATATCAGACTTTTAAACGTTATTCCTATCTAACCAATCAGTGGCCGTCTCTGGAGTATCAAAAAAAAGTACCGTTCCGTTGAACACAATCATTAACTAGCTGGATACAGAAAAGAATATTTGATGTCCTTGCCCTGAAGGCGTTTAACATCTAAAAAAAATACGCCTCCTATCTTGGACTTCTTTTGAAAAATTGGGAAAAAAAGAGAGTTTACACCCATTATAAATAATCGGAGTTAAGTCCTGAGCTCGCCTCAGGATCATATCTCTATCACAGGCGGCTAGCATCTTAATTATTACGGTCCTTGGCTGCTTCCCCGGAATCGATTTACCACCAGGGATCCGATGGGCCCTTTCGATTAGAAACAATGATGAAAAATGTTCCTTCCAAAAGTTATCAAAAATTACAGATTGTATCGTTCCTGCTAGATTTTTTTCATCAGAAGCCACTATTAGACCTAGGATTCGTAGATTAGATCTTCTTGACCTATCTTCCAAGTCCACTGTTTTTTTTTTAGATAATTATAATCAGTTTTCACTGTCGTGTTTTCAACCTTTAGTATTTTTACTTCTTGCTCCAAATTGCTCACTGTGTTTCTAATTCCTTAACTCTGTCATGAATCCTTATCAGATCGTCTTTTATAATAAGCACATCTGACTGTACTGACCCCACTGAACAGCAATATCTTGTATCACTTTTCCATTATTTTTAACAATCGATAGGATCTCCTCTACTGGGGAGGAATTTCCCACAGACATCTCCCCATCTCCAATATGAGGGTCTCCCTCAGGTTACTCCTCCAGTCTGGGTTCAGGAGTGTTTTTTATTATGTTTATAGCCTGCCTCCCTTTTTGTCCTGCCCTGGTGCTTAGATTTGATGATCTCAAAAATGTATCAATTTTAGGAGACTCTAACGGTTTCTGTCCTGACTTAAGCGAGGTCAAGGCCGTTGATCGCCTGTTCTGTTTGGGGACCATTTTCTTGCTTATTTTCTCTTCTTCCCCTTCCCTCACGTCCCCCTTTTCCCCTTTTTTTTCTCTTTTTTTTTCACCTTTTTCTTCATTTCCCTTTCTTCTTCCCCTTTTTTCCCTTTCTTCTTCCCCTTTTTTCCCTTTCTTTTTCCTTTCTCCTTGACTTAGACTCTTCTTTTTAGTCTCTTCGCTCTCTCTCCTAACCCACCCTTTTTTTCCCATCCTTCCTTTTCTTTCTTTTTATATGTGTTATATAAATCTTTTTTTTTCTCTTGACTCATGGATAGCACTCTTCCCCCCCCCCCCCTCCTCAGATCACGGTTTGATTTTAATTATCTTTTCCCAGATCTGGTAGGAAACAGTAAGGGGTTATTAACAAGTTGACAAAACTAGAGGATAAGGATTAGGATTAGGGTTAGGTCTTCACGCTCTAATTAAGCTCTAATTCAGCTCCAATTCAGCTCACCCCACAGGTCACCAGTCCCGGGCAACCACAAAAGGAGGATGTTGACCTGGGAAGGACATTCCACACAACACGCCTCCCAGGAGCCGGAGAACACCATTACTAGCAGCACCAATCCCAGCAGCACCAGCAGCTCAATCCCACCACCGGAAAACTGCCAGGCAGCAGAACACACCACCCGAGGAAGAGGCAGAGAGCACAGGGAGAACACGCCACAGCACATGGAGCGGAGGGGCAGCGTCACACTTCAAACGCTTCAAACACCCCCGATGCAAATTTCGGCATTCAGGGACCAGCAGGAGGGATCAGAGAGGTCAGAATACTTCAGAGGCCGCGATCTGACCAGGCATTCACTTCATACAGCCGGCTTGAGAAAGACTGCAACAAGCAGTCGAAACGTTGCTCATGACACTGGGCTGAATAAACCACAGTTTTTTCCATCACGAATATTGGAGTGCTGCCGTGCTTTTCTCTACATGTCGATAGATAGATAGATAGATAGATATACCTATACCTATATGAAGCCTATATCTATATACAGTCTACACCTATGTACTGCATCCCCCCCCCCCCATTTTTACAAAGATGCGGCAGATTTTCTTACTAAGGGCTCTTTCCATGTTGCTAATCCGCTGCGTGAATGAGTGCCAAGCCAGGACAGCAGAGACACGGAGCAGTAACATGAGTGACTGTGATCTTTTTACTACAAAACCACGGTGACAACGTTATCTCACTGTCATTTTGTAGTAAAAAGGTCACAGAGAGGCACGGAGCATTATCAATCATGTTAATACTCCGTGTCTCTGCTGTCCAGAACGGGGCTTGGCACTCTTTCACGCAGCGGATTAGCCACACGGGATCCGCTTGTGTTAAAGAGCCATAAGCCCAATGCATGGATACACTCACCCAGTCCTAATAAAATCTGGTCCTACCACATCCAGGGTGTCACTGACGTCGGCGTGATATCCACTGGATCCAGAACAAGGTCCCTCTGATGAGAAAAAAAGAATAATCACATAAGAAAGGGATGGTGACTGCCCTTGTGAAATCACCAGCAGGGAGCGCTGTGCTGGCCTGTAAAACTGAGCCATGCCAATGTATAGCAGGGTAATCTAGTGCTACCACACAGTACTAGTGCCCACCTTGTGGCCCCTCACAGTACTAATGCCAACTTTTGTTCCTGCCACAGTAGTTATGCCCAGATATGTGCCCCCTTACAGTAGTTATGCCAAATATGTGCCCCCTCACAGTAGTTATGCCAAATATGTGTCCCCTTACAGCAGTTATGCCCAGATATGTGCCCCTCACAGTAGTAATGCCAGATTATGTGTCCCCTCACAGTAGTAATGACCAGAATATGTGCCACTAACAGTAGTAATGCCAGATTATGTGTCCCCTCACAGTAGTAATGCCAGATTATGTGTCCCCTCAAAGTAGTAATGCCAGATTATGTGTCCCCTCAAAGTAGTAATGCCAGATTATGTGTTCCCTCACAGTAATGTGCCCAGATATGTGCCCCCTCATAGTAGTTATGCAAGATTTTGTGTCCCCTCACAGTAGGTATGGCAGATTATGTGCTCCTCACATTAGTAATGTCAGATTATGTGCCCCTCACAGTAGTAATGCCAGATTATGTGCCCCTCACAGTAGTTATGCCAGATTATGTGCCCCTTCACAGTATTCATGCCCAGTTATGTGCCCCCTCAGAGTGGTCATGCCAGATTATGTGCCCCTCACAGTAGTTATGTGTCAAGGATGGAGGACAGTTGGCAGAAACTGATAAATAACGACAGACTGGCTTGATCCCAAACTAAGGAAAACATAGGAGGGCCCTATAAATCCCTAAGACATCTCCCAAACTACTGTGCACATGTACAAGTCCGGGTGGTAGACAGATACATGCCCTTGTACCTATAACTGGGTGACACCTGAATTCCCTATAGTAGTGAGGGGAACGGCCACCGGCTCCCTGCACTGAATACGGAGGGAGTCAGGGTCACCTAGAATCAAGCCAGCAAATAAAACACAAAGTGAACGGAAAGCACTTATCTTAGAGCAAAACAACTGCAACCTCCAGCAGCACACACTTCATCCATGAAGTAATATAAACCGCACAGAGAAGCAGTAAGGGAGGGAATACAAAGCAAGCCAATTAATCAAAGATAAGAGGCAGCTGAGGGAGAGAAAGGAACTGAGCAAAGTGAAACCAAAACAAAAAACGTCATACACAAGACAGGGAGGAACCTCTGACCGACCGTCTCCCAGAACCGGCGGTGACATTATATGCCTTCATATGTGCCCCCTCATAGTTATGGCTTCATATGTGCTTCCTTCACAGTCCTAATAAAATCTGGTCCTACCTCATCCAGGGAATCACTGACGTCGGTGTGATATCCACTGGATCCAGAACAAGGTCCCTGTGATGAGAAAAAAAGAATAATCACGTAAGAAAGGGATGGTGACTGCCCTTGTGAAATCACCAGCAGGGAGCGCTGTGCTGGCCTGTAAGACTGAGCCATGCCAATGTATAGCAGGGTAATCTAGTGCTACCACACAGTACTAGTGCCCACCTTGTGGCCCCTGACAGTACTAATGCCGACTTTTGTTCCTGCCACAGTAGTTATGCCCAGATATGTGCCCCCTCACAGTAGTTATGCCAAATATGTGTCCCCTCACAGTAGTTATGCCAAATATGTGTCCCCTTACAGCAGTTATGCCCAGATATGTGCCCCTCACAGTAGTAATGCCAGATTATATGTCCCCTCACAGTAGTAATGACCAGAATATGTGACCCATTACAGTAGTAATGCCGGATTATGTGCCCCCTCACAGTAGTAATGCCATATTATGTGTCCCCTCAAAGTAGTAATGCCAGATTATGTGTCCCCTCAAAGTAGTAATGCCAGATTATGTGTTCTCTCACAGTAATGTGCCCAGATATGTGCCCCCTCATAGTAGTTATGCCAGATTATGTGTCCCCTCACAGTAGTTATGGCAGATTATGTGCTCCTCACAGTAGTAATGTCAGATTGTGTCCCCTCACAGTAGTAATGCCATATTATGTACCCCTTCACAGTATTTATGCCCAGTTATGTGCCCCCTCAAAGTAGATATGCCCAGATATGTGCCCCCTTCAGAGTGGTTATGCCAGATTATGTGCCCCTCACAGTAGTAATGCGAGATTATGTGTCCCCTCAAAGTAGTAATGCCAGATTATGTGTCCCCTCAAAGTAGTAATGCCAGATTATGTATTTCCTCACAGTAATGTGCCCAGATATGTGCCCCCTCACAGTAGTTATAACAGATTATGTGTCCCCTCACAGTAGTTATGGCAGATTATGTGCTCCTCACAGTAGTAATGTCAGATTGTGTCCCCTCACAGTAGTAATGCCAGATTATGTGCCCCTCACAGTAGTAATGTCAGATTATGTGCCCCTCACAGTAGTTATGCCAGATTATGCACCCCTTCACAGTATTTATGCCCAGTTATGTGCCCCCTCAAAGTAGATATGCCCAGATATGTGCCCCCTCAGAGTGGTTATGCCAGATTATGTGCCCCTCACAGTAGTAATGCCATATTATGTGTCCCCTCAAAGTAGTAATGCCAGATTATGTGTCCCCTCAAAGTAGTAATGCCAGATTATGTGCCCCTCATCACAGTAGTAATGCCAGATTATGTGCCCCTCACAGTAGTTATGCCAGATTATGCGCTCCTTCACAGTATTTATGCCCAGTTATGTGCCCCCTCAAAGTAGATATGCCCAGATATGTGCCCCCTCAGAGTGGTTATGCCAGATTATGTGCCCCTCATAGTAGTTATGCCTTCATATGTGCCCCCTCTTAGTTATGCCTTCATATGTGCCCCCCTCACAGTAGTAATGCCAGATTATGTGCCCCTCACAGTAGTTATGCCAGATTATGTGCCCCTTCACAGTATTTATGCCCAGTTATGTGCCCCCTCAAAGTAGATATGCCCAGGTATGTGCCCCTCAGAGTGTTTATGCCAGATTAGGTGCCCCCTAAAATTAGCTATGGCAGATTAGGTGCCCCTCAGTAGAGATGTCCACTTTT
The DNA here is from genome assembly GCA_033119425.1 of Bufotes viridis. Taxonomy (NCBI): domain Eukaryota; kingdom Metazoa; phylum Chordata; class Amphibia; order Anura; family Bufonidae; genus Bufotes; species Bufotes viridis. The sequence goes on along the minus strand of CM065591.1, from coordinate 61,425,256 downwards.
GTGCCCCTTCACTCTAGTTGTGCCCATAACACACCACCCCCACTTGCCCCCAGTTTGCAGCTTTAGAAAAAAAAAAAACATACTTACCTTTATCTCCGACAGGCTCACACACTCTCATCTCGCTGCAGGCTGTGCTGAAAGCAGATTTTCCCGGGCCTTTAGATCTCCTCCCGCAGCCAGCAATGCGATGTGGGGCCAGCAGGGGGAGCTCATGAGCTCTGAAGATCAGTGAAACAGGGAGCAGAGAGGTTTCCCTGCTTCACTATGGAAACGAACTGCCGGTCGGCCAGGTGTGTATGAGTGCGCGTGCCCCCCCTCTGCCCCCCATATTATAGATGTAATGCAGCACTCTGATGGGGCCTGAAATTGCCACTGTACTTCATGCCGGGCCCCATCAGAGTGCTCCATTACATGTGAGTACAGCGGGGCCCCTACCAGCGGCCGTTTTTAACATGCTTTAGGGTGGCCTGCCGGCCCAGTCACAACTACGTCGCCTGCGACCCCTGTATATACACCACTGCCGGTATACATGTCTATTCTGCACAAGGTACGGACAAGTCCTGAAGGATCCATGCCTGGTTCATTTTAATGAACGTGATCTTGTCCACATTGGCTGTGGACCGCCGGCTGCGCTTGTTGTCTGTGATAACGCCCCCTGCATTGCTAAACACATGTTCAGACAATACACCGGCTGCAAGGCAGGCCAGCACCTCCAAGGCGTAAGGGGCAAGCTCAGGCCATGTGCACACATACTGTTCCACCATGTTGCTAAAATGCTGCCTCCTGCTAAGACGTTCCATATCAGCTGGTGGCGTGCTGACAAAGCTTTTTCACATTTCGGCCATGCTAACCCTGACTTCTGAGGTTCTGGCAGTGCCCCAGCTGCGTTGGCGACTTCTTCCTCCTCCTCTGCCTTCGCTTCGGCTTCCACTGAGGCCCCGGTGTCAGGTGGGAATGCCACCAGCAGCATGTCTACCAGCGTGCAGAATATATCTCCCAGTTAGGTATGCAGTGCAGATGTAGTGTGAAAGAAAAAGGGGGTACAGATCATCTGACAATCTAAACGCTGCCAAATTTACAGAATATATTTTCCTGTCAGGTATGCAGTGCAGGGGTAGTGTGAAAGAAAAAAGGGGTACAGATCACCTAAGAATCTAAACGCCACCGAATTTACGGAATATATTTCCCAGTCAGGTATGCAGTGCAGGGGTAGTTTGAAAGAAAAAATGGGTACAGATCACCCAGCAATCTAAACGCTGCCGAATTTACAGAATATATTTCCCTGTTATGCAGTGCAGAAGTAACACACCCCCCAAGCCACTTGTGAATGACTGGCCTGATAACCGTGGAAATGTCCACCCACAATCTAAAAACTGGATTTACTTATTATATTTCACTCTCAGAAATGCAGTGCAGGCCGCAGATGTACTTTATGGCAACAAAAAAGGGATTTTTTTCACCCACAATGTCCCAGTTGTATTTACCGATAGTGATGAGCGGCAGGTGCCATATTCGATTTCGACGAAATTCGCGAATATTCGAATGAATATTCGTTTCATATTCGTCGAAATCGAATATTCGTCATTTTTTCTAGTTATCGCGATTAACATGCGATTTAAATAATCGCATATTGCGATTTGTACTTAAGGCTACTTTCCTATTGGTTTCATATCTAGAATTAGCGAGGATGACGAATATGACGAATGTATTCGTCTATTCCTCAAAACGAAGATAACGAAGTATTCTACATCTTCGTTTTTAGCTACCTATTAGTCAACTTCGCTAATTCTAGCAATCAAATAGGAAGGTTGACATTCGTCATATTCGCTATTCGCTAATTCTACCAAGCCGAAGCCAACCATAACTTCTGTGCTCATGGAGCGTCCCCATCACCATGGGAACGTCTCCATATACTAAAATGTACTGTCGGATTTGAGGAATTACGTTGAAATCGCAATGCGATTAATTCAAGTTATATTAATCGCATTGCGATTTTAACTTAGAGCTGGGTTTATAATGGGTCAGCTTGCTAGAATTAACGAAGTTAACGAATATGGAATATAGCAGCAGTGCTAAGTTGAAATCGCAATGCGATTAATTTAACTTAAAGTATTCGCATTACGATTTCAACTTAGCACTGCTAGTGCATAGCTATTAGCTATACTCCATATTCGTTAATTCTAGCCTATGTAAGATAGCAGTGCTAAGTTGTAATCGCAATGCGATTAATTTAACTTAAAGTATTCGCATTGCGATTTCAACTTAGCACTGCTAGTGCATAGCTATTAGCTATACTCCATATTCGTTAATTCTAGCCTATGTAAGATAGCAGTGCTAAGTTGTAATCGCAATGCGATTAATATAACTTGAATTAATCGCATTGCGATTTCAACGTAATTCCTCAAATCCGACAGTACATTTTAGTATATGGAGATTCTCCCATGGATGGGGACGCTCCACATGAGCACGGAAGTCGGCAGAAGCGGCAACGGGCACTGACTAGAGCAGCCAGGAAGCCAGGAATCCTCAGGACAGGTAAGAACTACTTTTGGGAAGTAGGAAAGAAAAAAATATAACTAAAAAAAAAAAAAAAAACGAATATTCGAAATAGCGAATTTATAGCGCTATATTCGAAATATTCGCGAATTAGCGAAGTGCCGATATTCGCTAAAAAAATTCGCTTTTCGAATATTCGCGCTTAATTATTTCACTCTCAGAAATACAGTGCAGGCCGCAAACGTACTTTTTAGCAATAAAAAATTAATTTGTCCCCCCAGAATCTAACCGATGGATTTACTGAATTGATTACACTATCACATATGCAGCACAGGGGTACTTTACAGAAAAAAATGTGAATGTCACCCCCTGGGTCCCTGAACTTCCCCTGGCACATAAGCAGTGTAGGTGCAATTAAAAAAATGGGTATATGTCGCCCACTGAACTACAAGAACAGGATAAAATCATTGTCCCTGGCAAATTACTGTCCCTGGCAATATTGTCACTTGCACAAAATGTCCGCCGACGCCCACCTAACTAACAGACTGATTAAAACTTATTTTTCTGTGTCACTGGGCTCAGGGCAGGGTACAAAAATGTTGCATTGCACCCACAAAAAAAATCTCTGTAGATCGCAGACTTAACACCAAGCTCGGATATCAGATTCTTTCCTAATCTCTCCCTCACAGCAGCAGCATCCTATCCCAAAGGAAGGTGTTTCCGCCGAAACGCGCGTCAGGGGGTGTGGTCTCTCCTTGTGGTGACATTTGAATTATATGGGTAAGCTATATAGGTATTTGGTGAACATGCTTACCTCTGTGTGGGTGATTGTAAAAGTTTACTTATAAGCTTCTGCTCCCTTAGGCTGTGTATGCACTTGGCACATTGCACTTTATGTTGTTTGCACTTTATAGTGATTGTTTATACAATTATGTGCAGCCTTTTGGGTTATTAGCATTTCTATTCCCCATGTTCACTGTTATCTCTGTGTTTTTCATTCACATATTTAATAAACTATATATTTTATATACAATTTTTTGCCATTCAAAAACTCTGTTGCGTCGCTATAGATATTTCAGTTTTTCGTGTGTCGTCATGTTTAGGGGTTATTTACAGGCTGCCCTGGGGGACATATTGTTAGTGTAATGGTAACCTACTTGTTCTAACTATCCCTACACTAGTAAGAGCTAACGTGATGTGCGGCGCTTTGTGACTCCAGCTTAAATAGAGGCTCGGTCACATGCTGCACTGGCCAATCACAGCCATGCCATTAGTAGGCATGGCTGTGATGGCTTCTAAGGGCACACATCTTAAACGCTTGTTGATCGGCCAGAGCGCATGTAAGTATAATGCTGCTGACTAACTAACCATGGCAGCCAGGACTTCAGTAGCGTCTTGGCTGGCATGGTAACCAATCAGAGCCCCAGCATTGCACTGCTGGGACTCTGATCAGAACTGCAGCTGCCACCAATGATGGTGGAGGGGGGGTGCACTGCCCACCAATGCAAACATTGTAGAAACATTACCGGCACCCGACCTCTGACAGGGAGCTGCCGTCCGCTCAATTAACCCCTCAGGTGCCGCGAATGGCGGCGCCCTGTCAGAGGTGCGTTCCCATCACCATGGGAACGCCTTGGGGTTAGAATATACCATTGGATCTGAGTTTTCTCTGATCCGATGGTATATTCTAACTTCAAGTATCCCCATCACCATGGGAAATCCTTGGGTTAGAATGCACCATCGGATCTGAGTTTTCACGATCGTGAAAACTCAGATCCGAAAAAGCGGGCACCCTGTTTTTGGGAACCAGACATCCTCTTCCGAGCAGGGGGTGCCTGGGGTTCTCCCATTGACTTACATTGTGCTCAATGGCGCATGGCGATGCTAGAGTTGAACACAAGTTCGGCCGAGCATGCTAGCTCATCACTACTGACTATTCCATTATATATTTTTCTCAGTTATTATCTGATTAAAGCCTTTTTACTCCTTGTGCAATTGTCAGCTTTGCCTTTTGTGGTTTGATGGAATTCCTAAAATGCAATTCTAAATCGCAGAAAAAAGCTTCAAGTATCCTCCAAGGCTTTGAATAAACTGAATTCATTTGCTTTTAGTTGAGTGGCAGTGCTGAAATCTTCTGTTTTACTTAAAAACGAATGATTGCACTTCCTCAAAAATAGCACTCGTAATGTACTTGGATAAAAGTTTGGAATCTTTTAGCCATCTGATTATATTACTTTCTGAAGACCTGTAGTGCAAACAAAGAACTGCAATAACGTGCCACCGAGACTTAGGAAATTATTTATGTACCTCCTGAGATTGTAAGATGACTTTCAGAGCAGGTGGGTATTCTGGAGTGGAGCCAAACTAATCACAAGGAGGTGCAAGGTCATTTTCATCTCTGCACTTCTATAAGCATAAGTAGTGTTACAATTTCACTGCTATATCTTAAAGACATTACCCTATTTTTAGCACCCGGAGCACAATATATTAATAGGAAATGACCTCCTTGAATGAAATATTTCAGAGCTGCAAGATATTCACTTTACCAGATGGAAATGAAAAAAAAAAAGGGAATGAAAGAGCATCAAATGTACAAATATTCTGATAAAAGGACAAAATTGTATTGAAACTTATAGTTATTTAAGTAATGAAGATCAATAAATTTGTTTCTCAAAAATGTTTCTAAACCCTTTAAAAAATGCTAGCACTCTTAAAATAAAGATAGGTCACTTTATTTTTTCGCTGTTAGGGTCCATTCACTTGTCCGTATTTTGGTTCCGCATCCGTTCCGCAATTTCAGGACCCATTCACTTTCAATGGGGCTGAAATGGATGCATTTTCTGGTTCCGCATCCGTTTTTCCAGCATCTGCATCCGTTTTTTCCGCAATCCGTTTTTTCAGGATCCGCAATTCCGTTCCTGATTAAAATAGAACATGTCCTATTCTTGTCCGACACCCGACACCCCTGCCGATCAGCTGTATGATGAGGTGGCACATGCGCAATGTGCACATGCTGTCTCCTGTCTCTCTTACTGTTCACCGCTGCTGTCTATGGCAAATACCATAGACTGCAGCAGCAGACAGGAAGAGAGAAGGAAGATAGCACATGTGCACTGTGTGCTCTTCGTACAGCTGATCAGCAGGTGCCGGGTGTCAGACCCCCACTAATCTAATATTGCTGACCTATCCTGAGTGAGGATAGGTCATCGATAGAAAAAGTCTGGAAAACCCCTTTCATTTTGAGCAGGTCACAATGCAAATTAGAGAACACAAAGGCAGGTGCTCACTAGTGATGAGCGGCATAGGCAATATTTGTTTTTGTGATATTTTGCACATTTTTCTGCATAATATTCACAATTAATTCTCAGTCATTATTTTTGCGATTGCGCATTTTTTTGCGCAACACGTGCAACTTCACATTTTAACAGGTCTGAGTAGATTTTACTGATTGGTGCACTTAGTATTGTTGTGACATCACAGCACTGCGTCTAACAGAGACACTAATCCCTATCACAGCACAGTAATTCATATCACACTACCTAACACCCTGCACTGGAACACTATACAGATACACTATATCACTATCTAACCTACCCACTAACAATCTGTATTATATATATGAGGTAACTAACTATCTAATGTAATTAAATAAGGATCCAGATGAGTCTGCAAAGCACAGAGCACAGCAATCACCCTGCTGTCTCTCTCAGAACTGCAATAAAACTGCAGAAAATGGCTGCTGGAGAGGTTCTTATATAGTAAGGGGAAGGCAACTTTCCTATTGGTTGCTAGGGATGTTTCTAAGCTCAGACAAAGATATTGCAGCCTTCTCATTGGCTCACAAGCAAGAAGCAGTGAGGGTATTGATAAAAAAAAAGAATATTCGCGATTACGAATATATAGCACTATTTTCTAGATTTTCGTGAATTCTCAAAGTGCCGATATTCGCGATCAACACTTGTGTTCACAGGGTAAGTATGTCCAGGTAAGTTGTCAGTGGGTGAGATAAAAATGCTCACCTGCTCTTCTTATGCAACTTAGTATTGAGCAAGTAAACTTAAGGCTCATCGCATATTTTTAGCCCCTCAGATGTGGTGGGCAAATGTGACCACGGCATCTGAATGGTGCAGAAACAGGAGCCGCACACTCGGAGTCTCAAGCAGGCCCCCATACCCATAACTGGTATATACCAATATAGGCCAACAGATGGCAGCTTTATAGCTATCATAGAACATATAATTTACCATATACCAATACAGCGCTATCACAGAACACAATCTACTGAATGCCACTCTGGGCATATTCACTCTGGGTGACTTAAAAAAGGTAAAAAGTAAAAAAAATAAGTTTTTAAAATATAAAAAAATATATGGGGTCATTTATCAAACTGGTATAAAGTAGAACTGAGTTAGTTGCCCATAGCAACCAATCAACTGGCAACTAAGCAAGTTCTACTTTATACCAGTTTGATAAATGACCCCAATAACGTTCAAATCACCTCCTTTCCCCAAGATAAAAATAAATATACAATAAAATAAGATTATAGGCATTGCCGCATCTGAACACACCAATACTATTAAAAAATAACAATATTTATCCCATACGGCAAATGACGTAACAGAAAAAAAATTCTAAATGGCCAATTCGCCATATTTATGTCACTTCACCTTACAAAAAACCTAAAAAAAAGTGATCAAAAAGTCACACACTTCAAAATGGTATCATTGAAAAGTACACATTGAAAGAATATGTATATAGGGTGGCTCACCCCTTGCCAATTATAGAATGGTGCTCCAATCTTTTGATGCACCCTAATCAATGCAATTAATCGAAGAATTAAGTGCCCATCTATACTATTCTTCGAAAAGTACACGTTACCCCACAAAAATGAGCCATCATATAGCTCCATACATGTACGTAACTACAAAAGTTATAGGGGTCAGAATATAGCGATGAAAATAAAACTTTTATTATTTTCAAGGTTTTTAATTTTTTCATTATTAAAATGGAAGAAAAACAATACAAGTGTGGTATCATTGTAATCATACTGCCTTGGAGAATGAAGCTATCAGGTCAATTTTATCTCATATGGAAAATAAAATTGTGGCAGAATTGCATTTTTTTAAATAATTCCACCCCATTTGGAATTTTTTATCAGCTCCCTAATTAATAAATAGTGTCATTAGAAAGTACAACTTGCCCCTAAAAAAAAAAACCCCTATAAGGATATGTGAACGGAAAAGTAATAATGTTATGGCTTTAGGAATGTGGGGAGTGAAAAACGAAAACATAAAAACTGAAAATTGCAAGGTTCTTTAAGGGTTAATAGTGCAGCATGCTGTTAAATTCAAAATAGAAACCTGATAGACCCATCAGAATTAATTGGTGGTAAAGATTTATCATAACAAACCCATCAAAGTGATCCATCTATAATGGGATAGTGTCAGCTCCTGTTGGGTTCATATATAGACATTATAAACATAACTGAAAATATGGATTTTAGAAACATTTGAACGTTTCACCAAAAACAAACAAAAAAAAAACTAATTAACACTTCTCTTGTATGTTTACAACATTAGTGACAGGATGCAAATTTCTAAAAACCAAATGTGACATATAGAGAATGATTATCAATGGAAGAGCGAAAGGGTGTTATCATCAGCATCATGTGATTATGCCATTTCATCTAAATCTAAAAAGCTTTTATGACACATTTCTCCATTTAATGAAATCAATATGCTGTACAAATAAAACAACCAAACTGGTAATGAAAAATTTACAAGTGTGTTCGAGATTTGCATAAGAAACAAATATATCTCAAGTGTTTAAAACTGAGCAAATAAAAAGGTAATTTCATATACTGTTATCTGGAAGGCTGGAATGGATTTAAGAAGTTTGTCAATATGTTGGGAAATTGTGAAGGACAAATAAAGCAGTTTCTTTTATATCGTATGACTGATGAATTATACTAATAAAGAATGTAGATTGGGATTAAAGGGATATTTCCATGGTGATAAACAATAGCCTATCTCTATGATAGGTCATCACTTTATGATTGGTGGTAAATCACTAGGATCTCTTCCATTGCTCAAGGCCACTTGATGTACAGTAATACAGTTCTATTCATGTGATTACATCTGCACAGTGGAAGAAAAGGATTGAGGGGATCCAAAAGGACTACTCCCATGACCACTTCTTACTGTGGGACATAAAAAAGTATTTGCTATGCGGTTATATAGGTTGTCCAGCCAAGGAGCCAACAACTCTATGGTCTTAACACATGCCCCAACCCCCCAAAACACACCTACCTGTCCACTGTCCTGAAATGCCCTATACCTGGCTCCTTCCATTCCCTGAAGGACCAGGAAGTGGTTTAGTTCGTTGACTTCTGTCAATCTGCCAATCACAGGCCTTAGCGGTCACATTCTGTCACTCTCATGTGTGGGAGGAAAACACCACATTGAGCATAGGACGGAAAGGGGATACCTGAATAAGGCCTGGAAACTTGGGAAGGACACCCACTAGAGAAAACCCTAACTCCAGTGCTGACAGACTACCAGTATGAACAGGCCCTAAAGGTAGGCAAGTTCATACACCATATACCTAGAATCCTGTCTCACCCTATAGGACCTTGGAACTAATGTCAGGACTGAGTATACCAGTTCCTCCAAAGGGAAAGAACAGGAGTCTCTCTCAGGCATAATGAAAAACAACAGGGAAAGGCAACAAACACATATATATATATATATATATATATATATATATATACAAAATACAAAAGGGAAAGAAAACACTTGTAATGATACTAAGGTGGCTACACTCGGTGTGGTATATGATGGTATCCTCAGGTGCTCACCTAATGTGCCCACACCCACTTGGGCACAGACTAAACAAACCTTGATATAAGAGAAAGGGATAGGGGCAACACTGAGCTATATCTGGGATGTGAACTTATATCAACACAAATCTTGTTTGTAAATTATTAAAAAAGCTAAATTTTATAAAAAATTAATAAAGTATCAATATACATATGTCAGGTATGTTGTGAACGTGTTCCTTGCTGGATAGTGCAACCTCCTGTTTCAATGTACAAAGCAACGTCAGGATAGTACCTGTGCAAATAAGCAAATCAATAGGCTAAATCTATGTGCAAATCTGTGTGCAAATGAGCTGTGCAAACAAGCTGTGCAAATACGCAAAAGAAGAATCACTGTCGACAGTGTACAAAAGGCTGTGCACCTCAGTGCATAGATCAGTGCAAAAAGTGCAAAAATATATCCAAAAAGTAACAAATCCAAAAACTCAAAAATAAATAGTCCATATAATGGGTAGCAAAAATAAATAGTCCATATAATAGGTAGCAAAAACAAGAGTCTGTGTACGTAATGTGAACAGAGCTATAGCAAAATCCAGTTTTAAAGATCCACTCCGGCGGTGTACAAGCCAACACTGTATATACTGCTCAATATGTAGTTTATGGAATTTCCTGCTCGTTCTTTGTTGAGGACCCAAGCCGGGGAGAAGTGGACGTTTGCATGTTCATACCGGTATTATTTGGTGCACAGGAGGCAAGTTAACATTTCCCTGATACGTTAAGAGTGCCCTTGTACTAACACTGCACTTCATTGGAGACTCCTCCTCATTCAATTGGAACCTTTTGGGTCCTCAACAAAGAACGAGCAGGAAATTCCATAAACTACATATTGAGCAGTATATACAGTGTTGGCTTGTACACTGCCGGAGTGGATCTTTAAAACTGGATTTTGCTATAGCTCTGTTCACATTACGTACACGGACTCTTGTTTTTGCTACCTATTATATGGACTATTTATTTTTGCTACCCATTATATGGACTATTTATTTTTGAGTTTTTGGATTTGTTACTTTTTGGATATATTTTTGCACTTTTTGCACTGATCTATGCACTGAGGTGCACAGCCTTTTGTACACTGTCGACAGTGATTCTTCTTTTGCGTATTTGCACAGCTTGTTTGCACAGCTCATTTGCACACAGATTTGCACATAGATTTAGCCTATTGATTTGCTTATTTGCACAGCTTAGGTGCACAGGTAGGTGCACAGGTACTATCCTGACGTTGTTTTGTACATTGAAACAGGAGGTTGCACTATCCAGCAAGGAACACGTTCACAACATACCTGACATATGTATATTGATACTTTATTAATTTTTAATAAAATTTAGCTTTTTTAATAATTTACAAACAAGATTTGTGTTGATATAAGTTCATAAAGGAAACACTTGTCTTTCATGAAGCTTTGGTAGCACCAGGAACTCAGCCAGGAACCAAACACAAGCTAACCACATGTCCAACAGAAGCTATAAACCGCATAGCAGAGTGGGAGAAACAACAATAAATAGAGAGGGTTAAATGACCACAATAGCCACACCTGGGGAAAGAAGGTCTGGCAAGCACCAGAAACAACACAGACATCATTTGATCCAAAAGGAAAACATGTCAGATCAAATCACGTATTGTCAGTCTCACAGATCTCCTGCCACCTGTCACTGGAATGTCCATATGTCTCGATACGTTCTTGACAGTACCCCCCCTTCTATGGGTGACCTCCGGGCACCTAGGACCAACCTTATCCGGATTAGACCTGTGAAAGGCTTTCACAAAACGACTGGCATTCACGTCAGATGCCGGTATCCACATCCTCTCCTCTGGTCCATAACCCTTCCAGTGAAAAAGATACTGAAGAGATCTACAGAGAACTCGAGACGAGAGTCAATAATCTTGGTGATCTGGAATTACAAACTGCCGTCCACCATGACATGAGCGGGTGGCAAGGGGAACGACTCCAAAGGTTCAGAATATCTATTCAACAGAGATTTGTGAAACACATTATGAATTTTCAGAGCCTGAGGAAGTTCAGGATGAAAAGCTACAGAATTAATAATGGCAGTGATCTTGGACCCAACTACAAAGAAGGAACTTTCAACTTAATATTTCTTGTGGACAGCCACACAAAATCACCCACACTTAGGTCTGGACCATTCATACGTTTCCTGCCAGCCACATGTTTATACTTGTTGCCCATATTCATTAAGTTATTTTGAATTTTCCGCCATTTAGAAGACAATGATGACAAAAAATGTTCCTCCTCAGGGATACCGGTATCTGAAGCAGAGAATGTGCCAAATTGCGGTGGAAACCCATATGCCCCAAAAAACAACAACTTACCAGTGGACTTCTGTCTACGATTGTTTATGGCAAACTCTGCCAAAGACAAAAACGAGAACCATTCCTCCTGGTTCTCAGAAACAAAACATCTTAAGTCTCCAGACTCTGATTAGTGCACTCTGTCTGTCCATTCGTCTGAGGATGAAATGCAGAAGAAAAAGACAGTGGTACCCCCAGCCGAGTACAGAATGCCTTTCAGAATCTGGACACAAACTGAGTCCCACTATCTGAGACCAGGCCCGAGTGAATTCCCTGAAGTTTCAAAATGTTGTCAACAAGCATTTGCGCAAGTGTTTTAGTATTAGGTAGGCCAGGCAAAGCTATAAAGTGCACCATTTTACTAAAATGATTCAACTACCACCAGAATAACTGTCTTTCCAGATGAATTAGGCAGATCAGTAATAAAATCTATAGACAAGTGAGTCCATGGTCTGGACAGGATGGGCAATGGAAGTAGAGATCAAGAAGGTCGAGTATGTGTCACCTTAGTGAGTGCACAGATACCACAGGCCGACACAGTCTTCAACACACTTGTGCAACCCCAGCCACCAGAATCTACAAGAAATGACGTCGGCAGTGGATCTACTCCCAGGGTGTCCCGTAAGAACAGTACATTGATGTTCCTCAAACACTGTATGACACAATTTTGAAGGAATAAACAATTTCCCAGAGGGGTAAGACTGTGGTACATCTCCCTAAACCTTTAATACATTTACCTCTAGGTCAGTGTATAGAGCGGATATCAATACCCCTTTCAAAATCACCACCACCAGGAAAACTATGTGACAAGTCATCGGCCTTGACGTTCTTAACCCCAGGACGATAAGTGACAATGAAATTGCATCTGGTGAAAAACAAAGACCATCTGGCCTGCCTCAAGTTTAGTCATTTAGCCGACTCCAGGTAAGCCAGATTTTTGTGATCTGTGAACACCATGATCGGATAAATTGCCCCTTCCAAACAATGACGCCACTCCTCAAAAGCTAACTTAATGGCCAGTAACTCTATGTTACCCACATCGTAATTTCTCTCTGCAGCAGAGAGGGTTTTTTTTAGAGAAAAATGCACATGGGTGACATTTACCAGGTGACGGGCCCTGCGATAAAACTGCTCCTAACCCCACCTTGGAAGTTTCAACTTCCACAATGAAAGGTTGTTATACATCCGGCTGCACTAATATAGGGGCAGAAGAGAAACACTCCTTAACTGCAGAAAAGGCTCGCAACGCTGAATCAGACCACACTGAGATGACATCCGTCCTCTTCTTAGTCATGTCAGTTAAGGGTTTCACTATGGTCGAGTAGTTCTGAATAAATTTTCGGTAATAGTTCGTAAACCCCAAAAAACGCATAAGAGCCTTCAGATTTTCGGGTATAGCCCAGTCCAATACAGCACGGACTTTCTCTGGATCCATTCAAAAACTTGAAGATGACAACAGGTAGCCCAAGAATTACACCTCATGTACAGCAAAAACACACTTCTCTACTTTTGCGTACAATTTATTATCTCTTAGGATCTGTAACACCTGTCTAACATGATCCTGATGAGTCACCACATCTGGAGAATAAATAAGTATGTCATCCAAATACACGACAACAAAACTCCCCACCAGGTGATGAAAAATGTAATTCACAAAATTCTGGAAACCGCAGAAGCATTGGTCAACCCAAAAGCCATGACCAGGTTCTCAAAGTGACCCTCTGGGGTATGAAAAGTCATCTTCCATTCATATCCCTCCTTGATCCTGACCAGATTATATCACCCCTTAAGTCCAACTTGGAGAACACCTTGGCATCAACAATCTGGTTAAACAAATCAGGAATCAAAGGAATGGGTAAGGAATAAGGATCACGGACATTAATCCAATTGAGCTCACGGAAATCCAGACATGGCCTAAGAGTTCCGTCCTTTTTTTAAACAAAGAAAAACCCTGCTGCCACTGAAGATTTGGTCTTATGTGTCCTTTAGCCAAACTCTCAGTAATATACTCTCTTATGGCCATTCTTTCCGGTCTAGAAAGGTTATACAACCTAGATTTGGGCCACTTAGCTCTGGGAATAAGGTTAATAGGACAATCATATTCCCGATGCAGAGGTATATCCTGGCATCCACTTTTAGAAAATACATTGGCAAATCAGATATAAAAGAAAAATATGTATTCAGACAATTGTCAACGCAATAATCAGCACAATCCAGAATGGATTGAATGGATTGCCATTCGATGGTTGGATTGTGCCTGCTTAACCACGGTAAACCCAGAACCAACGGAGCAGGGAGACCCTCCAACACAAAACAGGAGATAAATTCCTGATGAATTTCACCCACTCCTAATCGGAGGTCATGCACCATTTGAGATAAACACTTCTGAGTTAGAGGTGCGGCATGAATAGCAAAAATGTAAATGTTTTTCTCTAATGCACTTTGGAGACAACTCGTGCATACGGACAAACTGAGCATCAATCGGGTTCACCCCTGCCCCACTATCAATAAACACCTCATTCCGAACAGTCTTAGACTCTAGTGCCACCTCAGCAGTCAGGAGAAATCGGGTACTACCAGGCAAAGACAAATGCACATTTTCTTACTCTCCTTCCAACCCTCCAAGCGTCAGATGGGAATTAAATGTCTCCTTTTTTTTTTCTTTTTGAGGCTGAATGCATGGACATACGTCAATAAAATGTCCATTCTGTCCGCAGAAAAAACACACTCCCTTCCTATGACCAGAATGCTTAAAAACGGAAGTAGCTCCCCCTAACTGCATGGGTTCGTCCCCAGACATAAACCCAGGAGTATCTTTACCCAAAGTGTCAGAGGAAGATGATACATTATGTGATAGTACGTCCTGAGAGTGGGGGCCCCTAGATCTCTCTCTCAGGCGTCTATCAATGCGTACTGCAAGAGACATAGCGGTTTTCAGAGACTCAGGATTCTCATGAAAGGCCAAAGCGTCCTTCAGCCTCTATGATAATCCCTGACAAAACTTACTACAGATTGCCGGATTGTTCCACTCAGTATCCGTAGCCCACCTCCTAAACTCAGAGCAAAAGATCTCCGCAGAACGCTTTTCCTGACGAAGGCCACGTAGCTTGGTCTCAGCCCAGAGACCCAGAGCTTTAAAAAATACATCTACTGACTGGACAGACTGCAATTCTGTCGGCAGAGAAAATGCCCATGACTGAGTGTCCCCCTTAAGTAATGAAATAACCACACCAACTCTCTGAATCTCATCCCCAGATGAGTGGGGACGTAGCCTAAAATACAATTTGCATGCCTCCCTAAACAAAATGAAACTATCACTTCCCCCAGAGTATATGTCCGGGAGGGCAACTTTAGGCTCGAGACAGTCCTGATAACCACCACCACCACTAGGACCAGCAGCCTGTGGTCTCTGGATCTGCGAGACGGTTGTGCGGAGGTCAGCTACCTCCAAAGACAGCCCCTTCAGCTGTTCGGCCAGTGCAGCAATAGGATCCATGGCTATACTGAAACAAGCAAAATTACGGTTTTGGGCGGTTTATAATGTCACGCTCGTGTGTGGGAGAAAAATACCACACCGAGCATAGGAGGGAAAGGGGATACCGGAATAAGGCCTGGAAACTAGGGAAGGAAGATGGACACCCCCTAGAGAAAACCCTAACTCCAGTCCTGATAGACTACAAGTATGAACAGGCCCCAAAGGTAGGCAAGTTAATACACCGGATACCTAGAATCCTGTCTCACCCTATAGGACCCTGGAACTAATGTCAGTATACCTGTTCCTCCAAAGGGAAGGATGAAAGGAGTCTACCTCAAGCCTAATGACAAAAAAACAGGGAAAGGCAACACATATCTCTATATATAAAAATTAATTTCTGTCTGTCTGTCTGACTAGACGTTCTTTATGTGTGACCAAACAACTGGACCGATCTTCACCAAATTTGGCACATGGGTACATCAGGTGTCCGGGAAGGTTTTAGACCAGGTCTCAGCTCTCTAGGACGGTTCCTGAGATATTCCCAAAAAATGACCTGTATTAGCCAATACAAGCCAGCAAGCCTTTCACTGAAATCCAAACTGCCATTTACTGCTCGCTGGCAGTTTATCTCCACGCACACAGTTTTACTCCAGGTAACCATAACAACCCAGCCAAGTTTCTTCATTGCTCTAGATGACGTTTAAAGGAAATCTGTCACCAGGATAATTGCTATAGAAGTAAAGCCATGGCCCAATAGCACTTTATACCTTATTTCCTGAGGTTTCCATAACAACTTGGCCATTTCTCTTCACTGCTGCAGGTTAGCTTTAAAGGGGCAGGGCGCTGTGGATGACACTATTAAGGGAGGAAAGTGCTGTGGAGGTCACAGTTCAGGGTGCAAGTAGGGTGGCCATTCAAGTCACCCTTAAAACCCCGCCCCCAGGTCCATCTAAACCCTGCCTCCGATTTGGTTAGGCCGCGCCCCTCCCCTCCAGAGGTGGGAGGGATGGTGCCTTTCTCCCTGCAGCTCACATTCAGACAGAACAGTGCTGCAGTCTTAGAGTGATCTGTTCAAAAGGATCCAGTTAGGCCACACCCTCTCTCACTCAGCCAACAGGGATTGAATAAATAAAATAAAGTTAAAAATCAACTACTAGGTCCCGCTAAGCCACACCCCCGATACATTTAGGCCACACACCCTCCGGAGCCAACGGGGAATGACAAAATGAAGTTAAAAATCTACTTTTGTCAGCTGCAGAAGTGGGAGGGAAGATGACTTTCTCTCTGCAGCTCACACTCAGAGAGGACAGTGCTGCTGTCTTAGGTTGAGCTGTTAAAAGGCCATGCCCCCTATCCGGTTAGGCCATGCCTTATCCCACTCCTTAGCCAACAGGGATTGAAAAAATAAAGTTTAAAATCAACTTCTAGGTCCTGCTAAGCCACAACCCTGAACTGGTTATGTCACGCCCCCTCCCCCTCCGCAGCCGACACAAGTTAAAAATCAACTTCTGTCAGCTTCAGGGTCGGGAGTGAGGGTGACTTTGTCCCAGCAGCTCACGCTCAGACATCATAGCGCTACACAGTGCTGATGTCTTAGAGTGAGCTGATCAAAAGGATATCCCTGTGTCCATCCAGGCCCTGCACCAGACCGAGGACAGGGAGTCAGAAAACCGGACTGTCCAGCATAAAACTGGACCTCTGGCCACCCTAAGGGCAGGCTGCTCTGGAGGTCCCAGTTAAGGGAATAATCTGCTATGGAGGTCAGTGTTAAGGGGCAGATTGATGTAAAGGCCACTGTTAAGGGAGCGGGCCCCTGTGGAGGTCACTGTTAAGGGGGTTGTGTGTTGTGAAGCTCACTGTTAAAGGGGAAGGCTGCTGTAAAGGTTAAAGTTAAGGGGGTGGGCTGCTGTGGAGGTCCCATTTTAAGGGACGGGGCACTGTGGAGGGCACTGTTAAGGGGCTGGGTGCTGTAGATGTCACTGATATAGTCAATATTTTTTATTTAGAGTCATCATAGGTTTATTCACTCATTAAAATCTCCCTTTAATGAGTGAATAAACCTATGACTCTATAACACATTGATTCAGTATCAGTATACATTAATCTATCTACTAATCTGCACAATCTAGGTAAGGAGTGCCCAATAACTATATTACATTGGTTCACCCTAAGAGTATTGGGGAACAACTCTAATTGGAGCACCCACCCACCACTATAGCCATTGGAGCCACACCCAAACCCCAATAGATGATGGGAGAGATCTCTGTACTGACCCCTGATATATTTATATATAGTTATTAGATCTCCCCTCAGTCGTTTTTTTTTTTTAAAGAGAATAACCCTAATTTTGATAATCTTTCAGGGTACTGTAGTTTTCCCATTCTAGTTATTACTTTAGTTGCCCTCCTCTTAACCCTCTCCAGCTCTGCTATGTCTGCCTTGTTCACAGGAGCCCAGAACTGTACACTGTACTCCATGTGTGGTCTGACTAGCGATTTGTAAAGTGGTAGGACTATGTTCTTATTACGGGCGTCTATGCCCCTTTTGATGCAACCCATTATCTTATTGGCCTTGGCGGCAGCTGCCTGACACTTGTTTTGGCAGCTTAGTTTGCTGTTTATTAAAATTCATAAATCCTTTTTCATGTCAGTGTTACCAAGTATTTTACCATTTAGTATGTACGAGTGAGTTGCATTATTCCTTCCCATGTGCATAACTTTACATTTGTCAGTGTTAAACCTCATCTGCCACTTATCTGCCCAAGCCTCCAATCTATCCAGATCCCTCTGTAGCAGTATATTGTCCTCTTCTGTGTTAATTACTTTACCCAGCTTAGTGTCAACCGCAAAAAATGATATTTTACTATGCAAGCCTTCTACAAGATCATTAATAAATATATTTAAAAGAATAGGGCCGAATACTGACCCCTGAGGTACCCCACTAGTTACAGTGACCCAATCTGAATGTGTACCGTTAATAACTACCCTCTGTTTTCTGTCACTCAGCCAGTTACTTACCCACTTACAGACATTTTCTCCCAATCCAAGCATCCTCATTTTATATACTAACCTTTTATGTGGTACAGTGTCGAATGCTCAGAAGCCGCGATGAGCAAGGTACTGTAAGCGGAAACTGAGGGATTGAATGATGGAGGGCATCATTGCGCCTGCTAATTACAAAGAAATGCGCTTCAGAGCTAATTCGTCACAAAGCTGGGAAAACAGCCAAATCGAAGTTTTGATAACTTTGCCCATCACTAGTTGTAGCCGTAAACAGGCTTGTTTTTTTTCGGGAGGGTAGATGGGATTAATTAAAAATTATTTATTAGGTCAATAGAAACAATTCTGTTATCTTTTGCATTTTTCTTCTTTTCACATTGTTCCCGAGAAGGTGTAGATTACATGTTATCTTTATTAAAGGGGTTGTGGCGAGCACGGCATGATTGCATAGATGTGTGCATTTTTTTTACCACTTTTACAAAACAATACAATTTTTATGGAAAAAATGGTTTTATATATTTATTTTTGTTTACAGAAATAAACTTTATTAACCTTTAATTATATCACTGCATTATAGCCTAGCACTGTACCAGTGACAAGCAGTCTATTGAGCTGTGCATGTGGCAGAGTCTAATATACGCACAGTCATGGTAGGCCCAGGGGCCCCTTTTGTAGGCCCCTGGCTGACATGGCAACACATCAGCACCAGCAATTGTGGTCGCGAGGGCCAATGGTGAGTGACAGGATGTCTTTGTATAAGGCCTCATGCACACGACCGTATGTATTTTGCGGTCCGCAAACACGCATCAGCAAAAAATACAGATGACGGCCGTGTACATTCCGTGTTTTGCGGAACGGAACAGCTGGCCCCTAATAGAACAGTACTATCCTTGTCCGTAATGGGGACCATAATAGGACATGTTCTATATTTTTGCAGAACGGAAATACAGGCATACGGAAACAGAATGCACACTGTTTTTTGCGGACCCATTGAAAGTGAATAGTTCCATATACAGTCCGCAAAAAAAACGGAACGGACACGGAAAGAAAATACGTTCGTGTGCATGAGCCCTAAGGCCCCTTTCACACGGGCGAGTTTTCCGCGCGGGTGCAATGCGTGAGGAGGACACATTGCACCCGCACTGAATCCGGACCCATTCATTTCTATGGGGCTGTGCACATGAGCGGTGATTTTCACGCATCACTTCTGCGTTGCGTGAAAATCGCAGCATGCTCTATATTGTGCGTTTTTCACGCACTGCAGGCCCCATAGAAGTGAATGGGGCTGCGGGAAAATCGCAAGCATCCACAAGCAAGTGCGGATGCAGTGCGATTTTCCCGCATGGTTGCTTAGCAATGGGACCAGATCTTTATTATTTTCCCTTATAACATGGTTATAAGGGAAAATATTAGCATTCTTAATAAAGAATGCTTAGTAAAATAAAGATGAAGGGGTTAAAAATAATAAAACTCAACTTACCTTTGCCACTTGATCGCGTAGTTGCGATCTGTCATCTCTCTTCATGCTTTAACTAACAGCTTAAGGACCTGTGATGACGTCACATCACATGGTCCAATCACATGGGCTATCTTACCATGGTGATGGACCATGTGATTGGACCATGTGATGTGACGTCATCACAGGTCCTTTAGCTGTTAGTTAAAGCATGAAGAGAGATGACAGATCACAACTACGCGATCAAGTGGCAAAGGTAAGTTAAGTTTTATTACTTTTAACCCCTTCATCTTCATTTTACTAAGCATTCTTTATTAAGAATGCTAATATTTTCCCTTATAACCATGTTATAAGAGAAAATAATAAATTCTCCAGAATACTCAACCCGAAACCGGACTTCAGTGATGAAGTCCGGCTTCGGGTCTGGGTACCAAAGATGTTGATTTTTGACACGCGCGTGCAAAACGCATTACAAATGTTTTCACCCGCGCGGAAAAATCACGCATATTCCCGCAACGCACCCGCCTCTTATCCGGGCGTCAAACATGACGCCCGTGTGAAAGAGGCCTAACTCTGTAGATACCACAGTCGCTATTGACCCTGGCATCTAGGGAGTTCAGAGGCCAGCATCAGAGTTAATTGCCTACAGTCAGTGCCAGGCTTCCTCGGTCATCTGGAGTGCAGCCTATATAGGGCACATGTGTTCAGAATGATGAGTGTGATTGTAACTGATACAGCAGTTTCATGTCACTCATGATGAGCATGCTTGTCAATTTGCTTTAAGTGGTTAAATATGTTAGTTTTACGTTTCTACAGTATGTAGATTTATTTTCTTTCTCCGTAGCATTGTGCATCATGCTGCTACGTACAATGGAGGACAAGGAAGAAGAAAATGTCGTTATAATAGTATTTATCTTAAGCTACAATGTCATCTGCCACAGATGGAGGTTCAGAACATGGCATGTCAATCAGCGGCATCAACAATCTCCATCTGTAGCTGTTTACATCCTGACTCCGGCTGTGAGCCCTGAAGCATCGTGGTGACTGAAAGAGCAATTAGCAATAAGGATTAATATCTCTCGGACTGTGAGGGCGACCACTGGTGCTGGGATGGGGGTTTTATCCAAAAATAAAACACAAATATATGTAATTACTTGAATAATTTTTTCCTTTAAGGACTTAGACCTCAGATTACATTTCAGTTTGTCATTACTGAAGGTAGCTGCATACATAAAATAAGTGACAGTACATAAATCCCCTTATTCCTTTGCTAAGTTTAAAACATTCCGTGCAGACTTTTTTGTATTTCCTTTTGACAAGATGTTGCTGATTTAGAGAAATATTGCTCTTGCCAATAATGAACTGTCACTCTGAGACTGTCAGCAAGTGCCAATTGGAAAAATTCCGCCTTAAGTAGTTGCTTAATGTATTAGAAAGTGGCTTGTAATGTAATTTTGTTACAGAATATTGGTAATTTGCAGCCTTTACTATAATTATTAACAACAAAATTGGAATTACCAAAAATAAATGTGATACTTCATAACATAATTATTAATTAACATTCACCATATGTCTACTTTATGTTGGCATCAATTTTGATAATGTTTAGAGATGAGCGAAGTTATGAAAAATTCGATTTGGCTGCTTTGGCAAATTTTACAAAGAAATTCAATTTTTAATGAATTATTTAGTCACAAAACGCATTCCTTTGTAAGTAGCGGGGGCAATGACGGGGAACAGCTATTTCGTTGCCTCCCCTCATTGAACCCCTCAAATGTCGCGTTCATCGCTGATCCCGGCATGTGAGATTAAAACTATGGTCTTTCAGGGGCTAAGCCAGCGTGGTGACGCACACATCACCGCACGCAAGATTATGCGCGGTTTCTGCAATCAAGATGGCTGCAACAGCCTCTTCGTGTGCAAATAGATGAGGTGAGTATGTTTGGGGATTGTTTACCACCATTTCAGGAAAAATAGATTCGTTACCACAAAGCGCGAGTAAATTTGGGTTTGCGATAAATAAAAGTTTTGATATTCGGATTGAAATACACTTCGGATACTTTGATTTTCTCTAAACTAGTAATGTTATTATTATTTTTTTTAGGATATTAGAAGGTTTAGAATTTTAAAAACTAGTTTTGAAATTTTTAAGAAAATTTCCAAAATCTATTTTTTTAAGGACTAATTCAGTTCTGAAGTCACGTTAGAACCTACTCCCCTCAAACTGTTCAAAACTGTTTTTAGAAATGTTTTTAACCCTTTTTATCCCTAAGAATCCCACAGGAATTAAATCAAAATGGAGGTGAAATTTAAACACTACATTTTTATAGCAAATTTTCCATTTTAATCAATTCTTTCCAGTAACACATCAAGGGTTAACAACAAAACAAACAAACAACAATATTTATGTTTGGGTGTAATTTTTTTAATTTTTTTTATGGCGTTCACCTGATGGGGTAAATCATGTAATATTTTTATAGAGCCGGTCATTATGGATGTGGCGATACCAAATATGTCTTTTTAATTTTGTTTTACACAATTTGAGCATTTTTAGAAAAAGAAATCATGTTTTTGTATTGCCATTTTCTTGTCATATTTTTTAAATATTTCTTGCTATGGTCTTATGTGGGGGCTAGTTTTTTGCAGGATGAGGTGACGTTTCTTTGTACCATTTTGAGGTACATACGACTTCTTGATCGCTTGAAATTATGTTTTTTGGGAGGTGAGATCACAAAAAAAATACCTATTTTGGCATAATTTTTATTTATTTTTTTACACCATTAACCTGATGGGATAGATCCTTTTTTGCTTTCTATTTTTAACAATTTTTAAATGACAATTGGGGAAAAGTTTTTTTTTTCTACATATGAAACTTTTATTTTTATAAAACACTTTTTTATTTTTTTTTTACTATTGATTTCACCTGTAACTGGGACTGACATATTAGCCCCAGTTACAGGGAGAATACAACCCCCAGAAAGGCTGTGCAGCAGTATTCTATGCTGTACTACCTCAATGTAGAACTGATTGCGGTCTCAGGCAGACCCGTTTCCTGGGCCTGGCGGTCACATGTTCGCCGGGCAGGAACAGGAAGCAGCATAGCGCTTCCTTAGATGAAACTGAAGACACTGATAGCGGGCCCCCTGCTCAGCAGCTCCACAATTAGAGTGCAGCTGCAATCTCTGAATGGACATTCCTATACACATACGCGTGTATATGTGTTTTTAATAGGTAGAGGGTAGAAAACTGCTTGCTAGTCTTCTCTGGTGGCTGCTTATCTCTCCTGATAACAAAAGGATCATCTTGAAATCTAACTTGCCTGACCCTTTTTCCCCAAACACATGCAATTAAGGTAAGGTAGGGTCCCCAACACACATTTGATGTTTGGCCTGCCAAAATTAACAGGATCACTATTCTAATGTGCATGGCCAGCCTAAAGTAAACATAAGCTGCTCTGAGGACCACACACAGGCTGAGTGAGATCAATTAAATGCAGAAATGTTGCTCCTGTTGTCTACAAATAGGTTCACCATTTTGTCTGCTCAAATTTGATCGACTTCAATTTCTCATGAAACAAATTCAATATAATAATGTAACATGCTATCAAAACACTTGACAGGTTCCAATGCACATCACAACCACTAGGTGGTCACACAGTAACATACAGGATAGATGCAGCAACTCCCTGATAGAACTTCAAATATATTCAATTGCGGCAATGTCCAAGTGCAATACTCTCTGGCACCAGCAAGAATCTGGAGGGAAGTTGGATGGCTAAAGTTTAGCTCTTCGGTTATACTGGCCTAATAAAATTCTAGGTGATGGTTGTCTTAGCCAAAGTCCCTCACCTCACAGCAGTGTCAGCAGATGCTGGTTATAGCTTTTCACTCTGCTTTCAAGCTTCTCAAGACTTCACTTGAGGGAAATTGTTGATTGTTCTCTTTGGAGAAAACCTCCAGCATAGGATCTTTGCAGGTTGCTTCCTCTCTTCTGTCTCTGGATAAGAAAGCTGGGTATCTGAGGCAACACATCCTTGGATATGTTAAGCCAAGAAGAAAGGCAAGGAAGGAAACATAAGTATCTCTGCTATGTGGGATCTTTCTATCTATCTATCTATCTATCTATCTATCTATCCATCCATCTACCAAGCATTTGCATCTAAATCTGTTATATAAATGTACTTATTAACATGCAGAGTCTTTACCTAATGTGGCTTGTGTTCAGAAGAAGAACAGAATAACAGCTGCAAATTTCCTCAGTGACATACAATCAGCCAATAGGCCAGATGTCTTCTTAAGCCTCATTCACATGACCGTGCCCATGCTCAAATCCGTGAGTAGATGGTCAGTAGTGTTGAGCGAACCTGAACTGTAAAGTTCGGGTTCGTACCGGACTTTAGGGTTTTTGGTACCCGGACCCGAACATTTCCGTAAAAGTTCGGGTTCAAGTTCGTTGTTCGGCTGTTTAATAAAGCTTGTTGAAAGGCTAATAAACAAGTGTTTAAGATGTGTGCCCTTAGAAGCCATCACAGCCTTGCCTACTAATGTCATGGGTGTGATTGGCCAGTGCAGCATGTGACCCAGCCTCTATATTAGCTGCAGTCATGTAGCGCTGCATGTCAAGTCAGCTCTTACTAGTGTAGGGATAGGATGCTGCTGCTGTGAGGGAGAGATTAGGAAAGAATCTGACATCAGAGCTTGGAGTTAAGTCTTCGATGTACAGCAATTTTTTTTTGTGGGTGCAATGCAACATTTTTGTACCCTGCCCTGAGCTTAGTGACACAGAAAAATATATTTTAATCCGTCTATTAGTTAGGTGGGCGTCAGCGGCCATTTTGTGCAAGTGCAGTGCACTTGCATCTGCATATGTGCCAGGTACAATAATTTAATCCTATTCTTGTAGTTTAGTGGGCTACATATACCCATTTTTTAAGTGCACCTGCACTGCATATTGGCGAGGGGAAGGGAAAATAATATAGGTAATCCGTCTTTTAGTTCAGGGACCCAGGGGGTGACATATTCAATTTTTTTTCTGTAAAGTACCCCTGTGCTGCATATGTGACAGTGTAATGAATTCAGTAAATCCATCTGTTAGATTCTGGGGGGACAAATACATTTGCATAAAAGTATGATTGCGGGCTGCACTGTATTTCTGAGAGTGAAATATAACCAGTAAATACAACTGTGACATTGTGGGTGAAAAAAATCACTTATTTTTTGTCATAAAGTACATTTGCGGCCTGCACTGTATTTCTGAGAGTGAAATATAACCAGTAAATACAACTATGACATTGTGGGTGAAAAAAATAACGTATTATTTGCCATAAAGTTCATTTGCGGCCTGCACTGCATTTCTGAGAGTGAAATGTAATCAGTAAATCCAGCTTTTAGATTGCGCGTGGACATTTCCACGGTTATCAGACCAGTCATTCACAAGTGGCTTGGAGGGTGTGTTCCTTCTGCACTGCATACCTGACAGGGAAATATATTCTGTAAATTCGGCGGCGTTTACATTGTGTTGGGTGCTGTAGTTATATGCTGTAAAATCTCCGGTATGTCTCCATGATAAATCTGAGGCGTGGGGGCCCCGTGTGGCTTCTACACACTTTCAAAATAATCCTTCAGCGGGGCGAATAGATGCCAGATGACAGGGTCGCTCCATGACCCCTTTTTTCTTTCCCACTACCCCGGCACTGCATACCTGACTGGGAAATATATTCTGCAAATTCGGCAGCGTTTAGATTGTTGGGTGATCTGTACCCTTTTTTCTTTCACACAACCTCAGCCCTGCATACCTGACTGGGAAATATATTCTGCAAATTCGGCAGCGTTTAGATTGTTGGGTGATCTGTACCCATTTTTTTCTTTCAAACTACCCCTGCACTGCATACCTGACTGGGAAATATATTCTGTAAATTTGGCGGCGTTTACATTGTTGGGTGATCCGTACCCCTTTTTTTTTTTTTCACACTACCCCTGCACTGCATACTTGACTGGGAAATATATTCTGTAAATTCGGCGGTGTTTACATTGTTGGGTGCTGTAGTTATATGCTGTAAAATCTCCATGATGTCTCCATGATAAATCTGCAGTGTGGGAGCCCCGTGTGGCTTCTACACACTTTCGAATTCAAAATAATCCTTCAGCGGGGCGAATAGATGCTGGATGAAGGGGACGCTCCATGACCCTGTTTTTCTTTCAAACTACCCCTGCACTGCATACCTGACTGGCAAATATATTCTGTAAATTCGACGGCGTTTAGATTGTTTGGAGATCTATACCACTTTTTTCTTTCAAACTACCCCTGCACTGCATACCTGACTGGGAAATATATTCTGTAAATGCGGCTCCGTTTAGATTGTTGGGTGATCTATACCCCTTACAAGCGCACGCTGGTAGATGCATGATGGCTGCTGATGGCATTCCCACCTGACACAGGGGCCTCAGTGAAAGCACAAGGCAAAGGCAGAGGAGAAAAAGCTTTGTCAGCAAGCCACAAGAACCAGCACCACCAGCTGATATGGAACGTCTTAGCAGGAGGCAGCATTTCAGCAATATGGTAGAACTGTATGTGTGCACACGCTTACACGTACTGACTGATAGGTCTGCCCCATTCAACTTCTGGCTCTCCAAATTGGGCACATGGCCTGAGCTTGCCCTTTACGCCTTGGAGGTCCTGGCCTGCCCTGCAGCCAGTGTATTGTCTGAACACGTGTTTAGCACAGCAAGGGGCGTTATCACAGACAAGCCCAGCCGCCTGTCCACAGCCAATGTGGACAAGATCATGTTTATTAAAATAAACCAGGCATGGATCACACAGGACTTTTCCGTACCTTGTGCAGAATAGACATGCATACCGGCCTCACCCAGCCTTTGTTATACTCCAGTGCACTTTCTCTTTGTTTTCTTTTCTATATTTCCCAATGTTTTGGGGTCTACCCAAATAAAAAAAAAATTAAAAAAAAGTTAAAAACAAAAAATTGTGTTGTTGACGACTACTTCCTACGCCATCGCTTCCACCTACACCGCCATGTCCACCGCTCCCTCAATCTCCTACTCCATATGGACCTCCTCCTCCTAGTTCAAGATTATTATTTTACATTTTTATGTATTTTTTGTTAGTTTAAGATATTACCCTATCCACATTTGTTTGCATGGCAATTGTCTGTTAGGCCAGCAGTCTGTGTTGTCGCCGCTGCCCCTAACCACAGGCACCGGCAGCGGGCTCCTTCTTTTTCCTCCTGCCACCCTGCTGACAAACATGGGCTGCAACTGGCTTAGCTCTGCTACATACGTTCCATGCCAGAGTTTCCTTCCTGCTGAAGACTTGCATCAGTACTGATGCTAGCATGGGTGAGTCTCTCTGCATCTATGAGGCAACACATACACGCCCTCTGTCTCAGCAGGCCATTCGGCTTCATTGCAGCAGGTATTCAAAGGCACTTCCTACTACAAGAAGTTGCCTGAGCAACCTTAGTCTCTAGGTACTGTGCAAAGGTGTGTTATCTTGTCTGCGTTTCTGTGTACCGACTCCTGCGATTATACTCCTGGACTTTGCCTGATTGCCGCCTGCCTCTGACCTCGGACTTCGTTTATATACTTGGCCTGGTTTTCCGCCTGCCCCTGACCTCGGATCTTGATTACGGACTTTGTTTGTTGCCGCTTGTCCTGACCCGTTACCTCCAGGCCTCCTTTGTCCCCTTGGTGTTGACACCGAGTATTCTGACCCCCTGGTCAGCTGCCACTGACTTGGGGACTACTCTGGACTGGCACCTGGCAGCTACCCTATAGCTCAAGTCTATTCCCACCACTAGGGGCTCTAGTGAATACCAGGTAGCTGCTTAGTTATGCCCCTCCGGAGTATACCCAGTC
Source organism: Bufotes viridis (assembly GCA_033119425.1). NCBI lineage: Eukaryota > Metazoa > Chordata > Amphibia > Anura > Bufonidae > Bufotes > Bufotes viridis. The sequence continues at coordinate 61,397,774 of CM065591.1, read as the reverse complement.
AGTGGCGCACACCCGCTTGCATAACATTGTCCACCTCTTGCCCTCGTTTTGCTTCCTTTTGCAGCCCTCTAGCTCTTTCCATTACTTTTTCACAGCCATTTTAGTGCCCCAAAGTCCGGGTCCCCATTGACTTCAATGGGGTTCGGGGTCAAGTTCAGGTCCCGAACTCTAAGCTGTCCGTGAACGATCAATGTTGGGTCCGTTTTTTGCTGTCCGTGTTTCACTGACACTGAACAGCTGAAAAATAATTTTCAAAGAATCTCTTCTTAATGATCCGTGAAACACAGATGCAGCACGGATGGCATCCATGGTTTTCACGGACCCGAAGACTATAATGGGCGTGATGGATCCGTGACCACGGAAAAAATAAAGCATGCCTCTGTGCCCCCCAAAAAACGGACCCAGGGACTGTGGTAAAACACTGATGTGTAAATACACACATTAAAATGAATAAGGACGTGTGCTGTCCGTGGAGAACACTTAGGCTGGGTTCAGACTTGCGCTTTTTACAGCGCGTTCACATGCGCTGTAAAACGCTCAACACATGACAACCAATGCTTCCCTATGGCCCTGGTTCTCACTTGAGCGTTTTACAGCGCGTTTAAACGCGCTGAAAAACGCCCTACGCTCAAAAAAGTTCTTGAGCTTCTTTGGGGCGTTTTGTCGAGCGTAATGTGATTGACGTCACAGTAGTCAATCACACGAACGCGCGTACAACTATTACGCGCGTATCAGATACACGCAAGTCTGAACCCAGCCTTACAGCATACGTCCGTTAAAGACTGACGTGTGAATGAGGCTTTACAGGCATAATCAATGGTATCAATCGATACGTGCAGAGATCATTACAGCAAAATCAATTTCATGATTTTATATCCATCCATGCTGCCATCCATCGTGTCCTGTTATCCAGGCTAACAATTTCATGTATGTGATGGATTTGGCTATTTAATGCTTGCACACAAATTGAATAAACACTGTCACTAGGTTCAAGGACCTGACCTTCACCTGGCTTTTTTTTTTAGATGAATGTGCAAGCAATATTGACTGCCTGATATTACATTGTACTGGAAAAGGGCAGGAAGTCACATTTATCAAAATATCCATTTTAGCAGAAAAATGTAAAAAAAACCTTTAAGACCTCATTTAAACTAAAAAAAAACTCTGAAAAAGCATGTTCTAAATGAAAAATAATGCCGACAAAGGGATTATTGATCTTTTTCCTCCATATATCTGCTGAAAACCACTGTACAGACACATCAGAAACACATTTATCAGTTGAAGAATAAGCTGCTGTGTCCATTACTTCAGTCCAGAATCATTATATCTTACTGTATGCAAAGTGCAAGTTTTGATTTACTAAGCCAAATGTGAACCTACAGGTAGGTAATCGCGTATTCCAAGAATTAAACATAAATCAGGAATCAATGTGATTGAGGGATTATACTCGTTCAGGCATATTGTGGGGCTATATAGTTGTTGTAAATCGGGCTTCGTCCTGTCGGGGCAAAGATTCAGTTGCAACCCTAGCCTTCTATCTAGTAACTTGTTGGTGCCAAGAGCAAGAAGAAAAAATACTCGGCCCACCTACTGTAGCTACGCATCTAGTTGTATGGAGTTGTAACACAGCGCCCATACAGATCTATGGTTCTATACTGTACCATATGTTACTCATTCCGTTTAGCTCTATCCTATAACATTTCTATGGGCACAAATAACAGTTCCTTTTTTTCTGTTATGAATGACGATTCGTTACCACGAAGCGCGAGGAAATTCAGATTATTTGCAAATCAAATTTTTCCTAAACTTCAGATCGAATTCCACCTTGGATTTACTCAACACTATTTATCAAGCTCGCCTATGGAAGAACCAGAGGATTTTTACCTCTAAGACCTTAAGCACATCACCGTGTCCATATTTTGGTTCGCAAACTACAAATCCGCTAAATATGGACACCTTCCGCGTGCACTCTGCATTTATCTTACACCTATCAATAGAGATGACTATACTTTTCCAAATGAGGACCAGAATAGGACATGGTTTATAATTTGCAGAAGGGCCACAAAAATCACCCAAAAAAATTAAATGTATGGAGATGAGATCTAATAACTATGTATAAATATATCAGGGGTCAGTACAGAGATCATTCCCATGATCTATTTATCCCCAGGAATCTGCGTCTGGAGGAAAGAAAGTTTCTACACCAACATATAAGAGGATTTTTTATTATAAGATCAGTGAGACTATGAAACTCTCTGCTGGAAGAGGTGGCGATGGTGAATTCATTAAGAGTTCAGTAGGGGCCTGGATGTATTTCTGGAGTGTATCAATTAGTGTTGAGTTGATCAAAGTGAAACGAATTGACTTCTATCCAAATTCCAGGAAAAATTAGATTCACCATGAATCCAAATTTCCTCGTGCTTCATGCTAATACATATTTTTTATTTTTATTCTTATTCTTCTTATGGCGGCTACACGTGTTACAAAGTGAAAGTAAGAAGCCCGGGTATGTGATATGACCCATAATGCCTTGCAGCCAGCCAATCAGCAGATAGCAATCCCGTGATGTCACAGCCCTATAAAAGCCTCATCCCGGGGCATCATCATTACCGATGAGCGAATCGAAGTCCGCAAAGTCGAATTTCCTCATGCTTTGTGGTAGCGAATCGATCTTACCTGAAATAGTGTAAAAAAAAAAAAAAGTACATCCATACCTCATCCGTTTGCTTGTGAAGAGCTATCTTACTTGAAGATCTCGCACGAAATCCCATGTGCGGTGACGTATGATGTCACCGCGCCTGTCGACAAGATGATGTCATCACAGGCCGCGTGAGATCTTCAGTCTCGATGGTAGTGAAAGATAAAACTGTCAGAGAAAACTGATCTGCCCCCATTGACTTTCATTGTGTGCCAGAATGGATCCGTTTTGCTCCGCACCACATCACGGACAGAAAAACACTTCTTGCAGCATTATTCTGTTTGCGATGGGGACACAACCTAATGGAACGTAATGCATTCTGGTGCATTCCGTTTCATTCGGTTCAGTTTTGTCCACATTGACAATGAATGGGGACAAAACGGAAGCATTTTCCCTCGCTATTGAGATCCTATGACGAATATCAATAGCGGAAAGGGAAAGCGCAGGTGTAAAAGTAGCCTAAGGAAAATGCATCAGAGCAGTGAGGATGTCTGGCCTGTCAATCTCCCTGGGCGAGAGGTGGTCACCTTTGAGAAGTCAAATGTCTGCGATCTGCGTTATCGCCTATCACAGACCTTAGTCCTGGCTGTCTGCTGTGTGAAATGGCAGGTACCCTATGGCTATAGCGCTCACTCCGTTCCTCCATCTCCATAGAAATAACATCCACTGTAAATGTACAGCGAGTTTTGTCAAGGGGTTAAAAGTCTGAAATTGAGTACAATTTTTGTTAAAATTTTCCTCCTATATATCCAGACTATTTATAGTAGAAGAACATCCAGCTCTAGTTAGATTAATTCCAACTCGAGTGGTAGAATGATAGCAGAACCAGGATTTGCGGTATATAACAGACATAATGGACTAGGAAACGGGAAATATAAATAATTTTGATTGGGTATTGCAGAAAATTTCCCTGCCTGTAAATTACCTCTTATAAATGGAAAAGCAAAGTGTCAGTTCTCTGTCAGGGAGTCTGTGGATGCCTGTAGATTTCTATGGACTATTTCCCAAACAAGGGAGAAAACTCATTATTTCACAAATACTTTACATAATGCATTATACTAAAATAGACCCAAGGAGTTTAAACAGGGTATGTTTTAGGAGATGCGAAAAATAAATGAGAGAAAACTACAGGTTTAACCAAAAATGCTGTTGTGTGCATTAGGCCTTAGGTTGGGTCTACACCTACACTTTTTGTAGAATGTTTGAGTGACAGCTGCAGTGCACATAGTTGCATACAGGTCAGTTTGTACTGCTAATATCAATCAAAGTGTCTAGGTGTAGCCCAAGCCTAATTGCCTATACTACCGCTAATATCAATCAAAGTGCTATAACATGTCTAGGTGCAGCCCAAGCCTAAAAAAAAGAATTCTATAAGAATTCTAAACCTGTTATTTCCCACTTTTTATTGATATTAATCAGTCAAAATTAGGCGATAAAAAGGTTTTGATTGACTCCTTTCTCTCTCAGACTGCCTTACCTTGTCTTTCAGAACAGGATGCATCTCTGCTGAATTCCCCCATTCAATTGAAGGAGTTGCAAGATGCACTTGCTAATGCAAAGCAGAGCTCGGCCCCCGGTCTTGATGGCCTACCACTTGACATCTATAAGCAACATACAGAGGTGCTACTTCCTATGCTACTATTAGTAATAAATGTTAACCGAATAACCATAAAGGGACACGCATTACAATTTCAAAAACTTTATTAGTTGATAAAAGACCAACGACATACACAATAAATATAAAAAAAATAATTATATATGGCAGCAATACAGATAGTGGCCAAGACATGTGGCTCCCCTCCCACACACAGAAAAACCCCGATAGTTCTCCTATATAAGGTAAAAAACCTTCTACAAAAGTGCTGGCATAGACAGACACATCCCCAATACACCAATTGTACGATAGAACAAGGGCCCACTAAGACTAGTATAGTGGATAAACCACACAAACACTGCAGCAAGGAGGCATATATATTCCATAAATGTATACCTGAGGGACACTTGGAGAGGAGAACACGGGTTTTCTACTGCAGAGAGGAGAGCCCACCCCGACGTACGTTTCGCTCCGCTTTCTCAAGGGGCGATTAATTAGTAATAAATGAATCATTACAGGTCGGTAGTCTTCCCCAATCTTTGAGAGAAGCTGTTGTCACTTTAATATTAAAAAAAGGTAAAGATGAACGCAAGATTGGATCATACCAACCAATCTCGCTTCTCAAATCGAATTATAAAATACTTGCAAAAATCTTAGCGAATCGCCTTAAGAGGGTAATACTATCCCTTTTTCATTCTGAAGAAAATGGGATTTATCCCTGGCCGCCAGATTCAATCCAATATTCGTAGGGTCTTTTTGAACATACAGATAGGTGGGGGGAGGACAGCTCCATCCTGTCTTTAGATGCTGCAAAGGCTTTCGACAGGGTGGAGTTGTCCTTCCTCTGGCAAACTATACAGCATATGCAGCTTGGCAATACTTTTATTGCACTTACACAGTTGTTATACACGCAACCCATGGCGAAGATTAATGTAAATGGACTAATCACAGCTATTATTGATCTACAAGTGGCACAAGGCAAGGGTGTCCTTTGTGCCCTTTGCTTTTCGCCATTTTTATGGAGCCCTTGGCTAATCGGATTAGATTAGATGATGAAATAGTTGGATTTGGGGATGGCGGAGCAAGGGATAAGATAAGCCTTTATGCGGATAAAGTTTTAATTTTTTTGAATGATGGGTATAAAATGTTACATCATGTTATCCAGATTATTGATATGTTTGGTTCCATCTCGGGGTTTGTAATCAATTGGTCAAAATCTATGCTGCTTCCTTTAAATTGTAGTCTCTGCCGTAAAGAACTTAAGGTGCTTTCTCCCTCCGATCATATTGACTATCTCGGGCTAGAAATTGGCGCGAAATTACACACATATGTTGAGTTAAATGTGACTCCTGTGATTAGTAAAATTAAAGAGAAAATTAGAACTGGCAAAAGCTTCCCCTATCTCAGGCAGATAATATTGTGTTGGTCAAAATGATTATTCTTCCATCTATACTATACGTTACCGCTGCCTGTCCTGTTTCGATAGATGATGCATTTTTTTACTTATTAGCAAGATTGGTCAATAATTTGGGGGTCGCAAAAGAGTGCGGAGTTAAACAAAGATTTTTATGGCTGACAGATGAAAACAAAGGGCTCTCCCTGCCTTATTTTCAGGGATATTATCTTTGTGCGCAACTACAGTGGGGCATGAATGGTAGGGAAAATGGTTTGCTTCGTTATCTTGCCAGACTCCATATGTGCTCTTTTCAGAATATCTTTAGCTTTTTGGAGCATATTTGATGTTAGGGAAAGGTGTCCAATTAGCAGGATGTTACATAAAGTATGGACGAAAATAAAAGCTATTCTATCCGTCACTCGTGCGCTTAAATTTACTCCCCTATGGGATAACCAAAATGTAAAGGATTTTTTCCCTATAGTGGATAAATAACTATTGGAAAAATAGAGGTATCACGTTGGTTTCACACTTATTTAATTTAGGTCAATTTAAGACATTATCGGAGATTATTTCTGGTTCACATGTTACAGTTATTGATATTTTTCGATACAGACAACTTAAGCACACTTTTTATTCTACTACTAATAAAGATAGGCTTATGGTCCAGGATAATTTATTCCTGGATTATTGTTTTTCTTTCTTTGGCACTAAGTTTAATATTGCACAAATATACTCAAAATTTCTAAATGCACTAGGTAAGGTATTTAAGTTTAAGAGCATATTGAAATGGGAAAAAGATTTAGGTTTGAGCACAAGCCTTCCATGGGATGAAATCTATCATAATATTAAAAAGGCTTCTGCCTCTATGTGACACCGTTTAACACAATTTAAAATTGTTCATCGACTTTTATTACACTCGAAAATTATTATCTAAAATTTATAAGGATAGTTAGGTTTGTTGTTGCAAATGTCAAATGTCTGACGCAGGATATATCCATATTTTATGGGAATGCTCTGCTATACAAACATTTTGGCAGTTGTGTTTGGGGAATTGGTGAAGAAAGCAAAGGTTAATTTCAATCCCTCCGTGATACATGCTCTATTTGGCTTTTATCGACGGAGGAAAACATTATAAGATAGGCCTAACAGTTGTGGATAATAGGCTTAATGTGGGTTTTCCCATGATGACAGCCCGGGGTTGGGACGGGAGGGTTGGGTTTTGGGGACTCTATGTATTGCAATGCTCTTCCTTTGCCTGTTGTTATTGGTGATTTGTGTATATGTTTTCCACGATGTATTGATAAGGTGGATTATTTGGATTTTTTATAAATGGAAAATAAAATATATATATAAAAAAAACTGTTTATTATATAAAATTTAATTATTAAAAAGACTATAATTAGTGTTGAGTGGACTCGAACTATACCGAACTTTACGATTTTTGGTACCCGGACACGAACCCGGACTGCTGGAAAAGTTTGGATTCAAGTTCGGTGTTCAGACATTTAATAAAGCTTGTTGAAAGGCTGCAGGGCAGCCAATCATCAAGCTTTTAAGCTGTGTGCCCTTAGAAGCCATCACAGCCATGCCTACTAATGGCATGGCTGTGACTGGCCAGTTTATCATGTGACCCAGCCTCTATATAAGCTGGATCACGTGTAGCACCGCCCATCAGTTCTCAGTAGTGAAGGGACAGAAAGCAGGCAGCTGAAATGAGGGACAGTGTTAGTGCGATTTTTTATTTAATTTTATTTTTTTTGTGTGTGTGCAAAACACTATCTTTGCACTCCTGAAACAGAAAGATAATCATAAATCTGGCTGTTAATTGTGACCTACAGCGATTTTTTTTTTTGTGGGTGCAATGCAACATTGTACTTTGTACCCCTAACACACAAATATTATAGTTAATCCGTCTGTTAGGTGCACGTCATATACCCATTTATTGCATGTAGTACACCTGCACTGCATACATGACAGGGAAATTGATATAGTTAATGAGTCTGTTAGTTCAGTGAGTGACCTCAAAGAATGAGGAGTGCATCAAATAAGGGACGTGGCCCTGGTCATGGTGCTCCTGTTGCAGGGAACACCATCCTCGGGTGCACGTAGGCGACAGAATGTTCAGTGTTATTTTGTAGGCCCGAATACCGGTGTACGAATGGTGAGGCCAGAACAAGTAGAGGCGGTAGTAGATTGGGTGGCTGACCGTGCCTCCAGTTCCTTCATATTGTCTCCCACCCGGTCCCCTGCTGAAAGCGTAGAATTGGCACCTGCAGCCCATGGGCATCTGTCCTTCACCTCACCCCCTTGCAAATCAGCCAAGCAGTCTGAGCCCCAAGTCATGCAGCAGTCTCCCATGCTTTTTGATGACACAGCCACACTGCAAAGGAGAGAGCAGAGTGCAAAAGCAGAGTGGCCGTCCCCTAGCGTCTGCTACTGCCCACCGCAAACAGGGACTGAGCACACCAAAGCCAGATCCAAGGAGTTCCCTGGCGTGGCAGTTCTTCAGACAATGTGCTGAAGACAAGACGTGAGTGGTTTGCACGCTGTGCAATCAGAGTCTGATGCGAGGAACAAATGTTCTAAACCTGAGCACCACCTGCATGACCAGGCATCTAAATGCAAAGCACGAGCTGCAGTGGAGTAAACACCTCAACAGACTGATGAGTGGTTGGTGCCACTGAGCTTCAAGCCTGGCCTGGTGGTGTGCGATAATGGGTGAAATCTTGTAGCAACTCTGGGCCTAGCCAGTTTGACGTACATCCCTTGCCTGGCGCATGTGCTAAATTTGGTGGTGCAGAGGTTCCTGAAAGATTACCCCGCTATGTCAGAGCTGCTGCTCTAGAAAGTGTAAAATGTCTGTGCGTGCTTTCGGCGTTCCCACCCTGCTGCTGCTCGCCTGTCTGCGCTGCAGCGTAACTTTGGCCTTCCCGTTCACCGCCTCATATGCGTTGTGCCCACAAGATGGAACTCCACCTTGCACATGCTGGAGAGACTGTTCGAGCAGCAGCAGGTGATAGTGGAGTTTCAGCTACAGCACGCACTAGTAAGTCGCTCTGCGGAACAGCACCACTTCACCACCAATGAGTGGGCCTCTATGCGGGACGTGTGTGCCGGGTTGCGCTGTTTGGAGTACTCCACCAACATGACCAGTGCCGATGACGCAGTCCTTAGAGTTACTATCCCACTTCTATGTCTCCTTGAAAAAATGCTTCGGGCGATGATGGAAGAGGATGTTGCACAGGAGGAGGAGGAAGAGGGATCATTTACATAGTTATCAGGCCAGTCATTCACAAGTGGCTTGGAGGGTGGGTTCCTGTATCAACAGAGGCCAGGTACACAATTGTTCAGCCACGGCACAGTTCTGGAGGATGAGGAAGATGAAGAAAAGGAGGAACTGTGTTCACAGCAGGGTGGCACCCAAAGCAGCTCATGGGCATTACAGAGTTACAGAGGACACGGACGATTCACCTCCCACAGAGAACAGCTTGTCGTTGCCTCTGTGCAGCCTGGCACACATGAGCGACTACATGATGCAGTGCCTGCGCAACAACTGCTGCCCACATTCTAATCAGTGCTGATTACTGGGTGGACCTCTGCTGGATTCCCGCTACAAGGACAACGTGCTGTCCATAATTCCGTCACTTGAGCGTGATCGGAAGATGAGTGAGTACAAGTACATGCTGGTAGACACACTGCCGATGGCATTCCCACCTAACACCGGGGGCTCAGTGGAAGCACAAGGCAAAGGCAGAGGCGGAGGAAGAAGTCGCCAATGCAGCTGGGGCATCGCCAGCACCTCAGAAGGGAGGGTTAGCATGGCTGAAATGTGGCAAAACTTTGCCAGCTCGCCCCAACAACAAGCACCACCAGCTGATTGGGAACGTCATAACAGGAGGCAGCATTTCAGCAACATGGAGGAACAGTACTTACTTACTGATGGGTCTGCCCCATTCAACTTCTGGGTCTCCAAATTGGGCACATGGCTTGCCCTTCACGCCTTGGAGGTGCTGGCCTGCCCTGTGGCCAGTGTATTGTCCGATCGTGTGTTCAGCAAGGGGGTGATCACAGACAAGCGCAACCGCCTGTCCACAGCCAATGTGGACAAGCTCATGTTCATTAAAATGAACCAGGCATGGATCCCACAGGACTTGTCGGTACCTTGTGCAGAATAGACAAGTATACCGGCAACACCCAGCCATTCTTATACTCCAGCTTTCTCTTTGTTTTCTTTTTTATATTTCCCAATGTTTTGGGGTCTTTCCAACTTTATAAAAATAAATTTAAAAAAACTACAAAAATAGTGTTGGATACCTCCTCCACCACCGCTTCCACCTACACCGCCACGTCCACCACCTCTTCAACCTCCTACTCGATCTTAAACTCCGCCTTCTAGTTCAAGATCATTATTTTTTACTATATAACATTTATTCAATGTTATTTTAATTAATTTCCCTATCCACATTTGTTTGCAGGGCAATTGTCCTGCTCTTACCACTATTTTGCTTCCTTTTACAGCCCTCTAGCCTTTTCTATGACTTTTTTAGAGCCATTTTAGTGCCCCAAAGTTCGGGTCCCCATTTACTTCAATGGGGTTCGGGGTCAAGTTTGCGTCCCGAATTTGAACTTTGCGGCGAAGTTCGGCCAAACCCAGCTTCCAGGTGTTCGCTCAACCCTAACTATAATCACTATATAATCATAAACAGTATAATAATATTTTACCAAATGGTTAAACCCTGAGTCACCAGCCTGTTTTGATCCTTAATGACCAGGCAATTTTGGGGTACACATAACTTACTGATTAACTTTTACTAACTCTTACAAGGAAGGAGAAAAAACATCAATACTGAGCTTTTACAATATACATTTTTGGGCATTCATTCTTTTGGAATAAATAACACAATAACTTTTCTCTATGGGTCATTTAGATTATTTTATGTTTTACTACTTTTGTACAAAAAAATCTTTTTATTTTTCTCTCTACAGAGCTGTTTGACAGCTTGATTTTTGTGGGACAACTTGTTGTTTTCATTGGTATAATTTTGGGGTATATAACACTTTTGGATCGCTTTCTATTCAGTTTTTTTCGGTGGCGAATAAGGTCGGTACATGGTGGCCCAGTCTAACAGGGTGCCGAGGGCAGACTCGGTCTCCCATCAGCCACAGACCTGCTGCTTAGCTTCAGGAATGAGGACCTGTGTTTGGCCTCATTCCCAGGGTGAACTTGCAAGCTGGGAGGCTCCCTGCTCCTTGGTCTGCCTTGAATGCCGAGCTGATCAATCGGCGCTCGACTTGTCGGTCTGTTGGTCATGTGACGTTGGCCACGTCACATGACCCTCACTCCCACTATAAATACAGGCAGCCTGCTGGCCACAGGTTGCCTGTGATTTTTGTCCTATAAGCTGTGTACCTTTTGTTATTTGCTACCTTTGGAATTGAATCTGGATTCGCCTCTTGACATCTCTTCTGCCTGCTCCCTGTACCTTGACGTTACCTCTAGGATTTCGACCTCGGTTTGTTTACGGATTTGCCTTTGCCTCTTCCTTGTTCTGACTTGACCTCCTGGACTGACTCGTCTCGCCTTTGTTTTTGGCTAGCTCTGGTCCACTTTCTTTTGCTTCCCTTTGGCTGTCCTCTTCCCTGCCGTCTCTCTCTCTCTCTGCTTGCACTTAGTAGGTTAGGGACCGTCGCCCAGTTGCGCCCCGTCACCTAGGGCTGTTGGTGCAAGTAGGCAGGGACAGGGGACCGGGTGGCAGCTCAGGGGGTGCACCTCCGCTCTATCTTGCTACCTGTTACTCTACCCCGTGACAGAATCACAGGCCTAATTTCAACATGGACCCTATACAGAGCCTCACCGAACATGTGCAGGGTCTTGCTCAAATAGTGCAGGAACTTGGGGAGAGACTACAGGTTCAGGAGACCGTCCGAACCCCTCCTATTCTAGCTCCTGCCACCCTTCAGGTGGAACCTCACATTAAATTGCCCGATCGGTTTTCGGGTGACCGCCGAAGTTTTTTAGCTTTCAAGGAAGGCTATAAACTTTATTTTCGACTACGACCCCACTCCTCCGGCCCTGACCCCCCCAAAAGGGTTGGTATTATCATTTCCTTGCTTCAAGGGGACCCCCAGGAATGGGCCTTTTCTTTACCCCCAGATTCCCCTTGTCTGAGCTCTGTGGACCTCTTTTTCCAGGAGTTAGGGGTTCTTTATGATGAACCTGACCGAGCCTCTGTGGCTGAATCCAATCTTAAGGCCCTCACTCAAGGAGATCATCCCGTGGAGGACTATTGTACGCAGTTTCGCAAGTGGTGCGTTCCTTCGGGCTGGAACGAACCAGCGCTCAAATTTCAATTTAGGGCAGGCTTGACTGAAAGGTTAAAGGATTTGTTGGTGTGTTATCCCTGTCCTGACTCTTTAGAGGAGACCATGACGCTAGCCATCAGACTAGATAGACGGATCAGAGAGAGACAGCGGGAGCATTTGCTTTCTCCTCATACCGTTCTTCAACCTGAGACTCCTCCCCCTGGACCCAGGATGGAGACCCATTCAGACGAGCCCATGCAACTCGGGATGACGCGAAGAGAACTACGTCGTCGTCGCGGTTCTTGTTTTTATTGTGGGGATCCCGATCACTGGATCCGTCAGTGTCCTAAAGCTCTGCCTTCTGGAAAAGCATCCAAATCTGAGGGATCCAAGGACAAGGTACTCCCGGAGGTGGTAAGAAGCAAACTATTGCTGCCGGTTTCTATTACCTTTGGGCTCTTTAAGGGGTCAGGCAATGCCTTTGTAGATTCAGGGTCAGCTTTTAGTTTAATTGATTACAAAATCGTTAATCAGATGGGAATTCCTATACTAGAATTACCCACCCCGATCCAGGTAGTCGCTATGGATTCTACCCCCCTGCTGGGGGGCACAGTTAAACTCTGTACCCGGAAGGTCACCCTATCAGTAGGGGTCTGCCACTCTGAGAAATGTTCCTTCTTTGTTTTAAAAAATCTTCTTCCAGTTCAGGTAGTTCTTGGTTTGCCCTGGCTTCAGCAACACAATCTGGTCATTAACTGGAGTTCGGGAGAGTTAGAGAGATGGGGGCCTAACTGTAATTCCTGCTTAACCGTACTCCAAGCTGGGGTCTCATCGGATATTCCTCACTTTATTGCTGATTATTCTGATGTTTTTTCCACCACTGAGACAGATACTCTCCCTCCCCATAGGTCTTATGACTGTGCTATTGACTTGATACCTGAGTCCAAGTTTCCTAAGGGACGGATTTATAATCTGTCCGGTCCTGAGCGCAAGTCTATGAAAGACTACATCCAGGAGAGTCTTAAGAAGGGACATATCAGGCCCTCCACCTCTCCTCTGGGAGCAGGATTCTTTTTTGTTAAAAAGAAAGACGGTGGTCTCAGGCCCTGCATTGACTATAGAAAATTGAATGAAATTACTATTAGGAATCAGTATTCCATCCCGTTGATTCCTGATTTGTTTAACCAAGTTTTGGGTGCTTCTTGGTTTTCGAAATTTGATTTGAGAGGAGCTTATAACCTGGTTCGTATTAAGGAGGGAGATGAGTGGAAGACTGCCTTTAATACCCCAGAGGGACACTTTGAGTATCTGGTTATGCCATTCGGTCTTTGCAATGCTCCAGCTGTGTTTCAGAATTTCATGAATGATATTTTTAGAGAACTTATTGGCAAGGTTATGATTGTTTATCTTGATATTCTTGTCTTTTCACCTGACTGGGATTCTCATGTGTCTCATATCAGACTGGTTCTAAAAATCCTCAGAGAGAACCATTTGTCTGTTAAATTAGAGAAGTGTGTATTTGGAGTTCAAGAAATCCCCAATCTGGGCTATATTCTTACTCCTCATTCATTTAAAATGGATCCCAGTAAGGTTCAAGCTATCCAAGACTGGGTAAGACCATCCTCCTTAAAGGCTCTCCAACGTTTTTTAGGATTCGCCAATTTTTACCGTAAATTCATAAAGAATTTTTCTGTTATTGACAAACCCCTCACGGACCTGACTAAAAAAGGTTCAGATCTGGTTAACTGGTCGTCGGAGGCCTGTCGAGCCTTTGATACCCTAAAAAATTGTTTCCAAATGGCTCCAGTCTTGGTTCAGCCTGATACCGAGGAACTTTTTGTGGTGGAGGTTGATGCCTCAGAGGATGGTGTGGGGGCTGTCCTTTCACAGGGGTCCTCTAACCTCACTAATTTAAGGCCATGTGCCTTCTTCTCTCGCAAGTTCTCTCCTTCGGAGAGAAATTACGATATTGGAAACTGCGAGTTACTGGCCATTAAATGGGCATTTGAGGAGTGGAGGCATTTTTTAGAAGGGGCTAGACATCGTATTACTGTTCTCACTGATCATAAGAACTTAGTGTTTCTTGAGGCGGCCAAACGTCTCAATCCTAGACAAGCCAGATGGGCCTTGTTTTTCACTAGTTTTAACTTTTCTGTTACTTTCAGACCAGGAAGTAAAAATGTCAAGGCAGATGCCTTATCCCGGAGTTTTAATGCCGTCCAACCTCCTGATACCCCTCCAGAACCCATCTTGCCGGCTAACATCTTTGTGGCAGCAGTTTCTGCAGATCTTTCCTCTGAGATTTAACAGGCCCAGCAACTTGCTCCTCCACAAACACCGGCAGATAAGTTATTTGTTCCTGAATGCTTTCGTGTTCAATTATTGGGTGAATGTCATGACTCTGTGCTCTGTGGTCATCCTGGTATTGCTGCCACTAAGGAATTGCTGCTGAGGTCTTTTTGGTGGCCCACTTTGTCTAAAGATGTACGGTCTTATGTTTTAGCTTGCGATGTTTGTGCCGGTCTAAGACTCCAAGAACACATCCCGCGGGTGAATTACAACCACTACCCATTCCCTGTAAGCCTTGGTCTCACATCTCCATGTATTTTATTTCTGATTTGCCCCTCTCTGAAGGGAAGTCAGTAGTGTGGGTAGTGGTTGACCGTTTTAGCAAAATGGTGCACTTTGTTCCTTTAAGTAAGCTCCCCAATGCAAAGCCCTTAGCATCCTTGTTCATTGAACATGTGGTACGTCTGCATGGTGTCCCTGAGAATATAGTCTCTGATAGAGGCGTTCAGTTTGTTTCTAGCTTTTGGAGGGCCTTTTGTAGAAGATGTGACATCTCTTTGTCTTTTTCGTCTGCTTTCCATCCACAGACCAATGGACAGACGGAACGGTTAAATCAGGCAGTGGAGCTTTTTCTGAGGTGCTATGTATCGCATAATCAACTCCTATGGGTGAGATACCTCCCGTTGGCAGAATTCGCCATCAACAATCAGGTTAATTCTTCCACGGTCTCCTTATTTTTGTAACAATGGTTTGCATCCTCGCTTTAGTTCTAATCCCTCTGTATCCTCACTCAACCCGCAGGCAGATTCTTTTACCTCTAGACTGTGCACAGTCTGGGCACAGGTTCAATCGAACCTGGAAAAGGCCCAGGAGACCCAGTGTAAACATGCCAATAAGAGACGTTCTAAGGGGGTAAATTTTGTACTCGGTGATAAAGTGTGGTTGTCGACTAAAAATCTTGCTTTGAAACAATGTTCTAGGAAATTTTCGCCGCGCTTCATTGGGCCATACAATATTATTGAGATTATCAACCCAGTATCTTTTAGACTTAAGCTACCCGACTCCCTTCGCATACATGATGTGTTCCATAAGTCATTACTTAAGAAGTATGTGTCACCAGTGGTTCCGGTTAAAGGACCGCCTCCACCTGTGGAGGTTGAGGGTCAGGAGGAATTCATTATTTCTAGAATAATTGATGTTAGAAAGATTAGAAATTCCTTTCAGTACCTGGTCCACTGGAGAGGTTTTGGACCTGAGGAGAGGTCCTGGATACCTATGTCTAGGATGCATGCTTCCAGGTTAATAACTAAATTCCACCAAGAAAACCCTGAGAAACCTTGTCCTCAAGGCTTGGGTCCGGTGGCCCCTCGTAAAAGGGGGTGTACTGTAACGGTAACTGTACCTCGGTCTCCCATCGGCCACAGACCTGCTGCTTAGCTTCAGGAATGAGGACCTGTGTTTGGCCTCATTCCCAGGGTGAACCTGCTAGCTGGGAGGCTCCCTGCTCCTTGGTCTGCTTTGAACGCCGAGCTGATCAATCGGCGCTCGACTTGTCGGTCTGTTGGTCATGTGACGTTGGCCACGTCACATGACCCTCACTCCCACTATAAATACAGGCGGCCTGCTGGCCACAGGTTGCCTGTGATTTTTGTCCTATAGGCTGTGTACCTTTTGTTATTTGCTACCTTTGGAATTGAATCTGGATTCGCCTCTTGACATCTCTTCTGCCTGCTCCCTGTACCTTGACGTTACCTCTAGGATTTCGACCTCGGTTTGTTTACGGATTTGCCTTTGCTTCTTCCTTGTTCTGACTTAACCTCCTGGACTGACCTCGGCTAGTTGACTCGTCTCGCCTTTGTTTTTGGCTACCTCTAGTCCACTTTCTTTTGCTTCCCTTTGGCTGTCCTCTTCACTATCTATCTATCTCTATATCTCTCTCTCCCAGTTGCGCCCCGTCACCTAGGGCGGGTGGTGCAAGTAGGCAGGGACAGGGGACCGGGTGGCAGCTCAGGGGGTGCACCTCCGCTCTATCTTCCTACCTGTTACACTACCCCCGTGACAGGTGTATTGGTGACCACTAAAGGATTAAGTAATTAACTAGTGTTGATCGAGCACCAAAGTGCTCGGGTGATTGAGTAGAACTCCTCGGGATGTGCGGGTGCCCTACTATGTCTGGTTCACATGAAAAGGTCAGAAATTGATGGAAACACCACTGAAATGGTTTTGGAACAAAATGGGGAGGATGTCTGGATGCATCTTGGACTCCCAGATTGCTGCTGGGAATGATGTTGTCCAAGTAGTACGCCAATTTTACAGACTGATAATAATATGCACAAAACCAAAGATAAAATCAATTTTGGAGGAAAAATTGTTAGGAAACATTATTTACTGTATATTTACTTGTATATAAAGTGCAAGTGCTGCCAAAAATTACAAGGAAGAAGTACTCCAATACAACCTGTATATCACATAAAGGAGGGCTTCATTCACATTGTGATACAATTGTTTTGGTAGTGGGACTCCTACACTTATAAAGCCTATGCACTAAGTGCCAAAAATTACAAGGAACCGGCACTCCAATACACCCTTTATTACACATAAAGGAGGGCATCATACACACACTTAAAAATTATGATTAATGGCCTGCTGGTTACCCTCAAAAACATTAGGAGCAAGAGCCTGCTGGTGACCCTCTAACACATTAGGGGAGAGGGCCTGCTGCTGATCTGTTCATCTAAAACATTAGTGGTGAGGGTCTGCTGCTGAGCTGTCCATCTAAAACATTAGGGGTGAGGGTCTGCTGCTGAGCTGACCATCTAAAACATTAGGGGTGAGGGTCTGCTGCTGAGCTGACCATCTAAAACATTAGGGGTGAAAGTCTGCTGCTGAGCTGACCATCTAAAACATAGGGGCCAGGGCCTGCTGCTGAGCTGACCCTCTAAAACATTAGGAGCGAGGGCAGCCTAATAGGCATGTTGATATGATGGAGGAGGAGGACAAGAAAAGGAAGATTAAACCATATACCCTTTTTTTGGGGTGGAAGGGGTGCATGGGAATACAGTGGATTCAATACACAATAAAAGCCATATTTAAAGTGCCTTTATGTTCAGCAGCTTTCCTCTGGTGGAGTAGAGAAGTCAGGGGCAATCCAAGCCTTGTCCATTTTTATAAGAGTCAACAGCATTTTCAGTTGATAGGCAGATGCGCTTATCAGTTATGCCCCCAGCAGCAGTAAATACCCGCTCTGAAAAAATGCTGGCGGAAGGGCAGGCCAGCACCTCCAAGGTGTAAAGCGCCAGTTTATGCCACGTGTCCAGCTTGGACACCCATTAGTTGCAAGGCACAGAGGGATCATTGAGGATGCAGACACAGTCTGCTATGTACTCCTTCACCATCTTCCAAAATTTTTCCCTCCTTGTTACACTAGGCCGCGCATCAGGGTGAGAGTGCTGGCGGGGTGTTATGAAACCGTCCCAGGCCTTGTAGAGTGTTGCCCTGCCTCTTTTGGAACTGCTGTGTGTTCACCTCATCTCTGCCGCCAACGTTGTCAGCTGGAAATTTTTGGAGCAGTTTTTCTACATGGACCTTGCACCATTTTGCTAGTGCTTTACACCACAGGAATATTAGATGAGAAGTTCTCTTTGTAGCGGGGGTCGAGAAGGGTAAACAACCAGTAATCGTGTTAGCCAAAATGCGTATAACGCGAGGGTCACGGGAAAGGCAGCATAACATAAATTCAGCTATGTTTGCCAGAGTCCCAACAGACAAGACTTTGCTGTCCTCAGCAGGAGGAGGACTTTCAATCTCCTCATCCTCCTCCTCCTCTTCTGCCCATCCATGCTGAACAGATGGAATAAACCTGCTATGGGTACTACCCTCTTTAGTGGAGGCAACCGTCTCCTGCTCCTCCTCATCATCATCCAATTCGCGCTGAGAAAACTATCACCCTGTATACTGTCTTCCCCCATTTCCACCTCTTCCACATGCAAAGCATCCACCTTCATTGTGAGATGCAAGCGTTTCAGTAGACACAGAAGTGAGATGGTTACGCTGATAATAGCGGCATCGCCGCTCACCATCTATGTTGATTCCTCAAAGTTGCGCAAAACCTCACAGAGGTCAGACATCCGTGCCCACTCGTCGCTTGTGAAGAGCGGAAGCTGACTGGAAATGTGACCATGTTGCAGCTGGTATTCTACTACTGCCTTCTGCGACTCACAAAGCCTGGCCAACATGTGGAACGTGGAGTTCCAGCACGTGCTCACATTGCACAACAGTCGGTGAGCTGGCAATTGCAAGTGCTGCAGTAGCGTTGACAGACCAGCGGCATCTGTAGATGACTTTCGGGAATAGGCACACATGCGGCGAACCTTCACCAGTAACTCAGGGGTAATTGGGGTAGGTTTTGAGAAACTGCTGAACCACTAAGTTTAACACGTGGGCCAGGCATGGTATGTGTGTGAACTTGCCAAGCTCCAAAGCCGCCACCAAGTTACAGCCATTGTTGGTCAGTCTGGTCCCTTATACCCTGCCCCAGCTCTGCGGCGGTGTGCTGTTTGTCACCTAAGCAAATAAGTTTCAGCACTCCCTGTTGCCGCTTCCCCACTGCAGTGCTACACTGCTTCCAGCTACAGAATGATGGCTGACTGGTGCTGCAAGATGAGAATTCAGAGGTGGAAGTGGAGGAGGAGGTGGGGGTTGCAGCCACTAATATAGATGGTGGCAGAAATCCTGATGGAAGTAGGGACCTCAATCCTTGGTGTTGGTAGCACCTGTGCCATCCCAGGGTACGAATCGCTCCCGGCCTCCACAATGTTCACCCAGTGTGTCATCAGGGAAATGTAGCTTCCCTGGCCACAAGCACTTGTCCATGTGTCAGTCGTTAAGTGGACCTTCCCAATAACTACGTTGGTAAGGGCACGGGTGATGTTACGGGACACATGCTGGTGTAAGGCGGGGACGGGCAAAATAGTGGCGGCTTGGGACTAAGTAACGAGGGACGGCCACCGCCATCAGGCTGTGGAAAGCCTCAGTGTCCACAAGTCTAAATGGCAACATTTCCAGGGCCAGCAATTTGGAAAGGTTAGTGATATGCCCTGTGGTTTGGTGGCTGGGTATTTGTGCTTTCTTTCTAATGCCTGTGGTATGGACATCTACATGCTGCTCTGGGACACAGAAGTGGATGTGCTAGCTGATAGTGCTTGCGAAAGTCTAGGTGCAGGGCGGGATGAATCCGGGCCTGCGTCTTGGAAAGGGAATTGGTTAGCACATAAAACAGGGGAAGAGGAGGCAGTGGTGTGACCTGCAGACACTGATTGTGGACCCAGGCTTTCGGCCCACCTATTAGGGTGCTTTGATGCCACGTGGCGGATCATGCTGGTGGTGGTGAGGTTGCTAATGTTCATGCCCTTGCTCAGTTTGGTACGGCACAGGTTGCAAACGACAATCTTTTTATTGTCCAGACTTTCATCAGAAAGCGCCAGACTGTGGAACACCTACCCCTTGGCAAGGAAGATTTCCGCAAGGGGGAGCTCCTGGAAAAAGTTGCGGCCCACCTTGTCCCTTTTGCCACCCCACTGCTTCTTCCAGCCTGTTGCAGTGCTGAGGATCCCTCCCCCTCTGTACTGATGTCCTCGCTCGGCTTGCCACTTTCCTAGGTTGGGTCAGTGATTTCATCGTCCACCACCTCCTCTTCCACTTCCTCACTCTGGTCATCCTCCTTACTTGTTGACCTAACAACAACCTCACTTATTGACAACTGTGTCTCATCCTCATCATCAACCGCTTGAGACACTATTTGCGGTGGACTTATTGGTAACTGTCTCATCATCATCATCCACCTTGTGAAACGCTAATTGCTGTTCCCCACCACAATCTTCTTCTGACTGTGGGTACTCAAGAGTTTGTGAATTGGGGCACAAGATATCCTCATGTGCCTCTTCAAGCAGGCTTAGTGAGAGGCCCAAATTAAGGAATGGCGATGAAAAGACCTCCTCGGAACTGGCAGTCCAGTCCAGTCTCTGTAGTACCATTGTAGTAGAGCCTTGTACTCTCATGTGGCAGAGAATGCGGGCCACTTCTTGCGATACTCGGTATGCATCAAGCTCCACAGTGGACATCTGGAGCAGCTTTTACGGGCAGGGACAATAAATGTCTCTCACTGCCTACTGGGTCAAGGTTTTTTGCTGCAGTGGAGAGGCAGCACCCCTGCAACATGGTGAGGTACTGTCCGTCTTTACAGCCATTCTCATGTGCTGAGGAACGCTCTCCTGGACTTGCAGCGTCTCCATATACACCGCATAATCTGCAACGTTTTAACTAGCTTGAATTCAACTCTGAACATGCTTGAGCGTCTGTATGAACGATATTGTCATGCACCAGATCGCCTCACAAAGGAGCATGTGTTTTTTCCAGGTCAGGCAGTGGCAGCTCATGCTGGTCATGCTGCAGTTGTTCCTCATCCCGTCTCAGTGGGGAGCAGAGTTGGAAAGAACTGACTCATGAAGAGCAGATTCACACTCCTCCAGTTAAGGCCAAATATTATTGATGCCTGTCTGACTCCATCATACTGCTGCCTCCATTATGCCACTGCTGTGGCCTGACAACCATTATGTTCTGTACAGCTGCTGTTGCCTCCATTATGCAACCACCACCATCATGCTGCTGCTGCGTCCTGCAGAACATCATGTTCTGTAAGGCTGTTGCCCCCATCATGCCACTGCCACCTTCATGCTACTGCTGCTCCCTGTGCCTGCCATCATCTTCCATAAAACTGCTGATGACTTCATCATGATGCTCCTTGCCTGCTAACATGTACCATGTGGCTGTTGCTGCTGCCGCCGCCTCGGCTGCTGCTCCCCGCTGCTAATCCCCTACTGCTACCACTATTAAAGCAAAGCATCTGCCACTGCTATTATTACTACCACTACCACTGCTATTACTACTATTACTACTACTTCCCATAAAAACGCGTACGTTTAAGAATAACACTGGTTAATGGTGTTAAATGTGCGTTTACCCATAGCTATGTATGTCAGTGTCACTCAGACATGATTTACTATTGCTGTCATTACTTTTGAGAGCTTGAGAAAGGGTGAGGGGGGAATAAAAAATTCATAAAAAATAAACTTAAAAGATAAGATAAAGATTTTCCTAAAAACTCCTAGAGTCCTAGGAGGTTAGAGGGCGTTGTATATCAATTTTCAGGACAATTGGAGCAATTTTAGCTCAGTCCGAACTTTTTCAAAAATTTGGCGAACCAAAGCTTGAGTGGTTCACTCATTTCTACTAGATATTAACTCTTGTATAATGTACATCGATATCTATCATCAGCACCCCTTCTTCACCTTAGACCACTAGAATTATTGGGCATTGACTCCTTAACTACTCTAGACCACCGGGAGTATGACAGGAATGCTATTACAATTCACTAAAAGTACATTATATAATTTGTGTACAAAGCTGCAAGGGTTGTATAATTGGGGGTATTTTGCACTTAAAAACTTTTTAAAAAAACTGTTTACCCCTGAAGGGCAACATTTACTGTACATCAACTGTTTTATTTTGTTTTGTGCTTTCCATTTTAGCATCTCAGTTTGAGTCATTGGATTACAAGCACGCTCGTAAAAGTCAGAATTTTTAATATGATGAGCGACAGATCTCATGTTTAACCTTCGTAAATCTTACAGTAGTTCTGTAGCTCCTACTGTGCATTATCCTTCATATCAGAAGAAGTTGTTCCCTACTTGTTACACTTTTACATTTCCAAGCAACATTTTTAAACATTTATGTCAGCCTCCGCCTGTGCATGCTGGATATCTGACACTTCTGTTAATTAAAAGGAATATTAGCAGGGAAACAGATTGAGCATTACAGTTTATGTAACAACATTACCACATGTACTGTACCCCGCTGACAGTACATTACAATGTCACAGGGAGCAGATGCCACACAGGCAAGAGGTCTAGGCTGGTTGGCTTCGGAAGCCACAATAGTTCCTAGAGGAACCAGGAGGGGGGTGAAAATGAAGACAAACATTGCTGAACAGTACATGCCGAATGCTGGACTGGGAACAGGTTGCCATATTAATAGGAAACAATGGGGTATGTTATAGCCACTAGCGTACGGTTCATAGCAGCAGACCGCGCAGTTGCTATGGGGCCCAGGAGTTTGAGGGGCCCGGCAGGCTGATCGGCCCCGGCCCCCTTTCCAAGCAAAGTATGTCTCCCTTCCTACTTGGCCCTGCAGCCACCCACCAAGTCCTTTCGTCTGCTGTGCTCTGCTGCTTCCCATGCCTCGTATTGCTACTGCAGCAGAGCACTGTGTGAGAGAGGGCCTGGCAAGGTTAGCAGCACTTTACTGCTCTAATCTCCTGACCTTCTGACCTGGAGAGCCCTGGCCTGCAAGGTAGTGTGTAAACTCCATGAGCTGTAAGGACTCCCACAGCCGACACAAACAGCAGACTGCACATTCTGTATGACAGTTATGTAGTCGCTCATACGCTGAGCTGCAGAGGGGAAGGGGAGACACCAGTGAGCTGACGGTTGGTTAAAGCTATATGTCTTATGTAGGTGTAGCAGGGAGTTAGTGGTTGTGCTGGTGTGTGTTTGTGAATATATATTAAGTGTGTGTATATGTGTGTGTATATAGATAGATAGATAGATAGATAGATAGATAGATAGATAGATAGATAGATATATAATATATATATATATATATATATACATACATACACACACAGATCTGTTCACAGCCTATTCAACTCACAGCAGTTTCCCATAGACTTCAAACCCCCCTTGAAGTCTAAAATGGCTGCTACATGTATAAGGACATCCATGCAGCCAATCAGCAGCCAGCCCTGTGATGTCACAACCCTATAAATACGGCGGCCATCTTAGATTTTGCCATACACCAGCGTGCCTAGTGCAGGGAGAAGTGTCTGCAAGCGCTAGGGATAGTGATAGGAAAGACTTGATTGTAGGACTCAGTCCTCGAGCATTGCTGTTGAACAGAGTTCAGTCAGGGAGGTGACAGCCTGGGTAATAGGAACAATCCAATTACACCTTGCTGCACTGACTGGGGATCCAAATTGCCATTATACAGCTCTGTAATTCCAGCAAACCTGTCTTTATTAGAGTGCAAGTGCTGTTTGATACAGGCATTAACAGGGTTTATTACAAGGAAATATTTCTACATTTTATTTGTGCCCTTGTGCGGTGCAGTTATATATTCTAAATACATTTTTGGCTTGCATTAGTGGGAAAAAAAGAGCTTATTAGCCGTTGTGTGGTGACGGGCAAAAATTACAGTCATTTTGTCGTGTATTAGTGGCAAAAGCTAAATATATTTGCCGCTCAGCTTTGCAGTAATCTGTTTTAAAGCCCTTTTTCCGTGTATTAGTGGAAAAAGGAAAAATATATTCGGAAGCCCTGTTTGCCGTGTATTAGTGGCGAAATAAAAATATATTCACCGTCCAGCGCGGTACTACTCTGAAAAGGCTGTTGTGTAAAAGTAGAACAAAATTTGGGCTCATTCACATTCTGCGGTGCAGTAATATATTGAGAAGCCCTGTTTTCAGCGTATTACTGGCGAAATAAAAATATATTCATTCGCCTAGCATTGTACTTCTCTGTTGAAAAGCCTGTTGTGTAAAAAGTAGAACAAAATTTGGGCCTAATTGACGTTCTGCGGTGCATTGATATATTGTGAAGCCCAGTTTGCCTTGTATTAGTGGAAGAAAAAAATTATATTCGCCGTCTCATCGTTGCATTTATCTGTTGATAAGCCTTGTGTAGTGTAAAAGTTAAAAAAATAATTCGCAGCAAATTTATTCAGATTGAACCAAATTTTTCCCCAAAATTCCGCTGACGAGTGAATCGAATTTTTGAAAAATTCACTCATCTCTATGTAACAAACATGAAATGTCCCAGCCTTGTATAGTTTCTTTACTACTGACTCGGTGAAGATCTGTCACTTCATCTGTTCGATCTTCACTGAATTCAGCTTTATTTTGCAACCTTTTCTAGCATATTTATTCCCCAAAAAGCCATCTGTGCAATATTTAACACTGGTTTTATTAGCTCTGTCTACATTTGCACATTTGTACGAAGCCACATTGATAAATTATACCTGGATATTCTCATCCACATTTACATCTGATTCTCTGTCACTTGATTAATAGGTTAATTTGAGGATTCAGGCTGAAGGAGAACTGAGGTGGCCACAGAAAATGTCACCATATGAAGCAGCAAACTTCTCAAGAGGTAAAAGGTCATCGTGGAAAATGAGAATATTTCAATCTCCTTTTTCTCTCTAGTATTCAAAAGTTTGGACCTACAGTATGCACACGACTATATCACTGCGCCCGTACATCTGAATGCATGAGACTGTAAGGGGATGTGTTTCGAGTGATAGCACCCACTTTGCTTACCTGCTGCCTACCCTCAGTTGACTGAATTTTTGAAGAAATATGGTTCAGGCACTAATCAGTTCTGAGAGAGAAAGAGGGAGACAGCCTAGTATGCTATTCTTTGTTTCTTAGGGAAGATGAATGGACGGACAGATGCTTTATCTGAGAGGGTCCTCTTTCTCGTTATGGAAAGCACCTAGTATGTGTAGTATGTGTGCAGAGCATTGTAGGCCAGGGAAAATACCTCTGGGTTTCTGGGAAGTACCGTATTTTTCACCCTATAAGACGCACCTGCCTATAAGAAGCACCTAGGTTTTTGAGGAGGAAAATAAGAAAAAAAATATTTTGAACCAAAAGGTGTACTTTTGGTGGGTTTTTTACTAATGGTGTTCTGTGCATGACACAATTATGATGCATTGGGGGATCTGTGGATGACGCACTGTTATGGGGGCATTTGTGGATGACACACTGTTATGGGGGCATCTGTGGAGGACACACTGTTATGTGGGGATCTCTGGTTAACCGCCTCCAGATGCCGCACCTGAGGGGTTAATAGTCGCGAGATCCACAACACCTAATCAGAGGTCGAGTGCCCGCCAGCTCAGTGCTGCCTCCCCACTATTAAAATCATTAATGGGCAGTGCGCCTAATTCCCCCCTCACCAGTATTACAAACAATAATTGGTGGCCAGTGCCGATCCCCCTATTAAACATCATTGGTGGCCAGTGTGCGCCGACAATCCCTCCCCAGTATTAATTATCGCTGGTCAGTGCGCACTCAATCCCCCTCCCTCCCCAGTAAAAATCATTGCTGGCAGTGCGCCCTCCCTCTCCCCCTCCCATCATTGGTGGCAGCGGCAGCTCGAGTCAGAGTCCCAGCAGTGTAATGCTGGGGCTCCGATCGGTTACCATGGCAACCAGGGCGCTACTGCAGTCCTGGCTGCCATGGTTGAGTAGTCAGCATTGTACTTACCTGCGCTGGGCGCGGGCGCTCCTTCCCCTCAAACTGTGAGTTTGAGAAGAAGGAGCGCCCGGCCGCTGCAAGTACAATGCTGACTAACAACCATGGCAGCCAGGACTGCAGTAGCCTCTAGTTGCCATGGTGACCGATCGGAGCCCCAGCATTACACTGCTGGGACTCTGACGAGCTGCGCTGATGGGAGGGGAAGGCGCACTGCCAGCAATGATTTTACTGGGGAGGAGGGGGATTGAGTGCGCATGACCAGCACTAATGCGAGGAGTAGACTGCGCACACTGGCCACCAATGATTAATAGGGGAGATCGGCACTGGCCGCAGTATTGTTTGTAATACTGGTGAGGGAATTAGGCGCACTGCCCATTGTGATTTTAATAGTGGGGAGCACTGCTGCCGGCGGCACCCGACCTCTGACAGGGTGCTGTGATCCGCACTATTAACCCCTCAGGTGCGGCATCTGAGGGGTTAATAGTGCAGATCACGGTGCCCTGTCAGAGGCAGGTGCCTCCAGGCAGCAGGAGCCGGTATGCATGCGCGTGTTGGTATACTCTAGCTTCAGCGTCCCCATCACCATGGGAGCGCCTCTGTGTTAGAATATACCATCGGATTTGAGTTTTCACGATCTAACTCAGATCCGATGGTATATTCTAACCACCAGGCGTTCCCATGGTGACGGAACGCTTGTGGAGGAGTATGCCAAAGAGGTTTAACTGTACTGTTTGGAGGGGGAAAAAAGACGAATATTCTAAAAAATGTCAAAGCGAATATATTCGCTATAGTGCTATATATTCGTTTTTTAGAATATTCGTCTTTTTTCAACATCTAAAGTCATGATTCCTCCCTGCTTCTTGCTTGTGGGCCGATGACTCATTGACCCACAAGCATTTTAAGCAGGGAGGAATCATTTGTTCAGATGGAAAAAATGACGAATATTCGATATAACGAATATATAGCAGTATATTCGCAATATTCGCGAATTATCGAAGTTGCGATATTCGCGATTAATATTCGCTATTCGAATATTCGCGCTCAACACTAATAGTGATAGGAAAGACTTGATTGTAGGACTCAGTCCTCGAGCATTGCTGTTGAACAGAGTTCAGTCAGGGAGGTGACAGCCAGGGTAATAGGAACAATCCAATTACACCTTGCTGCACTGACTGGGGATCCAAATTGCCATTATACAGCTCTGTAATTCCAGCAAACCTGTCTTTATTAGAGTGCAAGTGCTGTTTGATACAGGCATTAACAGGGTTTATTACAAGGAAATATTTCTACATTTTATTTGTGCCCTTGTGCGGTGCAGTTATATATTCTAAATACATTTTTGGCTTGCATTAGTGGGAAAAAAAGAGCTTATTAGCCGTTGTGTGGTGACGGGCAAAAATTACAGTCATTTTTGTCGTGTATTAGTGGCAAAAGCTAAATATATTTGCCGCTCAGCTTTGCAGTAATCTGTTTTAAAGCCCTTTTTTCCGTGTATTAGTGGAAAAAGGAAAAATATATTCGGAAGCCCTGTTTGCCGTGTATTAGTGGCGAAATAAAAATATATTCACCGTCCAGCGCGGTACTACTCTGAAAAGGCTGTTGTGTAAAAGTAGAACAAAATTTGGGCTAATTCACATTCTGCGGTGCAGTAATATATTGAGAAGCCCTGTTTTCAGCGTATTACTGGCGAAATAAAAATATATTCGCCGTCTAGCATTGTACTTCTCTGTTGAAAAGCCTGTTGTGTAAAAGTAGAACAAAATTTGGGCCTAATTGACGTTCTGCGGTGCATTGATATATTGTGAAGCCCAGTTTGCCTTGTATTAGTGGAAGAAAAAAAAATTATATTCGCCGTCTCATCGTTGCATTTATCTGTTGATAAGCCTTGTGTAGTGTAAAAGTTAAAAAAAAATAATTCGCAGCAAATTTATTCAGATTGAACCAAATTTTTCCCCAAAAATTCCGCGAACGAGTGAATCGAATTTTTGAAAAATTCACTCATCTCTATGTAACAAACATGAAATGTCCCAGCCTTGTATAGTTTCTTTACTACTGACTCGGTGAAGATCTGTCACTTCATCTGTTCGATCTTCACTGAATTCAGCTTTTATTTTGCAACCTTTTCTAGCATATTTATTCCCCAAAAAGCCATCTGTGCAATATTTAACACTGGTTTTATTAGCTCTGTCTACATTTGCACATTTGTACGAAGCCACATTGATAAATTATACCTGGATATTCTCATCCACATTTACATCTGATTCTCTGTCACTTGATTAATAGGTTAATTTGAGGATTCAGGCTGAAGGAGAACTGAGGTGGCCACAGAAAATGTCACCATATGAAGCAGCAAACTTCTCAAGAGGTAAAAGGTCATCGTGGAAAATGAGAATATTTCTATCTCCTTTTTCTCTCTAGTATTCAAAAGTTTGGACCTACAGTATGCACACGACTATATCACTGCGCCGTACATCTGAATGCATGAGACTGTAAGGGGATGTGTTTCGGGGTGATAGCACCCACTTTGCTTACCTGCTGCCTACCCTCAGTTGACTGAATTTTTGAAGAAATATGGTTCAGGCACTAATCAGTTCTGAGAGAGAAAGAGGGAGACAGCCTAGTATGCTATTCTTTGTTTCTTAGGGAAGATGAATGGACGGACAGATGCTTTATCTGAGAGGGTCCTCTTTCTCGTTATGGAAAGCACCTAGTATGTGTAGTATGTGTGCAGAGCATTGTAGGCCAGGGAAAATACCTCTGGGTTTCTGGGAAGTACCGTATTTTTCACCCTATAAGACGCACCTGCCTATAAGAAGCACCTAGGTTTTTGAGGAGGAAAATAAGAAAAAAAAATATTTTGAACCAAAAGGTGTACTTTTGGTGGGTTTTTTACTAATGGTGTTCTGTGCATGACACAATTATGATGCATTGGGGGATCTGTGGATGACGCACTGTTATGGGGGCATTTGTGGATGACACACTGTTATGGGGGCATCTGTGGAGGACACACTGTTATGTGGGGATCTCTGGTTAACCGCTGTTATGTGGGGGAGCTGGGGGTGGCACTGTATGGGGGCATCTGAGGATGGCACTGTATGGGGGAAATCTGTGGATGGCACTGTATGGGGGAATCTGTGGATGGCACTGTATGGAGGCATCTGGGAATGACACTGCTATGGGGGGAATCTGTGGATGACTCATAGCATCTTATGCTATGTGTCATCCACAGGTTCCCCCATTACAGTGGCTGCGATGACCCCCAATACAGGGGCTGTTGGCGGCATCTTGTTTGCTAATGACAGCGGGCCCATGCAGTAACTGTATTCTACTACACCGGGCCCGCTGTAGTAATGTTATAGGCGATGTTTAAAACTATCATCTACATTAAACTTAATGCTGGCAGTATTACCCTACCTCCTATAATCTACGATCGCAGGCAGGACTGGAGTCAGGAGGCCGGACGGGCAGGAGGCGGCAGCATGACGTCATGCGCCTGTGTTGTCTGCTTCATTCATAAAGTGGGCGGAGCAGGCGCGTGATGTTACGCTGCCGCCTCCTGCCTGTCCGGCCTTCTGATTCCAGTCCTGCCTGCGATCGTAGATTATAGGAGGTAGGGTAATACTGCCAGCATTAAGTTTAATGTAGATGATAGTTTTAAACATCGCTTATAACATTACTACAGCGGGCCGGTGTAGTAGAATACAGTTACTGCACCGGCCCGCTGTCATTAGCAAACAAGATGCCGCCACAGCCCCTCCTCATTGATAGACACGCCGGCTGCGCTCTTCAGCAGCGCGGCGGTGTATCAGTGTTTGCTGCATTCGCCCCATAAGACGCAGCACTATTTGTCCCCCACTTTTGGGGGGGAAAAAGTGCGTCTTATAGGGTGAAAAATACGGTATATTCAAATTAGGTTTCCTAAGCCTATCTGATACTAGCAGATTAATTTGCTAATTTTCATATATTTTTCCCATAAATCCAGAGTAATGTTGACTGGGTTATAATACACCACCTGCATACTCGGAGCCGTCCATAATAAAAAATAATTCTCCAACCAAGGCCTTTCTGGTAGCCAACAAAGTTTCTTTGCTCAGTTTAGTTAAAGAGTAGTTACCCAGAAAGACCTGTAGTCCTGGCGTTGAACAGTTTTCCTTTACTTGGCATCTGAGGGATCAAATTTCTGCAATCAGCGATAACAATAATGTGAAGCAGCAGGCATCCTGTGACTATGGCTGTTACTCCGTTCCCAAGGGGTCTCATTTTCAAAGACCCAACATCCACTGTACATGTACGCTGGATATCAGGAAAGGGTTAAACCTATACCAAATTCATTAACAGGACATGGGATTTTTCAAAAGCAAAAATTCCTTTCTGGTTCCACATTTTTTCTCTATAGTCCATGCATAGTATATTATACTATAAGATATACATACAGTAGTATAATACACAACTTGAAGGATGTGTTTTATAACAATTTTAGCAAGAAGTACACAAAGACATATATTTGTGCTTAAAGAAAATCTTTCTCCATACCCCTGGGCATCAGCCCACTGGGAAATTTCCCTGTAAGGTCTATGGCCAATCTGCCCCTCCTTTTTCCTAATATGTGAATTAGGTATTGTGTGCAATGAGGGCATCATGCCACCCATGGCCCAGTTTCTCACTCTGGGCTTTGGTTGACAGTTTCAGGCAATGGCAAATCCATTAGGGAGGGACTTGGGAGTGGAGCTTGGGTAAAACAAAAGCAATAGCCACGTCCTTGTTGCACCAAAGGCATAATTAGCATATTAGGAGGACTTATTATAACTCAGGAAGGGAGCCTGGGATAAACAAAAAAAATTGTGTAATCAAGTTTTAATCAAGTGAATGTGTTTATGCAAATAGTTGATTAGGGAGGACGCTGGTGACAGATTCCCTTTAAGAGGTAATTACAGTACATCATTGAAATAATACACTTACCAGATTGACTCTACCAACAAACAGCAAATAATCTTAAACCCCTGTGGATTGAATGTATTAAGAATGTTTTTTTTTTTTTTTCATTTTATCCCTCCACTTCACAATTACTGAATAAACTTTATTGCTGAGGAAAATAACTACTCGAAAATAAAAGCAGTGTAACGGTATACAATACAGTGATAGTCATACAGTGATGAAATGTTACCACAACTATCACTTTTTGTCTTTAGGGTGATTTTGTATTTCCTTTCTAGGTGATGACTATAGATGAGCGAATTTTTGAAAAGTTCAATTCGGCTGATTCGCTTCATGACAAATTACTTTTTCAAGAAGCGCATTTTTTTGTAAGTAGCGGGTGCAATGATATCGAGCCGTGATAGCGCCGCCCTCCATCATTGTACCCCTCAGATGCCGCGTTCATACATGATTGTGGCATCTGAGTGTGAAACAGTGTGAATTGAATATAAAAAATTTTTTTTTAAATCAAACGTACCACCTCCATTTGCTCGCAACAGGTCAGCCGCCACCATCTTGCTTGAGGTTCATAAGTAACCATGCATGGGATTTCAGCCAAAATCTTCAATCAAGATGGCGGCTGGCGGCCCCTCGCGTGCAAATGGAGGAGGTAAGTATGAATTCTTATGTGTTTTACACTATTTCAGGTTAAATAAATTCACTAACACAAGGCATGAGAAAATTCGGCTTCGAGTCAAACCGAATTTATCCTGAAATTTGGATCGAATTCCACTTTGTGGTATTCAATTCACTCATCTCTAGTTATGATATATGTAGGACACATTCAAAAGAAACACGTTATAGTGCAATATTTTAATGGGAATGTGTATAGACACCAATAATTTTATACTGATGAGCAAAAGGGTAACAATGTTTTGAACTTTTGACTTTCAAGCTTTATATCTCCCCATCCACTACAGCGTCAAACATGAGACTACAACTATTTTATAGACAATCATCTTGACCTCTCATACATAAATTGGACTAATTAGCAACTATGTAGCATATGATAAGCTATGTGGATTCTTGTCATGTAACCGCATTGTTAGTGTTTTGCTTCTAAAATTTAAAAATTTTATTTTTATTTTGTTAGTATTTTGTAAATCCACCTTTGGCTTTCAACACTGCCTGAATCCTTCTGGGCATGCTCAGATTCAATCATGTCTCAACCGAAATCTGTTTCCAGGTCTCTTCTACACGTTCCCAATGTTGGTGCATACTGATCGACTCCCTTGGGTACAAATACAGCTTTTTCTGCAACTCTACCCACAGGTGTTCGATTGGGTTAAGGTCTGGGGACTGTGGGGGCCAATCCAGCACCTCTACTTCATTGTCATTGAACCATTTCTTCGCTACTCTCAACGTATGCTTCAGGTCGTTGTCCTGCTGGAACACTATGTCGTCCTTTTCATACCCATACGGTAGTACTTGAGTGTACGAAATAACTCGTCTTGTAGGATACTCACATTCACCTCAGCATTGAGACCACCATCGATTCTGGTCAAGTATCCAACGCCTTTGGCTGTGAAACAACCCCATATCATCAGGCTTCCTCCACCGAACTTGACAGTTCCTTCAATTTCTAAATCCGTTAACCCCTTTTACCTTGTTTCTTCCAGACCCATTTTCACCCATGAGAGCCCAGTCTATTGACTTTCATCTCATCGCTCCAAATCACCTGTTTCCAATCTTCTACTTTCCACTGTTCGTAGTTTTTTTCAAACTTCAGCCGACGCTTCTTACAACAATATTGAAGTTCAGGCTTCTTCACCTTTTTTCCGGCCACCATTCCAGACTTGTGTAATGTGCGTCGCACAGTGCTTGCATGGGTGTCTGTGATCTCACTATTACGATGCATACGAGCCACCTCCACTGTCGTTTTTGTCATTCCAGAACGGATAGACCTTTTAATGAGCCAACTTGTTGACTCTTGGCTTTGGAATAAATGGATGGACTTCATTTTGTATTCTTCCAACTGTCATGGCACTCACATGATGCAGTTGCGCAATTTTCTTGGCTGAGATATCTCTATCGATGAGCTTGGATGATGCTGTTTTGTTTTTATTGGGAAATCTTCTTCATGACTGCTCATGGATTTTAATCAGTGACCTTTTGCTTGGGAATCAATCTAATAACACACTAAGCTATTAGGGAATGTGAGAACTGGTTGTAATTTTTAGTATATAAGAGGAAAAAGATTGTTCCATCACCAGGAGCAAAACAGTAATAATGCAGTTACATGGCAAGAATCTGCATAACTAATCTTATGCTAAATAGTTGCAAGTTCAATTTATGTATGAGATAACCAAGATGATTGTCTCTAAAATGATGGTAGTCTCACATTTAAACCTGTAATTGGAGGTGAGATATGGAGCCTGAAAGTCAAAAGTTCAAAATATTATTACCCTCTTGCTCGTCAGTGTATATCGTAATGCTATATTGTTTGAGTCATTTTACAAAGAGAGGCCCGTTGAATTTTTAAGTTAAAAAGTCAGCCTGCTAGGTCTAAATGAGCAGCTTAATTATAGATGGCTTATTTAATTAGCTGCTGTTGGACTATCCTTTTATCCCCCTGTGAGACCAACACTCCAGAGGGAAACTCAGGAACCAGACCTTATTCTTCTGTGGGAACAACTTAATCCTGCCTCAAGACAACACCTGCGAGACAAGACAGCAGAGTGATCAGCGTAATACAGCTTTACAGACACTGCTGCATGGTGAGTGACAGCAGTTCAGACATCAGCACCTACCTAAACTATCAACAGGATAGAAAAACCTTATGCCAGTACCACAGTGGACACCTAAATCCACAAGTGCATGCTATTGCCAACCTATTGATATCCAATCAGCCATGACATGACACATCTCATAAGGGACAGTACCACTCCCATCCCTTGTAACAGCTCCTCGGGGGAAGGGGGGGGGGGGTCACTGCAAATGTGATAAGCAAGCTTTACCTCATATAACCTTTTGGACAAACAATATGGTCCACCGCAGCACTCAGATTCGTAGCAAAAAATTCTTTCTTTAATAGCCACCAAAGTGTTACAGCAACGTTTCAACCTCTCGGTCTTTGTCAAGCTTGACAAAGACCGAGAGGTTGAAACGTTGCTGTAACACTTTGGTGCCTATTAAAGAAAGAATTTTTTGCTACGAATCTGAGTGCTGCGGTGGACCATATTGTTTGTCTATGCTGAGAAGGGGGTCAGAAGGTTGTGACCCTACACTGCCTGCACCGCCACGATTGGATACATGCTTCAGCAGACCGCGAAGTAAGTGGTGCTGTCTTACCTTGATTATGAAGTGTCATATAACCTTTTGGATAATCAGGTGGTCTTCCACCATGGCTCTGATATACATCCTTATGGGTTGCTACCGTATTTTTTGTAATTTGCTTTCTACTTGAATTTATGTTTCTTCACATTATATAGATAAGTAATGTAGATTACGTCTTGGTTTTGATGTGTATATTATTTGTCTACCTTTTTGGTGCAGGATGTGTGCCTTTATTCAATCTTAGTATGAATTGTACATTTTTAATGGCACTATTTCATAATTATTGCCTTGTGATCACTGTGCGTAATGTGATATCTTTACAGACCAAGGTGCCAACATGCTGTGCCTCAGCAGCAAAATGAGCATGGCATTGAAAGGTAGATGCAGGATCTCACAGAACTGCAGTCTGTAGCTCCATGTGTATCACCGCTACAGCATGTCGATTCATCTAGGGCTAAATCACTAATACATGTTTGAAGTTACATACATAAATTGCAGTAAGCCCCGAGGAGCCATTGCAGAGAATGGGAGTGGTAGTGTCCCTGATGAGATGTTGTGTCACGGTGTACTCCCTCAGGCCTTTGCTTTCTGGGGATCTGTGTAGTGGAAAGGTCGTTTGAAGAATCAGGCCAGAAGTAAAAGTATAAAAGGCTCTCTTTATTTGCAAAATATAACATGTGGGACATCCAGCAATAGTAGGTACAAAGTGCAGGTTTGGTCACCAGGTGATGAAGTATGTTGGCTAGTTAGGCAGCAATAAAATGGCACTAGCAGGCACTTGAGGATATAGGTGTGCATGTAGTGATACAGGCTTGGTATTTTAATGGAATGGAAGAGGTCTAGGTGATGGTTGTCTTAGCCATAGTCCTTCAGCTGCAGCAGGGTCTGTAAAGTTGTGATTTTGCGAATCACTCTGCTACCTATGCACACTGAGGTTTTTTAGAATCAGTACTCTGAAATCTGATACCCTTCCTGGAGCGAAGACTTCACTGGACAACTGGATACGGTCCCTTTGAGTATGAGCTCTGGAATGTACTTCCTATCCCCTTTCAGTCTGGATTCAAATTTTCCCTCCTGGAAGGAAGTAGAACCAGCCCACTCCTACCAAGAGGGGAGAAACGGGGTTTTTAGCCCTGATCCTGCCAGTCTTTACCAAGCGATCCTCACACGCTGGAATGCACAGCAATAACTATCAATAATACATTGATATTGTCTGGGGTACCGCAAATTCACTCAACACACAATTATAATGTGGAAACAGGCCGCATTCAGTGTTTCACATTCAGTGTTTGATCAGTGATTTCCAGGACAGCCAATCAACAAGCTTTTAAGCTGTGGGCACTTAGAAGCAATCACAGCGATGCCTAGTAATGGCATGGCTGTGATTGGCTGGTGCATCATGTGACCCAGCCTCTATACAAGCTGGATCAAGTGTAGCACAACCCATCAGTAGAGATGTCCCGAACTATTCGCCGGCGAACAGTTCCCGGCGAACATCGCATGTTTGCATTCGCCACAACGGGCGAACATATGCGATATTCGGTCCGCCCCCTATACGTCATCATTGAGCAAACTTTGACCCTGTACTTCACAGTCAGCAGACACATTCCAGCCAATCAGCATACTCTCCCTCCCAGACCCTCCCACCTCCTATCAAAAAGCAAGGACAGCATCCATCTTAGATTCATTCTGAAGCTGCAGTGTTAGTTAGAGCAGGGAGAGTGCTGCTGCTGCTGAATTTATAGGGAAAGCGTTAGCTAGGCCAGTGCTCTGTGTCCACTCCAGTCCTCAAAGACTCATCTGCTGTAAGGGCTCTTTCACACTTGCGTTGTTCCTTTCCGTCCTAGAGTTCCGTCCTCGGGGCTACTGATCAGGATTGATCAGGATTATCCCAATGCATCCTGAATGGAGAGAAATCCGTTCACGATGCATTACAATGTCTTCAGATCAGTACTGAGACATTTTTTGGCTGTAGCAAAATCCGCAGCATGCTGTGGATTTTCCTCCGGCCAAAAATCCTCAAGGCATGCCGCAAGGACAGATCCGGATTGATGCCCATTGAAAACCATTAATCTGGATCCGGCCTTAAGCTAAACGTCGTTTCGGCACATCGCCGGATCCGACGTTTAGTTTTCTGAATGGTAACCATAGCAGCCAGGACGCTACTATAGTCCCGGCTGCCATGGAAAAGTAGTGGGGAGCCAGGGGAGAAGCTACCTACCGTCCGTGCGTCTCCCAGGGCACTCCACAATGACATCACAGCGCTCCTACGTTGCATGGATCATGTGATCCGTGCGATCATGTGATCCATGTGAAGTAGGGGCATTGTGACATCATTGTGGAGTGCCCCGGGAGACGCACGGACGGAAAGTAGCTTCTCCCCTGGCTCCCCACTAGTTTACCATGGAAGCCGGGACTTTAGTAGCGTCCTGGCTGCCATGGTAACACTGAAAGCATTTTTAAACTGATCAGTCTTCAAATGCATTAAGGTGTGTGGCGTTGTGACGGATCCAGCGGGCATTTCCGGGAACTGCACGCCGGATCCTCACAACGGTAGTGTGAAAGAGGCCTAAGGACAGCGTGCTGACAGCACCCCAAAAAGCCCTTTTTAGGGATGGTACATAAGTCTGCTGTTATTTTTATATATATATATATATATATATATATATATATATATATATATATATGAATAAAAACCAGGCAGCACCAAACACAGGCAATGTGGCGGGTGTAAGGTCCAAGGGTGTGAGCAACCCACAGTAATAGCGTAGAAAACGGACAGCACTCCAATAGAAATCAAGGTACTTTTATTCACCCAGTGGGCAGGCTGCGTTGACAACAATAAAGCCTTTCTTTTAAGAAAGGCTTTATTGTTGCCGAAACGCTGCCTGCCCACTTGGGTGAATAAAAGTACCTTGGATTTCTATTGGAGTGCTGTCCGTTTTCTACGCTATATATATATATATATATATATATATATATATATATATATATTGCAGTTGCCTGCCCATGTGTGAGAGGCCGCAGGCCCACAGACTGTACTGTGTGCACACTACTCATATAAGGTGGCACAGTACCTTGCAGATAAAAACTTATTTAATTTTTACCCTTTAATATAATTGCAGTTGCCTGCCAGTGTGTGTCAGACCCACTGCCCACCACTCATATAGGGTGTCACAGTACATTGCATGGCACACGCGCAGTGACCTAAAATTCAAACGAAGCCGACCGAGCATGGGTCTTTTTCCATCTCCGGTTCCAAAAATCTATTCACTACACCGGCCCTGGTCCTGATAAGGGACAAAACAGAGATTAAACTGATAGGAATAGTACTTAGTTAACACTAGTTGCATTGGTGGCAAATTCCATTGCAAGTGCCCAAAATTACATGGTAGCGGACAGAGCAAGCTTTTTTCTCTATCTCCCCATGCAAGGATTAAATTCAATACACGTCCCCTGATAGGGGACTTAACAAAGATTAAAATGGTAAGAAGAGTAGTTCACACTATTTGTATTGGTGGCACAGTACATTGCGCTTCACACGCGAGTACTCCACCAACATGGCCAGTGCCGATGGATGATGCAGTCCTCAGCTCTCCACAGTCCTTACTATCCCACTTCTATGTCTCAGTGAAAAAACACTTTGGCCAATAATGGAAGAGGATGTGGCACAGGAGAAAGAGGAGGAGGAAGAGGGATCATTTTCACAGTTACCAGGCCAGTTATTGACAAGTAGCTCGGAGGGTGGGTTCCTGCACCAACAGAGGCCAGGTACACAACTGTCCAGCCAGGGCACAGTTCTGCAGGATGAGGAGGATGATGATGATGATGAGGGACCATGTTCACAGCAGGGTGGCACCCAAAGCAGCTTATTGGCATCAATGGAGCTTGGCTGGGGGGATACAGAGAACACAGACAATACACCTCCTACAGAGGACAACTTGTTGTTGCCTCTGGGAAGCCTGGCACACATGAGCAACTACATGGTGCAGTGCCTGCGCAACGGCCGCCGAGTTGCCCACATTCTAACCACTGCTGACTACTGGGTGGCCACCCTGCTGGATCCCCGCTAAAAGGACAATTTGCTGTCCTTAATTCCGTCACTGGAGCGGGATTGGAAGATGTGCGAGTTTAAGTGCACGCTGGTTGACGAGCTGCTGATGGCATTCACACCTGACAGCGGGGGCTCAGTGGAAGCACAAGGTGAAGGCAGAGGAGGAAGAAGTCGCCAATGCAGCTGGCGCACCGACATCACCTCAGAAGGAAGGGTTAGCATGGCCGAAATGTGGAAAAGCTTTGTCAGCACGCCACAACAACCAGAACCACCAGCTGATACGGAACATCTTAGCAGGAGGCAGCAGTTCAGCAACATGGTGGTACAGTACATGTCCACATGCCTCCACGTACTGACTGATGGGTCTGCCCCATTCAACTTCTGGGTCTCCAAATTGTCCATATGGCCAGAGCTAGCCTTTTATGCCTTGGAGGTGCTGGCCTGCCCTGCAGCAAGTGTATTGTCCGAACGTGTGTTTAGCATGGCAGGGGCGTTATTACAGACAAGCACAGGCGTTTGTCCACAGCCAATGTGGACAAGCTCATGTTCATTAAAATGAACCAGGCATGGATCCCACAGGACTTGTCCGTACCTTGTGCTGAGTAGACAAGTATACCAGCCACATCCAGCCATTGTTATACTCCAGCGCACTTTCTATTTGCATTCTCTTTTCTATTTCCCAATGTTTTGGGGTCTTACCAAATTTAACAACAAATTACCTGAAATTACCAATATAGTTAAAACTTAACTTTTAATGTTTATAGAGTTTAAAAAATCTAAGGCCTCTTTTAATACACTAATAGCAACATTTACTCAATTTTTAAATAGATAAAGTTAAGAAAGCCAAAGGATAGTCATAGCAGGAGGGATACAAATGCTGGGTCTCTGACTCAGACCCGACAACTACCTCCAAATGGCATACTTTAAATGTCCCTAAAGATGTACCTTACCAGAAGAGACAGTGACTGCCCAGCTGCGTCTAACAGTGTAAATGGAGAGGAAGGGGCATAAAGTCAAACGAACACATGCGTCCCAAATTTATAAAAAAATAAATAAATAAAGGGGAAAAAAAAAAAACTGTGTTGGCTACTTCCTCCTCCTCCATCGCCACTTCCACCTACACCACCACGTTCACCGCCTCCTCAACCTCCCACTCCACTTTGATCTCCGCCTCCTAGTTCAAGAGTATTTAAAAAAAAAATCCATTCTATGTTATTTTAAGTCCTTTCCCTATCCACATTTATTTGCAGGGCAACTATCCTGCTCTTACCCCCATTTTGCTTCCTTTTGCAGCCCTCTAGCCCTTACTACGACTATTTTACAGCCATTTTAGTGCACCAAAGTTCAGGTCCGCATTGACTTCAATGTGGTTGGGTTTGGTTTCAAGTTTGGGTCAACTTCGGGTCCCGAACCAGAACTTTGACCCGAAGTTTGGCCGAACCCGGTGAACCTGAACATCCACAGATCCGCTCTCCCCTAATTTTGAGCCAAAACCAAGAGTGGAGTCCTCACACAGATAAAGTACTGTATAATGGAAAGATTATCGTTTAGCTTAAGGCCGGATCCAGATCTATTCTATGGTTTTGACCCACACTTGGAGTGGGCTCACTATCACTGATATAAATCATTGGCCAAATAATGACCAAACACTTATTTTGTGAAAGGGGCCTTACTGTGCTGCAACTTGGAGTCTGCAGGAAACTTACTGCACAAGTCCATGGAGGATGTAAAATGGAATACACTGCATTGCCAGAGGTTTTTGCACATGCACAGACATATCAAAAAGCATGTTATTATTAGAAATCCAGGAGCATGCACAAACGTGTAACGATACCAATTGAGTTCAAGTCTGTCAGTAACTACTGCCCATGGGTAGGTGCATGCAGCAATATAAAGTCATATATGAGAGCCTATGCTAGTACAATGATAACACATTGGTGGAACAAGCAGTTCTA
Source organism: Bufotes viridis (assembly GCA_033119425.1). Classification (NCBI taxonomy): domain Eukaryota; kingdom Metazoa; phylum Chordata; class Amphibia; order Anura; family Bufonidae; genus Bufotes; species Bufotes viridis. The sequence continues at coordinate 61,357,864 of CM065591.1, read as the reverse complement.
TCAGAATAATGCATACATTAATAGGATTTCAAGATTTTGTTATTCTCACATGTTAAGGTCCCCTTCACTGTTCTTTAATTCAACAATGACGGCAAGGGACAGTTTGAAGAGACAGTTTGGTCAACAAAAAGCAGTGACACTATGGGGGTCATTTGTCAAAGAGAAGGCACTCCAGATCATGCACCTAGATTAAAATATACTCCAGCCCCTGACTGGAGTAGATTTCAATCATCATTTATCCCAGTTTTCTGGACCCAACTAGCCCCCCACCCACCCCCACCCCACCCCCACACACACACACTGCCCCGCCACTCTCCAGTGTAAAAAACAGCATGAAATCATCACTGGTTTCTAAGAAGTATAAAAACGAGGGAATGTGACTTTTTTTTACATCAAAAACGACTGTAGCGAGCTATAATAAGTGACCCCTAATAAGTTTTTAGAATTTCCACTAGGTGTAAATAATCCTGACAGTCCAGAATCACTACAGTAGATGTAATTCCAAAATGCATTTTAAAATCTTGTTCTCTGCCAAGGACTTATGTTCTTGGCCCTAATGTTAAATGCTTGCTGTGATTAGAATATTAAGGTTGGGGCAATTTTCCGTATTCCAGTTCATTACAATTATAAGATAACCGCCTGCAGTCACTCAATAGGAGGCATTATTATTTACTTTCAATGAAAGAACATCTGTCCTGGTCGTGTGATGGTTACAAGGGGGTGCAGTTTGGTACAGTGACAGTACTGTTATCAGAACTTGTAATGGGTTCGAGACCCTATGTGTCCATCACATGACCAGGTTAGATTGCTATCCACGGGAGATAAACAGTGGAGGTTACACTTTATTGTATCCATTTTCTTGTTAAAACATAAACAAATAAACACAAAGGTAATTGCAAAGAAAATATAAAACATATTAAACAAGTCCCATCCACTTATATAATGTGAAAGTTAGTGAACCACCAGTCTGTTTTTATTTTAAAACCTTGCCATGAACCACGGGCCTGTTCTTCTCTCTATCTAATGTAAAAGTTATCAGCGCTTAGTTGTCAGAAGCTCTCCTGGGAGATATTGCAGTCTTTGGCACCGTATCAAGAAGTCAGATTGTGATGTTAACTTCAAAGGACCTCCTCATCCTTTGAAAAGCAAACATTATTGATCATTCAATTCACCACTGTATAGAGAGAATCACAAAATAATGGCTTTTTGTTGCCTGCATTCTCTGCAGAGTTTAGTTTCATGGTTGTGCGGCTGTGGAGTATGGGATATCTGCAGCATCTCAAGATGCACATTGATTTTGTAACACAATGGTTTTGTGTGGCATATAATTCATTCGAATAATTTCCGGGGACTGCAACGCTCCTTACTGACATGATTACGTCCAGTTAAAACCGAGGAACTACATTCAGTTAGAGGGAGATATGGTCACTATTTATGACCATATGATGCAGTAATGTATATGGAGGTAAATATTTTATGTTTTAGTAACTTAGTCTATTTAATGACAAAGACTACAACCAAACCACACCACCGATGGGTTATAAAAGTAAACCGTGTCAATCTCTGCATTCTATGCACATGCATCTATGCATAGAACATCAGTGGCAGGATTTGTGGTCTAAAAAGTCCCATATATGGGTTCATGCACACTGACGTGTGCCGGCCCTTCTGTGCATTGTGGCCAACATCTGTGCAGTTTCCTCAGACGGATGCAGACCGATTCAACTTGAAAGGGTCCGTGATCCGTCAGCACCGCAAAAAAATAGAACATGTTCTATTTTTTTTTTTACGGTGCGGAGGCACGGAGAGAAGAAGTAGAAGACAAGTGCTTTCATGGGGTTCCGTGCCTCTGTTCCGCACAGGAATGGGTCTGCAATTGTAATGTTTTACACAAATGGCCGGGGCCCGTATATTGCGGACCTGCTGCTTGCGAGCCACAGTATGGGCCTGGCCGGTACACATTTGTGTGCATAAGCCCTCCATCACATGTTTTATTTTCTTTACTTCTGACAGGGACAGCTATGCTAAGGAACTGCAGCTTGACTGCATTGTCAACTACTATAGTCCTAAATCCACCTCAACAGAGGCTCAGGTTCTTACTTTGTTCCTTCCCTAGGCATTGCACTGCAGCTAGCCTTATTAAGATAAGCTGCTACATATATGAAGAAGCCGAAATTCAGCACAACAGGAATTCAATGCATGCAGTGCCCGAAATGAATTATTATAAGCTATAGGCGACAAAAAGTTGAAAGCATACTAAGACAATTGATTTCAATAAGGGGAAAGATTCTAAATTAAATAGGTTGTCTGAATTTTCAATACTGATGACCTATCCTTTGGATAAGTTATGAGTATGTGATCTGTGGTAGTCTGAGGTCCTGCATCCCTGTCAATCAGCTGCGAGGCTGCAGTGCTCCAGGGGTCACGCTGTCACTTTACAGCTTACCAAGCACAGCGTCAGCCAATGAATAGAAACTGTGCTTGGCCAGTGACAGACTGGCCATAGACCATACAGGGAAACTTACATCTCCTTGCCTATTTATCACTCGATCAACCAGGGAAGAATGTCCCATGTAGCATATGAATGTGTGTGTATGCATTAGCTGTACACATTGCAAATAAACCCTTAAGCAGGAGGTCAAAAGTCGGCTCTCTTGTGCCACCTAATGGATGGCTATCCTATAAATCAGTGTCTGGCCCTTTAAATAGAATGGATATAATCCAATACCAGAATCTTTCACATAAGAAAAAATATAACTATCTGCAGGGCAACCTTTTAAAGTTTTGCCCCTGATTACTGTAGAGCAGGGCACTGGATTGGCTGGGTAAAAGCCCTTTGATGCAGTTGTACACAGTTATGAGCACATTGCTGACCAGCAACAAAATATGCAATCCAATGAATCTACTTTGGTGGAGCATTTCATTAAAAGGGATGTCCAAGTTTTTAAAAGGATTGTGTAGGGGTTTTATAGCAATATCTGATCAGCAGGAGTCTGATACCCGGCACCCCTGCCGAACAGCTGTAATGAAGAGGAAGCATCGCTCACATGAGGAGTCACCTCCTCTTCAAGCGCTGATCGGGAGGAGTGCCGGGTGTCGGACCCCTGCCGTTCAGATATTGATGAGCTGAGGATAGGTAATCAATATAAAACCCTTGCACAACCCCTTTAATACTGATAAATAGGTTATCGTTATGTAATCAGTTGAAGTCGGATGTCTGGCACCCCTGCCTATCATATGTACAGTATGTATAGGCTGCAGTGCTCCTGTAAGCATTGCAACCTCCTCACAGCTTACCAAGCACAGCACCAGTCACAGCTGAGCACAGAAAAAGCAGAGACTTATATGTATAAATTACACATTTACTGAATCTTTATCCACAAAACTATCTATATCAGACTGCTCAGCTCCTCCTACTCAATAACCTCCTGCTTGCAGATTGCACTGTATTTCATGGTCACAGGTTCTCTATAAAACAGCGTGGACGTCACTAGGACACGCCATCAATGTGTAATCTATGGATGGTCAATCGCTGAGATGTTTGCAGATCATTTGGTTTGCTGATCCCTAGAATGAAGTATTTTACCCCACAGTTCCTGTTGGTGCTGCTGTATTTTATTTCCAGAGGCTACACAGTTAGCTCATTATAGTTTATATCCATCTATGTCGCCTCTAAACCAATAGGAGTCCAACACCCACAATGCTTCCCTAGCCAGTTTGTTCTAGCAGATGATGGGAATGCAATGCTTGTGGCATCAACTGTGCTAAAACACTGATGGCTCAGAGCCCTTTGACATGGATCAATGACTGATCCAATTATTAGAAATAAGCACCTAGATTATTGGCCCATGTTAGTGTGCCCCTGATTAAAGGGGTTCTCTGGGAATGACTTAAAATGTGAGAATGTGAGCAGGACTTGTTTCATCCATTTGTAGAGGTGCCTAGGGGGTTGGAGCCTCACTACACACTATGCTCTGGCACTTGCATATACTACACATTGGTGAGTTTCCTGTTGGGCTGCTCAGCCATGATGACATATCATAGGCAGGATCACCTCTTTACCATTTATTGTGCAGCAGTGTAGTGACGCCTCTACCTCATTACTTTCTTAAGCATCTCTACAAGTGGAGGCAACCAGTCCTTTTCACATTCTAGGACATGTTCCTGGTGGCCATTTTAAATCATTCCCGAAGGACCCCTTTAACCAACAAACCAGCAACTACTTAATTGTCGGCTGATTCATTCATTTACACAGTACAAAATATCATTGCTAGCATAACGCTCATTCATACAGCAGCGATATGCGTTACTATATCCCTTCCCTCCCAAACAGTTCCCACTCTATCAGTCCATATGAGAGGGCCCTTATCTCAGAGATACGGAAAACATTAATTGGACAAGCATGTCAAATATATAGGGCATCTGAAATATTAGAAGTTTTAAAGCAATAAAAATGTATTGAATTTTTGTACATTTATTTCTCTTATTGGTTTCTAAAAATACAGCTATTTATTGTTTTGAGGTGAAATAATGAAGTGCTGCTTCCCACAAAAATCCTAAATGAAGGTGGATAAATGAATAATAAAGCAGAAATTGTCAGTCAAACTATTAAATCAGGAAAGCGCTAATACTCTTGCCAGGAATAAAGTGGTTAAAATAAGCAATGCTTTATTATTTGACAGTTCAGGTACAATTTACCAAAGTCCAGTTACTGGAACTTGTACAGTTACCGAAGCATTATGCCAATATAATAAGAAACATCCTTCCTGGTGACAGGAAATCAGTATGTTGTATTGTAAATTGTTTCTTTTATTTTTTTCAAATAGAGAAATGTAGATTCGATGCTTTATTTAAGATTATTATATTACGCATATTATTATTCTTTTTGTTTGTTGCAGAAGTCCTTGAGCTGTCTGCAGGCTGTTAAATATTGTACAATAAGGACTGACAAACTTGCCTGGTTATGTTGTAATATATGTGGCAAATCGATTCTAAACTAATCAGATTTGTCAGAAATGTCGCAAAAATTCTTCTTACAAACAAATCCCAAGTTTTGGCAATTCGCTTTGGATGAATTTCAAAAATGGCGCCCGCCATTTTACTTTTAAAATTCAGTACACTAGCGAGGGAAACTCGTCAGGGAAGATGAAGATAGAGGATAACATCACCCTAGGCGGGGCCATCAGCCTCACAGTCAAATTGCCAATCAGGATAGAGAATATTGGCTTGTCTGTCAGGCTCTGTGCTAACTCTAAGGCACAGACATCATTGTGAGCTCTGCCCTGATGCAATAGGACATGTCTGCCAACAATTAGACATACAAGCCAGCCATTTTAGGGTTTTGCAGGGATTGTGAAGAAGATATATTTAGTTAGGAAGATAAAATTACTAGGTAGAGAGTCAGATTTTATCATTAGAGACAAAAGGATGCAAATGAGCTCTTAGAGAGCTCTGCCTCTGATGTCATCAGATGTAAGACAACTATCTTATCAGTCAATTTTTGAACCTTTAAACAGGCCTTAAGACATGACTCGGATATTAAATAAGCCAGCCCCTCATCTGCAGACAGCTGTTTTGAGGTGATTGCCCCTCATCAGTGCAGAGCAGAGAGTACTGGCTTAACTGGGTGAGTGGGCTAGGTCAGGATTTAGGGGAACTATCTTTCTTTGCGGAGAGTGCCTTAATCAGCGTCAGGAGGCTTATATGCCATTGATGCTCATCTGAAATTCTGAAAAGAAGGGATTAAGGTTGTTGCGGGTATCGAACTTTCGATACCCAATCGATACTTTTCTCTGGTATCGAGCTCGATACCAGGATTGTTTTTTTATCGATACTGGGCTGCGTGACTGCAAAGCCCAGTATCAGAGAACGTGGCTGCGCAGCTCTCAGTGCAGCCATGTTCTCCTCAGTAGAGATGTCCCGAACTGTTCGCCGGCATGTTCACGTTCGCCGCGGTGGGCAAAAATATGCGATGTTCGATTCGGCCCCTATACTTTATCATTGAGCAAACTTTGACCCTGTACTTCACAGTCAGCAGACACATTCCAGCCAATCAGCATACCCCCCCTCCCAGATCCTCCCACCTCCTACCAAAAAGCAGGGACAGCATCCATCTTAGATTCGTTCTGAAGCTGCAGTGTTAGTTAGAGCAGGGAGAGTACTGCTGCTGCTGAATTAATAGGGAAATCATCAGCTAGGCCAGTGTTCTATGTCCACTCCAGTCCTCAAAGACTCATTGGCCTCTTTCACACGAGCGTGTCCGGATTAGGCCCCATTCACACGTCCGTAGTGTGTTGCGGATCCGCAAATTGCGGATCCGCAACACACCATGCCGGCACTCCCCATGGAGATGCCTATTCTAGTCCGCAGGCTGCGGACAAGAATAGGACATGCTCTATCTTTTGCGGAGCCGCAGCCGGATGTTTCGGGGCCGAAACATCCGGGGCCGAAGCATAGTGTGCTCTCCGCATCACGTCCGACCCCATTCACAATGATAGGGTCCGCATCCATTCCGCAGAATTGCGGAATGGATGCGGACAAAAATTGCGGATGTGTGAATGGGGCCTTAGGTCCGGATGCGTTGCGGATGCGTTCAGTGAAAACTGTGCGATTTCACAGGCAAAGCCATTCAGTTTTGCCTGCGATTGCGTACAGTTCAGTTTTTTCCGCACGGGTGCAATGCGTTCTGATGCGTTTTTCACGCGCGTGATAAAAAACGGAAGGTTTACAAACAACATCTCCTAGCAACCATCAGTGAAAAACGCAACGCACCCGCACTTGATTTCAGATGCAATGCGTTTTTCACGCAGCCCCATTCACTTCTATGGGGATAGGGCTGCGTGAAAAACGCAGAATATAGAATATGCTGCGATTTTCACGCAACGCACAAGTGATGCGTGAAATAAAACGCTCATTTACACAGACCCATTCTAATGAATGGGTCAGGATTCAGTGGGGTTGCTATGCATTCACGTCACGCATTGCACCCACGTGGAAAACTCGCTCGTGTGAAAGGGGCCATCTGCTGTAAAGACAGCATCCTGACAGCACCCCAAAAAGACCATTTTAGGGCTGGTACATCAGTCTGCTTTTAATTATTTTTTTCTATATATATATATTGCAGTTGCCTGCCCGTGTGTGAGAGGCCGCAGGCCCACAGACTGTACTGTGTGTACATCACTCATATAGGGTGGCACAGTACCTTGCAGATAAAAAAGTCATTTAATTTTTACCCTTTAATATAATTGCAGTTGCCTGCCAGTGTGTGTCAGGCCCACAGACTGTACTGTGCCCACTGCCCACCACTCATATAGGATGGCACAGTACATTGCACGGCGCACGCGCAGTGACCTATAATTCAGATGAAGCGGACCGAGCATGGGTCTTTTTCCATCTCCTGGTTCCAAAAATCTATGCACTACACAGGCCAGGGCCCTGATAAGGGACAAAACAGAAATTAAACTGATAGGAAAAGTACTTAGTTAACACTAGTTGCATTGGTGGCAAATTCCATTGCAAGTGCCCAAAATTAGATGGAAGCGGACAGAGCAAGCTTTTTTCTCTATCTCCCCATGCAAGGATTCAGTTCAATACACGTCCCCTAATAGGGGACTTAACAAAGATTAAAATGGTAGTTCACACTATTTGTATTGGTGGCACAGTACCTTGCGCAGCGCACGACCCAAATTGGAAGTAAGAGGACCTACCAATCATCTTTTTGCATCTCCCGGTTCCTAAAATCTATTCTATACACGTCCCCTGATAGGGGACGTAACAGGGATTAAACTGATAGGAATAGTACTACTTAACACACCACTCATATAGGGTGGCACAGTACATTGCACGGCGCACGCGCAGTGCCCCAGATGTGAAGCGGACGTAACCCTTACACTACCTGATCGATACAACATCATACCTGATCGTATACACACACTGGATGTTTTAAAGCACGTTATTCCAAACAATTTAGGAATGCTAGGTGATTTATGCCATTTATAAATTAAAACCCGACTCTGCGTCAACTACCTAATTTTTCATGGGAGTTTTGCCATGGATCCCCCTCCGGCATGCCACAGTCCAGGTGGTAGTCCCCTTGAAACAACTTTTCCATTACTATTGTGGCCAGAAAGAGTCCCTGTGGGTTTTAAAATTTGCCTGCCAATTGAAGTCTATGGCGGTTTGCCCGGTTCGCCGGTTCGCAAACATTTCTACTCCTCGGCAGCACAGGGAGAAGGAGGCAGTCTCTTCCTCCTCCTGTGCTGCCGCTGCAACCAAAAGAGGGAGAGGGGCAGAGGAGGGGTGGGCACACTGGCCACCAATGACAAGTAACCATTCATATACAAACGCAGGCAGCAGGAATACATTGCCGGCCCCTGCCTGTCCCTGAGCGCTGCGATCCACGGCAATTAACCCCTCAGGTGCCGCACCTGAGGGGTTAATTGCCTCGGATCGCAGCGCTCGGTCACAGGCAGGTACCGGCAGTGTATTTCTGCTGCCTGCGTTTGTATATGAATCGTTACTTGTCATTGGTGGCCAGTGCGATGCCCCCTTCCCAGTATTAAAACATTGGTGGCCAGTGCACCCCCCTGTCCCCAGTATTATAGGTAAGAGTGGCCAGTGCCCCATCCCCCCCCTTTCCCCCCCCCCCCAGTATTGAAGTCATTGGTGGCAGTGGCCACAGGGTCCCCTCACCTCCTCCTCGTTGGTCGCAGTGATCAGAGCTCCGGCAGTGTGATGCTGGGGCTCCGATTGGTTACCATGGCAACCAGGACGCTACTGAAGTCCTGGCTGCCATGGTTAGCTCCCTGCTCCTGTGTGTACTGTGCACAGGGCAGCAGGGAGAGTGTGAAGCCCTATTCACTCTAATAGAGCTCTTTTAGGGTGAATAGGATGAAAATGATCCCAGGTTCTAGCCCCTAAGGGGGGAAAAGTTAATAAATAAACTGTAAAAAAAAGTACACCAAAATATTAAGTATAAATCACCCCTTTCCCAATTTTACATATATAATATATAAACAATACATAAATAAAATATTACATATCGCCACGTCCGAAAAGTCCAAACTATCAAAAAACTCCTTTTTTATGTGGTGAACGTCCTCCCGTTAAAGAAAAAAATATATTAAAATAAAAACTACACGATTCGCCATTTTCTTTTGGTCGCCTTGTCCCCCCCAAAAAATAGGATAGGACTGTTGTATTATGGCCCGGCCGTTCCATAAAATGTGGAATGCACATGACTTTTTTGGGCGTTTTTTATTTTTTTCACGAATAGTATCAAGTATCACAATACTTTTTTAAGGTATCGATACCAAATCAAAATTTTGGTATCGAAACAACTCTAGAAGGGATACAAATTAGCTCTTAGCAAGCTCTGCATGTAATGCCACCAAATATAAGGTAGCTATTCTATAAGCCAAGGTTCAACCCTTTAACTAGGCCTTGAGACTTGGATACTAAATAAGCCAGCATCTCATCTGCAGACAGCCCTAAGCCAGTATTCTCATCTCTGCAATGATGAGGGGCAATCACCCCCAAACAGCTGTCTGCAGATGACTTGCTGGCTTACAAGTATTTATTATGCAAGTACTGTAAAGTATTCTTTTTTTCTGTGTATAAGCCAGCCTTTTTTTTTCTAAAAACTTGTGACAAAATGTTTTTAGAAACTTCTCTATTTTAAAAAGCATAATTCTGATGGTGCAGTTTGTTTTTAAACACCATCAAGCATGCAATTGCCTGTAGCTATATATGTCAGTGTCACTCTGACATTATTTACCATTACTATCTTTGCAATAAAGAGCTTGAAAAGATGGGTGGAGAAAAGAGAAAGATAAGAGAGCAAAAATATAAGTCATAGGAGACCTTAGAGTGTCTCAGGGCAATTGGAGCACTTTTGATTCAGGTGGAGCCGATTTGGACCCGAATATAATTTTTGGACTGATTCATTAAAATCAGACGCAAAACGAATTTCGATAAATTCACTCATCTCTAAATGTAAACGTTCCTCTGGTCATCACAGATGCAGATTTTAATGTGGTTTTGGTTGCAGTTTTTTGAAACCAAAACCAGGAATGGTTCCAAGAATAAGTGGAGAGAAGAATATAAGAGAAGGATGGATCTGTTTTCCTTCCTGTTGGATGCACTACTGGCGGACAAACCTGCATCAAAAACTGCACCTGTAATTCAAGCCAAATATAGGTGACAAGTCCTATAGAAGAAATAGCTAAAAAGAAAGGAAAATCAAAAGAAAAAACAAATATCACAAAAAGAGGTAAATTATATAGCCTGGCAAACCCAGAAAAGCTATAGAGTCTAAATTACCGTATATACTCGAGTATAAGCCGACCCGAGTATAAGCCGACCCCCCTAATTTTACCCAAAAAAACCTGGGAAAAGTAGTGACTCGAGTATAAGCCGAGGTGGAAATGGATGTCACTGTTATGGGGGATCTGTGGATGACGCACTGTTATGGGGGGGATCTGTGAATGACGCACTGTTATGGGGGGATCTGTGGATGACGCACTGTTATGGGGGATCTGTGGATGACACTGTTATGGGATGGGGGCTGTGGATGGCACTTATGGGATGAGGGGATGTGGATGACACTGTTATGGGAAGGGGGATGTGGATGGCACTTATGGGATGAGGGGGATGTGGATGACACTGTTATGGGAAGGGGGATGTGGATGGCACTTATGGGATGAGGGGATGTGGATGACACTGTTATGGGATGGGGGATGTGGATGGCACTTATGGGATGAGGGGATGTGGATGACACTGTTATGGGAAGGAGGGATGTGGATGACACTTATGGGATGGGGGCTGTGGATGGCATCCACAGATCCCCCATCCTATAACAGATCCCCCATAACAGTGCCATCCACATCCCCTCATCCCATAACAGTGCCATCCACATCCCCCCCATCTCCCATAACCGCTCATGTATAGTTTTTAAATTTGATTATACTATACACTTATTACAATTCTTGCTCCCACTGTACCTCATTACATGCGGCAGGCGGGCAGTGAATCCTTCAGGCCGGGCGGGAGAGCGAGCGCAGTGTGACTGACGTCACGTGCCTGCGCCGCCTGCTTCATTCATAAAGCAGGCCGGGCAGGCACGTGACATCAGCAAGTCACGCTGCTCTCGTCCGCCCGGCCTGAAGTATTCACTGCCCGCCTGCCGCATGTAATGAGGTACAGTGGGGGCAAGAATTGTAATAAGTGTATAGTATAATCAAATTTAAAAAGTATACATGAGCGGTGGGGCCGGAGCGCAGTGAGCGCATCGGCCCTGCCGCAAATGCCCGCCCCCAGCTCCTCCCCCCGCTCCTCCTCCCACTCCGCTCTTCACAGTTTTAATTTATGACTCGAGTATAAGCCGAGTTCGGGTTTTTCGGCACAAATTTTGTGCCGAAAAACTCGGCTTATACTCGAGTATATACGGTACACTGTAATTCCAAAATATTGAAGATGGTTATGAATTCTGGAATAAGCGATCCTCCCATGACATTCGCATGGAGGATGTTCAGGATGTAGTAGCTCCAGAGCCAGAAATGGTCGCCAGAACAACACAGCTCCATCCATCCTATAGTAAAGACAGGGAAAATGTGAGCAGTGCTGCTTTTATTCACTTCAAAGTGAGCAGCACTGCCGTAACCAGTTCCATCCACTAGACAGTAGACATAGCTGCGTAGTTCCAACACTGACCAGCGGGGCTGCAGTGTGTCGGACCCCCACTGATGATGGTCTAGTGATGGCCTATCCTGGACAATCCCTTTAAGGCAAAATCATGTGCATGGACCCTGTGTGCTCCATACTATAGAACCATGTGTCCATTCTGTATAAACATGTGTCATCAGATCGTATTCCCTCCGACCAGCAATTATTTATTATTGATGCTTCCAGTTGCCTATACAGGGCCAACATTTTTGGCAGATTTGTATGGAGACTGTTACCATTCACATCAGTCCCTATCTCCATGGGCGTAGCTATAGGGGGTGTAGAGGTAGCAGTCGCTACCAGGCCCAGGAGCCTAAGGGGGCCCAAAGACCCTTGTGCCGCATAGGAAAACACACAAAGCACTGAGGGAAGGGGGGCCCAAGCTGAACTCTTGCACCAGGGCCCATTAGCTGTTAGCTACACCCCTGCCTATCTCCAATAGTGCTCTGATTTCCCTATAGTCATTTGGACAAGTTATATACAAAGCCAATGAACCTCTCAGAATATTTTTTTTAGGTGCATGAAGAAAATAGAGAACCTGGAAGAAATCCAAACATACACAAGGAGAAGATATGTACAAATGCCTTGCAAAAGTGGCTCATAAATACATTTAAACCCAGGACCCCAGTGCTACAATATTTTAAGGGGATAGAAGAATATTGGTGCCTCTGTGGAAACTTAAAGATACACAAAGGTACATATTGACCTATGGGCAATAATTATTTTCGCCGGAATGTATGAGTTTTGTGCACCAGTTTCTAGGCATACTAAAGACAAGATTATTGGTGCCAGTGCCACTTTGTGCCAAAAGTTGTGATTTTTTTAACCTTTACCTCCTCCCTGGTCAATCTGGCAACCAAGGTCAGACTGGCCAACCCATACTAGAAGATCCCCCGACAGGGCCAGGCTCTGATGCAATAGTGGGCCCCAAAGGTCTGGAGAACCCATTTGAAGCTGCCTTTGAAAATAATAATTTGCCACTAGAGTCTTTTTCTTTTATTCAAAACTTATTAGACATTATTCATGATGTAGGGGCTCGGCCTTGAGAAGAATTCCAGCACCCTTTCCCCCACCACAAGTGGGCTGCAGGCAGGCACTCTGCAATCCAAATCATTTAACAAATTGTGCACGAGAAAACTCGAGCACATTACAGCAGAAATCTATGCCACCTCCATTGCTAGCATAGATGTTGCTTTCTGGCACATTGGAACTCCTGATTAAATTTATGACCCCTTAATAATTCTGGCACATTGTACCAGAATCAGGGTTTAAATTGAAACACAGCCATAACAAATTTCCCCCTTTTGTTCCCATCTATAAAGTCTTAGTAAAAAAAAAAATGGACTTTACGTAGGGCTACAGGTAAGCATAAGTCATTGCCTTGACATGCACAGTGCAGTACAAAGGAGATGGATGGCAGCATTAGCTCATCTACATCTGTACTTCTCATGAGAAAAAAAAAATCTGTATAAAGCAGTCTTCAGAAGGCCACTATATAAGACTACTTTTACACTAGCGTTTCTATTTTCCGATATTGGGATCTGTCATAGGGTCTCAATATCGGAAAAAAAACGCTTCCATTTTATCCCCATTCATTGTCAATGGAGACAAATCGTAATTGAACAGAACGGAGTGCTCCAAAATGCATTCCGTTCCTTTCTTATACCAGAGAGCAAACCGCAGCATGCTGTGGTTTCCTTTCTGTCCTGGGATGCAGAGCAAGACGGATGACCCACAATGCAAGTCAATGGGGACGGATCCGTTTTCTCTGACACTGTCTGACACAATAGAAAATGAATCCGTCCTCCATTGACTTTCAGAGGAGTTCATGATGGATCTGTCTTGGCTAAGTTAAAGATAATAAAAACCGGATTGGCTCATAATGGATGCCAGATCCAGCAAAAACGCTAGTGTGAAAGTAGCCTAATGATATCACCCAGTCATCTATTTTCTTTATTTCAGCAGCTTATTTGCTCCAGATAGAAATACTCTATCTCCAGAAATATTGCTCCTGCCATCTGATTCGTGCCAGCGTGTTGATTTGCATGGCTGCACCTGCTCTCTTGAGGGAGACTAACCATTGTGGAATAGTGGAGAAGGAATGTTAGTTCTACTACACTACACCTGTCAGTCTTGCAACAATAATATTTCTCCCATAACAGCACTAAGATATATAAAATGTCATTTTTTTCAGACTTCATCGGAGCTCAATGAGAAGGGACTACATGATTCTCTGCTGTTAAGGGAGCGTTCTTGTTCAGTCAGCATGATACAAAAATCAATGTAACTCTGGAGACTCCTTAAATTTGAAAGCTGTTTTACTATACATTTATGACAAATCCTAATATTAAATACTATGTCATTTATGGAAGGAAAAGTGACTTAGGAAAAGGTGTATAGCGCTGAGTATGCAGTCAGCACTGAAAAATCACTCCACTCCTGTATGTACGGTACATATGTGGGGTTTGTCAAAGGGGTATACGTGGCATAAACTCACACATACGTACACATGCTTGAAAGACACAGTGCCCCCGTAGTAGTGTCATTCACACCAGTATGTATGTACTGTATATTAGAGATCAGCAAATAGATTTTAAATAAACTGCATAACAATGCTATTTTACAGTGAATATTGACAGGATAAATGAAGAAGGAGGAAGATAGAGGGTCACATGACACAGGAAAGAAGTTTGGGGGGGGAGGGGTCTTGTAGAATTTAGGAAGAAGAGAATATTAGAGGGTGTCTGAGTTTAAAGGTTCCTTGTGACCAACAAAGGTGTTGGAAGAGTTTGTGCTTCTTCTACTTCTTGTGATTCAGCTTCATTATACAGCCTATGTCCCTGCCGTGTAGTCATCCTGCTTGTGTGCTCCTGGCATCACAGTTCTGTTTCAGTTCAAATTCATGTTTAAGTTCTCCCAGTCTGTCTCCTTGTTGTCGGCACTACAGTCTTGGTTCCTGCATCCACCACTACCCCACCTGCAAGCTCTCCTAGTGTCTCTTGTTCAGTGTTGCCAAATAATTGCAGCTCCAGTATCAGTGACTGTCCAGACTGCTTCTGCAATTGGTGTGGATTCCCTTCATCCTAGCCATTCAAAGAAGGTTCATACAGCCAAGTTTGCCAAAAACCCTCTTAATCAGTTTACTTGACTGTTCAGACTGTACCTACGTTTTTGTGCCTAGAGCTTCTGGTGTCCTTGAGCGCAGTGGGTCAGATGCCAACTACACTGGGACTATCCCAAGAGGTAGCGGTATGGTTGTGCCTCTGCAGTGAAGTACTGATCCCTATTCAAGAGCTGAAGGGTGAATAACAGAGGAGTGATGGAATAATTCCATTAGGGTTTAGTCCAAAGTAAACCAGTAAGTTGGCACAGTGGGTCCATACTCGCTGATCAGTGTCTGTAAAAGAAAACAATTTCAACCACAACTGTGCTGTATGGCATCAGCCTCTGATAGGCTACAGGCACTAGGCCTGCAGCCTATCAGAGGAACAGAGAAGGGAGACAGCTCTCCTCTGCCCCGCCACACCATTCATCTTCATCCTAAGGACAGTGATACAGATGAATATAGAGATGAGCGTTTTAACATTGGAAGTGCTCATCTCCCACTGCCCTGCTGCAGAAGCTGCACATGGACCACCCCTCCCGCACTGAGCCCCTGTGCAGCCGAACTGGCCGCACAGGCGGTATGTCCGACCCTGGGCAGGGGGATGACTACTGTCTTTCCACAATGTTAGACCCTCGCTACCGATCCAAAATGGAGGCCTTTTTTATATCTTCTGAGACATATGAAAAACTCAACTACTATTGAGATATCCTTTGTAGTCAATTGGTCGCTGCCTTCGAGCGTCATCGCCCACCCCCACGAAGGTTTATATGTCATCTGCCTGTCATTTAGAGGCACAGTAAATGTTTCACCACCAGAAAAGACTAACTATACATGTTGCTCTGATTTACCGAGCTTCAAGAATTAATTTGGATCGAAGCAAATATTTGGGAAAAATTCAGAAAGTGACGAAATTGATTTTTTTAAAACTTTGCTCATCTTTAGTGATGGGCGAGTGAATATTCGAATCGTGAATTTTAATTCACTTCGAGAAATCATCAATATTTAGAATATAGTGATATATTTTTGTAATTTTCGAATATAGATTTTTTTTCATATCTATCTGCATATAAAGCTATTGTAATGTTCTACCGTGCCAACCATTTTCTCCACTCTCAGGAAACTTCTAGCAGCTTGACAAATGTAGCAATAGTGACCCATGCCTGTATTGCACGCTCATTACGCGCATATTACATTGCCGATTTTCGCAAACAAGACCATATTCGCGAATTCTCGAATTCGCAAATATATGACAAATATTCTACCAAATATTCACAAAATATTGCGAATTTGAATATTACCCCTGCCGCTCATCACTACTCATCTCTACTCATAATCAATGATGTTCAATTGTCTTTGATGGCCTCTGTCCCAACATAACACTATAACATAAAAAACATACATGTAATTCATGGGTATTTTCTTCAGTGTAACCCAGTGTATCCCGTATTACCAATACTTTTAATGTACCCTATGTTGCAGTGTGGTTTACTGTAAACGTAATACCCTCTTTTTTCCATGAAGGCATACACAAGAAACAAACAGGGGCAGATTTATCATTAGCTAAAGTCACTTTAATGGAGTGAAAAATTCGCAAAAAAATGCGCAATCGGTAAAATTGCGACTTTTTTAAGCTCTGCACTAAGTTCTCCAGTTTTGTGAAAGTGGGCATGTTTTCTTATGTAAATGACTCTCTATTTATCTGTCATTTAATGACCGCTTTACTATTATTACCATTTAAAAAGTCGCAAAAAAGTCACAAAAAAATGCACATTTTCACTCCAGGGGGACCATGCTTATCTTATGCGACCATGCGACTTTTTTGTAAAAAGACGTTCGACTTTTGTAAAGCCGCTTACTGAAGGATAAACTGCTACCGTCAAACCACATTTATCACAGTATTAAATGACTATTAATAAATCTGACTTTGGGCATATGTAAAAGTGGAGTAAGATGTAAGTGTAATGATAAATCTGGCCCATAGTCTTTCATGGGGGTGACTTGTAATTAGAGGATGGGCAAAAGGGGCTATGTTTGTGTCTGTGAAATAGCCCACCATTTCCTCCTCCCTCCCTCTAGGTCATAGGTGTCAAACACAAGGCCCGCGGGCCGAATCCGGCCCGCCAGACCTCGTCATGTGGCCCGCTATGTTAAATAAAGTAAACTTGTGCCCGCCCCTCATACATAATAGAATCACTAACCGCGGTCCGCTCCATTACAGGCCGGGCGCGCGGCCGGCAGCGTGACTGACGTCACGTGCCGGCGCCGCCTACTTTATGAATGAATCAGGCGGCGCCGGCACGTGACGTCAGTCAGTCACGCTGCCGGCCGCGCGCCTGGCCTGTAATGGAGCGGACCGCGGTTAGTGAGTTAGTGATTCTATTATGTATGAGGGGCGGGCACAAGTTTACTTTATTTAACATAGATTTATGCCGATTTTTGGGGAATGAGTGAGCGGAGGGGCCAGAGGACAGTGAATACACCTGGCCCCACTGCAATTTTGAGGCAATGTGAGGGGGATCTGTGGATGGCACTTTTAAGGGGTGAGGGGTTATATAACAGTGTCATCCACAGATCCCCTATCGGGGGACATCTGTGGATGGCGCAGTTATGGGGGGACATCTGTGGATGGCGCTGTTATGGGGTGAGGATCTGTGGATGGCAGTATTATGGGATAGGGCCTATCCCATAATACTGCCATCCACAGATCCCCTCACCCCATAACAGTGCCATCCACAGATCCCCTCACCCCATAACAGCGCCATCCACAGATGTCCCCCATAACAGTGCCATCCACAGATGTCCCCCATAACTGCGCCATCCACAGATGTCCCCCATAACTGCGCCATCCACAGATGTCCCCCATAACTGCGCCATCCACAAATGTCCCCCCATAACTGCGCCATCCACAAATGTCCCCCCATAACTGCGCCATCCACAAATGTCGCCCCATAACTGCGCCATCCACAAATGTCCCCCCATAACTGCGCCATCCACAGATGTCCCCCCATAACTGCACCATCCACAGATGTCCCCCCATAACTGCGCCATCCACAGATGTCCCCCCATAACTGCGCCATCCACAGATGTCCCCCCATAACTGCGCCATCCACAGATGTCCCCCCATAACAGTTCAAAAATATGCATGAAGCTCTAAAAACAGTAATAATTGAATGCAGTGACAATAATTTATGATAATAAAGAGTGGACACATAGTCCTACAGTTACAACCGGCCCATTGAGGGTGACCAAACTGCTGATGCGGCCCCCGATGAATTTGAGTTTGACACCCCTGCTCTAGGTCATCCATGTCTACCCCTTCTGATCGGACGGTGCGATCCTCCGTCTTCTAGTCCGCCTACTCTTAAAGGGGTCGCCTCACTTCAGCCATTTGCCATGTACACAAAATTAATTCAAGCCACTTAGTGACATATTTTGATTGTCCATATTACCTCCTTTGCTCCTCCTCCTTTGAATAATTTCTCCATCAAATTACACACTGCTTGTTTCCTTGGTTATGACCACCCTGTAATCCAGCAGTGGTGGCCATGCTTGCACACTATAGAAAAAAGGGCCAGCATCTCTGGTGGCCGGGACCACAGGAGTTCACATAGGCTGGTGCTTTTTCTATAGTATGCAAGCATGACCAACACTGCTGTATTGCATGGTGTTCAGACGATGGAAATGAGCAGTTTAGAATTAGAGAATCTAGAAATGAGCGAATTTCATATTCTAAAGGCACTCCGTTATGCATTCTGTCATAGAATTGCGTTATGGTCCGTGGTAACAGAATCCATAATGAAATTCTGCTTTTACCACCAAACGAAAAGTGAAACATGAAATTTGCTCATCTCTAGTCAGAACAATAACCCCCAAAAAACGGATCCTGTATGTGGAGCCTCTGCCTTTACTCGGTCAGCATTTGGTCAGTAATCCATCATGATTGCTAAAGACAAAAAAAAAAAAAACAGGAGTGGATCCAAAACAGAGATGAAACTTGAATAAAAGATTTGCATGTCTTCTGTGTTTTGTACCCACTCCTACTTTTGGCTACCATATCATAAGCCAATTGTGGCAGCAGCATCAGGAGACCACAGAGTGACCCGGTGACAGAGTGGGAAGGTGGGTGGCAATACGAGTACGAGCTGAAGATGGTGGGTGAAAGAAGGATCACTTGGCATCAAATGTGTGGCATCAGACGGGTGACAGCATCAGAATAGTAGCTGGGACAGGTAGCCAGAAGAAACCGGTCTCTTTTGTCAAAGTGTTGGTGTGGCACCATGGAGGATTTAGTCTGATGCATCAGGCATTGGTGGGTGGAAATCCTGGCTGATCCACGCCTGATTCATCTTGACAAAGGTCAGTCTCTCCACATTTTGGGTGGACAGGCCAGTTCTTCTTGGGGTAACTGTGGCCCCCACCACACTAATGCCACACTACTGGCCGGGCAGGACAGCTTTTCCAGGGCAAACTCTGCCAGTTGCGGCCACAAAGTTTGGCTACCCAGTAGTCCAGCGGATCTTCAATGTGGGGTGGCAGGCAGGGTGCTGTCTAAGTATACCACCACCTGCTGGTTCATGTCCTGCTCCAGGTCCAGCTGCTGCTATTGAGTAGTTTCTTCACTAGGCGGGTGAAAAAAGCTGCTCATCAGTGACTCTAGACTCAAGTTGCTGCTGATGGAGCTGGAACTCTCTGCCACAGAAGCCATGGCAGAGGAACGTGAGCAAAGAGGGCCCCCCCCCCGGTCAGACCTGCGAGAGGATGGACACATGTGCCATGCAGGGTTTAGGGCTCAGCCCTCCTTGACGCAGCCCCTGTAATGTTCAGCTAACACTCTGCTTGAAACGACCGACATCGGTGCTGGCTGTTTAACTCCTTCTATGCCAGCTGTCGGCTGTTTAACTCCTTCTATGCCGTGGTCCTTAGGGACCGCTGTATGGACGGGCTAACTATCGGGCTGCTGCTCTGCTGTGGCAGTAGCCAATGCTTAAAGGGTAAACTGAGGGAGGGAGCTCCCTCCCTCCCCCATCGGGCCGCTGCACTGTGGCAGCATCCGGCTTGCTGTGGTATATCTAAGCCTGATCAGGCTCCTGCTAAAGGAGGAGCTTGATCAGGCTAAGGCCTCATGCACACGACAGTATTTTTTTGCGGTCCGCAAAACGGGGTTCCGTTGTTCTGTGATCCATGTCAGTTTTTGCTTCCGTTGTGTTTCCGTGTGTCTTCCGTTTTTTTTAGCGGACATGACCCAAAAGATTTTACCAAAAGACAGGCTGACCATTTTTGCCAAGTGCCTGCCAAGGGATCCGCAAAAAAAAAGGACGCAGAACGCGGATGACACACGGATGGCCATCCGCATTTTTTCACGGTCCCATTGACTTGAATGGGTCCGTGAACCGTTTTTCACGGACAAGAATAGGACAGGTTATATTTTTTTGACGGACTGGAATCACAGACCACGGACGCGGAGGACAAACGGTGTATTTGCCGAGTTTTCCACAGACCCATTGAAAACCAATGGGTCCGCAGAAAATCACGAAAAACGGCACAACGGACACGGAATCAAACAACTGTCGTGTGCATGAGGCCTTAGTGTGAGTTCAATACACTGCAGTACACTATATAGTGTAAGCAATCATTTTGGATCTTCAAGAACCAAGTGGGTTTGGGTCAAAAAAAAGAAAAAAAAGTGAAAAGAGTAAAAAAAGGAAAAAAATTAATAAAAAAAAATCTTCCTATTTCCACACCTAATTGGTTAAAAATAAAAAACACTAAACGAGTTTTCTATTGCCGCATCAATAAGGACCTGATCTACAAGAGGATCATGTCACTTTTACCACATGGTGAACACCATTAGAAAAAAAAGAAAAACTATGATGGAATTGCAATTTTGCCCACCGCACTTCCCAAAAAACTGTATAAAAAGTGATCAAAAAGTCATATGTATCAAAAATTAGCACCAATTAAACTGTGACCTCATCCCACAAAAAATGAGCCCCTAGGGGGGCGGAGCCTGGCCGCGGACTGGAATGGCTGTGTGAGACAGAGCTCTCCCGCCACACACACTCAAATAGCGTGAAATACCCCTTTATACGTCTGCAAAATGGGCAAAGTTGGACGGTACCAGCAGAGTGAATACCGCAGCACCGGAAAACTGACTGCTAGTCAGCCTGATGTTGCCGATTTCTTTGAAAAACGACTAAAACAGCCGCTCTCCTCTCCTACCAAGATGGAGCCCAAGCGCAGCTCCCAGCTAGAGCGAGAGGAGGAGAGAAACTCAGGCAGCGAAGATGACACACATCACGAGGAAGTGCTCACGATTGCTGTCCTAAAGAAAACCCTTCAACAAGTTCTCCAACCAGTAAGGGATGATCTAGCAGACATAAAAGCTGACCTTCGCTCCATCGACTCCCGCACCGAGGCCTTAGAGGCCACATCTCTTAGCCTAACCTCACACGCTGAGGCTCTGGCTTCCAGATCTGCCCTGCTAGAAATACACGTGAACAACGCTCTTACCCTGATCGAAGACCAGGAGAATAGGAGTCACCGGAAAAACATCAGTTTCAAAGGAATCCCAGAGTCGTGGCCCACTGAAGCTCTCCCTAAGGTGGCGAAAGAAATCTTCACCGACCTGCTAGGCCCAGACCGGGCAGCGCTTGTTGTGATTGAGCGCATTCATAGAGCTCTTCGGCCTAAGCCCCGACAAAATGAAGCCCCGAGAGATGTCATATGTGGCCTGCTATCGTATGTGGACACAGCCCTGATACTCCAGACAGCGCGAGACAAACACCCTGTCCACCATGGGACTAATGAAATTGCCTTATACCAGGACATTGCTCCATCTACTCTGCGTAAACGCAGGATGCTGAAACCCCTCCTGGATCAACTGAGGGCCAAGGGACTACAATACTCATGGTTGTTCCCCTTTGGAATCTCAATTTTAAAGGGCACAAAAAGAATTGTTATCAAGACCCCTACAGACCTGGGAGAAGCATGGCCAATTCTGGAGATTGACCCTCTGGAGATCCCATCATGGTTGCCTGCAGACGACTTTCCCACCCTACCTCCACTACCAAACAGTGAAGAATGGACAAGGGAGGTCCGCCCGAAACCCCAGAGATTCAAGCAGCATAGAGGAACCCTGAATACTCCACACCGCTGAGACACATTGACTCCCTTTCCATACACACCAGGGATTTTTCCTCCCTCCTCGTCGTCCATACTAAAAAGAGGACTAACTAGTTCTTCCATATATCCGA
Organism: Bufotes viridis; assembly: GCA_033119425.1. Lineage (NCBI taxonomy): Eukaryota > Metazoa > Chordata > Amphibia > Anura > Bufonidae > Bufotes > Bufotes viridis. The sequence continues at coordinate 61,335,784 of CM065591.1, read as the reverse complement.
GACACGTATAGTATTACCGCGAATATTATGTTTCACTCACTTATGTCTCACCTCACTCCTCACCCCCCCCCCTTCTCCCCCCCCTCCTTTATTTTAATGCTATGCTTAAAATTACGTTTGCTTCTGACACCGACTCATTTGGAACCTATACGAATAGCATGACCGCGAATTTCATGTTTTTTTCTTTTACTGTTTACTTTAATGTCTTACTTTATTTTTCCCTTTCACCCCCCTCCCCTTTTTATTTATTTTAATGTAACACTTAAAATTACTTTTGCTTCTGACACCGGCTCATTCGGAACCTACACGAATAGCATGACCGCGAATTTCATGTTTTTCTTTTACTGTTTACTTTAATGTCTTACCTTATTTTTCCCTTTCACCCCCTCCTCTCCCTCCTTCCTTGTATCTTAAGTTCCACTCATTTTACGACTACCTCTGATGTCGATATTGCCGAATTTCATGTAATAACCTCATGATGCTAACTGACGCGTTCCATCAGCTATGATCTCATGTTCAAATTTTTGCTACCTGGTTATACACATGCTACAGGTTCCATTTGCTTATCTCTCACTGCATGTTCACGTGTTAAATAGCTTCACTTAGACAGTCTATTGCCTTTATGTCCTCTCCTCTACTTACCCCCCCCCCCCCTTCACCCCCATCTTTACCTCATTTTACTATATACTTTGTTTTATCTTTCACCTCTTTTTCTTAACGTCTTCACTGCTATTGTGTAGCCTACAGTTCGGACCCAACCCCGCCCCTCACAGTTATTCCATATTTGTCTTTAGGTAGACGTTCTCTCACTTTCTAATTGACAATGCTATGCGAGTGTGTGCCACAGGTCAGGCACTTTATTCCATACCCACTTACCCCCAACCTACTACCTCCTGTAGGTTCTATATACCTTCTTCATCCCACATCTTGTTTTGACCCATCCGGGCTAACTACCCCCACTGAGCCTTTCTGGGGCTCATATGCTCCATACTCCTCCTCTGACACCTTCTTTGCTTTCTTATCCTAAATTCCCACTTCACCCTACCTTTAATTGAACTCTCTCTCTCTCTCTCTCTAACCCACCTCCTCTCCCCTTGCCCCCCCCTACCCCCCCCCACGCCCATTTACCCACTGAAAATCACCTAGAACTCAAATCTGTGATAATAAATCTTATCTGACTGAGATTGGGCGACAGTGGTTCAGACCATACGTCTGACAGCCTCTGTTCTCCTTACAGAAACTCTCTTCTCTCCCTCCATTGACAAATCAGTAGCGAGCTAACCAGACCAATTATTCCGAGTTGGAAGTGGGGTACTATGGGAGATCTGGGCATAGTGTCCTTTAACGTAAGAGGTCTGAACACCTCCAATAAGAGATATCACGTAACGGATATAGTCAAAAAACTGAAAGCTTCTATAGTCTTCTTCCAAGAAACTCACTTTAAACAAACTAAAATACCAAAACTACCTACGAAACAATATAGCTCCTGGTACCACTCATGCCACCCCACCTCGGCATCTAAAGGAGTCTCAATAGCTATTCACAAGAGCCTTCCACTGAAGGTCCTCAAGCAATACGCTGACAAAGAAGGACGCCTGCTCTTCCTTAGAGTTCAGCTTTACACCACCAGGTTAACCCTAGCAAACATTTACGCCCCAAACCATGACCAAATACCTTGGCTCCTGAGAGCACTAGACTCTCTACAGCTCTTTGCTGATGGCCCGATAGTCCTGGGGGGTGACCTCAATGTGACTCTGAACCCGCTATTAGACTCCTCTACCTCGAAATTCTCTATTTCTAATCTAGCACTAGCGAAATTACGTTCTAAACTGTCTGACCTTTCTCTTGTAGATGCCTGGCGCACCTGGAACCCCTCTGCTAGGGACTACTCCTTCTTCTCCCAGGTCCACAACTCCCACCAGAGACTTGACTACCTTTTGATCCACAAAACCTTGCTACCTAGCACCACAACCACAGGTATTTCCATCATCTCGATTTCCGATCACGCACCAATTCACTTAACACTAAACCTTGCAGAACTTCCCCATAAAACATGTCGCTGGAGACTTAATGAATGTATAATAGAAAATACAAAGGCCTTTGAGGACATTAAACGTCAACTGTCCACGTACTTTGAGCTAAATGAGAATTCGGGCCTGTCCACCCCAATAGTCTGGGAGACCCACAAAGCCTTCATAAGAGGTGTCTTTATCTCTTGGGGTACCAAACTCAAAAAAGACCGTCAACGTGAGATTGACTCTATCCTAGACAAAATTGCAGTCCTGGAAAAAGAGCACAAGAAGACTAGACAAAAAGAAACGTTTTTAGAGCTTAAAGACATGAGAGATCACCTTTTAGCCCTCTTATAAAATAAGTCAGCCAACTCTTATCTTCATCACAGATGTAGGTTATATGCACATGGAAACAAAGGTGGAAAACTAATGTCCTCCCTTTTAAAGAAAGAGCGGGCAAAACAGCACATTCATTAAATCAATCACCATTCTTTAGGTCAAACCTCATCACCTCCAGAGATAGCTGCAGCTTTTCACCATTTCTACACGGCCCTGTACAATATTGAAAAAGATCCGTCGGCCCCTAATGCTTATATCAAGCAAACTATAATTGATGATTTCCTCAAAGACTTGAACATGCCTAATCTTAATGAGGCCATGGTCAAATCACTCTTAGCTCCAATAACTGAGAAGGAGGTGAGAACAGTGATTTCCTCCTTTCCCCCCAGTAAAAAAGTCCTGGCCCTGATGGCCTTCCACTAATTTACTACAAAAAGTTTGACACCATCTTGACACCTCAACTCACCAAATTATGTGCGTCCCTATTGGAGGGTGGCTCCCTCCCCAAACAATCTCAGGAGGCCCATATTACTCTCATAGCTAAAGAAGGTAAAAATCCGCTGGAGTGTGGAAGTTACAGGCCAATCTCTCTCCTCAACCTAGATATTAAAATTTGGGCCAAACTGCTTTCCATTAGACTCAGACCACTGCTGCCACACCTTATAGGCGAGGAGCAATCTGGCTTTATACCAGGTAGAGAAGGACGTCATAATACTTTTAAACTGTTATCAGCCATACAATATACTCACTCCTCCCGAAACCCACTTGTCCTTCTCGGTGTAGACGCCGAGAAGGCTTTTGACAGAGTGAGCTGGGCATTTCTGAAAGCCACTATGCAGAAAGTGGGTCTTCCAGACCAATTCATAACTGCAATATTCACACTCTATTCTCAACCCTCTGCCTCCATCATTGTAAACGACTTTCTGTCCACTCCCTTCCAAATTTCCAATGGCACACGCCAAGGATGCCCCCTATCTCCATGCCTATTTATCTTAGTAATGGAAGCCCTGCTACAGTATGTACGTCAGCACCCTCAGGTGAAAGGCCTCCCCTTAGCTAATGGCGACTTAAAAATGCTCACCTTTGCAGACGATCTCCTTTTTCTTTTAACGGACCCTTTGAGAGGTGTCCCCATTCTGGCAGAAATATTTGACAAATTCGGAGCTGCGTCTAACTTTAAAGTAAATGTCTCAAAATCGGAAATCCTCAACATCTCTCTTACTAGTAGACTCTCCCAACAACTCAAATCCATCTCTCCCTTTGCCTGGGCCACCTCCACGTTTAAATATTTAGGTGTGCATATCCCCTCTACCCTCGCCAAGCTATATGACAGCAATTTTAGACCCCTCCTGAAGGAAATTCAATCCATTCTCTCAGATTACGACATACCTCTGATATCGTGGATTGGGAGACGGAACGTCTTGCAAACATACGTGGTCCCCAAAGTGCTATACAAATTGCAAATGCTCCCGATAACCCTACCCCACTCATTTTTTAAGGTTCTTAGATCATTGTTCTCTAAATATTTGTGGAAATTGAAGAGACCGAGACTAGCGCATTCTCTGCTAACAAGGCCTAAAGGCAGAGGTGGATTGGGCCTCCCAGATATCCAAACCATGTACACAGCGATACAATTGAGACACTGGCTGTCTTTAACAGATCCACAGGGGGTCCTACCCGGCTCCCCCAGAGATACTGACATACTTAAGGCCCTTTGGTTGCCGCCAACTCGCTCCAAACGCTCAAACAAAACCAACCCGCATATTTTATATAATGGTGCTATAAACTCTTGGCGTCCCCTTGTGGCAATATTAGCTCCCTTCCCTTCACCCTTGCTACCAGCCAGCCTAATACCTGTGGTTGTGGAGCAGGACTCGCCTTCTTTCAGGTCAATGTGGGAACTTTTAAACCAGGTCTCAGTTGGGGAGTTCCTGGTGGAGGGTAAAGTTCCAGATATACCAAACTTAAGGAAATTCCTGCCCAGATTCACACTTACCTTCTTACACATAGCACACCTCAATAGTTGCTGCAAAGACTTTCTAGATAAACATTTTCCACTCAGGGAATTGACGACTTTTGAATCTTCCATCACTAAGTCAGGCGGTAGAAAGAAGAAGCTATCAGAGCTGATCGGCTTATGCAGAAACGTCTCTGATACAGGGATACCAGGCTATGTTGCCTCATGGGAAAAAGAACTAGGGATTACACTAACAGATATGGAAAAAGCTCACATACTTCAGCACTCGCATGGCCACTCTAGATGCGTCAGGCTACAGGAGTCACACTATAAACTACTCACCAGGTGGTACAGGACGCCTGAATTCCTATACACGCATGGACTTACATCCACAAATCTATGTTGGCAATGTAAAACTCAGATTGGGACCCATACGCATCTTTGGTGGACATGCCCTGTGCTCACAGACTACTGGGTAGAGGTAGAAAAAGTGATAACTGATATTAAGGGCAGTAAACTGTCTCTAACCCCCTCAATAGTACTCTTAGGCTGCCCATCGGAGTCCTATAAACCTTCCCCCTCAAACTTGGTAACCCATCTTCTGTCAGCGGCAAAATCCCTCATCCCACTGAAATGGCTAGAAGACTCACCGCCCACGATTTGTCAATGGAAGGAGAAAATAAGCCAAATTTGCAGCTTTGAAGAGATGTGTAGCAGATCTTCTAGGTCTCATGATAAATTTCTAAAAATCTGGTCACCATGGCTGACCTCCCATCATAACACTATTAAGCGGCCATAGTACTGGCCTACCAGAAATGACAAATGACTTGCTGTGATCTGATCACTCCCAATACCCCCCCCCCCAGCCTATACCAGCCCTTATGCCTACCTCTTTTCCCTTCCTCTTATCCTCTTTCCTTCTCTACTCTTCTACCTTTCCTCTTCAAGCTACTCTTCTCTTCTTCTTCTTTTTTCTTTTCTTTTCTCTTCCATTTCTAGTTTACTCTGGTTGAGCATTTTTATGCACTAGTTAACTGTCCATACCAGTGAATGTTTGTCTTTACGCTCACTCAAGGGACGTTTTACTGTCCTTTCATACTGGTAATGATACTGTATAATGTTTTTGTTCCTCCAATACGTATTGGAATCCTTACTGATGGTTTCTTCGGATAGGTCTCATGCACACGGCCGTTGTTCGGGTCCGCGTCCGAGCCGCATATTTCGCGGCTCGGCCGCGGACCCATTCATTTCAATGGGGCCGCAAAAGATGCGGACAGCACTCCGTGTGCTGTCCGCATCCGTTGCTCCGTTCCGTGCCCCCGCAAAAATAATATAGCATGTCCTATTCTTGTCCGTTTTGCGGACAAGAATAGGCATTTCTATAATGGGCTGCGTTCCGTTCCGCAAAATGCGGAACGGAACGCGGAACAGCTTCCGTGTTTTGCGGATCCGCAATTTGCGGACCGCAAAACACCAACGGTCGTGTGCATGAAGCCTACCAAATACATCTCAATTATTGTATTGCAAACTTTCAATAAAAACAAAGTTGATAAAAAAAAATGAGCCCCTACATAAGGCATTCGTCCAAAAATAAAAAAAATATGGCTTTCAGAGGAGACACAAAAAAAGATTTTTTTTCAAACATGCTTTTATTGAATAAAATAAAGTAAAAAAAAATGCACATTAGGTATTGTCATGTCCGTAATGACCTGCTCCATAAAAATATCATATGATCCAACCCATCTGGTGAACACCATAAAAAATAAATAAATAAAAATATGGGACAACATATTTTTTTTTATCATCTTACATCACAAAAAGTGTAATACCAAGCAATCAAAAAGTCATATTTGCCCCATAATGGTACTAATCAACCCGTCATCTCATACTGCAAAAAATGAGACCCTACCTAAGACAATTGCCCAAAAAATAAAACATTATGGCTTTCAGAAAATGGAAACACAAAAACATGATTTTTTTTTCAAAAATGCTTTTATTGTGTAAAATAAAATAAAAAATGCACATATTAGGCATCGCTGTGTCTGTAACAACCTGTTCTATAAAATAGTATATGATCCAACCCGTCTGGTGAATGTCGTAAAAAATGTGCCAAAAAAGCCTTTTTTTATCACCTTACATCACAAAAAGTGTAAAACCAAGCCATCAAAAATTCATATGTGCCCCAAAATAGTACCAATGAAGCCATCATCTCCTCCAGCAAAAAATTAGACCCTACAGAAAATATGTGGTTAGTTATACATTATGGTCACTGTGTGTGACATACATGAGGTAGTGGTCACTGTAACTGTCTGAAGTATTATACATGAGTGAGCAATGAGTAAAAACAGGGCATGTGGAATGAGTAAAAACAGGTCAGGGCCTGCTCCCGGGCTATGCCAACTATGGGTTGTGTCTCACGAACCCACCGACTCTTGGCTGGGCGTGTCTGATGTCACTTGGGACAAAGTCAAGACACGATCGCTAAATGACATCGGGAGCTCAGGCCTCTCGCTGCGACTTCTGCTGCCACGCCCCTTACTCTACTGCGACCTGCACCTGCTCCAGAAACACTTAGACCTCTGCCACTCCCTTGTGCAGGGCCTGGCACTTCTCTGTCAGGGAAGGTCACAGGTCCTGGCAGATGTACCTTTCAAACCTAGGAACTACACCATTTTTGGTGCAGTTCCTTTGCTAGATCCTGCGAGACCTGTGACGTTGATATCATCACAGGTCCTGGCAGATGCACTAGTCTAAGCTGGGAACTATACTTTACACTGTGCAGTTCTCTAACAGGACCTGTGTTGACATCATCAAAGGTTCTTTAGCTTTAGAAGGATAGACAGGAGCAATTAGGGGGCGGGGTCTCTCCTCCACTGCTGGCCCCTCTTCCTCACGGGCTCCATAAAAGCTGCATATATGGTCTGCCTATATGGTAGGTACACCACTGCCCTTGACCATAGTTACAGCTCCACATGTTAGCGCTGCCGTGCACTTTGGCAGACACTAACAGACTCATGGACTAACCAACCTTCTGTTCTACATGTGTGTGCAGGGCTGGTACTGCCTTTTTCTCAAAGAAATGACAGTTTGGGACTCTCCACCTCAGCTCGGCACAAGCCATCAGTTCTCTGAAAAGTGCAAAGTCCACCACTTGGAAAGGGAGGGACTGCAGCACCAGCAACTTGGCCAGGAGCACATTCAGCTTCTGCGTTGTTGGTTGAGTGAACGCATAATGTTGTCTCTTGGTATTCGCTTCGGTGATCGATTGCTGACGGAATGACTGACGAGGAGGAGGAGCAGAAGCATCAGGACCAGCAGATGATGGGAAGGACAGACAGCTCCCTTCGGCTGAGGTGGTGGAGCCTTGACTGCCTGAAATCAGGTGCATGCCACTGGGTGGCAGGCTTGACCACCACATCGGAGCCACGGTTCTCCCAGGCCACTTTATGGTGACGCTGCATATGTTGATGCAGGGCCGTGGTGACAACATTGGCACCCTGGCCACGCTTCACCTTCTGCCCACAGATTCTTCAAACTGCGATGTTCACCTCCTCCGGCAGCTTAAAAAAAAAACTGCTACACCACCGAATAGGTGATTTTACACCCAACACTCCGCTCTGACTGACTGCTACCACCACTGCTTCCATGAACCCCTGCACCACTACTTTCTGGTCAGGTAGGCTCCTGCAAAGCGGATGGTCTACCCCAGGCACATTTGGCGCCGACCTCCCACTGCTGCCACCCTGCTGACTCCCGGCCACGCTAGTGACTTGCTGGTTCCACCGCTGCCTCACAAGCAAGCTGCCACCCTCTTCTCCCGATGAGGATGGGGCCCCTAATTCAACTGGCTTCCAAGTGCAATCAGCTACATCATCATCATCGAGTACTGTCTGCACGTCACTGATGTCCTCCTCAACGGTCTCAGGGTCAGGAGCCTGACCGCTCACAACACCAGCTCCCATGCCACTGTCCTTATCACTACTTGCCCGCCTACCGGAGGAAGCAGCAGATGTCTCCTCCACATCTTGGCAGTAGCTGCTGACTGTCCTCTAGTAGCTTGTCCTCGCTGTATAGTAAAGCTGAGCCCACAGCATATAATACTTGTCTGGCTGAGGGAACAGAAAAGGACAGGGGCAGGTGAGGGCACAGGGCCTGCTCCCGGGCCATGCCAACTAAGGGTTATGTCTGACGAACCCACCGACTGTTGGCTGGGGTGTCTGATGTCACTTGGGACAACCGAGTCAACCATTCAAGAACCACTGGGTTGCTGGTCAAGACACAATCGCTAGATGACACCAGGAGCTCAGGCCTCTCGCTGCAACTCCTGCTGTCACACCCCCTTACTCTGCTGTGACCTGTGCCAGCGCCAGAAACACTTAGGCCTCAGCCAATCCCCTGTGCAGGGCCTGGCACTTCTGTGTCAGACATACTAGATCAAAAAAAGAAAAAAAAGAAAATTAAAACATCCCAAAAAAGTCTGTAATTTTCTCACTTCACCACACAACGGCTAATAAGCCCTCTCCCCCCCCCCCCCACTAATACGTGCCAAAGAAGGATTTAGAACATATAACTGCACCGCTGAATGGCAAATAGGGCCTTACTTTTTTCCACTTATACCTGCCACAAAAGGCGTTAGAACATATAACTGTACCGCTGAACAGCAAATAATATATGCTTTTTTGCCACTAATACACGCCAAAAGGGGCTTTAAAACATATAACTGCACCGCTGAACGGCAAATATATATATTTTTGCTATTAGTATATGCACACACAACATCAAACGCAAGCAGCGTTTTTTCTGTCCGCGATGTGGTGCGGAGCAAGACGGATCAGTCATGACACACAATGTAAGTCAGTGGTGGCGGATCCATTTTCTCGGACACAAAAGAAAATGGATCCGTCCCCCATTGATTTACAATGGTTTTAGAGATGGATCTATCTCGGCTATTTTAGAGATAATACAACTGGATCCGTTCATAACGAATGCAGAGTGCAGACAGTTGTATTTAGTATCATCATAACGGAAGGCGAACTCACGTTCTTCAGCGCAAATATCCTTTATTTCATGGCAAACAATGTATCAAAATAGAAACAATGGACGCGTTTCGGACCCATCCAGCCTTCATCAGCATGAATATACATAGTAATTTCAGGGTTTAAATAGTAGCAAGTTAATCATGTGCAATGACATCAGACGCCTCCACAGAGGGAGGGAATATCAGATGTCAATCACAGCTCGCTATACCTGATTATCACAGAACATTAAATACTCAAAATTACAATACAAAAAACGTAAAAACATCATAATACCATAGCTTGCAGCATGTCATGTTTAATTCGTAGTCTGAGAAGAAAAGGAGATAATCAACATTGACATCATGGTAGCCAGTCACATATGCATGATCTCATATTCCCTGTTTAATCTCCTGGGATGTAATGTTCTCAGGGTATGGATCCAATAGGCCTCTCTGCGCAAAAGTTGCGTCTTGATATCTCCTCCTCTTCTATGTCACTTTACCTGTTCCAAAACTTGGAACTTTAACTGAGAGATCCTATGATGACATTTGTGGAAATGAAACGGTAGTGGTAATGGTTGATTACCTGTCCGGATATCCGATTTATGCTTACATATTCGGTCTTTAACCACTTGCATCGTCTCACCTTTGTAAGCCAAACTGCACGGACACTTCACCAAATAGATTATTGTATTTTTTATTGTAATGTTGAGTATTTAATGTTCTGTGATAATCAGGTATAGTGAGCTGCGGTTGACATCTGATATACCCTCCCTCTGTGGAGGCGCCTGACATCATTGCACATGATTTAGCAATTTTAGTCATCACATGAATATACCTGGGCTTTTTGCCCATTCATTTTTTTGGACATTTTTTACACTTTGCCATTTTTTTTTCCTAAAAACACTTTGTATATGATTATGTTATGTCTATCTATATATTGGCTTCAGTCATTCAGTTTGTATATTTATGGGATTTTCAGGCCGTGACCAAGGTCCAAGGGGACCGAAACGTTGGCCGACTGTACATCAATGGCATAATTGATTAATAAATAACCTTGCATCAACAATCACATAATGCCGTGAATATATTTTATACTTCATTGGGGATATCTCCCGTCACTGTGCACCTGTATCTCTGGTGGATGTGCCGACCAATTGTGCATAATTGCACATGATTAACTTGCTACTATTTAAACCCTGAAGTTACTATGTATATTCATGCTGATGAAGGCTGGACGGGCCGAAACGCGTCCATTGTTGCTATTTTGATACATTGTTTGCCATAAAATAAAGGATATTTTCACTGAAGAACGTGAGCTTGCTGGGTTCCTGCCACTAAAGCTTAAAACAAGACCGCATACTTGTGCACAATGATATCACACATCCCTTAATCATTTTATATGCCATGTGGCCTTAATTGGTGGTGCACATATATAATAATTTTTCATTAAGGCTGGGTTCACACAGGACAATTACCAGCTCAGAAAAGAAGAAAAAAACAGAATTAAACCAATCTTGGCTCTTCTATCAGACTCTGATACTTATTCCTTTCCCCTCTACACATTTTTCAGCAGTCACCTCCCCCATCCTTTCCTGACTTTTATCTCTTAAGCATTCATCCAGCTTTCCTGAGACACATACTCAGCTTTCTTAAAACTCCACACATCCACAACTCAAAGCCACACCCAGTCACATTCTACCTTTCATTTTTATATCCCTTTGGAAAATAAGAGGTGGAATCTGATTAATTCCTATGGGCACACATACGCAACATTATGGTAACAAAGTCTTATTCTTAATTCTAGTTATAGGATTTCAAACCTTGCTCTAATGCTATAACTTGGACACACTCAGCATTAGGGTAACAAAGACTTACCATATTTTTCGCTCTAGAAGACGCACCTGCCCATAAGACGCACCTAGGTTTTTGAGGAGGAAAATAAGGAAAAAAATATTTTTAACCAAAAGGTGTGCTTTTGGTGGGTTTTCAACTAATGGTGGTCTGTGCATGTCACTATTATGGGGGATCTGTGGATGACGCACTGTTATGGGATGGGGTATCTGTGGATGGCACTGTTATGGCATGGGGGATCTGTGGAGGCACTGTTATGGCATGGGGGATCTGTATAGGCACTGTTATGGGATGGGGGAATCTGTGGGGGCATTGTTATGGGATGAGGGGATCTGTGGATGGCACTGTTATGGGATGGGGGATCTGTGGAGGCACTGTTATGGCATGGGGGATCTGTGGAGGCACTGTTATGGGATGGGGGATCTGTGGAGGCACTGTTATGGGATGGGGGGTCTGTGTAGGCACTGTTATGGGATGGGGGGATATGTGGAGGCACTTTTATGGGATGGGGGGATATGTGGAGGCACTTTTATGGGATGGGGGAATCTGTGGAGGCACTGTAATGGGATGGGGGAATCTGTGTAGGTACTGTTATGGGATGGGGGAATCTGTGGAGGCACTGTTATGGGATGGGGGATCTGTGTAGGCACTGTTATGGGATGGGGGAATCTGTGGAGGCACTGTTATGGGATGGGGGAATCTGTGGAGGCACTGTTATGGGATTGGGGAATCTGTGGAGGCACTGTTATGGGGCATCTATGGAAGACACTGTTAGGGGTTGGATATCTGGATGAAACAATGCTATATACCGGTATGTGTCACTCACACATTCCCCCCTTTAACATTGTCCCCCAATGCACCATGTCCCTAATTTTAGTATGCCCTGCCGCTCACAGAAATATTCTTTAGTAACAGTAATATTTAACCTTTTATTAGCTATAGCTAAAGTTCATCTCTTCTGTGCGTTTTACTACTTACTAATTGTCTCCGGTAGTAAGCAGGTCGGCGGGCGGCAGCGTAACTGACGTCACGCGCCTGTGCCACCTACTTCATTCATAGGCAGCAGCGTGTGACGTCAGTCATTTACGCTGCCACCCGCCCGGCCTGCCTACTACCGGAGACGATGAGTAAGTAGTAAAACGCACAGAAGAGATGAACTTTAGCTATAGCTAATAAAAGGTTAAATATTACTGTTACTAAAGAATATTTCTGTGAGCGGCGGGGCCCAGTGTAAGACTACAGTGACTGCACTGGGCCCCGACGCGAGTTTCCAGCCTCCAGCCCCCCCCCTCCTCCCCACTGATACATTGCAGGCTGCGCAGCATCGCAGCCTGCAATGTAAAAATAGAACTATTCGTCCCATAAGATGCACTGCCATTTTCCCCCTACTTTTGGGGGGGAAAAGTGCGTCTTATGGGGCGAAAAATACGGTAGTTCATTTCTGTACATTTAACACAAGTGTCATTTTGATCAATCTAGACACATGGGCGCTTTTGTCTTGCTAGTGCCAGAGATTACTATCTTGACACTGCACTGTTAGAAAAATCATCAGAACCCCCTCAACATCACAGAACCTCTGATATCCACAATTTGCAAGACTTCACTACTCAATTCTTACAGATTTTCACTAGAACCTTGCTAGATTCTACCACGCCTTCTACAGCCCCACTCATAGCCTGTAGCAGGTTCACACATCCAGTGCAACCAAAAATAATACACCCACAGATTATTACATTCCCGAAAATGGACGCGATCTCATTCAAAGCGGCGGTACCAAACTACTTTCTCTGTATCAGCCGTTCGACAATAAGATATTCATTTGCTCACATCTTCTGACACCAAGTGTTTTAAAACATGAATTCAAATGATTTGAGAATGAATAAGCTCATGCAGGCTTAGTGACAAAAATATATTTACTAAGTGTGATTAAATATAAGGTAAAATAGACAAATCACATACAGAGTAGTAAAAAATAAATAATCATCACTTCTAAACATATTATTACCAAAATAAATTGTAAATACCAGTGTGCAATGTGTTTGTAGAAGGGGAAGGACATTTAATTGCACCTCTGTCTTTATTTACAGAAAAGCACTTTCAATTTTGCTAGTTCCGTTTAATAATCTGTGTTCCAAACCTATGACCTATTTATAAGAAACCTGTGATTTTTCATTAGACCTCATAATAAAATATCTGAAAAAAAAAAAAAAAAGGTGAAAATGAAAGACCCAGGCCTCATCATCCAAGAGTCAAAATGTGGTTAGTAGCAGTAGCAGCAGCACCAGCCATCTGGCTAGTATTAGCAGTCGTAGTAGTAGACCACAGTGAATTGCTATGTGCAAGATCTTCAGTATTAAAATAAGCACAAAGATAGGCATCACAGCTCATGGAGAACATGGGCTGCTCCTTGGAAACCTTGCTGTACAGCAACGTAAACGCTACTGTGGGCACTTGGATTAGCTTTTATGGGCAGGGACATTACATGGCTTTCAAAGCCTATTGTGTCAATGTTTTTTGAGGCAGCACAGCAGCAAGGTCCTAATAAAAATCTCCACTTTATATTGGAGTTGGCCTGATTTTGCAGCAAAAGCAGCTCCCAATCTTCTGGGAAGACTTTCTACAAGATTTTGGAGTTGAGATAATTTGTGAGGTCAGACACTGAAGTTGAATGAGAGGTCCTGTTTCTAACGGTCTTCGATGTTGTTGATGGGTTGACAGAATTGAACTAGTTCACATTTAATCCTATACAATAAACGCATCTTCTGAGAACACATAGGGGGTCATTAATTAAACAGAAATACGCCTTTATTAGGCATACTTCTGGCACAGATTGCAGCACAAAGGTCCTTTTTAGGGTGGGCGGGGACAGGTCGTCAGGCCCATCTCATTTACCATTTTCTACACCTGTTTTAGGTGTAGAAAATGGTCTAAATGTAAGACAGATATGAAGCTGTCTTACATTTAGAAGTGGCGGTGGATCCACCAAAGTTATCTAGAGGCCTGCGCCAGTGCAGGGCTTTATTAGGACCGGCGTCTAAAACACAGATCTTAATAAATGTGACCCATAGTGTTTGCCTAATGTTTGTTTGCAGAGAAATTTATATCATCTAAAATGTCATTTGTTTTTTACGTGAAAGGCCTGGCTGACAGCTTTTAAAAAAAAAATACATAATACGTAAGTGATATAATGCAGCAAGTACAATAGATGACTCTGACAGACCTTTATACAAAGCACTTGTTTATTTATATGGTGCTTTATATCTATGACAGGTCTGGGACATTGTGTTTCTCACACATTGTGACTTGTCTGTTTATTAAGACTTCAATTATAATTGAAACCTGATTTATTTGACTTGTGTTATTCACGCCAAGTTTAGCTATAACTTTCTTTTAAATAATTTCATTTGCGTTTAAGCTGAGTTTAAGCGACATTTAAATTTCTTACAACGTAACATAGTAACATAGTACACAAGACCAAAAAAACACATCTGTCCATCTAGTTTGGCCCGCCCTTTACAAGCTGATCCAGAGGAAGGCAAAAAAAAAAACTGTGAGGCAGAAGCCAAATTTTCCCACTTAAGGGGAAAAATTCCTTCCCGAGTCCGATCAGGCAATCAGAATAACTCCCTGGATCAATGACCCCTCTCTAGTAGCTGTAGCCTGTAATATTATTACACTCCAGAAATACATCCAGGCCCCTCTTGAATTCCTTTATTGTACTCACCGTCACCACCTCCTCAGGCAGAGAGTTCCACAGTCTCACTGCTCTTACCGTAAAGAATCATTTTCCATGTTTGTGTACAAACCTTCTTTCCTCCAGACGCAGAGGATGTCCCCTCGTCACAGTGACAGTCCTGGGGATAAATAGATGATAGGAGAGATCTTTGTACTGACCCCTGATATATTTATACATGGTTATTAGATCTCCCCTCAGTCGTCTTTTTTCTCAAGTAAATAACTCTAATTTTGATAACCTTTCAGGGTACTTTAGTTGCCCCATTCCAGTTATTACTTTAGTTGCCCTCCTCTGAATCCTCTCCAGCTCTGCTATGTCTGCCTTGTTCACAGGAGCCCAGAACTGTACACAGTACTCCATGTGTGGTCTGACTAGTGATGTGTAAAGTGGTAATGTGTTTGAGTCTCTACTTTTGGAATTAGTTTATTTTTCAGATTGGCAACTTTTGGGAAAATAGTCAGTCAGCACCCTCTTATCTTAAAGAGCAATTAAAATTAGAAATAAGTTGCAGCAAAAGGTGCTGCCACATGTTGCGGATGTGCTGCGTTTTGGATGCGGCAAAAAAAAAAAAAAGCATCAAAAGAATGAATGTGTTTTTTTCAATAACATACAGATGCATCCAAGCTTAACTAACTCTTTCAATGTATTTCAATGGCTTGTGTCACAACTCACAAGATGGCAAGAGATAACACTGACATGTGTTATCAGAGTTATCAGAGACAGTGTCAGCTCAGCTACATCTGTATCTGTTATGGTGCTTTTCTTCTAGAAAGGGAAAACACACAGCAGACTTAAATTAAATTAATGTTATACTATTTTATCATTAATGTAATTCATTTTTGCTGTGTGTTATTTGCCTTTTTCCCATTGCTGGAAGAAAATGCACCATAACTGCACACCTGGTCAGTTGTTACCATGGCATGTGAAATGGCTTTTCACGGGAGCATTGCGCTCCTTGGCCCTGGAAGGCTTCCACGCATTGAGATGGGGGAAGCCATTTATTGTCTGCAATAGCCTGGCTCTATCTGAAGGAACCCAACCTTTTCCATCTGTAGTTCTTATGGAGGCCTTCAGGTGGCAGGGCTTCATAAGAACAAAGTGATTCTGCAATACATTTCAATGATAATTCAATGTAGGGCAGAATAGATCAGAAGATTGCACATTCAATCCCCCTGGGGGGCTGATTTTTCGTTTTTGTTTTATTTTTGTTAGAAAATTGTTTTTTTTTATATATATATATATATATATATATATATATATATATATATATATACTCAAATCGCCACTTTTCCCTATAATTAAATTAAATAATTAAAGAAAATAAACATAAGGATTTTCAAATCCCAAAATGCATGAACTGTTAATATACAAATGTATTTATCTAGTACGGCGAAGACTAAAATAAAAAAAATAATCTAAATGACCAATCTGCAGGATTTTTTTTTTCATTTCACTTCCCAAAAAATGTAATAAAAAGTGCTCCACACGCCAAAGGGGTATTAATAAAAAATGCAGATCAGCCCGCAAATAATGAACCCTCACAAAGCTCTATAGATGGAAATAGAGTGCATAAAAAAGTTATGGGAGTCAGAATATGGCTATGCAAAAAAAAGACAGTTTTAGTTTTTTCAGTATTAAAACACAAGAAAAACAAAAAAAAAGTTGTCCTTGACTGAAAATGAAGGGAACCAGACAGTATTACTGCACAGTGAAAACCATAAAAATGAAACCCAAAAAACCATGACATAATTGCGTGCTTTTTCTATCCCACCGCATTTGGATTTTTTTCCAGCTTTTTACTACATGGTATTCAATATTAAATGGTGCTATTAGAAAGTACATAAAAAAACAAGCCCTCAAGCGTACATCTAAGTGAAAAATTAAGAAACTTTTGGGTCTAGGAAGACAGGGAGTAAAGAAATCAAAAACAGAAAATCTCTTTGTCCTTAAAAGGTTAACTAGTGCATACAAAAAATAATTATTTAGATCAAAATATATTTGCTAAATACCTCGCGATTATTTTATATAATAAACTAGCAGAAGGACCAGCTTTGCACGGGTATATTTCATCTATTTCATTTAATGTTTGTGTGTGTCGTTAACCACTTCTCATCCTGGCCATTTACCCCCTTCCTGACCAGGCCTAATTTAGCAAATCCAACATGTGTCACTTTATGTGGTAACAACTTTGGAACGCTTTTACCTATCCAAGCCATTCTGAGATTGTTTTCTCGTGACACATTGTACTTCATGACAGTGGTAGATTTTAGTCGATATATTTCACATATATAACATAATCCCAAATTTACCAAACATTTAAAAAAAATTAACAATTTTCAAAATTTCTATTTCTCTGATTTTAAAACAGAAAGTGATACCTCATAAAATATTTATTACTGAACATTCCCCATATGTCTACTTTATTTTGTCATCATTTTGTAAATGTCATTTTATTTTTTAACGGACATTAGAAGGCTTAGAATTTTAGATGCAATTCTTTAAATTTTTAAGAATATTTCGAAAAACCCACTTTTTAAGGACCAGTTCAGGTCTGAAGTCAATTTGTGGGGCTTACATAGTGTAAACCCCCCATTAATGACCGCAGTGTAGAAACTACACCCCTCAAGTTACTCAAAACTGATTTTACAAACTTTGTTAACCCTTTAGGTGTTCCACAAGAACTAGAGGAAAATGGAGATTAAATTTCTAAATTTCACTTCTTTGGCAGATTTTACATTTTAATCCATTTTTTTTCTTTAACACATTGAGGGTTAACAGCCAAACAAAACTCAATATTTATTACCCTGACTCTGTGGTTTACAGAAACACCCCACATGTGGTCATAAACTGATGTAACGGCACAGAGCAGGGAGCAGAAGAAAAGGAACGCCATATGGTTTTTGGAAGGCAGATTTTGCTGGACTAAGGCCTCTTTCACACTTGCGTTCTGAGGATCCGGCAGGTACTTCCGTCCCGCCGGATCCGTCAGAACGCAAGTCGCCTGAAAGCATTAGAAGACTGATCAGGATCCTGATCAGTCTTCGAAATGCTTTCAGGTTACTATGGCAGCCAGGACGCTATTAAAGTCCTGGTTGGCATAGTAGTAGTGGGGAGCGGGGGGGTGGTATACTTACAGTCCGTGCGGCTCCCGGGGCGCTCCAGAATGATGTCAGAGCGCCCCATGCGCATGGATCACGTAATCCATGCGATCACGTGATCCATGCGTGTAGGGCGTGTGACGTCACTCTGGAGCGCCCCGGGAGCCGCACGGATGGTAAGTATACTGCTCCCTCGCTCCCCACTACACTTTACTATGGCAACCAGGACTTTAGCGTCCTGGCTGCCATTGTAACCATTGAGAAAAAGCTAAACGTCGGATCCGGTGATGCGCCGAAACGACGTTTAGCTTAAGGCCGGATCCGGATTAATGCCTTTCAATGGGCAATAATTACGGATCAGGCCTTGCGGCAAGTGTTCCGGATTTTTGGATGGAGCAAAAAGCGCAGCATGCTGCGGTATTTGCTGCGTCCAAAAAACGTTCCGGTCCTGAACTGAAGACATCCTGATGCATCCTGAACGGATTTCTCTCCATTCAGAATGCATGGGGATGATCCTGATCAGGATTTTTCCGGCATAGAGCGCCGAGGACGGAACTCTATGCCGGAAAAGAAAACGCCAGTGTGAAAGGACCCTAATTTTTAAATACCATGTCCCATTTGAAGCCCCCCTGATGCACCCTTACAGTAGAAAGTACCAAAAAGTGACCCCATTTTTTACAACATTCATCTGACAGGGTAGATTGTGTGCTATTTTTATAGAGCAGGTTATTATGGATGCTATGATATCAAATATGTCTACTTTATTTGTTTCAGTTTTACATAATAAAGTATTTTTGAAAAAAGAATAATGTTATTTCCGTCTCTATTTTCTGAACGCCATATTTTTTTTATTTTTCTGCCGATTGTGTTGTGCAGGGGTTCATTTTTTGCAGGAACATTTTTGGTACATATGATTTTTTGATCATTCATTATTAAACTTTATGGGGCAAGGTGACCAAAAAATTGGTTGTTTTAGCACAGTTTTTATATGTTTATTTTTACAGCATTCATCTAAGGGGTTAGGTCATGTGACATTTTTATAGAGCAGATCGTTACGGACGTGCTAATACATAATATGTGTACTTTTTCCTTTTTCTTAAAGTTTGACACAATAATAGCATTTTTTTAACAAAAAAAATGATGTTTTAGTGTCTCCATAGTCTGAGAGCCATAGCTTTTTTATTTTTTGACCAATTGTCTTAGTTAGGGTCTCATTTTTTGCAGGATGAGGTGATGGTTTGATTGGTACTATTTTGGGGGTATATGCCTTTTTAGCGTTTGGTGTTGCACTTTATGTGATGTTAGATGACAAAAAATTGCTTTTTTGGCACTGGTTTTATTTTATTTTTTTACGGTGCTCAACTGAGGGGTTAGGTCATGTGATATTTTTATAGAGCTGGTTGTTCGAGATGCAGCGATACCTAATAGTACTTATTTTACTTTAACACAATAATAGCAGTTTTGAAGCAAACAAAAAACATATTTTAGTGTCTAAAATATGACCTCCACAGCAGCCCACCCCCTTAACTTTGACCTTCACAGCAATCCACCCCCTTAACAGCGACCTTCACAACACATCACCCGCCCCCCTAACAAAGACCACAGCGGGGCATTATTGGCTTTAATTGACAGTATATAAAACCCCACAGAATTAGTATACACTTACCCTGGGTTCACACCTGAGCGTTTCTGAGATGCGCGTTTTACGCGCGTATTACAGCGCATTTTTGAAAATAGGAAACGCACATCATACGCGCGTTCGTGACTCTGGAGACCAATCGAAAAAGGCATATCTACACTTTAACGCGTGTTAAACGCGCGTTTTATGCGCATTCCCATTGAAGTCTATGGGTGCAAACGCGCGACAAAACGCCCCAAAGAAGCTCAAAAACTTCTTTGAGCGTAGGGCGTTTTACAGCACTGTAAAACACTCAGGTGAGAACCATGCCCATAGGTAAACATGAGTTTTCTCCTGTTGAGCGTTTTACAGCGCGTTCGAACGCGCTGTAAAATGCGCAAGTGTGAACTGAGGGTTAAAGTCATGTGAGTTACATCAGCCTCTACAATAACGTTGGCTAAGCGTCACAATCAAAATCATATTAACTCACACATAAGCTGTCTTATACTAAGAATGTCCTTCATTGCCTATAGCAACCAATCAGAGCTCATATTCATGACCTGTAGCAAAATAGAAGCTGAGCTGTGACTGGTTGCTATATGGAACCTGATGAACATCCAGTCTAACTGCCACAACCGACAATGGCTCCTGTAGCCTGGTGGTTAGGTTACTAAGCGTATTTTTTGGCAAATAACTGGAAAGCGTGGGGTCAAAATTTCCACTCGAAACATGTCTATAACCATGATCTTCCCCGAGTCACAGGAGGTGGTTGTGCAAAATTTTGTGATCGTAAATGCGACGGTGCGGATTCCTTTAATGGACATACACACATACATACATGCACTCAGCTTTATTATAAATATAAATAAATAAATATATATATACACAGTATACACATGTGTGTTCTATGTTTGCAGAGTGCTGTTCCACTGTTTGCTTTTACTTATGTTCTCTTGAACTCACAGCATCATTTGAGTATAGGACATTAGACCTGCAGTTAGGCCTCATGCAAATTGCGGCCCGCAATGCTCGGGCACCGGCCATGGGGCATCCGCAGCGGATCGCGGACCCATTCACTTGAATGGGTCCGCGATCTGCCCGTTCCGCAAAAAGATAGGACATGTTCTATCTTTTTGCGGGACGGAAGTACGAAACGGAACCCCGCGGAAGCACTCCGTAGTGCTTCCGTAGTGTTCCATTCCGCACCATTCCACATCTCCGGATTTGCGGACCCATTGAAATGAATGGGTCCGCATCTGTGATGCGGAATGGCCACGGAATTGTGCCCGTGTATTGCGGATCCGCAAATGCGGTCCGCAATACGGGCACGGGGTGCACACGTTCGTGTGCACGAGGCCTTAGGCAGACACACAACACCTCATTAATTACAATGATGCAGACAACTTACTATTTTTCCTAGACTACCTATGGATGTCTGAAACTTGCCTAAAGTTACGATATATACGGCCACAGCATTTTAGCCCTCTGAAAAAGTGAGAGAGAATCAGGAAATTTTCAGATGTACCAAACCAAGGTCATGGATATTAATAAGCTAAAGACAATATATATATCAAAAAAATGAGAAACAAGAGTTTTATAGAAAGCACATATGGGGCAAGTGGAGCATCATTGCAGACTAGTCACATTCCCAATGAAGAAAGGGGGTCCAGCACTGATCTGCTTTTACTGCTTCCCAATACAGTCAAATTGTTTTCCACCACTAGGTGAAGCTAACTGCATTGAGGTATAGGGGGTAATTTACTAACCAGAAATACGGCTATATTAGGAGTATTTCTGGCGCACATTGTGGTGCAAAGGTCATTTGTGCCTCAATCTACAACTTTTCTCCGCTCAAGCTAGGTCTAAAAAAAGTGGGCGTGGTGTGGGTGGGGACGGGGACAGGTTGGCAGACCATCTTATTCCTCATTTTCTACACCTGGTTTAGGCATAGAAAATGCCCTAAATGTAAGACAGCAAGGAAGCTGTCTTACATTTAGAAATGGTAGTGGAGCCGCTAAGGTTATGTAGAGAGGGCGCCTCTACATAACTTTGTGGGATCCACCTCCAGTGCAGGGCTTTATTAAGACTGGCGTCTATCACGCCACTCTTAATAAATGTGCCCCATCGTGCTTGCCTACTGTTTGTTTGCAGAGGAAATGATATCACCTAAAATGCTCGGCTGACAGCATTTAAAACAGTTTAAAACAGTTGTCTGAGATAGTTAAAGACAATTTGTTAAAATAAAAAATGGTAATATACTCATCTTTTCCTCCAGCGCTGTTCTCTGTGCCACTGGTCTGGTCCTCCTATCCCTGCTTGTTTATAAACTGCAGCGCTGACAATCACAGTCTTCCGCATTCTTCAGTTTCATTGCATAAAACCACAGAAAATAAAATCTGTCTTAAAAACTATTCTTTTTCTGAAATGTTGGCTTTCAAGCACAACAATCTTTGGCTGCAGATGGGGACACTTCTGAGGGCTCTATCTCAGGCTGGAATGCTGCTACAGCCGTGTTCTTGTTTCAAAGCTGTAAAACAAGACCTGAATCAAGCCACCAGCATTGGTCTAGCCTGAACTAGAGCAGGTTGAATTGTACTGTCATTGCAGCTCTCAAATCAGATCAGATCTAGGCCTCATGCACACGACCGTTGATTGTTTCCGTGTCCGTTGCTCCGTTTTTCGTGATTTTCTGCGGACCCATTGGTTTTCAATGGGTCCGTGGAAACCTCGGCAAATGCACCATTTGTCCTCCGTGTCCGTGGTCCGTGATTCCAGTCCGTCAAAAAAATATAACCTGTCCTATTCTTGTCCGTGAAAAACGGTTCACGGACCCATTCAAGTCAATGGGTCCGTGAAAAATGCGGATGGCCATCCGTGTGTCATCCGTGTTCCGTGTCCGTTTTTTTTGCGGATCCCTTGGCAGGCACTTGGGAAACATTGTCAGCCTGTCTTTTGGTAAAATCTTTTGGGTCATGTCCGCTAAAAAAACGGAAGACACACGGAAGCACAACGGAAGGCAAAAACGGACACGGATCACTGAACAACGGAACCCCTTTTTGCGGACAGCATAAAAAAACGGTCGTGTGCATGAGGCCCTACTCTGTGTGGAGGAGAAGAGAGGGAATTGGGCAGGGACAAACAGAGAATATGTAGGAAGAGGAGGAAGATGGCAATTCACAGATCTTTCTCTTGTCTCTCTATAGGTTCAAATTCCCCAGGAAAAGGGATGACATTAACTATTCATGTTATCTCCTCCCATATCAGAAAGTGTAATTGTTGTCTGATTGCCACATATGGGGCGTGGATGGGTTAAAGAAAAACGTGTGATAACTTAAAAAAGCACTCATCTATTCATTCTTCTACATCTAACTAGCTGTCCAACTCCTCAGATGTTGCAGTGAACTGCAATCACAGCTCCTAAGTAGCTTTATACATATAAAAATAATAATTAAAAAACTGTTTTTTATTGTAAGTAGTAGAACATAATAAATAAATAAATTGTGTATCATCATAATTGTACTGATCCACATGATAAAGCTATCCTGTTATTTATAGCACACAGCAAATGCTATTAAAAAAAAAAATCCTTCCAAAAATTGTTTAAATTGCTGTTATTTATCCTTCCCCCAAAATTAGTTATTTATTACTTTATATATACCCTAAAATGGTTGTTATAAAAACTAAGACTCATACAGAAAAATTTGATGAGTCATTTGTTTTAATACAGCATACTCTACATATGGTGTTTTTTTCAAGCATTTTCTCATAGAATTCTCATTAGGGCTGGAAAAATGCAACATGAAGAGACATTCATTTTGGGGTGGGGCATTCACCCCAGACGTCTATCAAAAAATTTCTCCTGAAGACTGTAGAGTCTCTATGGTCACTGGTGTAGCTATAACATTGTTGCAAAATCAGCTGCTGTAGAACCTCATAATACACACTTTAGCTGCTGCAGAACCTCATAATACACATCTCAGCTGCCGCAGAACATAACATTACACACCGCAACTGCTATAGAACCTCATAGTACACGCCCGAGCTGCTACAGAACCTCATAATAAACACCTCAGCTGCTGTAGAACATCATAATAAACACCTCAGCTGCTGCATAACACATAATATACGCCTCAGCTGCTTCAGAATCTCCTAATACACACCTTTGCTCTTAATACAGAACAGCTGCTACAGAACATAATAATACATGCCTCAGCTGCTGCAGAACCTCATAATGCAGACCTCAATGGCTGCAGAACCTCATAATACACACCTCAGTTGCTGGAGAACATGATATTCTGATGCTACAGAACATAAACGGCTTTGATTACATCTCTGTTGTGGCCTCAGTCGCAGATCAGGTCATAAATGCTGAACAAAATTAGGCAGCATACCAGGTTTCATGATGGAAACCCATCCGATCTCATAGTCAGCGGGATCTGTCAGGTGTTGTGGTCCGTGATGTGCCACATCTGGCACTAACATGATTTTCATTGTGCTCCTATGACAGCGCAGAACAGCAAAAGTCACTATCACAGATGTGAACAAAGCCCAATACAGACCTCAGATGCTGCAGAACAGCGAACAGAGAACTACAAGTCTCATCATGACCAGATTGCTATTATTGGAAATTAGATGGCAATACATGGAGTGGGTAAACGGCTAAAAACTACAACTCCCAGTATGTCCAAATTGTTATTATAGGACATCAGTGGACATTAAATGGAGAGGGGTATGAGGAGAGAGATTTCCAGCATGTCCAGAGTATTATTATAGGGAATCAGTGGACATTATGACTTTCCCTCCACACACAGCACAGAAGCTCCTCCCCCTCACCTGGTGACTTCACACAGGTCCTTCGCCACTTCCTCCTTTTAACTGCTGAGGTCTCTCTTCCTGCACTGGTCACATGATGATGACATCACACAGGTCCTTCTCTACCTGGTATCATCTATTCTGAACAGCTAGCTTCCTAAGTATAATTAGGGGGACAGGCCATTTCCACGGTCGGGCCCCCTTCCGCCAGGGGTCCCATAGCAGCTGTGTAGTCTGCTTTCATTGGAGGTTCGCCCCTGCCTGCACCAATATAATTTTCTGATATTTCCATAAAACATGTCAGAAATTGAACTTGGCTAGATTTCCTCCTTAGGTGTTATGTGGCATCCTATTTACAATGTTGTAACCTCTGTAGTGTTTTTCTGAGGCCTTAATCTCAATTAGTATATTCATTGTATTATCGAAAAAAGCACATTCGGGTTTCGTATTGAACTAAGAGCTTAAACATGCAACTTTACAGTCATCCATGGAGTAATTATGCATAAAAATAAATACTGAGACACATATCTCTGATTTAATATGAAAGGAGATTCAGTAAAAAGGGAAACAAAGTGTAATTAGAATCACCGAGGTAATGGAGCTTGTGGGATGCACAATTATACAGAGAGGCAATATCATAAAACTGGAAAACTAAACTGTTCATACATACATACACACATCTCCCAAAAATCAGAAACTGCAACAAGAGTCTGGCACAGTCACTGTAATTATGTCACAGTCATAAGCCCCAAAATGATGGTGCCAAAGAACCTGGCACATGCTAGAAAGTCAATGTGACTAGTCCAAATTTTCTCCACTTGTAAAACGAATAAATATTGTGTGACAACTCAAAACGCATCTGAAAAATTAGCGCTGTCTACCAGGTTCCTGGAGATATAGCAAAGTGGGCAGGCTAATGCGTTAGATTGTGAATGTGTGCCAATGACATCACACTGTGTTATCTGTGCCCATTAGACTGCATTAGATTGCAGGTAAAACTATGAAGATGAATGAGCTATGCTAAAAATGTCCCAATACAACAGATGACAAATAGAAGGGACAGTTTACTGAAGTTATCTATCACCCATGAGAGGGGGGGTATGCTATCAAGCCTTTCCTGACCGGAGGATTTTTTGTTTGGGTTTTTCACTCCCTGCCTTACTGGAGCTGTAACTTTTTTATTTTCCCATTCACATTGACTTATTAGGACGAGTTGTACCTATGAGGACGAGTTGTACCTATGAGGGCGAGTTGTACCTTGTAAAGGCTCCATTTAATATTGCATAAAGTCTAATATTAAAATGAGTTGGAATGGGGGAAAAAAAGTGATACCACATTTATATAGTTTTTCTTGTTTTAATACTGAAAAAAAATAAAAACTTTCAGATTTTTTTTTTCTTAGCGTCATCATATTCTGACCCCCATAACTTTTTATAGTTATATCTACAAAACTGTGTGAGGGCTCATTTGTCCCGTGTGATCAGTACTTTCTATTAATATCATTTTGGAGTGTGTATACATTTTTTATCACTCTTTATGCAATTTTTTAAGAGGTGAAGCAAAGAAAAAGCAGTAAGTTAGCCATTTTTTATGTTTTTCTATTACGGTGTGGGAAAAAGATATTTATATTTTAATAGTTCACGCTTTTTGGGATGTGGTGGTACAAATTATCTTAATAGTTTATTGTTTATTTTTACTTACTGATGAAGGGAGAGACTCCCGAAACGCGTTTAAGCCTAAAGCCTATAGAGGATTGTCAACACTAACTACAGTCTCATCAGAACTACATCTTGAGAAGCGCTCCCAAAAATTATCGCAAAGATCCGGATCACGTGACCACCCGCGTCACACTACAGACGCGCGAACTACGCCCCAGGAGCAACGAGGGACACCGAGAACCTCACCACCAGATCGCGTTGAACTTCACGAATTTTGCCAGGAACAGCTGATCGACATCCGTTCCAACAGCAGCTCCGGTTGGTGGGTAAATGATCTCTGTAGCCGCAGACAGCATGGGACGCCGTGCTTAGGCACAGAGCACGTTTTCTTCCCTCAGCACCGTGCAGCATTAGGAGCCTCAGACAGCTAATGACTATATACATTGTTTATATACATACATTCTGAAGCCCCAGGTGAAGGTAGACCCTTCCTGGTTTGTATAATACTAGATTTGCCATCAGTGACAACTACTGCATATCTTTATTTGTCTTGTGGAGGACTGTTTCACAATAAGGCTCATCATATGCAAATTAAGTTCCACAATACGGTGGGACTCTATTCACTGACTATTTTTTTACCAATAACATTTTTACCATAAGTGGCTATTTTATTCTATTTTATTTTAAGTGGCTTTTCTAACATTAGATTATTGACTCTCATCATTATGGACTATTGACCACATCTTTCTCTTATTTTTACAACTATATCTCAATCAGCACAATATTATCTATATCCATAGTAATTCTTATTAATAAACTAAATTAGATTTTACCCATATACGAGTGTGCCTGCTTATCTCTTTATGGTACTTTCACACTAGCATTTTGGATTCCGTTTGTGAGATCCGTTTTAGGGCTCTCACAAACGGTCCAAAACGGATCAGTTAAGCCCCAATGCATTCTGAATGGATAAGGATCCGTTCAGAATGCATCAGTTCGGCTCCGTTCCACTTCTATTCTGTTTTGGAAGCAGCTTGCAGCATTTTGGTGTCCGTCTGAAGAGGCGGAGCCTAACAGATCCGTTTCGAATTACAATGTAAATCATGGGGGACGGATCCGTTTTCAATGACACAATATGGTGCATTTGAAAACGGATCCGTTCCCCATTGACTTTCAATGTAATTCAAAACAGATCCGTTTTGGACTTTGTCATTTTTCTTTAAAACTAATGCAAACGGATCCGTTCTGAACGGATACAAACGTTTTCATTATAGGTGCGGATCCATCTGTGCAAATAAACAGACGGATCCGCACCAACGCAAGTGTGAAAGTACCCTTACTTCTTATTGTTTATTTTTGTTTTTATCATGTGGAAAGGATGGTGATTTGAATTTTTTAACATTTTTACAAACATTTTGGGACTTTTTTCCACCTTTTTAAGTCCCCCTAGGGGACTTCAACATGTGATCATCTGATCTCCTCTCCCATATGCTGCGCCCTAGCGGAGTTCCATTATGTTTTTGTGGAGCTCTGCTATAGGAACTATTGCCATGTTTTGTATCATTCAAAGGGACTGAGGCTATCACAGTGAACCAATGCTCCCCCAATCTCCAAGGTGCTGAGCTGTTCTGGCCTTGGGAGCACGGTGTTCCTGGGAACAGCGGCCTCAGATGCCATGGTCATAGTTGACCACTGAATCTGAGGGGTTGTATCTATGATCAGCATTATTGGCAATCACAGACCGTAGTTCCAGATGTCTGCTGTAACTGATGTCTCAGTTCACTAAAAAGTGGGGCCTGGCCACACCAGTCACTGCACTGAAACCCTCATTTACATAAAGAATTAAAATATTTTTTTGGGGAGAGTGCTGCAACTGAATAAAGAAAAAAAAAAATGGTAATATTTTAATCTGCAGGATCAACCCTGCCAGGCAAATCCTGCTGACAGGTCACCATATTTTCTTACTCTTGTGTTGTGTGTGTGCTTTGCACAGGAATATTTTATCCATTTAATGTTCGTATGTGTCGTTAAAAGATATCGACAGTATCTACTATAACAGTGACGGCTACAGTACCCCGTCCCCTTAACAGTGACCTCCACAGCCCGCCACCCCTTAATACTGACCCCCCACAGTGCTCTCCTTAAAATGGGACCTCCGCAGCAGCCCACCCCCTTGACAGTGACCTCCACAGGGGCCTTCCCCCTTAACAGTGAGCTCCAAAGCACCCATCCCTTAACACTGACATAGGTTACAGTTCCTTTAACTGTGACCTCCACCATTCCCGGCCTCCTTAACAGAGACCTTCACAGCAACTGCCCCTTTAACAGTGACTGCCACAGTACCCCGCTCCCATAACAGTGACCTCACAGTACCCCGCTGCCTTAACAGTGACCTCAACATAACCATAGCAAAGGCAGGTGCACTCTGCGGCAATACTAAACCCTCACACTGATGTTAAAATTGAGAGGTTAGTTCGACACATCCTACTAGGAGGACATGTCTTCAGTTGGGACACCACGCCAAGGTCTCTCAAGGAGCCCGAGACCCTACCACTCAACCTACCTGTGCCGTATGGGCGATACCAGGGGCCGTTGGGCATTAAGGGAGCATAAGGCTTGACTGACAAACAGCTCACCAGTGACCTCCAGCATGTAACCATGCTTGTAATGGGAGGTGGGAGGTGCCTGTGAGCCTCACCCGAGACCAGCTCATATGGCCCAGAGCCTCCCAGGTGCACCTGAATGTAGCCTGTAGATGAAAAGCAGGCACATTTAAATTGGAGTTTATACACCTCCAAACATATTATACAAACCATTAGAAAACGTGGTGTGGTGTTTAACAAGCAGGATATGCTCAACCCATATGGAGTTGTGCATGTACATAGGGGAGCACATCCTATATGTATATAGGGTCTCGGGCTACTTGAGAGACCTTGGCGTGGTGTCCGAGCTTAAGACATGTCCTCCTAGTAGGATGTGTCGAACTAACCTCTCAATTTCAACGCCAGTGTGAGGGTTTAGTATTGCCGCAGAGTGCACCTGCCTTTGCTATGGTTATGTTTTTAATTGTTTTCCACATCCACATTATCGTTATCGTATGTAGGATGGTTATTGTGGTACTTGTAGTCCGCTGCTGGCATCTTCCATTGTATGCATTTTTTGCTGTTGATTGCCCCTAGCAACGGACTACAAGTGAAGGATGTGCTCCCCTATATACATGCACAACTGCATATGGGTTGAGCATTTCCTGCTTGTTAAACACCATACCATGTTTTCTAATGGTTTGCTTAACAGTGACCTCACAGTACCTCGCTGCCTTAACAGTGATCTCACAGTACCCAGCTGCTCCTTTAATAGTGGCCTCAACAGTCCCCTTCCTCCATTGACAGTGACCTCCACCGTTGCCCGCCCCTTTAACAGTGACTTCCACAGCGGTCGTTCCTTTATTAGTGACCTCCACAGTACCCCATCTCCTTAACAGTGATTTACACAATAACCCGCCCCCTTAACAGTGACTTCCGCAGAGTTCCATTCCCTTAAAATGTGAGCACCACAACACCCCGCCCCCTTAACAGTGACCTCTACAGCACCCCGCCCTTTAACACTGACCTCCATAGCGGACCGTCCCCTTAAGTGTGACCTCCACCGTTCCCGGCCCCCTTAACAGTGACCTCCCCAGCATCCTGCTCCCTTAACAGTGACCTCCACAGCAGCTCGCCCCTTTATTAGTGACCTCCACAGTCCCATCTCCTTAACAGTGATTTCCACAACACCCCGCCCCCTTAACAGTGGCCTCTACAGCAATCTGCCCCTTAACACTGACCTCCATAGTGGACCGTTCTTTTAATTGTGACCTCCACAGCAGCCGGCCCGGGCTGTACCCTTAACTGTGACATCCACTGCACTCCGCTCCCTTAACAGTGTCATCCTCAGCACCCTGCCCCTTTAAAGCCGACCTACAGCAGTGAAGAAAAATGGCTGGGTTGTTATAAAAATCTGGTTTAAAACTGTGTGTATGTGGAGACTAAGGGCCTGCAAGCTTCTATTGGCTGATAAGGGTCATGTGACCAGGCTTCTATTGGATAATGCATATTTTGTAATATCTCAGGAATGGTACGTGCTAGAGATCTGAGACCCGGTCTAAAACCTTCCCGGAATGTATCTGTGTGCCAAATTTAATGATTGTAAATGCGACGGTGCGGATTCCTTTGGCGGACATACATACACACACACATACAGGGCTGGCACCACCTGTAAGGCAACCTAGGCAACCGCCCCGCTCTAATGCTGCGCTGCCTGAGCGCTCTAAGAATCCCTCCCGGCGGCTGGCTGCTGAACTTGTGTGTGTGCACGTGTGCCAGCCGGCAGCCGCTCACTGACCCAGCAACACGGCCGGACCCGGACGGTCACATGATGTGCTGGGCTCAGGGCGGCTGGAGCCTGGGGGCGTGACTGCACAGCAGCGGGAACCTGGAAGAGCAGGGGCAGCTAGCCTAGAGCGCCTGAGGCCATGCGATCTCACTCTCTGACACTCACCAGCAGTCAGCCAGAGAGAGAAGAAGTAGAAGCTAGTAGCAGCCCAGCAGCAACTCAGGACAAGACAAGGACAGCTGGTAGGATTGGAACTACTTAGTTGTTCAACTAGAGTCTGTCTGATGGATCATTATACATCAACATACATCAATATAAGTTGCAGGCATATAGCCTAGGCCTAGGTGCCTAGCCAGGACCTAAAAATTTGCAAAGCGATAACCCTTAACATGCCCTGACAGGCTCAGCAACAGATTATAAGAGAATGCTGAGGATTGTAGTATCAAAGGGATATAGGAGCAGTAAACATGGTAGATGGAGCAGTCACAGATCTTATATGAGGTCATTCTGGCCATTTGGGGCCACTGGGCAGGCTATATCCCTGTGATACTACAATCCTCAGCATTCTCTTATAATCTGTTGCTGTCAGGGCATGCTAAGGGTTAGGCCGCAGATGCACATGGCCGTGAGCGGTCCGTGGTATCCCGGCCTGGAATCCTGCAGAGAGCAGGAGCGCACTGCGTCATTGGTTGCTATGACGCCGCGTGCTTCGTGCCGCCGCTCCAGTACTGTAATACACTGGTATGATCTATACTATTGTATTAGAGTACTGTAGCGGCGGCACGAAGCGCGCGGCGTAAATCGTGTGATTTACGAGTAAGCGAACAATCTAATATACAGGCTTGTTTCTTTAGCTATGGCTTAAGTTATGGTTGTTATTCTCCACTATTCTTAATTGGGGTCTTTATTGCAACATATAACTCTTTTACTTTAAATGCTGAGAAAGGGGTGGAACATATGTGATGTCATGATATGGGCAGATCATCTGATAAGGGGGGGGGGCATTTTTTATCTTGCCTAGGGCGGCAAAAATCCTGCACACATACATACACTCAGCTTTATATAATATATATATACCTGTGTATACATGCACTACTCACAAAAAGTTAAGGATATTTGGCTTTTGGGTGAAATTTATGGAAAGCGTAAAAAGTTCATGCTACAGTGACATTATATCATGAAAGTAGAAGCAGCAATGAGGATTTCCTCATCTCAGACAATTTATTGAAACAAAACAAAACAGTGTTGAGTATACCCCACATATAATGTCAATGTCTCAATAACTTGTCATGTGGCCTTGAGCATCAATTACAGCTTGACAACGATTAGAGATGAGCGAACTTTAAAAAAAAAGTTCGGCGTTCGGGTTGTGGTAACTCGCGCATCCCGTTATGGATTCCACGATCGCGGCATATGGAATCCATAAGGGGCGGCTTCCACCAACCTGAACTGTTGAACAGCCGAAGGACCTGGGGTGACGTCACCGTCATGTGATCAGTGCAGGGGGCGTGGCTCAGCACGGGATCAAATCCAGTGCTGAGCCACGCCCCCTGCACTGATTACATGACGGTGACGTCACCCCAGGTCCTTCGGCTGTTCAACAGTTCGGGTTGGTGGAAGCCGCCCCTTATAGATTCCATATGCCACGATAGTCCGCGGTAGTGGAACCCATAACGGGATGCGGCGATTAACACAACCCAAACACCGAACGCAGAACTTTTTTTTAAAGTTCGCTCATTTCTAACAACGATGTCTCCTGCTGTTCACAAGTCGACTTATTGTATGCTGAGTCATGGCATCCCACTCTTCTGGTAGGGCGGCCCACAGGTCATTGAGGTTCTGGGGTACAGAGTTACGATCCTCTACATTGTGACTCAGTTAATCCCACAGGTTTTCAGTGGGATTCGGGTCTGGAGAAAGTGCAGGCCACTCCATTTGAGGTCCCCCAGTCTCCAGCAGCCGTTCCCTAATGATGCTACCTCAATGAGCTTAGTTGCCAGATTACACCTTTCATTTTCTAAAGGAGCTGTCCAAAATGAAAGGCTTAATCCGATTGGTTGCTATGGGCAACTAAGCCAGTTCTACTTTACACCAGTTTGATAAGTGACCCCCTCAGTCCTTTAAAACATGCCAGGGATGTTAACTGAAGATCTTTATATGAGGTGCCCTTTTTTGGTGCCAAATGCATAGTATAAGTCTGTGGTGAGGATTCAATGTCATTATTACAAAATTACAGCATAAGGTCTCATGCACATGGCTGTTGTTATGGTTCGCGTCCAAGCCGCATATTTTGGGGCTCCAGCGCAAACCCATTCACTTCAATGGGGCAGCAAAGGATGCGGACAGCACTCTGTGTGCCGTCCGCATCCGTTGCTCCATTCCATGGCCCCGCAAAAAAAATAGAGCATGTCCTATTCTTGTCCGTTTTGTGAACAAGAATAAGCATTTCTACAATGGGCCGCGTTCCGTCCGTAAGTTGTATCGGTGTAATTATGTGCGTGCGTGCTGTCTTGACTTGAAAGCCTACCATTTTATTTGGATTTTGTAAAAAGAATTTCTCATCTATTTCATTTTAGTTTTATTTTAACATGCAAGTCTATCAAAAAGAAATTACGTCTTTATCAGTTTTTTTTATGGCATAGCTATTTATTTTTCATTTTAACCAATTAATGTATAATGCTGTACATGTACGACATTAAAAGGGTTGTCTCACTTCAGTAAGTGCCATTTATCATGTAGAGAAAGTTAATAAAAGCCAGTTACTAATGTATTGTGATTGTCCATGTTGCTTCCTTTGCTGGTTGGATTCATTTATCTATCACATTATACACTGCTCGTTTCAATGGTTATGACCACCCTGCAATCCATCAGTGGTAGTCATGCTTGCACAATATAGGAAAAAGCACTGGCCTATGTGCGCTCCCATGATCCTGGCCACCAGAGTGGATGACACTTTTTCCTATTGTGTGCAAGCACAACCACCACTGATGGATTGCAGGGTGGTCTATAACCATGGAAATGAGCAGTTCATAATGTGATGGAAAAATGAATCCAGCTAGCAAAGGAGGCAACATGAACAGTCACAGTACATTAGTAAGTGGCTTGTTTTAACTTTCTCCACATGATAAATGCAATTTACTATATTTACTTAATGCTAAGCCTTAGCAGCTAAGGGAATGTATAAAGCTAGATCACACACTGAGGTCGCTCCACACATGGTGGGCGCAGGCTGTATAATACAGCAGACACCTGCCGGCAGTGACTGGGATTGGCAATTACGTCATACCCTGTCATTTACCTCTCAGATGCCACTGTCAATAGTGACCGCGGCATCTGTGAGGTTACGCAGAGGGAGGGGGCTCCCTTTGTCCTCTTATCAGAGCATCCAACATACAAATCATGGTGCTCTGATTAGTTGCCCTGATAGCCTGAGGCCTTGTGAAGATTCACAGGCCTGTCATGGCTAACTGCCTGAAAAGCTGTTCCCGAGGAACAGCTTCTTACGCAGGCTGGCAGAATCCCATAGACTGCAATAGTATTCTACTGCAGTATATGGGACACGCATAGGTTGCATGTGCCAGTCTTATAAGGGGACTAAAAGTTACTGTAAAAAAAAGTTTAAAAAACCCCATAAAGATATTAAAAATTAGAATCAGCTCCCTTTCCCAATTTTACATCTAAAAACAAACAATAAAAAATAAACATAACAGGTATTGCTGTGTCCCAAAACGGTCAAAAACTATTAAAATATGAAGAAAAAAAAATCCTGGGAATTCCGTAATGAAAAATAAAAATCCAACTACAAATACTAAATATACAACTTGTCCGCTAAAAAATAATCCCTCATGTGTGAATGAAAAATGTAAAAGGTTATGGTTGTTGTGTTGGAATGAAGGGAGGAAAAATGGAAATGTAAAAACAAAAATGTGGCCAGTTGGCCACATCACTTAAAGCAGTCATTGGCTGCAGTGGAGATGTGACCATGCTCATGAAGTGTTCCCCATTGCATTGTTGGTCCTGCAGTGCAGGTGAGTGGGAGGGGGCTGTAGGCTGCTTAATACCTGTTCAGACCTTGTTCACACACCATAGGTAGTCTAGTGGTAGGACCCCATGTCATGCTGAGAAACCGTGAAGTGGTGCCTAAAGGGGCTCCGATATGTTCCTGATTGGAAATATTGGCGAATCTCTCAGCTTTTAACACCAGAGTGAGGGATTAGCCAGTGTTGTCAGGTGCTTATCCATGTGGTGCATCTTTTTTCTGTGAGTTATGTGTTTATATATTTTCATCCGCACATGTTTTATTTTGTGTAGGATGTTTGTGTGGTGCTTGTGGTTCGCGCCGGTATCCTCCATTGTATGCAATTTTTGCTGGGGATAGCCGTTCGCTGCGAACCACATGCGGAGGAACTGCCCCCCCCAGTTAGAAACACGCCACAGTGTTTGGGGTTTGGAGCAGTCCCACCCATTTTGGCCACGTTTATTTCCATGCTCATGAAGTGCTGGAAGAAAACAAAACGGGGATCGGAACATAGACACAGCAGAGACATTGTGAAAGACCAGAGCAGCGGGAGCAGGTCATTATTCCTGGAAAAGGGGTTAAGGGTTTTTTGCAAATCTGACGTGTCACTTTATGTGGTAATAACTTTAAAGCACTTTTCCTTATCCAGGCCATTCTGAGATTGTTCTCTCGTCACATATTATACTTCATAATAGTGGTAAAATTGAGTCAAAAAATTTCATTTTTATTTATAAAAAATACCAAATTTACAAAAACAAAATGGAAAGATTCGCAACTTTCCAAATTTCTATTTCTATATAACACCTAGAGATGAAATTTCAGAATTTAACTTTTTTGGCAGATTTTAATAAAAAAAATTTACGCTAACAAAGCAAGGGTAAACAGCCAAACAAAACTAAATACTTATTGGCTATTTGGATTTCTGTCTGCATTTCTGTGCCGTACATATACGGCACTGGTATCCTAAGGGTTAAAAACTTCCATGGAAGCTGCCATATTGAACACCTACTTACTATATTGTCTGCAGTGCAGTTAAATGACTTTGCTTTATCGCTGCTGTAGTTATTGGAAGCCAATGGTCAGAGAAATGATGAACAGAGTGCCTGTGCCCTGAAAGGGAAAGAAAGTTTCTACCAGACTCGGGGTAGAGTTGAGTTTTCCCTATGCATTAGATAGTCTGAGGGTTTGGCCGACATTTATGTAATGTGTATGGACAGCTTGTCACGGATAAGGTATGGGAGGGAACACCACACTGACAACAGGAGGGAAGGGAAAAGCCACTAGGCCCTTAATGCTAGGGAAAGGGAAAGGGTCACCTCCTATAGAACCCTACTCCTTGCCCTGACTTCTATCCGTATGGACACACCTTGAAGGTAGGAATGCCCATACACCAGAACCTGGAGGACCTGAAGACCATAGAGTCCTATGGGTATTTACAGGGCTTGAGATGGCCCATTACTTCCCAGATGATAGAACCAGCATCTCCCTTAGGCCTAGTAACAACAGACACAGGGAGGGACAACAAAAGACAAAGGAACGAGACACTTAACTTCTGTAGTAAGATAGATGAGCAGGAACTCCAGAGAGGACAACACACCAGCTCTTCCAAAACCAAATTAAGCTATCAACCACATTGCCAGAAGGGTGAGGTCAGACTATATAGGGGAGGTGTAATGACCACTAAGCTACACCTGAAACAAGGGGTGTAGTCATTAACAACAACAACACTGAAGCAAGAGTAACCAAAGAGGCTGTTAGATCCCTTCACGTGTAACTAGTCTCTTCGATTTTCTGACATCTGTCACGGGAGCGACCATGACACAGCTATAGAGTACAGGGAGTGGAATTTCATCTGATTTGAGCAGTTTTATTTGCATTAAGTCAATATATTGCCTTATCTAGGCTTCCAGCAGTGCAATATGGGTTGATGTGTCTCAGTCTGTACAGTAAGGCTGACACTGAGCTGCAAAAAGTGCTAAAAAACATAAAAAGTTAAAAACTATGTAAAAAGAATTGTCATGACAGAAACCAAATTTAAATATGTCAGTTTTTAAAGGCACATTTTAATGAACAGAAAAAGTTCTGCAAAAGCAGTAAACTTTCAAGAAAGCACACAATCAAGAGGAATGCACACAGATCTTTGGGTATGCCATGTTCTCAGATGAACTTACATTCCAATTATATTTGAGACTGAAATGAACACTCAAGATATGATGTAGTCAAAAAAGGAATACCACAGCACTCTCGTAGTTGGTCTCTTTAACTCGCTTGAAAAAGACTCATAGGAGTCGAAACGTCGCATACTGGGACAATAAAGAAGAGTTAAAGAGACCAACTACGAGAGTGCTGTGGTATACCTTTTTTGACTACATCGATCAGGGATCAGAGACCGGCATCCAACATCACCTGCACGGCCACATGATTACAAGGGATTGACCTACGGTAGTGCTGTCCCCTTGTTTGCATTTAATCACTCAAGATATGACATTTTTATAGGTTTATTTACACATTGACTATGTAGTAAATTATGTTGATAACGTGTGATTATGGTCTCAGAATGACGTTGTGGTCATTTCAATTATATGTTATCATTAACACTGTTCACCACAAGAAAATAGCGAAACCGTAACAGTATTCAGAGATTAAGCCTCAGGTGCAGGGAAGTCGAGTGAGACTAGAAGGACTTACTGATGCAGAACAAGAGAATGTAATGTTGTTAGTAAGTGAAGATGAGCACCGAACATTCGCAGAGCTCACATTTTGCAAGACTTGAGGAATCACTGAGGTGCAAACAATCACTGTCCACTTAAGACCAAGAGATAGATAGATAGAGAGAGAGAGAGATAGATAGATAGATAGATAGATAGATAGATAGATAGATAGATAGATAGATAGGTATTCTGTTTATTTTTTTTATTTTTTTCATGTATTTGTTTTTATAATAGGAAATCATATCATTTTCTAATTTACATGTATTTAAAATTGCGCATATATACCTTTCTTATATCAGGCAGTTGACCCCATATTCAGAAAAATTGTATACCCCATGTATCAGTCCTATGTAATGCATCCATTGCCTAAACTGAAACATGGGACTCTTTATACCCTGGCATTCCGGAAGCAGCAGTGTTACATGACATACATGTGCTGGGTCATCACACAGAACATATTCACGTAGTAAGTCAATAGGATTAGTGGTGGAATTAAGATTTTATTGTGCTTATTACAGTAACTACATTGTAAGGTGCCTGTCTGCAGTGATTTGTAAAATGGCTGCCGGTCGCTAAGTGATGTTGTCATGTTGTTAATAAAGTTTTGTGTAGAAAAAAGGCACACCCAGAAATCTGCTTCTACACTGACACTGATAGACATGAGATGCTGCTGCAAGTAGTAGTACTGTATATACTGTACATTGTATGCTCCTCAATACACTACTATTCACCTGACAGATACATAGTAACATAGTACATAAGGCCGAAAAAAGACATCTATCCATCCAGTTCGGCCTGTCATCCTGCTAGTTGATCCAGAGGAAAGAAGTACTCTCTGGATCAACAACCCATCTCTAGTAGCTATAGCCTGTAATATTATTACACTCCAGGAATACATCCAGGTCCCTCTTGAATTCCTTTATTGTACTTGCCATCACCACCTCCTCAGGCAGAGAGTTCCATAGTCTCACTGCTCTTACCATAAAGAATCCTCTTCCATGTTTGTGTACAAACCTTCTTTCCTCCAGACGCAGAGGATGTCCCCTTGTCACAGTGACAGTTTGTTTTCCTCAGTGAATACATTGGAGAAAAAAATATTTAACAGCTTTGCTTTCTCCTCGTCGCTCTCTGCAACTCCCCCCTCATTACTCTGTAAAGGGCCGAAATCTTTAGATTTATACTTTTTAACATTTATATAATTGAAGAAAATTTTAGGGTTAGTTTTACTCTCTTTGGCAATTAATCTCTCGGTCTCTAGTTTGGCCGCTTTTATTTGTTTTTTACATGTTCTGTTTTTTCCTTATAGTTTTTCAGTGCTTCCTCGCTACCCTCCTGTTTTAGTGATTTATATGATTTCTTTTTGTCATTTATTGCTTTCTTTACATTTCTATTTATCCACATTGGTTTCTTTTTGTTCCTTAACCTTTTATTCCCATACGGTATGTACCTCTCACAATGAGAATATAGGATGCCTTTAAAGATCTCCCATTTTGTGGTTGTATTTTTATTTTTGAGGACTTTGTCCCAGTTAGTTAGGCCTATGGCCTCGATTAGTTGGCTAAATTTAGATTTTTTGAAGTTTGGTATTTTTGTTCCTCCCTGTCGAAATGCTCTTTTGAATGATAATTGGAAGGTTATTACTTTATGGTCACTATTTCCCAGGTGTCCCCCAATTTGCATATCTGTTGTTCTGTCAGGTCTATTGGTTAATACCTGGGCAATTAACTGAAAGCCAGGTCACATGATACTTTTAAGGGTTACCTGGTTGATCATATGACTGATGCAATGTTTAGTCCTATCTAGCTCTCTTACGGATGCATTTTACAGGAATAAAAGGGACTGTACCATTTTTTTAGGGAGAGGCAAATGCACAGATGTAATAAAGGTCTGCAAGCAAAAGTAGATATAAATTAGAAAATTGTTCAACATCCTATTCTCTACATAAATAAATGTAATCATTAAAACCGAAATATCTCTTGAAGGCTTAGGTAGAGAAACTGCCTGCCTGAGTTCACTATATCCAGCATTGCCGGATAATGTTGCAAACCGCCAGATCAGCATTGACTACAGTAGGATCCGATGGCGATCCGGCCGCCTTTGTGCATGCAGAACTTTTTGTCCAGCCTAAATCTGGTATTTATACCAGAAAGCGACTGGATTCCTAGCGGATCCCATGGTAGTAAATAGGAATCATGCGGTTCGTGGCATTATCTGGCTATTCCTCTGCCAGAAAGGACCTTAAAGGGGAGTTCCTGGATTATGTTGGTTTTTAACAGATACTTTTTTTTCTCCTGACCCATTTTCACGATGTAAACAAACCCCTCTGGTTTGTTTCCATTCTGTATGTAGAACTTCTTGTTTCTGTATCCAACCAAACCCATGATGCACTTCTCCTTTTTCTGCCACAGTTCCAGCACCGCCCTAACAACTCCCAGCTAGTTTATAGCTCCTCCCACCCAGCTAGTTCTATAGACACTCCCCTATCACTGCCCCGGCCATGGACATAACTTCACAGGAAATAAGACAGAGCTGCATGGACATGGTCATGTGACCATAGCCCAAGAAGTAAAAGAAAAACATTACAGAATTACAGCTTCCTTCATAAGTGATCATTTTAAAGGATGTCGATGCAAAACTGAAAACATTTATTATCTATATTTTACTTATCCACTGGTAGATGACACATCTTAGATCCACAGGGTTTCACACACTGTCAACATTTTTGCATATCTCTCACCTATATGCCATAAAATACACAATTCATATGCAGATTTTGCTGAGGATGAACCCTATACATTGCAAAAATTACATTGAAACTTCCTGACATTTCCACTGAAGAATGAGCAGGCTGCAGATATCTGTATGGATCTTTCCACTTTGTTGGATGGAGATTTAAAAATACTGTCTACTTGTATTGTAGTGTAAATAACCACAGATTTTCCAGTGTGAATGGGGCCTTAAAAGATAAAAGGATACTGTGTATTTTTAAGCCTTTCCCAACATCCACCATACATGTACAGCAGATGTTGGGTCTTTAAAGATGGTGCACGCTCTAGAGCACAGTGGGCACCATAGCCACTGAGTTTTTGCTGTTTAAACATCAGATACCTGGGGCTAATGTTTGTGATCGGCGATAACACTGATTACAGACATTTAACCCCTCAGATGCCATGGTCTGGTGTGACCATGGCATCAGAGAGGTGTTTACTCAGGAGCACTGTGCTCCCATGGCCGGAACGGCTTCTTCATGCTGAGATCAGGAAAGCTGTTTATTCACGGTGCCAGCCTCACTCCCTCTGTAGGATCTAAGGCTACCACTGCAATAGCTCTTATGGCACCTATAGGAACACAATGGAATGTCCCATAGGCTGCAACAGTAATTCACAGCAGTAAAATATCAAAGTATCTAAACTTAAATCACCCTATTTACCCATAATAAAAATTAAAAAATGAGGATAATTTGCACCACCGCATCCCAAAACGACCATACTATTAAAATATCAATGCATTTATCCCATACGGTGAGCGCTGTAACAACAAATATGGCCGATTTACTGCTTTTTGGTTACTTCACTTAGCCAGAAAAAATGTAATAAAAATATA
The DNA here is from genome assembly GCA_033119425.1 of Bufotes viridis. Classification (NCBI taxonomy): domain Eukaryota; kingdom Metazoa; phylum Chordata; class Amphibia; order Anura; family Bufonidae; genus Bufotes; species Bufotes viridis. The sequence continues at coordinate 61,294,980 of CM065591.1, read as the reverse complement.
TCAAAAAGGCATACGCACCCCAAAATGGAATCACTGAAAAAGTACAGATTGCTCTGCACAAATTAGCCCCCACATAACTCAGTAGACATAAATAGAAACAAGCTATAGGGGTCAGAATATGCAAAAAAAAATCCAAAGTTTTTATTTTTTTCTTCATTAAAACAGAGCAAAAACTGTATAACTGAGGTGTCGCTGTAATCGTACTGACCCAGAAAATACAGGGGAACAGGTCAGTTTTAGTGATGTCGCGAACATAAAATTTTCCATTCGCGAACAGCGAACGCGAACTTCCGCAAATGTTCGCGAACGGGCGAACCGGGCGAACCGCCATAGACTTCAATTGGCAGGTGAATTTTAAAACCCACAGGGACTTTTTCTGGCCACAATAGTGATGGGAAAGTTGTTTTAAGGGGTCTAACACCTGGACTGTGGCATGCCAGAGGGGGATCTATGGCAAAACTCCCATGGAAAATTACGTAGTCGGGTTTTAATCCATAAAGGGCATAAATCAACTAACATTCCTAAATTGTTTGGAATAACATGCTTTAAAACATCCAGTGTGTGTATACGATCAGGTATGATGTTGTATCGATCAGGTAGTGTAAGGGTTACAAGTGCAAATATAGTATAGTAGATTATACAGCGGCTCACCACACATCCCCAATCTGACGAAGGTGCACTCTCCGCGGCTTACCCCTTTGCCGTAAAGAATAAAAATGTTTAAAAGGTGAAATTGGGGGGCACTCAACTTCCACTTAGGTATATGGAGACTGGAGATATAGTATTAAAAATCAATGAAATTTATTAAAATACATACACCAATTCTTAAAACAATATAACATCCCTAGTAGGAGATCTGTCCGGCCATGAAGGACGCGATCCTCATAACCTATGGATTCTCAATAAAATCCCTCAAATCGAGCTCGATCATATATACTACTTGTGTCTAGACAGCAGTTCAGGGATTAAATTCTTTGCCGATAGTCTTAATACACAAGTCAAATCTGTTGGTCAGCAAATATAAAATATGCAAAAGGTCAGATATGCAAATTGCTTAAAACAAAAAATAATATATAAGAAAGTCCACATAAAGACCCTTTGTGGCCACAATCCAGTTCTTGCCCTATTTATCCCAAGCGGGATACAGCAGTCCACTCCTTTACAAGGTGGAGAACCTCCTTGTGGTGAAGCTTGGAGATAAATGGCCCTCCTTTTGATTTTGCGCCCTCTTATGGCACTGTACCCACAACGATCTTAGTGTGCAGGCTGAGGGTGATAATTCCTGTTTCACAATAATGTATCAACAGTTTGAATAGTCTCATACATTACCGCTCCTGGCGGTCTTCTTAGCGTATCTTCCGCTCCCTTGTCCCACGTGGTCACTACTGTCATACAGTGGCGTCCCACGTGACGGTGGCTAGAGCGTCTTATTGGTCCTCGCTTTTGATGACGGGTAGCGGTGCAGTTGTCAGCAAAGCTTTACCACTGATGAAGGGGCCGTAACACAAGAGCCCCGAAACGTGTTTGGGCATAACAGTGAGGCTATACAATAGAAGAGTGAACCTCTTTTGGTTATTGAATCTGACAACTGCACCGCTACCCGTCATCAAAAGCGAGGACCAATAAGACGCTCTAGCCACCGTCACGTGGGACGCCACTGTATGACGGTAGTGACCACGTGGGACGCCGCGGCAGGTCCTGGCAGGTCACAGCACGGATCAACAAGGGAGCGGAAGATACGCTAAGAAGACCGCCAGGAGTGGTAATGTATGAGACTATTCAAACTGTTGATACATTATTGTGAAACAGGAATTATCAACCTCAGCCTGCACACTAAGATCGTTGTGGGTACAGTGCCATAAGAGGGCGCAAAATCAAAAGGAGGGCCATTTATCTCCAAGCTTCACCACAAGGAGGTTCTCCACCTTGTAAAGGAGTGGACTGCTGTATCCCGCTTGGGATGAATAGGGCAAGAACTGGATTGCGGCCACAAAGGGTCTTTATGTGGACTTTCTTATATATTATTTTTTGTTTTACGCAATTTGCATATCTGACCTTTTGCATATTTTATATTTGCTGACCAACGGATTTGACTTGTGTATTAAGACCATCGGCAAAGAATTTAATCCCTGAACTGCTGTCTAGACACAAGTAGTATATATGATCGAGCTCGATTTGAGGGATTTTATAGAGAATCCATAGGTTATGAGGATCGCGTCCTTCATGGCCGGACAGATCTCCTACTAGGGATGTTATATTGTTTTAAGAATTGGTGTATGTATTTTAATAAATTTCATTGATTTTTAATACTATATCTCCAGTCTCCAGATACCTAAGTGGAAGTTGAGTGCCCCCCAATTTCACCTTTTAAACAGTGTAAGGGTTACGCCCACTTTACAGACATTGACAGACCAAACTCCCCTTTTAATGCACCGCAAACAACCGCAAACAGTTCATTTGCACAACCGCAAACTCCCCATTTGCACAAGGTTGGATACCAAGCTAGCCACGTCCCGGTGATGTCATTGAAGGTTTCTTCCTCCACTCAGCCACGTACAACACTAAGGGTCCCCGAAAGGTGAATTGAATTGATTTTTCGAACGGGGAGATGGTTAAAAAAACGCTGGCTCCCTCCCCTTTGTTTTTATCCACGGTCACTGCGTCTGCGCCGTGCAATTTACTGTCACACCCAATCTGAGTGGTATTTTCTGTAGTACTATTCTCATCAGTTTAATCCCTCTAACGTCCCCAATCTGGGGGCCATTTATTGAATAGATTTTTCGAACAGGGAGATAGTTAAAAAAACGCTGGCTCCCTCCTCTCTGTTTTAATCCACGGTGACTGCGTCTGCGCCGTGCAATTTACTGTCACACCCGATATGAGTGGTATTTTCTGTAGTACTATTCTCATCAGTTTAATCCTTCTAACGTCCCCAATCTGGGGGCCATTTATTGAATTGATTTTTCGAACGGGGAGATGGTTAAAAAAACGCTGGCTCCCTCCTCTCTGTTTTAATCCACGGTCACTGCGTCTGCGCCGTGCAATTTACTGTCACACCCGATATGAGTGGTATTTTCTGTAGTACTATTCTCATCAGTTTAATCCCTCTAACGTCCCAAATCTAGGGGCCATTTATTTAATAGATTTTTCGAATGGGGAGATGGTTAAAAAAACGCTGGCTCCCTCCACTCTGTTTTAATCCACGGTCACTGCGTCTGCGCCGTGCAATTTACTGTCACACCCGATATGAGTGGTATTTTCTGTAGTACTATTCTCATCAGTTTAATCCCTCTAACATCCTATATCAGGGATTGCCTTTTGTGAAAAAAAATTTAGGCCGGGTACCTTCGACTGCCTTCACAGTGACAGACCAAACTCTCATACACCAAACTGAATTGATTTCAGGAACTGGGAGATGGAAAAAGCAGCTTGGTCGGTCCTCATACTCCCAAATTGGGGCACTGCGCGTGCACAGAGCAATGTGCTGTGACACCCTATATGAGTGGTGTCTTAACTAGTACTATTCCTATCAGTTTAATCCCTGTTATGTACCCTATCCGGTCGAATTGATTAACCATTGTCGAATTAGCAAACCAATACGACATCATGAAATAATTTTGTTCTGAGCTCTGTACTTGCTTTGTATTGGAATTGATGGGGATTTTTTTAATTGTCTGCATCATTTCTAATAAACTATTAAGAGACTTTATTATGATTTTTTATTTTATGTATTAAAAACCCATACCACATTTAAAAAAAAAAGGTAAATTAATGTTTTTTCTATGAAATATTATCCAGCCGTCCGATCGCTTTTGGTCTGACCAAAATGAAGCAACGGCCTCATCATCTGGGGTGTGGCAACATTGCCAACACACTCATAGAGGTGATGATTGCTTCATTGTGATACGCAAGCCCCTTCACCACAACAAGGTAACGATCACGAAGGGGAATTGACACTTGTATGTGCCTTTTTTTGTTTGTTTGTTTTTGCAGCCACAGTGCTGCACCATAGGACAGAAAAATTAGGCATGTACACATGCCTGAAAAATAATGACATTGTAGCAGCCGCCGGAAAAATTGATGTTTTCCAGGCAGAAAAGTGACTAAAACATTGCAGCTTGAACCCTAGTTGGTGGTGAAGAATTCACGAAAGTCATCCGGTATGCAGACATTAAATACAGCAGCGTGGGGACCATTTTGAGGCCAAGGCATGTAATCAGGCCTTTTGTTAGTCAAACGTATCCCCCACTATCAGTCCCTTCGGGATCCATGCCTCATTCATCTTTATGAAGGTGAGGTGATCAACACTTTTTTGACCGAGGCGACTTCTCTTGTCAGTGACAATGCCTCCTGCTGCACTGAAGGTCCTTTCTGACAGGACACTTGAAGCAGGGCAGGCCAGAAGTTCTATCGCAAACTGGGAGATAGCTCAGGCCACAGGTCAAGCCTGCACACCCAGTAGTGAAGGGGTTCATTGCTCCTCAGAGTGTCGATATCTGCTGTTAAGGCGAGGTAGTCTGCTACCTGTCGGTCGAGTCGTTCTCTAAGGCTGGATCCCGAAGGGCTGTGGCGATGAGTAGGACTGAAAAAGCTCCGCATGTCCTCCATCAACAACACATCTGTAAATCAGCCAGTCCTTGCCGCCGTGGTAGGAGGAGGATTACACTCACCTCTTCCCCTGTTAGATTCCCCTTGTGCTGTGACATCCCCCTTATAAGCTGTGTAAAGCATATTTTTTAGTTTGGTTTTGAACTGCTGCATCCTTTCCGACTTTCGGTAATTTGGTAACATTTCTGCCACTTTCTGCTTATACCGGGGGTCTAGTAGCGTGGCTCCTTCATCCTTTTTATACGAGGGTCCCTCAACAGACATGACAGCATGAAAGACCCCATTTGAACAAGGTTGGATGCAGAGCTACTCATTTCCCGTTCCTCATCCTCACTGATGTCATTGACGGTCTGTTCTTCCCCCCAGCCACGTACAACACCATGGGTACCAGATAGGTGACAACAACGAGCACCCTGGGGTGCCTGCTGTGGTTGGTCTTCCTCCTCCTCAAAGCCGCCACATTACTCCTCTGCCTCCTTTTCCTCATACTCCTCTTCCAGCGTTGCCGCAGGTCCGGCAAGCGATGATGACAAGGCTGTTTCTTGTGGTGATGGTGACCACAACTCTTCCTCTTCCTCTTCACGCTCATCTACAGCCTGATCCAGCACTCTTCGCAGGGCACGCTCCAGGAAGAAAACAAATGGGATGAGGTCACTGATGGTGCCTTCGGTGCGACTGACTAGGTTTGTCACCTCCTCAAAAGGACGCATGAGCCTACAGGCATTGCGCATGAGCGTCCAGTAACGTGGCAAAAAAATTCCCAGCTCCGCAGAGGCTGTCCTAGCACCCCGGTCATACAAATACTCGTTGACGGCTTTTTCTTGTTGGAGCAGGCGGTCGAACATTAAGAGTGTTGAATTCCAACGTGTTGGGCTGTCCCAAATCAAGCGCCTCACTGGTATGTTGTTTTGCCACTGAATATCGGAAAAGTGTGTCATGGCCGTGTAGGGACGCCTGAAATGGCCACACACCTTCCTGGCCTGCTTAAGGACGTCCTGTAAGCCTGGGTACTTAGACACAAAGCGTTGTTCGATGAGATTCAACACATGTGCCATGCACGGCACATGTGACAACTTGCACAAATTTAATGCCGCCAACAGATTGCTTCCATTATCACACAACACTTTGCCGATCTCCAGTTGGTGCGGGGTCAGCCACTGATCCACCTGTGCATTCAGGGCGGACAGGAGTGCTGGTCCTGTGTGGCTCTCTGCTTTCAGGCAAGTCAACCCCAAGACAGCGTGACACTGTCGTATCAGGGATGTGGAATAGCCCCTGGGGAGCTGGGAGGATTCAGTTGATGTGCAGCCAGACACCGCAGAAGAAGAGGACTCAGCCGAGATGGATATCGAAGAGGATGGAGTAGGAGTAGAGGAGGTGGAAGTAGGTCTGCCTGCAAGTCGTGGCGGTGTCACCAACTCCGCTGCGGAGCCACGCATTCCATGCTTGTCAGCCGTCAGCAGGTTGACCCAATGCGCAGTGTACGTGATATACCTGCCCTGACCGTGCTTTGCAGACCAGGTATCAGTGGTCAGATGGACCCTTGCCCCAACACTGTATGCCAGAGATGCCATGACTTCCTTTTCAATGACATGGTAGAGGTTTGGGATTGCCTTTTTTGAAAAAAATTTTTGTCCGGGTACCTTCCACTGTGGTGTCCCAATAGCGACAAATTTTTTGAAGGCCTCAGACTCCACCAGCTGGTATGGTAAAAGCTGGCGGGCTAAGAGTTCCGTCAAGCCAGCTGTCAGTCGCCGGGCAAGGGGGTGATTTTGTGACATTGGCTTTTTACGCTCAAACATGTCCTTGACAGACACCTGACTGTGGGCAGATGAGCAGGAACTGCTGAAGGTGAGAGGAGGAGTGGCGGTTGGTTGAGAGGGGGCAGGGAGGACAGTAGTGGTTGATGTGGCTGAAGATGCTGGGCCAGGAGGAGCATGGTGGCTTTGAGTTTGTGTGCTGCTTGTACTCATGTGTTGATCCCATAGGCGTTTGTGATGTGAGATCATGTGCCTTCGCAAAGCAGTTGTACCAAGGTGGGTGTTGGACTTCCCACGACTCAGTTTCTTTTGGCACAGGTTGCAAATGGCATTGCTGTTATCAGAGGCAGACACACAAAAAAAATGCCACGCTGCTGAGCTTTGCAATGACGGCATTCTGGTGGTGGCAACAGCATGCGTTGACTGGCGTGCTGTCTGGCTGACCCCAGGTGCCGATACATGCTGTCTGACTGTGCCACTAACTCCTTGCGACGACCTCCCCCTGCTTCCAACTCGTCTCCTCATTCTCTCTGTTTCCCCATCTGAACTTTCCCCTCTTCTTTTCTTCGAGCAGGCACCCACATGGCATCCGTGGACACATCGTCATCATCAACCGCTTCACTTGTATCTGACACCTCAGCAAAGGAAACAGCAGCGGGTACAACATCATCATCATCATCATCATCAAACTGTACGTCCATGTGTGTAATCCTGCCTGACTGAGACATATCCCTGTAATCTACATCATCTGGCAATAATGGTTGCGCATCACTAATTGCATCCAACTGATGTGTAAATAACTCCTCTGACGGATCAAGTGAAGCGGCTGTGGTGGCTGTGGTGGTAGTGGTGGTGGTGGCGGCGGGCGGGAGCGTGGTAACTTGAGAGCAGGTGACCGAAGCTGAGCTGGAGGAGGATGGTGCGTCAAGGTTCTTAGCGGAAGCTGTTGAAGATTGGCTGTCCTGTCTAAGCCAGTCAACTATGCCCTCAGAATTTTTCGGGTTCAGGGTACGTGGCCTCTGAACACTAGGCATTATTCCAGGGACAGTGGAAATCACAGCACCACAACCACGACGGCCCCTGTTGGGCGGCCTGCCTCTGCCTGTCATTTTTTTTTTTTAGATAAGTGGTACTACGCGTGCTAGGTACTGTGCCACCCGGTATGAGTGGTTGGCACTGGCAGTGGGCACACTACAGTCTGTGGAAGTGGGCCTGACACACACTGGCAGCAGGCAAGCAACTGAATTTAGACTACTGTCTAAAAATTAAATGCCTTATTTAGCGGCAAGCTACTGTGCCACCCGGTATCAGTGGTTGGCACTGGTAGTGGGCACACTACAGTCAGTGGAAGTGGGCCTGACACACACTGGCAGCAGGCAAGCAACTGAAATTAGACTAATGTGTAAAAATGAAATGCCTTATTTATCGGCAAGCTACTGTGCCACCCGGTATCAGTGGTTGGCACTGACAGTGGGCACACTACAGTCTGTGGAAGTGGGCCTGACACACACTGGCAGCAGGCAAGAAACTGAATTTAGACTACTGTCTAAAAACTAAATGCCTTATTTATCGGCAAGCTACTGTGCCACCCGGTATCAGTGGTTGGCACTAGCAGTGGGCACACTACAGTCTGTGGAAGTGGGCCTGACACACGCTGGCAGCAGGCACGCAACTGAATTTAGACTACTGTCTAAAAATGAAATGCCTTATTTATCGGCAAGCTACTGTGCCACCCGGTATCAGTGGTTGGCACTGGCAGTGGGCACACTACAGTCAGTGGAAGTGGGCCTGACACACACTGGCAGAAGGCAAGCAACTGAATTTAGACTACTGTCTAAAAATGAAATGCCTTATTTATCGGCAAGCTACTGTGCCACCCGGTATCAGTGGTTGGCACTGGCAGTGGGCACACTACAGTCAGTGGAAGTGAGCCTGACACACACTGGCAGCAGGCAAGCAACTGAATTTAGACTACTGTCTAAAAATGAAATGCCTTATTTATCGGCAAGCTACTGTGCCACCCGGTATCAGTGGTTGGCACTGGCAGTGGGCACACTACAGTCAGTGGAAGTGGGCCTGACACACACTGGCAGCAGGCAAGCAACTGAATTTAGACTACTGTCTAAAAATGAAATGCCTTATTTATCGGCAAGCTACTGTGCCACCCGGTATCAGTGGTTGGCACTGGCAGTGGGCACACTACAGTCTGTGGAAGTGGGTCTGACACACACTGAGAGTAGGCAAGCAACTGAAATTACACTAAAGTGTAAAAATGAAATGCCTTTTTTTGATGCAAAGCCCTGTGCCACACGGGATGACAGGGGTGGGCACTGGCAGTGGGCACACTACAGTCAGTGGAAGTCGGCCTGACACACACTGGCAGCAGGCAAGCAACTGAAATTACAATAAAGTGTAAATATTAAATGGCTTTTTTATGCAAAGTCCTGTGCCAGCCGGTATGAGTGGTGGGCACTGGCAGTGGGCACACTACAGTCAGTGGAAGTCAGCCTGACACACACTGGCAGGCAACTAACTTTAGATTAAAGTGTAAAAATGAAATGCCTTTTTTTGATGCAAAGTCCTGTGCCACACGGGATGACAGGGGTGGGCACTGGCAGTGGGCACACTACAGTCAGTGGAAGTCGGCCTGACGCACACTAGCAGCAGGCAAGCAGCTAAAATTACACTAAAGTGTAAAAATTAAATGCCTTTTTTTATGCAAAGTCCTGTGCCACATGGGATGACAGGGGTGGGCACTGGCAGTGGGCACACTACAGTCTGTGGGCTTGCAGCTCCTCACACACAGGCAGGCCAGGCAACTGCAATATGTATATGGAGAAAAAAAAAAGCAGACTAATGTTGCAGCCCTAAAAAGGGCTTTTTGGGGTGCTGTCAGGACGCTGTCCTTACAGCAGAGATCAGATGAGTCTTTCAGGACTGGAGTGGATACTGAATTCACTAGCCTAGCTATCGATTTCCCTATTAAATCAGCAGCAACTACACTCTCCCTCCTCTCACTAAGACTGCAAATTCCGAATGAATCTAAAATGGATGCTGTTCAGGAGATGGGAGGATCTGGGAGGGAGGGTATGCTGCTGATTGGCTGGAATGTGTCTGCTGACTGTGAGGTACAGGGTCAAAGTTTGCTCAATGATGATGTATAGGGGGCGGACCGAACATCGCATGTGTTCGCCCGTTGAGGCGAACGCGAACAAGCTATGTTCGCCGGGAACTGTTCGCCGGCGGATAGTTCGGGCCATCTCTAGTCAGTTTTAGCACAATGCTGTAATCAAAAACCATAAAACTGGTGGAAATTCATTTTTGTTCCAATTTTTTTCCAGCTTCCCGAAGACATTGTATGCAATATTAATGGAGCCATAGCAAAACTTTAAGTAGATATAAATTTGAAAAAATTGTTCAACATCCTGTTCTTTACATAAAAAAATGTAATCATTAAAATACCTTTTTAAGGCTTAGGCAGAGAAACGGCCTGCCTGAGTTCCTATAAAAAACAAGTGCTAATACAGCTATGATAAAGCAAAAATAAAAATTTTTGGCTCGCCATGTCAGGGAGGGGTTAATACAGTATTCAACATATTCTCCACTCCATGGACTCTATAGGGACCATTTATTTAGACTGGTGTTCCCAAATGTCATATTTAATCCCTCAGTGCTGGAGCAAGATGTGCCTAATTTATTAAGCGGCAAATACCATTTAATAAATTAGCGGCATCTCTGGCGCACCGTGCATTGGGAGCTGGTGTAGACTTCAGCTATAACTTACACCACCTTCTAGTACAAGATATAGTAAATCTGGCAGGGGGTGAAAAGCGCTGCCCCTCCTGCTAAACCCCACCCCTCTAAACTTCAGAAAAGTGTCGAAAAGCTAAAATAATTTGTGACTTTTTAAGCCACAACAGTGACTTAAATGCTTTAGTAAATGCCCCCCTAGGTACTGTATGTGTGTATTCCTTTCAGAAAGTGCAAGAAAGGCATTAACTCAGTGCCCTGCAGATGGGAATCTACGAAGATCTGAGGAGATTTACAGTGCGCTTTTTGCTGTCGCGCTTTTAATCCTACAAGCAACTATTAAAAACATGAACAATTAACCTAATTAATCCACACTGGAAAGTGCACACCCAGTAGCAAGCTGTGCATTAGCTTTTTGGCGCACAGCATCCATTTAACCTTATTATGTCATTCTTTGAGAAACCAGAGATAAACAGATCCCATGCGAAAGCTGATAAACTACTTCTTTTGTAATGTTAATACTACTGTCTAAGTAAATCCCTGATTTTATCCATAGTATAAGCTTTTCTTTTGCCTTTGATTTATGAGTAAATTGACCTCAGACTAACCCTGTCAAGTTTCTTTCGCATACACAGGCATGGATTATGGGGTTCGGCTACAGTCAATATAAAAAAAAGGTTGCTGAGGACTGAGAAATATATCTCATTCTGCATGCTATAGAAAAAGTAAGCTACCATACAAAATAATAGTTTTCATTTAAAAAAAAGAAAATTTGGGGGGTCATTTACTATGCCCCTGTATGCCGGAAACTGGCATAAAAAAAAAGTTGAAAACCTGAGGTTTGCTACATTTTGAATGCCACTGCGCCTAAATTTTGTTGCATGTTGTATTTGTACGCCACCCTTGCCACAGTCTGAAAAGGGGGAGTGGTGAGGCAGAGCATGGTAGGGTGTGATGTGGTTGAGGCCATCAGCCCGAAACATTTACTATAATTTACTGACGTAAATCACTACTGACATCGATTTCAGACTGGGCGCACATATGCCTGAGCCTCATCATAAATTACACACATCCTCTGGCGTTGTGGGGGGATCTCTCAGACCGACATAAAACATTGGTTTTTAGCAAATGACAGCAATTACATTTTTAAATGGTTCACCCTCAACTAATTATTTTTATGCTACGATGCATGTAAAATGAAGCAATTTTGCAAATATATCCTGAATGAAAAATTTCCTGTGTATCTAAGGTAACAGCCTACAAACACACCCTCTGTAGTCTGAACCTACAGCCATGCTTCCTTCTGTCCCTCTACTACGTCTTACTGTCTTACTGTCCCTCTACTACTTCTTCAGGGGCGGACTACAGGGACATTTCCTGGTGGGCCTATGGCCTTATTAGTAGAAGGATTTGTACTCGGCACTTCTAATCAGTCCGATCAGGTGCTCGTGAAGGATAAGAAGCTCCGTTATCCAGGATCTCTCTGCTACACGCCATTAAGATCCCGCTGAGGAAGGTCATTCATTGACCGAAACGTTCGGGATACTTTATACATGTGGCTAATTATGCACTTTCTCCAACCTGGATGTATGTAAGTAACCTACCATTGGAATTTTGCACAAATAAAATGTGACACTTTTTGCAAGAATAACGGAAGTGTAGTTTATGTGGATTGGATTTTTGTGCAGGTTTGGCTGCATTTCTGCACCAAAATCGACAAGTTATATGTGGACTTTGATGCTAATTTGCCCCATATCTTACGTTTTTCATTGCAAAGGGGGAAAACTGCACTGAAACACACCCAAACAATTGACATGCTGCAGATTTCAAAACCCACTCCACAGGTCAATTTCCATGTGGAAAATGTCCACAATGTGGAGACTGTGTCCACACTGTGGAGAATGCATTACACTCCAAGTGTAATACACTGTGTGCACATAGCCTTAAAAAGACAAAGGAGTGTCAAAGACAAAGGGCTCATGCACACGACTGTATGCCCTCTGAGACATATGGTCCATGAGCGGGCCATATGTTCTGTAGAGGCATCGATCGTGCGCACGGCAGTACACAGCATCATATATTACAATGATGCTGTGCATGTCAGGCCGCCTGCTAGACTATTGTCCCGCACTCATATGATCTTATGAGTGCGGGACAATAGTCACGTGGGCGGCCACACGTGTACACCATCATTGTAATATATGATGCTGTGTAATCCCGTGCGCATGATCGATGCCGCTACGAGACATATGGCCAGCTCACGGACCGTATGTCTCAGAGGTAGTGGCCCTGCTATTGACATGTCACGGTGTACTACCTCAGGTCATTGATCTTTGGTTTTGGTGCAGTGAAGGAGGGCACCCTGTGTTCTCTCAGGACACTCCCTGTAGCTAGGGTTTCTACCTAATTCTACATTGAGCCCTCCTTATGGCTGCCGGCTAGGTACATAACGATCTGATGCTCTCAGGAATAATTAATGATAGGAGAATCCAGTAATCGTGCACCTGTCTAGCAGCTGAAGGTGCCTCCTGAATTTAACTTATTATGGTGATATGGCAGTGTTTTATGCTGCACTGTGGTATTTGGTTCTGCTGGGGCAGTATTTTGTGCTGTGGTATTCCTGGCCCCACCTACTTATGTTGTCCCTGCCTACTTGTGGGTTGTGTTGTGCCGCCTTCTTTGAATTTGGACTCACCTACAACTTGGGGCCACTTTTAGGTTTTTTTCCAGGACCCCTTCAAGTTCCCAGTCCACCCCTGTACTTCTTACTTACATTTGGTACGTTAGACAGATAGACTGGAATATGACTACGAGATCAGATTACACTGAGTTTGTTGGTTTGGTTTGTCGGTAGCCATTGAGACAGAGGTCTCTTTGGTTTTGACTTACCTGCTGCACATAGTTTGACTTTTTATATGATATTTATGAAGATCTGATCACATTTTATGAATATTTCCAGCATCACAGTAGATCATTATGCACTATTTACTGTATACGGATGACAGAAAATAATTGCTATAAATTCTAACGCTCTTCCTAAGACATCTGCGTATTACACTACAGAGACATTTATTTGTTGTCACCTGTGCCAATAATCGAAAAATGTGAAGAAGTGAGAAATGATTCTGATACAACGTGTATACATTTCATGGCACTGCAGCTGTAACACTTCAGTGGGTGCTGTGCTGCAGCAGCTTGGAGACATATGCCAATTTTTTTATATTTAATGAGTTTCTTTCAATTATTTATATATTTGTTTTTATCCCTATCTTGAGGGATTTCCAAGACAAATGACAACATGTGACAAGCATACAAGAGCAGATCATGTTTATGGTGAACACAGTCTGCTGAGTTAACTAAAAAAAATCTGTGATTCTGTCTCGTCATGTCACCTAACCAATATTACGAGGCGAGCTGCTCCTTACTTTACATGGGTTTTCTGCAATTTACTGTCCCTTTAGTTAGAAGGTTACTAGATAATACCATGATCACAGTGGGGCAGATTCACTAACACTGTCTAAAAGTAAGACAGTGTAAACTTAGGTTAGTTTCACACTGGCCAAAAATGATCCAGCAAGATTTTTCCGGTAGAGGAACAGCCTGCTAGAGTTCATCGTATCTGGCATTGCAGGATACTACCATTCTCAGCCGAAGCCCATTGACTATAATGAGACCCGGCAGGGATCCGGCCAGTTTCTGGCATTAGTGCTGGGATTCAGCCAGACTAAAAGCTTCATTGGAGGACTGCCAAAGATAGCCAAATACATGCACTCAGGTATCTCCGGCAGCACCACAGAGTTAAAGGAATGGCACTGTACGTGGGTGTCTGCTGCTCTTTTATTTTGAAAGCGCCAGTGGTTGGATCTCCACTGATAAAATGTGTTTCCCTTATCCGTGAGTAACAGTAACACTAAAGGGGTTGTCTCACTAAAAATATTCTACATTTTTTAAAATGCTGGGTCTGAATACTTTTGTAGTTGCATCTAATTAAAACTTTGGTATAGCCACTGAGTTATTCACTGAAATCTCGCTGTATAGTGCCACCTGCTGTTTGGTGAAGAAATAGAAGAAAGATTGGAACTTCTGTATAGGCGCTGTCCTGAAGAAGGGGGCGCTCCACCCTTGAAACGCGTTGACTGTAAATAAATTACTACCTGCTTTTACCGATACTTTACTGCATCCCTGCTGACAGCGCCGATACAGAGGTTCCAGTCTTTCTTCTGCATTCCCGGCACAGGTAGAAACCTAGGCAGAAGCGCAGGCACTCCGTATGCTGGTCAGTTAATATTGGAAAAGCGAGAAATCAGGAGTCACAACAGCAGAGGGTAAGCGCAACCATTTTGGATGTCACTATCTTAATACCAAACAGGACCACACATGAGACGCTGCCTCCTGTCTTTTTTTTTCCCCTCTTTTGCTACCTCTTTTTCTAATTTCTCTGTCCTTTTCACTGAGGTGAAAGTGCATGCACCCCCTGAGAAAGGAAACTTTCCCTGAGCTGCCAGCTTGAAATAAATCTAGCAGAGCAAACAGAGCAATGAATGAGGAGATCTCTGGATCCATGTGAGGTACAGGGCTGGTTCTAAGATTGTTAGAAAGAGATTTTGATGTACTATATATCATATTTAGATTTTTACATTAATCATGCAACAACCACTTTAATATGTTAAGGGCTGAGATTGGTAAAACTAATCCACTGTGAGCAATACTGGTCACAGTGTGGACAAAGGAAATGACTTTCTTTGTTATGTGCCCAATAGCCGAGGAATCACAATCACCAGAGTGATGTTAAAATACTAATAGCCCTGAGATAATAAAGACCTCCATAGCTGTCTAGTACAAGTGACTATACCTTAGATACTATAAGCCCTAACAGATGCATGTGTATTTTATATGGTCTGTAAAGAAAAAGGGAAAGGAGTATGGCCAAGTAGGAAAATTAGAGGCTCTATGGTATACATAGATGCTAGGCCATACCCTTGGGTGCATTGAAGTGCTAAATAGCATATTAATTCAAAGTAAGATATCTCTACAACATATCATAGGGAAATAAAGGTAACATATCAATTAGCAGGATAAACTTAATAGGGTTGTGTAAAGAAAAAGTGATGAGAAAGAAAACAAGGTCACTGTCTGCGATCACCACCAGCAAACTGTAAATCTGTTACCTATCTTAATTCATCTCTTCAGGTAATAGATCTAAGCCTACCCCAGGTGTTCACCAGAGCTCACCGTGAGACTGGTTGGATATGTCTGATAGGGGCCCAGGTTATATCTGTAGAGTAAGGCAGCAGAAAAAGGTGCAATCTCACAGCTAGCAGACATATCATATGACAAGGAGTAGCAAGAGTGACATGCAAGCCAGAGTCTAAGCCAGGAAAGTCAGTAGGAGCCAAATCAGTAGGTAGGGGTTTATTCCAGAGGCAAATCAAAGTCAGTTCACGAAGAGAGACAATAGAAGTAAAATCAGTAGAAAAGGAGTTAATCCAGGGACAAGCCAAGTACAGACAAGTTAATACACAAGAAGATCCAACAGAAATGCAGCACAATTCTGAGCCCACAGATCTAATAGGAGCCCGGAACAAAATCATAGGCAAAGACAGAGAGCAAATGCCAGTCTTAAATCCCCCACCTAGCTCTGAGATGAGACCTGATTGGCTCGGTGTCCAGATTCACAGAGATGCTAAGCAGCTGTGACTTGGTTGATCAGTATATTGACCTTACTAAAACATTGCGCTGGCATGTAAGTTCCTGATAGGTTGATCTTGATGACAGGTCCACAGATAATTAGCAAAATTTGCATATTTTGTATGGAGTTCATAGGGGAGGAAGAGAGAATTTAAGAATATACTGCATATTTACTGGGACCGAATTTCTGTTGTATTGTGTAAGAATATCACTATATAACACTACACAGGAAGCAGTGAACTTTAGCCAAATTGTAGTGATGTAGTAATATTAAAATATATTGATGGGCCATATACAGCACATGCTTCGGCAGCTAACGATGACTACATCTGACATTTTTCCTGGCTTAACTAATGCAATTTATTCTCTAACAGAAAAGTGAGGCAATCCACTGTGATATTTTTACAGTATATCCATTGCTAAACAAGATTAGATTAATTTGGAAAAAAAAGCAGAAATATTTTGGCAAGTACAGTCTGAAATGCAGGTGGTAAAACTGAGCCATGTTCTATAGCAATTTATCATCATCATGAAGTTAATACCCATCAAGAAGATAACATGTTTACTCAGTTGATTCTACTTGGGAAAAAGATACATTTTATAAATGCATTGAAACTTCACAAAGAAATACTGATTATAATTAAGATGTGCACACCATCATTGTAATATATGATGCTGTGTACTCCCGTGCGCACGATCGATGCCGCTACGGGACATATGGCCCGCTCACGGTCCGTATGTCTCAGAGGTAGTGGCCCTGCTGATGACATGTCACGGTGTACTACCTCAGGTCATTGATCTCTGGTTTCGGTGCAGTGAAGGAGGGCACCCTGTGTTCCCTCAGGACACTTCCTGTAGCTAGGGTTCCTACCTGATGGTAGTTTGGGGGTGCCCTTGATGTTAATTATCCTTGTGGATGCAAGGCAGGGCTTGAAATGAAACAATGGCCAATGTGTGGTGTTAGAGAAGTCAGTAACCAGTCCAGAATGAACTTAACAAATGTCTCTATTTACTGTGCACCAATTGTAGTACATCCAGCAATTATCTGTACACAGTGCAAATTCTCCCCAGATATCCAAGCACGAGCTAAGCAAGTAGTTTGCAGCATTGGCACAACTGTAATCTGTCACAATGTCCGCAATGTGTGCTGTTCCGGCGGTGTGCAGTTCAAATAATATGACTGGTCAAATCATACCTGAAGTGTGCATCGTGTCTTAACTCATTATCCCTCCACTGTAGTAAGGCCAAAAAATGCTATATACCAATCACCTTGTTGATGTTGTAGCCCTAGAATCGACTAATCTGGGGTGCATAGGGTGTCAACTTGTTTCCCCAATGCAGCAAAGTCTGTAATGCTCCACGCTGGTTACTTTGTTGACTGTCATGCTGTAGTCACGAAAATTCTTCAAAATCTTCTCTTTCTCTCTCTTTCTCTGATGATAGCAGATGGCACACAGGTATCTATTAGTCTCCTGAAGCTATGAAGCTAAATGCCCGAGAGGAGGAGCACAAGCTGTTTTTCTCCTGATTCCTCCAGGCCCATCATCACACTTCTTTCTCCGAGAACAACTAGAATCTTCTCCTGGAACTAGGGGAGGGGCCAGCCCACAACCTAAGCTCCAGAGAGGGCTGAGCCAGTAGAGTTAACTCTGACCATACCTGTCTCATGCTTGAGCAGATGTAGTGCCCTGGAGCAGGGGGCACTTTGACGTTTAGACATTTGCCTATTTCCCCTATGCAAAGTTATAAATGTCTTACTTTATTTAACTTGAAAAGGTTAACTTGCACTGTTTAATACTGTGTAACTGCATTTTATATGTTGTGAATGTATCCTGTTCATTATCACTCTATTTGCAAGGCTCTGTGGAAAGGGTTAATGAACACCGAGAGACTGTTAGGACTTTAAATAAGAAGCTGGTTATTTTCCACAGCTGATATAGGGTTAAAAACAGACTTGTTTACCACCAAAAGCAAACAGACTGATCTCGTGACTGTCTGGTTTAGCTCTGTTGTTATGCCTGAAAACTTGTTTTTGTCTGGAAAAACTGCTGTATCATAGCCATTGAGTATCATTGAAGCTGTTATGTAAGTAGATGAGAGATGGAAAGTGTAACAATGTATGTGTTTGTGCTTAGTTTCTCCACTCCACCCCTCCCACTAGAAGGTTCTAGTCTAGCTAAAACTGTATATAAGGAGAGCAGTCTGAACCCCTAGTGTGCTGCAGTTAGGGACCAGTGCTTGAAGGGAAAGACTCATGCCAGCCTACATGAGTGACCAGAAGAAGATGCTGAGATGGGGACACTGAACCACAGACCATGGGTCAC
Source organism: Bufotes viridis (assembly GCA_033119425.1). Taxonomy (NCBI): domain Eukaryota; kingdom Metazoa; phylum Chordata; class Amphibia; order Anura; family Bufonidae; genus Bufotes; species Bufotes viridis. Next base: position 61,276,850 of record CM065591.1, on the reverse strand, counting down.
CAGCCCCATGACCAAGGAGCCACCCGGACTACAGAGCTACAGACCGTGGGCCTATGACCAGGATTCCAGCCTTCTGAGAGAAAGAGAGAGAGAGAGGGACGGCTAGCTCAGGCCTTTCCTCGGCATCAAACCCTTCTTCTGCCGGGGAGGAGACTGGAAAAGCAGGCTTATCCCTCGCCTGTATTGTTCTGTACATAAATTCATTCAGTAAAGAAGCACACTGGTTTACTGCAGACCTTGACTCTCTGGACTTATTTCCCATTGGGGTGCACAATGCCTTACCATCCCTTCCGGAGAGTAGCAATATGTGGTGACACCTCAACGGTGTCTGGGGGACCCAGCGTAGCATTGGGGCCACCCCACACCTGGCCATAGCACATACTGGGTGCGACATTACATGGCCAAACTATTGCAGATAGCCCTGAATACTGTGGTATAGCACTGGCTACAAATTGTTTTCACCTTTTAATTGAAATACGGTATGTCCAGCATGACTTGCTGATTATAAGTTTTTTTTTTTTTTTACTTCTGGTGCATTATTAGTTCCCTGTTTTCTAACATGACAGCTCCCAGGCTGCACAGTGCTGACATCTTAGCCAGCTCCAGCTCTACTTAGGCTGGTTTCACATCTGTGTCTGTTCCGGCATAGAATGCTAGGAATTGGCCGGAAAAAAAAAAAACTTTGTGTTCAGCATTTTTTGTCAGACCAATTCCTGGCATATTTGTCAGATAGCGGCCAAATCTCTGCTGGACCCCATAATAGTCAATGGGGTCTGACAGTGCCATCTTTATCCTCCCCATCCTCTTAGTTTAGTGCCTTCACAGCATGTGCCTAAGATACCTGAGTCATCACATATCCTACAAGGAATAATGAGCAGTGGGAGGTTGAAACCAAACATCCGCTGGTCAAACAGAGCAGTTCAATAGTCGAGGCAGCAAGTCTGGCCAAGTGTATGTGACATCAGAGATGGTGGTCTGCACTTTGAGCCGGGCCCTGGATGTCAGTGTTACATGACCCATTGTCAAAATGAAGAAACAGAATGCTTTTGGAGCCTTAAGGCTTCTTTCACACGGGCGTCACGTTTGACGCCGGGATAAGAGGTGGGTGCGTTGCGGGAAAATGCGCGATTTTTACGCGCGAGTGCAAAGCGTTTTAATGCGTTTTGCACGCACGTGAGAAAAATCGGCATGTTTGGTACCCAGACCCGAACCCGGACTTCAACACTGAAGTCCAGTTTCGGGTTGAGTATTCTGTAGATTTTATTATTTTCCCTTATAACATGGTTATAAGGGAAAATAATAGCATTCTCACTACAGAAAGCTTAGTAAAGTGTGGATGGATGGGTTAAAAATAAAAAACTTAACTCACCTGTCCACTTGATTGCGTAGTTGCGATCTCTTCTTCATTCATTAGCTGTCGGCTAAAGGACCTGTGATGAGGTCAATCACATGGTCCATCACCATGGTGATGGACCATGTGATTGGACCATGTGATGTGATGTCATCACAGGTCCTTTAGCTGGCAGCTAATGTTTGAAGTAGAGAGGAGAGATTGGCAACTACAAGATTAAGTGGATAAGGGGAGTTAGTTTTTTTTATTTTTAACCCCTTAATCCACATTTTACTATGCATTCTGTATTGAGAATGCTATTATTTTCCCTTATAACCATGTTATAAGGGAAAATAATAAAGATCGGGTCCCGTCTCTTAGCAACCTTGCGGGAAAATCGCACTGCATCTGCACTTGATTGCGGATGCTTGCGATTTTCCCGCAGCCCTATTCACTTCTATGGGGCCTGCGTTGCAGAAGTGATGCAATCACCGCTCATGTGCATAGCCCCATAGAAATGAATAGGTCAGGATTTAGTGCGGGTGCAATGCGTTCACCTCACGCATTGCACCCGCGCGGAATTAAACGCCCGTGTGAAAGGGGCCTAAGTGTTTACAAATTTGCTTATTTTGCATTATTTTGTTAACATATTCATACATTCCCTGGACAAATAGTAGAGAAATGGCTCCATAATTAATATACTATAAGTAACACAAGTATTTACTAGCACAGATATGTCAGGAGGGGTGGCAGCTCCTCTTTAACCTTACCCTTGTTTCTCCTCTTTAACCTCACCTCAACCTTCTCCTTCACGGTGTTAAAAAACCACTATCCTTGAATTCAGTTGTCAACATCTGGAGACTGCACACATCAAACACCAAGGAGTTTGAAGTTTTTCTAGTCATCAACCCATCTCTCCTTCCAAAGACTAGACAACATTCAAATTTTCTAACACTTAGTACAAATTGCTCTGTCTTCAGAGACCGAGCCAGTGACCCTGTAAAATCACTTTCCTGTCTTCCTTAGATTAGAAATTGAGAATATTCCTTGCAAAGAATGGTAAAGGGAACACTGTTGAACAATGAAATACATTTCAAACACTTGACAGAAAAATTAAGAAGTACCATTCTACCTGAATCCATCACTGGCTGTCACCTCACCTAAATCCACGTCTTGTATCACAAAATTCTTATTAAATGTATGCTTTTACCATCAAGTACTTGGTGTATACTATTTAATATGCAGCTCTTTATTCTGATCTACAATTTATATGCTAGGGCTAGGTGAGCTCTTCTCATGCTCAAGGCAGCAGTGTTACCTCTAAGGGTACTTTCACACTTGCGGCAGGACGGATCTGGCAGGCTATTCAGCCTGCTGGATCTGTCCTGCTGCAAGTGCCTTCCGCTCCTTCCCCATTGACTATAATGGGGCGGGGGGCGGGGCGCGGCCGGAGATCGCCGGACTAAAAGTCCTGCATGTCCGACTTTTCAGTCCAGCGATCTTTACCGTGCGCTGCCATGCTGCGCCGTCACTCTGCCCCCCGCCGCCTTATAGTCAATGGGGACGGAGGGCAGCACAGCAGTGAATGGGCACTTGCGGCAGAACGGATCCGGCAGGCTGAATAGGCTAACGGATCCGTCCTGCCCCAAGTGTGAAAGTACCCTAACACGTGCATTACAGAAATAATAGAGTTAAAAATTCCACATGCAGAGTACTTAAATGGGTTATTCAAAGTCTAAAACATGCTCCCCAATGCCTGGGCCCTTCATATAAGTTTTACTTACCTCACTCCCCAGTACTCTCGTCGCTCCTGGTCCCTGCACAGCTGCCACTGCATCTCCTGCATCTCGACTGTGGCGATGCTAGGGTGGCTTGTCCCCATTACGGCCTGATATTGAAAATCTGGAATGTCTCCACTACATGTGCAGACATCCCATCCTGCAAAAACTCATTTCAGGGAGGTGCACTTCTCATTTCAGGGAGGTTTTCTTTTTTTTCTTTTTTTTTTTTCACAAACTTTTTATTACATTCATCAACCCCCCCAGTGCCTCTCCATCAGCCCCCCAGTGCCTCTCCATCAGCCCCCCAGTGCCTCTCCATCAGCCCCCCAGTGCCTCTCCATCAGCCCCCCAGTGCCTCTCCATCAGCCCCCCAGTGCCTCTCCATCAGCCCCCAGTGCCTCTCCATCAGCCCCCAGTGCCTCTCCATCAGCCCCCAGTGCCTCTCCATCAGCCCCCCAGTGCCTCTCCATCAGCCCCCCAGTGCCTCTCCATCAGCCCCCCAGTGCCTCTCCATTAGTCCCCGGTGCCTCTCCATTAGCCCACAGTGCCTCTCACCAGCCCCCAATCAGTGCCTCTCACCAGTCCATAAATAATAAAAAAAAAAAAACCTTACCCTCTCCTGCTCCTGGACGCCGCCGCTCCTCTTCTGTCGGCTGTGCTGTGAAGGCTGCGCACAGCGTGAGGTCAGAGTGACTCACTACTGTGCGCAGGCTGCAGAGCTGACAGCCGAGGACTAGGAAGCGGTGAGTTCAAAGCCTTCACCGCTTCCTGGTCCTTTTGCCCTGAACTGGAACGGCGTTCCTGCAGTGAAAACAGTGCAGGAACGCCGTTCCCACCCGTTCCCCCTGCTTTTCGGGATATATTGTTTCTCCTGCGGGCGCCATGGAACCGCTATTTAATAGCGGGAGACTCCCTTAACATCCGGGTACTTGAGATCCCTGCATGTGAACATTAAACATTCTGTTCACACTGCTGCAAAGGTTTCATCATAGTTAAAACCATAATAGTAGGACAGATCCATCACACAAAGAACAAAGTTACCTGACGGATCCCATAGACTTATAATGGGTTCTGTCAGGGTCCCGTCATTTCACTCTGCGTGCTGTGCTATTCTTATCATCTAATCTGATGGAAGTGCCTTCAGAGAGTCTCAGTTGAGCCCCTAATGGTATTGTGAACCCAGTCAAAATACCTTCTTTCTATAGCATTCACCTTAGAGGGAACACAGCAAGGCAGGGACTTCAAGTGCACCTCCTCCTTCAGCATAATTGCTGTCCAGTTGCAATGGTGGATTATAATTGGGGCGTTTGGCCCAGCACCGACCCGAACACCCACATACTGCGGAACATGGGAGCGTATAGTTCCCTACCCCGTCGCCTATCACTGGCATAGGCTTCAGCCCTAGTAGGCCTCATCATTCAGCACACAGGTAAGTATTATCCCTATTTTTTGTTTTTGTGTGTGTTGTGAGCGCTAACGTTGGGGGGGGGGGGGAATATTATTGAAGGGACAGTGGGGGGCATGTTTCCATGGGGGCAAATTAATGGATGGCAGTTGTGGGGGGAAATTAATGAACGGATGACAGTGTGGGGGCAAATTAGTGGATGGCAATGGCAGTGTGGGGGTAAATTAATTAATGGATGACAGTGTGGGGGCAAATTAATGGATGATAGTGTGGGGGCAAATTAATGGATGATAGTGTGGGGGAAAATTAATTAATGGATGGCAGTGTGGGGGCAAATTAATGTTTGGCAGTGTGGGGGCAAATTAATTAAAGTATGGCAATGGCAGTGTGGGGGGGGGATTAATAAATGGCAGTGTGGGGGGAAATTAATTAATGTATGGCAGTGTGGGGGCAAATTAATGTATGGCAGCGTGGTGGAGAAATTACTATATGGGGGCAGTGTGGGGGAAATTACTGTATGGGGCAGTGTGGGGGAAATTACTGTATGGGGGCAGTGTGCGGAAAATTATTATATGGGGTAGTGTGGGGGAAATTACTGTATGGGGGCAGTGGGGGGGAAATTACAATATGAGGCAGTGTGGGGGAAATTACTGTATGGGGCAGTGTGGGGGAAATTACTCTATGGGGGCAGTGTGGGGGAAATCACTACATGGGCGCAGTGTGTGGGAAATTACTATATAGGGGCAGTGGGGGGGAAATTACTGTATGGGGGCAGTGTGGGGGAAATTACTGTATGGGGGCAGTGTGGGGGAAATTACTATATAGGGGCAGTGTGGGGGAAATTACTATATAGGGGCAGTGTGGGGGAAATTACTATATAGGGGCAGTGTGGGGGAAATTACTATATAGGGGCAGAGTGGGGGAAATTACTAAACGGGGGCAGTGTGGGGGAATTTACTATTTGGGGCAGTGTGGGGGCATTGCTATTAGATTACATTATTTTTGGGGACACTATACAGGCATTATTGCCTGGAGCACAATATAGGGTGTTATGATTACTGGGCGCACTCTAGGGGACATTATAACTGCTGTAGACACTATAGGGATCTTTGGGATCATTTATCAAACTGGTGTAAAGTAGAACTGGCTTAGTTGCCATAGCAACATATTCCACCTTTCATTTTTGACAGCTCCTCTGGAAAAGTAAAGGTGGAAGCTGATTGGTTGGTATGGGCAACTAAGCCAGTTCTAATTTGCACCAGTTTGATAAATAGCCCCAATTATGAGAAATCTAACGTGCCTGTGTAACAAACTTTGTAGAGACGAGATACGGCTGAAAGAATTTGTCATGGTGGTTTGGGTCAGATGGAGGAGAAGAGGAAAGGGAAGATCTACATGACAGGAGAAGTCTCTGAATGTGGTGCTGTATTCCCCTATATGTAGATCTGGCTTACAGCTGTGACCTGCGTCTCATCTTCTCCTCCAAGTCTTTTTTATCATAATCATATGTATTTTAAATTTGGCAACTAAAATTTTAATTTGTCATCTGCAGTCCTATGTAACAGCCCAGATAACAGTGACAACTTTCTGTAAGCAGACAATGTAGTAGATGTTCTCTGCAGTCCTATGTAACACCCCACATAACACAATAATTCACTGTGTTATGTGGGGTGTTACATAGGACTGCAGGTAACATCTATGACATCTGTACTCAGAGAGTTATGAGATGGTGGGGGTCCGAATCCTGACAACCCCGCCAATCAGCTGTTTGAGGAGACCGCAATGTTCTAGTGAGTGCCGCATCCTCTTTGCTCGTTACCAAGCACAGCGCTGTCCATTTGATAGCACTGTGCTGGGTATTGCAGCTCAGCCCCAATCACTCAGATGGGACAGAGCTGCACTTCGGCCACGTGAACGATGAATGTGACATCATATGGCCTAGGAAGAGACTGTGACGCTGTATGGAGGCCCGAGTTGGGTAGACACCCCCCAGCCTATCATGCACTTAATTCGCTCCTGTCCAGTTGATTTTATTAAAACAGAGCCGTATTTTTTAAATCCATACATAGTACCCCTGCCACCCTTTCCTCCATAGTAGGAATCTTCCAACTCAATAGGGAAAGCATACTGCCTGTGCAGCCGCTTCAGTTGTACAATTGATCGGAGGAGGGAGCCCACATGGCTGGCAGTGTGAAAGCTGTAATAATTTTCTCTCCTTTGGAGGGAATATAATTCACAATATTCTACTGTTAAATCCAAGCATTAATTCTCCTGTAGTCTCCCATTGGTCTCTGCTGACAAGTATGGTACATGAACGCTGCTGGCAGTTACCCATTGCAGCTGTGAAAACAGACACCACACCAATAGAGTTGAGTGAATTTGTATTTTAAGTTCGGCGTCCAAAGTTCGGGTTGGGGTTATCTTAGAATCCCGTTATGGATTCCGCTACCACGGACCATAATGGATTTTGAATCCATAAGGGGATTCTTTGATGAACCCGAACCTTGGACAACACTAAGGACCTGGGGTGATGTCACCGTCATGTGATCAGTGCAGGGGGCGTGGCTCAGTACTGGATTGGATAAGAGGTAGTAAAGGGCCTGGTATAATGCAGGGCCTGGTCTGTGCGGAGGAGAAGACGGAAGTAGAGCAGTGAATGACGGTTGTGCGAATTTGGATTCTAAATTCCGTTATGGTCCATGGTAGCGAATCCATAACGGGATTGTAAGATAACCCGAACCCGAAATTTGGACGCCAAACTTAAAATACAAGTTCGCTCAACTCTATACACCAGGTTTCTCCTTCAACAGCTTCTTCCAGGGAATGTTGTCTTTAAAGGAGAATCCAAGGGTCAAACTACTGCAAGGAGAGCTGCTTTTTTAACATCTTAAAGCAGGATCAATACTATTAAACTAGTTATAATGTCCTGTTAGGGTTGATGCTGATGATTAAAAATATATCTTTCTTCTCCTAACCTATTGCTGCATTTAGGAGAAATACGTATTTTAAGAATATGAAATGTTGAGCTTAAGCACACTGAGGCTGGCCATAGCTCCTCCACTCTGCTTTTCTAGACACTTTCCCTACTTCTGGAGGGGGAGTGACCAGGGAAGGGGGAGGGGTAGTGACCAGGGAAGCAGAGTGAAGGAGCACAGAGTTGCCCGGGTCGACCTAAGCCCTAATTTGCATATTTGTTAAAACATTTATTTTTCCTAAACATAGCAAGGGATTGGGAGAAGAGAAGTATGTTTTAAATCAATGTGTCCAGCTTTATTGCTAATTTAATAGGGTTAATCCTGCTGACAAAATCCCAATTGGTCTTTAAAAATGGCACCCACTTGCAAGTTTTAAACAGCAGTCTCTCAAGGCTAATGTCTGTGGTCAGCGATAACACTGATCAAAGATGTTTAACCCCTTAGATGTTGTGTTCAAATGTGACCAAGGCATCTGAGAGCTGAAAACCCAGAAGCGCTGAATTTCCAGGTCTGGAACAGCCGCCACATGCGGGGGAATTATTCATTTGCTGTGATAAGCCTGAGCCTAATGTAGAGTGTCCGGCCTTTAACAGGTATATTCCAATATAGGCCTGCAGGTGGCAGCACTACATTGAAATATACTAAACTTTCTATTTAGCAATGTGCGGAATCCTATTGCAAAAAAGAAATGGCAATGTGATGACTACATGTTGTTAGGCCCTTATAAAAATTCAAATCACCCCCTTTACCCAGAATAAAAATAAATAAATGATATAAGGCATCACAGCATCCCAAAATACCTGTACAATTAAAATATAAAATATTAATCCCATGTGGAGAGCAACATAATTGAAAAAATTTGAATGAAAGGTGATCAAAAAGTCATAAACAATCCGAAATGGTAAAAATAAAAACTGCAGATCGTCCTGCAAAAACTGAGCCCTCAAACAGCTCAGTATATATAAGTATAACAAAAAAAGTTTTGGGGTCAGAATTAGAGATGAGCGAAAATTTCTCTAAACTTTGATTTGGCCGGCTCGCCTAATTTTCTGAAAAGATTCCATTCGATCCTAATTTACTCATGGCGAATCACAGTAAAAAACTGCTATTTCCTGGCTGCTGAGAGCCTTTATAGTGGTATAGAACACTGTGCCTTGCAGTAACATGCATAGGGAGTCTGCTTTGGTAGTGAAATAATACTGTGAGTCCGTGTGACACGCACATGACAGGTGTCGCTCTTAGAATCACTGCACACTTCACTTATTTAGGCAGTCACGGGGCCAAAACGGACCAAATAACTCAAGTGTGAACTCAGCCTTACAGGTCAATGTTAGCGTCAGGTATAAAGAATCGTGCAGAGGCCCAAGATCCTACTATAGCTTGAAAGAGCGCACTCCTTTTACACCGTCGTCAGATCTCATGAAGAGATCTACGTGGAGCGGTGAGGTTTATTTTGGACATATTTTGATTTCAAGGTAGTGTGACTACCACTTATTAGCTTCTCCATTTAGGATGGTGGAACTAATTTGCATTTTTTGGTTACTTGTAGCTGGCCTTTATAGGTATTGTTAGGTAAAAGTTTATTTTTTGCTTTTGTAAATTTACATCAAATAGAACAAAGACTGGTGTTAGTTATCTAATGTCAGATAAATAACAGCTTTCAGTATATTGGCATTCAACACCTAGGCTGGCAGAGATCTGAACTGCCTTTAGCAGAACAAGGCTTGCACAATGAGGCATTATTTGAACAGGTATTATTAGAAAGTAAGTCAAGAAGACATCTGAAAGGCAAGTAACACTGTTCAGTGGGAAATTGCCATGTAGAGCTCAGAGGAAGGTGACTGCAACCTTATTCAAAGAACCAGACACATCTAGAAGGGAAAAGATATTACCGTAAGTGCTATTTCTGACAACTAAGCCAAATATTTGTGTGGTATAAGTTAGGCTGAGTTCACATCAGCGTTCGGCCTTTCCGTTCTCCTGCTCCGTTATAGGAGCAGGAGAACGGAAAGGACGAATTTGGCACATAACTGAGCCGAACGGGAGCCAAATGGAGCCTATGGACACCATAGACTATAATGGGGTCCGTTAGTTGTCCTCTCCGAAGATGATTTTGGAGTGGAGACAAAAGTGGTTGAATGAGATTAGAAGAGTTTTCTATTTCTACAAACAGTGACCCTCTCAGCTTTGAAATCTACAAACTGTTGTCTCATTGCAGTAGTCATTCACACTGTATGATCATATAGGTATTCATTTGCACTATATCATGACATGGAATCTCATCATCACGTTTGCTCCTCCAATCTTTCAAAGCTTGTGTTGTACCCCACTATTAGAGATGAGCGAAGTTATCAAAAAATCAATAAGGCTGTTTCAACAAAGTTCACAAAGAAATTCGATTACTTATGAATTACTTAATCGCGAATTGCATTCCATGCATTGCCTGTAGCAGGCGCAATGACGAGGAATGGCGATCAAATTCCACTTCGGATACTTCGATTCGCTCAACACTACCCATTATTATTCCTAAATTTTACAATGTTTTTTTCCTTTTTTTTAAGTTGTTGAAAGTTTTCCTACCACGAATTTCAGTGAAGTTACTTTGTTCACGAAGATTCCAGTTTAACTCTTGGTGAGCACACAGGATGAAGTTATAGATTTCAAGGAAAGGTTTTTAAATCTTTCGCAACCAAAATATACACTGGTACAGTATTATGATATATTATAGCGTCTCTGGGGAAGACAGGCATAGCTGCATCTCAGAATGCAGCAATCTTCAAGATTTTAAATATCACTGCTAAGCAAAATAGTATAAGCTGCTCTTAACCACAGCAGCTTGGCAAGAGTTGCAGAGTCATTACGCTAATGGTGGGTGAAAAATGTAGGTGGTTTTTTGATAGGACTTAACAGTCTTTAGGGGAATAGTATTGATGCTTTTATTTGTAGGTTCTTAGGTGAAGATGTATAATTTGTTAGGTATTGCTATGTCTTTTGTGGTTAATGAACAATACCGAGAAGTGTCTCTATGCACTTAAAATAAAAATCCGTGACCATCAACATTGCTGATATTGCTGTATTGTAAGTCCATTACAATGACTTTGCTTAAAGCGACCCTTTGGTCGAAGAAAAAAAATTCACATTAACTGAAAAGTGAACAGAACCAATTGCTGGGCTTCCTGATCATCCAAGATGGCCACACCACTTCTCAGACTATCTGATGCACACTGTGCAGTTGTAGTCCAAGACACTTCCTGCTTTCCCAGTCCTTCCCATCAGGAAGTGTCTTAGACTATCAAAGGCACAGTGTGCACCAGGTAGGCTTAGAAGTCGTGTGGCCATCTTGGATGGCAGAAGAAGGACCCAGGAACTGGTGGATCTGGAGATGAAAAGGAGGACACCAGGTAAGTATTATTTGTTTCCTACGTACAGCAGCTGTGGATAGCAGCAGCAGCGGACTATACACAACAGCAGCGGACAGGAAGAGAAAAGGGAGACGGCACGCGCGCACTGAGCGCGCTGTCTCCTCATACAGCTGATCGGCAGGGTGCCATACCCCTTTAATCAGATTTTTTTCCAGAAAAAAAGGGTCGCTTTAACATCTTGCAATTCAAAATCGCGGCAAACAGTGACAAATAATACAGCCGAATAAGGGTATTGTCACACGGTCAGGTTTCTGCATGCAGTTTTGGAAGCCAAATGTCACAAGGGTGTCATGACCTATCGCTGACCCTGTTGTGCCTGGGGTCAGAAGGTCGCAGCGCATGGCTACTCAATCGATTTCAAGAGATCGCTCCATGACCAAGTGGTGGGAATGGATTCTGGTCCAGGTTTTCCTGCTTAGGTTTGAGATCCTTTTTGTCCCATTTAGGAATCTGTAGCTTTTCCTTTCCCTCCAAGCTACTATATATTCTCTCTTTCTGCTTCCCTTGTTGCCAGAGATAGACCTTCTTTCCAGATTTTCTATTCCGACCTCTGGTGGAGTTGGAGTTGCTATGTAGGTGTTGGAAATGGAGCTGTCTTCTGTTTGTTGTCTCCTGTTTTTTGTCTACCTTCGGGGATTGTATGTGGTGTTTGCGTTGTTTGTCCATTCCCTGTTGTTACTCTTGGTGTCAGTGGTGAGGACTAGTGCTCCCACCGCCCTATTCACTACCTAGTGCTTATTTCAGGGTAAGCCAAGAACGAGGCATGTGATCGGCGTACGGGTTAGAGGACCGTCTAGGGATGTCAGGGCAGTCACATGCCAGTGCTATGTTACTTAGGGGTCACCACTCCTCCCTCTCTTTAATAAAAGTTTACTCTCCTTCCCTCGCCCCTGCGCCGCAAGTCTGTTACCTGCCATCTCAGACGTGATACCAAGATCAAGAGTGGATCAAAAAAGAAGAGAATGTAAAATGGACAGTTACGTTTCACCACTTTTAAATAAATTAATTGCTGGTTTTGGATTCCAAATATGTATCAAGAAACCTGATCATGTGGCCCACCCTAATGTGTTACACCCTATAATATAGGTGACATTTACTAAGTAAAAAGCATCAGGATATACTAAATGTGTTTCAAACACTTTTGCATCTACGTCAAGTTTCGCAGAATACCTAGAAAATGAATATCCAACGGAAGACACCAAAGCATGCACAGCCAAATGAATATAGTGCATGCTGCAGCAGCCGCAGTTAAAGACATTGAAGTATAGACACAAAAGACCCAAGCTCCATCATATAATATTATCTCACTTAGGGACCAGTCCAGCATGAAAGAGAAGAGCAGGGTCAAACAACTTACATGTATACAATAAATGTATTATTAAATAGTCTATTTTACAGATACATGATATACAGCAATTTCAATACGGTGTAATAATAATAATAATAATTTAATAATAGTGGGCATCCATTCTATAGTAGTCCACATAGAATACTCAAATAAATATATTTCATTGTTTCATCCTCAAAAAGTACATTTTAGTTAAACGGGTTATCCAGCCAAAAATAAAAACAACACCAAATGATGTAAAGTAACAAAAAAAAACTACTAACTTCTCCAGTCTCCTGCTGATCCTTCACAGATGCTTCAGAGGTCCCCCATCTTTATTTACAAATGACTGGCACATGACTGCTGCAGCCAATCAGTGGCCTCAGCAGACACATGCCATATTACTGCCATCATGACTCTCATTGCTGAGCAAAGATACCGGCGATACAGCTCAAGAGCACTGAGGCCATTGATTGGCTGTAGCAGTCATCTGCCATTTGCTTGTAAACAAAGACCAGAGGGGACCACTGATGCTTCTGTGCTGGATCAGCAAGGTATTGGACAGTTTTAACTCCTTTAAAGCATGGCTAAATGTTCCAGTTTTATTAGAGCATGGCTGAACATATCTTTTCTTGGACACCCACCAAGCCCTGTAGGTTAATTTTGTGAGTTCTGAATAAAATAATTGAAGACTTTTTAATGGAGTCTTATGAGCAATAACCAAAGTAAACCCTCTTCATCTTATGATGGAAAGTAGTATAATCCCAATAGTATTGTGTGTGATCAGCAACCTAGTAGTGAAAGAGAAAAGGATCATACACTACTAGATTAGACATGAGTTTAACCTTCTTACCAGGACTTAACCAGCCCTTCAATTTGTTTTCCATTGTCTGAAATGATATAAAACCTAAGAAACGATGTTACCCACCTCAAGGCAGCAGTTTAGCACTACTTTGGCCAGATGACAGTTTATGGATGGTGTCTTCCATAGCCAATGGAAGATTGCCCTTGAAACCTTATACCATGTTAGTGCTTACTGCTGAAATAAATTAGAAGATGCTGGAATTCATATAAACTGGTGGATAAAGGATTATAATATACTACATCCTGAAATCCCTTTACTTAATAGGTGTTTTCCCATTAGCAGTAAGGTTTATGTGAGACTGCACAAGTAAATCTGTCATGTTCAAAAAGGTTTTCATTAATATCCCCTCTTTAAAATGGTTTCCATCACATTTATGGTTGGCAGGCAACTAGTGTGTTTTCCTAAATCTTGTTCAGTATCAAGGTCTTACTATACAAGAAATTAACCATATCTCCCTTGTATACATTCATTCAACCAATATCTCTAAGAACAAATTAAGGAATTCAGAAATGATCCTAGTGTGCAATAGGCAGTATATTACACACAGGCACCCTTACTTTGGATTGAGTTAAAGGGGTTGTGCCAAGATAGGAACATATTGTCAAACTGGATATGGGATAAGTATCTGATTGATGGGACACTCACAACTATAAAAATACTAGTCTCATGCAAGTGAATGAATGGAGGAATAGGCCATTTATGTCCCCTGCTTCATTCTCTAAAGAGCTTTATGGGACTGCTAGTCATAGCCAAATACAGCACCAATATATGATATTATGTGTGAACCACCTCAAGGGATATTAAATATTAACCCATAACTATCCAAAATCATAATTTATCAATATAAATCCCTGATATACCCTATATGACTTCTGGGGATATCATGCTATCATTAAAGGAGTTGGTCACATTCTGGTTATTATTGTTGACAATAGTGTTTGTGAAATGATTATATGGCACTTACTAATATAATATTTGCTGAAATTCTGCTCCATTTTCTATTTTTTATCATGAACACCCCCTGTTTACAAAGTCTTTTGTGCTGTGTACACAGAGGTCCTGTCCATAAAATACCCACTGAAGGAGGCTTATTTGACCAGGCAAATAACCTCCATGTGAAGCCTCCTCCAGTGAAACACAATGCTCCTTCCGCCTGCACTTGTTTTGTTGGAAGCTTAGTCCAGGCGCAGCGTATTTGAATGGAGAAAACATCACATGGAGTCGATTTGCCTGATCACATGACCCTCCATCAGCAACCATTTTATGGACAGCCTGACTGGGTTGGCCCTATCGGATAGGTATGCACCTCAATAATCAATAGATATATATAGTAATAGTTCCTATGCACTATTTTTGTTAGGAGGGTGGTTGGTCTATTGTGATCCCCAGTGTATGGTACAAGTGGTCTTACCTTTTCATTTTAGTACAGCTTTAGGTAGTAGCTGTCTTACCCTTCACACCACACGCTGGTCCATTTTGGAACTTGGGGGGCATCCATAAACATTTTGGGCCCCTAAGCTCATAGATGCCCGCTGGGTGGTGGACCCTTTTTTTCACCACTGGGCAGGATTGGGACCATACGTGTGGCTGTACTACAGTGAAGGTTTTTACTCACTTACTCCTAAATTGTGTATTTTCAATAAAACTTTTTTGTTTTGTTTGATTTTAGCATCCCTTTTATTACTATATATATTCATTTTATGGACAGGACTTCTATGTGGACAGCACAAAAGACTTCGCAAACAAGGGGGCATACCTTATGAAATATAGAAAATGGAGAAGAATTTTAACAAAGGCTACATTAGTGCCATATACTCATCTTACAAATACGTTGGTCCATAGTTAGCGGAGAGTGGCCAAAACCTATAATTTTCCTAACAGGGTTTTCTGCTTTGTATCAACATCCTTTAAAATACTTTTATCTTCCATTCTGGGCTGTGATCACATGACCATGTCCATCCAGCTCTATCTTATTTCCTGTGATGCTATGTCCATGGGCGGGGCAGTGATAGGGGAGTGCCTATGTAACTAGCCAGGTTGGAGAAGCTATAAACTAGCTGGGCGTTGTTAAGGATCGGGCAGAGAAAAGAGAAGTGCATCATGGATTTGTTTGGATACAGCAATAGGAAGTGCTACATATATGAGGTGAAGAAACCTGAGAGATTTGTTTACATAGAGAAAATAAGTCAGGAGAATCCAAATTGAAAAAGAAACCATAATGAAGATGATGTAAGCAGTTACATGAGCTTATCTGCTAAAACCCATAGTAATCCTGGAAAATACCTTAACTATCTTTTGTACAAATATGTGCTGTAGTACGGAACGTTAAAAACTAATAATTGTTTTACACCATCACAGTGGGGAAATTGCCATTAAAAATGGATGGAATAAGTCCACAAAAGGGTTTTTCACCATTTTTATATTAGTCTTATCACTAAGGAGTATAGTTTGAATCTTAGGCTCCAGAAATAAGTAGCATGCAAAACAGTAACAGACTCTCTAAGGAGGCAAATAACTACAGTAATGAGAAAAGCAGACTGACAGAATTTAACCCAATCCCTTCACAATCTGAATCTTAGTTTTGGTCATATTTTGCTAATTAAAAAATGAATGTTATTGAAATTCTTAGGCCCTGTAGCAGAAAAGGTAATAAGACCTTTGGTCACAATTCACCGTTTATATCCTTTCTAGTGCTTCTAAAGAGGGGAGCAACTTACACCATTATTTTGATAAAAGTCCACTCGAGTTGCTCCATACCATATGCTTGAAGCATACCAGTCATTAAAAATATTTTACATAAATCAGCAGTGCATGTAAAACCTCCTCAATCACCAGAAGGCTTGTTTAAAGGGTTATCCAATCCTAAAAAAAAATCCCCCACGCTAATTATATTTATTCGGATCCAGCACATGAGGGATCTTTTTTTAGGATTGGATAACTAATTTAAGTAACGCAATAACTAGTGAAGACAAAGGAGAGGAAAGAGAGGGGGCAGGAGTAGATGAAGCTGCAGTCTCGTGCTATGAGAGGGGAGGAGGAGCAACAAAGGAGACATCTGATTGCTCAGAGCACAAGCAAAGCTTAGCAGCTCCAAACTAAGAAGAGCCCAACCACATAACCTAGTTTTAGAGAGAAAATTAACGCTCTGAAAAAAAAAAAATGTAGAAGCAAGGAAAAAGCAGTGCGGGTTACAAACGTTTCTACATTAATCAAATACACATCCACAACTGCCTCAGGAGAGGTTGTGATTTGGCTAACTATGTCTCTACATAAAACTTAAAAGACTAACGATATCTACCTTTCTACTCTATTTTAACTTTTTTTTTTTTTTTTACAAAGCTCATTTTTCTACCCTCGCATGATGTTTATCATCTCTGCATACTTACGTTGATAATTAAATGTAAATGGGTAAGCCTCTTGGACATGAGTAATAAACTATTTTTTATGAAAAAAAAAAACTGTTATACCTTTTGAACATCAAGCTAAGAATTTGAAATGACTTCTGATCTTGACTCTGAAATCCAACTTGATTCTCAAATATCTGATACCCTAATAGGTATTCATCAAGCCACTAAGCCATCAATCTATAATAGGAGCCAAAGCTGCATTTACTTTCTCTCCTTTAATCTCCCTGCTCTTAATTGCCATATTGACAAAAAAAGAAACAGTTGTTTACCCTCTAAAGTCTCGGGAGCGCCTGCCAAATTAATCCTTGCGAGCAGCGATTCTTCGGCTCTAGAAACAAGTAGCATGCAAAACAGTAAGAGACTTCCTTAAGAGGCAACAAACTACTTAAAGTGTTCTTAAAAATTAACCTTCACCATGAAAGCCAACTCCAAGGAAAATTACAACAACGGGCATGTTGTTTTTAGTGCAATTACATTCTGCAGCAGTCAGACATAATCAAATATATTGAATTGAAATGGAAACCCATAGTAAATGAGGTAAAGTAATGTAATAGGTGTACTAATACTTTGGAAAATGATCAGAGGAACGTTTCTTAAGATTTGCCCATTCTATAATTACATGGATAATTATTTCTACAAAAATAGAAAAATGTTGCTTTTTTGTCTCATTGTTTGTTCATTTGCTTTGATTACTTGTCATTTTATGTGATTGTTACTTCCGTTATGAAAATTGCTTTGGAATAGGTTGGCAGTGACTATTTAAAGATTATTTATTTGGGATTATATATAGAGATGAGCGAATCGAAGTTGACGAAGTGGAATTAGATCCGAATTTAAGAAAAAATTCGATTTGCACCGAATCCGACATGCTTCATGGTAACGACTTGAATTTTTTCCTAAAATGGCTGCTGCACATGTTAGGACATGGAGCAAGGAACTCTGGGAATGAGGGATCACCCATAATGCCATGCATGCAGCCAATCAGCAGCCAGCCAACCCTGTGATGTCACAACCCTATACATAGCCTCAGCCATTTTGTATTCTGCCATCTGCCAGTGTACTTAGTGCAGGGAGAGACATCACCAGGCGCCAGGGACAGTGCTAGAAAAAACTTTAAAACTTTTATTTTGCTGTATAAAAGTTAAGGGAAAGGATAGGGAGGAATCATTTCACAGTATTGAAGCAGAACAGGGTTCGGTAGGGGAGGTTACAGCCTGGGTAATAGGAACAATCCTATTACACCTTGCTGCACTGACTGTGGATCCAAATTGCGATTATCCAACAAACCGTTCTTGTTATTGGGGTGCAAATGCTGTTTGATACAGCCATTAGCAGGGTTTATTACAAGGAAATATTTGTACGTCTTATTTGCCCTTGTGCGGTGCAGTTATATGTTCTAAAGCATTTTTTGATTTGTATTAGTGGGGGAAAAAAGGGCTTATTAGCTGTTGTGTGGTGAAGTGAGAAAATTACAGCCCTTTTTGGCGTGTATAAGTGGCATAAAAATATATATTATTTGCCGTTCAGAGGTGCAGTTATATACATAGTTACATAGTAACATAGTTTATAAGGTCAAAAAAAGGGGAAGGCAAAAAACCCCTGTGAGGTAGAAGCCAATTTTCCCCACTTAAGGGGAAAAAATTCCTTCTCGACTCCAATCAGGCAATCAGAATAACTCCCTGGATCAACGACCCCTCTCTAGTAGCTGTAGCCTGTAATATTATTATACTCCATAAATACATCCAGGCCCCTCTTGAATTCCTCCATTGTACTCACCATCACCACCTCCTCAGGCAGAGAGTTCCATAGTCTCACTGCTCTTACCGTAAAGAATCCCTTTCTATGTTTGTGTGCAAACCTTCTTTCCTCCAGCCACAGAGGATGTCCCCTCCTCATAATCACAGTCCTGGGGATAAATAGATGATGGGACAGATCTCTGTACTGACCCCTGATATATTTATACATCGATATTAGATCTCCCCTCAGTCGTCTTTTTTCTGAAGTGAATAATCATAATTGTGATCTTTCAGGGTACTGTAGTCCATCTATTCAGGGCAGTTTCTAGGGAATTTTGACAACAGGGCGAACAGTACAAAAGCGCCCCCCCCCCCCCATTCACGTTTAAAGTGACCTTACTTTCTAATAAAGAGATTAAAACACATTTTAAAAGAATCAGTTACCCAAGGTAAACCCAGTGACTTACAGGCGACATCTCCACAGATCTCAGTTTGTTCACTTTCCTTTTCTTTTCAGTTTGCTTCCAGAAGCTCGTGCGCACACGTCTTCAGCCATGGGTGCGCAGCCCCCTCTACCACATAAAAAGACCCCAATATTATTAAATGGAACAGGGTAGAGGAGGTCTGTTACAGATTTTGCATTAGGGACCAGGGAATTCAGCTTATACCTTTGACTTTGGCTTGTTGTTTCTGCAGTCCACCCTGACCCTCTATAGCAAATAACCCCGCTATGTACAGTAGTTGCCCCTTTTAACACTGCCACCCTGTAGTGTCCACCAATACTATGCCCGGTACCGCCCCATGTGCCTACATTAGTTTACTTTAAAACTGCTGAGAACTTGATAAAATAATAAAAGAAAAGTGGATTTTAAGCACGCAGGGAAAGGTGCGCTTTACTGAGGGAAAACTCTATTAAGAATTCAAAATGCATTAATAAAGTACCGAATATTACAAAAAGAATCCATTAATAAAGTAAATTACAAAAAGTATTATTAGGGCATTTAGGACATTTTACCAAAAACTTAATTAAAAGTTTAGTCACTCTTTAGGGCAAGGCGTAAAGTAGATCCCACCGCTCACTTCTCAATCACTGGCTGCAGCGATCTCATGTCTCAGCGGAGGGGGACATTGAAGTACATAGACCAGCGAGGACACGGGAAGTAGTGGAAGGAGTGCGGCAGGGAGCAGAGATGTGTCACTACTTTCATTATCACATTCAAATCAGTTTTAGAAAATGAATTTTACATGGCTGGATAAACCTCCAGACCAGATCTCAAAATTAATCCAGATTCCAGATCAGCCCCCAAATTCATACAGACCCCAGATTAGACCCCAAGTCAGCCCCAAATCCATTCAGACCCTAGA
Source organism: Bufotes viridis (assembly GCA_033119425.1). NCBI lineage: Eukaryota > Metazoa > Chordata > Amphibia > Anura > Bufonidae > Bufotes > Bufotes viridis. Next base: position 61,257,237 of record CM065591.1, on the reverse strand, counting down.
ACAACCCCCAAATTCATACAGATCATCCCACAAATTTATACAGGCCTCATATTTATTCAGACCCCTGTCGCCCCCTATAAGTCCCTATGTGCAATACATCCTGGAGCTGTGCGCTGCCAAGACATAGTGCAGCACTAGTGCCGCCACAGCATCTCCCCTCATACACTGAGCACCCCCATCCTCCACAGCATCTCCCCTCATACACTGAGCACCCCCATCCCCCACACAGTATCTCCCCTCATACACTGAGCCCCCCCCTCCCAGCATCACCCCTCATACACTGAGCACCCCCATCATCCACAGCATCTCCCCTCATACACTGAGCACCCCCATCCCAAACACAGTATCTCCCCTCATACACTGAGCCCCCCCTCCCAGCATCACCCCTCATACACTGAGCACCCCCATCCTCCACAGCATCTCCCCTCATAAAGCCCTTTTTGGCGTGTATTAGTGGCACAAAAAAAAGTATTTGCCATTGTGTAGTGAAGTGAGAAAATTACAGCTCTTTTTGGGGTGTAAAAATATATATTTGCCGTTCAGCGGTGCAGTTATATGTTCTAAAGCCCTTTTTTTGCATGTATTACTGGAACAAAAAAAGTATTTGCCGTTGTGTGGTGAAGTGAGAAAATAAAGTCCTTTGGGGCGTGTATTAGTGTCAAAAAATATATATTTGCCATTCAGTGGTGCAGTTATATGTTCCAAAGCACTTTTTTGTGTGTATTAGTGGCACAAAAAGTATTTGCCGTTGTGTTAAAAACAACAGCCCGTTTTGGTGTGTATTAGTGGCAAAAAATAAGGGCCTATTTGCCGTTCAGTGGTGCAGATATATGTTCTAAAGCCCTTTTTGCGTGTATTAGTGGCAAAAAAAATATATACTATTTACCGTTCAGCGGTACAGTTATATATTCTAAAGACTTTTGTGGCGTGTATAAGTGGAAAAAAAGCTGTGCAGTTATACTGTATGTTCCAAAGTCCTTTTTGGCGTGTATTAGTGGCACAAAAAAATGTATTTGCTATTGTGTGGTGAAGTGAGAAAATTACAGCCCTTTTTGGCTTGTGTTAGTGGCAAAAAATATATATATTTGCAGTTAAGCGGTGCAGTTATATGTTCTAAAACCCTTTTTGGCGTGTATTAGTGGCAAAAAAATATATATATTTGCTGTTCAGCTGCGCATTTATATGTTCTAAAGCCCTTTTGGGCGTGTATTAGTGGGGAAAAAAGGGCTTATTAGCCGTTGTGTGGTGAAATGAGAAAATTACAGACTTTTTTGGGGTGTTTTCGTTTCCTTTTTATTTTTTTATTTAATCTAACAGTATGTCAGACTGAGTAGTGCCAGGCCCTCCACAGGGGAGTGGCAGAGACCTAAATGTTTCTGGCGCAGGCACAGGTCGTAGCAGAGTAAGGGGGGCGTGGCAGCAGGAATCGCAGCGAGAGGCCTCAGCTCCTGGTGTCATCTAGCGGTCGTGTCTTGACCAGCAACCCAGATGTTCTTGAATGGTTGACTCGGTTATCCACTTTGTCCCAAGTGACATCAGACACACCCAGCCAAGAGTCGGTGGGTTCATCAAACACAACCCTTAGTTGGCATGGCCCGGGAGCAGGCCCTGTGCACTCACCTGCCCTCAACCTGCCTCTGTCCTTTTCTGTTCCCTCAGCCAAAGAAGTATTATATGCTGTGGGCTCAGCTCCACTATACAGCGAGGACGAGCTACTAGAGGAGAGTCAGCAGTTACTGGCCAGCCAAGATCTGGAGGAGACATCCTCCGCTTTCTTCGGTAGGCGGGCAAGTAGTAATGAGGAGAGTGGCGTGGGAGCTGGTGTTGTGAGCGGTCAGGTTCCTGACCCAGAGATCATTGAGGAGGACATCAGTGACGTGCAGACAGTACTCGAAGATGATGATGTAGCTGATCGCACTTAGGAGCCGGGTGAATTAGGGTCTTCATCATCTTCGGGAGAAGAGGTTAACAGCTTGCCCGTGAGGCAGCGGTGGAGCCAGCAAATCGCTAGCGTGGCCGGGAAACAGCAGAGTGGCAGCAGTGGGAGGTCGGGAGCCAAACGTGCCCGGGGTAGACTACCTGCTTCGCAGGAGCCTATCTGCCAGGAAAGTAGTGAGCAGGGGTTCACGGAAGCAGCGGCGGTAGCAGTCAGTCAGTGCGGAGAGTTGAGGTAAAATCACCTACTCGGCGGTGTGGCAGTGTTTTGTTAAGCCGCCGGAGGAGGTGAAAATGCCCATTTGTAGAATCTGTGGGCAGAAGGTGAAGCGAGGCCAATGTGCCAATGTTGCGTCAACATATGTCACCATAAAGTTGCCTGGGAGAACTGTAGCTCTCAGGGGCATCAGGACCAGATGTTGGGAAGGACAGACAGCTCCCTTCCTTCGGCTGAGGTGGTGGAGCCTTAACTGCCTGAAATCGGGTGCGTGCCACTGGGTGATGCAGCAGTTGCCACTGCTGGGAAAACACTCAGGTCACCCGGATTCACCGCTCCGTCGTGGACCTTTGTGAGAAATCAAGGTAGCCACAAATAGTGAAGTACAGTCACAATGGTTCAACTGCAAAGGGTTTTATTGTACTTACAAGATACAAGTTGATAAAAGGCAGTGTACATAAATCAGTCACCCGACCCGGGTTTCGCTTAAGCAAGCTTCGTCAGGGGTATCTACTCCACCCACTCAGGGGTGGTCCTTATAAACCATCAGGTGAGACTCTGCCACACCTCTATAAAACCTAGCCTCTACGGCTTCGTTCAAAGTTCAAAATATTTAATTACATACCCATGTGAAAAGGAGGGACCATGGCTCCCGGCGTCCATCCACCATGCCTCAACACTATGGCCTCTCAAACCCCCTATTGAGCATGCGCCATCAAATGGTGCGATACTTGGATAGGGATCACGTGTCCAGAATACAGTCACCTGATCCAAAACGTCATAGAGATGCAGTCACAAATCCCCATCAGTGACATCCACAGATCCCCCTAAGTGTCATCCATAAATCCCCTCCCTGCCCAGTGCCGCCTTCTAGCTAATTTATTCACGTCACTTGCCTCAGTGTAATTTTAGAGAAGCGCCGTAATCCCGCACTGGCAAAGGCATCGTTGAGCGAGGTGCGCTGGAAGACGGCGCATGCGCACTTCGCTCAACGATGCCTCTGCCAGTGCGAGATTACGGCGCTTCTCTTCAATTACACTGAGGCAAGTGAAGTTAATAAATTAGCTAGGAGGCGGCGCTTCAGCCCTGGCTGTCAGTTCCGGCCATTAATGTGAGCGTACATGGACAGCCTGCTTGTGCATCCTCCGTCTTCCCTTGGAAGGAAACTGGGAGACGGAGGATGCCTAGCAACCATATTTTAAACACAGGTAAAAATAGGCAGGACAGGGAATAAAAATTTGGAATTTAGGGTTAATAGAATACACAGTGAAAAGTTGAAACAGGGCCACCAAGGTGATATCACCAAATCCAATACTACAAAAAAAATAAAAATGCGACAGTTATCCTTTAAAGCCATCATACCCATAGAGGATTATAATCAATTGAAAGAAACATGTATAACACAGCCGCATTTTCCAATAAAAATCCTTTTGCACCGCAATTGCTGGAGTTTCTAATTACTGTGACAAGACGGGGTGGAAACCCGACTTCCAGCAGCTGACAAATAGCAGAGTGCCACGAAGTTTTGTCTTATGCTACAAGAAGGAGGCAGCCACCCGCGGCTATGGCGCCCGCATCAGGCAGAATCTTTAAAGACCCGGCCAGTGCCGTACTATTACGGCGCTGGTCGAGAAGGGGTTAATAGCCATATAACCACCTACTGTTTATTCTGTCCTTTATTTCTCTGTCCACGTTACTGAGGTGGTCGCACATGCTCAGTTTAAATCTCCCACCATCGCAAGCAAAATCATCTGCTGTGCTAGTTACAGTGAAAAAGTTACAGCAGAAAGGATACGCCCCATAACATACCACACGCCCTTGAGCTTCCAGTCTGAGATAAATCTATCAAAACAATTGGAGCAATGAATGGGGAGATCTCTGGATCCATGTGAGGTACAGGGCCGGTTCTAGCTTTGTTAGAAAGAGTCTGACATGTACTATATGATGTCTGATTTTCATTTACATTAATCATGGCATTACCCCATTATGAGACTGAAGTGTATCTATCTTGGCTTACTTTCAAACAATCTCAAATATTACTTCAGTACAAAATTAGTGTGTTTAGAATTTTAATTTATTGGTTTAGTTATTTATTTATTATTGATAGTTTTCTTCCATTCAATGTTTACCGTAAAATCATTTATTTCCAGCTCCAGATTAAAATGGGAATGAACTTTTACCTTGAAGAATCAAATACACACACAAAAGTGAGAAGAGTAAAGTAAATTAACTTGAAATTGACTTGTGAGTTTGATGCTATAATGTCATCTGAGATGATGCGTAACGTCTCTGGTCTGAACTGTGCCTGTCTGTAATGGGATTTTGAAATCAAAGGTTTTTTTTTTTCATATTGGTATTTCAGGCTTGTTCGACTCTATGTGATTTTCCCTCGCTACAATTTATTACTTTAGAATTTGATTTCAGACATGGGAATTTCTAATTTTTTTTTATATTTCCTTACATAGTTAGAGCAAGAAAAAAGGCAAATGGAAAATTAAATAATATTCGTCACCTAATAAACTGTGTGTCTTTTTTTTAAATGGGCTCGGTAGGACTTATTTCATTTATTTCACCTGTTTTGCCATCATTCCATCATCACATCAATGACTAATGATACTTATAGAGTTTCCAATTCTGGTAATAAAATGCTGAAAATGAAAACTGCATTCGGTTTAGTCCCTGGATATTAACAATTCGGTCAAAATCCTTTCAACTTGAATATTATATTGGTATTATAGAATCATACATGATAGTATCTACTATTTATGTTATGTAGTAGGAAGGGAAACTGAATGCCATGACATGCTAAATGAAGAACCCTGAGTACAACTGATGAAGCAAAAGTGTTTACTACTGGGCAGCAAACTGAACTATAGCAACTTCAAATGAAGTATTATTGTAATATCCTTGCAATAAAAAATAATTCGTTTTTTAAGTACATTATATTTTCCTCTATATTAGTACCACCTGCTGTTTATCCTTCTGGTCCACCTTCTCCTGCATTCAGAGGTGGACTAACAAGCTCAGTAGCTTTCTTGCTCCCCTCAGTGGTGGTCTAGGGATCTCAGAGAAGCAAGTGAAGTAAACAAGAAACTTTTCATTCATCCCTACCTCTAATTTCATAGAAATATATAGCCTTCATCTCCCTCTAGATAGTGGGGATGGAAACTGTAGGGCAATTACATACCATATTGCAATGGGCTGCCCCCTAGGGCCCTATTACAGGGTTGGTACCCAGGTGTAGGAATGGCCGAGTGGTATCGGGCGACCTAAAATTTCGCTTTATGTTAAGTGAGTGTCACAGTGCTCCTACCTGGATATGGCTGGACTCCAGGAGTTAGCCCCAAAGCAATAAAATAGGAGGGAATAATTGAGGGATAAAAGAATAACTTGAGTCCAGACCTTAAGATGCAGTTGAAAAGCAGCTTTGCTTGAATAAATGTTCATCAGAAACAATCTTCAAGCTTTGTCTTGGTCCCAGCAGGCTTTAGCATTAAAACTTGGCAGGCAAACTCGTCTCTGCTACATCTTTAGCTCTCTGGCTCTGCTGTACTTACAGGCTGACTGTATAACTTTGCTTTTGCTGTATGCAGCAACTTCTCTTCTGTATGGTCTGTCTCTAGAATAGGCCAGGGAACTTTGCTCCTGGCTTCTGAGGCTTTAAGCTTTGGCCTCAGTGGCCAGCAGAACTGAGGGTGCTCTGGCTGGCTTGGCTTGGTTTTGCCACGTCCAGCAGAGACTTGCCCAGCACATCCTCCCTTGGCAGGGGGTAAGCTAGACTGACTAGAAACTGGGACCCACCCTTCCTGGCCCACTCCTTCACAAAGGGAGGTCAGAATGGAATGCAAGGTTCCATTCTTACCTAACTGTTGCTCTGCCGTGTTTGATGCAACCTGCTGGTGAACCAGGCATATTACACATGAACATAACAGTTACATTAGAAATAGGAATGCACATTATAGTGGACCAGAAATAAATACACAAGATGACATGATATTAGCCCATTAAAGACAGTAGTGGGGTAAAGAAGTGGTAATGCGACTCTGGGGCGTTACAATATGTATATCTGGGGCTGTATATAAGGGACAATTTTCTATGCAGGGGTGGAAGGAGTTAACCATCTTGGGAAATGCAGGTGCTTGATTGTCTCATTTGAGCTGCTGCCAGTCCACCAAAAGGGAAAAAGTCTTAAGTTTGAGGGATAATCCCTTTAATAGGAATAACATTATGTTATGTTCATTATGCTAAATAATAGTTGTTGATTGAGGGTTTTCTTCTGATTTTAGGCCTACTAATACTAGAAGTGACAAGACTATCCAGTCAACATAAGAAATTACTCAGAAACCCCTCAATTAGCTAAAATGAAAAATATGTAATTTTCACCTCTTTCTCCAAAGCTATTCTTTCTGATTCTGGTCCCCTATTCCTGCCACTGCCTGTTTACAAACTGCGGCAGTGATGTTCAGGTAATTGGCACATGACGGCTGCAGCCAATCACTGTCTTCACCAGTCTACCACTGAGGACAGTGATTGGTTGGAGAGGTCATGTGCCATACACCTACACATCACTGTGCATGTCACTAACACTGTGATGCACACAGTGACGTACAGGTGTACGGCATGTGACTGCTGAAGACAGTGATTGGCTGCAGCAGTCACTTGTCATATAGCGGCATGTTACCGCTGCAGTTTAACAAGCAGCAGCAGAATGATCAGACTGGCGGCACAGAGAATGCTTGAGTTTAAGATGTTTTTTTTTTTTTTTTAGTCATTTGGGGGATGGCTTGTTTGGGACTTTTAATTATCTCAGACAACCCTTTTGAGCGCCTATGTAGTTATTATTATTATCATATTCCTAGTAGCAGTATATTATTCTGTTGTATTTTGACCATTTTACCTCAATTTCTCCAGTATGTATGGCAAAAGCAAACATTACAATAAATAATGTTTGTGGGGAAAAAAATTGTTTGTATTGTTTAAAAATTTAGGTTCACACAGCAGATTTTGTCTGTCTCTTATTATTTTCAATGAAAGTCTGCCTCGTTAATGCAGCTGCAGATTATTTCTGTGTGATTTTAAAGAGGACCTGTCACCACTCCTAACAAGGCTGTTTTAATAGCTTCATGCATTCCCCGTCTAATAATTCTAGAGCATCTATTCTTATGGCTCTATATTGTACTATTCCTTTATTATTTTTACTAGAAGTTATGAATGAATTGTTAGCAGTCTGCAGTAAGGGTACAGGGGGAGGTAAAAAGTTGGTAGGGGGTAGGGGGGTGTACCTGCATAGACTTGGTCTATCTAATCAGTGCTGCCATTTTCAGACTGTGCAGGTACACACCCCCAACTGGTTATTACCCCTCTGTACCCTTACTGCAGACTGCTAGCAATTTATTAATAACTTCTAGTAGAAATAATAAAGGAATGGCACAACATAGAGTCATAAAAATAGATATAACATAAAGCTGGGCACTCTTAGATACTTAGGAGTAAATCGAACTTTATTGAACCTTCACGCAATTAAAATGAATGGCAAATAAACGTCACACATTAAAATCATCACACATTAAGTTTATATTGGGTCCGTTGCCTTGGTTAGTAGCCTTACTAATTGTTAAATAGTTCAATGGATAATGGATAACGGTGGGTCAATAGTCTATCAGGTCAAGTATAGTCCACTTAGTAATAGGACGTTTCCCATATGTACGACTAAGACAAGTTTACAATCCAAATTATAGTTCTCTTTTTAAATGCAGTGGTATAACACTGTTTGGCCCCGCTTGAGATTACCTGGATGAATCACAAAGTATCAGTTTCAGTTCTTGCCAATATGCAGGAGCGGCGTCCCGCTCTATGAAGTAGGCAGTGGCATCCCGCTGCACTCTGTCAGTGAGCTCACTTAGTTACTATATGTAGCATTTACATCCGGCTGCTACTTATGCCGATCTTACCGGAGAATACACAGGACTTCCACCTTGCTCCTGACACTGTAAGTCTTTGTAGTTAAAGTTATGCCGTCTCTCGAGCTGCTCCCGCCTGCGACTCCTCCGCTGGATAATGGGGGTGGACGTGGACCTCGAGTTTTCCCTCAGTCCCGTGAAGTGCTCATATGGTTCTCCTCACGTGGAAGACGGTGCCTTCTTTCGAATGTCCTCTCTCCCGGTAAAATCTTATCAATTCCAGTACTATTGGGGGTTCAATCGTAGCATACGCGTTTCAGGGTATATAAGTTGACCCCTTCCTTCAGTGGTTACCGCACCCCCTCAAGTCTCTTTCCTTTATAGGGTTTGGGCCATATTGGAAAACCGGAGTGGATTTTTTGTTTGTGAGTGGACTGTCCTTTGCGAATTAGTAAATAAATAAAATATTAAATAAAAAATAGATATATAAATCCATATATAAAAATCAAAAAATGACCCTTAGCAGTATCTCACAAAGAAATCAGGCCATACGTTCCATGTTCATAAGGACCATGTTCAAAAACAAAAATCGCACCTAGACCCATGCGGTTTTGGTGCGGTATTGTTGCGATTTTATCATTATTTTAAAACCACTTAAAACTTGAGAATAACTAGATGTTTTTCACCTCAAATATATATGTAAATTAGTACTCGGAACTTCTCAAAATGTATTCATTATTTATAAAAATATACATTTTATATTTAATGAAGTTTCTATAGGGGATCTTGACAGTGATGGTATTGAGGTGGAGGTCCACTGCCAAGGAGGAACCGGCCAGGTTATAACATCTGGCACGGTTTTCCGTCAGCAGTAGGCACCCACCCATCATTTACAGGATTCCTCATTAAGTCCGCCAGGTAGAAGAGTATTTAACTAAAAAAATTGTTGGGTTTCTAATCTGGACATTTTCTCGATGTGATTGCCCCCTCTCTAGTCTTTCTGGACTTTATTAATTGCTATAAGTCTAAGTCCTGTTGGGTCTTGATTATGTGCCCTTTTAAAATGTTGGGACAAGGAATGGTTTTCTATGCCTTTTTTATTATTTGCAACATGCTCGGAGATGCGTTTTTTCAATGGTCTTTTCGTCCTCCCCACATATTGTCGCTTGCAGAGGCATTCAACCACATATATGACGTTTTCTGAAGAACAAGTTAGAAATTCTTTAATATCATGTTTATGTTTATTTACTGTGAAAACTACTGTAATAATTCTCTTTGAAAATGATGTAATTTTACAGTTTCCACATTGCCCACATCTAAAAAAAAACACAGATGTTAGCCCAACTTTGAATGGATGGATTCATTGGCGCGTCTCGTCTTACAGTTGGAGCCACTTTATTCCCTAAATTAGAGGCTTTAGTGAAAGCCTAGAGGCTTTAGGCCCCTTTCACACGGGCGAGTTTTCCGCGTGGGTGCAATGCGTGAGGAGGACGCATTGCACCCGCACTGAATCCGGACCCATTCATTTCTATGGGGCTGTGCACATGAGCAGTGATTTTCACGCATCACTTCTGCGTTGCGTGAAAATCCCAGCATGCTCCAGTTTCTGCATTTTCCACGCAACGCAGGCCCCATAGAAGTGAATGGGGATGCGGGAAAATCGCAATCATCCGCAATCATGTGCGGATGCGTTGCGATTTTCCCGCATGGTTGCTAGGATACGATCGGGATGGGGACCCGATCGTTATTATTTTCCTTTATAACATAGTTATAAGGGAAAATAATCGCATTCTACTTACAGAATGCAATGTTCCCCGGGCTATAGAGGGTTAAAAATAATAAAGAGTTAACTTACCTTCTCCCATTGTACGCGCAGAGCGCCAGAACGTCTTCTCTCTTGATGATTTCTTGCTTGAGGACCTGTGGTGACGTCACAGGGTCACATGGTCCAATCATAGAAGCATTTGAGTGGACCATGTGACCCATGTGATCCTGTGACATCACCAAAGGTCCTTCATCCAACATCAGGATTGTGATGTGGATCCATGACCTAACCTGACAGACTCTAGCGACATTTTCAGAGATAATACAGCTGAATGGCTTATTTTAAACTTCATTCACAAGCAGCAGAAGAAAATCTATGCAAAATAATGACTTTGTAGCACTGTTTCAAATCATCAAGACCATAATAATGCGTGATTATTTTTATGGGGACCTGACAGTTCTTGTCTCAATTAGTAGATAAAGAGGCTGAAGTATAATTACTACAGGAGTGCTAAAGATCCTGAAGAAAGTTTTAAACACTACTTAAGATTACCCACAAATAAACTAATAAGTGTACCATGTACTCGTAGTAACCTTTAAAACTTGTATCCACCAAATTGTCAACATGAACAGAAAGAAAGGGCTCCTCTAACTGCTCTGCAAACTTTTTAAGGTCACTTTCATAAGTAGAATATGGCATTTCTCTCTGTGTGAAGTCATTAAAAAGAAATTCAATATCTAATATCCAAGATAACATCTAGTCAAGCTCATGGTGACAAGTCACATCTATTAGGATGTGTGTGTTCCTCTCCCTCATGTAAATAATTGTTACCTGCGACTAATAGATGTGCTGGAGCCTTCTGGAGGGATCAGATCTCCGTGACACCTGTTCCATGATATGTGATAAGAGTAGGTTCCCTTTATGTACATACAGTAGCAGTTACACTCCCAAGAGTAATTGAACTGACCTCTGAAAAAGACACCAGATTATAAACAACCAGAAGCCCAGATGCAGTGGCCTGAATGATGGCTTGTAATTACTGTCAGCGGCTACAAGCAGCAGGAGCTTCATTCTCCAAACCTGTTTCCTTCATCACTAGGTACTGCCTAAAGCCTGGAAATCATCTATTTTACTATAATACTGTTCAAATGCTTATCTATCTATCTATCTATCTATCTATCTATCTATCTATCTATCTATCTATCATTCTATCTAATTTTCAACTATCTATCTGTCTATCTATCTAATATCAACTATCTATCTGTCTAGCTATCTAATATCAACTATCTACCTATCTATCTATCTATCTATCTAATATCTACTATTTATCTGTTTATCTACTATGTACACATCTGATTATCAATTAGTCTCAAATTGATCTGCTTATCTATCTGTTCATTTATCTATCTATCTTTCTATCTACAAATTCGGAAAACGCAGGCAGCACTCCAATAACAAGGTGGTTTATTAGCCCAGTGTAGTACAAGCAACGTTTCAACTGTTCAATACAGTCTTTTGTCAAGCTATCTTTCTATCTATCTATCCGCAATATACAGGCCCCGGCCATGTGAATTTCATATCATGGATGCAGACCCACTGATTTGAATGGGTTACAATCCGCAAGATATGGTTTTCATGTGGAGTGAAGTAACAGATTGGAAGTCCACGGAGGGACTATGAAGCCCACGGAAGTACTATGAAGAGACCATGCGGACCGTCTCTTGCCGATCACGGACCCATTCAAGTGACTGGGTCCGCATCCACAAATGGCGTGCGTATGGTAGGTGCCCGTGCATTGCGGACCGCAATTTAAGGTCTGCAGCACATGAATGGGGCACACATGGCCGTGTGAATTAGCTTACTGTGAACATTCAAGTCAGTCGAAGATATAATGATCTCCAAAAGTCATAAAGTTAAAGATAAAACCTAGTATTAAACATTTTAAGCAATATAAATGTACTATTTTGGTTTTGTACTATTTGAAAGTGAAAAAATGTACCTTGCAACAGTATGGGAACCCAAGGAGATCTGAGTGCTCAGATAAGTTTGACTGAGGTCTAAGACCTTAAATAGCCTGTAAGTGTTAAAGCTTGTTCACAATGTTCAATAGGAAAGGAAAAGTGATGAAAATTTCAAAGCTTTATAAATACCCAAACTCCTCTAACCTTTCCCAAATACATCAGCCATTGGGTCTTCTATGGAGCTGCCTAACACTCTGAAAATAAAAATGGTTGAGGCCCACAAAGCAGGAAAAGTCTGTAAGAAGATAGCAAAGCGTTTTCAGGTTCCCATTTCCTCAGTTTAAAATGCAATTAAGAAATGGCAGTTAAAAGGAACAGTGGAGGTCAAGAGAAGGTCTGGAAGACCAAGAAAAAAGTCAAAGACAGATGCTCGTAGGATTGCTAGAAAAGCAAATCAGAACCTGCACTTGACTGCAAAAGACCTTGAGGAAGATTTAGCAGAATCTGGAGTTGTGGTACATTGTTCTACTGTTCAGCGACACCTGCACAAATATGGCCTTCATGGAAGAGTCATCAGAAGAAAACCTCTCCTGCGTCCTCACCAGGTTAAAATAGAACTTTTTGCCCACAAGGTATGTTTGGAGAAAAAGGGGCACAGAATTTCATAAAAAGAACACCTCTTTAACCATTAAGCATGGAGGTGGATCAATCATGCATTGGGGTTGTGTTGCAGCCAATGGCACGGGGAACATTTCATGGGTCAAGGGAAGAATGGATTTAATAATATTCTACTATCTACCTATCTGTTTATCTACTATGTATATCTCTGTTTATCAAACTATCCCATATCTATCTAGTCTATCATTGGTCTATCTATCCATCTATCTCTCATATCAACATATCTGTCTGTCTGTCCATCTCTCTATGTAGCTATCTGTTTATCTAATATCTATCTATCTAATATCTCTTTCTCTCTCTCTCTCTCTCTCTCTCTCTCTCTATATATATATATAATATATAATCTGTCCATTTATCTCATACTGTGTGTCTTTCTCTTATATATTTCCATATTTCATATCTCTCTATCTACCTCAGTATCTCAGTTCAACTAGTGGACAGAATTGGATAATGTTAGAAGCTTAGCAGCACAGTCTGTGAGGAGGTGTTTTCAGATTTCAGCAAGGACCATATGTCTTTTCTGCATATTAATGTTCTAGGAAGGGAAAACACAAAAAAAAACAGATGCATCTTTTTCTCATTTTTCTGTGTGGGTTTTCTGCTTCGCTGTGTGCATCTTTGTCCACAGAATGAACACAAAAATTATAGACTAGATGTATGGGGGAATGAGCTCACCTTGATCACTGACAATACTTGGCAGATGAGAGACAAGAAACTGCAAATGCAACTGTGAATAAATAAAAGTTTACAGGAAGTTCAGAACTTACCGCATATTTCTCACTATCAGACTTGAAAATGTCAACTGAAAAGTAAGGTTTCAGAAAACAAATGTTACCCACTGTATAATGAAAGTTGTCCAGCGTTCTTGTCTTTAACAAGTCCTTATGGAATTCAAGATCTCTGCTTGTTGTCATTCAGTAGGAATGTTTACTTCCAGTGGCTAAAACTCTGTGGATGATCATATAATGATTATCCAGGCACGAAGCTCCTTGTTGCACTGATATCCATACTGTAAGTGCAAGCACCTATGCCCATCACATGATATAGAAAGATTGGAGTAAACACCAAGCTCCCTCATGATAGCAGCAAGCAGAGATATTGACAATGACAAGGAATTAATACAGAAAGTATTTTGGAAAATCATATATTCAGTTTTGATCCTTTATAATAGAAGTATATGGGCAAGCATCACGGATCCTTCTGGTTTCCATTAGTCTGGACGGAAAACAAAGTTCTGTCGCCAGGACTTTGTTTTCCGTCCAGCATAACAGAAACCAGACGGATCCGTTATGCTTTCCCATATACTTCTATTATAACGGATCAAAACAGAATGCCTCTAAAGGTTTCGGTTTCGATTTCCGTCTTATGGATTCCCTTATTTTCCATTATAACCAGGTTAAAAAGGAAAGCCATAACTGAATACATAACTGTGATGTGAACATGCCCTTATTTGCTGAAACCAAAGTACCACTGTCCACATGCTTTATTAAAAGTCACAGCAGCAATGTCCACTAATGGCATAAAATAGAAAATTGCTAAATAACTCCATTGAATTTGCTGCACTAATACTTCTGTGGCTTAACCCTTTCAAGACAAAGCCCATTTTCGCTTTTGCATTTTCGTTTTTTCCTCTCCACATTCCAAGAGCCGTACCTTTTTAAAATTTTCCTTTTAGTGATGAGCGAGCATGTTCGGCCGAGTATCGGTTCAGTTCGAGCATCACTATGCTCGGCGCTCGGCTTTACTCGGGCGAGCACAACGTGTGTTTGTCGCATTGCTCGAGTCTCCTCCCATCACGTTTCATGCCTTGTAAGCAGCCAATCAAGGTCCAGGTAAGTAATTCCCTTCAGTGTAAGGCCATAGCCATGTTAATAAACAATGGGTAGAAAAAGAAAAGGTGGCACTGTCAACCCCAATAATATAATGTAACACCAGTATCCAACAGGAAACACCTCTTATAATGGTGTGGGAGAGATAACGGCAGGTGTGTAAAAATCCGGCTCATCAATGGTGGTGCTCAGCTAGTTTCAAAAGTCCGTATCCAATTGCACAAATGAGAGAAACTAAGTAAAAAGTTGCGGCACTCACCCAAATACCGGTGTCCCCCCCTCATACCTGCTCCATGGCAAGCAAGTTGTAATACTGCCTGCGAAATAAAGGATTTCAGTTTACACCGGTATTTGGGTGAGTTCCGCAACTTTTTACTTAGTTTCTCTCATTTGTGCCATAGCCATGTTAGCTGTGAGCCTTACAGTGATTGGCTGGGCGGAACATGTAATACAAGTTCATATAGGAGCTGAGGTCGAGCGCTCGGCTCATTCAGCGTCAGGGAGAGCAGACAGTAGGCAGGGACAGATAGCGTTTTGCTGTAAAGTTAGTGATTTCACTACAAAAACCTTATCGAAAGACCAAACAGTCCTTTTAAGGACTACGGTGTGTGTGTGACAGCAGTGCAGCACCTTTTTTTTTAACAAGTCGTTTAATTCAGCACTATCAGGGACAGGCGTCTTCAGGAAGGGACAGATAGTGCAGGGCTGGAAAATCGTTTTTTTGAGTACCCAAACTTTTAAAAGACAGAAAGATTTCAGATTAGTGACATCTACAGTACGCCATCAGACAGCGATGTGTTGAGCAGACATTATAAAAAGGGGCTTATTCGCCACAGTGTGCCTGCTAGAGAGATACACAATGCACCATCAGATAATAATTTTTTTCTGGGGAAAATAAACTACTTTGTGCCACATCTGTGTGTGAGTTCAATCCGCAACCATTATATTCATTCCATCAGCAGAGAGTGATTTATATTTTGGCCCAGTTTAACTAGTTTTGGGCACATCTGTGTATGCGTTTAGGCCACAACCATATATACAGTATTCCAGTAGAGAATAAATTTTATTTGGGACAAATTTGTATCCAATACTGAACTTCATCTGAATACAGTGTGTATATTACAAATTCCATTATTCTGGGTCTAGTATAGTGCCCAAAATATGTTTTTTTGTATCCACTAGTACTGAACTGCATCTGAATACAGTGTGTCTATCACAAATTCGATTAATCTGGGCCTAGTGTAGTGTTCAGAATCTGTTGGATTTTCTATCCAATACTGAACTGCATCTGAATACAGTGTGTCTATTACAAATTCCATTATCTTGGGCCAAGTATAGTGGCCAAAATCAGTTTTTTTTTAATCCAATACTGAACTGCATTTGTTTTGCCGCCCAAGAGGCAGAGAGTTCGTGCACCCTCTGTCTGCCACCCAAGCCTCTGTCCCTACCTACTTGCACTTGCCCGTCCTAGATAATGGAGCGCAACTCGGCAGCGGTCCCTAACCTCATTAAGTGCAGAGGAGAGAAGGAGGACAGAGACAGATAGGGGGCGGCGTAGTGGCAATAGTAGCAGACTGAGCATGGCTATATGGCGACTCACTAGCGGGGTACAAACACTGAGGTCGTGTCAATACAGAGAAGCGAGACAAGACGAGTCCATAAACTAGCCAAAGGGTCAAACCAGGAGGTCATGTCAGTACACAGGGGAAATACGAAGTCAGGTCAGGTAACAAGCTGAAGGTTAATCCAAGAGGTCGCGTCAGGTTCAAGGGAGCAAGAAGTAGCAGGTCAAAAACTAGCACAGGTCCAAATCCAAATAGCACAGAAGTAGCAGTATCAGAGAGCCCTAGACAATTGATCACAGGCAACCTGTGGCCAGCAGGTTGCCTGTTTAAATACTGCAGGCAGAGGTCATGTGACATGGCCAGCGTCACATGAGCTGCCCAGACCACTGCAGCCGAGTGCCCAGCTCGGCGCTCAGCCCCTACAGTGTTTCCACAGGAACGGTGCGCACCGCCCCCCGTTGCCCTGGTGACCAGGACGCCGAGCGGTTTTCCGCTCAGCACTCACAGCATGGAGCAGCGTGCGTCCATGCTGCCGAGACACAGCAGGGCACTGGTGGCGCATGAGGGAAGCGGCGCGTAGCCGTCGCCCTGTAAAAGCATTTGAATACAGTGTGTATATTACAAATTCGATTAATCTGGGCATAGTAAAGTGTCCACAATCTTTGGGGGTTTGTATCCAATACTGTCCTGCATCAGAAAGCTATGTCTTTAGTGGACAGTAACACAATCTGCGCCACATCTACAGACAAAACTATTAATATGAAGAAGGCAAGCACAAAGGGATAGAGAAGTGGGCGTGATGCTGATGGTGCACCCAAAAAATAAATAAACAAATAAATAAATGTACCCAGCTTCATGTCCAAATTAGCTGGGTGGCGCAGGGCTACACTGTCAAAGTCGGACCAGCGCGAAGAGTTGGTTGGTTGGTTTGCTGAAGATAATGCTTCCAGTCGGTTAAGCACCACCCTTTCTTCCTCCAGGTCCAGTCTCTGTAGCCAAGAGTCTGGTCAACCAAATCCTCATTCTGATCATCCTTCCTCCCACCATACTTCCTCCCACCATGTAGAGGCTTGCCAAACGAGTGATCCCACACTCGGATATTTAGAGGAGCTCTTTCCAGCGCCACTATTAGAATTGTCACTCTCGTCCAGCACGCTTGAAAAGGGACCTGAGATATTGTGCCCCGATTCCCAACCTCTTGAGCCTTCGCAGTTGCAAGTAGATAACGGTGATGATCGGCAATCATTCGTTCACGAGGAGGATGATGATGAGACACAGTTGCCAAACACTCAGGTTGCAGTTAGGTCAAGTCAGGAAGATGAGCAGAGTGAGGAATTGGAAGAGGAGATGGTGGATGAGGAGGTCACTGACCCAACATGGGTAGGTCAAAAGCCGAGCGAGGCCAGCAGTACAAAGGGGGAGGCATCCGCAGCACCGCAACAGTCTGGAAGAGGCAGTGGTCTTGCAAATGGTAGACGTTGGCCAACACCAAACAGGCCCGCAACCATTATACCGAGCACCCCCATGCGTAAATATTCCTTGCCAAGGGGTAGGTGTTCCGCAGTATGGCGTTTTTTTGAGGAAAGCGTAGACGACAAGAGTGGTAGTTTTCAACCTGTGCTGTACAAAAATGAGCCGCGGCGTGAACACTAGCAACCTCATCACCACCAGCATTATCCGCCAAATGGCATCCAAGCACCCTAATAAGTGGGTCGAACGCCTGGGTTCACAATCTGGGTCTGCCTCCTCTTCCCCTGTGTTACTCACTGCTGGCCAATCCCCTGTCGAAGGCGCAGGCCCAGATGCCCTTCGCACTGACACCTGGACCTTCGCATGAACCGTCAGCAACAACATCCCAGTGCAGCATCCAAATGTCGATAACACAGGCATTTGAACGCAAGTGCAAATACCCACCCAACCACCCACAGGCCATAGCACTAAATGCGCAACTTTCAAAATTACAGGCCCTTCAAATGTTGCCATTTAGGCTTGTGGACATTAAGGCCTTCTGCAGCCTGATGTCGGCGGCCGTCCCTAGATACGCAGTCCCCAGCCGCCACTATTTATCACAGTGTGCCATGCCCGCCTTACACCACCATGTGTCCCAGAACATCACCCGTGCCCTGACCAACGAACTTACTGGGAAGGTCCACCTCACAACGGACACATGGACAAGTGCTGGTTGTCAGGGACGCTACCTTTTCCTGACCGCACACTGGATGAATGTTGTGGAGGCTGGGAGTGAGTCGTACCCTGGGCTGGCACAGGTGCTACCCACGCCCAGGATTGCGGGCCCTCAGGGTCTCCGCCAGCAGCTATGTTACTGGCTCCAACACCACTTCTCCTCCTCTGCCGCCTCCTTCTCAACTTCCACCTCCAACAGCAGTCAGCCATCAGTCGCTAGTTGGAAGCAGTGTAGCACTGCTGGGGGTAAGCATCAACAAGCCATGCTGAAGCTGATCTGCTTAGGGGACAAACAGCACACCGCCGCAGAGCTGTGACAGGGTAGAAGGGACCAGAACGAGCTGTGGCTCTCGTCACTCAACCTATAACCAGGCATGGTTGTGTCTGACAATGACCGTAACTTGGTGGGGGCTTTGGAGCTCAGCAACCTGGCATACATTCCGTGTCTAGCCCACGTCTTAAACTTAGTGGTTCAGCGGTTTATCAAAACCTACCCCAATTTTTAGTAGATACTAGTGAAGGCGCTCCACAGCTTCAGCCAGTCTGTCAACGCTGCAGCAGAGCTTGCGGCTTCCAACTCACCGACTGTTGTGCGAAGTGAGCACGCGCTTGAACTCTACCTTCTACATGTTGGCTAGGCTTTGTGAACAGCAGAGGGCAGTTAAATACGAGCTGCAACATGGTCGTAGCCTTTCGAGTTAACTGCCACTATTCACAAGCGAGGAGTGGGCATTGATGTCAGACCTATGTGAAGTTTTAAAAACGCTGATGAATCAACACAGATGGTTAGTGGCGATAATTCTATTATCAGTGTAACCATTCCACTGCTATGTCTACTCAAACGATCGCTGCTCACAATTAAGGCAGATGATGAAATAGGGGAGAACATTACACAGGGTGATAGCCATAGAACCCACAGTTCGTCTTCTCAGCACTAATTGGGACATGAAGAGGAGGAGCTGGAGACACTTGCCTCTGCTACAGAGGCTAGTACCCATAGAACTTTTATTCCATCTGTTCAGCGTGGATGGGCAGAAGAGGAGGAGGAGGAGGGATGGAGAGTCATCCTAATGTTGATATCAATGTAGTGCCTGTTGGTACTCTTGGAACTTCTCATCTCTTATTCCTGTGGTGGAGAGGACGAGTAAAACGGTGCAATACCAGAAGGTACATGTTGAGAGATTGCTCCAAAATTTTCCATCTGACAATGCGGCCGCCAGAGTCCGTACTCCCTTAGACAACCGAGAAAGGAAGACAAGGGGAACAAACAGCAGTTCCAACAGAGGCAGGGCAACACTTTCCAAGTCATGGGACACTTTAATGACACCCCACCAGCAACCTCACCCTGAAGTGCGACCTAGTGCTACAAGGAGGGAAAAGTTTTGGAAGATAGTGAAGGAATACAGACCGTGTCAGCGCCATAAATGATCCCTCAGTGCCATACAACTACTGGATGTCCAAGCTGGACACGTGGCACGAACTTGCGCTCTTCGCCTTGGAGGTGCTGGCCTGCCCTGCTGCCAGCGTATTGTCTAAGTGTGTATTTAGTGCTGCTGGAGGCATTATAACAGACAAGCGTATTCGCTTGTCCACTGACAATGCTGATAGGTTGACTCAGATAAAACGAACAAGGCCTGGATTGCCCCTGACTTCTCCACTCCACCAGAGGAAAGCTAAGCTAATGAGAAACAAAAACGCAATTTAAATGTATGCTTTATAATGTTCTCAATCCTCAAGATTCAGATGCACCCTTTTCACCACAAAAAAAGGGTATATGTTTAAATCTTGTTTTCTCATCATCCTCCTCCTCCTCTTCCATACAGTATATATGCCCTAACTACAATGTTTTGTAGGGTCTGCTCACCTTCAGGCCCTCACCTGCAATGTTTTATACGGTCTGCTCAACTGTAGGCCATCACTGCAATGTTTTATGGGGTTTGCTCAACCTCCAGGCCCTCACCTCCAATGTTTTATACGTCTGCTCACCTTCAGGCCCTCACCTCCATTGTTTTATATGGTCTGCTCACCTTCAGGCCCTCACCTCCAATGTTTTATATGGTCTGCTCCCCTTCAGGCCCCCAACTATAATGTTTTAGAGGGTCAGCTCAGCAGCAGGCCCTCACCCGTAATGTTTTAGAGGGTAACCAGCAGGTGCTTGCTCCAAATATTTTTGGGGGTCACCAGCAGGGCATCAATCATAATTTTTCAAGGGTGTAACATAGTAACATAGTACATAAGGCCGAAAAAAGATATCTGTCCATCTAGTTCGGCCTGTCATCCTGCTAGTTTATCCAGAGGAAGGCAAAAAAAAAAACCATGTGAGGTAGAAGCCAATTTTTCCCACTTAAGGGGAATAAAAAAAATTCCTTCCCAACTCCAATTAGGCAATCAGAATAACTCCCTGGATCAGGGGTCCTCTCTACTGACTATAGCCTGTAATATTATTATACTCCAGAAATACATCCAGGCCCCTCTTGAATTCCTTTATTGTACTCACCATCAACACCTCCTCAGGAAGAGAGTTCCATAGCATCACTGCTCTTACCGTAAAGAATCCTTTTCTATGTTTGTGTGCAAACCTTCTTTCCTCCAGGCGCAGAGGATGTCCCCTCGTCACAGTGACAGTCCTGGGGATAAATAGATGATGGGAGAGATCTCTGTACTGACCCCTAATATATTTATACATAGTTATTAGATCTCCCCTCAGTCGTCTTTTTTCTAAAGTAAATAACCCTAATTTTGATAATCTTTCAGGGTACTGTAGTTGCCCCATTCCAGTTATTACTTTAGTTGCCCTCCGCTGAACACTCTCCAGCTCTGCTATGTTCGCCTTGTTCACAGGAGCCCAGAACTGTACACAGTACTCCATGTGTGGTCTGACTAGTGATTTGTAAAGTGGTAGGACTATGTTATCATCACGGGCGTCTAACCCCTTTTGATGCAACCCATTGTCTTAATGGCCTTGGCGGCAGCTGCCTGACACTGGTTTTTGCAGCTTAGTTTGCTGTTTACTAAAATTCATAGATCCTTTTCCATGTCAGTGTTATCGAGTGTTTTACGATTTAGTATGTACGGGTGACTTACATTATTCCTTCCCATGTGCATAACTTTACATTTGTCAGTGTTAAACCTCATCTGCCACTTCTCTGCCCAAGCCTCCAATCTATCCAGATCCCTCTGTAGCAGTATATTGTCGTCTTTAGTGTTAATTACTTTACACAGTTTAGTGTCATCTGCAAAAAATTGATATTTTACTATGCAAGCCTTCTACAAGAACATTAATAAATACATTGAAAAGAAGAGGGCCCAGTACTGACCCCTGAGGTACCCTACTAGTGACAGTGACCCAATCTGAGTGTGTACCGTTAATAACCACCCTCTGTATTCTGTCACTCAGCCAGTTACTTACCCCACTTACAGACATTTTCTCCCAGTCCGAGCATCCTCATTTTATATACTAACCTTTTATGTGGTACAGTGTCAAATGCTTTGGAGAAGTCCAGATATACGACATCCATTGATTCGCTGCTGTCAAGTCTGAAACTTACCTCCTCATAGAAACTGATTAAATTCGTTTGGCATGACCGATCCCTCATGAAGCCATGCTGATATGGCGTCATTTGCTTATTTCAGTTGAGATTCTCTAAGATAGTATCTATTAGAAAACCTTCAAACAGTTTCCCCACCACAGATGTTAAACTTAGCGGCCTATGCGCCAATCCTGTGGAACATTATCTGTCAGTATAGAGTCTGCAAATATCAGAAATAAGGGTCTCGCTATGACATTACTGAATTCCCTTAGGATACGGGGGTGTATGCCATCCGGTCCTGGTTATTTGTCTATTTTAATCTTTTTAAGTCGCTGTTGTACTTCTTCTTAGGTTAGAGAGGACACTTTTAATGGGGGATTTATTTTTACATTCAGCATTTCATCTGACAGTTTATTTTCCTCAGTGAATACATTGGAGAGAAAAAATATTTAACAGCTTTGCTTTCTCCTCATCGCTCTCTGCAACTCCCCCCAAATTACTCTTTAACCCCTTAAGGACCGGGGGTTTTGGGATTTTTGCATTTTTGTTTTGCGCTCCCTGCCTTCCAAAAGCCATAACATTTATATATTTCCGCTCACATAGCCATATGACGGCTTATTTTTTGCGGGACAAGTTGTACTTTTTAACGCTACCATTTTTTTTTGCATGTGATGTAGTGGGAAACGGGAAAAAAATTCCAAATGGGGTGAAATTGCAAAAAAAAAGCAATTTCACCACAGTTTTACGGGTTTTTAAATTACAACGTTCGATTTGCGATAAAACTGACTGGTTAATTTTATTCTTCAGGTCAGTACGAATCCGGCAATACCTAATATGTATAGTTTTTCTTGCGTTTTGATAGTGAAAAAAAAATTAAAAGTGGGAATTTTTTTATTTTATTTTTTTGTCGCCATGTTTTGACCCCTATAACTTTTTTGTAATTATGCGTACGGAGCAGTGTAGGGGCTCATTTTTTGCGGGGCAATCTGAACTTTTAATTGATACCATTATGAGGTGCGTATGATGTTTTGATCACTTTTTATTCATTTTTTTAGGAAATGAAGCGTCCAAAAATGGCGAATTAGCCATTTGGACGCTTTCTTCCGTTTTTATGTTTACTGGTATGGTGAATATTTTTAATATTATTATAGTATGGGCGTTTTCGCACATTACGACACCCATTATGTGTAATTTTTTTATTTTTTATTTATTTTATTTTCATTTTGGGGAAAGGGGGTGATTTGAATTTTTATATTTTTTTATTCAATTTTTATTTTTAAACTTTTTTTTTTTTTTTACCACTTTCTTATAGTTCCCATAGGGAACTATAAGATGCAATCATCAGATTGCTATTCTCATATATTCCAATGCAATAGCATTGGAATATATGAGAAAACGCATATTTCCTATGGAGCCTATTACAGTCATAGGCTCCATAGGAATACTATGTAGTAACCTAGGTTTCATTCACAGAAACCTAGGGTACTACATGCATGCTCCGGCTCCCCCTTGTGGCCATCAGGGAGGCCGAGCAAAACCGAAGTGAAACTTTCGGTTTGTGCGATCAGATGCCGTGGTCAGGATTGACCAAGGCATCTGAGGGGTTAAATGTCCGCGATCGGCATCGCTGCCGGTCGCGGACATGAGCTGCGGGTGTCAGCTTGATATATCAAGCATTTACCCGCAGCTCATGCGCCCGCTCCGTGCGGGAGCGGGCGCCATCTTTAAAGTGCGGACGAAGGGCGTACATGTACGCCCTTCGTCCTTAAGGGGTTAAAGGGCTGACGCCTTCAGATTTATACTTTTTAACATTTATATAATTGAAGAAAATGTTAGGGTTAGTTTTACTCTCTTTGGCAATTAATCTCTCGGTCTCTAGTTTGACCGATTTTATTTGTTTTTTACATGTTCTATTTTTTTCCTTATAGTTTTTTAGTGCTTCCTCGCTACCCTCCTGTTTTAGTGATTTATATGCTTTCTTTTTGTCATCTCTATTTATCCACATTGGTTTCCTTTTGTTCCTTAACCTTTTATTCCCATACGGTATGTACCTCTCACAATGAGATTTTAGGATGCTTTTAAAGATATCCCATTTTGTGGCTGTATTTTTGTTTTTGAGGACTTGGTCATAGTTAGTTAGGCCTATGGCCTTGCTTATTTGGCTGTATTTACCTTTTCTGAAATTTTGTATTTTTGTTCCTCCCCGTAGAAATGATTTTTTGAATGATAATTGGAAAGTTATTACTTTATGGTGACTATTTCCAAGGTGTCCCCCAACCTGCACATCTGTTGTTCTGTCAGGTCTATTGGTTAATACTAAGTCTAGTATGGCCGTCCCTCTAGTCGGGTCCTGAAGCTGTGTATGATGCCCTTCTTTATGTGTAATAAAGGGTGTTATGGAGTGTCGGTTCCTTATAATTTTTGCCAGTCCTTTCACATGAGGGGGGCCTAATGGCACATGAGGGGAGCCTAATGGCACATGAGGGGGGCCTAATGGCACATGAGGGGAGACGGCTACTGGCACATATGGGGGGGGGGCTACTGGCACATAATAAGGGGGCTACTGGCACATAATAAGGGGGCTACTGGCACATAAAGGGGACGGCTACTGGCACACAAAGGGGACGGCTACTGGCACATAAAGGGGGCTATTGGCACATAAAGGGGACGGTTACTGGCACATGAGGGGGGACTAATAAGACATAAGGGGGAATGGCTACTGACACATAAGGGGGGACTAATGGCACATGAGGGGGGACTAATGGCACATGAGGGGGGTCTAATGGCACATGAGGGGGCCAAATGGCACATGAGGGGCCTAATGGCACATAAGGGGAGACGGCTACTGGCACATAAGGGGAGACGGCTACTGGCACATATGGGGGGGGCTACTGGCACATATGAGGGGGGCTACTGGCACATAATAAGGGGGGGGGGCTACTGGCACATGGGGGGAAGCACAAGAGAGGCACTTATTACTAGCACATGTGGTGGCATGGAGAGGCACGTGTTACTGGCACATTATTATGGGGCACTATGTGCGCCTCAATCCTGGGGGTGAGAAAAGAGAAATGATGGGGGACAATCACAAAATGTCTGTTTGTGCCATGGAGCCTGGAGGGGAAGAAAAGAAATGTATCGAGCGGCCAGAAATTGTAGTTCGTCCCTTTCTCTTGAAGAGGAATTTACCGTGATAGATAAAAGACTGTGGTTTTTTGTCCAGTCAGATGTTGGAAGTTTGGAGGTGGAGATTGTCAGTGCCCCACGATCAGAGATAAATAGGGGTTAATCTGGGAAAGAAACCTGTACACAAGTGTGAAAGGCATCTACGATTTGATTATGTGTGTTTAGGTGACAGGTGTTAAACATGATGGAGTGACCAATGGTGGAGGCTTTTCCCTCCCCTTGAGTTTGGACAGGAGGGATTAGAGCACATATAAATTCATGCTCTCCATTATGATACTTTGTTACGACTAAGGACGTAGTGTCTGAAACGCGTCAACAATCACTGTATACAAGGTGGATGTGTCTGCTGTTCTATTTCATACCAAAATAAAGGAGAAGTTTTAGAGGACGTTTATTGAATGTGGAGCCGTTTTTCTACATATCTTCTGCGCATATTCTACATCTGTTACATGGGATGGATCTTGCCAGACAACAGGCAGCGGGCTGCAGCTTAGGCGCAAGTGAGACCCCTAGTTCCCATGATAGCCTTTATCAGGTGGATGCAGGTTTTTTTTTTTTTTTTTTTAAATCAAGTGATTTAGCAATTTGCCAGTTTCCCCATTATGAAATGAAATTGTGTAAAAGTACAGCGACTCTAAAAAGGCATCATCTGCTGTAATACCGGAAACAAGGCAATGTTTCATACTACAACATTTCATTTTAATAAGAAATAACAAACCTTTATTTATTCCTGCCATCTATATCCGTTTATCCCCTGCATCTGGTAATTGGCAAACTTGACTTGATTCCTGCTGACAATTTTCACGCAAGTCATAAAGGTTAGAAAAGAGTTAGAAGATGCCAATGAATTCAGCAGGTGTTGTTTCAAGTAGATCATGGAGAAAAGCCAACGCAAATTATCACAGAAATGCTCTGGCACCCGTCATTTGTAATAATAAATGCAGGCTGTGCGCACATTTACAAGGTTTCTGTGCAGTTTTCCTCTCCCGGGACGTCCATTTTGTCGTAAATTAAAAAAAAAAATTTAAAAAAAGGTTTTCTGAAATGATTTTCTAATTCTGATTATTTTTACGGATCGGCATTTTAGATTTGTTGCTTTTGACGCCTTTCTGTTCTCTGAATGAGGATAATGAAATAATATTGTCCTGTCAGATTTCAGTGGCTGCTGGCCATTGTGTTCCGCCATGATAGGATACGCATTGTATTTTAATTGGATATGTGAAGCAGCAGATGGCGAAAAAAAAAAAGTAACGCATCCACGTTGCTTTTCAGATACCTTGCTCAATCAAGTATTTCCACTTGTTTGGGGGAGTTTCTCACCAGCTGCATCAAAGCAAAAAAAGAGCCTAATTCGCCGTCTATTACTCATTACTTCAGTACATAAAGCTGTAGCGTTACTTTGTTGCATTGGTTTCTAAAGAGATTGCAAGAACAGATGTGCGATTGTGCTATTTGCCAATTGTACACTTGCTTTAAACCGTTTGCTTAAAATAGAAGACCACAAGTAGCCGGCGACATGGGCTTAAATTAAATTAAAAGCAAATGTTCCTTCTTAATAAAGCTGTTTGAGGGCAGGAAGCTTCTATATTCTTATCAATATGATTCACGCAAGTCTATAGTCTTCTATGTCATGTCATAAGGAGGAGGGTTGTGTAAACCTGACGAACGCACATTCCCTAGTGGTTCATTAAAATGATCATTATAGGAAACTAAAACTTGAAAGGATCTCTAAAAGCATCTGTCTGTCTGTTATGCCTGAGTTAAGCTTCATTCACACATCTGCATTCCTTTTAGGGTCCATTCACACGTCTGTAAGTGTTTTGTGGATGCGCAAAACACGGACACCGGCAATGTGCGATCTGCAATTTGCGGACCGCACATAGCCAGTACTATAATAGAAAATGCCTTTTCTTGTCCGCAATTACGGACAAGAATAGGACATGTTCTATTTTTTTTCAGGAACAGAATTGCAGATTCTGAAAAAACGGATCCCGAAAAAACGGATGTGTAACCCGGAAAAAACGAATGCGGATCCTGAAAATGTGGATCTGCATCCGTTTCAGCCCCATTGAAAGTAAATGGGTCCTGAAATTGCAGAACGGATGCGCACCCAAATTACGGACGTGTGAATGGACCCTTAATGTGCGTATTCACACATCAGTGTTTTAGCGCGGTCCTTGTTTTTAGCGCGGATGCATGCTCTAGTTTGTCCATGTTCACAGATCCATGAAGCCCATTATAGTCTATGGGTCCGTGAAAACCATGAATGCAACAAAGATGCCATCTGTGTTTCACGGATTATTAGGAAGTGATCCTTTGAAAATTAATTTTCAGTGGTTTAGTGTCAGTGAAACATGGATGACACACGGACAGAAAAAACGGATACACGGACCCAACACGGATCCTTCACAGACATCTTCATAGACGCATCACTGACCACATTTTCGCGGATTTAAGCAAGGACGTGTGAATGAGGCATTAGGCTGTGTTCACATCAGGTCTGTCATTTAACACATGACATACAGTATATGTCGAATGGATACCTCCAACTGATGCCATACAGTGTAAGCAGACACCATGGGGTTCCATTGTCAAAAAACAAAAAAACATTTAAGAACGGACGTGTGAATGAGGCTTTAGAGTGGCTGCTCACGGCGCAGATTTGTGTGCAGAAAATCCACATGAAATCTGCACAAAAACAGCGCAAAAAAACTGAAGAAATGTTTTTGGTGCGGTTTCATGCAGATTTTCCACAGATCTCCCACTTCCATTGAAAAAGGTGAAATCTGCACAAGAAAAACACAACAATAGACATGCTGAAGATTTTAAAATCCGCACGGCAGGTCAACGCATCTCAGCCAGGAAAAAAGCAAAGTGCACATTAGATTTGTCTCATCTCATACGCTTTGCTGGTACTGTATGCTACAGTTTTCTGCATGGAAAAAACATGCATTAGGATGCATTCACACCATCGCATATATTTTGCGGTCTGCAAAACGCAGATCCGCAAAAAAATACGTATGATGTCCATGTGACATCCGTGTTGCATATATATTTTTTTTTTTGCGGATCCATTGTAACAATGCCTATCTTTGTCCACAAAACGGACAAGGATAAGACATCTTCTATCTTTTTTGGGGGGCTACGGAACGGACATAGGGATGCGGACAACACGTGATATGCTGTCCACATTTTTGCAGACCCATTTAAATGAATTGGTCGGCATCCTAGCCGCAAAAAAATGTGGATTGGATACGGACCAAAAATACGGTTGTGTTAATGGGGCCCAATCCCCATCATGTGCAGACACCCTGAAAACGAGCGTTCGAACGCGCGTTTATGAATTTGCAACATGCTGGAAAGGCCGAACCCCAGGTGGAGTTTGGAGAGAAACCAACACTGCAGTCAATCACACAAACGCGAGTAAAACGCGCGTTTACTATTGCCAAAAATGCGCACTAAAACGCGCGACAAAACACGCGGAGAAACGCGCGTCTCAGAAACGCTCAGGTCTGAACCCAGCATTATGCATTCTGTCATGGAATTGCGTTAACGGAATACATAATGTAATTCAGCATATACCTGAACTTCAAAACTAGGAGTTTGCTCATCCCTAGTAGCTGCCATTTTTTTTTCTTCTAATGCATAGGAACAGTGATAGGGAACATTTATTTAACATACAGTGGATATAAAAAGTCTACAAAACCGTGTTAAAATGTCAGGTTTCTGGGCTGTAAAAAAAATGAGACAAAGATAAATTATTTCAGAACTTTTTCCACCTTTAGGCCCCTTTCACACGGGCGAGTTTTCCGCGCGGGTGCAATGCGTGAAGAGGACGCATTGCACCCGCACTGAATCCGGACCCATTCATTTCTATGGGGCTGTGCACATGAGCGGTGATTTTCACGCATCACTTCTGCGTTGCGTGAAATTTGCAGCATGCTCTATATTGTGAAAGAGGCCTTAATGTGACCTATAAACTGTATTACTCAATTTAAAAACAAACTGAAATCTTTTAGGTGGAGGGAAGAAAACAAAAAAAAAACTAAAATAATGTGGTTGCATAAGTGTTCAAATCCTCTTATAACTGGGGATGTAGCTGTGTTCAGAATTAAGCAATCACATTTAAAATCATGTTAAAAAGAAGTCAGCATACACCTGCCATCATTTACAGTGCCTCTGATTAACCCCAAATAAAGTTCAGCTGCTCTAGTTGGTCTTTCCTGAAATTTTCTTAGTCGCATCCCACAGCAAAAGCCATGGTCCAAGAGAGCTTCCAAAGCATCAGAGGGATTAGATCTGCCATGAAACACAGTAAAGACAGTCATCATCAAGTGGAGAAAATATGGCAGAACAGTGACATTACCAAGAACTGGACGTCCCTCCAAAATTGATGAAAAGACGAGAAGAAAACTGGTCTGGGAGGCTACCAAGAGGCCTACAGCAACATTAAAGGAGCTGCAGGAATATTTGGCAAGTACTGGCTGTGTGGTACATGTGACAACAATCTCCCGTATTCTTCATATGTCTGGGCTATGGGGTAGAGTGGCAAGACAAAAGCCTTTTCTTACGAAGAAAAACATCCAAGCAAGGCTACATTTTGCTAAAACACATCTGAAGTCTCCCAAAAGCATGTGGTAAAAGGTGTTATGGTCAGATGAAACCAAGGTTGAACTTTTTGGCCATAATTCCAAAAAGATATGTTTGGAGCAAAAACAACACTGCACATCACCAAAAGAACAGCATACCCACAGTGAAGCATGGTGGTGGAAACATCGTGCTTTGGGGCTGTTTTTCTTCAGCTGGAACTAGGGCCTTAGTTAAGATAGAGGAAATTATGAACAGTTCCAAATACCAGTCAATATTGGCACAAAACCTTCAGACTTCTGCTAGAAAGCCGAACATAAAGAGGAACTTCATCTTTCAGCATGACAACGACCCAAAGCATACATCCAAATCAACAAAGGAATGGCTTCACCAGAAGAAGATTAAAGTTTTGGAATGGCCCAGCCAGAGCCCAGACCTGAATCCGATTGAAAATCTGTGGGGTGATCTGATAAGGGCTGTGCACAGTAGATGCCTCGCAATCTGACAGATTTGGAGTGTTTTTGCAAAGAAGAGTGGGCAAATCTTGCCAAGTCAAAATGTGCCATGCTGATAGACCCAAAAAGACTGAGTGTTGTGATAAAATCAAAAGGTGCTTCAACAAAGTATTAGTTTAAGGGTGTGCACACTTATGCAGCCATATTATTTTATTTTTATATTTTTTCTTCCCTCTACCTAAAAGATTTCAGTTTGTTTTTCAATTGAGTTGTACAGTTTATAGGTCACATTAAAGGTGGAAAAAGTTCTGAAATGATTTATCTTTGTCTAATTTTTTTACAGCACAGAAACCTGACATTTTAACAGGGGTGTGTAGACTTTTTATTTCCACTGTGCTTGATTTAGTGAAATTGTACATTTATAGAAACTTGAAATGTCCCTTAGCAGTAATCTCTAAATGAGCGTTGCTAAAGCATATCTTTTTGTAGATGATGGTCGGCACTGCGTTTGGATATTAGTGGTGCACGTGTCAGCGGGCGGGCATCCCAACGAACAATATGAAAAATTGAAGACCGGCACTCGCTGTAGATATGCAGGGTAGGGATAGCTACCCTGCATATCTACAGCGAGTGCCGGTCTTCAATTTTTCATATTGTTCGCTAAAGCATATCTGTCATCAAAGTAAAGGACAGTGCAGTACTGACCATGAAGATGGCTGGGTTCCGAACTGCTGCCCTCACTTGTCGCTCATCTACTGTATAGTATATGCCTGAACATTACACTAAATATATGTATTGACTAGTGTTGAGTGAATGGAAGTCCCCGAAGTGGACTTCGATCCAAATTTCAGGGAAAATTCGATTAGCCGCACAGCCGCATTTGCTCGTACTTTGTGGTAACGAATCGATTCTCCCCGAATGTTGGTAAAATTTAAAAAGAAAATCATACTTACCTCATCTGTTTGAGAGCGAAGAGCCAGCCACTGCCATCTTGATTGAAGATCCTGCACAAAATCCCGTGCGTGGTGAAGCATGATGTCACTACACCACCGGATGTGATGATGTCATCACGGGCCACGCGTGATTTCGCACTGGATCTTAAATCAAGATGCTGGTCGGCCGGCTGTTCACAATCAAATGGATGAGGGTAAGTATGATTTTTTAATTTTTTTATTTTACACTGTGATATTAATGGCAGATGCTGCGATCAGCTATGAATGCGGCATCTAACCCTCAGTTCACACTTTCGCGTAAAACGCCGCTTTTGAACGCACATAAAAACGCACAACAGTAAAGGAACCATGCATTCCAATGAGGGTGGTTCACACTTGCGCGTTTTTATGCGCGTTCATAGGCGCCTATAAATGTCGGACGCATAGGCAAGTTTGTTCGCGTTAATTCGGGCTTTTTTCGAGCGTTTGGTGCTAATAGACTTCAATGGGAAACGCGATAGGCGTGTTGTTCGGGCGTTTGTGCTGCGTAAAACGCGCCTATGGACGCGCGTTTTTCACAATTCACACCTCAGATTGGCCAAACTATATAGGGAGGGCTGTTTGGTCATTGGCCAACTATGCAGTCAATCACAGAAACGCGCGTCAAACGCGCCTACACTATTTACCAAAACGCTTGAAAAAAACGCGCCTACACGCCAGTCTTGAACGCACCAAAAACGCTAGGCTTCAAAACGCTCAGGTCTGAACCCAGTGTAAGGGGTACGATGACGGGGGGCTGCACGGTCGCCGCTCAAATTTTTTTGTAAAGTCCAGCAAAGCAGTCAAATTGAATTTTCCAATACTTTGCTTGTCTCTAGTGTTGGCATTCCAGTTATGGTACATAGTACACAACTGTCCCTATGTACTGTAGAACATCATTTCCCTGTATTCACAATAGGGAGCGCTTACTGCTCGCTGTCATTTAACTCCCGGCGGCTGGTTAGTTACTCTGCGCCGGGAATACAGCGGGATCATTCACTGTGAGTGTTGGCCACACAGATTAGTGTAAAATAACAGGGATGTGAACACTTTATATGTTGGGTACACATAGTAATATATACTGTACTCTATATGAGGGAGCAGTATGGGCAGAACTGTAATAGGAAGACGGAAATGCCTTTGCAGTTCTCATTTAGAGACTGCTGCTAAGAGACTTTCCAGGGCAAGTTCTCTCCTTTATGTTTCAAAGGTGTTTCTTTATTTAAAAGAATAACAGCCATAGATTTAAAGCAGCATATGTAGAGTATACAAGCAGCATATCAAATATGAAGCAGCTGATACATTTAGCAATGACATCACAATGTTCAAAAGTATTCTAGAACATCAAAAGAAAAGAAAAAAATTAAAATAAATAAATAAACAAAACAAAAATTATGAAATGGAGATCATATATAGCAAACAAGTAAGTGTTTCTGGTGTTACTTATACAGTAGAAGGCCTATAGTTCCATGAACCAAAATAAGGACTCACAAAGTCTCCAGAACTTACAAAGTCATACATTGACGAAGATCCACCGAGTAGGAGAAGGACATCCAAAGATCCCAGAGCCTCTCAAACGACCCGTACGTGTCTTGGCGAATAGCTGTAAGTCTCTCGTAAAGTAAGATCTTGTTAATTCTTTCAACCACCGCCTGGAAGCTTAGGTTTGCCTATCTCCATTTATAAGCAATATGGATCCTAGCCGTTAACAGCATATGCTGAGATAACTTAAATTTGGAGAATGGTAACCACGAAGGTTTGTCTCCAAGGAGACACAGGGCAGGTGATAGAGGGTAAGTACAGCCCAGCACAGAAGAGATCAGACTACAAATCCTGATCCAGAGTTGCTGTACCAGTGGACATGTCCACCAGATATGATAAACCGTACCATCCACTTCACATCCCCTGAAAATAAAGGAGATACTTCTGGATATATACAATGTAATCTATAGGGCACCAAGTATACCCTGTGGAGAACCTTAATTGAGGTCTCCGCCAATGTAATTTGCCAGGAGGTCTTAGTCAAGGTCTGGGATCGCTGATGCCATCTAGATACAGAGAAATCCTCTTGGATGTCCCTCTCCCACTCCAACATATAGGGCAATTTGATCCCATCTGGTGTGGCATTGAGTGTCCCATAGATTCTGGACAGTAACCCCCTTTTATACAATGAAAATGTGATGGATCTTTCGAAGGGGGTAAAATCCAAGATTAAATTATTAATCTTCAAGGAGTGAAGGAAGGAGAAGATTTGATTAGCGTTATAGGACTCATTATCTGGGAGGGTGAACATTTCTTTGAAGTCAGGTAGTGAGATTAGTTTACCTTTGGTTAAGAATTTGTGAAGGTGAGTAAATTTATTGGAGATCCACCATTGGAAAGCGCCAGTGTGGAGTCCCGGTGGGAAAGCCGGGTTGCCAAACAGATGAAGAAGCGGTGTGTGTTTAGATTGAAGACCTGCCTTAAACCTAACAGACCGCCACAGTAACAATGAGTGATGAGACAATGGCGAGTTGGAGCGAATGACCGATGGCAGGGGGCTGGTGTTCCAAAGCAGGGCCTTCCAGGTCCAGGGTGTGAAGAGTGATTGTTCCATGGACACCCACAAGGGGTGGGCCTCTGGTTTCAGGTGAGTCAAAAATAATTGAGCTAGGCCTGCTGCCTTGTAGTACTTCGGGAACTGAGAGTCCCCCCTGGGTTTTGTGTCTACACATCGTGGACCTGGAAATTCGAGCGCGTTTACCACCCCATATAAATCTCATCGTATCAAGTTGTAAACTGCGAAGATCACCGCTAGGAACATGAACCGGAAGGGTTCGGAACAAGTACAGTAGACGGGGCAGAACCATCCTAACTATATGTATTCGTCCAATCCATGATACCGGCAGAGAACTCCAGGTTCTATAATCCTCTCTAATCCTGCGATATAATGGAAGGTAATTAACTTTATATGTCATATGTAGTTTGGAAGGTATTAGGGTACCCAGGTACTGTATATGTGTGGATAATTGAGAGAAAGGAAAGTTCTGTGAGAGAAGGGATTGGAGTGAGGAGGGGGTGTTACATAATAAAAGGTCAGATTTCTTTTGGTTAATTTGGAGCCCAGAAGCTGCGGAAAAGGTTTTCAGTAGTTTCAGAAAATTTGGAAAGGAGATGAGAGGGTTAGAAAGGGATAGTAGGAGGTCGTCTGCAAATAGGCTAAGTTTACATTCAGTGCTTCCCATCCTCAGGCCTGTGATATTAGGGTCATTCCTGATAGAGATAGCAAGGGGTTCCATGGCCAGGGCGAATAAGGCGGGGGAGAGGGGGCAGCCTTGTCGTGTGCCCCTGAGGATTTGGATGGGAGTTGGGTGTGTTGATGGGAGCTTAAGATATGCAACAGGGGCTGAATATATGGCGCGGACGGCCTGTCAGAATGGGCCATTGATTCCCATGTTTTGTAGAACTGCGTACAAGTAGTCCCATTTAACTGTATCGAAGGCCTTTTCTATATCTAGGGCCAGAATAGCTAGAGGGGTGTTCTTTTTGTTAGCCACCTGGATTACATTGAGAACTTTTCTGATATTGTCTGGGGCTTCTCTACCAGGAATAAATCCCACCTGGTCTCTATGTATGAGGCCAGGAAGAATGTTATTAAGGCGCCTTGCCAGAATTGATGTAAAAAGTTTGGTGTCCAAATTTAACAAGGATATAGGTCTATAGTTTGTAGGTGACAAGTGATCCTTTTTAGGTTTGGGAAGCACCGTGATACTAGCGGTAAGAAAGTCAGGGTGAGGCGTGTTACCAGTCATCAGATAATTGCAGAACTGGGTGATATGCGGAACCTGTACGGAGGCGGATTTTTTGCAATATAGGGCTGATAGGCCATCTGGCCCTGGTGCTTTTCCCAGTTTTAGTGAGTTGATCGAGAAGATTACTTCTTCTGAGATAATGGGTTTGCCTAGCTCCTTCAGCACCTCGGGTGTCAGCCGAGGGAGTGCGATTGAAGACAGGAAGCTGTTACCATCTAAAACTCGCCCCGTTCCTGATTTCGCATAAAGCTGTTGATAAAAAGCGTGGAATGTGTCATAAACGGTATCCGGATTTGAGGATATGTGACCTGAACGGGAGCGGATTTGAAACACTTGGTTAATTTTAAGTTCTCTCCTTTAAATGTACAACTTCACTAAATAAATAATATTGCCAGTGCAGGAACACAGTAGCATGACACTATGTCACCCAGGGTTGTAAGTAGTCAGCTCTGGAGATGGCGCAAGAAATAGTGTCAGACCAGACCTAGTGAGTGTAAGTGGTATCACAATGCCATCAAAGTATGCAGGAGTATAAACAAGCTGCGGTAGAGCCTCTGTAAGTGCAGTGACCCAGTGGACCACTGGTAAAGAGCTAAATTTTGTGATATATTGTCTATGCATTCTTATGCCAAAGTATTCTTTTTTACCTATGAACTGTGAATTCCAAATGGTTATGTATGGATAACATGTAGTTAACATTGGTGGTCCCAGTTAGGTTGCCAGGAGACAGACTGGACCTTCTCCCCTTGCTTGTTGTATGGAGTCTCCAAAAACAAAAGCTAGAGGCAAGACGTGCATGTGTGAGCTCCTGAGAAGTAGGCCTAAAGAGAAGCCTGATCCAGGGGATCTTCATCCCTGAGACAAAATGCTGCCAGAGATCAAATATACCAAACGGCTACCCTGACTTTTATAGAAGGTAGAGAACCAAGGTCATACTGTATACAGTCAGTAAGGTACTGCTCGTTTATGGCAAAAGACTTAACTGCATGTGGAAAGGGTTAATTCCCTCCCATACTTTGAGACAGGCTGGCCATCCAGGTCTAAGATCTGCATCCCGCAGACTGAGCATTGCAGAGAATGTTAATTAGTGGTTATTTGGGAAGACTGCAAAGTGTTTCTAGATAGAAATTCAGGGAGGATTACTAATATCATTGCTGCCAGCCATACACAGTTATTGGGAAGAGCCTACTTTACAATATATTTCTCAATTGTGCCCATTGCTGCTATATGTACTGCAACTCTCATCATCTGTTCATTAAAAAGAGACTTTATTTATTGTAACCAAACGAGCCTGGTTATTGACTCCACCACCATCCATCTGCAGGCCCTACCACTTGCCCTCCTGCCTTGCACCCTGCCAACTATCCACCATTAACGGAACCCCAACTACCACTAGGCAGGAGACCCCAAAGGTCCAGGGTCTGCCTTGAGAGAAGAAAGGATGCACTTTCCCTTCAATGTATGGCCCAGGGAAGGGCAGGACTGCCGCCATGAGTAATTACTAGCCCTATTTTTGCTACCACCACTCCCATCCTCCACAGTGCTACTGCTTCCCTTCCTAGGCATGCTTCTTAAAGGAGTTTTCTGAGAGATTTTTTACCAATGACCTATCCTCTGAATAGGTCATCAGTGTCTGATTGGGTGGGTCCCACAGTCAGGGTCCTCGCCCATCAGCTGTTTGAGAAAGCAGCAGTGCTCACAGTAGCCCCACAGCCTACTGCAGCTTTGCCTGGGCCATGTAAAGTCACATTCACGTGGCCTAGGCGTAGCTCAGCCAATTGAAGTGAATGAGGGTGAACTGCAATACCAAACATTGCTGCTGTACAATGTATAACACTGTGCTTGGTGAACTGGGTGTCGGGTGTCAGACCCCACCGATCAGATACTGATGACCTACTATATCTAGAGGATAGGTCATCAGTACAAAAACTCTTGGAAAACCAATTTAAGCAAGCAAGCATTCAGTAGGCAGATGGTTCCAGCTTCAGCCGTTGCCACCACTGCCTCTAGTTAGAATTAGCTGTTAAACAAGTTAAGCCTTTCACCTGAGATGTTAAGCCTTTCACCTGAGATGTGCTTAGTAAGGAGAAAAGTTGCACTATCTGGTGTCTTTGTCTCTCACTTGTCAATGTATATACATAAAAATTTAACATTTCTACATAATAACACATACTTTTAATAAAAAGTGAACTACATTGGTAAGTGTAGTGAGAAGAATGATCAAAATCAGTGAGGTCATTCTCATTCTTCACATTCCTCACAATATATCACTCAATGAATCTTTTTGGATAAAAGTAGCTATGTTGTAATGTTTAATGGCAAAATGCAAGACAAGATTACATTTTATATCACTATGAATAACTCTTTTCAAATTACAGTCTCTGTCCTCATATTCTTATACTGTAGAGAACAAGCAAATGTCATGGAGTTCTATCAAGTTGTGAGAATGACTGCATTAACCCCAGTTGATCAACTACTGCAATCAGCTTTGAAAGTGCAGTTCATGACTCCTAGGGCTTATACACAAGACTGTATGGCTTTTTCAGTATTTTGTAGTCCGCAAAACACGGATCTGCAAAAAATACGGATGACTTCCGTGTGCATTCCGTTTTTTGCGGAACGGAACAGCTGGCCCCTGATAGAACAGTACTATCCTTGTCCGTTATGCGGACAATATTAGGACATGTTCTATCTTTGAACGGATATATAGAAGATAATCCCAGCAAACGTACTTGCTCTTTAAAATATGCTTTATTCTTCAAAATCCATCAGGACGCGTTTCGGCCCGTCCAGCCTTCCTCAACTACATGTCTTTGAACGGAACGGAAAAACGGAAATACAGAAATGGAAGGCATACGGAGTACCTTCTGTTTTTTTTTTTGTGGATCCTTTGAAATTAATGGTTCCGTATACAGAACCCCAAAAAACGAAACGGAAAACGGAAAATACATACGGTCTTGTGCATGAGCCCTTAGGCCTCTTTCACACTGACGAGTTTTTCACGCGGGTGCAATGCGTCATGTGAACGCATTGCACCGGCACTGAATCCGGACCCATTCACTTCAATAGAGCTGTGTACATGAGCGGTGTTTTTCACGCATCACTTGTGCGTTGCGTGAAAATGGCAGCATGCTATATACCGTGCGTTTTTCACGCAACGCAGGCCCCATAGAAGTGAATGGGCCTCCGATCGTCTCCTTAGCAACCGTGCGTGAAAATAGCACCACATCCGCACTTGCTTGCGCATGCTTGCGATTTTCACGCATGGTTGCTAAGGAGATGATCGGGATGGGGACCCGATCTTTATCATTTTCCCTTTTAACATGGTTATAAGGGAAAATACTAGCATTCTTTATACGGAATGCTTAGTAAAATAGTGATGGAGGGGTTAAAAAATAAAAAACTATTAATAAACTCACCTTAATCCACTTGAACACGCAGCCTGGCATGTTTTCTTTCTTTTTTTGAGGAAAAGGACCTGCAGTGACGTCACTGCGCTCATCACATGCTCCATCACCATTAGGGATATTTGTCGTGCTGGGATAGTGTTTTTTCCCTGCTATTTGTAATTATTGTATTTTAATTATGTTCTGAATAAAATTTGTTTTTAATGATCAGTAAGGATTAAATTGTGCACTCATTCTGGGGTAGTGTTTATTTTTTTTAAGGATGATATTTTTCCCCTTAATAAGGCAGACTCGTTATAGAGTGTGGTTTATGGGAATAGTTGAGGATTAGGACACAAATATATATTTGCATTAATTGTAACCCTGGGTTCAGACGTGAGTGTTCTAGAAACGCGTGTTTTATGCGTGTATTACAGCGCATTTTTGCAAATAGGAAACGCGCGTTGTACGCGTGTTCTTGTGATTGACTACCGTGGTGTCAATCACAATACGCGCGACAAACGCCCCAAAAAAAGCGCAAGTACTTGTTTATGCGTAGGGCGTTTTACAGCGCGTTCGAACGCGCTGTAAAACGCGAAAATGTGAACCAGTCCCATAGGGAAGCATTGGTTTGCATGTGTTGAGCATTTTACAGCGCATTCGAACGCGCTGTAAAACGCGCAAGTGTGAACTTAGGGTAAGTGTCACACTTAGGTTCACACCATAGGGCAAAAAAAAAATTTAAATATTTCTCCAAATGTTAGTTATAAAACTCACTGCAGTCCCTGCAATCACTTGTCTTGGTGTCATTTTTATTGTCCATTTTGACAGCACCATAAATGTTCAATTTACAAATTAATATAATACAAACAAATCCTGCAATCTAAGCAGTCAATGAAATGCAACAACTGTGACCGTTCATTTACCAAATGGAATCCATTTAATCATCCATTAAGTGGAAAATACGGGAAATAAACAGTTTTTTCAGCTGCGTTGCATATGACATACTCAGCGCACCTGCGTGTGTTTTTTCTGGACTGGACCACTAGGGAATTTCTGATCAATTATGTTGGGCAGCTGGTTTGAAAGTGTAATAGTTGCTAAATTCACAAGTCATTGAGGATCCTGTAGTTTGCAGTACTGAGCCAGTAAATCAACTCTGTAATGGTATCGTAAAGCAAAATGTTAAAATATGGAAGTAATAACGTGTCCACGTTGCACTGGTCACTGGAGCTGCAGAACACTGCTTACTAAATAAAGGGTTAACTAAAGGTAAATGTATGGCACAGTGGTATGAATAAGAACGATAAGCGGGGGCGGTCCATTTCAGTTTTGCTATATACTAACTGTCCTGTCAACAGTGAAAACTTGAAGAAGAATATTTTGATAGAGAGGCCTCATGGTTGAGAGCACACATCGCAGGTTGATCATTACAGCTTTTGTGAAAGTTTGAAGGGGTTGTTCCATGAAAAATATTCTACGGTTTTCAAACCAGCACCTGGATCCGAATACTTTTGCAATTGCATGTAATTAAAAATTTTGTATAGCCAGTGAGTTATTCAATAAAATGTATCTGCATAGCGCCACCTGCTGTTTGCTCTTTTTTTTATTTCTTTGTCCGGCTCACTGAGAAGGCCGCACATGCTCAGTTCCATCCTTTAACTGCTTCCTGAGCTGTGATAGGGAGAGCTAAGACACACCTCCTGAGCTACAGCAAAAAGGACACTCCCCTTGAGCTGCCAGCTTGATATAAATCTAGCAGAGCAATGGATGGGGAGATCTCTGGGTCCATGTGAGGTACAGAGTTGGTTCTAGCTTTATTAGAAAGATATTGTCATGTATTATATGATGTCTGATTTTCTTTTTTTATATTAATCATTAGAGATGTCCGGAATTATTCGCCGGCGAACATCGCTTGTTCGCGTTCGCCGCAGCGGGCAAACATATGCGATGTTCGGTCCGCCCCCTATACATCATCATTGAGCAAACTTTGACCCTGTACCTCACAGTCAGCAGACACATTCCAGCCAATCAGCATACCCTCCCTCCCAGATCCTCCCACCTCCTATCAAAAAGCAATGACAGCATCCATCTTAGATTCATTCTGAAGCTGCAGTGTCAGGCCCCATTTACACATCCGCATCCATTCCGCAATTCTGCGGAATGGATGCGGACCCATTCATCTTGAATGGGGCCGGACCTGATGCGGAGAGCACACTATGTGCTCTCCGCTTCCGCATTTGCGGAGCCGCGGCCCAGAACTTCCGGGTTTCGGCCCCGAAACATCCGGCCGCGGCTCCGCAAAAGGTAAAGCATGTCCTATTCTTGTCCGCAACCTGCAGACAAGAATAGCCATCTCTATGGGGAGTGCCAGCATGGTGTGTTGAGGATCCGCAATTTGCGAATCAGCAACACACTATGGACGTCTGAATGGGCCCTCAGTTAGAGCAGGGAGAGTGCTGCTGCTGTTGAATTAATAGGGAAAGCGTCAGCTAGGCCAGTGTTCTGTGTCCACTCCAGTCCTCAAAGACTCATCTGCTGTAAGGACAGCATCCTGACAGCACCCCAAAAAGCCCTTTTTAGGGCTGGTACATCAGTCTTTTTTTATTTATTTTTTCTATTTATATATTGCAGTTGCAAGCCCGTGTGTGAGAGGCCACAGGCCCACAGACTGTACTGTGTGCACACCACTCATATCGGGTGGCACAGTACCTTGCAGATAAAAAAGTCATTTAATTTTTACCCTTTAATATAATTGCAGTTGCCTGCCAGTGTGTGTCAGGCCCACAGACTGTACTGTGACCACTGCCCACCACTCATATCGGGTGGCACAGTACCTTGCAGATAAAAAAAAGTAATTTCATTTTTACCCTTTAATATAATTGCAGTTGCCTGCCAGTGTGTGTCAGGCCCAAAGACTGTACGCACATGCAGTGACCTAAAATTAAAACGAAGCGGACCGAGCATGGGTCTTTTTCCATCTCCCGCTTCCAAAAATCTATTCGATACACGTCCCCCGATAGGAGACGTAACAGGGATTGAACTAATAAGAATAGTACTACTTAACACACCACTCATATAGGGTGTCACAGTACATTGCACAGCGCACGTGCAGTGCCCCAAATTGGAAGGAAGAGGACCGACCAACCATCTTTTTCCATCTCCTGGTTCCTAAAATCTATTCGATAACCATCACATAGATTATAGAATGGATACTCTGTCACATACAAATCAACAGCGAATGTCCATATAGAGAAAGTGACTTTTTAAAATTACCTTTAATATACTACAAAAGGGTATCGGTACATATATACCACACATAAAGTGCTAAGAGACATACCATATTAAAAATCCTTACAGGGGAGTCGAGACCCCCAGGTAGACAACCATAGTGACATGATAGAGTTGAGATTCAAGGGAATATAATATTTATAAATAGAACAGGGGTAGACAAAAACTTACCCTAAAGAAGCCCTATTAACTCCTATGCCCAGGGCTGCCCCCTGATGGTGGAGGTTCCCTGTCCCTGAACCTAAAACCTATCCAGTCCCTGTTGAAACCCTAAAAAAAGGGGGGGGGGAAGATTTAAAAAAAAGGGGGTTTGTCAGTGATCACCCAGATTAGTGGAAAACACTAAGACACCCTAAGAGTAAGACTACCCCTAGAAAATAAGAAAAAAAATATTTTGAACCAAAAGGTGTTCTTTTGGTGGCTTTTGAACTAATAGTGGTCTGTGGATGACACAATTATGGGGGATCTGTGGATGACATAGTTATGGGGGGGATCTGTGGATGACACTATTATGGGGGATCTGTGGATGACACTGTTATGGGGATCAGTGGATGGCACTGTTATGGGGATGAGTGGATGGCACTGTTATGGGGATCTGTGGATGACACTGTTATGGGGGTTCTGTGGAAGACACTGTTATGGGGGTTCTGTGGAAGACACTGTTATGGGGATCTGTGGATGGCACTGTTATGGGGATCTGTGGATGGCACTGTTATGGGGATGAGTGGATGGCACTGTTATGGGGATCTGTGGATGGCACTGTTATGGGGATCTGTGGATGGCACTGTTATGGGGATGAGTGGATGGCACTGTTATGGGGATCTGTGGATGGCACACTGTTATGGGGATCAGTGGATGACACTGTTATGGGGGGATCTGTGGATGACACATATATAACATCTTATGCTATATATGTGTCATTCACAGATCCCCCATAACAGTGTCCCTGTGAGTGAATGAACCCCAATACAGGGCCCTGCTCACTATAGTATTCATATGTAACATGTAGGCATTAAACTATAGCAATCC
Organism: Bufotes viridis; assembly: GCA_033119425.1. Taxonomy (NCBI): domain Eukaryota; kingdom Metazoa; phylum Chordata; class Amphibia; order Anura; family Bufonidae; genus Bufotes; species Bufotes viridis. Next base: position 61,214,977 of record CM065591.1, on the reverse strand, counting down.
TCTGCAGCACTCACTTGAAACTCCCATAGCAGGCAGGCCGGGCGGCAGCGTAACGTCACTCACTACATCATGCGCCTGCTCTATTCATAAAGTGGGGGGAGCAGGCGCGTGACGTAGTAAGGGGCCCGGTGTAATAGAATACAGTGACTGCACCGGGCCCCGCTGCCATTACAACACCAAATGCCGGCCCCCAGACCCTCCTCCCTCCCCACTGATACATCGCCGGCTGAGCTGTGCAGCATCGCGGCCGGTGGTGTATCAGTGTTAGCCAAGTTAGCATTCGCCCCATATGACGCACGGGGGGGGGGGGAGTGCGTCTTATAGGGTAAAAAATACGGTAAATGCTTCCGTTCGCGATCTGCAAAAAACGTATCTCAAGTGGAAGCCATATGGAAACAGAACAGGAAACGGAATGGAAACGGAAACACTACTGAAACAAAAAAGGGAAAAACTGATCCGTTAAAAATGGACCGCAAAACCATACGGTCGTGTGAACAAGCCCTAAAACATACAAATAATCAATACACAATATAAAATACATTTTATTACCTTGACAGAAGAGAACAAATGTTTTCTATCTCATATGATTTAGTATACTTAAAAAAAAGCACAAATAACATATAAAATGATCTCATTCTTACATCATTATGTTACTTTATCTTCATTTTTCTGTGGCCGACGTTAGGGATGAGCGAATTTCATATTTTGAAGTTCGTGTGTGGGTTCGTGTTGTGGTATTTACTGAATTGCGTTAGGGATTCTGTAACCATGCACCATAACGCAATTCAATGTCGGTATGCATAACAGAATGCCTTTAGAGGAATTCCATTATTCATTCCGTCATAACAGAAGTCTATGGCCTGCATAACGGATCCATCCCGTTTCCGTTATGCAGGAGAGGACGAGTCCTTTATGCTGGCCATAGACTTCTATTATGACGGAATGAATAACGGAATGCTTCTAAAGGCATTCCGTTATGCATTCCTTAATCAAATTGCGTTATGGTGCATGGTCACAGAATCCTTAACGCAATTCAGTAAATACCACAACACGAACCCGCACACGAACTTCAAAATATGAAATTCGCTCATCCTTAGCCGACATTGTTGACATTTGTCTTTATCTGACTCTTAGTAAAAGGGCAATGGAGAGAGAGAAAACGGCTTAAAATCTGTTTCATTCTCTCACATTGTGTGACTGCACACCCAAGGGCAAGTGAGGATCTTTCTGGGACACATATTAATGTGCCACAGATAAAAAAAAATAAAAGAGCTGGGAGTTGTCAGGGGCCACTACAGATCACTAGTCAAAGCTAAAACAACAGAAAAGGGCACACATCTTTTAATGTCATGACTTAAGACTAAAGACATCAAACAGGAAAATCTTTTTTTTTTTTTTTCTGGGGGGATTTGATACAAGTTTTTTCTGTTGCTTAAGGGTTAAACTGATTTTTTATTTTTTTTTACTAATACCATAGATAGAGATCATACAAATTCATCTCAATTTAGCTCATTCTGGAGAAAGCTGCCAAGCTTAGCTTAAGTATAGCCCCTAGGTGAAGTTAATATAAGTTTTTATTATCTAGGTAGACACTGGAATAGAATTATCAGGATGTTAAGGTCTTCAAAGTCACCAGATTTTCTGTGCACCAGAAGATACTTAAATGTACTAACGTCCTAAAACAACATATTGATCTAGTTCTGTTTTTTCCCTTTTGTTCCACATATAAGGCTACGTTCACACGACGACATTTGTCGCGCGACAAAAAGTCGCACTATTGTCGCGTGACAATTTTTATAATGGGAGTCTATGGTGTCGCATTGCGACATGCGACATGCTGCGACTGCGACACGACAGTTGGGAAAAATCCATCCCGGATGGGTTTTTCTGCAACTGTCGTGTCGCAGTCGCAGCATGTCGCATGTCGCAGTGCCACACCATAGACTCCCATTATAAAAATTGTCACGCGACATTGTGTGCGACAAAATGTCGCGCGACAAATGTTGCAGTGAAGTTGTGCCCGTCGCGCGACAATTGTCGTCGTGTGAACGTAGCCTTAGGATACTATGTTGGCAATTAACCAGCTCAGCCCCCCTAGCTTAAAGACCCTTAATGACAAGGCCACTTTTTACAATTCTGCACTACGCTACTTTCACCGTTTATTGCTCTGTCATGCAACTTACCACCCAAATGAATTTTACCTCCTTTTCTTCTCACTAATAGAGCTTTCATTTGGTGGTATTTCATTGTTGCTGACATTTTTACTTTTTTTGCCATTAATACAAATTTAACGACATTTTTGCAAAAAAATGACATTTTTCACTTTCTGTTGTAAATTTTTTTTTTAAAAACTACATCTCTATATAAATTTTTCTCTAAATTTATTGTTCTACATGTCTTTAATGAAAAAAAAGTCCAATAAGTGTATATTTATTGGTTTGGGTAAAAGTTATAGCGTTTACAAACTATGGTGCAAAAAAGTGAATTTCGGCATTTTGAAGCAGCTCTGACTTTCTGAGCACCTGTCATGTTTCTTCAGGTGCTAGAATGTCAGGATAGTATAAATACCCCCCAAATGACACCATTTTAGAAAGAGGACACCCCAAAGTATTCACGGAGGGGCATGGTGAGTTCATGTATCATTTCATTTTTTTTCACAAGTTAGCGGAAAATGAGACTTTCTGAGAAAAAAAAAAAGTTTCAATTTCTGCTAACTTCTGGCAAAAAAAAAAAAATCTCAGACGGACTCACTATGCCCCTCAGTGAATACCTTGGGGTGTCTACTTTCCAAAATGGGGTCATTTGTGGGGTGTGTTTATTGTTCTGGCATTTTGGGCGGGGCTAAATTGTGAGCCGCCATGTAAAGCCTAAAGGTACTCGTTGGAATTTGGGCCCCTTTGCGCACCCAGGCTGCAAAGAAGTGTCACTTATGTGGTATTGCCGTACTCAGGAGAAGTAGGGCAATGTGTTTTGGGGTGTCTTTTTACATATACCCATGTTGGGTGAGAGAAATATCTCTGTGAATTGTCAACTTTGTATAAAAATTTTTAAAAGTTGTCGTTTACAGAGATATTTCTCACACAAAGTATGGGTATATATAAAAATACACCCAAAAACTTATTGCCCTACTTCTCCTGAGTACGGCGATACCACATGTGTGACACTTTTTTGCAGCCTGGGTGCGCAAAGGGGCCCTAAAACCAATGAGTACCTTTAGGATTTCACAGGGCATTTTTACGCATTTGGATTCCAGACTTCTTCTCACGCTTTAGGGGCCCCTAAAATGCCAGGACAGTATAAATACCCCACATGTGACCCCATTTTGGAAAGAAGACACCCAAAGGTATTCCGTGAGGGGTATGGTGAGTTCGTGTAAAATTTTATTTTTTGTCACAAGTTAGTGGAATATGAGACTTTGTAAAAAAACAAAATAAAAAAAAAATATCAATTTCCGCTAACTTGTGCCAAAAAATAAAATTTCTGTGGACTCGCCATGCCCCTCACAGAATACCTTGGGGTGTCTTCTTTCCAAAATGGGGTCACTTGTGGGGTATTTATACTGCCCTGGCATTTTAGGGGCCCTAAAGCGTGAGAATCCAAATGCGTAAAAATGCCCTGTGAAATCCTAAAGGTACTCATTGGTTTTAGAGCCCCTTTGCGCATCTTGGCTGCAAAAAAGTGTCACTCGTGGTATCGCCGTACTCAGGAGAAGTAGGGCAATGTGTTTTGGGGTGTATTTTTACATATACCCATACTGTGTGTGAGAAATATCGCTGTAAACGACAACTTTTTACATTTTTTTATTCAAAGTTGTCAATTTACAGAGATATTTCTCTCACCCAGCATGGGTATATGTAAAAATACACCCAAAAACACATTGCCCTACTTCTCCTGGGTACGGCGATACCACATGTGTGACACTTTCTTGCAGCCAAGATGCGCAAAGGCGCCCAAATTCCAATGAGTACCTTTTAGGAGGGCATTTTTACGCATTTTTCTTCTCACGCTTTAGGGCCCCTAAAATGCCAGGGCAGTATAAATACCCCACATGTGACCCCATTTTGGAAAGAAGACACCCCAAGGTATTCCATGAGGGGCATGGCGAGTTCATAGAAGATTTTTTTTTTGGCACAAGTTAGTGGAAATTGATTTTTTATTGTTTTTTCTCACAATGTCTCCCTTTCCGCTAACTTTTGACAAAAAGTTAAATTTTTCATGGACTCATTATGCCCCTCAGCGAATACCTTGGGGTGTCTTCGCTAGGATATGCCCCCATTGTCTTATAGGTGTGTGTCCCACCGCTGGGACCTGCACCTATATAGAAAAAGGAGCCCCAAAAGTAAAGGACAGTGCACTTCGCATGCACAGCCGCCCTCCATTCATTTTTGATAGGGCCAGCGAATATTTACGGGCTCGGCTATTTACGTCGACCCCATACTAGTGAATAGTAGCAGTGGCCGCGTTGCGCTACCATTCACTTCTACGGGGGTGCTGGCTTGGTGGTGACCAGACCAGAGTCCTCCAGCCACCACCTTCCGGAGCTCCGTTCCCGTTATAGGTGCGGGTCAGAGCGGGGGGATCCGCACCTATAAGACAATGGGGGCATATCCTAGGGATGTTTTTATATATGCAAATTAGCCTCTAGGAGCAACAGGTTTGTTGCCGTTACACCTACAGGCTCCGCTCTTTCTTCAACTGCCGCGCCCTCTCCACTTTGATTGACAGGGACAGGCAGCGTAAATGTCATCACACCTGGTCCTGTCATTCAAAGTTGGAAAATCTTTAGTAGCCCATTTGAAATTAATGGGTCCGCATCCGAGCCGCAAAAAATGCAGATCGGATGTGGACCAAAACCACGGTCGTGTGCATGAGCCTTAAAAAGGTTTTCTGGGATTTTAACTTTCTGCATTTATACTTAAATTGTAAAAATGACAAATTACAATACACTCATTTTACCAACTACCTTCCATCAAAGGGGTTGTCCCACGAAAAATATTTTGCAGTTTTCAAAACCAGCACCTGGATATGAAAACTTTTGTAATTGCATGTAAATAAAAATGTAGTAGTTATTTAATAAAATGTATGTAACAGGGCTCATGATACAAAAGAGACTATGACGTATCTTTTCCTCCATTCTCATACTTCTGCAGCTTCATTAGTGATTAAGCCTGGATGAGAAACGATCCCAGCTTCAGTGAACCCAACCTGCCTGCTTCATCCTCACCATCATCAAGGTATGATAACCCAGCAGCTAAATGTAGAGACTTAAATAGAGCAATATCTGTTGAAAAGACAGACATCTCACCCTGCACAACCTCACCTACAGATCAGGGCTTGTGGATGACAGAGATAAAGACCCTAATAGTCAGTGAACTATTCACAAGAAGCCTCACCCTGTTAAGAAATGCCGTGAGCTTAGGGCAAAGACTTTACAAGAGCGCAGGGAGATTCTCCAGAAACTTGGAATATGCTACAAGTGCTGTGCTTCGTATAGCCATTTTGCTAAAGACTCTAAAGTTGTCATCAAGTGCACAGAATGCAGTAGCGATAGACATGTTACAGAGATGCATCCTACTCCACTTCCAGACAACCCACAGCAGCTACCTACCTCCACTCCCGTCTCAAATCATGGCGGGGAGCAACAAAGTCATGCTCCAACCAAAGATAATGTCTCTTCTTCATGTAAAGAAGTCTGTGGAGAAGGCGAGGACCACAAGATATGCCTAGTCAAGATATACCCAAAGAATCATCCTGAGAAAGCTGCTAGGATGTATGCCATAATAGATGAACACTACAGAGCAACAGATCCCTGGTTAAGCCTAAATTCTTTGAGATCTTTGGCATAGAAGGTCATGCAACACCATATACTCTCAGAACCTGTTCTGGTCGTGTAGAGACCTTCTGCAGAAGGGTTGATGGGTTCATATCATATCTCATATCAACGAGAGAAAGGGCAGACCCCTACCAATGTTAGTCGAGTGCGACCAGATACCAGACGAAAGGGAAGAGATTCCAGAAGCTGCGTATCGACATCCTCATTTAAGGCACCTTGTTGTTGATGAGATTCCTGCAATGGATACAAGTGCTGAAATCTTAGTCCTGCTAGAAAAGGACATTCTCAGAGTACATGAAGTACGCGACCAGTGTGATGCGCCTGGCGACGCCCCTTATTCACAAAGACTTGACCTAGGCTGGGTAATAGTGAGTGATGTATGCTTGGACAGGATGTGTACATCATCTGAGATCCACTCCTTCAAGACTTACATAATGGGAAATGGACGTGCATCCCACTTCAAACAGTGCCCTCACCATTATGAAGTAAAGGAGAAGCTTCTTGACATCATCCAAGTACCTGATGTTACTCTTGCCCTTTGTGATGACAACCTAGGTACCACAGTGTTTTGTACTACAAGTGAGGACAACAAAATAGCCTTGTCAGTTGAAGACAGAGAACTCATGATAATAATGTGGCAGGGAGAGGGTGGAGTAGAAAAAGGGTGGCACTACCCAATTAAAGTCCCCGTATATCGATGCTGGTCACCTCCGGTCTGGTGTATGTGACCGTATGTGGTGCTCTGCTCCCAAGAGTACAGAAAGTGTTCCAATAATGTCAAAAGAGAAAGCGGTGCGGCACTCACCCGGCTGGTTGAAAGATTCCGTTTAATGTGTCATATGGCTGAAACACACAACTTCAGGTAGCAGGGGCGGTCATCGAGCTGAGCGGCTGCGGGGTGGCGACGGCCGTTTCGCGCTTGAACTAGCGCATCGTTAGGCCAATAGGTGCCGCACCGCTTTCTCTTTTGACATTCATGAAAATAATGGACAAGGAATTCTTTCAGGATGAGTATAACAACTGTGTTGCACCATTACCTCTTCGAGCTGCAAGGGCCAAACTCCCAAACCATCGTGAACAGGATCTATCCAGATTCAACTCATTTCATGAATGCTGAACAACAGACCTGAGATGAAGGACCATTTCATCGCCTTTATGAAAAGGATCTTCGAAAATGATCACACTGAACCAGCGCCACCACTTTAAAGACACGATGAGTGCTGGTATCTGTCTTTTTTTAAAGTGTATCCTCCATGTAAGCCAAAACAAATCAGGATAGTATTTGACTCCAGTGCCAAGCATCAAGGCATATCCCTAAACAATGTTCTTCTCACTGGCCCGAATCTAACCAACAACCTTGTAGGCGTACTTATAAGATTTAGAAGAGAACCAGTTGCCATAACTGCTGATATTGAGCAAATGTTTCATTGCTTTATTGTACGCAAAGATAATAGGAAGTTCCTAAGGTTTCTGTGGCACCGTAACAACATGGACAATGAGATTATTGAATACCGCATGAGGGTGCATGTTTTCGGTAATAGTCCCTCACCCGCTGTTGCAACATACTGTTTACAAAGGACTGCCCTTGATGGAGAAAAGGAGTATGGCGCGGATGCTCGACACTTCGTTGAGAGACTTTTATGTTGACGATGGACTTAAGTCTTTACCTACAGACGAAGAAGCCATAGACCTGCTCCTAAGGACACAAGGTATGCTTTCTGAGGCTAACCTCAGACTATACAAGATTGCCTCAAACAGTGTTGCTGTAATAAAAGCCTTTCAACCTGGCGATCATGCCACAGGGTTTAAAGACTTAAATCTGGGAATGGACATGCCACCTGTACAGAGAAGTCTGGGCCTATGGTGGGACTTATTAAAAGACACTTTCGGCTTTCAAGTCAACTCTACAGACAGGCCATTCACCAAGCGTGGTGTTCTGTCGGTGGTGAACAGCTTATACGATCCAATGGGATTTGTCGCTCCCATCACCATAGAAGGTAAAGCCTTACTTAGACAGCTCTCAGAGTCTTTTAAAGATTGGGATGCTCCACTGCCATCTGACAAGCTTTCAAAGTGGGAGACCTGGAAGCAATCTCTACATGCCTTAGGCCTTATTCACACATCTGTAGTGTGTTGCGGATCCGCAACACACCTTGCCACCAGCCCTATAGAGATACCTATACTTGTCCACAATTGCGGGCAAGAATAGGACATGCTCTATATTACAGGGAGTGCAGAATTATTAGGCAAATGAGTATTTTGACCACATCATCCTCTTTATGCATGTTGTCTTACTCCAAGCTGTATAGGCTCGAAAGCCTACTACCAATTAAGCATATTAGGTGATGTGCATCTCTGTAATGAGAAGGGGTGTGGTCTAATGACATCAACACCCTATATCAGGTGTGCATAATTATTAGGCAACTTCCTTTCCTTTGGCAAAATGGGTCAAAAGAAGGACTTGACAGGCTCAGAAAAGTCAAAAATAGTGAGATATCTTGCTATCTTGCAGAGGGATGTAACACTCTTAAAATTGCAAAACTTCTGAAGCGTGATCATCGAACAATCAAGCGTTTCATTCAAAATAGTCAACAGGGTCGCAAGAAGCGTGTGGAAAAACCAAGGCGCAAAATAACTGCCCATGAACTGAGAAAAGTCAAGCGTGCAGCTGCCAAGATGCCACTTGCCACCAGTTTGGCCATATTTCAGAGCTGCAACATCACTGGAGTGCCCAAAAGCACAAGGTGTGCAATACTCAGAGACATGGCCAAGGTAAGAAAGGCTGAAAGACGACCACCACTGAACAAGACACACAAGCTGAAACGTCAAGACTGGGCCAAGAAATATCTCAAGACTGATTTTTCTAAGGTTTTATGGACTGATGAAATGAGAGTGAGTCTTGATGGGCCAGATGGATGGGCCCGTGGCTGGATTGGTAAAGGGCAGAGAGCTCCAGTCCGACTCAGACGCCAGCAAGGTGGAGGTGGAGTACTGGTTTGAGCTGGTATCATCAAAGATGAGCTTGTGGGGCCTTTTCGGGTTGAGGATGAAGTCAAGCTCAACTCCCAGTCCTACTGCCAGTTTCTGGAAGACACCTTCTTCAAGCAGTGGTACAGGAAGAAGTCTGCATCCTTCAAGAAAAACATGATTTTCATGCAGGACAATGCTCCATCACACGCGTCCAAGTACTCCACAGCGTGGCTGGCAAGAGAGGTTATAAAAGAAGAAAATCTAATGACATGGCCTCCTTGTTCACCTGATCTGAACCCCATTGAGAACCTGTGGTCCATCATCAAATGTCAGATTTACAAGGAGGGAAAACAGTACACCTCTCTGAACAGTGTCTGGGAGGCTGTGGTTGCTGCTGCACGCAATGTTGATGGTGAACAGATCAAAACACTGACAGAATCCATGGATCGCAGGCTTTTGAGTGTCCTTGCAAAGAAAGGTGGCTATATTGGTCACTGATTTGTTTTTGTTTTGTTTTTGAATGTCAGAAATGTATATTTGTGAATGTTGAGATGTTATATTGGTTTCACTGATAAAAATAAATAATTGAAATGGGTATATATTTGTTTTTTGTTAAGTTGCCTAATAATTATGCACAGTAATAGTCACCTGCACACACAGATATCCCCCTAAAATAGCTAAAACTAAAAACAAACTAAAAACTACTTCCAAAAATATTCAGCTTTGATATTAAAGAGTTTTTTGGGTTCATTGAGAACATGGTTGTTGTTCAATAATAAAATTAATCCTCAAAAATACAACTTGCCTAATAATTATGCACTCCCTGTATTGCGGAGCCGCCGGCCGGAAGATCGGTGGCGCGCTCCGCAAATGCTGATGCGGAGAGCACAGTGTGTGCTTTCCGCATCCATCACGTCCCCATTCAAAATTAATAGGTCCGCACCCGGTCCGAAAACTTGCAGAACGGGTGCGGACGTTTGAATAGGGCCTTAGATGGAATCCATATACCGTGCTGCTACACCTCAGCCTCTCTTGGTACAAGCTGGAGAAAAGAGCTTCATATCTTCTCAGACGCATCTACTGAGGCCATAGAGGCTTTTGCCTACCTGAAGGTGAGGGACACTTCTAATCAAACCCACATAGGGTTTCGGTTTGGAAAAGCTAAGTTAGTACCTAAGCCTGAGCACACAATTCCTAAGCTTGAACTTTGTGGGACTGTGCTAGCTTTAGAAATCGCAGATTTCATATCGCGCGAGCTAGACATTCAGATAGATGACACCAAATTCTTCACAGTCAGTAAAGTTGTTCTTGGGCTACATGTACAACCAGACTAAACGTTTCTATGTCTAAGTCAGCAAGAAATGAGGAAATCATCTAAACCTGAACAATGGCATTATGTTGCATCTGAAATTAATCCTGCAGATCATGCCACCAGGCCAGTGTCCGCAAGTCTTTGCAAACTCTTCCTGGTTAACAGGTCCTGAAGTCCTGCTAGATCACACAGAAGAGACCACAGCTAATGTCTTCAGTCTTCTAGAACCTGACAAAGATCCAGAGATTTGTCCTGAAGTTAAAACACTTGTCACCAGAACTGAACAAAGACTCGTCTTGGGCTGTCAACGCTTTGAATGCTTTTCCAAGTGGATAAAGCTTGTACGCACCATCACTAGGTTAGTCCATATCGCACACTGCTTTCACACAAAGCCCACCGATGTTCAATGTCAAGGATGGCACGTGTGCCAAAAGCTTCTTTCTGCAAAGGACAACAGGATGCCTTTAGCAACAGGGTTGCTGTCTGACTCCTGGGTCCCGCCGCCAGGGCAGTGCTGCTTTGTCACCGCATTGTGCTGCGCCGTTTTCAGAGTAGGTCCCACTCAAAGAGGCAACCTTGGCGTGGTGAGTGGGCTTATGCCTTTTGATCAAAACGTACACTAATGCCTCTTGTACAGCATGAAACATCCGAAGTTGATTCGCATAAAACTTTGATCGAATACTGTATGGAGCAAGCACTCCGTACAGTATGAGAATGGATTGGCTCAGAGGAGTCAAAGTTATTACTTCGCTAAGTCTCGCGAGACTTCGGGTAATAACTTCAGCAATTAATTTCTACTGTTAAGAATATTTTACCGAACTAGGGTTCGGTTCTAAGGTACCACTTGTAACTGAAACCGAGTTCAGTTTGCTCATCCCTAACAATAATCCTGCCAGGGGGTAGTCATACTTGGCCGACCGGCGATGAGCATTAAAAACTGGATTTAAATGCTGTGATAGATGTTTTTTTATTACTTCTGGACCTGTGGAGGAGATTTATTAATCTGATGTAAAGTAGGACTGGCTTACTTGCCCATAGCAACCAATCAGATTCTACCTTTCATTTGCCAAAGGAGCTGTAAAAAATGAAAGGTGGATTCTGATGTGTTGCTATGGGCAACTAAGCCAGTTCTACTTTAGGCTACTTTCACACTTGCTTTTTTAGGGTCCATTCACACATCTGCAACTATTTTGCAATCTGCAACTTGCATATTCGCAAAACACGGACACGGCCATGTGCGTTCCAATAGAAATTCCTTTTCTTGTCCGTGGCTGCGGACACGAATAGGACATGTTCTATTTTTTTGCCCTCCTTCATTGAAAATGAATGGGTCCACATTCGTTCCGCAAAATTACGGAACAGTTGCGGACCCATTTTGAAGACATGTGAATGGACCCTTAGTTACTGTATTGAGATCTGGCAGAGGATCTTAAACAGATCCATGATTTTGATTTTGCACATCGGGATGCATCCGTTCCATTAGGATGCATTTGTGTGAAATCAAAATGGAAAAAAAACAGATCTGTCACTAAAACATTGAAAGTCAATTGGTGATGGATCCGTTTTTTTTAGGCGCCTAAAAAAATGGATCCATCACCATTGACTTACATTGTTTTCAGTGCCAGATACGTTTTTTTCTGTTTTTATGACCGGACACAAAACCGCAGTTTGCAGCGGTTTTGTGTCTGGTCACAAAACGAAATGCTGCCAGAACGGAAGACATCCTGAGCGGATCTCTTTCTATTCAGAACGCATGAGGAATAAACGGAAACAGAAGATCTCAATACAACAACAAACGCAAATATGAAAGTAGCCTTGCACCAATTTGATAAATCTTAAAGGGGTTTTCCGAGATTATAAAATGCTCCCCTATATGCCCGTGCTATACTTTTTTTTTTCTCTTTTTCCCTTTTTCCTTTTCCTTTTCCGTTTCTTCTTTTCTTCTTATATTAATTACTTAGACATAAAAAAATAATATTAATATAAACAGATCTAGTCAAACTTTCTTATAAGGCTGCTTTCACACTAGCATTTTGGCTTTCAATTTGCGAGATCCGTTCAGGGCTTTCACTAGCGGTCCAATACGGATCAGTTTTGCCCTAATGCATTCTGAATCGAAAAGGATCTGTTCAGAATGCATCAGTTTGCCTCCGTTCAGTCACCATTCCGCTCTGGAGGCGGACACCAAAATGCTGCCTGCAGCGTTTTTTGCTGTCTGCCTGACGAAGCGGAGCCAAATGGATCCGTCCTGGCGCACAATGTAAGTCAATGAGGATGGATCCATTTTCTCTGACACAATCTGGCACAATAGAAAATGGATCCGTCCCCCATTGACTTTCAATGGTGTTCAAGACAGATCCGTCATGGCTATAGAAGACATAATACAACCGGATCCATTCATGATGGATGCATGTGGTTGTATTATTGTAACAGAAGCGTTTTTGCAGATCCATGATGGATCCGCAAAAAATGCTAGTGTGAAAGATGATAATTACTTACCAGTAATTGGATTTTCCATGTAGCACCACAACGGCACTTATTAGGAGGGTTACCCCGCCCCCAGGGACAGGAAACAACGTGGAGACAACCTTTAAAAGCCTCCTCCCCTGGACTTACACCAGTTAGTATCCGAGGACTTAAGATGAAGCTGAAAACATTTTATTAGACACTACAGAAAAAATACCAACAAAAAGTCATCATCACCATTCCGAAAAGGGAGTCATAATAGGGTGGGAAATACCAGTGCCATTGTGGTGCTACATGGAAAATCCAATTACTGGTAAGTAATTATCATCTTTTCCATGCGCCCCACAAAGGCACTTATCAGGAGGATAAACAGAGAATTTTGAAACTAATTATTAGGGTGGGACCACTGCAGACAGAACTTTTCGGCCAAAGGATAGGTCATTATTTGCCGTTACATCCAATTTATAGTGTTTGAAGAATGTGTTTGGGCCTGACCAGGTGGCCACCTGATGTATTTGAGATAGAGAGGCCGAAGCGCATTCCGCCCAGGATGCGGAAACCGCTCGGGTAAAGTGGGCTTTTAAATGGGAAGGCGGAGATAAATTTCTCTCCGTATATGCTCTAGAGATTGTAGATTTAATCCATCTAGAGATAGTCATTTTTGAGGCTCCCTGCCCCTTGTTTTTTCCCGCAAACTGGAGCAGGAGGCGGTTTGAGGCGGTTTCATTTCCTGAAATCTCGTGTCGCATCTAGGTATGCCAGGACACATCTTCTGACGTCCAGGTTGTGGAATTTTATTTCTCCCTCTGTTTTGGCCTGTGGACAGAAGGTTGGTAAAGAAATCTGTTAATCACAATGGAATCTGGAAAAAACTTTTGAAAGAAAAGAGGGCTCATGTTTGAGAATTATTCTGTCCTCTAGAACTGTTAAGTATGGAGGCCGACAGGACAATGCTTGGATTTCTCCAATTCTCCTAGCAAAAGTTATAGCGATTAGAAACGCAGTTTTCATGGAGAGTAAATTTAGGGGAATCTCCAAAATAGGCTCGAATGGGGGATCCAAACGGACAGAAAGGACCAGATTCAGGTCCCAAGGAGGGACAAAGGACCGAAATCTGGGAATGAGTCTGTTAGCACCTTTAAGGAACCGTTTGATGAGAGGAACTTCGGACAACCTGGTTTCCAAAAAGGCACTCAGAGCTGCTACCTGGACCTTTAGGGTGCTGACCCTTAATCCCATCGAGCCCCCCTTGAAGAAACTCCAGTATATTATTGACATCTGGAATTTCGGATGAATCCCAGTCTGGGCCTAAAAAACGTAAAAATGTCTTCCAAACCCTAATGTAAATTTTTGAGGTGACTGGTTTACGACTAGAGAGGAGGGTGGTAATTACCGCTTCTGAGAGCCCTTTTGATTTTAGAAGGGAGCGCTCAGTTTCCAGGCCGTCAGCTTCAGATGATTGACTTCTGGATGGAGAATCGGGCCTTGAAGTAGAAGGTCCGGGATCTGAGGTAGAATCCAGTAGTCCCCTTTTGCCAGATCAGACAGTAGAGGGAACCAGGTTCGCCTCGGCCAGAACAGAGTCACCAGGATCACTTCTCCCTTTTCTTGTATAATCCTGGCCAGGGTTTTTGGAATTAGGGATATTGGCGGGAAGGCGTAGAGAAGTTTGTCCGGCCAGGGCACCGAAAAGGCATCTACTCCCGATGGGTTGTCCCTGTAGGAAAAGGAGAAGAAATGATCTACCTGTCTGTTGACTCTGGAAGCAAAGAGATCGACTCCCGGAGTGCCCCACCTTTCGCACAGGAGCTGACATATTTTCTTGTTGAGTGACCATTCCCCTGACTTTAGGGGCTGTCTGCTGAGGAAGTCGGCCAACAGATTCTCTTTCCCTCTGAGGTAAACTGCCGAGACTGAGTTTAGATGGTCCTGGGCCCAGGAGAACAGAAGGTAGGCTGTCTGGTTTAGATCCCTGCTTCTTGTGCCCCCCTGTTTGTTCACATAGGCTACTGCTGTCTTGTTGTCGGAAAAAATTTCACATCTTTCCGTAAAATTGTTGGACTGAAGGCTTTTAGAGCCAGGAAGATCGCCCGCAACTCCTTAATATTTGATAAAAGGTGCTTTTCTGACTGAGTCCAGATTCCCTGAATAACTTGGTCCTGGCAATGGGCCCCCCAGCCTACGCCACTTGCGTCGGTTGTAATTACAATCGGGTTTTTTGGTCTCCAGTGGACCCCTCTTGTTAGGTGAGATCTTTCCATCCACCAGGTTAAAGACGACTTCACTTGGAATGGAAGAGAAACTCTTCTGTCCAGAGACAGGGGGCTCTTGTTCCAGGATGACAGGAGGAAGCGTTGCAGAGACCTGCTGTGGAACTGGGCCCATTTCACCTCAGGAATGGCCGATGTCATCAGGCCCAGGATGGTCATGATTTGCCTGTAGGAGACCTTTTTCAAGGAAAGGAAGGCCTGGATCTTTTCTCTGAAGACCCGAATCTTCCTTTCTGGGAGGAAAGACATCATCTGTTGGGAATTCAACTGAATACCCAGGAATTCTTTTTCCTGGCAAGGGATGAGGTCCGACTTTTCTATGTTTAGTAGCCAACCCAGAGACTAAAGAGTGTCTTTTACTAATTGAAGGTTTCTGGAAAGGACTTCCGGATTTTGGGCTGCAATTAAAAAATCGTCCAGGTAAGGAATGAACAATACCTGTCTCTTGTGAAGAAAGGCTGAGACTTCCGCCATTATTTTTGTGAAGACTCGAGGAGCCGCCGAGATTCCGAATGGGAGGACCTGGAATTGCAAATGAAGAAGCCGACTGCCCTGATGAATTGCAAATCTCAGAAACTTCTGGTGTGGCTTGTAGATGGGCACATGGTAATACACATCGGCCAAATCCAGAGTCGCCATAAAACAGTTCTGGGTCAGCAGATTTATGGTAGAATTTATCGTCTCCATTTTGAATTTCTTGTAGGCTACATGATTGTTTAGTTCTTTTAGATTTATTATTGCCCGATACGAGCCATTTGGTTTTCTGACTAGGAAGACTGGAGAGTAGAAGCCTTCTCCTTCCTGGCCCGCAGGGACTGGAATTACTGCTCGTCTTGACAGAAGGGTTTGGATCTGATCTTCCAGAAGCGACTGTTGAGCCGAGGGTAATTTTTTGTTTACAAGAAACCTTCTCGGAGGAGAGGTAGCAAATTCTATCTTGTAGCCTGTGGAAATCAGATCCAAGACCCAGGGGGAATCTGTAATATTTTGCCAAGCTGGTAGGAAATCTAGGAGCCTTCCCCCTACAGGACTTCTGGCGTCATTGCCCTTGCTGCTTAGAAGTTTTATCTGGGTTAAAGAGGAAGCCCCTGCCTCGACCTCTAGAGGGCTGCCAGGAGCCTGATCCTTCCTTCTTTCTGGTATCAAATCTATCTTTCCTTTGGGCCTGAAAGGAGTGGCGAGACTGAAAAATCCTGGACTCTGAGGGAAAGCCTTTCTTTCTGTCTGAGGCTTTGTCCAAGATATCATCCAGGACCGAGCCAAACAATCTGTCACCTTCACAGGGGATGTTGCATAACTTATTTTTTGAGGTATTATCCCCTGACCAGGACCTCAACCAGACAGCTCTCCTGGCAGAGTTGGCTAGGGCGGCTGATCTAGCGGATAATTTTACGAGGTCTGCTGAGGCATCTGATAGAAAATTAGACGCCTGTTTTAGGACTGGGAGAGAGGCTAGGATGTCTTCAGAAGAGGTGCCGGCTAGCAGGTGCTCCTCAAGCTGAGACAACCATAATGAAAGGGTCCTAGCAGTGCAAGTAGCTGCGATACTGGGCCGTAGCATAGCAGTAGAAGTGTCCCAAGATTTTTTGAGAATGGACTCGCACTTCTTGTCCATAGGGTCCCGTAGAAGGCCTACATCTTCAAAGGGAAGCAAGGAATTTTTAGAGATCCTGGCTATTGGTGCATCCACGCGAGGGGTTTTATCCCAGTGAGCGGAATCTGATTCACTAAAGGGATATTTGCTTTTAAAAATTTTAGAGGTTCCTGCCCGTCGTTCAGGATCCTTCCATTCATTAGCAATTAATTTATTAATGTTCTCATGTAATGGGAACACCCGTCTCTTTTTGTCCGCTAGCCCTCTGAACATGTGGTCCTGGATAGACTGAGGCTCTTTTGTATGCTCGATATTCATGGCCGCTCTAATAGTTTTTAACAACATGTCAGTGTCTTCCACCAAACATAGAGGCCTTCCTGAATTGTCGTTTGAAGAGACAGAGTCAGAGTCTGAGGACAATTCTCCTTCACCAAAGTCCGCGTCAGACTCTATTGGCGTATCTGGGACCATTTTAGAGGTGGAAGGTGTTTGTTGCAGAGAGGCAAACCGGGATTTGAAAGCAGAGGACACTTCCTCTTTAATGATGGACCTGAGGCTATCAACCAGGGATGGTGATTCGTCCGCCATGATGACCTTTTCAGTACATTTCTGACAAAGGGGTTTCTTAGAATGGCTCCCCAGGTGCTTTTTACAAATTGCACATTTTCTCTTAGTGGAAGAATCTCCAGACTTCTTCCCCTGGGGTAAAGAAAAAAATTCCTTTTAGGAAGCTCCTCAAAGGAATTTTCTCTAAAAAGGTACCTTCACCCAAAAGGTGGCCCCGGTGCAAGGAACGGCAATGGTGCATACACAAGACAGCACAAAAAAAGGAGGCTTACCGGGCTTTGGGCCTTTGGAGGGTCTGATAGAGTGTCTTCAGGCAGAGACATGCTGCTGGAACACTGCAAGGCTGCTGTAGACGCCATTCCCTTCGATAACCGGCATCCTATGAAGTACTTCCTGGTCACGTGGTCCCGCACGTTCGCTGACGCGGCGCGTGCACCCATGTGACCAATCTCGCGAGATCTCGGCCCTGAGCTCACGCACTGCCGGTCTCCTCCCTATGCAGCCCTGAAGGGAGCCGCATCGTCCGGGGTTGCCTGCCCCAATGCGGGACTTACACCGAGGTGTCGGGAGGGCTCTTCTCTTGCCCCGAGGACCAACACCCTGCTACGGCCCTCCTGACCAGAGCCAGGGAAAAGGGTAAAAGGCCGCGTGGATGGTTTAAGAGCAGGAGAGGTTTACCCCCGCTCACATCTCCACATCGTCCCAGAGGGACAGGAAACAAACTGGTGTAAGTCCAGGGAAGGAGGCTTTTAAAGGTTGTCTCCACATTGTTTCCTGTCCCTGGGGGCGGGGTAACCCTCCTGATAAGTGCCGTTGTGGGGCGCATGGAAAAGTAGCCTAATATAAAAGGGAGAAAAAAGCAACAATCGTTCATCCAGAATAAAGCCAAAATAAGTCCAATATTAGAATCAGAGGCGCAACAAATAAAGCGGACCTTAGAGGTAACGACGCAAACACTGGTCGGAAGGAATACACAGGAAACCAGGAGGGAAGGTGGATCAAACATACAAGCAGGGAAGGACACAGGGCAGCATCTCTTCAAACATCAATCCAGAGACCAGCAGGGCGCGGAGAACAAGGAAGCAGAGGAGTGAGGAGCGGAGATTTCAAGGAGAGCAAGCAGGAACCAGAGACAACTACCATCCACGGAGCACCAAAGAAGAGCAGGGAGTCACGGCACGGCAACGAGGAGGATGATCAAGAGGTCTGGACGTGTGCAAGGCTCAGAAGCAGTGGATCCCTCAGGTCGGTCGAGGAAGAGCATAGCTTAGCTTACACGACGTGGCGGGGTGAGCAGGAGGAGGGAGGTGCAACGTAGCGTAACTATGTCATCCCGTCATCCACAGGTAACATGCTTACTCCGCTCCCTGTTTCCTTGGCCACTCCTGGTTCCCACACCGACGCAGCTGCTTCTCCTCGTGCATGGATGAAAATATCCGATGTCAGGGGGGAGCAGCCATTGGCAGGCGGGGACGGGGACAAGCTTTCTTAGCGTTACCCGCAATGCTAGGGAGGCTCGTCCCCGTCCCTGCCTGCCATTGGCTGCTCCCCCCAACACCGGACACAGGGAGAAGCAGCAGCAGTGTGGGGACCAGGAGAGGCGCAGGGAACGGGGAGCCAGGTAAGTATATTCAGTGTGAGGGGCCTGGGCATATGGGGGACATTTTTTAGTCTTGGATAACCCCTCTAACTTTTCCATTCTGTGGCACCATTACTGCACAATGTATGGACTTACAAGGTGTTGCCTAAAACATATCATGAACCCCAAATGTTATATTCTAGCACTACCAAAGGGCTTTGTGGGTAACTGAAGGGTCTTGTCAGAGATTTCAGTTAAGGGTCAATTCACAAGTCTGCAACTGTTTTGCGGTCCACAAATTGCGGATCCGCAAAACACGGACACCGGCCACGTGCGTTCTGCATTTTGCACTATAATAGAAAATGCCTTTTCTCGTCCATGGATGTGGACAAGAATAGCACATGTTCTATTTTTTTGCAGAGCTGCAGAACGGAAGTGCAGATGCGGACAGCACACGGTGTGCTGTTTGCATCTTTTGCGGCACCTTTGGAATTGAATGGGTCGGCACCATTTTTCGCAAAACTGCGGAACGGACGCGGACCCATTTTGCGGACGTGTGAATGGATGCTAAAGCCAAGTTCACACTTCAGTTATTTGGTCAGTTATTTCCATCAGTGATTTTGTGCCCAAACCAGGTGTGAGTCACAAACACAGAACAGGTGCAGATCTTTCCATTACACCTTATCTCTCTGTAGGCTTCACTACTGGCTTTGGCTCACAATAACTGATGGAAATAACTGACCAAATAGCTGAGGTGCCAAGGTGATTAGCTGTCGACTGGAATCTACTGAGGACCCGCTGCTGAGTGGTCACCTTTACACACAGCAGAACAGGAAAATTACTACTGAAAAAACATTAACCACTTACACTAGAATAGCAAACCAGATGATTTTCCTGAGTGTAACCTCGCACAATATAATGGGCTCTCAATCTTGCCAAGAGGCAGATTCTATTGCTAATTCTTGACATGGATAATGCACATGATGAAAGCAGGTTACGCTGACATGAGCAATGCCGATCGCAAGGCCTTTGTATTCTTTATGGTTGGAAGAGAGAAAAGGGATTGTGGGAGCTTTGATGTAGGAAGTAGTGTTGAGCACGAATATTCAAATCGCGAATTTTAATCGCGGATATCGCCACTTCGAGAATTCGCAAATACTTAGAATATAGTGCTATATATTCATATTCGCGAATAGTGTTGATCGCTAATATTCTACTCACAAATTTATCGCAAATTTATCTTGAATATCGGCACTTAGCAACATGCCTACCAACCAATAGGAAAGTTCCCTAACCCTTAGTATTGATCGCGAATATTCTAATCGCGAATTTTTATAGCTAATATATTACATTGCCGATTTTTGCATCAATCAAGTAAATGCATTTAATCAAGTAAATAATGACAGGATTACGAATTCTCGAATTTGTGAATTTATGGCGAATATTCGGCCAAAAATTTGTGAAATATCATGGATTAGAATATTGCCTATGCCGCTCATCACTATAGGAAGCCCCAATGATAATAAGCTGTTGTCTTAGAGGGAAAAACTAACTGGGCAAGCATTCCCATCTCACAATGCTCAATATAGACCGCTTAAAAATAACCTACTGTTTAACGCCTTAAGGACCGGAGGTTTATTTTTTTATTTTTTGTGTGTTCGTTTTGCACTCCCTGCCTTCCCATAGCCATAACTTTTTTAGTTATCGGTTCACATAATGAACCATATGAGGGCTCGTTTTTTGCGGGACAAGTTGTACTTTCCAATGCCACCATTTAATATTGCATATGATGTAGTGGAAAGCGGGGAAAAAATTCCAAATGGGGTGAAATAAAAAAAAAGCAATTCCACCACAGTTTTACGGGTTTTTAAATTACAACGTTTGATGTGCGATAAAACTGACCAGTTAGTTTAATTCTACAAGTCATTACGAATCCAGCGATACCTAATATGTATAGTTTTTCTTGCTTTTTTGTCGCCATATTTTGACCCCTATAGCTTTTTTGTAATTATGTGTACAGAGCTGTGTGGGGGCTCATTTTTTGCGGCGCAATCTGATCTTTTCATTGATACCATTCTGGGTTGTGTATGACTTTTTAATCACCTTTTATTCTTTTTTTTTTTGAGGAAATGAAGCATCCAAAAATGGCGAATTGGCCATTTGGATGCTTTATTCCGATTTTCTGTTTACTGTATGGGGAATATTCTTTTTATATTTTTATAGTGTGGGCACATTGCGACACCTATGATATGTAATTTTTTATTTTTATTTTGGCAAAAGGGGGGTGATTAGAATTTCTAGGTTATTTTTAATAATTTTTTTTTTACACTTAACATTAATATCCAATAGCATTGGAATATATCAGAAAATTGCATATTTCCTATGGAGCCTATTACAAGCTATGGCTCCATAGGAAATACCCATAGCCTGGGTTTCATTCATAGAGACCCAGGCTGCTGCAGGCACGCTCCGGCTCCTCCAGTGGCCACACGGGGGATCCGGAGCACAAACCGAAAGTGAAACTTTCGGTTTGTGCTCGCTCAGATGCCGTGGTCAGGATTGACCACGGCATCTGAGGGCTTAAATGTCCGTGATCAGCATTACTGCCGGTCGCGGACGTGAGCTGCGGGTGTCTGCTTGAAGAATCAGGTGGCCACCCGTGGCTACGGCGCCCGCATCCAACAGGAGCGGGAGCCATCTTTAAACACCAGCACAGGGTGTACATGTATGCCCTGTGTCCTTAAGAGGTTAAATAACTTTATTTTTAACATTTTTTAAAAGAATTTTTGATGATATTGTTTTCAATTTTACATGTCATTGTCTATATTTAAACAACAACTATAAAATCCTGGTGTTTTCACACTGGCTACTAAACTTAAAGAGGTTATCCCAGAATTAATGTAAAAAATAAGAATCATATAGTACATCATATAGTACATGACAATGCCTTTCTAACAAAGCTAGAACCAACCTTGTAGCTCACATGGATCCAGAGATCCAGAGAGAAAACTAAGGGGGCGTGTACATGCTCTACCTATTACAGCGCAGGAGGCAGCTCAAGGATGAAACTGAGCATGTGCGGCCATCTCAGTGAGCAGGTCGAAGAAATAAGAAATTAAGTGGCACTATACAGATACATTTTATTGAATAACTCAGTAGCTATAATACATTTTTTATTACATGCAATTACAAAAGTGTTCAGATCCCGATGCTGGTTTGAAAACTGTAGAATATTTTTGCACAGGACAACCCCTTTAATAAAAGGAGCCATTTCTTGGTCTATGCAGATCACTTCACTGCAGTTAACTGCTTATCTGTCATTTCAATCCTGCCTGTAATGATATCACCTCTGTGTATAGATTAGACAGGATCCACCATTCAAAATAGGTTGTCGAAGTCTATCTATTCTTTCCCCTTACTTCCTAACCAGTGGCACAGATGGGGCATTCTGCCCCTGTGGACTGGTTAGGACAGGTGGAAGTTTTAATGAGCTAAAAACACTCACACATACACGCCCTCCCTGCCCCCAATAAAGAGGGGGCGTGACCCCCAGGACATCGTGTTTTTTTCCGTCCTGTGGACAGGACAGGACGGGTGGTCAAAGCGCTCCTCCATCCTTGTGGTGGAGAGAGTGCCTTTCCCTTTTTTTCTCAGATTCTGGGTGCGTTTTTTTCCGCTCCTGCACCGGTATTTCTGTGTACCTGGAGCTCCGGTGGGGATCCGGAGTTTTCTCCCCGCTCCATGAGGCAGCTACCTGCCTTGGAGAGCAGCGAGGCGGTGAAGGTGGTGTTTCACCTGCGCTGCTGGGCGCCGCCATATTGCGGAAGTGACGTCGGTTGACGTCACTTCCTGTCTCCGGCCGGCAGCAAGCTGCTGCGGCCGGAGGGGTTTTTTACTTCTTAAATATCCCTTTGTAGGTTTTTCTTCTCCTACCATCTAGAGGGGCCTCTTAACTGTCATTACATATGGGTATTATGGATAATAATGAAGATAGTAAGAGTCCCGTTTAGCCCCGCCTCTTTGGGGCGGAGATACAGTTTTTCGCGCCCAAACACACTATTTAAGGATGGTGAGGCTCCAGCTTCAGTCTCCTGGAGCGCAGATTTATTCTGTTTAACCTTGAGATTGTGTGCTTTGAATTGCAAGGCCGTTTGCTTGCTATTCCTCTATTTGATTGCATTTAAGCCTTTATAGCTTTTATTAGGATCTTCTGGGTAAGATCCTGAAGCTTGCTGTGAATCCCCTATTTTCTATGAATTTTGGAATAAATTCGTATCTCTTCTATTTTCAGCCATGTCTTCCACCGGGGACGGTGAGCAAGAGCCCAGTAGAAAGACCACTGGCAAGAGACGCCACCTGCAGTGTCATGACTGCCAGATCGTGTTGGAGGACTCCTACGCCTTCTCCCGGTGCTCACCCTGTAGGTCCAAGACACTTCCCCAGCAAGAGCCGACGGTCCATGATGTAGTCGACTGGGTGAAGGGCTACATGGACTCCAATATGAGTCAAGTCAACGCCGAGCTGAAGCATGTGCTTGCTTCCAAGTGCCGTCGTCCTTCCTCTCCCCATCGGGCGATGGAAGTTTCGGGGGTTCAGGATATGAGAGACGGTTCTGCCTCTTCCGCCTCTCAGTAGGAGGACAGATTTTCATATTTCTTTCCTCCTGAGAAAGCTCAACGGCTGCTAAGATCCATCTGGTCGGGGGACCAGGACGTTGATCCGGGGGAAGCCTCATCTTCTGCCTCTAAGGGGCCTAGGGCCTTTAAAGCAGATAACTCCCTCCTGTCACTGATGAAGACGGAGTGGAAGAAACCGGAGAAAGGTCCTGTGTTGACCAAAAGATTTAAGGCGTTTTTTTCGGTTAAAGAGGATCAGATATCATCCTGGGGGCCTGTCCCGAAGGTAGACATGGCAATCTCTAAATTATCCAAGAGGACCCTAATTCCATCACACGACGGGTCAAGTCTGCAGGATCAGATGGACTGCAAGGCGGATTGCTCCCTTAGGCGCGCTTATTCCTCTGCTTCAGCTTCCGCCTCGGTCGCAATCGCATCTTTGGAGGTGGCGAACTTCCTAAAGACAAGATTCGCCCAGATTCAGTCTGACCTGGACCAGGGGGTCTCTAGGGACGACATTTTGGCCTCTTGTAAGACGGCCAGTCTTGCCATAGATTTTTTGTGTGAAGCGGCTCCACAACAACTAAAGCTGGCATCCAAGTCCATGGCCCTCTCAACCGCGGGCAGGCGTCTGCTTTGGTTAAAACCGTGGAAGGCCGATACGACCTCCAAGCATATCCTTTGTGCCATGGCATACGAACCCGGCAAACTATATGGGGCAGAGCTGGACCAGATAATGGAGGGGCTGTCGGACAAGAAGGGCAAGTCCCTTCCCCAGCAGTCCTTTCGTGGTCGGGGCAAGAGGTTCGGTTCCAGATCGGAACCCCAGCCCAGAGCCCAGAGAGATTGGGGCTCCCATAGAGGAGGAAAATCCTCTCGGGGTTCTAGACCCCCCAAGAAGTCCTCGATGCTCTGATTGCGGGCCTCCTCGAGGCTCTTGGTATTTAGCCGGTATGACTGGAAATCCCACGCTCCCTTCTCCTCACATTCCCATAGGCGGGCGCCTACAACATTTTCTACCCTGTTGGCAGGATCATATCCAGGACCCATGGGTCCTGCGTATAATCGCACAGGGGTACCTTGTGGACCTGAGCAGCCCACCCTCGGACAATTTCGTCCAAACAAGGCTCCCCCCCTGCAACGAGCAGAAGATTCTAGAGGATTATGTCCTAGAATATCTTCAGAAGGGAGCCTTAGAAGAGGTTCCTCTCCCAGAGAGGGAAGCAGGTATCTACTCCCCAGTCTTCCTGGTACCCAAGAATATAGGAGAATGGAGGATGATTATAGATTTGAGGTACTTCAATCGCTTCATAAAACAAAAGAAGTTCCGTATGGAAACTATCCAATCGGTGACCAATCTTCTTTTGCCGGGAGATTTCCTGGCAACCTTAGACCTCAAGGATGCTTATCTCCATATTCCTATCCATCCTGGGTCCAGAAGATTCTTAAGGATTGCTGTAAACATCAGGGGGGTCCTAAAACATTTTCAGTTTGTGGCCCTCCTGTTTGGGATTTCTTCAGCCCCACACACTTTAACCAAAGTGGTGGTGTCCATGGTGGCTACTCTAAGGCTTCAAGGCCTGAGTATAGTTCCATACCTGGACGATTGGCTCCTCAGAGCACCTTCCCAAGCAATCCTGTCCCAACACATCCAACAGGCTGTCTCATTCCTTCATCAGTTGGGTTGGATAATCAATTGGGACAAATCCCAACTCCAACCAGCCACCTCGGTAAGGTTTCTGGGATTCATGGTGGATTCAGTCAGGATGACTATTCATCTCACTCCTGAAAGAAGGCAATCCATCCAACTGACAGCCCGTTCACTCCTGGCACCGACAGGTAACGATTCGTACGTTGATGAAGATGTTGGGACTAATGTCTTCAACCGCAGAGGCGGTACCTTGGGCATTATGGCATCTGTGTCCGCTTCGGTCGGAAGTACTAACCAAGAGGAATCACAGTCCCGTGGGACTCAATTCCGTGCTCTCCCTGCCTTACAAGATCCGATTCTCCCTAAGATGGTGGTCCCACCTCGAGGACGGCAAGTCCCTGATCCAGCCCTCTTGGATCATACTTACTTCAGACGCATCCCTAGTAGGCTGGGGAGCTCATCTTCTGGACAAGACAGTCCAAGGAACTTGGACACCGCAAGAGAAGGTGTTGTCATCAAACCTCCTGGAAATCAGAGCGATCAGATTTGCTCTTTTTCACTTTGCTCCCTTCATCCGAGGGAAAGCCGTGAAGATTCAGTCAGACAGCATGACCGCTGTTCTGTATATCAACAAGCAGGGAGGCACGAGGTCACAAAGTCTCCTGAGAGAGATAGGTGTGATACTTGATTGGGCAGAAGTAAACCTCACCCACTTGTCAGCCGTTCACATTCGCGGAGTTCACAATGTGATCGTGGATCGCCTGAGCCGAGGTCTTCCAACCGGAAAATGGTCACTTCATCCAGAGGTTTTCAAGGAGATAACACTCAGGTGGGGCATGCCAGAGATCGATCTCATGGCAACGAGGTTCAACACCAAAGTGGAAAGGTATTGCTCTCTTTACAAGGAGGACAACCCGGTGGCTATAGATGGCCTGTCGATCCCATGGAGGTTCAGGCTGGCCTACATCTTCCCTCCAATTTCCTTGATACCAAGGGTCTTGATGAAAATCAGGCAGGACCAAGCGTCAGTCATCGCCATCATCCCATACTGGCCGAAGAGAGCTTGGTTTACCCAACTCTTACAGTTGAGTCGGGGTCAATTTCTGAGGCTTCCCCCAGAGATAGTACTGTTGTCGGGGGACACTCAGATCTCCTCAAATCTTCAAATGTTCAACCTGACAGCCTGGAGGTTGATCAGTCCCTTCCAAGGATAGAAGGGCTATCGGGGTCTGTCTTGAGAACCCTAGAGCACTCCAGATCAGAAGCTACCAACAAAGCCTATTCAAGAATCTGGAAGATTTTTTCTTCTTGGTGTACCAGGCATCAGCAATCACTCGCTGAAGCCTCCATCCCGGTAGTTCTACAATTCCTGCAAGACGGTCTGGACAAGGGGTTGGCACCCACCACCCTCAAGGTGCAGGTTTCAGCAATCTCTGCTGGTTTCAACAGAGCAATTTCTCAAGACCTCCTTATTAAGAGGTTCCTGAAGGGAGCCTCAAGATTGAAGCCTACAATAATTAGACCTATCCCTGTTTGGGATTTAACGGTCGTGCTCAGGGGGTTAGCATCTCCCCCCTTTGAGCCCCTAGAGGAGGCAGGATTCAAGTTATTGACCTGGAAAATCACCTTCTTGTTGGCTATTACCTCTGCAAAGCGAGTTGGGGAACTCCAAGCTTTTTCTGCCTTTGAGCCTTATACTAAGATACTTCAGGATCGGGTTTTTTTCAAATTTTTACCTTCCTTTATTCCAAAGGTTCCTTCCTTTGACAATATAAACCAGGTGATTTCTCTACCAACCTTGGCTCCCCCCCCCCTCCTCTGAGGAAAGAGGGCTCCATACCCTCGACATTTTGAGATGTCTCACTCAGGATTTACCTGGAACACTCCAAGGTATTTAGAAAGGATGAAAACCTCCTTATCCTTTTTTCCGGTACCCATAAGGGGAGGAAAGCCTCTAAGCCCTCCATCAGCCGATGGATTAAGGAGGCAATTCTGGAGTCTTATATGTCTCAGGGCTCGGAGTCCCCTGAATTTGTAAGGGCCCACTCTACTCGAGCTGTGGCCACTTATTTTGCAGAGAGAAGCTCGATCCCATTGGACGTGATCTGTAAGTCAGCTTCTTGGAGTTCTCACTCCACATTTATCTCTCACTATAGAGTGGATGCTAGAATACATAGTTATTCCTCATTTGGGCGGACAGTGTTATCTTCCGCCAGGCATGAGGACCCTCCCATGGGGGTTTCTACTTGCTAAATCCCCATCCGTGCCACTGGTTAGGACGTAAGGGGAATTGTTAATTTCTAACGATAATTTGTTTTCCCTTAGTCCTAACAGTGGCACACAAATATTCCCCCCCTTAGTTATATTGTAATCTGTTGTTTTTTCTTTTTTCTACTTGTAATTACACGATGTCCTGGGGGTCACGCCCACTCTTTATTGGGGGCAGGGAGGGCGTGTATGTGTGAGTGTTTTTAGCTCATTAAAACTTCCACCTGTCCTAACCAGTCCACAGGGGCAGAATGCCCCATCTGTGCCACTGTTAGGACTAAGGGAAAACAAATTATCGTTAGAAATTAACGATTCCTTGTGACCTCTGCACAGATCACAGAGCATGCCCAGAAAACTCTCCCATAGAAGTCTTTGAGGTCCCTTCCAGTCTATTGTGTCTATGGCCCATGAGGCTGCCGTAAAAAAATGTTCTTAATGCTTTCTAAATGCTGTTAGGAACAGCTCAGGCAAGATGGCCGCTCCATAATCATGTTATGGAAATAGAATTAAAAAATCTGTAATCAGAAAATATAAACAGATTACAAAAAAGAATATATGTCACAATCTGGTTTTAACTGGTAAAAAAAAAAATTGGGTGACACATTATTGACACATTGACAAGTTGTATTTTTTAATGGCACCATTTAAAGGGAACTACATCACAGCTGAAGCCGGTTGTGGACATGTGGGAACCAGCATGGAGGAGTGAGGTGGCGGGGAGCAGCATTATCTTCTATCACAGAGACAGGTTGAGGGTATTAGATTAAAAAAAAAATATATATATATATATATATATATCTTTATTTCTGAAGAATGCCTTTAAGCTAAGCCATGATGATATACAAAGTGAAGCCCTCAAGTAAAGCAATAGAAATGGTAAAAGTAATAAAGTATACACCAGTGTTTAAAAGGGTAGACTATTTTTCGATTAACACCCTGAGAAGCAGGGGCGGATTGGCCATAGACACTATAGGGAAATTTCCCGGTAGCTGGTGCCTTGGGTGGGCCACCCAAGTCTTCCTCACATCCACCAGCCTGGTGCATAATGATCTGATTCTCTCTTATGCCCCTTGCAGACACAGGTGCCCTCCTGAATTCAACTGTGTCGTCATCCTTAGTTGAATATAGTGGTGCAATACATATGTGGCAGTATTTTGTGCTGCACTGTGGTATTTGGTTCTCCTGGGGTGGTATAGTGTTCTGCACTACTGCATTACTGGCCCTGCCAATTTGTGTTGCCCTGTCTTTTGTCAATTTGGATCCACCTACAACATGGGGCCGCTTTTAGTTTTTTTTTCAGGGCCACTTTAAGTTCCCAGCCTGCCCCTGCTGAGAAGTAACCTTACCATACCATGCCCTGGGTCAGGGATGCCCAACGTGTAGCCCACCAGCTGTTGTAAAACTACAAATCCCAACATGTCCTTATATCTGTAGGCTGACCAGGTATTCTGGGAGTTGTAGTTTTACAACATCGGGAGAGCCATAGGTTGGGCATCCCCGGGCATGGGATTCAGCTGGTACCCTCCAGCTCTCCAGATCCGGTTGTTAAAATTTCAACCGGATCGGAGAACCGTGTTACCGGCTGAGTCCTGATTCGGCGCTCTGTCGGCGGCAGGGCAGATGGAGATGTTCACTTTCATTGCTTCACGAGCCGCTGATAGTTTAGATCCTTTGTTGGGTGGTATGTGTGTGTAGTGTATATATGGTGTATCTATGTGTGTTGCATATATATGGTGTATACTGTATTTATGTGTATGTGTGTTGCATATATATGGTGTATGTATATGTAAACCCGTCGTGTTGCCGCATGTCCGCCATTAATTAGGGAACCTGTTGTTAAAACTTTGAATCCCACCCCTGGGCATCCCTGCCCTAGGTATATGTCCTCTTAACTTTGTGGTAGGGATATAAGCAAGGTAAAAGAGAAATGATCTCTAGCTGGAAATAATAACCCGACAGCTAAATGGAGCAGATTCTAAATGTGTATAAGGCGTCATGCACACCTCCGTATGTATTTTACGGTCCGCAAAAAAAGGATCTGCAAAAAATACGGATGGCGTCCGTGTGCATTCCGCATTTTGCGGAATGGAACAGCTGGCCCGTAATAGAACAGTACTAACCTTATCCGTAATGCGGACAATAATAGTAATGTTATATTTTTTTGCGGAACGTAAATATGGTAACGGAAAGCACACGGAGTAACTTCCGTTTTTTTTTTGCGGACCCATTGAAATTAATGGTTTCGTATACGGTCCACAAAAAAAAAGGAATGGACACGGAAAGAAAATACATTCATGTGCATGAGGCCTAAGGCAGCCAGCCAGGAAATTTGCAACTTACAGTGTCCATACATACATCATTGCCAAACTACAATGTAATAGATAATTAAATGTTGAGATCGGTGAATCTGTTAGGGCTCGTTCACACGACCATATGGTTTTGCGGTCTCTTTTTTCCTGTTTTTGGTTTCAGTAGTGTTTGCGTTTCCATTCGGCTTCCGCTCCGTTTCCGTGTGGTTTCCATTTGCGATCCGTTTTTGCGGATCACAAACGGAAACGGAAGCATATAATAATGGTTTAACTGTAAGTACATTGAAAAATTGGGTTGGGCATACAATTCTCAACAGATGCTTCCGCAAAAACAGAAAGGATACGGAAGACATATGGATGCATTACGTATGCATTTAGTTTTTTTTACAGCCCCATTGACTTGAATAGTGCCACGGAATGTGATTTGCAGGCAATAATAGGACATGACTCGAAATGTAGCGGAATGGAAAAATGGAAATATGGAAACGGAATGCATACAGAGTGCATTCCATTTATTTTTGCGGGCCCATTGAAATGAATGGTTCCGTATATGGACGTTATACTGAACGCTAAAAACGTCCCGTATATGGAAAGCAAAAAACGTTTGTGTGAACGATTCCTTTCACTGATCTAATAGATAGAAGCCTCAAGCAGGCTTCAGAGTCTATTAGAGGAATATACCAATACAGGCCACTAGGTGGCAGAACTGTATTTTTATATTGAAAATGAAGTGTTCAATGAACACAATGGGCAATCTAATGATTGGCAGCTATAGTCACCCAGGACGCCGCTGATTGGGAAAGAATAGCGGGACGCCGCTTTAGCTACTGATTATATTGCACTTCAGTGACTTTTTCTGAATCTTTTTACTGGCATAAAATTCTTCGATGACTTTATATTTATTTATTTATTTAGGTCTTCCTATGGATAATGAACTTTTCATGGCCTCTTTATAATGTTTTAATGTGGATGGCTATTTATTGATTTCCAATATATTCCATGGTCAGTGAATTGATTGGGCAGCAACCCTAGGGATATTGGATGAATTGCTGTGATTGTTACATTTTCCTCACATTAATTTGTCTAATGAGGACCCAGTGCCATTATTAATACACTTAGCTGATATACCTAGCTGTACGCAATTTTTTAATTTTTATCTACAGTATCAATAAACTATATTGGTTCCAAATATTAGAGAGTGTTCTACTATTTATATTATAATAAACATCTTGTAGATTGAGTGTTTCTATCAGTAGGTGCACCTCAATTTGGTTTCCTACCACTCTTGCTGCAACATTTTCCATTTTTCTGACTTAAAAAAAAGTTTTAAAAAAGTTAACAAGTTTTTACAAATATAGGCAAAAATAAAAAAATATATAAAAGTTTAAATCAAGCATTACTAGGAAAGGGGGTTTCCTTAAAATAAAAATATTTAACCAATAAAAAAAATAAACCTCATGGACATCATGTAACAAGCCTTGACTTTAATAACTTTTTAAAGGAAACGTATCAGCTCCAAAACACCTCCAATCTAGTGTAAACGGTGTATAGTGTAAGTGATGCTGAATCCAGTTATGTAATTTTTATCTTCATAGTCACTTGCATCATACATCCCAACTTTTTGGACGGTCAAAGAGGGTCACTTATAGTTTATTGTGTGAACGATCCACTTTTCCTGCATTTATATACAATTCAATATTTATTTATTTTTTACACAATAGCGCAAAAACTATCTGAATATAAATATTTTGAAAATCCAAATTGCATCAAATAATGAAATAATATGCAAGCTGGGCTTTAATATATGGAGAAGGAACCAGGGAAACACTTTCTAAGTCAATACTGTAAATGCAATAATCCAAATCTATGCCTCAGATCAAAAAAGGGACATTTAAAGAGGACCTTTCACCAGTTTAAAAACTAAAAACGAACTATATCTGTGGGCAGAGTGGCGCCCAGGGGTCCCTCTGCACTTACTTACTAGTATGTCTGGGCGCCGCTCCATTCGCCCGGTATAGGCTCCGGTGTCTGCAGCTCCCTCCGTTGTACTGGGCGGAGTTTTTGTATTAGGCGTGTCCCTTGCTGCAGCGCTGGCCAATCGCAGCGCACAGCTCATAGCCTGGGACTCCTTGAGTGTAATATACCCTTTTACGGACAGAAATACACTATGAGATGCACAATAGTGCGTGCAAATTTAAAGGACTATGCTTTCAGCAATTGTAATTTAACACTTAGTGTAATATACCCTTTTACGGAAAGAAATACACTTGGAGATGCACACTGAGTGTAATATACCCTTTTACGGACAGATTTGTACTTGGCCTGCAGCAGCTGGAACACCAGATTTTGGGTATTGCTATTTTGGCAATTGAATTTCACCCCAGAACAAAATATATCCTTTGACGGATACTTTTAAACTACTTGTCCAGCCACAGCTAGAACACCAGATTTACTGTATTTCTATTTTTGCAACTGAATTTCAACCCAGAAAATAATATCTCCTTTGACGGACACTATGAAATTTGTCCAGTCACAGCTGGAACACCAGATTTATGGTATTGCTATTTTGGTAATTGAATTTCAACCCATAACAAAAGCTAAACTTTTACAGACACTATGAAACTTGTCCAGCCACAACTGAAACCACTGATTTAGGGTATTGCTATTTTGGCAATTGAATTTCACCCCAGAACAAAAGCTATCCTTTGACGGACACTATAAAACTTGTGCTGCCACAGCAGAAACCACTGATTTAGGGAATTGCTATTTTGGAAATTGAATTTCACCCCAGAAAAAAATATATATTCTTTGCCAGACAGTATTACACTTGGCCTCAGCTGGAACACCAGATTTAGGGGATTACTATTTTTTTAAGTGAATTTCACCTCTCAATAAAATATAGAAAATTCTATCCTGAGTTTCTAGGGGTGACAATAAGCACAGCCAAGCCCCTGATGTAGGATATAGCAAAAAGAAAAAAAAAACTACTATTGATGGATTAATGGACTTGGTGGCAGCTTGTGCTGGCGCACCACAAGACACAAAATGACCGCCAATCACCCCAGAAAAAAGTGACAGAAAAACGCTCTGGGCAACCTGAAAACAGTGAGCAATTAACTAGCAGAAGTTGAATGATTCACAGCTGTAGATCGTTCACTTCATTAAGTGTTTTTGCTGAGTTAATCCCTGCCTAATCTCGCCCTACCAGCAGCTGCATCCTATCCCTACACTAATCAGAGCAGAGTGACGTGCAGCGCGATGTGACTCCAGCTTAAATAGAGGCTGGGTCACATGCTGCACTTGGCCAATCACAGCCATGCCAATAGTAGGCATGGCTGTGATGGCCTTTTGGGGCAAGTAGTATGACGCTTGTTGATTGGCTGCTTTGCAGGCTTTCAAAATGCGCCATAGAAATCGCTGAACAACGAATCCGAACCCAAACTTTTATGTAAATGTTCGGGTTCGGGTCAGTGTCACGAACACCCCAAAATTCGGAACGAACCCAAACTATACAATTCAGGTTCGCTCATCCCTAGTCAGGGGCAATCCAGGACTTGTTCATTCAACATTTTCAGTTAACAGGCGGATGCCCTTATCAGTTAATATGCCCCCAGCAGCACTAAATACCCGTTCTGACAAAACACTGGGGGCAGAGCAGGTCAACAACTCCAAGGCGTAGAGTGCTAGTTCGTGCCACGTGTCCAGCTTCGACACCCAATAGTTGTAAGGCACAGAGGGATCACTGAGGATGCTAACATGGTCTGCTACGTACTCCTTCACCATCTTCCAAAACTTTTCCCTCCCTGTTACACTAGGCCGCGCATCAGGGTGAGGGTGCTGGCGCGGTGTCATGAAACTGTCCCAGACCTTGGAGAGTGTTGCCTGTTGGAACTGCTGTGTGTTCGCCTCGTCTCCCCTCCTCGGTTGCCCAAGGAACTACATACTCTGCCGTCAGCGTTGTCAGCTGGAAATATTTGGAACAATTTTTCCACAAGGACCTTCTGGTATTGCACCATTTTGCTAGTCCTCACCACCACAGGAATGAGAGGTGAGAAGTTCTCTTTGTAGCGTGGGTCGAGAAGGGTGAACAACCAGTAATCGGTGTTGGCGAAAATGCGTATAACGGGCGGGTTCATGGGAAAAGCAGCATAACATAAAGTCAGGCATGTGTGCCAGAGTCCCTACAGACAAGACTTCACTGTCCTCATCAGGAGGATGACTCTCAATCTCCTCATCCTCTTCCTCCTCTTCGGCCCATCTACGCTGAACAGATGGAATAAACCAGCTATGGGTACTACCCTCTGTAGCGGAGGCAACGTCTCCTGCTCCTCCTCCTCATCATCATCCAATTCGCAATGAGAAGACAAACTGAGGGTGGTCTGGCTATGACCCTGTGTACTGTCTTCCCCCATTTCCACCTCTTCCACATGAAAAGAGTCCGCCTTTATTGTGAGCAGCGAGCGTTTCAGTAGACACAGAAGTGAGATGGTTAGGCTGATAATAGCAGCATCGCCGCTCACCATCTGTGTTGATTCCTCAAAGTTGTGTAAAACCTCACAGAGGTCAGACATGCATGCCCACTCGTCGCTTATGAAGAGTGGAAGCTGACTGGAAAGGCGACGACCATGTTGCAGCTGGTATTCCAATACTGCCCTCTGCTGCCCACAAAGCCTGGGCAACATGTGGAACGTGGAGTTCCAGCGTGTGCTCACATCGCACAACAGTCGTTGAGCTGGGAATTGCAAGAGATGCCGCGGCGTTGCCAGACCGGTGGCAGCTGCAGATGACTTTTGGAAATGGGCACACATGCCGCGCACCTTCAGCAGTAGCTCAGGCAAATTGGTGTAGGTGTTGAGAAACCGCTGAACCACTAAGTTGAACACGTGGGCTAGGCATTGTATTTATGTGAACTTGCCGAGCTCCAAAGCCGCCACCAAGTTACGGCCATTATCAGACACAACCAAGCCTTGTTTTAGGTTGAGTGGCGAGAGCCACAGCTCAGACTGGTCCCTTATACCCTGCCACAGCTCTGCGGCGGTGTGCTGTTTGTCACCTAAACAAATTTAAGCACGGCCTGTTGCTGCTTCCTCACTGCAGTGCTACACTGCTTCCAGCTACTGACTGATGGCTGACTGGTGCTGCAAGATGAGAATTCAGAGGTGGAAGTGGAGGAGGAGGTGGAAGAGGAGAAGGGGGGCTTGCAGCCACTAATATAGGTGGTGGCAGAAATCCTGATGGAGGTAGGGCCCACAATCCTTGGCGTCAGTAGCACCTGTGCCATCCCCAGGTACGACTCGCTCCTGGCCTTCACAACGTTCACCCAGTGTGCAGTCAGGTAAATGTAGCGACCCTGGCCAAAGGCACTTGTCCATGTGTCAGTCGTTAAGTGGACCTTCCCAATAACTGCGTTGGTTAGGGCACCGGTGATGTTACGGGGACGGCCACCGCCATTAGGCTGCGGAATGCCTCTGTGTCCACAAGCCTAAATGGCAACATTTCCAAGGCCAGCAATTTGGAAAGATGTGCATTTAGTGCTATGGCCTGTAGCTGGGTGGGTATTTGCGCTTTTGTTCCAAGGCCTGGGGTATGGACATCTGTACGCTGAGCTGGGACACAGAAGTGGATGTGCTAGATGATGGTGCTTGCGAAGGTCCAGGTGCAGTGCAGGAGGCATCTGGGCCTGCGGCTTGGACAGGGGATTGGCCAGAACGTAACACAGGGGAAGAGGAGGCAGTTGTGTGACCCGCAGACATTGATTGTGGACCTAGGCGTTCGGCCCACCTATTAGGGTACTTTGATGCAATGTGGCAGATAATGCTGGTGGTGGTGAGGTTGCTAGTGTTCAGCCCCTGCTCATTTTGTTACAGCACAGGTTGCAAATGACAATTCTTTTATCGTCCGGCTTTTCCTCAAAAAAGCGTCAGACTGCGGAACACCTACCTCTTGGCAAGATAAATTGCTGGAAGGGGGTGCTCCGGGGAACAGTTGCTGGCCTGTTTGGTGTGGCCAGCCTTCTCCCTTTTGCCACCCCACTGCCTCTTCCAGCCTCTTTCGGTGCTGCGCATCCCTCCCCCTCTGTACTGCTGTCCTCGCTCGGCTTGCCACCTTCCCAGGTTCGGTCAGTGATTTAATCGCCCACCACCTCCTCTTCCACTTCCTCACTCTGGTCATCCTCCTGACTTGTTGACCTAACAACAACCTCACTTATTGACAACTGTGTCTCATCCTCATCATGAACCTATTGATACACTAATTGCGGTTGACTTATTGGCAACTGTG
The DNA here is from genome assembly GCA_033119425.1 of Bufotes viridis. Taxonomy (NCBI): domain Eukaryota; kingdom Metazoa; phylum Chordata; class Amphibia; order Anura; family Bufonidae; genus Bufotes; species Bufotes viridis. The sequence goes on along the minus strand of CM065591.1, from coordinate 61,179,263 downwards.
TCTCATCATCCACCTCGTGAAACACTAAGGCCACTTTCACACAGGCGAGTTTTCCGCGCGGGTGCAATGCGTGAGGTGAACGCATTGGAGGAGTTGGAACCCCCTCTGATTTGATGTTGATAACCTCAAATCTGAAGATAGGTCATAGATGTTGTATGCCTGGAAAACCTCTTTCAGGAGAAATGGAGAAAGTCATCAGGTACATGGGAGAACCAGAGAAGGAAAGTTCTATAAATTAAAGGAGGCACAAAGGAGATGTAGCACCTGGGCCCCAATACAAAATTTGTAACAGAGTCCCAAACTATCTTGTGCCAGTTAAAATACCGAGCTGAAGAGGGGCACATCAGCCCCCCAGTGCCTCACATCAGCCCCCCAGTGCCTCACATCAGCCCCCCAGCAGCCTCTCTTCAGCCTCCAGTGCCTCATAACAGCCCCCAATGCCCCTTTTCAGTCACCCAGTGCCTCATAACAGCCCCCAATGCCCCTTTTCAGCCACCCAGTGCCTGATATCAGCCCCCCAGTGCCCCTCTTCAGCCCCCAGCAGCCTTTCTTCAGCCCCCAGCAGCCTCTCTTCAGCCCCCAGCAGCCACTCTTTAGCCCCCAGTGCCACTCTTTAGCCCCCAGTGCCACTCCTTAGCCCTTAGTGCCACTCTTCAGCCCCCCCAGCGCCTCAAATCAGCCCCCAACAGCCTCTCTTTAGCCCCCAGTGCCTCCATCACCCCCCCCCCCCAAAAAAAATAAAATAAAATAAAATAAATAAAAAAAAAACACTTACCATTCCTGCTCTGGACACCGCCGCCCCTCACCGCCCGCACTCGGTAATCTTCTTGTACAGTCTGCTGTGTGGGTGTGTACAGTGTGAGGTCACAGCATGGCCTCACACTGTGCGCAGCCTTCACAGTGGAGCGCCGAGGACCAGGAAGGAAGAGGTAAGTATAATGCTTTCAGCGCTTACCGGTGTTCCATGAACAAACCTTAAATCGTTAGGTTTGCTAATGATTTAAGGTTTGTTCATGAAACATCGGCACGGCACTGACAGCTTTATTAGGGTGTGCCCAGGCACACCCGGCACACCCCGTGCGCACGCCTATGGCTCTGGTGGGACTTTGAGAATGGTGTCCTGCGCCCCTGTGCAAACTGGAACATGAAGCTAGGTATCGTGGATAAGTGTTTCTTGTGCTCTGGAGCAGGCACAGTTTTACCGCGCCCCTGGGCCAAGGCCTCGTCCCTTACTGCTCGCCTTCATCATATTAAATGGTATATATGCTTGCAAGTATGTCACATGTACAGTAGCGCAGGTTCTGTAAGTGTATACGCAAATAAATTATATTGAATGTCACAGATATTTGGGATACGTAAACGTTATACAGGAGATGTAGTGCAGGTAATGTCGCTGCTGTTACCAGCAGCTAACGTTATACAGGAGATGTAGCGCAGGAAATGTCGCTGCTGTCACCAGCAGCCAAACAATTGCATGCATTTTAGAGCACGTTGTACTAATATATTTTGCAGCCAGATAAAACAATAGTCCTTAAAAGGACTGTTGGGTCTCTAACACCTTTCAACAATTAAAACAAAACTACCTAAAAAAAAACTAAATTCCTCTACCTACACTATCTGCCACTTCTGCTGCAGCTCGCCCTGACTAAGTCTGAGCCGAACCACGTGTCATTGGGTGCTATATGGCACCTGATGACGCGTTCCGGCCAGCCAATCACTGTAATGCCAGTAACCAACATGGCTACGGCATTACGGTGAGTGGAAGTACTTCCTCACATGTTTATTGTCTGCGTAGCAGCCAAAAAATGTGTGGGGAGGAGACTCAAGCATCTCGCTTGAACACACACAGTGTTTGGCTGAATACCGCAATGTGCCGAGCATCACGATGCTCGAGTGAAAAGTGTGTCTGGCCGAGCATGCTTGCTCAACACTAGTTACACGACAAACACCAACAGTGCCCAATAAACCTCATAGACTACAATGGGTTCAGTGGAATTTCCATCATGGCATACATCATTTCTGATGGAATCAATTATTCGATCGTCATATTTACTTTACTATCATCCCGACCTAGGAGCTTTGCAGCAGAGACTATCTATACAAGGTGTCAACGTAACAGTTGCCTCAAGGTTGTGATGTCTGAAAAAGTTCTTCTGCCACATAAGAAGACTTCGGTATTATAACTGGCACAAGATAGTTGGGGACTCTGTTACAAATTTTGTATTGGGGCACAGGTGCTACATCTCCTTTGTGCCTCCTTTAATTTATAGAACTTTCCTTCTCTGGTTCTCCCATGTACCCGATGACTTTCTCCATTTCTCCTGAAAGAGGTTTTCCAGGAATACAACATTTATGACCTATCTTCAGATTTGAGGTTATCAACATCAAATCAGAGGGGGTTCCAACTCCTCCAATGCGTTCACCTCACGCATTGCACCCGCGCAGAAAACTCGCCTGTGTGAAAGTGGCCTTAGTGTTTCACGAGGTGGATGATGAGACACAGTTGCCAATAAGTCAACCGCAATTAGTGTATCAATAGGTTCATGATGAGGATGAGACACAGTTGTCAATAAGTTAGGTTGTTGTTAGGTCAACAAGTCAGGAGGATGACCAGAGTGAGGAAGTGGAAGAGGAGGTGGTGGGCGATTAAATCACTGACCGAACCTGGGAAGGTGGCAAGCCGAGCGAGGACAGCAGTACAGAGGGGGAGGGATGCGCAGCACCGAAACAGGCTGGAAGAGGCAGTGGGGTGGCAAAAGGGAGAAGGCTGGCCACACCATCTTCAGATTTGAGGTTATCAACATCAAATCAGAGGGGGTTCCAACTCCTCCAGTGAGTGCTGCAGATTCTTCACAGTATACAAACCTTCATACATTGTATAGTGGCTGTGCTTGGCATTGCAACCCAAGCCTTTTCACTTGGATGAAAGGCCATGATACAAATGAACTTGATGTCACTCTCCTAGGAAGAGGCTGCAGAGCTTAATAGAGCACCATGGCCTCTTCAAACAACTGATCGGTGGAGTGACGGGTGTTGGACTCTTATTAATCATTTTGATGACTTATGCCAGGGATGAGCAAACTGCGGCTCTCCAGCTGTTGCAAAACTACAACTCCCAGGATGGCCAGTCTGGCTACAGCTATCAGCCAACAGCAGGGCATGGTGGGAGTTGTAGTTTTACAACAGCTGGAGAGCCGCAGTTTTCCCATCCCTGACCTATGTAAAGGACAGCTCATTAACATTTTACTCTAGGTAAACCTGTTTAATGTCAGGTTTTCAACTCTCATGTGTAAAACCATGCAGTTCTTATATGTGCTCAACATTTTTACACCACAGAAACTTTTCCTTTTTCATGTGACCAGATTTCATTTTAAACTCTATAGTGAATTAAGAAATTCACTACACACAAGACATTTTTTCCATTGCATTTGTGTGTTTTGGTCATTTTTGTCAAAATGCTTTATGGTCTTGGTATGTTATTTTTTTCAAGCATGTTTCTCATAGGAAGTTCTTTAACAGTTGGAAAACTCCTGAAAGAATACCTCCTGAAAAAATAAAAGCAACTAAAAAGAGCCACAAAAATGAAGCATAAAAGGCACCAAAAATAATTCAAATATGTCATGGTGCGGTTCGCTGTGACAGTTTTGGCAGCGTAGGCTGGCTGCATGCTCTCTTGTGTACTGGCTGCAGGCCGAAACCTGTGTATGCTGGTTGCTTGTGGCTGCGTGCTGGCTGCGGTGTCTTGTGTGAACTATGCCCATGAATGTGTGTACTCCCTGTGTCTGCATCTCTGCGCAGATGAACTGGGCCGAGGACTCACTGGTTGCACCTCCAGGAAGGTCCTGGTGTGGTTTCCTGAAGGTAGCGGACAAGTGTACCGGGACTTTCCTGGAGGTGCAACCAGTGAGCCTTCGGCCCAGTTCAAGGCACAACACAGGCTGACCTCCTGGGTGAGCATCAAGGTGCTACACCCAGCAAGACAGACTAACCCCAAGCCCCACAGCTCACAGATGGATATAGCTGCCTAACGAGGGCACCTGATAAGCCACACCGAGGAAAAGACCAGGGAAAGTTAGCCCCATCAGAACGAGAAATACCAGAACCATAGAACAAACGATACAGGCAACAGTTCACACACTCCACCTCAGAAAGCACGCAGTCCCAAGCAACCAGCATACACAGGTGTCTGCCTGAAGCCAGTACACGAGGGAGTCTGCAGCCAGCCAACACGGACCAGAGACAGGAACTGCATAGAGATGCAGACACAGGGAGTACACACATTCATGGGCATAGTTCACACAAGACCCCACAGCCAGCACGCAGCCCCAAGCAACCAGCATACACAGGTTTCGACCTGCAGCCAGTACGCAAGAGAGCATGCAGCCAGCCTACATGGCCACAGTGAACCGCACCGTGATAAAATAAGACATCATGTACAAGGTTTTAAAGTCAGTATAAAACTGTGTCTGCTTTATAGAACTTACCAGAAGCCATTTGGTTCCAGGAGAAGTACTAGTGGGCTCAGCATGCATGTTGGTATTTGCATCCCTTGATCTGATGAACGCTGTATGGCACCAGACGGGGTTACAAGCAGAGTGTATCTGGCATGCATGCTGCACCTGCACTCCCTGGATTTTGTGTGGCTGATATGGCCCATAAAAGGTAAGAATTAATGTTAGGGACCACTCAAGAGGCAACCGTGAAGTGGTGGGTGGCTTACATAATTTGGCCAAAATATAAACTAATGCCTCATCTAACATCCAGCATAGTGGCAGGACGGAGCTCTAGCTGCAGTGTGCCATTGCACCTTTGTTTTTACGTTTGTATGTGTATTTCACCATAGCAACGTGCACCTGCGTATTGGGTTGTGCTGACTGCAATCTCCATTTTTTTTCCTTTGTATCATGTACAAGGAAGCCTTAACTATATTGTTATGTCCGCCTATAGACTGTATCTCATTTTTAAATTTACATTTCACATCATAGAACCTAATAAATGATATCACTTCCTCTCTGAGGAACCAGAAAATGACATCACTCTCACACTCAAACAGAACCAGGAAATGGCATTACTCCCTCACTCAAGGTCTTGTAATGATACACAAAAATGATGACAAGGTGCCTTGTGATGTTGCAGACAGCTAACCTGTCCAAGCCGTTAACAAATATACATAAAACAAAATGGTAGATCTCTTTTTTATAAGAACAAAACTTATTTAATTAAATTACTTTCCTCTTCAAACTTAGGCCGCTCTCTAACAGTCACTGAGAATGTTCTGACCTTTTTCACTGCCCATAGTTATTCATTCTTCGTTTCATTTCCCATTTTCATCCTTGGTGAATATGAAGAAATGACGAATGGAGTAAATGGAGCAAAAATGTACAAAAAAAACTACAGCAACTGTTGGTTTTCTATAGAGTTAGAGCATAACACATGGTTTTTAATAAGTAGCAGATAAAACTTTATTTCATGGCAAAACAGAAACACTTCATTAGCCATGATTGGAAATTATAACAAAGTACTCATTAGCATTAAGATCTGTTTTGCACTGTTGTGAGGTTAGGATCAAGTCAGCAGTAAAATATTTAAGCCTAATTATGCAAATTTAAAACACTGAGCTGTGACTCAAATCAACAGTGTTACAATTAATACATTTGCACTCTGTTTCGTAAAGCATGCATAGTTTATTGTTCTGCAATAACAATGTGTCAGAGATGCCTTACCTAATGATGTGAGCGGCGCCCATTATCTGCAACTTTTACAGTTGTTTAGAGGAGCAAAACACATAAACATAATACCAATACTGGAGAAGTGGGTTTTAATGACTCCTCAGAACTGTCCATCATTTATAAGAGTGCCCAAAACTTACACTAAGTTACTTGGATGATGATGTTGCCTTAAGGGGGTTTTCCAGTTTTTATCAGCATCACTAATGGGTCTTAGGCTGGACCGCCACTTTTTCACAGCAGCCCAGTCTAAGAGCTGCACGGGTCCCCTGTGCAGCAGGGGCTTGGCTCTTACATGAATGGCCACCCTACCTGCCCCCTTAACTGTGACCTCCACAGCACTCTGCTCCCTTAAGAGTGTCATCCACAGCACCCTGCCCCTTTAAAACTGACCTACAGCAGTGAAGAAAATGGTTGGGTTGTTATGGAAACCTGGTGTAAAACTGTGTGTATGTAGAGACTAAGGGCCAATGCATTTTTTGGGGAATATCTCAGGAACAGTACGTGCTAGAGAGCTGAAACCCGACCTAAAGCCTTCCCAGACACATGTACCTGTGTGCCAAATTTCGTGATTGTAAATGCGACGGTTTGGATTCCTTTAGCGGACATACATACACACATACACTAACATTTATATATTACATATGTATATATATATATTATATATGTGTGTGTGTGTGTGTGTGTGTGTATATACTGTGTATATATATATATATATATATATATATATACTAGCAGAAGGACCCGGCTTCGCACGGGTATATTTTATCTATTTAGTTTCATGTTTCCGTGTGTCGTAAAAAGATATCAACAGTATCCCCCATAACAGTGACCTCTACAGCACCCCGCCCCACTGTCTGCTGAGCTGTGTATCTAATCTTATGTTGTGTGATACTGTCTGCTGAGCTGTGTATCTAATCCTGTCCTGGGTGATACCATCTGCTGAGCTGTGTATCTAATCTTATGTTGTATGATACTGTCTGCTAAACTGTGTATCTAATATTCTATCCTTTGTGATACTATCTGCTAAGCTGTGTATCTAATCCTATCCTTGTGATACTGTCTGCTGAGCATGTATCTAATATTCTATCCTGTGTGATACTGTCTGCTGAGCTGTGTATCTAATCATATCCTGTCTGCTGAGCTGTGTACCTAGTAGTTGATTTTTAACTTTATTTTTTAAATCCCTGTTGGCTGAGAGGGAGGGGGGGTGGCCTAACTGGATTGGGGCGTGTCCTTTTGAACATCTCAATCTAAGACAGCAGCACTGTCCTCTCTGAGTGTGAGCTGCAAAGAGAAAGTCACCGTCCCTCCCACCTCTGCAGCTGACAGAAGTTGATTTTTAACTTCATTTTGTCAATACTCATTGGCTGCAGAGAGGGAGGGTGTGTATCCTAAACGTATCGGGCGTGTGGCTTAGCGGACCTAAAAGTTGATTTTTAACTTAATTTTTTCAATCCCTGTTCGCTTAGTGGGAGGGGGCATGGCCTAACAGGACCGAGGGCCTGTCCTTTTAAACAGCTCATTCTAGGACAGCAGCACTGTTCTGTCTAAATGTGAGCTGCAGGGAGAAAATCACTGTCCCTCCCACCTCAGGAGGGAAGGGGGCATGACCTAACCAAATCAGAGGTGTGGCTTATCTGGACCTGGGGGCAGGGTTTTAAGGGTGACTTAAATGGCCACCCTACTTTCCCCCTGAACTGTGACCTCCATGGCATTCCGTTCCCTTAACAGTGTCATCCACAGCGCCCTGCCCCTTTAAAGCTAACCTGCAGCAGTGAAGAGAAATGGCCGAGTTGTTATGGAAACCTCAGGAAATAAGGTACTAAGTGCTATTAGGCCATGGCTTTACTTCAATAGTGATTATCCTGCTGACAGATTTCCCCATCTCATCTACAGCAGTGAACATGGCTGGGGGTTGTTATGGTTACCGAACTGCCAGGGAGCAGTAAATGACAGTTTGGATTTAAGTGAAAGGCTGGCTGGCTTGTATTAGCTATAATGCGGGCAATTTTTTGGAAATATCTCAGGAACGGTAAGTCCTAGAGAGCTGAGACCTGGTCTCAAACCTTATGTACCCGTGTGCCAAATTTGGTGAAGATCGGTCCATTCGTTTGGTCACGCATAAAGAACGTCCAGACAGACGTCTAGACGTCTAGACAGAAATTCATTTTCATATATATAAGAGATATATGTATATATATATATATATATATATATATAATTTATCTTCCCTTCTGGGCTGTGGTCACATGACCATGTCCATGCAGCGCTTTCTTATTTCCTGTGATGTTTTGTCCATAGGTAAAGCAGTGATAGGGGAGTGTCTATGTAACATGCTGGGTGGGAGGAGCTATAAACTAGCTGGGCATTGTTAGGGGCGGTGCTGGAGCTGTGGTAGAGACAGGAGAAGTGCATCATGGGTTTGGTTGGATACAGCAACAGTAATTGCTACATACAGGATGGAAGCAAACCAGAGGGATTGGTTAACATTGTAAAAACGGGTGAGGAGAGTCTAAATTGAAAAACAGAAGCATGGAGAAGATGTACATGAGGTAAGCAACTACATGAGCATATCTGTTAAAAACCATAAACATCCCAAAAACCTCCTTTAAAGGGATACTCTGAACATAGAAAGTAATATGATATGTCACTAAAATATTCATCACTGAATGACTGGTGATGCCCAACTGCCCTGCAGGGAACATCACACTAGCCCTATATACTGATGTCCCTGCTTACAAAAACAGAATAGCAGCCCCGATAGGGGCGAACCCGTGTCGGGAACCTCCTATTTACCCTATATGTCCCTGACAAGGGATAGATACCACCACCCGATAGAAGACCAACTGTTTGTGCAGTATATAATGTCAGTGGTCCCGATATACATCAAAAACAAAAAATTGACTAACATATGAGTATCACGCACATATAAAATCTATAAATCCAGTGGCATCAAGATTTTTTGATTACCCCCGGATAACAAGAGCATATATCATATGTGGCAGATATTTTACTTTGTCCCAGATATTTTACTTTGTCCCAACGCGTTTCCCTGACCCATGTAATAGAGTTAGTTCATCAGGGGACCACATCAACAAAAATATCATCAACCTTTAAAAATAAAGAAAAGCAAATGAACTTAAATCCACAGTGCCCATATAATGTCATATAGGATTGATTGCTCCAAAGACAAAAGCAGCAAACCACCACTTATGAATGAATTCAATATATCTATTGTGTGCATACAGCAGATAGTAAAATCTTTAATGCTCACAGTATGATAATATATAGAATTCAGCTGAGGATGTGAAAAAACATATCTATATACTTCCTTAAAGAAGCAATAATCACTAGAGTTGAGATAACCCGAACTTTACCGTTTTCCACACCCAGACCCGGACCCAGACCCGAACATTTCCGTAAAGGTTCGGGTTCGTTGTTCGGCGATTTCTTCCCCACTTTTTAAAGGGTGCAGGGCAGCCAATCAACAAGCGTTTCACGTTTACTTTGCCCTAAGAAGCCATCACAGCCATGCCTACTATTGGCATGACTGTGATTGGCTAAGTGCAGTATGTGACCCAGCCTCTATATAATCTGGAGTCACGTATCGCTGCACGTCACTCTGCTACTCTTAGTGTACTGACAGGTTGCTGCTGGTGCTCTCAGGGAGACAGTGGCATACACACAATCCATGGGGCCCCGGTGCGAAACTGATCCATGGGGCCCCCTTCCCTGTCGCCAACCCTCATCCCCCCCCACACCAACCCGCTGCTTCCCGCCCCCCCAATGAAGGGGCTGCAAGCCGGGGGGGTGAATGAAGGGGCTGCACAAAGGGTGGGTGAAAAAAGGGGCTGCACAAAAGGGGTGGTGAATAAAGGGGTTGCAGGCAGCCGCTGCACATTGGGGGGGGGGGGGTGAATGAAGGGGCTGCACACAGAGGGAGGTGAATGAAGGGGCTGCACACGGGGGTGAATGAAGGGGCTGCACACAGGGGGGTGAATGAAGGGGCTGCACACAGGGGTGGGGTGAATGAAAGGGGCTGCACACAGGGTGGTGAATAAAGGGCTGCACACAGGGGGTGAATGAAGGTGCTGCACATGGGGGGTGAATGAATGGGCTGCACACAGGGGGTGAAGGCTGCACAGGGGAATGAGGCTGCACATGGGGGTGAATGAAGGTGCTGCATGGGGTGAATGAAGGGCTGCACACAGGGAGGGTGAATAGGTGCTGCACACAGGGGTGAGGTGGCACATGAAGGGAGGGCTGCATACAGGGGGTGAAGATAGCTGCAGATAGGGGGGAAGGGCTTCCACAGAGAGGGGGTATGGAGCAGGCTGGCAGCACACCAGGACATACAAATACTTTGATGCCTCCTCCCTCTCCCTCCCTTTGGCTTACCTTGTTGCTGGACCAGAGAGGGGAAGGAGACAATTTCGGACCCATGTTTCCTCCTGCTGTCGACCGCCGTCACCGCCACCAGCAAAAAGGTTTGTGGCCGTGCTAACTTCCTGCTGGTGGCGCCTCCCAGCCTGCCCTTCGCAAGTTTGCTCCGTCCCGCCGCGAAAGAGATAACACACGGCAGTGACGGCACAACAGCACTGCAGGGGCCCGGGTGGTCCACAGGCGGCCGGGCCCCCTGGAGGTCTGGGCCCGGTCGCAAGTGCGACCCCTGTATGTACGCCACTGCAGGGAGAGATTAGGGAAGAAATCTGTTGGATTTAGTGCTGTTAAATCTTCAAACTACAGCAATTATTGAGGGTGCTATGCTACATATTTGTACCCAGCCCTGAGCCCAGTGATACTGCAAAATAATTTTTAATCCATCTGTTACTGAGGTGGGGGTCCGCGGCCATTTTAGTAACTGCATGTGACCTGCATGTGTGCCAGCCTGCTTTGGTAGCTCAGTGGAGGAAAAATTCCTTTTTCCTGGCAGGTCAAGTCCCCCTACATCACCTATTTTATAATTGTGGGGTGCCATAGTGAATTTCTGTAGTTGGTAGAATAAACCTGTACTGTCCTACCACAGAGCACGTTTGCATACACCACTGAAAAACCTATTTTAAAATTTTGTGGTGACATCGTCCATTTCTGTAGTTGGTGGAATAAACCCGTACTGTCGTACCACAGAGCACGTTTGCATACACCGCTGAAAAGGGGCTGCACAAAAGGGGTGTTGAATAAAGGGGTTGCAGGCAGCCGCTGCACATTGGGGGTGAATGAAGGGGCTGCACACAGAGGGAGGTGAATTAAGAGGCTGCACACGGGGGGGGGGGTGAGTGAATGGGCTGCACACAGGGGGAGTGAATGAAGGGGCTGCACATGGGGGGGTGAATGAAGGGGCTGCACACAGGGGGTGGGGTGATAAAAGGGGCTGCACAAAAGGGGTGGTGAATAAAGGGGCTGCACACAGGGGGGATGAATGAAGGTGCTGCACATGGGGGGGTGAATGAATGGGCTGCACACAGGGGGGTGAATGAAGGTGCTGCACACAGGGGGGGTGAATGAAGGGGCTGCACATGGGGGGGTGAATGAAGGGGCTGCATATGGGGGGGGTGAATGAAGGTGCTGCACATGGGGGGGTGAATGAAAGGGCTGCACACAGGGGAGGTGAATGAAGGTGCTGCACACAGGAAGGTGAGGGTGCTGCACACAGGGGGGTGAAGGTGCTGCACACAGGGGGGAGGTGAATGAAGGGGCTGCATACAGGGGGGTGAAGATAGCTGCAGATAGGGGGGAAGGGCTTCCACAGAGAGGGGGTATGGAGCAGGCTGGCAGCACACCAGGACATACAAATACTTTGATGCCTCCTCCCTCTCCCTCCCTTTGGCTTACCTTGTTGCTGGACCAGAGAGGGGAAGGAGACAATTTCGGACCCATGTTTCCTCCTGCTGTCGACCGCCGTCACCGCCACCAGCAAAAAGGTTTGTGGCCGTGCTAACTTCCTGCTGGTGGCGCCTCCCAGCCTGCCCTTCGCAAGTTTGCTCCGTCCCGCCGCGAAAGAGATAACACACGGCAGTGACGGCACAACAGCACTGCAGGGGCCCAGGTGGTCCACAGGCGGCCGGGCCCCCTGGAGGTCTGGGCCCGGTCGCAAGTGCGACCCCTGTATGTACGCCACTGCAGGGAGAGATTAGGGAAGAAATCTGTTGGATTTAGTGCTGTTAAATCTTCAAACTACAGCAATTATTGAGGGTGCTATGCTACATATTTGTACCCAGCCCTGAGCCCAGTGATACTGCAAAATAATTTTTAATCCATCTGTTACTGAGGTGGGGGTCCGCGGCCATTTTAGCAACTGCATGTGACCTGCATGTGTGCCAGCCTGCTTTGGTAGCTCAGTGGAGGAAAAATTCCTTTTTCCTGGCAGGTCAAGTCCCCCTACATCACCTATTTTATAATTGTGGGGTGCCATAGTGAATTTCTGTAGTTGGTAGAATAAACCTGTACTGTCCTACCACAGAGCACGTTTGCATACACCACTGAAAAACCTATTTTAAAATTTTGTGGTGACATCGTCCATTTCTGTAGTTGGTGGAATAAACCCGTACTGTCGTACCACAGAGCACGTTTGCATACACCGCTGAAAAATCTATTTTAAAATTTTGCGGTGACATAGTGCATTTCTGTAGATGGTGGAATAAACCCATACTGTTGTGCCACAGAGCACGTTTGCATACACCACTAAAAAAAACTATTTTAAAATTTTGCGGTGACATAGTGTATTTCTGTAGTTGAGGGAATAAACCCGTACTGTTATGCCACAGAGCACTTTTGCATACAACGCTAAAAAACTGTTTTTTGCCAGTTTTGCTGTATACAAACCCCTGCTCTGCATAAGTGACATGGAGTTAAATCTCTAAAAATCATCTGTTACATTGTTGGGTGACATTTTGCCAGTTTTGCAGTATATAAACCCCTGTTCTGCATAGGTGACAGGGAGGTAAATTTCTAAAAATCGTATGTTACATTCTTGGGCCACAAAGTACCCCTGCACTGCATACCTGTGTGGGAATTATGTTCTGTAAATTCGGCGGTGTTTACATTGTTGGGTGCTGTAGTTATATGCTGTAAAATCTTTATGATGTCTCCATGATAAATCTGCAGTGTGGGGGCCCCTTGTGGCTTCTATGCACTTTTAAAATAATCCTTTAGCGGGGAAAATAGATGCCTGATGACAGGGACGCTCCATGACCCCTTTTTTCTTTCAAACTACCCCTGCCCTGCATACCTGACTGGGAAATATATGCTGTAAATTAGGGGGCGTTCAGATTGTTGTCTGATCTGTACCCCTTCTTTTTTTTAAAGTACCCCTGCACTGCATAACAGACAGGGAACTTAGTTCATTACAATTGGTGGTTACATTGTTGCCTGACATAAAGCCTTTTTTGGCTGTGAAGCCAAAAATAGTCGTCAACAACAATGTGTTTTGTTTTCTTTTTTTTTTTGAATAAATTGGGGTAGACCCCAAAAAATTGGGAAATATAAAAAAAATGGTTGGATGAGGCCGGTATACGTGTCTTTTCTGCATTAGGTACGAACAAGTCTTGTGGGATCCATGCCTGGTTCTTTTTATTTAACGTGAGATTGTCCAAGTTGGCTGTGGACAGACGGCTGCTCTTGTCTGTGATTACACCCCCTGCCGTGCTAAACACACGTTCAGACAATACACTGGCTGCAGGGCAGGCCAGCATCTCCAAGGCGTAAAGGTGAATGCGGCAGACCCAGTGGCATAGCTAGAAATGACTGGGCCAACAGCAAATTTTTGAATGGAGCCCCCATCCCCCATTAATTTTTTCGCAACCCCTTCCTTTCATGCTGCCCCCCTTCCTGTGGCTACTAAAGATCGTTCTCTCAGACCAAGCAGCTGTTCCATCCGTTTTCAACACGGTCTATACTGCCACTGTATATAATTTCATTGTATAATACTGTTGAGGGGGCCCTGACAAAGTCTTTTAGTCCTTCTCCTCCTGGATGGGCCCCTTCTTGGTCAGGGCCACAAGGCAGCCGCTTACCCTGCTTCCCCTGTAGCTACGACCCTGAACAGGCACATCAGTCAGTACGTGTAGGCGTGTGCACAGATACTATTCCACCATTTTGCGGAAATGCTGCCTCTTGCTAAGACGTTCCATATCTGCTGGCGTTGCTGGTTGTTGTGGCGTGATGACAAAGCTTTTCCACATTTCGGCCATGCTAACCCTGCCTTCTGAGGTGCGGGCGGTGACCCAGCTGTGTTGGCGACTTCTTCCTCCTCCTCCTCTGCTTTAGCCTTGTGCTTCCACTGAGCCCCTGGTGTCAGGTGTGAATGCGTCGGCGTTGGCTTCTTCCGATCATGCTTCAGTGACGGAATTAAGGACGGCACGTTGTCCTTGTAATGGGGATCCAGCAGGGTGGCCACCAAATAATCTGCACAAGTTAGAATGTGGGCAGCTCGGCAGTCATTGCGCAGGCACTGCAGCATGTAGCCGCACATGTGTGCTGGGCTGCCCAGAGGCAACGACAAGCTGTCCTCTGTGGGAGGTGTATCATCTGTATCCTGCGTATCCCCCCAACCACGCTCACTGATGGCCGTGAGCTGCTTTGGGTGCCACCCTGCTATGAACACGGTTTCTCCTCCTCCTCCTCCTCCAGAACTGTGCCCTGGCTAGACAATTGTGTACCTGGCCTATGTTGGTGCAGGAACCCACATTCCGAGCCACTTGTATATGACTGGCCTTATAAGTTAAGGGTAAGGCATGTATATAGATTTTTTTTTTTTTTTTTTATTTATAGTTATTTAAATATGTTTATAAGTACATTTGTAGATAGTTTGTGAATGGGCATTAATGAGTGGTTTGAGGGTTGGGTGGGAGTCTGGTCGGGTTAATTTTCTCTTTTTGAAATGTTCCTTGTATAGTTTTTGTTACGATTTATAATAAAAAGTCCTGATAACAGTGGAAAATGTTGCCCAACAATCTAACTGACAAATTTAATAAAATTATTTGCCTGTCACATCTGTGGCTCAGGTCACAGGGGTCCTTGAGCACCAATAAAAGTGAATTTGTCCCACCAGAATCTAAGAGCTGGATTAACTGAATTGATTTTCACTATGTGTGTTAAGGAATTTCTGCACCACCAAATTCAGCACATGCGCCAGGCAAGGGATTTGTGTCAAACCGGCTAGGCCCAGAGCTTCTACGAGATTTCACCTATTATTGCACACCACCAGGCGGGGCTTGAGGCTTGGTGACACCAACCACTTATCGGTCTGTTGTTCCATGCCCGCAGCTGTGCGGTGTGGGGTTTGTCCCCCAAACAGATGAGTTTCAGAACAGCCTGCTGCCATTTCCCCCTGGCTGTGCTGACGTTGGTGGTGAAAGTGTTACGCTGAAAGGATGAGAAGGTGGTAGAGGAGGAGGAAGCAGAGTAGGAGGAGGAGGCAACAGGAAGCAAATAGAAATGCCCTGCAATCCTCGGGGGTGGAAGGACATGCGCCAAACTGCCACCACCAATGCAGCAGGCGATTATCAGAAATGTAGGCACCTGGCAGTCAGACAGAGGAGAGGTCATTGGACGGCAAAAAGAGGTCAATGTCACCCAACAAAGAAACAGGCGATTATCTGAAATGTAGGCCCCTGGCACCCAGACAGAGGAGAGGGGAATGCACGGCAAAAGAGGCTTCATGTCACCCAGCAATGGAACAGGCCACTTCCAGTAATTTAAGCCCTAGCACCCTGACGGAGGAGAGAGGTCCCGTAACAGCAAAACAGGATTCATGTCACCCAGCAACGGAACAGGCGATTATCATTAATGTAGGCCACAGGCACCCAGACAGAGGAGAGGTCAATGCACGGCAAAAAGAGGTTAATGTCACCCACCAAAGCAACAGACAATTATCTGAAATGTAGGCCCCTGGCACTCAGACAGAGGAGAGGTCATTGGACGGCAAAAAGAGGTCAATGTCAGCCACCAAAGCAACAGGCGATTATATGAAATGTAGGCCCCTGGCACCCAGACAGAGGAGAGGGCAATGCATGGCAAAAGAGGCTTCATGTCACCCACCAATGCAGCAGGCCACTTTCAGTAATTTAGGCCCTAGCACCCTGACAGAGGAGAGAGGTCCCGTAACAGCAAAACAGGCTTCATGTCACCCAGCAATGGAACAGGCGATTATCATTAATGTAGGCCACAGCAACCCAGACAGAGGAGAGAGGTTAATGCACGGCAAAACAAGATTCATGTCACCCACCAAAGCAACAGGCCATTTTCAGTAATTTAGGCCATAGGCACGCAGACAGAGGAGAGAGGTCATGTAACAGCAAAATAGGCTTCATGTCACCCAGCAATGGAACAGGCCATTTTCAGTAATTTAGGCCCCTGGCACCAAGACAGAGAAGAGAGGTCACGTAACAGCATAACAGGCATCATGTCACCTAGCAATGCAGCAGTCAATTATCACAAATGTAGGCCCCTGGCACCCAGACAGAGGAGAGGTCAATGCACGGCAAAAAGAGGTTAATGTCACCCACCAAAGAAACAGGCGATTATCATAAATGTAGGCCGCAGACACCCGGAGAGAGGTCAATGCACAGCAAAACAAGATTCCTGTCACCCACCGAAGCAACGGGCCATTTTCAGTAATTTAGGTTGCAGGCACCCAGACAGAGGAGAGATTCATTCAAATTGGGGTAGCCCCCGAAATAATGGTACAAATAAAAATAGAATTCAATGATTCAAGTGCACTGGAGTACAAGAATGTATGGTTGAGGCGGTTATACAGTAAATGTCTATTCTGCACAAGGTACGGACAAGTCCTGTGGGATCCATGCCTGTAATGACACCCCGTGCCATGCTAAATACACCTTAAGACAATACACTGGCTGCAGGGCAGCCAGCACCTCCAAGGCATAAATGGCAAGCTTAGGCCATGTGGAGAATTTGAACGTACTGTTCCACTATGTTGTTCAAATACTGCCTCCTGCTAAGACCTCCCTATCAGCTGGTGGTGCAGGTTGCTGTGGCGCGGTGACACAACTTTTCCACATGTCGGCCATGCTAACCCTGCCTTCTGAGGAGCTGGCCGTGACACAGCTGCTTTGGCGAACTCTTGCTCCTCCTCCTCCTGTGCCTTCGCCTTGTGCTTTCACTTGTCCCCCAGTGTCAGTTGGGAATTTCCCCTTCAGGAGCACGTCTACCAGCGTGTGCTTGTACTCGCGCATCTTCCTATCACGCTCCAGTGCGGGAATTAAGGTGGGCACGTTGTCTTTGTACCGGGGATCCAGCAGGGTAGCAATCCAGCACAAGTTACAATGTGGGCACCTCTGCTGTCGTTGCGCAAGCACTGCAGCATGTAGTGGCACATGTGTGCCAGGCTGCCCAGAGGTAGGGATAAGCTGTCCTCTGTAGGTGGTGTATCGTCTGTGTCCTCCGTATCCCCCCAGCCACGCTCCAGTGATGGCCCTGGGCTGCGTTGGGTGCCACCCTGCAATGAACACGGTTCCTCCTCCTCCTCTACCTCATCCTCCTTCTCCTCGTCCGCCAGAACAGTGCCCTGGCTGGCCACATGTGTACCTGGCCTCTGCTGGTGCAGGAACCCACCCTATGAGCCACTTTAGAATGACCAGCCTGAAACCTTGTGAAATTCCCCCACTTCCTCCTCCTCCTCTGCCACATTCTCTTCCATCATCGAAGACATAGAAGTGGTATTGTAATGCTAACAAAGGCATCGTCAGCACTGGTCATGTTGGTTGAGCACCCAAAAGACTGCAACAAGGTACACAGGTCTCGCATGCAGGCCCCTGTCACTGGTGGTGAAGTGGTGCTGATCCGCAGAGCGACTGCAGCTGAAACTCCACTATCACCTGCTGCTGCTCGCTCAGTCTTTCCAGCATATGCAAGGTGGAGTTCCACCTGGTGGGCAAGTCGCATATGAGGCGGTGAGCTAGAAGGCCGAAGTTACGCTGCGGCGCAGACAGACGAGCAGCAGCAGGGTGAGAACGCCGAAAGCGTGCACATACGGACCGCACTTTTAGCAGCAGCTCTGACATGTCTGGGTAGTTTTTAAGAAACTTCTGCACCACCAGATTCAGCACATGCACCAAGCAAGGGATGTGCGTCAAATCGGCTAGTCCCAGAGCTGCAACAAGATTTCGCCCATTATCACACACCACCAGGCCTGCTTGAGGCTCCCTGGCAGCAACAACTCATGGGTCTGTAGTTCTATGCCCCTCCAAAGCTCCTGTGTGGTTTGAGGTTTGTCACCCAAACACATGAGTTTTAAATTCGCCTGCTGACGTTTACCCCTGGCTCTGCTGAAGTTGGGGGTGAGGTTCTTTCGATGACTGGATGTGGGGGTGGTAGAAGAGGAGGAGGAGGATGCGGAGGAGGAGGCAACAGTAGGCAAAGAATAATGCCCTTTGATCCTCGGTGGTGGAAGGACATGCGACAAACCGCTATACGCCTAGGGCCCAGCCGCCACTATGTTTACCCAGTGTGCAGTTAGGGAGATATAGCGGCCCTGGCCGTGCTTACTGGTCTATGTATCTGTGGTTATGTGGACCTTGCCACAGATGCCGTTGCGCAGTGCACATTTTATCCTCCACTTGGTTGGGCAGGGAAGCGACGGCTTGCCTGGAAAAGTAGTGGCATCTGGGAACTACGTACTGTGGGACAGCCACTGCTATCAGCTGTTTGAAACAGTCCGTCTCCACCAGACGGAATGACAGCATTTCAAAGGCCAGCAATTTTGAAATGCTGGCATTCAAGACCAGGGATCGAGGTGAAATGCTGGCATTCAGGACCAGGGATTGAGGCTGGGTAGGTGGGTATTTTATTTTTCTCTCCAGTGTTTTGGAGATGGAAAGCTGAACGCTTGCCTGTGACATGGTGGAGATGCTTGGTGATGGTGACAGAGGTGGTGGTAGTGTTGGTGGGACATCCTCTGTTTGCTGGTTGCCAGGTGCCACGTTGACGCCATAGGTGGAGGAAGAGGCCAAGACAGCAGCAGAAAAGGGAGGAGGAGGAGCCTGAGACCTTTCGTGGCTTTTAAGGTGTTTACTCCACTGCAGTTTGTGCTTTGCATGTACTGTAGATGCCTGGTCATGCAGGTTGTGCTCAGGTTAAGAACGTTTATGCCTCGCTTTAGGCTCTGTGTCAAGGATGGAGAACAGTTAGCAGGAACTGATAACGAACTACAGACTAAGGAAAATATAGGAGGGCACTTTAAATCCTTAAGAACTCTCCCAAACTGCTATGCACATGTACAGGTCCCGGTGGTAGACAAATACATGCCCTCGTACCTATAACTGAGTGACACCTGAATTCCCTATAGTAGTGAGGGGAACGGCCACCGGCTCCCTGCACAGAATACGGAGAGAGTCAGGGTCACCTAGAGTCAAGCCAGCAAACAAAACACAAAGTAAACGGAATGCACTTATCTTAGAGCAAAACAACTGCAGCCTCCGGCAGCACACACTTCATCCAGGAAGTAATATAAACCGCAAGGAGAAGCAGTATGGGAGGGAATATAAAGCAAGCCAATTAATCAAGATAAAAGGCAGCTGAGGGAGAGAAAGGAACTGAGCAAAGTGAAACCAAAACAAAGAACTTTATACACAAGACAGGGAGGAACCTCCCAGAACTGGCGATGACACTCTGATGGCACAACGTGCAAACCACTCATGTCTTGTCATCAGGACATTGTGTGAAGAACTGCCACACCAATGAACTCTTTGGAGCAGGCCTTGGTATGCTCGGTGCCTGGGTGTGGTGGGCAGTAGCAGGCGTACTGTCTATGGAACGCCCGCTCCGCTTTTGCACCCTGCTCTCTCTTTTGCTGTGCTGTTGCCTCTGTGCAACCACCGCCTCTTCCTCAGAACTGCACACGTCACTAGCACGACTTTCAGTCCAGTCTAAGTCTAGGACCTTACCATCCTCCACATCATATTCCACCCATTCATGACCCCTGTCCTCCTCGTCGGTCTGCACATTGCAGAAAGGCACAGCAGTTGGCATCTGTGTTTCGTCATCATCAGAGACGTGCTGCGGCGGTCTTCCCATGTCTTCATCCTGCAACATAAGTGGTTGGGCATCAGTGCATTCAAGGTCTTCCACTTCTGGGGCAGGGCTAGGTGGATGGGCCGGGGAAACTCTACCGACATCAAAAAGGATAAGAGTTTGCTGCATGACTTGGAGCTCTGACTGCTTGGCTGATTTGCAAGGGGATGAGGTGAAAGACTGATGAGCATGGGCTGCAGGTGCCAAATCTGAGCTTTTTGCAGAGGACTGGGTGGGAGACACTGTGAAGGAACTGGAGGCACTGTCAGCCACCCAATCTACTATCACCTGTACTTGTTCTGGCCTCACCATCCGTAGAGCATCATTCGGGCCTACCAAATAACGCTGCAGGTTCTGTCACCTACTCGCACCAGAGGAAGATGTTTCACTTCGACCGGTAGTTGGCGATGAACGGCCACGTCCTCTCCCAGCAACAGGAGCTCCACCAACACCACCACGACCATGCCCACGTCCCATATTTGATGTTCTCCTCATTATTTGCGTTTACCCACAAAGCTGAAAGATGGTTTCTCTCCAGTGTCAATTTAACTGTCAATTGTCAACTAATAAGTTCACTAAGGTAGTGCCCGTGTCATGAGAATGCTCTGTGGACCAAGAATAAAGTTTTTTTTGGCCTAAAATGCACTGATTCTCAATTTCACTGCAGAAATGTAAAATATGTATGTGTACACTTTAGGCACAACTGTTTGGTTAACCCAGAACACTTTTTTTTTTTCAGTAAAACACAGTAAAGCACTATTTCCGTGCTGTAATTTAAAATTGGTATTTGTACGCTGTATGCACAAGTGGTTTGTGGACCAAGAACAAGGATTTTTGTAATAAAACACAGAAAAGCAGCATTTCACTGCTATTAATAAAATGTAGCTATTTCTATGGTTTATGCAAAAGTGATTTGTGGACCCAGAACATGGATTTTTTCAATAAAACACAGAAAATCTGTATTTCACTGCAATTAATAAAACTTAGTTATTTCTACGGTTTATGCTAAAGTGATTTGTGGACCCAGAACAAGGATTTTTTTAATAAAACAGAGAAAAGCGATATTTCACTGCTATTAATAAAACGTAGCTATTTCTACGGTTTATGCAAAAGTGGTTTGTGGACCCAGAACAAGGATTTTTTAAATAAAACACAAAAAAGCGGTATTTCACTGCTATTAATAAAACGTTGATATTTCTACGCTGTATGCATAAGTGGTTTGTGGACCCAGAACAAGGATTTTTTTAATAAAACACAGAAAAACATTGATATTTCTATGCTGTATGCACAACTGCTTTGTGAAGCAAGAATATAGCTTTTTTCCCACCCCCAAAAAATGATTCACCATTTCACTGCAGAAATGTCAAATGTATATTTGGGTGGTGTATTTGGAACTGCTTTGTGGACCAGGAATACTTCTATTTTTCCCAAAAATACAACGAGGCTCTATTTTACGGCAGAAATGTCAAATGTGTAATTGGGCTAGGTATTTCAAAATGTTTTGTGGACAAGGAATACTGTTTTTTTTTCCCAGGAAACACACTGATGCACTATTTCCCTGCAGAAATATTAAATATGTATTTGTACACTGTCTGCGCAACAGTTTTGAACACCAGGAAAACGTGTTTTTTTTTGCCTAAAATACACTGATTCTCTACTTCACTGAAGAAATGTAAAATATGTATTTGGGCGGTGTTTTTAACACTGCTTGGTGGAATACTTCTATTTTTCCCAAAAATACACTGAGGCTCTATTTCACGGCAGAAATATTAAATATGTATTTGTACGCTGTATGCACAACTGGTTTGTGAAGCAAGAATATTGCTTTTTTCCCACCCCCAAAAAATGATTCACTATTTCACTGCAGAAATGTGAAATGTGTATTTGGGCGGTGTATTTCAAATTGCTTTGGGGACCAGGATCACAGCTTTTTATCACAAAAATTCTGCAGAAATTGAATATACGGTTTAGTGCATTGTATACACAAGTGCTCTGTGGCACCACAGGTCCCAGACTAGACAAATGGACTATGTCACCCCTTAATTATACCAAAGGTAATCTAGGGGACTTGAGCAGCCAGAAAAAAAGCATTTTCTCCTTTACTGAGCTACCAAAAAGGATTAAGCTGATGTCCCTGCCAGGCTGGCAGAGTACACTGCAGTGGCTAAAATGGCCGCTGACCCCCACCTTTGGAACAGATAGATTTTAAAAAAAATCCTCGGCAGTGGCTGGGTACAGAAATGTAGAATTGCTGAAGCTCCCTCTCTATTTGCTGTATCTTGTGGATTAATGTACAACAGGTTCTGCAGATTTCTTCCCTAATCTGTCCCTCACAGAAGCGGCAGCATCCTATCCCTACACTAAGAAGAGCAGAGTGACGTGCGGCGCTACGTGACTCCAGCTTAAATAGAGGCTGGGTCACATGCTTCACTCAGCCAATCACAGCCATGCCATTAGTAGGCATGGCTGTGATGGCTTCTTAGGGCGAAGAAGTAAAATGCTTGCTGATTGGCTGCTGTGCAGCCCTTCAGAAAGCAGGAAGAATCGCCGAACAACCGAAAAATTTGGTACGAACCCGAACTATACAGTTCGGGTTTGCTCAACCCTAGTTATAACCATGGAAATGAGCAGTGTGTAATCTGATGGAAAAATGCATGAAGCCAGTAAAGGAGGCAATATGGACAATCACGATACATTAGTAAATGTCTGGTATTAACTTTCTGATAAATGTCATTTGCTGTAGTGAGACAAATATTTAACAACAATTAACTCAGTGGCATTAAATGAACCCTTTTAGCATTTGTTAACCTTTTGCCAAGCTCTCTATATATATTCCCTTCTCACAGAATGTTCTTTCACTGTTTCTATCAGCACTTATCTCAGACAGTACTTCTCTGCTTACCAGACTCCCGGCATGTGATGTAATGTCACTGGTATCAGGGTACATACGTGATTGTATCTCCCGTTTGGCTGCGATTGTCTTGTGCTGCTGATTCCCGGGTCTGCGTGTTAGTGCCGGCACTAGCTTCGCCACGCATGCGGGTTTGAAGTTACAGGACACTGATTGCAATGAGGGCTTTTTCAACACAAGTTATATTCAGTGGCTTTGCGATTTTTTTCTACCGCTAGTTCTTTATATCGCTGTGTTCTGATGTCTGCCAGACGCGCTTCGAAACCTTACTGGTTTCTTCCTCAGTGGTCAGAAAGTTATATAAGTTTTCCATTCTTGGTGGCATGTGTCAAGATCCTGTTCTTGAGAAAGGAGAAGGTCCCAGAGGTGGGATCTGCACCTATTGGATATTTATGGCCTGTTTGGTGAATATGCCAAAAATATCCAGATGACACAACCCCTTGCAACTGTGCATACATTTTCTCTTAGACACTAAAATGAAGAATGAAGAATTACATACTGATTGATAAATCTCTAAGAAAGTCTATAGTGTACAGGGCAACCATATAAAGTCAGCTGATATGTTGTAGAGAATAGAAGCTCTCACTCTGGTGGACCTGAGACATTTATATTTTATATGGCCACATAGTCATTTGAATGGCCACCATGCTACATTTCCACTGTAGCAGATGTTGTGTAATAGTATAGCCAGACATGGATTCCTCCAGCAATAACAGCTTTTGGTCAGGAGTCGGAGAATCGTCAGTCCAGAGGTTGTCTTCATGAGAAAACACTAATCCTTACAAGAAGGTACTGGATTCCCTATAAACTATTTTCAGGTGCTGGTATTTTAATATACAGCATGCCATACAAAACAGTTGTCATGCGGTAGAGGAACTAAAGAAGAGCAGCAAGCTTGGGCAACCTACAAATGTACAGGCTCTACAGGCCCAGCTTCAACTTGTGTGGGCAAATATAACATAGTAAAATAGTACATAGTACATAAGGCCGAAAAAAGACATTTGTCCATCCAATGTGACCTACAATACCATATGGAACCTGTATGCCTCCATGCCCAACCGTATCTCATCTTGTATCCAGGCTAGAGGTGCCCAAAAAGGTATTAGAGCCACCTTTCAATTGTACAGTTTTCCCTTGATAAATGTATCCTTTCACTCTAATATTATAATTAGTGATGAGCGAAGTCGCTTCGTTCAAAACTTCGGATTAACCCCTCCAGGACCTTGGACGAGAATGCTTGTCCTAACTTGTGGCTACTTAATGCACTAGGACAAGCATTCTCGTCCAAGGGTTAACGCGCTCCCCGACACTTGCTGCCGTGATCAGCAGCAGGGGCCTGGCTGATACTGACAGCCTGGCCCCTGCTGTATCTGCCAGCATTGGTGAAAACACAGATGCCGGTGGATTAACCGATTGTATGCCGCGGTCGCGCTGATCGCAGCATACAGGAGGTTTGTGGCAGTTTGTACATCCCCATCGGGTCCCCGTGCTGCGGTGACGGGGACCCGATCGTTGCTATGGCAGCCCCAATGCCTGATTGCCAGCTACGGAAGCCCAGGAGATCCAGCTCCAGGGCTGGGTCTCCTAGGCAACTGTTAGCATCTTACTGTGTAAGACACTGACAATTCAATACAGCACAATACAGATGTATCGTGCTGTATTGAAACAGGGATCAGACCCTGAAATCATGAAGTGGCAGAAAACATAAAGTGAAAAAAGAAGTAAAAAGATATAAAGTTTTACAAAATAAATAATTAAAAGATTCAAGTAAAAAAAAAGCGCCCATTTCCCAAAATAAAGTAAAAAAAAATTGTAAAAAATAGGAAAAAAATGAAAAGTAGACATATTATGTATCGCCGCATCCGTATCGACCGGCTCTATAAAAATATCACATGACCTAACCTCTCAGGTAAACACCTTACATCACTAAACGTGCAACACCAAGCGATCAAAAAGGCGTATGAACCCCAAAATAGTACCAATCTAGCCGTCATCTCATCCCGCAAAAATGGCTCTCAGAATATGGAGACACTAAAACATGATTTTTTTCAAAAATGCTTTATTATGTAAAACTAAACAAACAACCCAAAAAAGTACACATATTTGGTATTGTAGCGTCCGCAACAACCTGCTCTATAAAAATACCACATGATCTAACCTGTCATATGAACATGGTAAATAAAAAAAATAAAAGCGGAGCGAAAACAGCTATTTTTTTTATACCTTGCCTCACAAAAAGTGTAATACACCCAATGTATTTTAATCTTATTTAGCCTCTATTTCTGAAAGGTTGCCACCAGGATTCAAACTCACAACCTTTTACATCAGAGGCAAGAACACTAACCACTGAGCTATGGAGCTCAATGGTAAACTGTGGTTGAAAAACCTCATAGTAGTTTATCAAGTATTAGGATTCCTATACAGCAGAAGTATAATTTTCAATATTTTTTTTTTCAGTAATTGTAAAAAAAATGTATGACACAAAATAAATGTGTAATTACTACATATATATATAGAGTAATGACACATTTATTTTTTTATTTAATTATACATCTGCTGCATAGGAATACCTAATACATGATAAACAACTATGAGGTTTTTCCTGTGCCGTATGGGCAATACCAGGGGCCGTTGGGCATTACAGGAGCGTAAGGCCTGACTCACAAACCATGTTTTCTAATGGTTTGTATAATATGTTTAAAATGTGCCTGCTTTTCATCTACAGGCTACATTCAGGTGCACCTGGGAGGCTCTGGGCCATATCAGCCGGTCTCAGGGGGGGGGGCTTCACAGGCACCTCCCACCTCCCATTGCAAGCATGGTTACATGCTGGAGGTCACTGGTGAGCTCTTTGTGAGTCAGGCCTTACGCTCCCGTAATGCCCAATGGCCCCTGGTATCGCCCATACGGCACAGGTAGGTTGAGTGGTAGGGTCTCGGGCTACTTGAGAGACCTTGGCGTGGTGTCCGAGCTTAAGACATGTCCTCCTAGTAGGATGTGTCGAACTAACCTCTTAATTTTAACATCAGTGTGAGAGTTTAGTATTGCCGCAGAGTGCACCTGCCTTTGCTATGGTTATGTTTTTGATTGTTCTCCACATCCACATTATTGTTATCGTATGTAGGATGGTTATTGTGGTACTTGTAGTCCGTTGCTGGCATCTTCTATTGTATGCATTTTTTGCTGTTGATTGCCCTTAGCAACAGACTACAAGTGCATAATGTGCTCCCCTATATACATGCACAACTGCATATGGGTTGAGCATATCCTGCTTGTTAAACACCACACCACGTTTTCTAATGGTTTGTATAATATGTTTGGAGGTGTATAAATTCCAATTTAAATGTGCCTGCTTTTCATCTACAGGCTACATTCAGGTGCGCTTGGGAGGCTCTGGGCCAAATCAGCCAGTCTCAGGTGGGGCTCACAGGTACCTCCCACCTCCCATTGCAAGCATGGTTACATGCTGGAGGTCACTGGTGAGCTGTTTGTGAGTCAGGCCTTACGCTCCCGTAATGCCCAACGGCCCCTGGTATCGCCCATACGGCACAGGTAGGTTGAGTGGTAGGGTCTCGGGCTACTTGAGAGACCTTGGTGTGGTGTCCGAGCTTAAGACATGTCCTCCTAGTAGGATGTGTCGAACTAACCTCTCAATTTTAACATCAGTGTGAGGGTTTAGTATTGTCGCAGAGCGCACCTGCCTTTGCTATGGTTATGTTTTTGATTGTTCTCCACATCCACATTATCGGACATAAAATTTTTTGCTCTGGGGCCTAGTCATTTGTAGCTACGCCCCTGGGTGACACCACTAGGAGATTAGCGCTTGCATTATGGAAGCACTCATCTCCCTACATACATCTGTATTGCGATACAGATGAACACTGCAGCAGGGCTAGGGAGAGGGACCTCCCTTCTCTGTTCCTCTGATAGGCTGCCGGCACAAGGCCAGCAGCCTGTCAGAGGCTGGCGCAGGCGTCGCGATGACATCATCGCGCCGCCTGAGCCGTCCTGCTGGGGACACAGGCCAGAAGAGGCTTGCATCACATCGCTGCCATGGATGTATGTGGGGTTTTTTTGTTTCGTTTTTCTGTGAGGCGCTGGGCTGCGCTGGGGGGGTCATTGCTGGCATAAAGGGGACATTGGGGCCTAGTCTTTTCTAGCTACGCCCCTGGGTGACACCACCAGGAGATGAGCGCTTGCATTAAGGAAGCACTCATCTCCCTACATTCATCTGTATTGCGATACAGATAAACACTGCAGCAGGGCAAGGGAGAGGCGCCTCCCTTCTCTGTTCCTCTGATAGGCTGCCGGCACAAGGCCAGCAGCCTGTCAAAGGCCGGTGCAGGTGGTGCGATGACGTCATCACGCCGCCTGAGCCGTACTGCTCGGGACACAGGCCAGAAGAGGCCTGCATCGCATCGCTGCCATGGAGGTAAGTATGTGTTTTGTTTTTCTGTGAGGCGCTGGGCTGCGCTGGGGGGTCATTGCTGGCATAAAGGGGACACTTTGGGGCATTATTGCTGGCACATAGGTAACACTATGGGGGCATTGCTGGCACATTGGGGACACTATGGTGGCATTGCTGGCACATGGGGGACACTATGGGGGCATGGCTGGCACATGGGGGACACTATGGGGGCATGGCTGGCACATTGGGGACACTATGGGGGCATGGCTGGCACATGGGAGACACTATGAGGGCATTGCTGGCACATGAGGGACACTATGAGGGCATTGCTGGCACATGAGGGACACTATGGGGGCATCTACTGGGGGCATTTCTGGCACATTATGGGGACACTATGGTGTTGGAGGGGAGAAGAATACTATTGGTGTATGTTATATAGGCACATTATGGGGTCACTAAGAAGGGGCATTTAATATTTGCACATTCTGGGGGACACTATGGGGGAATCTTATACTGGCACATTATGGGGGCACTATGGGGAAGAGGAGAGGAGCACTATGTGGGCATTTACTAGGGGCATTATATAGGGCTATTTTATACTTGCACACATTATGGGGACATTAGTTCAACTGGCGGCACTGAGGGAATTTTTTTGTACCGGCAAACAAACGGGAGCACTTTTAAATTAATGAAAATCACATGTACCCTAAAATAGTAGCAATAAAACTGCCACTATATCCTGTAGTTTCCAAAATGGGGTCTTTTTGGAGTTTCTACTCTAGGGGTGCATCAGGGGGGCTTCAAATGGGACATGCTGTTAAAAACCAATCCAGCAAAATCTGCCTTCAAAAACTTTATGGCGTTCCATTCCTTCTGCTCCCTGCCGTGTTCCTGTACAGCAGTTGACGACCACATATGGGGTGTTTCTGAAAACTACAGAATCAGGGCAATAAATATTGAGTTCTGTTTGGCTGTTTACCCTTGCTTTGTTACTGAAAAAAAAATATTAAAATGGAAAATCTGACAAAAAAGTGAAATTCTGAAATTTCATCTCCATTTTACATATTATGTAAGCTCCACAAAGTGACTTCAGACCTGAACTGATATTTAAAAAGTGGGTTTTGGAAATTTTCAGAAAAATTTCAAGATTTGCTTCTAAATTTCTAAGCCTTCTAACTCCCCCAAAAAATAAAATAGCATTCCCAATATGATCCAAACATGAAGTAAACATATGGAGAATGTAAAGTAATAACTATTTTTGGACTTATTAATATCTTTTATAAAAGTACAGAAATTAAAATTTGCTAATTTTTAAAATTTTTGGGTAAATGTGTTATTCTCTTATACTGTAAATAAAAATTAAATTTTTGACTCAGTTTTACCGCTGTCATAAAGTACAATATGTGACGAGAAAACAATCTCAGAATGGCCTGAATAAGTAAAAGCGTTTTAAAGTTATTACTACATATAGTGACACATGTCAGATTTGCTAAAAATGGCCTGGTCCTTAAGTGAAAAATGGTTGGGTCCTTAAGGGGTTAATACTATACGGAGATCTGTCTTAACACGTATGGGCTCTGATGAGCTGAAGTTAGTTATTTGCGAAGTCACGCGTGACTTCGTTGAATAAAGACCCATTCACACGACCGTATGAACGGATCCGCATCCGATCCGCAATTTTGCGGAATGTATGCGGATCCATTCATTTCTATGGGCTCCTCAAAGATGCGGACAGTACCATCCGTCGTTCCATTGATTTTATCCACAAAACAAAACTCACTTGTCCTATACTTGTCCGCATAAAACGGTCCGTGGCCTAATACAAGTCAATGGATCCGCAAATATGCGGATTCCAACGGAATTGTTTCCATATGTCATCCGCATTTTTGCTGATGGATGTCCGCATTTTTTTGACTCTGCCCCAAAATCAAAATTGATACATATCCAGACCTGGATTGATCAGACTGGTAAAATTTTGCCATTAGAGAAGGACTATGTCATATTCTGCGGAAAGACTGATTGTCCTTGTTCAGGAGCGTGGGGAGCTATGGGACACAAGAAGCGATCTGTACCATGATCGGATCCGTGTTGACCAAGTCTGGGCTGAAATTGGCGAGATCCTAATGCCATATGAATGGGCGAAAGGAGACTCAAAAGCCAGAAAAAGGTTGTGTAAGGTTACACTTTACCTCATGTCACTTTATTCCTATGTCCTCTTATTACTGTGTAATATGGTCTGCATGCCCTGGAAAGTTTGCCAACTTTTCAGAGCATGCAGCTCATGTTTTAAAAGTGCACGTGCATGATGTCACTTTATTCCTGTGTCCTCCTAGTTCTGTCTAGTATGGTCTGCATGCCCTGGAAAGTTTGTCAACTTTTCAGAGCATGCAGCTCATGTTTTAAAAGTGCACGAGCATGATGTCACTTTATATGTATATGTATCTGTATGTATGTAACCTAATTAAATATCTATCTAAACTTTTTGGCTTTACAGTTAGAAGTCTGAAGACACGCTGGCACTCTTGTCGCGACCAGTTTCATCGGGAAGAGACGGCACGCAAAGGACGAAGTGGCGATGCGGGCTGCAAACTCAAAATGCCATATATATACACCAAGCAGCTTCAATTTTTGAAGCCCATATTTGAGTTGCGGCCGTAAGTGAATATAAATATATTTTGAAATTGGAATTATTATTAATTTTTACAGATCATTAATTAGTTTTTTATTTTCACAGAACGGTGGACAGTCTGGAAGAAGAGGGGGCAAGTCAACCTTCTTCTCCAAGTCAACCCCTCTGTATGTCCCCAGCGGAACCGTCCTCACCGGTGCCAACACGTCCCATGGCTGTGACACCACCGCCCCACATACCCACAACATCACCACATGTGGGGGCGCAAAGGCCAAGTCGAAAATGAAGGGCCACACCTCCTCCTCAGCCTGTTTTGGGACAAGCAACTCGAGACGTTGTGGATAGCAGGGTTCTCGAGTTCTTGTCCCGAAACAGGCCTGAATGTGAGGAGGATTCTATTATGTTGGGCTTAGGCCCTTTTCTAAAAAGGGTACCTCAAAACAGGCAACACATGTGCGTTGCCTCCATAACCGCCGTGTTAGAAGTCTACTCTGGTCCCCAAATGCCCATGGCGACTTATAATTTTTTAAATGAGGAACGGAAAAAACTTCATGTGCCTCAACCATCTGTCTCGCAATCACCCTTTCCATCGTTTCCAAGCCAGCAACATAATTTCGGTGGAAGGATGTATGGCCCTCCAATTCCCCAGCTCGGTCATACACTGAGGCCTCTGCCTCTTCAACCGAACCCTATTCATTCACCCGTGATCTTTGTGATTTATAATATTATTTTATTGTTACCTTTTTTTATATTATTTATTTCATTAAAATTTTTGAACAAAAAAATGTTTCCTGAGCTTTTTTTATCTCAAACACTTACAATACTTTATAATTACACACATATGTATGTCTTTGTCATGTTACATATGTGATCAAATCACATGTGTAAAATGAGTTTTATTTAAAAATGTTTAGAGTGCTTCTAAGGGCCCTTTCACATCTGCGTTGTGAGGATCCGGTGTGCAAGTCTGTCTCGGGACATGGTCACCGTATCCGTCATAACGCAACAGACATGAAATCATATGAAGACTAATCAGTCTTCAATATGATTTCAATGTTACCATGGCAGATCGGATGCCTCAAGTCACAGTTGACATGGAAATAGTAGCATGGAGAAAGTACTTATCGTTCTATACATTTAAAAAAGCAGCATGCTGCTTTTTTTCCTCCGCCCAAAAAATATGTCCTGTCATGAACTGCAGACATCCAGATGCATCCTGGACGGAATTTTCTCCATTCAGAATGCATGGTGGTGTTTAGAATTGTAAAATAGGTATCTTTTAAAAATGTAAAAAAAACAAACACCAAACTTATTTTATTTAATAATGGCGCCAATCATTTTGAGGTTATTCAAAGACGTGAATGGTGATCGATGAGGAATTAGTCAGTTTTAATGAAAATCATAAAAAAAAGTATGATTTTTTTTAAAACCTAAGCTCACAACCCACGTCAAGGGTCCTCATCATCTTGTGAGTCCCTATCTAAACTAAAACCATGGGACCTAACTAACTAAAAAAATCTAATTTGATTAAATTTGGAATACCATCACCACAGATTTATCTTCGAGTACTAACACGAATGCTGTTCAGCTGCCACGATAATGCACCCTCTGGATTTATGAAGTAATCCGCAAAGAGTTCTCGAACTGCTAGTCCAGCAGATCCAGGCCTTCCTTGCGGATTATGGTCTAAACCAACAGATGTTGTTGTTGGAAAAGGGGCCACTTCAGGTTCAGAGGGTACATCATGAATCCTGGTGAAGTTGTGTAAAATCACACATGCCTGTATCACCAGGGTGGCATTTTGCGGACTCATTTGCAAGGATGACATGAACACTCTCCATTTATTGGAGAGTATTCCGAAAGCACATTCAACATATCGACGTGCACGAGACAGACGATAATTGAATATGCGCTTTCGGTCATCCAAATCGCGTCTTGGAAATGCTCGCATTACATGAGGAGATAATGCAAAGCCTTCGTCTGCCACGATTACAAATGGAGCGGCCGAAGCAGAAGATCCGGGTAGTCGTCTGGGCTCTGGCAAGGCAAGTTGGTTGGCGCGAAGCCGTTCACCCATTCTAGAAGAACAGAAGATGCGGGCGTCTGCTGTGCTTCCATAGGCCCCAATATCAACAATAATAAATCTATAATTACTGTCAACTAATGCCAACAGAACTATAGAAAAATATTGTTTAAAATTAAAATATTGGGACCCTGAGTGAGGCGGTTTCTTAACACGTATGTGTTTGCCATCCAATGCCCCTATGCAGTTTGGAAACTGCGAAGATTTATAAAACCCATCAGCAATTCTGAGCCAATCTTCTGCTTTGGGTTGGGGCATCACCGCATCTCGGAGTCGCTGCCATATAAGTTGACATGTGTGACAGACGATTCCTGATATGGTTGAGATTCCCAGCAAGTACTCATAATGCAAGGAGGCAAACGAGTTTCCAGTTGCAAGGAACCTGTGGAGAGAACAGAAAAACAAAGGTTCCAATCAATATAGGATAATAGGATAATAATTAAAACGAAATTTTAACACTCATCTTACCTCAAGGTGAGAAGAAGTCGTTCTTCAGGTGATATGCTGCGCCTCATATTGGTGTCCTGGAACACAAGTCCAGAACGGAGAGACGCAAGCAGAATATCAAACACGGAAACCGACATACGGCAGTAACCCTGAAATTTCTCAGGATTCTGCCGTAGGTCGAAATACAAAGTGTGAAAGTGGCCCTTCTGTAGGCGCTGGGAGACAATGGGATGAACCCACCACCTCCTTCTTCTCGGTTCTTCAGACAGCATAGCTGGCTGCCGTCCAAATCTCCGTGAAATGAGCCAGTACAGAAGAACCTCATTCACCTGATTAGTAGCCATGACACACTAAGAATAGTCTGAAACAGATGCTGACCAAGCACAAGTCTCACACAGCTCTCCGTGCAGTCAAAGCCAGACAAAATGGCTGAAATGCTCTCTGACAGGATTTTTTGTATACACATCTAAACTTTTTTTTTTCAAATCAGCCATCCTAACTTTATAAAAAAAAAAAATTACACCTTCCGTTTTTATGCGGATCCGCAAAAAAACGGAACATATTTTGCAACTTCTGTTCCGTTTTTATGCGGATCCGCAAAAAAACGGACATCTGTCCAGACATCCTTACTGAAGACATACGGTCATGTGAATGGGCCCTAAGGCTGAGTTCACATCACCGTTCTTCTGATCCGTCAGATGAAGAGAGAGAGAGAGAAAAAAAAAACAGGATCCTGTACAAAAACGGATCCTGTTTTTTTTCCCTCTCTGTCTCTTCTTCTGATGGATCAGAAGAACGGAATGCTAAATGGTGATGTGAATGCACACTAACTTTGGCAGTTTTTTAAACCACTTTAAAACTTGAAAGAAAACTTGGCTTTAGTTCCGCAGTACCAGCAGAAATGGCCCGTCTTGATATTCTCTGTGCTGCTGAAGGATGCGCCTAATTTATGAGGAGGCGCAGCGGTGAGGATGGCGATAAAGTTGGAGCTGTGACAATTTTTTTTAAAAAGTTGCAGTAAAAAAGTTACACCTGAGGTTTTTTAACACCATCATGATTATTTTGATGATTCGAAAATGATTATATAAATCTATTGGTTTATTTATTTATTATTTATGTAATTAATTTTTGTATTATTTAATATTTTTCTATCACAATCATGCTATTTAATTATGAATGATTTTGATGATAGTAACACGATTATATGGTACACATTGATGAATTTATTGTATCAGTTAATATTTATTTATTAATTATTAATTATTTCATTTTTTTCTATCACAATCATGCTATTTATTAATTAATTATCTTGATATTGGCGACATGATTAAATGGTTCACATTGATGAATTTACTATTGATTGTCCTTGAGTTATGGCAGTAGACAGGGCGCTTTAGTGGCTGGCGTGCGCCGGGCATCTGGCTGTTCCAGGATGCGTCCCACGGGTACTACGTGATGCGCATTAGCACTCCATCGTGGATCGCATGCCAGATATCCAGCTGTACGGTGAGCGCTCCCACTATATTCGCTCCTATCTGTCGGCACAGCCTTTTTACATTTAGGTGTATGTATTTCCTTCCCTTCCCTGTTCTTTATGGATGTTAACCCTTCCAATTTTGATTGCCAAATAGGGCTAGCTGAACATGTAGGAGGTCCCTGTAAGATTACACGAGGTGATGTCGTGTGTTCTAGCGTAGAACGCTAAACCATGGATATCCTGGAGGCACACGTGGGGCCACACATGTAGAGGTATTTTCACAGATTTTTTAACTTACACTGATTGACATGCTTTATAAGGCTAGTGATGAGCACAGTATGCATTCATCCCCTGAGGAAGCGAAACCCGAAACGCGCATCAGGGTCTGGACCACACTGGTCGGTATCATCTATTCCACTAAGTACTCCTTGATGGATTTTGTATAGGATGTAGGCACTTTAGATTTATACATTTTATGTGGTAATTGGATCTATTCTTCTCCCATTATTTATCTATCTCTCCACTTGGAGTTTATGGTATGTTAAGGTTGTACTTTGTGATTTCTGATACTATCGTTATTCTCTATTGTGGGAAAGGGAGATCTAATATTAGCATCATTTATCTAGGGGTCTGGCTTTCTGACATTGTGTATGTATGCCGCTGCTACTTTTTAACTTATTCATTCTTCCAAAATGTGATGAATAAAATATTTTCTTAGATTAATTGTATGCTGTGTATCGTGTTTGGTGTGGTCAGTATCTCTGTATATGCACATCATTTACTTGGTTTGGAGCGATTGCAATTTCGAGATAATAAATCTCACCCAAAAAATTTTAATTCTAGATGAGAAAGTTTAAGTATATAACAGTATATACCACAAGTATATATACAGTGTGGTATATGTCATTTAAAGGAGTTTTCCTTACACTTTTGACCACCACACTGGGAGCGGGCTCTCCGCTGAGGTTCCATTGGCGCAAAACACACTCACTAGCTCACCTCACTTGTAAATGCAATAAAATTAAATGGTCCGGTTTACACAGAAGCATTTAATTCAAGACTTACAATGAAAATCTGCTCAAGTCACATGCAAAATGAATAACCTCAGAATAACTTCTAAAATCTGTTTTTACTTCATGTAGCTTGTGGGCGCATTTCCCATGTCTTACCTTACTTACGTAACACATACAGATCTAGCAGCCATACAACATTTAAAATTGTGCAAGTTGCCTTTCAGTCGATTCTCTCGGGATTTTTCCTGAGGAAGTGTCATACTGTAAGCATTTTTCATTTGCAGCTAGAACTCTTGCCAGCTACTCAATTACCTA
This sequence comes from Bufotes viridis, assembly GCA_033119425.1. NCBI lineage: Eukaryota > Metazoa > Chordata > Amphibia > Anura > Bufonidae > Bufotes > Bufotes viridis. The sequence continues at coordinate 61,144,220 of CM065591.1, read as the reverse complement.
GCAGTCTATTTGATACTTAGTAAATGACACATTATTATCTCACCTAGCAAGAGTTTGAAACTTTCTTCATAGATTAATGGGTGTAGCGGCCGCAAGATTATTATTAATGTAACTGTATTTTACTTCATAGTGATTTGTTTCTCTATGCAAAGTTATAAATCTCCTCGGCTTTTATATAAAGTTTTGATAGTAAAGCATGAGAAAGTTAGGCCATCAGCATGGAGAAATTGGGATTAAGGGGGTTATCTAAATTAGGCGTATTTCAGACGCAAACAGCGGCGCAACGCTTAGTTGCACCATAATCTGCTACTTTGCCCTGCTCACGGCAGTTCTAAAATTGTGGTGTGGGCGGGGAAGGGGACAGCCAGAAGGCCCCTCTCATTTACCATTTTCTATGCCTAAAACAGGCGTAGAGAATGGTCTACACGTAACACCGCTCAGAAGCTTACATTTAGAACTGGTGCTAGATGCGCCGAAGTTATGGAGAGGCCTGCACCTCTTCATAACTTCGGTGGATCCATCGCCAGTTTAGGGCTTTATTTAGACCGGCGTCTTAATAAATGTGACCCTAAATGTTTAAAGATATGCTGTAAGTGCCAATGACAACAAGAAAAGCCTAAAGTCTTTTATAATAAAACCATTAAAAGAATCAAAATGAATATTCACATATGATTTGCAACTATTATAACTAGAGATGAGCAATGTTTTGAAAAGTTTGATTCAGCCGATTCGCTGAAGTCTACCAAGAAATTCGATTTGTTACAAATTAATTAATGAATTGCTATAAAACAGGTATAACGGTACATCACAGTGGCTAACAGAAAATAACAGTCAAAGTAGTGACCCATGACACAGTAGGGAGAGTGTTAGCAGCAGCAGTACTGATGCACATGGCGATATATTACACCTGCCTCTGCCTTTAATACTGAGGCACACTAACGGTATCCCTAACAGAATGGATTAACTATGATGCGCACGGTGCACTGCACAATGATGCACAATGATGCACAATGATGCACACGGTGATATACTCTCCTTGCAGTCTCCCTGCACTCTCCCTCTCCAATATTGTCCTTTTAACAGTTTGCAGTAACACTGTCCCTAGCTCATGAACATTTGCCATATCTCTCCCTATGCTCAGCTTACAGGACTAGTGATGGGTAGTTCATGAAGAAATCAGTTCAAAATGAACTGATCTTCTATGTGAACTAACTCATTAAGTTCCCATTCCTGACAAAGATTAGTTCACCAGGAAGTAAAGCAACTGGGAGAAGTAGACGGTGATGACTGCTTTTTAACTTTAACCATGAGTCTGAGTGGATGAGTGGATTGGAACTACATGAGTGGATCTGAACTATTAGGGGGTGCTGCATCTCATTGAACTAGACTGTCAGGATTGTTAGTTCTGGGAGATGTTAGTTCAGTATTCCATCTAGCTTAGTCAGTTCACAAGTCACATGCTCCCTATCAGCCTCTTTAGGACACGATACTGTAGGGCAGGCAGTAGGCTAGAGGTGAAACCCAAAAAATTAGAATATCATGCAAAAGTCCATTTATTTCAGTAATGCAAATTAAAAGGAATTGCAATAATGCAGCTTAAAATTTGAATTTTGTGAAAAGGTTCAATATTCTAGGCTCAAAGTGTCACAATCTAGTCAGCTAATTAATCCATACCCCCTGAGCAAAGGGTACCTCAAAATTGTGACTTTGGGGTTTCATAAGCTGTAAACCATAATCATCCAAATTATAACAAATAAAGGCTTGAACTATCTTGCTTTGCATGTAATGGGTCTATCTCATATATTAGTCTCACCTTTTAAGTTGCATTACTGAAATAAATGAACTTTGCATTATATTCTAATTTTTTGAGTTTTACCTGTATATTGGAGTTCTGTTCAAACTACTAAGTATCATCTGCCTGTTCTTATTCACACTGCTGGACAATAATAAATATATCTGACCCTTTTATTAAAACTATAACTCATCAAAAGATCTGTAAATCCTATGTGTAACAGAGCAGACCTGTGCTTCTAACCACTTGTCAGTAGCATCGCAGAGCCAAAGAAAGAATGAACCAGATGAACTAAACAAACTAATCTTTTGACCTAATATTTCAGGTGAACTAGATTAAAATGAACTAATCCCAAAATGAACTAGATTTCCCATCACTAGCTCACAGGACAATGGTGGAGACCACAGGGGATGAGGCTTTTATAGGACTGTGACATCACAGGGGATGGTTACCTGTGGATTGGCAGGCATTATGGTTGATCTCACATTCCCGGACTTCTTACTTTCAGTTTGTAACATGTGCAGCCACCATTTTAAGAACAACTGATTTGTTACCACAAAGCGCAAGAAAATTATGCTTCGTTGCGAAATGAAGTTTTCCTCAACTTCAGACTGAATTCCACTTTGGATGCTTCGATTCACCCAATATTAATTGTAACCATATTGTGAACCATAAGGAACAGCAATAAAGAGGTTTGTACAAAAATACATAAAAAAAAAAAAAAAGAAAGTGGTCTGTCCATAAGCCAATGATCACGAGTCGGCTTCTCTACCCCTAGCTGTTATTGCCAAAGGAAGCTACAGCTGGCCATACTTTCCCCTTACATTATTAAATAAAAATTTCTCCATCGTGACTTATAATGGGCCCCTCTTTGGAAGAACTTTCTCATGATATCCATATGCCCTAAAAAGCATATGTTCAAGGGATTTATTTATTAGCCAACCCAATTAATGAATGGTTTTATCCACTGATCCATAAAATTGTTCCTCAGAGGTAAGACTGAGATAATTTCTTGATGTCTGAGCACTGTGTTCGCCAAGATGGAAAACGCACTCTTCCTATACAGTGAGGCTTAACATGTGAGGCATCACAATGATGACATGAGGTCTACTCCTCTACTGAGGAGCTAGCATTGGTCATTTATGAAATATGTGATTTATGTGCTCCGTTGTTTCCTTCTGTAGACCACTGTAAACAGCGGTGAACTAATATTTACAGAGATAATTTGCCAATCAGTGGCCTATTATTCCACGTGATATAACACCCATAGAAAACCTTTTTTTTATTGAGAAAACATATATATTTGAAATAAAATGAAAACCATAAAGACTGTTATGTTGACCACTTCAGGCTTATAGAAATCTTTGGTGTGACAGTCACTGTTAACTGAGTCAGTGCCTCCAATTATTATTACGCAGGTGGTGCTATTGCACTCTTTCGCTCCCTGTAGAATATACATCTTGGCAGAACACCAGTTAATTCAAAGTTATTCCTAACTAGTCCCCCATTACATATTTTGCTGCATGAGCAGCATAGTCAGGGTTGCATAGGTCCATCTACCAATGACAAGGTGGCCTCTTTAGTTGGGAACTTACACCGTCAATCTTGGCTTTCTTGCACCTAGGCCTACAAAATAAATTTAGGTCAATGTTGGTGCCAGCTATAATATGCTCTAATTAAAAGCACTGGACGGATAAGCACGAGTGCATGTCCCAAATGGGGGTAACATTTCATATTGTTTGCATTGTTCTTTGCATTGTACATTTGGAGGAGTGGCTGCCTCGATTTGGACCATGCACTCCTACACATTTGTCCAAAGCTTTTAAATAGAGCATTAGAATATAGCATTTTCCTGAATTAATTTTGTAGGCCTAATTCCAAGAGAGGCTATTTTTATAGAATTTATCTAAAAGACACCACCTTGTCGTTGGTAGATTCATCCACACAATTTTGATCAAGCGCAAAGAGTCTCTGATTTTCATATAAGTAAATATATAAGTACTACAAATTAAGATAATCCATGTTTTTAACATCTGCATATGTCTTTGCATATAAAGCATGCATATAACATGCAGGTCAATGTCTGGTCCAAAACATTGCTTTATACATTGCTTTATACGCAAAGACATAAGCAGATGTTAAAAACATGGATTATCTTAATTTGTAGTACTTATATATTTACTTATATTAAAATTAGAGACTCTTTGCGCTTGATCAAAAGACAATGTCAGAAGGACAGGCTGGGGTTAGTATATGTTCATAGCCTTTCATTTTATGTAAATTAGTACTATTTTTTTTTTCCCTATAAGACGTACTTTCCCCACACCTAAAAGTGGGGGGAAAGTGTCACTGCGTCTTATAGGGCAAATACTAATGATGAGTCCTTCTATTATCGAAGCGCTCATTAATACAGTAGGACCAGGGAGCGACTGGTCTTCTTATGCTGGCGCTGCACGTTGTGCTGAAAACTTTCGCAGAGTCTGATTAACATTGGGGGTATTATTAACATTGGGAGGTCTGATTTAAAGTCTGATTAACATTGCGGGTCTGATCTGAGATCTGATTAACATTAGGGGTCTGAGCTGAGGTCTGATTAACATTGGGGATCTGAGCTGAGGTCTGATTAACATTAGCGGTCTGATTGGGTGTCTTAACATTTGGGGTCTGATCTGAGGTCTGATTACCATTAGGTGTCTGACTGGGGCTCTGAGCTGAGGCCTGATTAACATTGGGGGTTTTTGAACATTTTATTTTTTTTTTTCTTATTTTCCTCCTCTAAAACCTACTGTAGGTGTGTCTTATATAATAGTGTATATAATATATAATAGTGTTAAGCTTATGTATAAAATACTTTCAACAGATATGACAATACAAGGGCGAAAAGTACAGAGAAAGTATATAGAAATGTTCTGGTTGTCAGAAATGTTTTCCTAGTAACTGATATCTTGTTAAACATCAGACCATTCATAAATGAAAGCAGTTGAATTATTCTGAGAGTCTGAAACATTCATGTAATAAATCAGAGATTCTAATAATTCATTAGAGATTCCACACCAAAGGAAAATGTTGTTTATGTGATCAGAATTAAGAGAATATCTTCCTAAAAGTATGTCAGTGCATATAAAATCTTTTAACTATATTCATATTTAAACCTTCTGTGAACCTGGATAAATATATTAGGGATTTACATAAACATCAATCCTCTCCTTAGAGGGACCCAACCATCAACAAGTTTTATCACATTAGCAGCCTATATTTGATAAATCTATATGTTGTGTTTTTTTTTTTACAAAAAACGGGTGAATGTTTTCTGCATATAATTTTTGTCATTCCATCTATTCTACTTACTGTCCTTCATCTTTAACTTACTCGTTTTTGGACTTTTAGCACAGCAGACAGTTTCAGTTGACTCAAGAGAAGAACAGAGTTGCCATACTGTTATCCTAGTTCAACTAACCTACTATTTTACTAACAGATTACATCTTTCCCTCACAGTAGCAGTAAAGCAATAATGATATCCCTATCTATAGAGATGTTTTATCTCTCTGTTTTGACTTCTAACGAAGGATAATATTTTGTAATTCCTTCAATGGTATAATACTTCTAAAAAGAAATTCTCTTCTTGAAAAAGAAAATAAAAAATGTAACCACTTTCTGACAGCAATTTTCTGTTTTTGAGGTTTCATTTTTTTTTACTCCCTGTCTCCCTGGAGCCATAACTTTTTTATTTTTCTTTAAACCGTTATATGAGAGCTTGTTTTGGTACATTCTGATGGCACCATTTAATATTGCGTATGATGTACTAGAAAGCTGGAAGAAAATTTCAAATGGAGTGGAACTGGAATGAAAACACAACTCTGCCACAGTTTTATGGATTTTGTTTTTATGGCGTTCCCTATGCGGTAAATGGACATGTCAACTTAATTCTCAGGGCCAGTACAATTATAGCTATACAAAATTTACACAGTTTTTCTTGTCTTTTAATACTGGGGAAAAAAACTTTGGAAAAAATACATTTTTTTCTTTGCATTGCCACATTTTGACCTGCATAACTTTTTTCTAGTTATGTCTACACAGCTGTTGTAGAGCACATTTTTATAGGGCTTGGAATTTTGAAGTATATAAGTTATTTTGTGAGTTGAAGCAATGAAACAAAATGTTGAATCATCGTTTAGATTTTTTTCCATCATGGTATTTACTGTACAGGATAAATACATTTATATTTTAATAGTATGGGATGCGGCAGTGCAAATCATCTCTATTTTTTGTTAATGTTTATTTTTATGATGGGGAAAGGGTGGTGATTTCAATTTTCTATTAGCTTCTCCCATATACTGCAATGAATTACCATTGCACCCTAAGGGGGATTCAGTTTGTTCCTATAGAGCCCTGCAGTGTAATATTGAGGAGGAAGTAGTGCTCATACAAGCATCTTTAAACAGCTGATCTACGGGGGTGTCGGGAGATGAACCCCCAATAATCAGATATGGATGACTTATCTTGAGGATGGGTCATCAATATGTACTCACTGTACAACTCCTTTGAGATTATGAAGCCCTAGGAATGAATTGAACTAATGTATTCCAACAAGAGAGTCCATTAGGCTTGATTCAGACTGTCATATATAAAATCATCCATGTTGTAGCCACAATAGATTGATGATTTGGAATACACAGTGAGGTTCGTATAGGACAAGAGATTGGCAATCACCCCAGACAATTGTCTCCAGTGGTCTTCAGGTTCTTGTTCTGTGTTAACTGCGTCTTATGGGATGAATACTAATAAGCGCTTCCATAATAGTACCCGAGCACCGGGAAGCGGTGAATGCAGCGCTCCCCGGGCTCTGTACTCAGCGCTTCCTGGTGACTGCGCACAGTGTGGGGACGCTCTGTGACCTCACACTGTGCGCGTCAGGTAACAGCACAGCCGCGGCAGGAAGAAGAAGAGTGCAGGAGGTGAGGAGTGACAGTGTCCAGAGCAAGAGAGGTAAGTTGATCTTTTTTTATTTTATGTGATCTGAGGCATGGTTGCTGACTCGAGGCATGGGGGTTGAGCTATGGCTGTGGGATGTTCTGAGGCTGGGGGCTGATCTTAGGCTAGGGGCTGATCTGGGACTGGGGGTTGATCTATGGCTGTGGGATGATCTGAGGGTGGGGGCTGATCTAAGGCATGGGAGCTGATCTGAGGCATGGGGTTCTCATCTGAGGTATGGGGGTCTCATCTGAGGTCAGAATGGGGGTCTAATTTATATTGGGGCTCTTATCTAAGGTCTGATTGGGGGTCATTCACATTGGGGTGTGAGCTGAGGGCTTTTTAACATTGGGAGTCTGATTGGGGCTGTTAGCGTGGTCTGATCTAAAGTCTAATGAAAAACATTTTTTTCTTATTGTTCTCCTCTAAAACCTAGGTGCGTCTTATGGGCCGATGCATCTTATAGGGCGAAAAATATGGGACCTGGTTGCAATGCATTGGTAGACTTTTTTATGCATATACTAGAGTCTCTATGGCATATGGCATATATTGGGGTTTACATTTGGTAGACACATGGAGATTTCCAGGCCATAAATGCCGAATGTAGACACTAATGGGGTCATTTGTCAAACTGGTATAAATTAGAACTGGCTTAGTTCCCCAATCAGATTCCCCCTTTTATTTTTCAAAGGAGCAGTCAAAAATGAAAGGAGGTATCTGATTGGTTGCTATGGGTGCTTCTATCCTGGGAGTAGCATTTATGTGCACTTTTGCCCCACCATCGAACAGTCGACCTTGATTAGGTGGTATACATAAGGTGTATTAGGTGTATTAGGTGGTGTGTGCTCCTCCTCTCATCGGGTGCTTGGTGCACACAGAGGTAACTAGGAGCAACACACTATATGTGCAGGGTCTGCCCTCCTGAATGTAGATGCCCATACGGGATAGGTAGATTTAGAGTAGGACCAGTCTGGCTGAGACCTCCTTGATGCGGGTAGGTGGGCACAGACGTGTTTTGATCAAAATATATTGGCTAAGAGTCTCAGATTTTATTATTAGAGTGAGGGCTTAGTCCATATATTATGTATGCATCCATTGTTTTAGTGCATTATTTTCTTTGACTAATTTACACCAGTTTGATAAATGACCCCATAAATGTGAATGGAGCCTAACTGTTCACATATATACATAAGGTGAATTAATTATTCATTTTATGAGACAAAATAGATGATTTTTTAAGGGCAGAATATTTTTAGAACATGAACTGTATCTTAATTTAGGAACTAGGCAAAGGGCTAGAAAATGAGCTAATGTTCAGTATAGGGCTACACCTAGGTCAGTTCCACATGTAAAATTAATCTGGTCAGGCACTTGAAAAATCATATTCCGCTCATTAAATTGGGTGATCTTGCCAGAGGTGAGCCAGGATAAAAAGATCTTTACGTTTAAAAAAGAGTTTATTCCTCATACTGATGAATGCAGAGCAAGTACCCTTTTGTACCTTTATAAAAAGTAAATCCATATCAAAGAAAAACTCTACAAAGTCAGCAGTAAAGAATTCATTCTACAGCGAATTCCATCATACTGTATGGCCTCATTATCACTACAATTCTTTTCACTACCAAGACCAGAAGCTCTCCTTGGGTCATCTCACACATCACCAGTCTATGGGACCTTATTAAAATTCATGTCCCTAACATTTGTGTTTTTTGACAGTTAACAAAACCATGTTTCTAAAAATGCCAAAAAGTCCCATTTTGTACTATTGCACAAAAATAAACACAAAAAGTACAGTAGTCTAGCCCAAATCCACATTTATTATTATTGGTCCATAATGCATGATAAAATAAATGCCAAGTTCACACATTTCATGTGCATGAAGTCATTGCAGAAAGTTTTAAAGGTTTTATGTCACATTTGCATTTTTACCAAGTAAAATAACTACTGAAATGTACGATTTTGTAATGTGGACCTTTTGCGTCCTTGGTTACCTGCTTAAAAGTAGGATCCTCCCTTTCTTTATCTTAATGGGGTTGTCCCACAAAAAGTATTCTACATTCTTTAAAGCAGCACGTGGATGTGAAAAATTTTGTAATTGTGTGTACTTAAAAAATGTAGTACAGCCTCTGATGTATTTAATGAAATATAACTATAGCACCACCTTTTGTTAGGTTCTATTTCTTAATGTTCTGTCCATCTTGTTAAGATGGTCACACATGCTCAGTTCCATCCCTCAACTTCCACCAGCCGTACTGTATCTACTGTTATAAACTATGACAGCTAAAGAGAGAGAGTAGCAACAGAAAGGACATGCCACCCGAGAACAGATGCACCCCTTGAGAAAGGACACACCTTCTGAGCTGCCAGCCTGAAGAGAATCTAGCAGAGCAACTGAAGCAATGAATAGAAGGAGCTCTAGATCCATGTGAGGTACAGGGCTGGTTCTAGCTGTTAGATTGTCATGTACTATATGATGTTTAATTTTTGTTTTTTACATTAATCATGGCATGACCACTTTAAATACTGCAAGGAAGCATCAACTTTTCTTCTTGGTCATGCCCCTAAAGCAGCCTCAAGATCAATGCTAAAAATCACATAGTTTTGCCTTCAGCAGATTCTATTATGTGTATCTTGTATTCATCTTGTCTTGGCTCTATCTACTGGCCATTTGTGCAAATGACCTGCATTTAGCCTAGCCTACATTTAATTTTCTGCTTGTCCACTGTATTTTATTATGACCCTGATGACATCATCAACTTAGATCATAGGAGCCTTATTTTCCAAGATCAAATCCAGGACAAAGCAGCATCCATAATCCACCTCACCCAGACTTAATGTTGCATCGCTGGTACGTTTAGACTATTAGCATAGCAGGATTGTATAGTCATTTATATTTGTATGCTGTACTGAATGTATCCTATATTCATGCAGGTGTTTATGTTTCCATAGCTTTGTACTGTAATATATTAACTCCTTTAAGTCAAATGCTGATGCACCACAGTAAGCATTAGAGATGAGCTAATTTCATATTTTGAAATCACGCTTCGTTTGGTGGTAAAAGCAGAATTGCATTATGTATTCCGTTACCACGGACCATAACGCAATTCTATGACGGAATGCATAACGGAATGCCTTTAGAAGCATTCCGTTATTCATTCCATCATAATAGAAGTCTATGGGCTGCAAAACGGATTTGTCTCATTTCTGTTATGCAGGGAAGTCCTCTCCGTTGTGCAGGCCACAGACTTCTATTATGACTAAATGAATAATTGGAATGCCTCTAAAGGAATTTTGTTATGCATTCCATCATAGAATTGCTTTATGGTCTGTGGTAACGGAATCCATAACGCAATTCTCCTTTTACCATTAAACGAAGCGTGAACGAATTTCATAACATGAAATTCACTCATCTCTATTAAGCACATTCTTTCTGGTCCTCATTTTCACCCTATCCTTGCAATAAAGTTGAATTGGATGTTTCTCTGGAGTCAATGAGTTGCTAGGAAGGAATATAGCTGCCTGTCAACTTATGCCTCACTTAAAGATCAGGAGGACAGAACAATATGTATAATATGATAATACTGGTTTCCACTCTGTCCCCTGTGTATGGTACTTTCCTCTTTTCTTTGGTATCCCATTGATCTGCATTGATTTTTCTACTCTTTTTTTCCATTCCTGCTTTTTCTTACATACGTAATATCATGATGTACCAGTTTTAGAGGAGTATTCAGACATGAAAAATGTTCTCGGTGTGCAGTAGAGGAAGTTTCCATTTTTCCTGGATAGCAACAGAAATGAATATCCCATCATCTGCTGTTATGTTCTCAATCCATGTTCCTCAGAGGCAGGCTGATAAAGGTTACAGGCGTATCAATCTTTATCTTGACACTATTAAGACATTAAATAAACAGCTTATTTAATATGTTGTGTCAAGTTAAAGATTGTTACATTACCTTGTGCAACTCAGCAGCAAAGCAGGGGATGTTTCTCTGAGACTTTGTCTTTGACCATCCGTTTTATCAGCAGAGCAGACAATCACATCAATTGTGTCTCACATTTTCATCTTTGAGCAGGACCTCCAAGAATGGCAGCATTCCTAGCCTGACTCCTTGTATGAAGCAAGAAGCAAGAAGTAGCAAGATAACCGCTAACAAGTGTTCATAGGAACACTCATTATCGGTTATCTGGCGCTTGTTCATCAGATAATAGATCATTCATGCGGACACAAAAATCATTGTTTAAACAGCATCTGCTGCTGGCAAGCAATGAGTCACTATAGAGATGGGCGATGTTTTTAGCGATTGCTCCTCCCCATACTGGGGAGGAGATTGTTGCATGTGAATAAAGCAGTCTCCTCCACTGACAAGTGGGCGGTTGTCGGAAAGGAACGCATCCTCCCCGTCAATCTGCTGTATCGCCCTTGTAAAGGGAACTCTAGTCTGTTGTCACAATGATGAGACAATTAGAGATGGGAAGTGGCCACTCTTCTGGTGTCCATAATGTTATGTAATGTACACATGCTGTTTCAGTGGCAGCATAACCTCTGGGTCAGTAAACTTATTAAAGGGAGTCTGTCACGACATTTGAGCATATTTGACTGATCAAATAGCGTTATATGTGCCACCCAGAACTTAAAAATGGTACCTTTGTTGTATCTAATGGAGTTTTCTTTCAGCCAAAAATGAACTTTGAAGATTATGTAAATGCGCCCTCTCAAGTGCCCAGGGCAGCGTCTCAATCATCTGAGCCCCAGGCAGCACCTCCTCCCCGGCTTATAACCCTGCCTTCCGTGTGCCTCTGCCCACCCGTTTACTCTCCTCCTCTCTCCTTTTCCACTGAGGCCAAATCATCATCCTCGAAGGGACACTGACAGCCCGTTTTAACATATCAAGAATGTTATATGCCCCTATCGGTCTTAATATGTGTAATCTAATTATATAATTGTCCCCCCTGTCTGCCTTTCCAAAACATTTAAAATACGATTTTCTTCATATGTAAATTTCCTTTGTTTGTGCCCAAGGGGCTGTCCCTCTTCTAGTTTGTGCCCAGCCGCGCCCCAACTGCTGTGTCCTAGCGCCACCCAGCTCATTATTATTCACTGCGCTAGGCGGCTTTTCAATTCCCAGATACAGCAAAATCCTGCGCATAGCCATTACAATGTTGCTGGCATCGGCTTCCCTGGGACGTTGTGCATCTGCGCCGGATACCTTACCCGGTCGGCACAGCAGGCACAGGAGGAGAAAATAAAGCCGCGGCATACTGTAGTATGTGGCGCAGGCGCGCTACGTTACTGGGGATGGAGGGTGCCAGTTAAGGTATCCGGCGCAGCCGCACAACATCCCGGGGAGGCTGATGCCAGCAACATTGTAATGGGCATGCGCAGGATTTCGCTGTATCTGGGAGTTGAAAAGCCCCTTAGCGCAGTGAATAATAATGACCTGGGTGGCGCTAGGACACAGCAGTTGGGGCGCGGCTGGGCACAAACTAGAAGATTACACATATTAAGACCGATAGGGGTACATAAAACTCTTGATATGTTAAAACGGCCTGTCAGTGTCCCTTTAAAAACTTTGCTGCTGTGATACTGATATATAGCTTTGGTACCTACCAGATTTTGAGGTGTGCTGGTTATCCATAGCTAAACGTCTGCACCCCTCACTCCAGGAATTGCAGAAGAAGTTAACAAAAACTGAAAAGCACACTTTTGGTTAACTTGGGCAGATAGCAAAGTATTCAGAGAAACCCAAGGACTACAACTGCCATCATTGCATCGCTACGCACCGCTATTGGGAGACTGCACTTGGATATACACTTGGAACTGTGTTTTTTGCCACTTATACTGTATGTACTACCGCTCCCATCATCCATTTAATAAACTAAGATTTTATTTATTGCAACCAACAAGCCTGCTTATTGTCCCAACCTGTCACCAGCTCTGCTTCTACATTCCTGCCTTGCACCTTGCCAAACACCTAACTTCAAGGACACCCCAACTGTGAGCTCTCCAGTCACTGCATGGCCCCAAGTAGTGCCAGATTGCCACCGTGAACTGTAACTACTACTATCACCATCATAGCCACTACCACCACTTTAGTCTTCCCTGCACTCCTCCTGGGCTGCTGCAATGGTGGTGGGTATACCCTTGGTATGAACATTCACATATATCTATAAATGCACATATGTGAACCTTAGAAAGTCAGGTAATCAAGAGCTAGGTTTTTCTGTACTGAAACACAGGGTGTAAATCAAATACACATATTAAACAGCCCCGGCGAGCAGTACTGGCATGCAGTTGATAAGGCATGTTTTTTCTTTTTTTTATCAGGATAGATGTTTGCCATTGGTTTCCAGGGTCATTACCTATCAAACAGTATTTCATCCAGGCAAAAAAGAAAAAGACAATCTTGTAACATAGACAGAATGCAGTCGTTAGTGTCCATAGACGATGAATGAACCCTCTGTGGCTAACAAATTACTTCTAGTTAGTCTTTATTGTCTACATTTTTGATTCACATCATTGAGTGTACTTGAATTACAATAGACTGTCATAATTTTTTTTTACATAAGCAAAATATTTCAGCTGAAAACATGAAAATAAACTAGCAGAAACCGCGAGAGGTCGAGATTACTATTCCCGGTACAACTCATCAAATCGTGCAGCTGTGCAATCTTTCTACGTGAGGCGGCTTTCCACATTACAATAACACTAACAAACTCTGGGGCTCATGTAAAGAGTCAATTTAAGCACTTCTTAGATGGCTTAATGGAGGCACGCAAACAATGCACTTGGGGCATTTAAAAGGACTCATTTAAACATACAGTTTCATGACTCATTGCTTAATTTCAGTGATATGAGAACTTGTTGGGGTGAAATGAGGATTTTTTTTTAGCTTAAACCGTCATCTTGTGTTAAAATTTCTATCCTAATGAGTAAACATCTAAATAAAAGTAACTTTATTAATCCTATAGATCAGTCCAGAAAGCAGAAATACAGTAATACATGCCACATAATTAAAACAAGTTTGGCTAGTACACTTATTAGAGGAGAGGGAAATTTCCTGTCAGCAAAACGATGCAGAATAAAAGAAAATTACGTCTTAGTTTTAAATTATTCTACCTCTTACAGCAACTGTTCTAGAAGATAGAACATGCATAATGATGAATAAGGTGCTCTTATTAGGTTTTGTTTCCTCTGTAATCTTCTTGCCACTACCAAGCACCCTGCTCATTGCCCTGGCATTTCCCCCCACTTAATTTCCCCAGACAATATACACTCACACACTTCAGTGGCCTATAGTACGCAAGAAAAATGTCTATAATATTCAGTGGAGAAAAAACTTTGAACCTAGGCCAACTGGTATAGTTTGGTCATGAGACCTCCTTGAGGCTCTGATGTTGTCAAAAACCTACCTAAAATAGCATTTCCTATACCAGTCTTTATTTTTTTTACATCGCCATATTCTGACCCCCATAACTTTTTTTTTATAGTTATCTCTACTGATCTAAGGGGACTCATTTTTTTGCGTGATGATCTGTAGTTTTTATAGATACAATTTTGGAGAGTGTGTGCCTTTTTGATCACATTGTAGCTCTAATATGCTGGGTCTCTTCAGAGTGACCCAGCCTATTAGAAATAATGACCAGCATCCCCGATCGCTGCATGGGGATGCCAGTCTTAACCCAGAAGGCCTTGCTTCCAGGTTTTTCACCCTTTAGATGTTGTGATCACACTTGAACACAGCATCTAAACACTGTAATGTCCGAGATAGGCATTATTGCCAGTCACGGACATTAGCCGCGGGCCTCTGCTGTTTAAAACAGCAGAGACCTGTCAACTATGGCGCCTGCTGCACAATGTTTAAAGATCCCACCAGTGCCGTACATGTATGGTGCTGGTAGCGAAGGGGTTAAAGTCCGTTTTCAGACTCAAATTCAATAATTGCCCCTCCCCTCTTGTTTGTAAGCCCACTGGTTATCCTTTTATTAAATGGGTTTTCTGGGAGTTCAATATTGATGGCATATTCTCAGGATAAATCGTTAATATCTAATCGTTGGGGGTCAGACACATAGCTGCCCTGCTGATCAGTTGTTTGAAGAGACGGTGGTGCTCCGGTGAGTTCTGAGGTCTGCTTACAGTTTACCAAAGACAGCACTCTAAATTAGATAGCAGCTGTGCTTGGTGCTGCAGCCCAGTCCTATTCACCTGAATAGAAATGAGCTGCACATAGGCCATATGACTAATGAACATGGCATCATTGACCTAGGAAGAGGCTGCAAAGCTCAATGAAGCACTGCAGCCTCTTCTAAATATGATCGTCAGGGATCCTGGGAGACCAACCCCCACCCATGTGATATTGATGACCAATCATTGGTTCCTTAGTAATTGTTCATCAGTATCGGATGAAGTGATAACTAAAGCTAGTCATACACATTAGATAAATATTAGCAAAACCTGCTGATTTTAGCAGGACCAGATGACTTTCCAATATGGACTACCAACTCTTCCCCAGCAGTTAGATTTCAACATGTCCAGTCCTTTTGTTTTCAGGAAAGTAAACCAGTATTGGCTGGCTAGCCAATGATAGAAGCATCTGACATTGGCTTTATCCCCTTTCCTCATTCAGGACACATGCAGGATTGACATGCTATAGGTGAGATCCAATTTTGTTTCTCATTTCAGCATGTCCATACAAATATTTATTATAATATTTAGCCTTTTGCTGAGCCGTTGTTATCTATATGGCTTTGCTCTATTATGTGTATATGTGTATATATAATTTGCTTCTCTATTTCTAGTGATATGGTCTCAGCTGTCCTGAAGGACACCACCATCCTTTTATTTATGGACATGGTCAGTTTGCTACTACCATAAATACCTACTACTGTTCTATTTTGTAGGTTTGTCCAGTTGGCTAGTTCCCCTTGGCTTCTACTGGCCGATCCCCCTCTTTTGACCAAACACTATCATTCAGCTTGCTACACAATCCAGGGTCTCACTAAATAATTACTATAAAGAGGTTTTGATACCTTGGAATCCTTAACGGGAACAGCCTGATGTGTCCAGAGACTGCTGGTTCTCCTGGACCAAAATAAATTGTAGATGGGGTTCCCCAGGCTGTAGTCAGAAATCATCTCATCACCAAAGCTAAGTGGAATAAAGTATTCTACTTTTTAATTGGTTACTTTAGTCTTTCATTATACAGTACCCATATTATCATTTTCAATTTGCATACACATGCATGTGTATGAGGAGGCAGGGAGAGATAGCTATTAAAAACTACTACTCATGCTATATTTGACTTGAAAAAAAAAAAAAATACAATAATCTAATAATCCAGTACCTATCTGGTCTGAATGAATGTAATATTACTTTATATTGTCTAGGAATAATACAAATAAAATAAATTGTCCATGCTAAATCTCTTGGAAATTAATTGAACTCATAAAATGATCCCCCCCCGGTCCCGTCCCGTCCCATCCCGTCCCATCCTCCACTGATTATATGTGACAGATCCACTTGAAAAGCATGTTCTTCCTGAATTTCTCTATTACGAATGAACAATTTCATATTTGCTTCATTTCCAATCACCCTATGCATCTGCAGCCAATGTAGAAGCACCTGGACATGAGTGCACCAGATGAGCAACAGCCGTATGTGTTCATTACTGTCTGATTGATGTAATCATCACATCAGATGGAAAATAATTGCTATCAAACAAATCGAGCACAGAGTGCACTCACTGGGAACATCTTACTATGTAATGTTGCTCTATAACGTTGAGGTGAATGCAGCTTTTAGAAGAAGAAAAAAAGCAACTACCAAATGTGGTGAATTACGCCTAAACCTCTGTCTATAAGTCAATACTATAATCTCAAATTAGTGAATATGACATCTGACTCATAGGCACCGACAGAACAAACTTCAATATTTAAAAAAATAAGATGAAAAGTTGCATAGGCATGGACAGCGGCCTGATGAAGTTGAAGAATTCATTCTGTTTGTCACCTTACTAACACAAGGCCACACAGTATCCATAAATAGTAAATTTTTATTGAAACATAATTAAAAATGATGATAAATAGTCACATTAAAATTCCACAATCTTGGATGAACACCACATGTCACAAAAGCATGTCCCCAAGAATTTGATAGTAGGAGGCACTAATGGTTTCTATCTCACAGCAGATATAGAGTTCCTCTAGAATTTCATAGTAGGAGGTTGTCTGGACCTCTGGACCTGGTATCGTTAATTTCTAAAGATAATTTGTTTTCCCTTAGTCCTAACAGCAGCACAGATGGGGTTAACCACCCCCCGTGGACTGGCAGGACCGGCGGAATGTTTAATGAGCCCAAGACTAATAACTCAATTTAACAATTAAGTATCTCCTTAAAAGGAGGAAGTCAACCCCCAGCCCACTGTGTTTATAGCAAGAAAAAAACTAGACTTACTAGGGTGGGAAATTTGTGTGCTGCTGTTAGGACTAAGGGAAAACAAATTATCGTTAGAAATTAACGATTCCCTTACGTCCTACCAGCAGCACAGATGGGGAGATAGCAAGAAGAAACCCCTAGGGAGGGCCTTCCTGCCTGGCAGAACTAAGAAAAGTCTGCCCAAAGGCCAAAACTCAGCTAGACTGGCATCTAGTCTATAATGGGAGATGAATGTCGATTCAGAGCTCCAGGAGGCAGCTTTGCAAATCATGTTGAGAGGCAGAAGACTCCTCTCGGCAAAAGAAGTAGCCACAACTCTAGTAGAGTGGGCCTTCACGAATCCCGGAGGGTCCAGATTGTGGAAACAAAGGATTCCTTAATAGCCTCCTCAATCCACCGACTGATGGAAGGTTTGGATGCCTTATAGCCTTTAAACTTACCGGCAACAGGATTAGCAGATTCTCATCTTTCCTGAACTCCTTGATCTATCCACATAGATCCGGAGACATCTCGACGTCCAGAGGATGTCTAGCAGGTTCCTAGGAGGAGGTGGTAGATGTCGACAGAACCGGGAGGAATATCACCTGGTTGATGTTCTGGAAGGAAGGAACTTTAGGCCTACAATACGGGAGGAATCTAAGAAGGTCCCGGTCATGTAAGAATAGGGCTCATGTGCTGAGAGAGCTTGAAGCTCAGAGACCCTCTTGGCCAAAGTCACTGCAAGGAGAAACGCAAACTTCCAAGTGACGAACTTGATGTCCACCTCCTCTAACGGTTCAAAGGGGGAGATGCTAACCCCTGAGAACTACTGAAAAACCCATTGAAAAAAGGGGTCTCAGTACTGTAGGCTTTTATCTTTCAGCTCCTTTAAGGAACCGTTTGATCAGCGGGTCCTGAGAAAAAAGCCTGTTAAGGCAAGCTGAGATGGCTGAAACTTGAACCTTCAGAGTAGAAGGGCAAGGCCTCTATCAAGGCCGTCTTGCAGGAACTGAAGGATAGCGGAGAGGGGCGGATCTGCAGACGCCACCTCAGTTGAGGTACAACAGGATGAGAATATCCTCATAATACAAGAGTAGGCTCTCTTGGTAGAGTCCGCTCTAGAATGAGACAGCGTTCTCAGGACCGACTCTGAAAGCCCTTCTATTCTGGGAAGGGACTGATCAACCTCCAGGCTGTCAGGTTGAATCTGTGCAGATCTGAGCAGAGGTGAGTGTCCCACGACACCAGGGTCTGCTGTGGGGAGCCTCCAATATTGTCCTCGACTCAACTGGGTGAGCTAGGTAAACCAGGATCTCTTCGGCCAAAACAGTATGATGGCTATCACCGAGGCCTGATCCTGACGGATTTTCATCAATACCCTCGGTATCATGGAAAAGAGAGGGAAGATGTAAGCCAGCCTGAACCTCCAGGATATTGACAGAGCGTCTAACGCCAGGGGTTGTCCTCCCTGTAGAGGAGCAGAACCTCTCCACCTTGGCATTGAACCTTGTTGCCATGAGATCCACCTCTGGCATACCCACTTGAGGACTATCTGCTTGATTCTCCGGATGTAAAGACCACTCCACCGATGGAAGACCGCGGCTCAGCCGCTATCATATTGAGGGAGCCTTGGATGTGGATCGCAGATAAGTGGGAAGGTACAACTCTGCCTAATCCAGAATCACCCCGATCTCTGACAAGAGGGGAAGTGATCTCGTGCCTCCCTGCAGGTTGATGTAAAGTACCGCAGTCACATTGTCTGACTGGACTTTCACCGCTTTGCCCCGGATCTGAGGGGCTAAGTGAAGGAGGGCTAGCCGGATAGCTTGAATCTCGCGGAGATTGAATGAAAGAAGCCACTCCTGAGGAAACCAGGTCCCGTGAACTGGAGAGTCGTCTAGGTGAGCGTCCCAGCCTACTTAGGAAGCATCCGTAGTCAATATGACCCAGACTGGCTGGGTCATAGACTTCCCGTCTAAAAGATGGCACCACCATCTGAGGGAATACCGAGTTTGCCAAGTCAGGGAGCACAGGGAGTTTAGCCCAGCAGGGCTGCCATTCCATTAGGAGAGGACCTCCGACTGTAGAGGGCGGAGGTGCCATAGAGCCCAAGGGACTGCTTCCGCAGACGCTGACATAAGCCCCAACATCTTCATGAGAGTCCGGATTGGAACTCGCCGGGGAAAGTTACTGAAGTCGACGGGCTCACGTTCGACTTCTACCAGCTGATGATCCAACCTAGGTGGAACAGAAAGGAGATTGTTACCTGAAGAAGTTGGGTTAGGACCGCTAGAGCAGAGGCTTTTAAAGCCAGTCGTCCAGATAAGGAATAATGGTCAGTCCTTGAAGCCTCAAAGCCGCCACCACAGAACCACCACCTTGGTAAAAATGTGAGGGGCAAAAGAAAAGCCAAAGGGAAGGGCAACAAACAGAAGATGCCTGACGACACCGGACACCTGGACCGTGATCCTGATATACTTCCTGGAACCAGGATGGATCGGGATGTGCAGATATGCATTCTTGAGGTCCAGGGTTGCCATCATGTCTCCAGGATTGATGACGTGAACTACTGACCTGATGGTTTCTACACGAAACTTCACCTTCCTTATAATCGATTGAAATATCTCAGATCAATAATCATCCGGAGATCTCCTGAAGCCTTGGGAACCAGAAAAACTGGTGAATAGATCCCTAGGCCCCGTTCTCCTGCCGGAACCTCCTCCAGAGCTCCTTTGCAAATGTAGTCCTGAATGTAGGCCTCTAGGATCGCCTCCTTGGCAGCTTGTAGAAGGTTGATCTTGACAAACCTGTCCAGAGGAATAGAGGTGTTGTTGACTAAATAACCGTTGAAAATGATATTCAGGACCCCGGGATCCGAGATCTCTTGGATCCATTCTTCTCAGAAGTGGGAGAGACGACTCCGACGGGTACATGAAGCTTAGGAATGGGGAAGCTTATTGGCAGGACGGCAGGAGTAACGGGAATTAACCAAGAGCCTCGAAGAGGCCCGTAGTCAGGAGGTGGATTTTCCATCTTTGGCTCCTCCACGAGAGCACCTCAAGCCCTTTCGCTGTGCTCTCCAGTCACTCTGTATTTTGAGGAATTGTCAGGGACCCAAGGCTTAAGCCAAAATGGAATATGGGCCGCTGATCCCAGGGCCATGCTATATATAGGCCCCTGATGTTATTTGATAGTATTGTTACAGGGTGCCAAAGGCGCACTTGGTCTCCCATGAGCCACAGACCTGCTGCTTAGCTTCAATAGCAAGGATCTGTGTTTGGCCTTGTTCCCAGGACTTGCTTTGCTAGCGGGAAGCTCCCTCGCTAGCTTCAACTGGAGCTGTGCGGTATCGCACAAGAAGTCCGTAGCCAGGTTGATGGTCTTGAAAGCAGCCAGTATGTCGTCCTGGAAAAAACCTCTGGTTCACATCAACTTGAATTTGATCCAGGCGAGATCGGAGGAACGTAGAGACTTCAAAAGCCGCTATGGCTGTGGAAGCGGAAGCCGCAGCTGCCGTAACACCCCGTCTTAGTGTGCACTCTGCAAGGGGTCCTGCAGCTAGACCCATCGTCTGCAGGAACCAGAGTGCGCTTGGACAACTTGGCAATAGCCATGTCCACCTTGGGAATGGATCCCCACGAATCCACCAAGGGTTAAGCCATCGGGAACATGGATTTAAACTTCTTTGTTAAAACCGGACCTTTTCCAGGTTTTTTCCACTCTATATCATGATAGAGAGGAGGGTCTCATCCGCTCTAAAGACACGATGTGCCCGAGTAGCGGGAACGGGAGGCTCCCCACAGTCAACATCATGGTCCCCCGACCTGATGGACTTGAGCAACTTCTGTGTCTTTCCAGGGGAGAAAACACAAAGTCAGCTCCTCCTCATCCGAGGAGAGAAGAAACTAAGGAGACCAAGGTCTCTCTACCGGGACAGAGGTCTCCATAGGGGCCTGGGCACGAATAGGAAGCCTTTCCATCCAGCAGGCCTATGACTCCTTTAATAGAGCCATTGATACATATCCTGCAACGTAGGTTCACTAGAGGTCAGAAACCTCTAACGGCAGCTGTAACACCTGGTGTAGGTTAAGTCAACAGACCCAGGGATTCCCAACCAGTCTCCCAAGCTGGTCTTAGCCCAGCCTTAAGCTGTTTAGCTTCTGCGATCTCACGAGTGCAGGTATGATCAGCTTACAATAACCGTTGACTGCTGCAATGGTAGCAGGATAGATGCTTCCTCTTGGAATCCACTTTCCTGCCTTCCGAATCCCGCGGAGAAGACATCACTGCGGGAAAAAAAGGGACAAATAAAACATTTGTAAACCACCTATCTACGCAGGAAAGGTAGAAAAACAGACCGGAGGCAGCTGAGGAAAAAAACACCACAAGTGGAACAACACCAATTTTAGGACTCTGGGAGCTAGCTGAAAAAGCATATGTAGCCAGAGACTGAACTGGAGCACACAGCCTCCCAAAATAAGGGAAGGGGAGGGATAGCCAATCCACCCTTCCCCAGTAAATCCTCCACAGGAAGATGCATAAAAAAACCGCATCTATGAAAAAATCGTGCCCGTGAAAAATCACGGCCGGATTACCCGGAGGTGATGCAAAAGGAGAGTCCCCGCGTCACCTCCGGAAGATGGCGGCGCACAGGGACCGGGAATCCTGGACCAAGGACGCCGCCAAAATACCCCAGCCAGGCGCAACTGCGCGGGGCCGGCAGCAAATAAGCTGCCGGCCAAACTGACAAGGTACCTAGGAAAAAAAGGGCAACGCCGTTACCCAAACGAAAAGAAGGCTCCCCGCACTTTCCATAAGAAAGGGGGGAACAAACCGCCTAGTCCACCTGTCCAGGAGGACAGAAAAAAACACAGTGGGCTGGGGGTTGACTTCCTCCTTTTAAGGAGATACTTAAAGGGAACCTGTCACCAGGAAATTCACTGATAAACCAGGCACGCTGCATTGTAGGGCTCACTCTGCTGAATATAATGATACCTTTCACTTGGTGATCTGTTGCTTTATTGTGGAGAAATAGTACTTTTAATCCATATGCTAATGAGCTGATTTGAGTCCAGTAGTTGATATGAGTCCAGCGTTTTTTCTATTTAGCGCTATAGCCACTCCCCTATTCACTTCTTCAGTTGTAAAAGGGGCGTGGTTTATCACATCATTCATTCATTTTAATAACTGGAGGGAAAATGAATAACAGGGAATGCTTAGGTAAAAAAAGGGGGAGGAATATATTATTGAAGTTAGTAATTATAATAAGGGCTAGTTTATTCATGGGGTGATAAACACATGATGGCTGATAAGGGACATGTCGCCGTGGGTATGGCAGTTAGGCTTTAAAGTGAAAGGCAGCAAGGCTTGCATTGGCTATAATGCAGGTCATTTTTTTAAACAACTGAAGAAGTAAATAGGGGAGGGGCTACAGCTCTGAATAGAAAAAATGCTGGACTCATATCAACTACTGGACTCCAATCAGCTCATTAGCATATGGATTAAAAGTAATATTTCTCCACAATAAAGCAACAGATCACCAAGTAAAAGGTATAATTATATTCAGCAGGGTGAGTCCTACAAGGCAGCATGCCTGCTTTATCAGTGAATTTCCTGGTGACAGGTTCTCTTTAATTGTTAAATTGAGTTATTAGTCTTGAGCTCATTAAACATTCCGCCGGTCCTGCAAGTCCACGGGGGGTGGTTAACCCCATCTGTGCTGCTGGTAGGACGTAAGGGAAAATTGGGTTCCATCATCAAGAATGGTATTGAAACTATGATCTGCAGTAGCAGGTTGCACATGAATCTTGGATTTGGAACTCCAGGGTCTATCTAATATATAAAGCTCAGTGCATGTGGGTGTGTATGTGTGTATGTCCACTAAAGGAATCTGCACCGTTGCATTTATATTCACAAAATTTGGCACACAGGTGCATCAGGTGTCGGGGAAGGTTTTAGACCGGGTCTCAGCTCTTTAGCATGTACCGTTCCTGACATATTCCAAAAAAATGCATTAGCCAATAGAAGTCTGGTCACATGACCCTGATCAGCCAATAGAAGCTCGCAGGCCCTTAGTCTCCACATACGCACAGTTTTACACCAGGGTTCCATAACAACGCAGCCATTTTTTTTTACTGCTGTAGGTCAGCTTTAAAGGGGCAGGGCACTGTAGATGACACTGTTAAGGGAGCGGATTGCTGTGGAGGTCACAGTTCAGGAGCAGGTAGGGTGGCCATTCAAGCCACCCTCAAAAGACGGACTTAAAAACTTCGCCCCCAGGTCCAATTAAGCCATGCCCCCTGCCCGGTTAAGCCACACCCCTCCCACTCAGTAGCCGACGGGGATTTAAAAAATGAATGTAAAAATCAACTTATGTCAGCTGCAGGGGTGGGAGGGAGGGTGACTTTTTCATTGCAGATCAAGCTCAGACAGCACAGTCTGAGGACATGGAGTCTGAAAACTGGACTGTCCGGCCTAAAACCGGACCTATGGCCACCCTAGGGGCAGGCTGCTGTGGAGGTCACAGTTAAGGGGACGGTCCGCTATGGAGATCAGTGTTAAGGGGCAGATTGCTGTAGAGGCCACTGTTAAGGGGATGGGGTGTTGTGGACATCACTGTTAAGGAGATGGGGTACTGTGGAGTTTTCTAATAAAGGGACGGTTGCTGTGGAGGTCATTGTTAAAGGGGTTTTAAGTTGAATTATTATTATTTTTTTATATATAAATATAGAGTTTTAGAGCTCTTCAGGTGCAACAATCATGTACCGTATTTTTCGCTTTATAAGACGCACTTTTTTCCCCTCCAAAGTGGAGGGAAAAAGTTAGTGCGTCTTATAAAACGAATGTGGCCCAAATGTGTAACTTAATGCAGCTCAGGAGCTCTCACTAACTGCTCCTGAGCTGCCATAAAACAATGGGAGAACGGGCGGGAGGACGGACGGGAGAACGGGTGGGCAGCACTCACAGTACCCTTCAGTGAAGCTGCCAGCCCGTGTATACATTGCGGCACTAAGCAGCGGGCTGGCGGTTTCACTGTTTGCCAAGTGCTGCGCCCGATCTCCTCCATGTGAGCTGTCTGGAGTGTCCTGTCTGCAGGCTGGCGACATCTCTGTATGCCATATAGTGCTGCCAGCCTGCAATACCGGAGTACGGTGCTTCCCCCCAAGCCCCCCCCCCCCGGCAGTTACTCCTCACCTCCTGCCGTCCTCCATGTGCCCCACTGTTCTGCAGGCTGGCAGAATCTCTGTATCCCATGTAGTGCCGCCAGCCTGCAGTATGAAAGTCTGAGCTACTGACACTTTCTCCTCCTCTCCAGACCCCACCCCCACTTTCTCCTATTCCCCCAGGCAGCAGTTTCTCCTCTCCCCCTGGGCAGTTTCTATTCACCCCTACTCTACTTGTCCGGTGCTGATTGGTGGTGAGTCCTGCTTCCCCCTTCCTCCACCAATCAGCTACCAGTACATTGTTCAGTGCCACATGACACCCCCCCACCCCCCTCTGGGTACCATAGATTGCATCCTAAGTCCCAAGGTGAGGACATCTTAAGGCAATTTATGGTACCCTAATTTAAAACTGTGTGCCGTAGGAATCCACCCATATATTACAGTAATTGGCATCTGACTACGGTATATTACGGTAAATATGACTATAACTCCCCTTATCCATAGTAATCCACCCATATACAGCAGTGCACTGGTGGATTTCTATGGATGAGGTGGGTTACGGTATATGGTAGTCATATCAGTTACCGTAAGCAGTCCAGGGTACAGTCCCTGGACAGTGTTCATATTTAATGTGACCATAACTCCCCTCATCAGTGTATTCTTTATGATGGGGGTTATAATCACATAACAGTAGCATCCACAGATTCCCCCATAATAGTTTATCATCCAAAGATTCCCGTTTTTCATCCAGAGATCCCCCATAACAGTGTGACATCCACAGATCCCCCATAACAGTGTCCTCCACAGATCCCCCATCACAGTGTCCTCCACAGATCCCCCATAACAGTGTCCTCCACAGATCCCCCATAACAGTGTGACATCCACCGGTCCCCAATAACAGTGTGACATCCACCGGTCCCCAATAACAGTGTGACATCCACCGGTCCCCAATAACAGTGTGAAATCCACAGATCCCCCATAACAGTGTGTCATCCACAGATCCCCCATAACAGTGTGTCATCCACAGATCCCCCATAACAGTGTCATCCACAGATCCCCCATAACAGTGTGTCATCCAGAGATCCCCCATAACAGTGTCATCCACAGATCCCCCATAACAGTGTGTCATCCACAGATCCCCCATAACAGTGTGTCATCCACAGATCCCCCATAACAGTTTGTCATCCAGAGATCCCCCATAACAGTGTCATCCACAGATCCCCCATAACAGTGTGTCATCCACAGATCCCCATAACAGTGTGTCATCCACAGATCCCCCATAACAGTGTGTCATCCACAGATCCCCCATAACAGTGTGTCATCCACAGATCCCCCATAACAGTGTGTCATCCAGAGATCCCCCATAACAGTGTCATCCACAGATCCCCCATAACAGTGTGACATCTACAGGTCCCCCATAACAGTGTGTCATCCACAGATCCCCCATAACCGTGTGACGTCCACAGATCCCCCATAACAGTGTCATCCACTGATTTTCTCAGCTAGTGTCCCCATGACACTGACATTCTTTTATTACTGTATTTTGTTGTAGAATACGGTACTACCATACCAGCTGCATCCAAATTTACTGTAGAAAGATGTCAAAGCAGAAAAGGCTTTCATATAAGATCCCTTTTAAACTGGAGGTGATAAAATACCCCAAAGAACATGGAAACAGGGCAGCTGAGAGACATTTCGGGCCGCCTCTAACAGAAAAAATGATACGGGAGTGGAGGAAACAGAAGGATCAGATGCAGAAAGCAGATAAAAGCAAACACACTTTTCATGGGCGTACTGCAAAATGGCCACAGATTGACGTGGAAATGAAAGAGTGGATCACGCGTCATAGAAACAATGGCTTCTGCGTATCTACTAAAATGATCATCTATGAAGCCAAGCGTCTAGCTGCAGAAAAAGGCATTGATGAGTTTACTGGATCCCCATCATGGTGCTACAGATTTATGAGGTGTGGCCTTGCTATGCGCACCAAAACTAGAATTGCACAAAAAATGCCAAAAGAATACGAGTCCAAGATTCTTTCCTTTCACAAATTTGTGCTGGATTCAAGAAAGAAAAATGGCAATCAAATAAGCCAGATTGGGAATATGGATGAAGTCCCATTAACGTTCGATGTTCCATCGAACAGGACTGTTGATATGAGAGGCGCAAAGACCATAACGGTGAAGACCTCAGGGCACGAGAAAACCCATTACACGGTTGTATTGTCCTGCTGCACAGATGGGACCAAACTGCCACCAATGATAATTTTCAAGAGGAAGAATATGCCTAAAGAGGTGATCCCAAGAGGAGTGATTGTCCATGTTCATGAGAAAGGGTGGATGTACGAGAATGGCATGGGAATATGGGTCAAGTGTGGTCCAAACGACCTGGAGGGCTTCTGAAGAAATCCGCCCTACTTGTGCTTGACCAGTTTAGGGCACATATCAGCGAAAACACAAAAAAGAGGTTCAAAGACGTGAACACTCATCTAGCGGTCATTCCTGGGGGGCTTACCAGCCAGCTGCAGCCTCTTGATGTATCATTAAATAAGCCATTTAAAGTTTGCATGCGAGAGGAGTGGAATAAGTGGATGGCTGCTGGGAATCATGACCTTACATCCAGTGGACCGATGAAGAGGCCCACTATCACCCAAGTCTGTGAGTGGGTGAAGTCATCATAGCTATCAGTAAAGGAAGAAACGGTTGTCAAATCCTTCAAAAAATGCGGCATCGGTAATGCCCTGGACGGTTTGGAGGATGGTGTCCTATATGAAGACACCAGTGACAGTGATTCCACTGACAGTGAGCCACTGAGTTCGGACAGCAGTGAAGAGTTTTTGGGGTTTTCAGATGACTAGAGGTCATGTCGTACCGAAAATCTTTCTCTTCTGTTATTGTTAATGTTTCATAATGCTGCTGATGGCTGTTGGTAATGTTTGCACCTTATATGTTATTTTATTAAAATGTTTTAGTCCACCTTTTAGTTCAAATAATTTTTTTCTCCATTTTCCTCCTCTGAAAACTGGGTGTGTCTTATCATCAGGTGCGTCTTATAAAGCGAAAAATACGGCAATTATTTCCCTTCTGGTAATTTTTTTTCTGGGTTACCCTTAACATCATATGATCATGGATTAATAATAATGCTCTCTAGGTCATGATATATATATATATATATATATTTCATAGTCATTTTTAGGTTTTAATGCACTATGTCACCTAAGTTTAACTATTGAACTGCTATGTAACTGTTGCTGGGAACACATCGGCATTACATTTATGTTATGTTATGTTTATGCATGTTAATTAGGGAGGAGCGAACCCAGTGAAGTTCGGGTTCGCCGGGTTCTTGACCTGAACACCGAACCCCAACCCGGACCACATTAAAGTCAATGGGGACCCGGACTTCACTTTATTCTTAATAAAGAATAATAGCATTCTTAAGATAGAATGCTAAATAAAATGGCCATTGAGGGGTTAAAAATAATTAAAAAAAACTCACCTCATCCACTTGATCGCACAGCCGGTATCCTTTTCTTTCTTCAGGACCTGCAAAAGGACCTGCGATGACGTCGCTGCGCTCACAATTCTATCTTAAGAATGCTATTACTTTTCGCTATAACCATGTTATAACGGAAAATAGTAAAATTACCCGAACACTGAACCCGAACTTCAGTGAAAAAGTCCTGGTTTCTAGCAGTGCAAATTGTACTTTTTGCTTTCACTTTGTGCCATAAACCTTATCTCTAAATTACTATAAGGCCATAAACACATATTTAAGCCATATTCTTACCAGTAAGGTAAGAATTGAGCTATAATGAGTGTTTATTATAAGGTCAGATATCAGACATAAGGAGCCTTCAGCTGAGCTGCCTGACAGAACAGAATGAAAATGAAGATCCTGCTACTAGGTAAACTCAAGCCTGCACAAAGACAGTGGTTCAACATTTTTGATTAAGACCAATTGAAAAAAAATGTTTGTTTGTTTTTTTTTTAGATCAAAATGAGTACAATGCAATAATAAAACAAATGCCCCAAAGGTGTACATAGCCTTTAAGTCTCTCATGTAACTTGCACCCATGCCATGTTTAATATGCTATATGGTATGCCATGTGCCTTTAAGCTGCTGAGAGATGCCAATGAGGTAGTCAGCTATGATTCACACTATAGTGAATAAAATATCCTGTATGTTATGTGGCCACAGGTATCACAGGTAGCTTATGACAGCAGTCATACACTTCAGAAGAGTCATAAACCTTTGATAGGCTGTCGAATATAGCATAAGATGCAATATATGTGTCATCCAAAGATATTCACATAACAGTGTCATCCACAGATATCCCCATAAGTGTCATCTACAGATATCCCCATAACAGTGTTATCCACAGATATCCCCATAACAGTGTCCTCCATAGATCCCCCATAGGTGCCATCCACAGATCCCCCATAAGTGCCATCCACAGATCCCCCATAAGTGCCATCCACAGATCCCCCATAAGTGCCATCCACAGATCCTCCATAATTGTTATGAACAGACCACCATTAGTTCAGAAACCCACCAAAAGCACACCTTTTGATTCAAAACATTTTTTTTTTCAGATTTTCCTCCTAAAAAACCCTGGTGTGTCTTATCATCAGTCTTATAAAGCGAAAAATATGGTAATTATGTTGGATTAATAGATTTTTAGATCACTGGGACTTCCCAAATGATAGAATTGAAGACTCAATTCCCCTGTCCTGCCGAACTGCACACAGAGGTAAGGGGTTGGAGCATGGGACAAAAAAAAAAGCCAGCTAACATTCAAGTTTGTGGAAGCTAGAGTGATCTTTCTTCCAACATTTCAAAATCAAACAAAATGTATTAAAATTGAAGGGATCTCCATATATTAGCAGAGAACATCAAGGAAGCAACATTACCACACACAAAAAATTCCATTGCAGTAATTAATTACGGTAGATGTCCTAAACATTATCCCTGTCTAATTTGCCAGAATATGTGATTACATGTCAATTTTTGAGCCGCTAAATCTCCTGATTGCCATTCCGTGGCAGAGGTGTCTTTAATCATTCTATTTGCCGTATGAGCATTCATGTCCTGGAGATGCCGCTGGAAGTATAAGAGCAATTATTACAAGGCGATGTAATGCTCCAAAAGTCACTCAGTAGGGAGTTCAATTATAAATCAAAAAGGGTATGCTGAGTGTTATATCCATGAACTCTGCTTATAAATTTTTCAAAGTGGATCCTTTCTGGTTAAACCTTTTAACATGGTAGACAAAAGTCTTCTATATGCTGTGTCTGTGTTAAGACAATCAATAGTATCCCAAAGTTCTCTTTGTAAGATGATATGTTCCTCAATTTAATTATCTTGGCAAGGACCATCAAATATTGGGTCTTCCCAAAATATTTAGTAAGACATGAAGATGTGGTGCATAAACTGTTATACCATGCCAACAGTACACTCCCATTAACTAACATTGCAGTATATACAGTTTACGTATGTATGTGTATCGATGAGATTATGGAAATCAGAGGATCAATAGACATGAAAACAATACAAAATTAAAACAAAATATTCAAAACATCTTGATTTATTCAGCATTGAGTTTTAGTGCCACGCACAGAAATACACGTACTTATACGCCTTCACCTGCAATCAGTGAGGTTATTAATGGTTGTCTGAGGAATCGTTAAAGGAATTGTCGCACCTCCTGATTTCAGTCCTCAGTGCTCGGCTCCCAGGGAACTTCCTGAGCTGTAGTGCGGGCGGTGCCTGTGCTATGAGTGATGGAGCAGGCAAGTGGTGCTGGGATAGTATAAGTCCGTCCTTTGCCTGTATGTATGCACTCCGGAGGCTGCTAGTGTAGCAGAATCACTAGCAGCCTTGGCGGAGCAGAAGCTGCACTGATTGTGACAACCAATGGTAAGTGGTTGCCGAGAAGAACTATTTCAGGAGAGGAAACAGGGAGAATGATAGTGGAGACTCCATCAATTCCCAGCCACCAGAAAGGTCGGCTTTTTTTTTTTTTTTTTTGCTGTGCACAATCACGTAACCCCTAGATACGAGTAGTCCATAAAAAGGAAGAAAAAAAGAAGATAGTTGGGAGAGACATTACTGCTGATGAGGCTACATTATTAAGTTACTTAAATCAAGGTTATACACATAATAAAAATAACTTGATGAGATGAGACAACCCCTTTAAGATCTACTGATGGCAGCTCCCTTTGCAATTACTGACCAATGACGTCCTAGATATGCTTGATGGGAGACAAGTCCAGAGACGCAGCAGGCCATGGTAACATCTTTAGGCCACGGAGGCTGCTCACAGTAGTATGAGCAACAGGCAGCCCAGAGTTGAAAAACGGCTTCTGTGACACTTTGGAGAAATGGCCAAATCAATGTAACCCTGAGCTTTTAGTTTACCTGAAATGAAGTTTAGAAGTGTCCAGCTAACACACATTTTGCCACCCCACACCATAATCCCAGGAATAGGACCTAGTGAGGGGATCTTCATGGCATTACCCACATAGTCTCTAGACCTATATCCGGGTATCATTTAGTCCGAGACAAAAGCGGAACTTGTCGCTGAATAGTATCGACCTCTATTCCAGCCTCCATTGATATCTTTCTGTGCATCATGATAGCCTTCGAGAGCGGTGGCATGAAGTCAAAGGACTACCTGTAGCTGGACATCGGACTTGTAGCCCGGTGTAATAATGCCTTCAGAAGATTTGTGTAGACACTGTTTACTGCCTTAGGTGTCGGATGTGACATCAAATTTCACCTCTAGTACAGAATGGATCACTATGCGCCATTCTTCTAATCAGATGATCTGTACATGCAGAGGATCACCTCTGTGCACCTCTTGTTTTTATTCCTGTTCATCTTCCTCTCCCAAACTGGGACACACAACGTTCAACAGTGCTGACATCTCATCCTTGGCACGTAGCTATCTGCCAGAAGTTATAAACCTAGGACTCTCAGTTCAAGGATTCTGCCCCTCTCAGTTTGTGATTAACCCCTTAGTGCTATTTGACGTGTATAGTCGTCATGGAGCACTGCCCCCCCTTCCCACATTTCAGGAGTGGTTAGCAGAGTATCAGCATACAGCTGACACTCTGCTTGAAACTGCCAACACCAGTTAACCCCTTCCATGCCATGGTCCATAGGGACCGGTGTATGGAAAGGGTTAACAGGGAGGGCATTCCCTCCGTCTCTCATTGGGCCGCTGCAGTGCCGTTGCAGCAACCTGATGTTTGACGGGTTCACAGAGGGAGGAAATTCCCTCCCTTCCACTTTGGGCCGTTGCGCTGCTGTGGCAGCGTCCCGATGGTTACCATTGCAACCGGATGCCTTCACAGGCTTCCAGCTTGCCATGGTATAGCTAAGCCTGATCAGGCTCTGCAGTGTATTATAGAGGCATCAGACCCACTGGATCTTCAAGAATCAAGTGGGTCTGGGTCAATAAAATGTAAAAAAAAAAGTGAAAAAAAAAATAAAAAAAATGTAAAAAATCGAATTTCTTCTTATAGCCGCACATTTATAATTGATTAAAAATTAAAACAATTAAATACACCGCACATATTTGATATCACTGCGTTCATAATGACCTAATCTATGAAAGGGGCATGTTACTTTCCCTGTATGATGAGCTCCATAAAAAACTATGGTGAAAATCTAATATGAAATTGAAATTTTTCCCACCTCACTTCCCAAAAAAAGGTATTAAAAGTGATGAAAAAAGTCATATGTACCCCAAAATTGTACCAATCAAACTGTAACCTCATGAGCCCTTACATGAGACAATCGCCCAAAAAATGAAGACATAAAAGGAGACATATAATGCTTTTATTGTGTTAAAATGAAAGAAGTAAAAAAAAGTATACATATTAGGTATTGACATGTCTATAACAATCAGCTCTATAAAAATATCACATGACCTAACACCTCTGGTGAACACCATAAAAAAAAAACTGCGCCAAAATGCTATTTTTTGTCACCTTACATCACCAAAAGTGTAATACCAAGTGATCAAAAAGTCATATGTACCACGAAATAGTACCAATCAAACCTCACCTCATCCAGCAAAAAATAACACCCTACCTAAAACAATCACCTAAAGAATAAAAAAAATATGGCTTTCAGAAAATGGAGGCACAAAAACATTTTTTTTTTCAAAATGCTTTTATTGTGTAAAACCAAAATAATAAATAGACATATTAGGTATCGCTGCATCCATAAGACCTCCACTATAAAAATATGACATGATTTACCCCTTATGGTGAATGCTGTAAAAAAATTAAATAAAAAATGTGCCACAACAATCTTTTTTTGGTCTACTTGCCCAATAAAAAGTAATATTAAATGATCAAAAAATATCATGTACCCAAAGTTGGGACCAATGAAAATGTCAACTCTTCCTGCAAAAAATTAGCCCCTGCACATGATGATCGGCAGAAAAATAAAGAAAATATGTCTTTCAGAAAATGGAGGCACAAAAACATGATTTTTTTTCAAAAATGCTTTATTATATAAAAGTGAAACAAACAAACAAAGAAAGTAGACAAATTTGATATCATCGCGTCCGTAACAACTTGCTCTATAAAAATAACACATGATCTAACCTGTCAGACAAACATTGTATAAAACAAAAAATAAAAACTGTGCCTGAACGGCCATTTTTGGTAACCTTGCCTAATAAAAAACGTAATATAGAGCGATTAAAAATCATATGTAACCCAGAATAGTATCAATAAAACTGTCAAGTTATCCCGTAGTTTCCAAAATGTGCTTCTACTGTAGGGTGCATCAGGGGGGCTTCAAATGGGACATGGTCTAAAACCAGTCCAGCAAAATTTGCCCTCCAAAAACCATACAGTGCTCCTTTTCTTCTACGCTCTGCCATGTGCCCTTACAGAAGTTTACGACCACATATCGGGTGTTTCTGTAAATCGCAGAATCAGGGTAATAGATTTTGAGGTTTGTTTGACTGTTAACCCTTGATGTGTTACAGGAAAAAATGGATTACAATGGAAAATCTGACAAAAAGTTAAATTTAGAAATGTCATCTCCATTTTCTTTTAATTCTCGTGGAATACATAAAGGGTTAACAAAGTTTGTAACATCAGTTTTGAATAACTTGAGGCATGTAGTTTCTAAATTGGGATCATTTATGGGTGGTTCCACTATGTAAGCCCCACAAAGTGACTTCAGAACTGAACTGGTCCTTAAAAAATGGTTTTGGAAATTTTCTTAAAAATTGTAAGAATTGCTGCTAAAATTCTGAGCCTTCTAACATCCTAAAAAAATAAAATAACACCTACAAAATGATGCCAACATAAAGTAGACATATAGGAAATATAAAGTAATAACTATTTTGCGAGATATCACTATCTGCCTTAAAAGCAGAGAAATAAAAATTTTGAAAATTACACATTTTTCCAAATTTTCGGTAAATTTAGGATTTTTTTTTTCTTTAAATAAAGGTAATTTATATTGACTTAAATTTACCACTTTCATGAAGTACAATGTGTCACGTCACAGGAAAACAATCTCAGAATGGCTTGGATAAGTAAAAGTGTTCCAAAGTTATTACCATATAAAGTTACACATGTCAGATTTCCAAAACTTGGCCTGGTCCTTAAGGTACAAAATGGCTATGTCATAGTAACATAGTAACATAGTATATAAGGCCGAAAAAAGACTTTTGTCCATCCAGTTCGACCTGTTTCCTGCAAGTTGATCCAGAGGAAGGCAAAAAACCCTGTGAGGTAGAGCCAATTTTCCCCACTTAAGGGGAAAAAATTCCTTCCCGACTCCAATCAGGCAGTCAGAATAACTCCCTGGATCAACGAAGGGGTCATGAAGGGGTTAATAGCCATAACTGGCATATAAACAAGTGCATTGTAGGAGGCATTGTGCATCCCACATGACAGACATATTATATACATCACACATTGCATCGCATAAATATTTACATGGCATATATTCAACATTTGCAATAAAATATCCAAAAAACTGTTCACTTAAAGGAAAAATACCATACTTCTTTTATGTAAGGATCAAGGAATACACCCCCTTCCTTACTTGCATAATCTTTATGCAGTATACATGGATCTGTCCTTCCTTACCTTTCCTCAGTTATCAAGATAACTTGAGATAAAGCAGCATAAGATTACCAGATTTAAAAAAAAAAAAGCTTCCATAACTTTTCTTTTCTTCAAACCTGGTTATCTTACCGCACTCATCCCAAGATATCTTGAGCCAAGAGGTAATGGTAGAAAGGAATCCTGTTGAGACAGGTAAGGATTGACACATACGTAAATAAGGCACACATTATTATACGAGTCTTGGGGATAATTCCATGTATATTATTTGAGTAAGGGGTACTTGGCTACAAATGTTGAGAAACATTACTCTATATGATCACTAATCTCCTATTTTTTCATCTAGAATATTTTCTTTTTACCAAGCAAACTTTAAATTTAGCCAAATTTAAATTCTTTTAATTGTGCTATACAATAAGAAAGCCGTGCCAAGTTACAGTAAGCAACAATATTTCGATTTAGTTTCATCAATTTTTATTAGCTTAATTACACATTATGGCATGTTCACGTGTAGTTTTTGTAAGAAATTATTCCATTGTTCGCAGCTCAACAACATTGAAACAGTTTAGAAGTTTAATTTATTGGAGACGTAGAAACATTGATAAATGTGTTTTTTGTTGAGAGATGTTTGCTGTCAGCCCAGCACAAATGAATTCATTTATATACATTAATAGGACGTTGTTAATCTCTGACTAATTTGTTAGATGCTGCCTGGTCCAGGATCTACGACCTTAAATGTTATTCCGATCAAGCTGTAAATCTAAAAGAAATTTGCATACAAATATCGGTCACTTCACATAATGACATTTTCTTTTGACATAAGTTCTTTTTAAATTAAAAATTTGCTAACACAATATATTTGGGAAAAGAGCAGCTAAACTTGCCTAAACAGACAATTTTCGTAGTTAGTGAAGCTTGCACAGATTTATAGATTTATTGTGCAAATTAAATAACTTTCAAAACTAAAACATCAAACTAAACACATAAAAAACACTCTGCAAGTTATTTTTTTTCCATCTCTTCTTAAATTACAATTTAAAAGGATAAGATAACTCTGTTAACACTGATGAATTTTTACGACAGCATTAAAGCTGAAACAATTAAGGTTCAGTAACATTTCATTGATTGGCAACCATATGTTCTTTCATCTTTCATTTGAAGAACAGCTGGCAATCAAAAGGGTAACTAAGTTCTCTATTCACTGAATCATTTGGAGAAGGAGCCGATCTGTTGATGTCATCCGGTTTTATTAATAGGTTTTAGCATGGGGAATGTTTTTTTTATTTTTATCAGTGGTGAATAGTAAATTATTACAGGAGGGACACGATCTGAAGAGCATGGATGTTTTGAACTTAAACCCACAGAGACACTGGTGGACTTGGTCAGGAGAATCAGGGGAGGAGATTTAGCCCAGACACTGCTCCACTGTGTAGAGAGACTGAGTAGTAGAGAGACTTGTAGCTCATATCAAAGAAGGACCGGCACTCACTTTATTTCTTGACTTGGTAAAGGCTCAGGCTTCAGCTGAAACTAGTCACTGATGATGCCATTATGCTTTGAATAAAAGTCTCTTCATATCGTCAAGTGAGTGCCGATCCTTCTTCGCTATATACTAGTGGGACGCCTTCCCTGGACATGCACATCGCATGCAAACTGCATTTCCGACTTATCTTCTTCGATACTTATCTGAGTTTGTAGCTGTCAGAGATAGATAGAGCCCAGGTACCCAAGCATCCAGAGTGGAGAAGTTACAGCCTTGTAGTAGTACAGGGTAGTGTACAGGCGGCAGAGTCAGAATGAGCAAGATACTAAAGCAGATAGCAATAAGTGGAGCCTAAAGGAATCCTCCCACAATAAAATGTATTCCCTTACCACATTATAGGGAATAAGTATCTGACTGGTGGGGATCTAACCGCTGGGGTATTGTCACGAGGGTCTCAGGAGCCACGTCTGACTCCGTTATACCCGGGGTCAGGAAGTCGCATCGGGTGGCTGCGCGCTCTATGTCTAAAGATCATGCTGTTACTTAATGGTAGCTTTCTGTGTTTGCCT
This sequence comes from Bufotes viridis, assembly GCA_033119425.1. Lineage (NCBI taxonomy): Eukaryota > Metazoa > Chordata > Amphibia > Anura > Bufonidae > Bufotes > Bufotes viridis. The sequence goes on along the minus strand of CM065591.1, from coordinate 61,107,728 downwards.
TGCAATCCTTTTTGTCTCACTCAGGGATCCGTAGCTTCTTCTCCTCAGCTGTTTCTTGTCCGCCACTCCCAACCTCCTTATATTCCCCTTCCCACTTCTCTGGTTGCCAGATATAGAGCTTCCTGCATGGACTTCTATACTGACCCACTGGAGCTGTGTAGCTGTTGTTCCTGGTTGTCGTACCAGAGCGTTACCCTCCGGATCCCTGTTGGGCTTTTGTTGTCCGCTATTGTCACCCATCTGGGCTTATACATTCTTACAATCGGTGATAGATTGAATTTGAAATTTTGATCCCAATCGAAACTGCCCCATTTGCCTCCTAGGGCCATATCCAACTCCTTTAACACCAAGACAGCATTATTAAAAATGTCAAATTAACAGCGACATACATGGCTTTGGCTAAATGGATGGCAACAGGTTTAGTGTTATTTTAACTTAAGTAATCGATTCAACAATCATCCTGGAAAGTGAAGAAGCAATGGCTTCTTTTTTTTTTGCTTTTTTAGGCAGATTCAGCGAAATATAAATGATATAAAATAAAAATCTCGGCCACTATCTTTACACAGGTCTTCTTTCTATTGAGAGATAAGCCTACTGCACAGCACCCCAAACAAAACATACGTTGTTTTAGTCACAGCAGTTTGTCCCAGGAGCAGAGATCCATCATCCTCTGCACTCTCTGAACTTATAAAGCAAAATCTCCACTCTGCTGGTTAGCCAGAATAATTTTGGATACCTCGAGTGGCTACATGGAGTAGGAACACACCAAGATTTTCAACTCCCTAGCTGTCAGGGTTGCCAACGAGAATTTTTCTGTTCTTTGGAGAACTTTTCTCAAAATCACGGACATTTAACATTTTTTATGGACAAATTGGATGGAAAACCATAATGAATGGTAAAGATAATAAGTCATCCATGTCTATAGCTCTATTTACTGATATAAATAATTACCAGCATTTACTGCGAGCTGTAACATGATGATAATTACCACCAAAATAATCTAGTCAAGTACCACCAGCCTCAAAAAAAAAAAATCATAGAAACAGCTATTTTTCTTCACAGACACAAGAAAAAGATGCCTCTTTTTACGGACTGTCCAGAAATTTCTGGATGGTTAGCAACCCTGCTAGCTGCTTGTACATAAATAAAACAGCAATCTAAGTCAAAATGTATAAACTGTCAAAAACTTTCCCCCTGGTTCTATCATAGCAGGAGATGTACAGTTGTGTAGGGGTAGTAGTAGCAGCAAGCACAGTATGAAACATGATGGACAAGGCATGTCAACGAAAGGTGATTTGGAGCAAAAACAGAGAGATCTCCAGTCCCTGAAAAGATACAGTTGTCCCTCAAGATTCAATATTAATTGGTTCCACGATGACCATGTTATGTTGAAACAATTATAAGTTGAGTAATCGGTTCCAAAGAATCAAATGTCATCTAAGATAAGAGAAAATGAAGATTTAAGAAAAATAAGCAGATAACTAAGACAGATCATAAAAGTCCTTACATATAACAGTCAGGAATCGCTGCTAATTAGCAACTGATACAGCTAGTTTACCAGAGAAGTGGCCTTCATTGGTTGGAGCTGAGTCTGAGGTATTGTATGTTGGGTCTGGTTTTAACTTACGATGGGTCAGAAAAGACCATTGTATGTTGAAAATATTGTATCCTGAGGCCATGGTATCTTGAGGGATCACTGTATATTAAATAGTCACTGTACTTTCAATACATTTTGCATTAATCAAAAGTACAGGTGAATATAAGAAACATTGAAACGTCGTGTGTATAAAGCCTTATGAGCATTTACGGGACCAGCTGGGATGCCAGCTTTAGCACCCTATGATCCAGCTGCAACTTGTGGGGGCAAATATGCTGCAGGATACCATATGGAACCTGTAGGCCTCCATGCCCAACTGTATCACATGTATAAAGATTAGAAGTGCCCATCGTTAGAGCCTCCTTTCTATTGTAGTTTTCCCCAATACAACTAATCACTGTACATGCACACAACCATGCTGTGTTTTGCGTTCCGCAAATTGTGGATCTGCAAAACATGGATGCCACCCGTGTGCGTTCCAAAATTTGCGGAACAGAACGGGAGGCCAATGATAGAAATGCCAATTCTTGTCCGCAAAACACCTAGTGGTGATCGGGGGAAACGCAGGGCTGGATGTAATAACCTCGAACTCAGAAGAATTATTCGAGGTTACTACTTACTATTTCCTATGCAGCCCTTGTTAGCAATAGGGCTTCATAGGAAAGTAGTAAAATCCTCATAAACTCCAATCCAAGTGTATTGGAGTTTATGTTAGAAGCAATCATATTTATATAGGTCCCTATGGGACCTATATAAAAGTGTAAAAGAAAAAAGAAAAAAACCTAAAAATTCAAATCACCCCCCTTTCCCCAAAATTAAAAAAAAATTTAAAAAATTTAAAAAATACACATCATGGGTGTCGCAATGTGCGAAAACGCCCGTAGTATAAAAATATAAAAATATATTCCCCATACGGTAAACATAAAAACGGAAAAAAGCTCCCAAATGGCCGATTTGCCGTTTTTGGACGGTTCATTTCCTCAAAAAAAATTAAATAAAAAGTGATCAAAAAGTCCTACACACCCCATAATGGTATCAACTAAAAGTTCAGATCGCCCCGCAAAAAAAGCCCCCATACAATGCCATACACTTAATTACAAAAAAGTTATAGGGGTCAAAATATGGTGACAAAACAAATAAATAAAAAAAAGTCCCACTTTAGAATTTTTTTTCACTATCAAAACGCAAGAAAAACTATACATATTGGGTATCGCCGGATTCGTACTGACCTGTAGAATAAAACTAAATGGTCAGTTTTATCGCACATCAAACGTCGTAATTTAAAAACCCGTAAAATTGTGGTGGAATTTTTTATTTTATTTTTTTTGTAATTTAACCCCATTTGAAATTTTTCTCCCGCTTCCCTCTACATCGTATGCAATATTAAATGGTGGCGTTGGAAAGTACAACTTGTCCCGCATAAAAAAAAAAGCCTTCATATGGCCATGTGAACGCAAAAATAAAAAAGTTATGGCTCTCGGAAGGCAGGGAGCGCAAAACAAAAATGCAAAAATGAAAAAACCCTGAGTCCTTAAGGGGTTAAAGTTCACGAAGTGGACTTCGATACGAATTTCAGGATAAATTCGATTCGATGCGAAGCTGAATTTCCTCCTGCTTCGTGGTAGTGAATCGATTTAACCTGAAATAGTGCAAAAAACAAAACAAATTGTACTTACATACCTGTTCCATTTACTCAAGACGGGCCGGACGTCCCATCTTGCTTGAAGATCTTGGCCGAAATGTGATTTGTCACAAAGTGAATTTGTTTTGTAAAATTCAGCGAAGCAGTCGCATTTTCCAATATTTCTCTCATCTCTAATCATTACATTTAATCATTAAATTCACACATAGAAAGTTTTAATTTGATTTCAACAACTTCTTGGTGCGTATATTTGTACTTGCTGCTCCCCAAAAAGGTATAAATCTAGGAGCGCCTGTTCAAAACAAGCCATTGTTTCTTCCGATACCACCATGTGTGTATAAACACAGGCTTCTGCCCCCAATAAAAAAAACTTTTTTTTAAGCATAACAAACCCCACAGTGCAGTGTGTTATTAACCCCTTCCCGACTGCCCACTGTGTATATACGTCCTATCTGCACATGCCCCATGCAGATAGCACGCATATACACGTGCAGGCAGCGCTGATCAGTGCTGAGATTAAGGGTATGTTCAGACGACGACAATTGTCGCGCGACAAAAAGTCGCACTATTGTCGCGCGACAATTTTTATAATGGGAGTCTATGGTGTCGCAGTGCGACATGCGACATGCTGCGACTGCGACACGACAGTCGACAAAAATCCATCCGGGATGGACTTCTTGCGACTGTTGTGTCGCAGTCGCAACATGTTGCATGTCGCACGTGCGACACCACCATAGACACCCATTATAAAAATTGCCGCGCGACATTAATGTGACATCAATGTCGCGCTACAAATGTTGCAGTGTAGTGGTTCCCAAATTGTCGCGCGACTTTTTGTCGCGCGACAATTGTCGTCGTCTGAACATACCCTAAATCTCTTGCTCTTGCAATCTAGCAGGAGCAGGTCGAGTGCCGGCAGGAGAGCGCTGCACAAGCGCATCATGGAGGGAGCAGGAAGCAGCAGTGCAGCTTCCTCTGTTAGTTCCGGTGGGGTGTCTGGAGCAGAGCTGCAGTGTCTAAGGAGACCCTGATCAGCTCTGTCTGTGTGTCATGCCGCCACAGGGGGGCTGTTTTCCCCTGTAACTGGGGCTCCTGTGGGAAAAAAACAAAATTCTAATAAAAATTTCTAAGTGTCAAGTAAAAAAAAAATGTGAAAACATTATTTTGGTAGTCAAACAAATAAAAAAGCTAAGGTCACTAAACCACCACGTGGACAAAGTCACAAAAAGTTGACTGGACATTCAGGCCTTTTTTGGGCCTGGTCATGAAAGGGTTAAACATGCTGTTTGCCACCACTTACTCCCATTTGTTTACCTATAGCCATATACTAGTGTAGTCATATAATACTAGAAGTTAGACCAGCACACCTCATCTAGGCCCAGAAGAGGTCATATTTGTATATAAAACAATTTATTAAGATATGCAATACTAAAGAAATAATGTAACATCAATAAAATTAAGAATAAGGATAAAAATATATATATATAATGATAAATTGATTATTAAATCAAATGGATCATAAATCTCATTACTCAGCTACCATGGTATAGTCCTCATTAACTATTAGATCCACACTGGAGATTTTAGTCTGATGACCGTGATTCAATAGTCCATCATCCTAGTTGTCCCCTGTAGATATAATTGTAGTATGGATGTTCTTATCAGACTTTAGACTGTTATTGTTGTTTTTTATTATTTTTCTGGTTGATTTAATATCGAGTTTAATTTGATAGCACATAAAATTATTATTGTCAGTTCTTTTCAGTCCCGATTTATTTCATACATTTCTCCGGCATTCATTTATATATTCACGTTTTTCAGGCTTGTTAATATACCCCTTTAGTTATTAGTAAATCCCGTGCTGAGCCACGCTCCCTGCACTGATCACATGACAGTGACGTCACGCCAGGTCCTTCAGCTGTTCTACAGTTCGGGTTGGTGGCAGCCGCCCCTTATGGATTCCATATGCGCTATAGTGGAATCCATAACGGGATGCGCAATTAACCACCACCCGAACCCCGAACAACGGACTTTTTTTAAATGTTCGCTCATCTCTACTTGTAACCTCTCACCGCTAGTTGTATATTGCATTTAAAGATAGCTGGGTCCCGGGCATATACTAGTGTATGTCTATAAATTAGAATATCATTGAAAAGTTAATTTATTTCAGTAATTCAATTCAAAGAGTGAAACTCCCATATTCTATAGATTTATTACACACAGAGCAATCTCATATGTTTATTTCTTTTAACCCTTAGAGGATCTGGTGATTTTCCATTTTTGCATTTTCGTTATTCACTCCCTGCCTTCCTAAAGTCATGATCAGGCATCTAATGTAGCGGGAAGTGGGAAAAAAGTTCCAAATGGGGTGGAATTGAAAAACAAATTTTTTATGGTGTTCATTATGCGGTAATATTTACCTGTTACCTTCATTCTGCAGGTCAGTGCAATTGCAACAATTCCACACTTGTATAGTTTGTCTTGTGTTTTACATTTTTTTTTTAAAATGTAAAACTGAAAAAAAATTATTTTTTTTCATCACCATATTCTGACCCTTATAACTTTTTTGTAGTTATGCGTACGGAGCTGTGTAAGGGCTCATGCTTTGCAGAGTTATCTGTACTTTTCAGTGATACCATTTTGAAGTAGATTGAAGTCAGTTTTTGTAAAAAAAAAAAATTGGGGGAGTTGAAGGAGTTGAAAAAATAGCAAATTGGTTGTTTTTATTTTTTTTCTGTTACGTCATTCACCATATGGGATTAGTATTGTTATATTTTAATAATACGGGAGTTTTTGCATGTGGCAATTCCCATGATGTGTATTTTTTTATTTATTTTTTTGATTAGGTATTTAGATTTTGATTTTGCAGAAAGGGGGGTGATGTGAACTTTTATCTCTTTATTTTAAAAACTTTTATCTACTTTTTTTTTAACTAGACTATAACTGGCAATCATAAGATTACCTATTGTGTTCATTGATGGATATATAGCCATCATTGAACAGTTCATTTTCAATATAACAATGCAGTGCTGCCGCCTAGTGGCCTGTATTGGTATATTCCACTAATAGCTGCCGCAGCTTACTTGAGGCTTCGGGCTATTAGTATAGCATAACAGATTCCCCTAATTTAGCCAGGAAATGCTGTTATGGGAGCGGGAGCGCATGGCTCCCGCTTTCAGACTGCTCAGATGCTGTGGTCACACAGCTATTATTAAAGACGCGACTTCCGCCTTGCATATCTGGCGGAGGTCACTAAGAGGTTAATGTTGATGATTATGGCTTACAGCTAATGAAAACCCAAAAGTCATAATCTCTGAAAATTAGAATATTATATAAGACCAATAAGACTTGGTTGGGGCCCCGTTTGCATGATTTACTGGATTACTGCATAGATGCCCATGATGAGAACATAGTCCTACCACTTTACAAATCACTAGTCAGACCACACATGGAGTACAGTGTACAGTTCTGGACTCCTGTGAACAAGGCAGACATAGCAGAGCTGAGAGGGTTCAGAGGAGGGCAACTAAAGTAATAACTGGAATGGGGCAACTACAGTTCACTGAAAGGTTATCAAAATTAGGGTTATTTACTTTAGAAAAAAGACGACTGAGGGGAGATCCAATAACTATGTATAAATATATCAGGGGTCAGTACAGAGATCTCTCCCATCGTCTATTTATCCCCAGGACTGTGACTGTGACGAGGGGACATCCTCTGTGTCTGGAGGAAAGAAGAGGATTCTTTACGGTAAGAGCAGTGAGACTATGGAACTCTCTGCCTGAGGAGGTGGTGATGGTGAGTATAATAAAGGAAATCAAGAGGGGCCTGGATGTATTTCTGGAGTGTAATAATATTACAGGCTATAGCTACTAGAGAGGGGTCATTGATCCAGGGAGTTATTCTGATTTTCTGATTGGAGTCGGGAAGGAATTTTTTCCCCTTAAGTGGGGAAAATTGGCTTCTGCCTCACAGGGGTTTTTTGCCTTCCTCTGGATCAACTTGTAGGAAACAGGCCGAACTGGATAGACAAATGTCTTTTTTCGGTCTTATATACTATGTTACTATGTTACTATGTAATGTGGCGTGACATGGAGGCGATCAGCCTGTGGCACTGCTAAGGTGTTATGGAAGCCCAGGATTTTTTGATAGTAAACTTTAGCCTGTCTGTAACAATGCAGAATATTCTAATTTTCTGAGATACTGACTTTTGAGTTTTCATTAACTGTAATCCATACCATAATCATCAACATTAAAAGAAATATACGCTTGAAATGGTTCACTATTTCTTTCATTTTTTTATTTGAATTATTTGAATAAATTAACTTTTCGATGATATTCTATATTGAGATGCACCAGTACGTCCATTTGACATTACTGATACTGACTTTACTCTAAAGAAATACAGTGCTACGAGACCTCTCAGTGTCGTACACAAGTTTTCAGGAATTTGTACCCCAATGTACTCGAATCTGCTGACTTTTGAATTGGACCCCAAATGAATTTCAAGAAAGATGCTAATCTCTAGTTACCAATTTGTGGGAGAAATGTTCTTAAAGGAAATGTATCACCAAAGATTTTATCTGCCAGTAAAAATTAGATAGTGGAACATCTCCTTTTTTAAATCTGTTCTTATTTTCTGATTGCATATTTTTTAAATTTTATTGACTGAAGATGATTATGGGGACGGCCAACTTGCCTGAGCTGATCCTAATAGCATTTGGAAAGCATTAAGAAAATTGCTTTACGGCAGCCTCATGGGCCATAGACACAATGGTCAGGAGAGGACTTGTGATGAGCGGCATAGGCAATATTCGAATTCGCAAATTCTAGAATTCATGATCTCAAGTCATTATTTAGTTGATTGCAAAAATCGGCAATGTAATATATTTGCGATAAAAATTCTCAATTAGAATATTCGCGATCAACACTAATGGGTAGGCAACTTTCGTATTGGTTGGTAAGGATGTTGCTAAGTGCCGATATTCGCAATAAATTTGCGATTAGAATATTCGCGATCAACACTACGACTATATAGCACTATATTCTAAATATTCTAAATATTCTAGAATTCTCGAAGTGGCAATATTCACGATTAAAATTCGCAATTCGAATATTCGTGCTCAACACTAGAGAGGACCTCAATGAACTCTATGGGCGAGTTTTCTAGGCATGCTCTGTGACCTGTGCAGAGGTCAGGAGGGAAAAGATAAGCTGTGATATCACCTACTGTGAATAGAGGATCCTGTCTGACCGAGGTGATATAATTACAGGCAGGATTAAAGTGAGTTAACTGCAAACCAATTATTAGACATAGTGGCCAGTGCAAAAATAGCAGGATTTTTGGTTTTAGTTTAAATATAAAAAGTGACATGGAATATTAAAAATAACACCCAAAATTAGTTATAAATATGTTAAATATTAAAATGTGATTTAAACAGCAGGTTATTTTCTGGTGGCACATTCCCTTTATGGCTCATGCACACAAACGTATTTTCTTTCCGTGTTTGTTCCGGTTTTTTTGCGGACCGTATGCGGAACCATTCATTCATTCATTCCGTTTGCATTTAGTTTCCGTATGTTTGTTCCACAAAAAATAGAACATGTCCGATTATTGTCCGCATAACAGATAAAGATAGGACTGTTTTATTAGGGGCCAGCTGTTCCGTTCCGCAAAATATGAAATGCACACGGACGTCATCAGTATTTTTTTTGCGGATCCATTTTTTGCGACTGCAAAATACATAAAGTCGTGTGCATGAGCCTTTAAGGGGAGCTGTTCAATCCGGACTCTCCTTAGGACAATGAGAATATAATTTTGTTTTGAAGGAACAGATTACAAAGAAACAAATGCCATTATAAATAACTTTGCACACACCATAATGTTATTCTGTTGTAATTGTATCCTTTTATCATTTCAGGCTTCAAGCCTGGATAAGCTAACGTCTCTGCTGTATAATTAGAAAATGAGATGCATTGCTTGTCTTTTAAATACAGATATTTCATGAATATGAAGGCCGGTTACATCCAGATGATCACACCCTTCTGTAAAATATAAGGCTGCGAGTAAATCCTGCACTTCACAGAGGATTTCTCTCCCCTCTCTTAAGCAACCGTGATTCTTCCGCCAGTTAACAGGTAGCTCTCTTTAGCGCTGGACCCCTGGAACTTTATAAAATGTTTAATTGGAGGCATTCAGCAGTAATAAATGTTACAAGTCTTTAATAAGCGACACCAGTAATCATCGAAAAACAGGCCAAACAGTCCAGAATACACTCCAGCGCTGAATATTCATACTCAAGTGCAAATGTTAATTCATTTTGGGCTTGCGTTACACTGGTCTAATTATCTAGTGGAAGAATCTATTAGCGGAGCACTGTCAATCCCGTAGATTGGGTTCAGCAGAGTGAAACTGAATTGCGTGCTTTTCCGACTAATTACAAAACCCTTTCCGACACAGCTTTCAGTACAGCCGTGAAAGAAATTGAGACTGACCCACACCAAACAGTAAAAGCACTTATTTATCCATCCCGCACCACGCAGAACGGAAGCTAAAAGTGTATTTCCAAGGATTTGAACCAGAACAGTTCAGAGAATGTGACTGTACAATAAAAATGCTTAATTTGTTATCCAAAAAACCTAAGTGCTATTCTCGGTATTAATTAAAAGTTATACATTTTTACAATTTACACTTCTTGTGTGATTTTCTCGCTGTTTTAAGATCTCTGCTTGCTGTCATTCAAATTAAATCATCATGGATAAGGCTACTTTCACATCAGAGTTTTTGCTGGATCTGGCAGGGATCCAGTTGTATTATCTCTAATATAGCCAAGACGGATCCAGCACTAAAACCATTGGAAGTCAATGGGTGCCGAATACGTTTTCTTTAGTGTCTTAGAAAACGGATCCATCCCCATTGACTTATATTGTGTGTCAGGACTAGGGATAAGCGAATCGACTTGATGAAACATTAGAAGTTGATTCGCATAAATCTTTATTTCAATACTGTACAGAGCAAGCACTTAGTACAGTATTAGAATGTATTGGCTCCGATGAGCTGAAGTTATTACACTTCATAAGTTGATTTCTACTGTAAAAAAACATTTCCCGAACTCAATTTCGGTATCAAGTGGTACCTTGGAACCGAACTTTTTTTTTACAGTAGAAATTAATTTATGAAGTTATTACGCAAAGTCTCGCAAGACTTCGCGAAGTAATAACTTCAGCTCATCAGAGCCAATACATTCTAAGGTACTGCTGCAGCGCTAGATGTTTGGGCTGCATCCGGAATGGATGTTTCAACTGAAGTCGATTCGCTCATCCCTAGTCAGGACGGATGCTGCTTGCAGCGTTATTCTGTCCGCGATGGGGACACAACCAAATGGAACGGAATGCATTCTGTTGCACTCTGTTCCGTTCAGTTTTGTCCCCATTGACAATGAATGGGGACAAAACTGAAGCATTTTCCTCCAGTTTTGAGATCCTATAACGGATCTCAATACCGGAAAGGAGAACGCAGGTGTGAAAGTAGCCTTACTAAAAAAAAAAAAACCTGTTCAGGTGAGGATGGATGCACAGATGCACTGTTACAGCACAGCAATCACAACTGTGTCTTGTAACGCACTGTGCACCTGTGTAACCACTACGTGGATCGGAACAGATGTTCGTCTAGCGCTGCAGCGGTATTGGTTTATATAAGATGCAGGTGGAGAAGCTAGTTATTTCCTCCTTCACCTATGTCACTTTTTAGACTGGTCTGTCTGACAAGAAGATATTGGATACTCAGGGACTTGCGACTATTTTAGGAGTGAGTCGCAAGTCCTCTTTTTTAACTGGCAGTGCAGCCATATTTAGTTGCATGGCTGGTTTTACGCCGTGTCTGTCAGTTGGGCGGGATCGAAGTGAGGTGTGGGGGGGCTGTGACTCCAGGCCCGACAAATTTACATTTAAGCCTGATAACAGGTGCAAATGTTTGCGAAGACAGGTGCAAGGACTTCTACAGAGGTGCCTAATTTATAACAAGGTGCATGCCTCATCATAAGGGCTTATTCACACGAACGTGCTGTGTTTTGCGGTCCGCAAAACATGGATGCCGTCTGTGTGCCTTCCGCAATTTGCGGAACGGAACAGACGGCTCTTTATAGAAATGCCTATTCTTGTCCGCAAACCGGACAAGAATAGGACATGACATAATTTTTGCGGGGCCACGGAACGGAGCAACAGATGCAGACAGCATACAGAGTGCTGTCCGCATCTTTTGCGGCCCCATTGAAGTGAATAGGTCCGCACCCAAGCCACAAAAATTGCGGCTCGGATGTGGAACCAAACCACGGTCGTGTGAATGAGCCCTAAATTAGACGAATCTTATGGCACTGTAGGGGCTACTTGTGCCCTTTATGTTTCTGTGCAGGGAAAAGGCTGCATTCACATCGCTGTTTGACGTCCATCAAATGCGGTCAGTTTGACGCATTCTTGGCCACCACTCCATTCATTTCTATGCGAGTGCCAAAAATAGTGTTGGGTCGGCTATTTCTGTCGGCAACATAGAAGTTAATGGAGCTGTGGCCGCGCTTGGGCGTTGCGCTTCCAGGTCATATCAATGGGACTTCAGAAAATAGCAAGGCATGCTGCTCAGATAGAAATAAATGCCATAGAAATGAATGGAGGTGGCAATGCAGGGTGCGCCCTCCATCACTTTACGGACTCTAAAGATACATGCAGTTACCAGAAGTGGGACCTGAACTTATCAGACATTGGGGCATGCCCTAGCGATATGTCCCCAATGTATAAGATGACACAATCCCCTTTAATAATTCTGCCCCTTTTTTTCAAAAGGGTTGTCTCATAAGCAAAACAACCGTTTAAAATGTGACACCCCCCCAGCATCAGCTGGCACTGTGGATCTCACTGTTGGCCAATGCTGGTTTTGCAGAGGGACATTGCCACCAGACAGGCATTTTCCTTGCAGCACTATCCGGAGATGATTCAGATGAATAGTCGTCCACAGAATACAAGGATGGATTGAGTCCACCAGATTTGGAGATGCCCCCATAGAGCAGATTTCTATTCTGGCTCATAGAGAGGGGCCCTGAGCTGGGAAGTCCCTCTTTGGCATCCCTTCATGAGACAACCTCTTTAACAATACTGAAAATTTGTCTCATTGGTCACACATATGCCATGTGTAACCCCAGCCCATCTACGGCACTCATTCCAGAAAGCTTATTATTCCTCCAGCATCATTTTCATACAGGAAACATATTTTTGACATGATTTGCCCAATTACATTCTGCACTGAATCAGTCAGGAAGACTTTAAGGAATGATTTCTGACAAGTGAAAGTTATGATCATCTGGGAACATTATGTATGGAGGTACCTACAGGTGCAGACGACTGCTGCCATCTGGCACATTAGTGTCTACATCATCTCACAAGCTGAATACTTATAATGTCACTGAAGCAAAAACAACGTATGCTTCCCCGTGAGGAGAGAAGCTTCAGCGACTGCAAATATTATTTCTAATGGGGAAGAGGGAGTGACATCAGATTCAAAAACCAAAGCTTTGTTTTCTCGAAGATATTGCTGTGGCTGGACCTCTGAGCAACAGATATCATCTATTACTGTCACTTTGGTTTTATACACAGTCGAATCTCATTATTTTGACCACTTCCTACTTTCGAGGTCGGCAGCGCGTAGCTCATGAAAGAAGTCCCGTGTGGTGAGCTGGTGGGTATATAAGATGCGCGATAGGCTGTCTGCACACATATTCCTCATTACTGTCATGGGTAAAAGTGGCAACGAGTTGCAGAAGGGGATGATTATTAGCTTTCGGTTCAGGGTGGCAGTATTTCTGAAACTGAGCAGTTTTGAGCAGCTCTCGTGATGCTGTGGTGAAAGTGTATTATGAGTGGACAAATGGCACCATTGTGAATAAGTGACCTAGAAACTACTGTACAGAGCACCACGTGCCACTGATGTGAGAAGTGAACGTCAGCTACGAAGGTGGGCATGGCCAGACCAAGCCATTACAGTGGAGCAGCTCACCACCAAAATGAACAAGGTATGTGTCTACAACAATGGTTCAGGGGACCCTACTGCATATGGGCCTCCAAAGCAGACGGATGGTCACTGCACCTCTGCTAACCAAGTTGCTTTGGTGGAAAAGGCTTCAATTTTCACAGCAATATAGGAACTGGACCTCCGCTGATTGATAAAGGGTTGTCTTCTCCAATAAGTCGTTTTCTGCTTCATGGAACGGATGTATGTTGGCATGTCAGGGGAGAAACATCAAGGAACAAACACCCTGCAACCATTGCTGGAAGAACACAAGCTGGTAGTGGCAGTGTTATGGTCTGGGGAATGTTTTTGTGGCATTGTCTGGGCCACTCATCCATGTAGAGGACACTATTAAATTATTTGGGTATGAATCCATGCTTGGAGATCACACACACCCATACATGCTGATTGTCTTCCCTGGGGTGCATGGGATCTTCCATGTCACATGGCTACAAATGTCCAATATTGGTTGGAAAAGCATGACTAAGACTTCCAAGTACCACCCTGGCCCCCTAATTCCCCAGGCAAGAACCCAATCATGAATATCTGTGGGACCACCTCGATCCTATGGATCCCCCTCCGAGCACCATCCAAAAGCTGTGATATGTACTGCAGTCAGCATGGCTCCAGATACCTGTGACCACCTATCAGGAACTTACTACATAGTATAATTAGTAACATAGTATATAAGACCGAAAAAAGACATTTGTCCATCCAGTTCGGCCTGTTTACTACAAGTTTATCCAGAGGAAGGCAAAAAAAAACTGTGAGGCAGAAGCCACTTTTCCCCACTTAAGGGGAAAAAATTCCTTCCCGACTCCAATCAGGCATCAGAATAACTCCCTGGATCAACGACCTCTCTCTAGTGACTATAGCCTGAAATATTATTACACTCCAGAAATACATCCAGGCCGCTCTTGAATTCCTTTATTTTACTCACCATCACAACCTCCTCAGGCAGAGAGTTCCATAGTCTCACTGCTCTAACCGTGAAGAATCCTCTTCTATGTTTGTGTACAAACCTTCTTTCCTCCAGACGCAGAGGATGTCCCCTCGTCACAGTCCTGGGGATGAATAAATGATAAATATTGAGTCACTTCCTGCCCATGCTGTCCATGCTACACACAGAGGTTACTCTAGATATTAGCTGGTGGTCATAATAATGTGATTTGTGATTTGTGATTTGTGCCCAGTAATTGATTAAGTGCCTTAAATCAGGAAGACCAGAAAGTCTTCAAAACCGGGCATGTCCACCATAAGGTTAGGGTAACACAGTGATATGTGTCAGGCGACAGCAAGTCGCAGAACAGTCGCGCAACAAAAATTGCAACTGTTTGACAGCTATTATTTGGCAGCTAAGTCACTGGCAAATCGGGTGTTGTGCGCAACTCACATTAAAGTCAAAGTCTCGTGTGACTTACGACCTGCCACACAAAATCCATCAGGACAGTATGTCGTATGCCGCACTGCGAGACCATTGACAATCTTTAGATCAAGTGTCACGCGACTTTCTTGTTGTGTGACATGTCGCCTTGTAGTCCTAGCCTAAATGAATGTAGGTAACTTGTGGTCCACAGCCCTCCGAAGCTTATCTGAATAAGTTGGATTTGCTTTAGAAGTACATACAGGCATTCGATGCTAAGTCAAATTTTGTGAGATAACTCCCAATTTAGTCCAGTTACAAGCTGAGGTCCATTCTCATTTTAGAATAAATTTATTTTTAACCGTATAAGGGGGCATTCACATGACTGTATTCATTTTGCAGTACCCACATTGTGGATACACAAAACGCATAGATACCAGCCATGTGTGTTCCATATTTTGCAGAACAGCTCATCTCGCCCTTTATTACAAAATGACTATTCTTGTCTGCAAAACAGACAAGAAGAGGACATGTTCTTTTCTTTTTTTTCACACAGCTGTCCGCATCTTTTGCAGCTCCGTGGAAATGAATGGGTCCGCATCCAATCCGCAATCCGTCTTTTGAAAGGACCATTAGGGCTCATGCATAGGAATGTAATAGCTCCAGGGCCGTGCTGCGGACCGCAAATATGGGTCCGCAATGCACGGGCACGGGCCAGGTCCACTCTGTGTTGCGGACTTGAATGGGTCTGGGATCCGCAAGATACGGCAAAAGATAGGACGTGTCCTATCTTTTGTGCTGCTGAGGCACGGATCCGAAAGCTCAGGGAAGCACTTCATAGTGTTTCCGTGGGCTTCTGATCCATGTCTCCACAGCACAAAGAATAGGACATGTCCTATCTTTTGCTGTATCTTGCGGATCGCAGACTCATTCAAGTCAATTGGTCCCCATCCACAGCACCAAGTGCACACGACAAGTGCCCGTATATTGCGGACCCACCGTTTGTGGTCTACAATACGGACAAGAAGTCCTTATAGTGGTGTGCATAAGCCCGTACACTGATTGCTTAGCTCAGAGTAGAAAGTAGAGATTAGTGTTGATCGCGAATATTCTAATAGCAAATTGCGAATATTGGCACTTCGAGAATTCACGAATATCTAGAATATAGTGCTAGATCTTCGTAATCACGAATATTCTAGATTTTTTTTCATCAGTACCCATGATCCATCACTGCTTCTTGCGTGTGGGCCAATGAGAAGGCTGCAATATCTTTGACTTCAGGAGTAGCGTTAATCGCAAATTTTCGCATTGCAAATTTTTATTGCGAATTTTCCGATTGCCGATTTTCACAATCAGGAAAATAATGATGGGAGATCACGAATTTGCGAATATATGATGAATATTCGCGAAATATTGCTAAGTCGAATACTGCCCCTGTCACTCATCACTGGTAGAGATGCCTTCACGTGTAGCAGATTGTGTTGCAGAAATTTCTACGACTGACAACCATTTGCATTCATCTAAAGGGGATTGTTTTTCCGCTTGCCACATTCAGATGAACGGTACTGATTTTCAGTGGCAGGAATTTCTGCAACAAAACCTGCCATGTGTGAAGGTGCCGGTAGGTTTTTTCGTGTGCTTAATTGAGCTGGAAACCCCTTTAAACCTACCTGTGTAATTTCTCTTTAAAAATGATGAGCGGACATGCGGTATACTGATAAAGACATCATATTAGCGCTCTTCAGACTCACGGTAGACTGTGAATAGCTCTGCCAATAAGGTAGACGCTAAGCCCTTCCGGCATATTAATGATACATTGCTGCCCAGCTCTGCTATGGCTGCATTAATGAGCATTAGCAATAATTGATTGAGAGGAATATCTCAGCATTACAATGAAGTGCAAAGTGTTGTTCTGCTGCTCCCGGACAAAGAAATATTCCGAACAGAATGGAAACCAACATCCTAATTGCTGATTTGCAAATTAAAAAACATGCCAAATGAGAATGTAATTAATACAATGAAAAAAATGTTCCAGATCACTGACCCATTATCTAAATCCAATTACAGAAGATTCTGCCATTTTTATACTAATTATAAACTATAACTTCTTACTAAAGCATAAAGTTCAGAGAAGTGATGCGAAAAGTTATGAATTTCTAGTTATGCAGTAGTAGATAAATTTCACATCTAGGTTATGGTGGTGACTAGACAACAATGAGACAATTAGGTAGTGGCTATTATGGTGGTAGTAGCTTGTTCCATCCTGGCCTTCCCTAGGGCCGTGTAATGACTGGAGGGCACACCCTTTCTTCCCTCAGGGCACACCCTCGTGTTCCGGCACCTGCCTGGTGGTAGTTGGGGTGCCCTTGATGGTGAACAGTTTGGCAGGGTGCAAGGCAGGACTGCAGAGGCCGACAGCTTTTGGAATGCCTAGAGCAAGTGCTGGAGCAATATTCTCTTTCACAGCATCAAAGTCTTTAATGCCATAAACGAGTGGTAACTTACTGACGTTATCTTGCATGGCCTGCATAGTGGTTCTGTACCTTCTAGGAGGCCTTATATCCTTCCTACAGGGGTACTCTGGTGGTAAAGTTTCTTTTTTGGCAGCTGAAGACTCAGAGACAGAGATTTTCTGGAAATGGGTCTGGTCTGCAGGAGGCTAAGTCCATCCCCCTGGTAACCTAAGCAGTCTGCCAATGTTAACCATTTGGTTACCTATATATTGCTATCAGGTTCACACAGAGCATAGAAAGAGAAGTGCTTTAACAAGAAATAACAACATTTAAAGGGCATCTGTCAGCAGATTTGCCCTTATGAAACTGGCTGACATGTTACATGTGCGCTTGGCCGCTGAAGGCATCTGTCCCATGCTCATATGTGCCTACATTGCTGAGAAAAATATATGCAAATGCAACTGCCGCATCCTCTGTACTTTGATTCACAAGACCAGGCATGATGATGTTTACACAGTGCTTAGCCCTGTCAATCAAAATGCAGAGGGCATGGTAGCTGCAGAAAGAGCAGAACCTCTAGGTGTAACAGCAAAGCCCTAGTTGCTCCTACAGGCTCATTTGCATATATTAAAACTTCATTTTTCGCAGAAAGAACTAGGGGCATACCTAAGTCCATCTCCTAGCTTCCTATCAAGGGCAGAGTCAGGATTTTTAACTCTGACTAATCCATACACAACTATATGGGTAATACATCAAAATATTCAATAACAAAAAACGATTCTGCAAGAACCCTATTCTGGGGAACTGCAGATATATAGCTACTAGAAATAAGTGAACTGATTCTACTGTTGATCAGAAGCGCTGCTTCAACTGTGGGGGGCTGTAAGCTCCTACCTTCCACTAGATTTACAGGGTCTGACATTAAGCCCAGCCCTAACAATTTCCTACCTGAGTCACTGCTTCGATTAGGCTTCATTCACACGTCCGCAATCTACGTCCACACCCGTTCCGCAAATTTGTGGAACGGGTGCGGACCCATTCATTTTGAATGGGGACGTGATGGATGCGGAGAGCACACACTGTGCTCTCCGCATCCGCATTTGCGGAGCGCGCCGCCGATCTTCCGGACGGCGGCTCCGCAAAAATATAGAGCATGTCCTATTCTTGCCCGCAATTGCGGACAAGTATAGGCATCTCTATAGGGCCGGTGGCAAGGTGTTTTGCGGATCCGCAAACTTGCGGATCCGCAAAACACTACGGACGTGTGAATAAGGCCTTAGCCGAGTAAGGTGTCTGAAGCTGAAGCAGAGCCTATGGCCTTGCTCTGCTCATCGAAGCAGCATAGTAAAAAGAAAATTGTCTGGGCTTGGCTAGGTTTCCAGTCCTGTCAATCTTGCTGCAGGTGGATGGTTCTTCAGCTTCAGGAATAGCCTCTCACAGGTAAATAAGCCCTGCTGATGAGATGAGTAGATTTGCTTATCTCTTACAACTGTATCAATAAAGTTGCATCATATACTTGTAGTGCCATTTATTCCTTTGCTATATTTGATGATTGACAAGTCTTCCACTGGCATGATATTCCTAACTTCCTAAATAAATTTTGATTCTTTGCTGAAGTTCTACAAGAAATTAAATTTATCACGAAATAATATGTCATAAATCGCTATGAATCAGGTATACTCAGGCATCTCTGCCTTAAGGTACTGCCATACTGAGCAGCCGTGATGCATTGAAGAGCCGCTCGGGTAACTAGCCCGTAGCTGCCTCTCATTTAATAATGAAGACCATTGTTAATGGCCATGTGGCACCTTTAAGGCACCTTTTTGCCTCATTAACTCATGTCAGTGTTTTGGTCAGCGATTTCCATCAATGATTTTGAGCCAAAACCAGGTGTAGCTCTAAACACAAAACAGGTGCAGATCTTTCCCTGTACCTTATTTCTGTGCAGCTCCACTCCTGGTTTTGGCTCACAGTCACTTATGGAAATCACTGACCAAAAAACTGACATGTTAATGAGGCATTAAACAGGGGTTGTACCCACTTGTCCAACCCCAGCTCTCTCCTGCCCAACAGGTGGGAGCCCTTCTTCTGCCATCTGCTTTTCCTCCTTTTCCACATTATCTAACATTGATGAGAATATGTCATCCGGAACATCCAGCTCCATCTCTCTCTGCATCTTGAGAACTTTTCTAGGACATGGGGACCAAGAAGGATGATTTGGAAGAAATCAAGCTAGGAAAAGATGAGAATGGTCATCATTTAGACCTGGTCCCCCTAGGGGGTGCAGACCGGATGGTATTGGTTGGCATGCTGGCACTGGAATTATAAAAACATATCTTAGTTTATGGCTGATGTAGCGATAAGTAAATAAAACTGACACAGAATGTCTCCCTGCAGTCTCCCTGCAGTCTCCCTCTCCAATATTCTTCTATTAATCGTTTTCAGCAACACTACCCCTAGCGCCTGAGAGCTTGTCGTGTCTCTCCCTATGCTCAGTTCACAGGATAAATGCGGAAACCACGCAAGATGAGGGTTTTATAGGGCTGTGACATCACAGGGGATGGCTATCTGTGGATGGGCTGGCTGCATGGCATTATGGCATTTTTATTATAGATTCATTGGAACAATGGGGGGAATTTATCATTTACGCTCCCCACTCGCCAGTTTTATGGTGTAAGAAAGTCACAAACTTTGTGTTTGTGACTTTTTAAATGCCATAGTACCTAAATTTAGTGTGAGTGGTGTTTCCATGCTGCCCTCACCAATTTCTCAAGAAGGAGGAGTAGCGAGGGCGTGTCCAGCATATTCATCTTCTTTTACACCAGTTTTCTGGGATAAAAGAAGACTGAAATCTACCCTAGCTCGGAGCTGGTGAGGATTTCTTTTTAGTCCGCCTTGTCATCATGGGCGGACTGGCCATAGACGCTACAGGGAAATTTCCCTGTGGGTCGATGGCCAGGGGCCACCCAAGCCCTCCTCTTGGCTGTCAGACAGATACATAAAGATCTGATGGTCAATAATTAATGTAAGAGCATCAGGCACTTCTGCACCTGGCCAGTGGCTGCAGGTGCCTTCCTTAAGCCAACTGTATTTCTGCCCTCAGGATGGTGATACAGTTTCACACTGTGGCACAGACAGCAGTATTTTGTACTGCACTGTAGTATTTAGTTCTGCTGGGGCAGTATATTGTGCTACATTGTACTCTTTGGTTCTGCTAAGGCAGTATTTTGTTCTGCACTACGGTATTGCTGGCCCCGTCTACTTCTGTTGCCCGGCCTTATTTCAGTTTGGACCCACCTACAACATGGGGCCACTTTTAGGTTTTTTCCAGGGCCTTTTTAAGTTCCCAGTCCGCCCCTACTTGTCAGAATTTGGGAGCACCCTCCGTCATCCCAGACTGGTCTATGATAAATCCCTCCCAATGTGTATAATGCCTTTAATGATAAAAACTTCATAACAATAAGTATTTTAAGACATTCTTTCAAAACATTAAACATGGATTAAATAGCATAACATTATGCCATGTTTAAAAAGTTCTGCAAAAAAATAAACCGACTTATACATTAAAGAAAAGTTTTGTGATTATTTTCCAGTATAGACAGACAGCTGAGCCCAAATTTACTGTTTGAAGACACAGAATGAGCTGCATATGACAGATGCCTGCCATTGGTTCTGATGTCCTTGCATTTAGTACAACGTGCTATGAATTTCTAAATAAAAAGCAAATAAAATCAATTTCCAGGACAAGGTCATCTGTATGAGAATATTTGTGTCGTATTTCCTATTTGGTGAAGAAGACAAAAATCATGAATAATATTAGGCTTACTTACATGTTCTATTGCTCTCATAGCACATTGTTTGCCTAATGTAATGAGATCTTGATAGCTTCAATAAAAATACACATTTTTGGGAAGCACACTTAGATCTGCCAGAATATGTTTGAAAAAAATAGATATGAAACACTTTAATTTAACTTGCGCCATCTGTCAATACTGGCGCATGCCTGAGTTAATCTGCACAGTTATAGTGATGAAAGTAATAATGGCCTCAGTGCATTAATGGAAATGCCAACTGCACCCATTTATTTGGTACTCAGTTCCTTCATTACCTGCTCCTATTCAAGTCCAATCCTCCAAATGCAAGGTAATTTCATTAGAGGGAAATAGGACGTGGCAGAACACATTAAGACTGGATGCCAGCACACGAACACTGGAGTCTCCTCATCCTTTGATTTCAATTAGCTTTATCAGCGGGGTCATGCCACATGTCACTACCTGGGCTCCTCTGTAATTGCAAAAATTCCTGCAGTCATGGGTTAAAGGATGGTACTGTCCAAAGGATATCAGGGAGCTGTATATGCTTGATTAACTTTTTATGTTAAAGGAATAAGGATATGTTGCACTGTACAGTGTCTAAGATTGATAATGCTAAGGGAAAATATCAAGGATAAAATCAGTGTTTTAAGACATAAGTTTTATTTCTACCACTAATTTTATTTTGCAGATATTCATAGTAGAGCACATTGGTTTGTAGACAGACAGACAGATGCCATGGTGGTGCTCGATGCCCGCTGCATCCCAGCTTCTGGGGCGGGTATGATGTCACATTGCCTACAGCGCTGCAGAGGTTAATTCCATTTCTGATCCTTTGCTCAGGTGCTTGACTAATGAGCTAATCAACTCTCCTATATAACTGTACTGCTGACCTCACTTATGGCCTGAGCAATTGGTCTCTACAGATTCTGTTATGTCTCTCTAGCTTGCTATTTCCTGATCCTGTACCGCCTCATATGACCTTTGGAATATTTCACTGATTTGCCTGAACTTTTCCACTCCTGACCTCTGCCTGTTTTCTGACCTTAGTGCTACGTACCAGGGTGTTTGATCCTTGTGGGTCAGCAGCCACCACACCAGAACTATTCCAGGATAGTGGCCTGGTGGCTTCCCTTTACCAAAGGCCAGGTCCCTGTACAGGGCTTAAAGTGTTAATACCAGGGGACCGCCAGGTTAACGCCCTCGGGACTAGCCCAAAGTCAAATCGGTTGGTTTGCACAGTAGATCCACATTCACTGTCCATAACAATAGATAGATAGGTAGATAGATATGACACAGCCCAGGAAGGGGCTCAAGGAAAATGGGGTGTGTAGACAAAATAAAAGCCATCGGACATGATACCAACATTTCAAATACCTGCCATATGGATATAGCTAAAGATAATGAGCAAAGCAGAGAATGGCAACAGCAATCCATCATCACATCATTGCTTGGTTCAAAATGGGTCTCCGTACAGTACTAATCCAAAGTTTTGAATGAAGCAACTTCGGGTGTAGCATCCGAAGCTCGCTTCATTCAACACTAATTACAACCCCAAGTACAGAACCATATCAGCCTTTAACAACATGACTGAGCAGTAGGCAGGAGATGAACATTAGATGACAAGGCAGCAGTAAGTCACAATGTCCTGATAGCATCCTGATTATAGACTGCAATAGCAAATGCCTGAACACATGCAACTTTTCTCAGGAAACTGCTTCTCAACTATCAAACAAGCAACAGCCATCATCAATAATCCATATTTCACCAACCCCAACCACATTTAAATACATACAGCCACAAGACTTCCCCCACTGTAAAATCACCCTGTCATCCTTGCTCCCAAGAAAGTGTATCCCTGAACAGAACTTTAACAACCAAGGAGTCAGTCTCTGGCCAAAGAACTTAAGGATATAGTGCTCAACAGAAACCCCCAGCCCAGACACCACACAAGACAAAACCCTATGGAAAGGTCACTGGCAACAAATAGACCTCAAAGTGTCTACGCTCCCCAGAAACTGGAAACTACATTTACCCTAAATCGGGCCACCAGAGGCACAAACCATGGAGAAAGCCACCTGCCACAAACAGAGTAAGGCAGAGCAGAGACATGGAGGGGATGAAAACCCTGCTCAGGAAACCTGTGATTGGACCAAAATTCTACAACATGGTCAATTGTAAGGCGGCGCCAAAGCCACACTCAGTCTCCCTTCAGCCACAGACCTGCTTCTTAGCTTCAGGAGCAAGGACCTGTGTTTGGCCTCGCTCCCAGAGCAGCTTTGCTAGCTGGGAGGCTCCCTGCTCCTAGGTCTGCTTTGAGTGCCAAGCTGATCACTCGGTGCTCGACTTGTCGGTCTGTCGGCCTGCTGGCTACAGGTTGCCTGTGATTTTCGTCCTATAGGCTTTGTACTTTATTGTGATTTAGCTACCTCTGGAATTGAACCTCGATCCGCCTCTTGACATATCTTCTGCCTGCTCCCTGTACCTTGACTCTACCTCTCAGATTTTGACCTTGGTTTGTTTACGGATTTGTCTTTGCCTTTTCCTTGTTCTGACTTGACCTCCTGGACTGACCTCGGCTAGTTGTCCCACCTCGCCTTCCGTTTTTGTTTTACCTCTTGTCCGCTTATTGTAACTTCCCTGTGGCTGTCCTCTTCCCTGCTGTCTCTTTCTCTCTGCTTGCACTTAGTAGGTTAGGGACCGTCGCCCAGTTGCGCTCCGTCACCTAGGGCGGGTGGTGCAAGTAGGCAGGGACAGGGGACCGGGTGGAAGTTCAGGGGCTGAACCCCCCCTCTATCTTGATACCCGTTACTCTACCCCTGACAGTCAACAATCAAGAATCCAGCTTATTCTATGCAGGGAAGCTCATTAAAAGTTATACATACACACAGTGACGTCTCCTATCATCAGCAGATGGAACACACAAGGACTGAATTCTTTAGCCCTGGAATGTAAGTCAAATGACCCAGACTTCAAAAAAGACTAAAAAACATTGATATGCAGATCTACAGATTTACAGATGGACTAAGGCAGAGAATGAATCTCTGGTGCCCACCGGATACAAGGAAATCGCAGTCACTGTCCTGAAAAACAAAAACATCAAGTAGGGCTGGAGCTCAGAGAGAATATTTGTCTGCTATAAAGAGGAGCTCCATGAGCATATCAGACCAGTGAAGAGAAGAGACAGCCACATCTGGATAAGAATCAAGGATGGGCAATGAATGTTCTCATCTATGGAGACATCAATACAAGAACACGGAGGGAAAACGATTACCTAACTGAGGGAAACGTGTATATATTTAGAGCAGACACTGACTGTAACAGCTCAGTGCACACAGAGAGGAACAGCTATGACAGCACAGTGACAAGCCTCTGAACTTATGTTGACTTTGTATTCGACTTTGTGAACTTTGTATTTTCACTGGCGGCACCAAGGGGGACTCTATGGGATGTCATACCGTTAACTCCCATGTACACAACACTGTGGTAGACTACATAATCACAAATGTGCATTTTAGGACCCTACAAATCTTTGCACCTTCATAAACCAAGATTTTGTCCTTGAAATATAGAAACCATTAACAGACCAGACATCTACAACTTCCATAACAATGTGTATAAACTGAAACTAGAAGGAGTAAATTTTGCAGTAAAGGACGACAACAATATACTTTATATAATTGCAGAAATATATGACCCGAAAAGATGCAATAACAAGAAACCAAGAAAACAACATCCCACAGTTGGTTTGACAGTGACTGTAAAGCATAAGGAAGGCCCTAAGAATGGCCTCAAGTGAAAAATACCAAGACCCAAATAACCCCGGGGTGAGGGAAGCCTCATACAGAATACAAACATCATCTGAAAGAAGCCGCTAGTGATGAGCAAAGCGAGCTTCAGATGCTACATTCAAAGTCGATTCGTTAAAAAAATTCGGATTAGTACTGTACGGAGATCCGTCTCTGTACGTTTTTAGAATGTATGGGCTCTGATGAGCCGAAGTCAGTTATTCGCGAAGTTGCAAGCGACTTCATTGAATAACTTCGATAGTTGATTTTTACAGTGGAAAACCACTTTAAAACTTGGAACGGAATTTGGCTTTGGTTCCAACTAGTACCTCAGAAATGAAGCCGAGTTCGGTCCAAGTTTTAAAGTGGTTTTCCACTGTAAAAATCATCAACTATCGAAGTTATTCAACGAAGTCTCTCACGACTTTGCGAATAACTGACTTCGGCTCATCGGAGCCCATACATTTTAATACTGTACAGAGACGGATCTCCGTACAGTATAAATCCAAAGTTTTGAACGAAGCAACTTCGGATGTAGCATCTAAAGCTCACTTCGCTCATCACTAGATTCCTTCTGGGAACTATAGAACCACATGGGCAGAAGCTGTAAGAACAACAATCTCCACATCCAAAATTTCAACATCTGTCTACAGTACTTAAAGGACCAGTACAAAGACAACCTGAAGGAGGACCAAAGCCCAGAAAAAAAACAGATCATGAAACATCTGAAGGATATGGAGGAAAAAAATAAAATGTTTCCCAAATCCTCTGAACACACCAATCACACTGTAGGAGATAATAAAGAGGATCTCATTGAGAAAGGGTAAAAAAAAGCCAGTGGTCCAGATGGGATCCTCTCAGAAATGATAAAATACAGCCTGCCAGGTATCCAGGCCACAATAGCAAAACTCTTCAATGTTGTGCTGAGTGCTGGCTACTTCTCCCACAGCAATCAATAACTCATACCCCCATACACAGGAGTGGAGACAGGTACGACCCAGCCAACTATCAAGGGATATGTATCGGCAGCAACCTTGGCAAACTCTTCAACAGTGTGGCTCCCGGGCCTATTCCTAAAACTTTTGCAAAGCGAAATAGGAGGAAGAACATATGATGTCATCAGAAGCATCTATACAGAGAAGAGATGCAGCGTGAGGGTTAATGAGAGGAGAACGGCTTATTTCCAGCAGAGCCGAGGAGTCAGACTAAGCAGAAGCCCCAGTCTAGTGCTCTTCAACATGTACATGAATTAGCTGGTAGCGGCCCTAAGTCCTCCCCAGCACTAGGTCTTACCCTCCTGGATAACCAGGTGAAATTTCTGCTGTACGTAGATCCCCTCCTGCTACTTTCGAGAAAGGTCTCCAAGACAATCTGTAAATCCTAGAGAAATCCAAAGAGAAGCAACATTATGGTATTCCAGAAGAGAAACCTGAAACCAGCCAAGCATCCTCCTTCCTGCTAAACAACTGCCCACTTACAGAAACCGACAGGTACACCTATCTGGGCCTAGAAGTCAGCCAATCAGAGAGTTTTAAACAAGCCATAGAGATGCCATGGCATGCTCTTCATTTACTGCTATGGAAAATCCGGAAATAACCAAGCAAGAATGCTTAGCTATTTTCAGAAG
This sequence comes from Bufotes viridis, assembly GCA_033119425.1. Taxonomy (NCBI): domain Eukaryota; kingdom Metazoa; phylum Chordata; class Amphibia; order Anura; family Bufonidae; genus Bufotes; species Bufotes viridis. The sequence goes on along the minus strand of CM065591.1, from coordinate 61,081,392 downwards.
TCCCATAGTGGTGAACAGAGGTTGACCGTCCTTACGCCGTGCACACCTCTTTACTTCGGGGGTCTGTTCTGGAGATAAGAGCAGGTCCCAGAGGTGGGATATGCACCAATCTGACATTGATGCCATATCCTAGCAATATGCCATCAATGTATGAGACCCCTTTAAGGACCCAATTAAAAAAACAATATACTCTATGTACTCTATTAGCTTAGATTTCTGTGCATATCATAGAACATGTGACACAGAATAAAATTATAGGTGCATAGTGATTCCCACCAAAATGTATGAAAAGGGCCTTTGAGAAGAATAACCCTCTTTATCCTTCACTGTAGTCCTTGTCATATGATACCACCTTTACTACAACTTAAAAGCATTTTTTTATTATTGCATTGTACTCATTTTGAGCTAAAATTATTTTCTAAATTGGTCTTTATTACAAATATAGAACTCCTTTTTTTCTGTACAGAGCTGAGATGCTCTAATAGAGGGATCTAAATTTTCTCTCTGCTCCATCAGCCAGCTGATCTGACGGACTCCTTATCTCTGCTCTCTGATATTATATTTATAAACACTTATTAAAGCTCAGTTCTCAGCTTACTTAAATATGGCTTAAATAAGTGTTTATGACCTCTTAGTAAATTAGAGATGAGGGTTATTAGATGACCCCACAAAGTGAAAGTAAAAAGTACGATTCGCACAGCTAGACAAATCAGTTTACCTTTTGTGACAGAACTGGCCAATATTTTTAATAAAGACCAATTGAAAAAATAATTTTTAGCCCAAAATCAGTCAAATTAAAAAAATCAGGCAATTATAAAAAAAGAAAAATATTGCCTCTGAAGGTGTACGTAGCCTTTATGCAGACAGCAGTTTGCCACCTGCTATCAGTTATCAAGTGATATAGTGCCATCTACTTGTGGAACTATGAACAGCACTCTCTACTGGATCACATGAGTAACATTTGGGGTCAGTCTTTTCCATATCTGGCCCCATTAGGTCCTACACCCTTTTTAGACTGGTGCCAGCTGTTCTTCTATTCTCTCTAACTTCTACAAATATTTTATACATTAACTTCCCCCAAATAAATGACAATAAGACTGTCATTCCATCTTCAAAAAACCTTCTCTAATATGCCTGTGCAGACGACCCAGCTATTAATTAAACAGTGCATGGGTTTTTGGCACAAATGACTTGGTTTAAAGATTTTTCCCACTGAACCGAACAGAAAAAGTAGCTCTCTATGCATATTGACTGTCATTCCTCTACCAATTACATTACTTGTGACAACCACTCAACCTCAAGCTCTCAGCGCCAGCTTAAAAGTCCCATGTTCTGCTAGGTGGCATCCCTGGCATCAATAATTCCAGCTCTGGGTAATGAGAGGTGCAGTGCTCGAAATGATCAAGCAAGACAGGGAGATAAAATGTGTCTGGGTCTTATGTTCAGTTATGATTCTCTTCACATTTGCAGCAAGACAAATGGAGCTTTTAGTAGAGTTTAAACTCCTGCAATAAAAGGAAGAGACAAATACAAATAAGCATATGTCTAGGTTAGAATGTTGGCTCAAGGTACTTAGGTAGCATTTCTCCTTTTGTTGACATCTTTCGGTACCGCTAATTTGAATCTCTGGAAGAATCCCTACAGTTTCCTATAAATTTCCGCCACACTGTGACATCTGCTAGCAGTGAGAGAATAGATTCATTTCAAGACTCCTGACATCTGCTGCAAGTTCTGATTTATTTTTCAGTGTTATGGAGCCAGCCGGGTATGTAACCAGCTAAATCTTTTCTAAATGTATCTCTGGGAATAGTAAATCAATGAGATTTCACAACAATAGGTCACTCTGGACTGTCAGCTCTAGAAGTCAATCCATATGTGAGGTTCAGAAAATAATTGGCCTGTGATCGTCACAAAAACATGGTCGTCTTTCTTCCAAACTTAGTACAACACCTATCCACCAGTCATGTGAGATATTGCAGCTGAGACCTGTTGTCCAAGTAATGAAAAAAGACTCACCTAATCAGAGCGTCCCAGCATCAGCACCCCGGCTTTCGTCACCACTTCTTCCAGTACCTAGTGGACCGGAAAAGTGACATGCCATCTACATATTTGTCCTCACTGCCAGGCAATCAACAGCTTCAATGGTGATGTGTGCAGGAACGGCACCTGCACAGGTAGCATAGAAGCATCACGAATAGGAACTATGACCAGGTCAATCTTTTGTACACCATGCCCAGCCCCCTGTGAATTTTTTCTTGGTCTTAGACAACCCCTTGAATGGAGCCGAGCTGCAGTACATAACCCATGAAAAAGATTGAGACTGTTCCTGGCAAAAAAAAAGGAGATCCATTCTATCGAATACTTAATAACCCCTTTCAATTGGACAGTGTCACTATATATGGAAGCACGTTGTCCTATTAAGAATGTGGGTGCAAAATCTGCTGTACCGGGAAAATGTGGTCAAACAGATACAGTCCTGATTAAAAGTTTAAGACCACTTGAAAAACTGCAAAAAATCATATTTTACATTGTTGGATCTTAACAAGGTTCCAAGTAGACCTTCAACATTCAACAAGAAGAAATGAGAATGAGACAAAACTTTTTTTGAGCATTCAATTAATTGAAAATAACCATTAAACTGAAACAGGCTGTTTTTCAGCTGATCCAAATTTTAGGACCACATGCCTTTAAAAGGCCAAATCTGTGCAAACATGTGGATTCATTGTCATTTTCTGTCATGTAGTCACATGTTGTGATGGTAAAGGCAAAAAAACTCTCCCTTTTTGAACGTGGTCGGGTTGTTGAACTGCATAAGCAGGGTCTCACACAGCGCGCCATCGCTGCTAAGATGGGACGCAGTAAAACAGTCATTTGGAATTTCTTAAATGATCCTGAGGGCTATGGAACAAAAAAGTCAAGTGGAAGACCCAAAAAAAAATCACCATCACTGAGCCAGAGGATCCAATTGGCTGTCCGTCAAGACACTGGATGATCCTCAACCCAAATTAAGGTCCTTACTGGTGCTGACTGCAGCCCCATAACCATCAGACGGCATCTGAGACTGAAGGGCTTCAAAAACAAAAAACGTCTTCAAAGACCTTGTCTCCTTGAACGCCACAGAACTGCTTCTTTGGACTTTGCAAGAGAGCACCAAACATGGGACATTCAAAGGTGGAAGACAGTTTTATTCTCTGATGAGAAAAAATTTAAACTTGATGGTCCTGATGGTTTCCAACATTATTGGCATGACTAGCAGATCCCAACTGAGATGTTTTCTACGCGCCACAGTGGAGGGGGCGCCATAATTGTCTAGGGTGCTTTTTCCTTCAGTGGAACAATGGAGATTCAGGAAGTGCAGGGGCGTCAAATGGCCGCTGGCTATGTCCAGATGTTGCAGAGAGCATTCCTCATGACTGAGGGCACTCGTCTGTGTGGTAACGACTGGACAGGACATAGCTACAGTACACAATGCCCGCAGGACAAGGGACTTCTTCTAGGAGGATAACATCACTCTTTTAGCCCATCCTGCATGTTCCCCTGATTTAAATCCAATTGAGAACCTTTAGGGATGAATGGCAAGGGAAGTTTACAAAAATGAACAACAGTTCCAGACAGTAGATGGCCTTTGTGCGGCCGTCTTCACCACTTGGAGAAATGCTCCCACTCACCTCATGGAAACGCTTGCATCAAGCATGCCAAAATGAATTTTTGAAGTGATCAACAATAACGGCGGAGCTACTCAGTACTGAGTTCATGTTTGGAAGTTTGATTTCTGTTTTGGGTGTTTTAGTTTTTCTTGGAGGTGTGGTCCTAAACTTTTGATTAGCTGTAAAACAGCCTGTTTCAGTTTATTCGTTGTTTTCATTAAATTGAATGCTCAAAAAATGTTTTGTCTCACTCTCATTTCTTCTTGTTGCATGTTGAAGTTCTATTTGGAACCTTGTTAAGATCCAACCATGCAAAATATGATTTTTTGCCATTTTTCAAGTGGTCTTAAACTTTTGATCAGGACTGTATTTTCCTTGCAATGTCTTTTAGGTTTGGCATTTTGGAAGGTGGGGTCAAACTGGCTATTAAGGGGCATTAATGGCTATTATAGGGAAACTATTACCTATTAAGGATCACTACTGGCTATTCAGGAGGAATTATTTGTTGTTACAGGAGTATGCTGTGATATATATCCAGTTCATCTGCACTGTATTTACATGGCTCTGTGGAAAGGGTTAATGAATACTGAGAGACATTTGGGACTTTGAATAAGAAGCTGGTAATTTTCCACAGCTGCCATAGCGTTTAAGAAGAGCATGTTTTGGAAGGAAAATGCTAGACTTGTTTAACACCAAAACCAGACAAACTGGCCTTTTGAATGTCTAGTTTTAGCTATGTTGTTATGTCTGTAAACTTTTTTTTGTCTGGAAAACTGCTGCGTCATTGCCACTGAGTATCCTTGAAGCTGTAATGTAAGTCTATGTCAGACTGACGTGGTAATTTTGTAATTGTTTGTGCTGAGTTTCTCCACTCCATCCCTCCCACTATAAAGTTCCAGTCTAGCTAGAAATGGCATATAAGGAGAGCAGTCAGAGCCCCTAGTGTTCTGCAGTTAGTAACCAGTGCTTGGAGGGGAGACTCTGCCAGCCTGCGTGAGTGACCAGAAGAAGAGATGGGGGATGCTGAGTCACAGACCATGAGTCACCAGCCCTGTGACTTATTTCCCATTGGTGTGCACCACGCCTTACCATCCCTTTGGGAGAGCAGCAACATGTGGTGACACTTTGACGGTGTCTGGGGGACCCAGCGTAGCAATGGGGCCACCCCAAACCCGGCCACTGCATCAGCAGGTTCTTGACAAAGGCAACATGAAATAATAAAATGTATGCACTCCAGTGTATTTTTTGATGCTTGGTGAGTTTTTATTTCAGCCGGACATATTACAGGCGACGTTTCGGGCTTAGTAATAAGCCCTTCATCAGGCTGATAAAATACGAAGTGAAAGGACAATCTATAAATACAAAGGTATAGTTTAAATACAGATACCACTATGTGAATACATCATATATAGTTTAAATACAGATACAACTATGTGAATACATAAGGTGTAGCATAAAGCCTTTACATATCGCCACATGAAAAAGAGGCAGGTAGTGCCAACTGACTAATGCTGTATGAATATAATAGTATAACAAGGTCATGACAAAATAAGTATATCATGAAAAATGTTCTATGTATGCGACTATTGTGCCGCAGGTTGATAGCGGGCTACCAAACGGGGCGGGGTGCCCAAATGTGAACGCTAATACGGTGTTCCCGATAGTCAATGCGCCATGTGGTACCGCACCATAGTACAGCAAGATCAGGCATGCTAGGTACAGGGAGCACAAAGTTACATGATGATGCTGCGAGCGATCAAAGAAACCTGTGGCATATGCAATAGGCCTTATGGTTTAGGCTGAAATAGACACAAACGCACAACAAAGTGGAGACAGAGATTTCAGGAAGTTGCGCTTACCCGTAAGACATGTGTGGATTAACTTGTCCGGCGTGTAGCCAGTGAAGGGCTGCGCCATCTTAAGTTTGGTGTGGGATCCCCTGAAAGGTTGGAGGGCCGGAGAGATCCGCCCCCTGTCTTTATCAGCTGTGAAACCGCTAGATAGAGTATCCGGAAGGATGTGCGGGGCTGCGCATGTGCAGAAGCCGGAAGGTAGGCAAGTGCCATGTTAAGGAAGGGCATATATGGGAGCTCAATGCCGTGCATGTATCTTGAAGAGGAGAAGTCGCGGACACCATATTTGAAAAGGGCATCCCCGAAGGGCAAAATATACTAAAGCGCATAGAGGCAGAAATTGTGTATAGTGGTGTTTGTATGACACAATATTGGTGTGATAGAGTGGTAATACACATATATATATATTCCAATCCAAGAATGAAAGACAATTAGGGCATGAGAGGTAAATTCACCAACCCCAGCAACAGTGAAGCAGGTTCCTTATATAGGATATAATAGGCATATGGAGGATCCAAAAACGGGACGCTCGGAGAATTACTTCATCTATCACGGCGTCAAATGACTTTCTGTCGGACGCGAATCCAAGAGTATCAATCAACACCCTTGAAAAGGCACATAAAAAGTCAATTGCCTTAGAACTACATGTGGCAACCCTAGCAGAATACTATAAGAGAAAAATCATACCTCGGGGATTACGGTGTCACCTACGCCCGACTCTTTTCTCCGAAGATCCAGATTTCTGCACATAATTTGAACACATCTTAAACAAAGCATCGTTTGACATTATATTGTTAACCCTTGAACGAGCGAGGGGGGAAATAAAAAAGACTAAAGAGGAAATCGCTGGCTTGGAAACTAACCTACTCCGGGAACTTCCCAGTGAAGAAGCCACAGGGATCCAAAACAACATTACACAGAAAAATATTCTGTTCCGTCGGAATCTAGAGGACCGAAAACTCTCAAAATTTCAAAGGGATATTCAAGACTACGCCACCAATCAAGTATACCGTACGGTCTCCAACTCCCGTGTTGCACCTGGAACTAGTGCCATACAAACTTCTGGATCCTCCAGCATTAGCGGCGACGGTGATTTTTTAGACCGAGGCACTATCAGGGGAAGAGGAAAAAAACACCGAGGAGGGCGGGGCGGAAACACTGCAAGAAAGGGCCACAATTACCGCTCAACATCTCGCGACCCCATCCGTACGAGATCGGCTCAACAGAAGTAAACACAAACAGTGTGGGAAACGCGGATCTTATCATCAATCTCTCAAAAAGAAATCTCACACACGATAAACTTACATCTTTAAACCTAGGCCTTGGTTTCGTGCCTACTAGCATTATGAATACCTATCTACTTGACAAAGAAATGGCAAGGTTCTTTCGCGCAATTAGGCGACGCGCATACTCGGAAATTAAAAAATAATCCTGGGTATCTGAACACACGAGGGCACTCTCACCCTTTCAAGATCGCACAAATGGCTATAGACCTCCAAGCTCCTTTTCACCACCCAAGAGATACGACGTCGTGGAAGAATACGTCAACAAGGTACAGAGGGACCTTAATGCCCTTGAGAGACAGAGCTCCTCAAAAAAGTGAGATACAACCTACGCAAATGTCAACCCTTAGCTCTAAAAGACCTAAGCAGCGATGACAGCATCATAATTAAGCCCGCTGACAAGGGGTCAGGGATAGTCATCATGGACAAAAACATGTGCAGGGATGAGATCTTAAGACAGTTAGGAGGCTCTAACACATCTGACCCTGGACTATGACCCCACTAGGGAGTTTCAAAAAGAGTTATCATAGATAGTGCCCTTGCAACAGGGGTTATTAACAAAAAGGTTGCAGAATACTTTCTACTGAAAGTTCATAAAAATCGGGAACACCCTCCATGCAGACCAATAGTCTCTGGATGCAATTCTCTATTCCAGCCCGCAGCCAGGTTACTGGTCTCTTAAGGCCCTATGCCGGGAAGGGGAAATCCTTTATCCCCAACACCACCCATTTTCTGAACACCATCCAACAAACCAAATTGGTTGGCGACGACTCCCTGTTAGTTACCATGGATGTAACAAGCTAATATACCAACATCCTAACAGATGAAGGTATTAAATGTGTAAAAGCATGCCTACAGGAAGAAGGAGAGTTCTCTCAGAGGGAACAAAACTTCATCCCATCCCTCTTGGGGTTTGTCCTCAAGAAGAATTATTTCTTATTTGAGGACCAATTCTACTTGCAGATATCTGGCACGGCTATGGGTTGTAACGTGGCACCGACCTTTGCAGTGCTTTATATGAACCAATTTGAAGACAGAATCGTTTATCCTCATGTATTGTTTAAAAATGTCAAATGCTGGGTTAGGTATATTGACGATGTCCCGCACATCCTTCCGGCCACTCTATCTGGCGGTTTCACCGCTGATAAAGACATGGGGCGGATCTCTCTGGCCCTCCAACCTATCAGGGGATCCCACACCACACTTAAGATGGCGTGGCCCTTCACTGGCTACACGTCGGACAAATTAATCCACACATGTCTTACAGGTAAGCGCAACTTCCTGAAATCTCCGTCTCCACTTTATTCTGCGTTTGTGTCTATTTCAGCCTTAACCATAAGGCCTATTGCATATGCCACAGGTTTCTTTGATCGCTCGCAGCATCATCATGTAACTTTGTGCTCCCTGTACCTAGCATGCCTGATCTTGCTGCACTATGGTGTGGTACCACATAGCGCATTTACTATCGGGTACACCATATTAGCGTTCACATTTGGGCCCCCCGCCCCGTTTGGTAGCCCGCTATCAACCTGCGGCACAATGGTCGCATACATAGAACATTTTTCCTGAAATACTTATTTTGTCATGACCTTGTTATACTATTATATTCATACAGCATTAGTCAGTTGGCACTACCTGCCTCTTTTTCATGTGGCTTTATGCTTCACCTTATGTATTCACATAGTGGTATCTGTATTTAAACTATACCTTTATATTTATGGATTGTCCTATCACTTTGTATTTTATCAGCCTGATGAAGGGCTTATTACTAAGCCCGAAACGTCGCCTGTAATATGTCCGGCTGAAATAAAAACTCACCAAGCATCAAAAAATACACCGGAGTGCTGTTTAAATTTTATTATACACTGAAGAGGTCGTGTGGTGGAGCATAGGACGTAATACCCCTGACGTGCACCCATTTAGGCAGAAAGGGAGTGAGTGCTGAGATCCCTATTGTGAGAAACATGAAATAATGACAGAACCTCAGATTAAAGGTTGCGGGCTTAGGGAGAAGTGTCCATGGGACAGTATACTCTGGCTTCTCCCTGCTTGATTGACAGATCTCTCCTCCCTATTTTGCCGGCAATTTCACTTTAAAGCCTGAGAGAATCCTTCTGGAAGGCTGTTTAGAGTGAACTTTAGTAGCATTTTTCAGCACTTTTGCGTTTTTTGGGGCAATTTTCGCACAATTTTGGGCATATATTAGCTGAAAGTCTTTGGAAAATATGAAATGCAGAATATACAAGAGTTTTAGAGTTATTTTAATTTGGTAGAATTTCTTTGTCTCTGGATTTTTTTTTTTTAATGCAGCATGTTAAAGCTCTGTCTTTGTTTTTATATTCATTTTTCCATCTTGCTTGAAATAAAAAGCCATCCACAATTTGTTTTGAATAAAACACCACTAGATACCATAAAAACAAATGACATATGGAAAAAAAATTCAAATGTGCGCCCCGTGCCCGTATTGCGGACCGCATTTGCAGATCCCCAATACACGGTCACCATTCCGTGGCCATTCCGCATCACGGATGCGGACCCATTCATTTCAATGCGTTTGCAAATCTGGAGATGCAGAACGGTGCGGAATGGAATGACGGAACGGAAAACTACGGAAGCACTACGGAGTGCTTCCGTGGGGTTCAGTTCCCTACTTCCGTCCCGCAAAAAGATAGAACATGTCCTATCTTTTTGCGGAACGGGCAGATCGCGGACCCATTCAAGTGACTGGGTCCGCGATCCGCTGCGGCTGCCCCACGGTAGGTGACGTGGCACGGGCTAACTACGGCCGTGTGCAAGAGGCCTAAGTGTGTGATGAGCTGCACTGTGCTCGCATCCAACTGAAAAGGACAACTGGGCAGAGCATCCGATTCCTGAGAGGAGAAATGAAAAGAGAATGGTACCACTCAGACTTCTATGGGATACTCCAGCACTGTTTCATGGGAAATACGGTCATCTACTAAAATAGACATGTCAGGAGAGCCGGCATCTCAACAACTATCTACCATGAAGGAGTAGAAATCTTCAAAAGTGTCTGACATTTCAATAATGTAAGAGATCTCTCTGCAGAAGAAGAACCACCAAACATCATCTGTCTATTTCAAACTAAGTTCTATATTACATTAGTGGCGTAATATCTCTCTGACACAGTGGTACAAAATGGAGACATGTGAGGAGCCTGGGAAGTGCTTGTCACAAGCCAAAAATCATTCTTTTGTCTAATGCGAAGGCTTAAAGGCACACAAAAATCAAACAGTTAAGTGAAGCTCAGCAGCTGGCTGCACAGACATTTTATTTGTATTAGCTCTCCCTAAATCTGATTGTACACATAAGTGTCAGAGCGGCAGACAATAATCTTATATTTCCTCATCCGTCTTCCTGAAGGATGCGCCGCGCTCCTTGTGCTCTTAACATAACCATTAGCATGAAATGACACTTTCCCTCTCGGTCGGGTCTTATTCTATTACCTGTAAAAAGTTTATCACTAATTTTCATCTGGAAATGTCCCTTTAGGCTACAACAGGAATTTTTTAAGATAAGATTTACTCGGGTAATGGAATAAGTCTCAGATTTGTTTTCCACCTTTCCCGATAAAATCTCACAGGAATCTAAGACAATAAGCCCACAGAGCAGGGCCTTAAATCTTCACTAATCCGTATGGAGCGGTATGAAACACGACGACGATGCTGCTTACATGTAAAATGTGTTATAAAAGCGAGGAGTACCTCAGGGACAACACATGACCCTCAATAAGTGGTTTCTAGAGATGTCAGAGGGTACATAGAGATATACCCTGCTACTTTTATGGGTTGTTCAACCCTGGGAACTTTTCTGCAGACCCCCAGTCTGGCCGCACCTGCTTTCCGGATCCCTGCCTCTGAGTTCTATCTCCATCCTTGGGAACCTCAGTACCTGGGTCTCCCTGTGTCAACATCCAGTTTGGCGCGGGTCATGTCGCTGCTGCAGCTAATGGCTGGCCTCAGCGGTGATGTGTCACCCATGCGTCATCCAGTGACATGACCCATGGGTGATGTCACCACTGCAGCAAATCTTAGGCTTTAGCGGCAACATGACCCACCTGATGTTTATGGCGGGCGGGAGACCTGCAGAGCACATGGGAAGTGATGGACCTGGAACCCAATGGCGGAGATCATGTAAGTATGATTGCCGCTGTGGGTCAGGACAGACTAGGAGGTCTGCAGAAAAGGTCTCCAAGGTAGGATACTTTTTTTTTTTCATTTAGAAAAGGGGGCAGAATGGGTTAAGAAGCAAAATAGGCATTAGTCCTCATTGACCCCCTGCTGATGTTGTTTTGACCCTTACCATGTCCTCACTGGTCCCACTTCCTGGTCAAGTCTTGACACACAGGAAATGCTTACTCACCCAATCACTGGCTGAGGCATGTAACCACTGAGTTCTGTGATTGGCTGAACGAGCATGTCTTGCCATTCGCGATACATTGAGACGGGACCAGGAAGCAGAGACCATTAGAAGCCTGGGGACCATCAGCTGCAGGGGGGTCAGTGAGGTGACTAATGCTTTTTAAACCCATTGTTCCCCTTTTCTAAAAACTCCTGCCAGACACCACCTTTAGGCCTCTTTCACACGGGCGTCATGTTTGACGCCCGGATAAGAAGCGGGTGCGTTGCGGGAATATGCACGATGTTTCCACGCGGGTGCGAACGTTTGTAAAGCGTTTTGCACGCGCGTGTGAAAATTCGCCATGTTTGGTACCCAGACCCGAAGCCGGACTTCATCACTAAAGTCCGGTTTCGGGTAGAGTATTACCATGCGGACCATGATGTGACGTCATCACAGGTCCTTTAGCTGTTAGCTGAAGCTTGAAGAGAGAAGACAGATCGCAACTACGTGATCAAGTGGCTAAGGTAAGTTAAGTTTTATTATTTTTAACCCCTTCATCTTCATTTTACTATGCATTCTTTATTAAGAATGCTATTATTTTCCCTTATAACCATGTTATAAGGGAAAATAATAAAGATCTGCTCCCGTTGCTAAGCAACCATGCGGGAAAATCGCACTGCATCCGCACTTGCTTGCGGATGCTTGCGATTTTCCCGCAGCCCCATTCACTTCTATGGGGCCTGCGTTGCATGAAAAACGCACAATATAGAGCATGCTGCGATTTTCACGCAACGCAGAAGTGATGCGTGAAAATCACCGCTCATGTGCACAGCCCCATAGAAATGAATGGGTCCGGATTCAGTGCGGGTGCAATGCGTCCTCCTCACGCATTGCACCCGCGCGGAAAACTCGCCCGTGTGAAAGGGGCCTTAAGGTGGCTTTCCAAGAGTAAGCTGCTGTAAAACTAATGGCAGCTCTCACCTGCATAAACACCCTCTGTGCACGGATGCCGCACCTGGAATCCATCTCAGCTCGGGTGAATAGTTTTACGACTTTATTCCAACGGTTTAAAATTTCCATACAAGAGGTGAAAACAGTGACGCTTTTAGACCTTCGTGATATCTCGGTCCTTCTTCATGACAAACAATGTTGTTTGTCATGAAGAAGGACCGAGATATAACGAAGGTCTGAAACGCATCACTGTTTTGACCTCTTGTATGGAAACCGTTGGAAAAAAGTCGTAAAACTATTCACCCGAGCTGAGCTGGATTCCTTGTTCTTTGCTTAATAAACACAGGGATAAATTCTCTTCTCCTCTATTTCCATTGGGCTATTGTCAGTACTCCCAAATAACCCCTTTAACAGTGTTGTTATGCATTTCCACACATAGATACAACTTTTTCAACTTTCATAATTCTGGGGGAATCCACATGTCTATGGGGGTCAATTATATAGTTCTACACCAGTTTTCAAATGTTGTTGCAAGTGCTGTTTGTGACAATATTCATAACTTTTCAGTGTTTTCTAACACGCTCACCACCTCAAGTGGTGAGGAATGGGCGGGAGGAGGCCCCCCACCACCCAACTCCTTTGACAACATAGCTCCTAGCTGGAGTAAATTTCAGCTCTGGTGCCAGGATGGTGGAGGCATGCACTGTCTTAATAAGTTGGTCGAATGTTCCTCCGGTGGGGATTTTACCTAGCCAACTTACAAGTGCCTGTGATGACATCTGTGACATAATGGTCAGTGGTTCATCGATGAAGGATTCTTGTTGGGTCCGTGTGTCATCCACATTCCACAATAACTGCCTACCAGTGGTCCGTGAAAATCACTGACACGACACGGGTGCCATAACAGGATCAAAGTAGTGTATGACTCTGATTTTTCCACAGACCCAAGGTCAGGAGAAAATTACTGATGTGTGAATAAACACATTCAAGTCAATGGATATTGTCCATGTGAAATCCTAGTCTTAGTAAATGACCCCTATGTCTTTTATATCTATGTAATGTTTGTGATACTATGTGCACTTCTCAGTATACTCTACTATATTGTGTTATACACATACCAATCCTTATATTAAAAAACACTCGGTCAGTTTTTAAAGGATGACGTGTGTTCAGAGTACAGGAGCGGACATCACATGTGTTTTATTTCATTAGCATATCACTCCTCTGTAAAAATAATTTATAACATTTTCACTTTTATAGATTTGTTTAGGATTTAGCTGTAGACAATTTGGCAAGGATAAGAGAGATACAAAACCTTTATAGCTGGAGGTGCCATTCTGACTCAGTTGGACATTAACAATCATTTTCTGGGACTCATGCCAATATGTAGCTTTCAGAAATGATGTTTCTACCCACAGCACAAAAAGGGAATCCCAGCAAGAAGTCGGAAGATTAGGATATTGTGGGGAGAAAATCACAGCAAGTCGTCGAAATGGTGTATTTTAAGTGAGTGTCACAGTCAGGAAAATCTGAACAATGCACAAAATGCAACAAAGAAAAGATTTCTGCAAATCACCGAGATTCCTGATATGACCACATCCAAAAATAGCATTCATGGTTTAACCCATTCATTAGGGTGGGCAGTATCTGCTTCCCTGAGCCTGGTAGCCTCATAGAAAGATACACGTATGTAGATTGGAAGCAAAAAGTTTAACGGGGTTTTCCAGCCAATGTTTTTTCAAGGCTCACACCGACATAAAAAAACTAAATAAGTCATACTGAACTTACTGAAATGTCTAGACACCTGTGGGTATTTAAGGGACCTTTCCCTAGGGAGACTACCTAAGCAATAGGTGTTTTAGCATGCCTGTTCCGTTTGACTGTCTGTGTACCGTCTCTGCCCGATTTCTGACTCTCACCCTCCGCTGCCTGACCTGACCTGTGCCTGATTATTGTATTGACTATAAGCTACCTGCCCTGACCTCAGACCGGTTACACATATTCGGACTTACTCTGCCTGTCCTGTTCTCGGTCTGTTACTGAAAAGTTTAGCACCTGTGTTTATAATCCCTATGGGCCGGCTGTCAGTCACACAGAGACAACTCCAGGAGGTAGCAGCCTGGTGGCTCCCTGGGAGTAAAGTCCAGCTCCCTGTCAAAGGATAAAAGCCAGGGGACTGCCAGGATAACGTACTTAGGTTTATCCCAAAGTCACACCGGTTGGTTGACACAGTGGTTCCACACCCACTGTTTGTTACAGGACAGAAATTACTTTTCACTTTATAACCTTTTCGCTTACCATCATCATCTGTCGCTGAACCAGTCTCTATTATATTAGGGAATTTAACAGGAGCAAAAAGGATAGCGTACACTATTCTATCTGTCAGGGGATGGTAAAATAACACACCACACAAGCCTCTCCACAATTAGGCAAGACTGAATTACTTAGACTTTGATTCAACCCTGACTAGTTCCGTTTTCATGAAGGCATTTGCTGGTGACCTTTATCTTGCAAAATCTGGACCCCAGAATCACCCTGAAGTAAAAAAATACACTCGTAAAAATGTCTGCCCATTTGAATGGGGCTTACAGAAATCAATGAGCTTGCCTCCAAAACAACTCCATTTAGATGAATAGAACTAATTTTTACCCACAGAAATTTCTGCCTCAAAATTTGCCACATATTAAGGCCCCCTCTGAAGGGAGCTGATCGTTTTTATCTGCTTGCCTTGTGAACATAGCTTTACTGCCTCAGAGTTTTATAGTCTCACTGTTCTTACACTAAAGAATCGTCGTCTATGATGATGAAGAAACCTTCTTACCTCTGGACATACAGGATTGTCTCTTGTCCCTACATGCATATCTAGGTATAAAAAGATTATTAGAAAGATCTCTGTACAATATTTTTACGTTTTGTTGATCACTCCTAAGCTGCCTTCCTTCCAAACAGATTAAGGCTAGTTTCACACTAGTGCTAAACTGTTCTGGCAGAACTAGAGGAATCGGTATAGCCGGTGTGAAACTAGCTAAACCTGTCTGATAACCTGTCTTGGTACTGGAATCCACCCATTACCTTAAAGGACTCTTGACCCATGAAATTTGGAATTTAATACTTTTGTTAGTCATTGAAATCTATCTGTATGGCGCCACCTGTTGTTTGCTCTTTTTCTAATTTCTCTGTCCTGCTCACTCAGACGGAAGCAGCTGCTCAGTTCCATCCTTTAACTGCCACCAGCGGCAGAAAAAGGACCCCCCTCCCTTCTCCCCCCCAAGAAAGTGCATGCCCCCAGGGTGCCAGCTTGAAATAAATCCAGAACAATTGGAGCAATGAGTGGGGATATCTCTCGGTCCATGTGAGGTACAGGGCTGGTTCTAAGTTTGCTAGAAAGAGACTGTCATGTGCTATATGATATGTTAATGTGATTTTTAACATTAGTCATGGGATAACCAATTTAATTGCTCTCCTCTGTATGTGCTCTAGTTCAGCTATATCTTTCTTATACACAGGTGTCCAAAACTATACACCATGGGGCAGATTTACAAATTTTATTTAAAATGTAGACCATGTAAACTTAGGCAGTCTACAGTTTATCACTTTGATTCATGCCGTATGATATATTTGGTGCACAATTTGGAGATACTTTTCTAACTTGACATCAACTACAGGTTCCCTTAATTTGAGCCAAAATTTGGTGCTCCTGTGTGATGTGTTTCTTGCTTTGTATAGAGGCAAAATAGTGCTCTTGTCATGTGGATATATGCCTCTTTTGATGCATCCCATGATTTTATTTGCCTTGGCAGCAGTTGTCTGGCATTGGTTGCTAAATGTAAGCATACGGTTATTGGGATAATTGCGGTAAAGTCTGAATTTGCAGGTGCTTGTGATGCTCCACTTGGCCTTATGACAGTGGATCAAAGTTTCTTACTGTACTTTTACATTTGTAGACATCAGCATTTACAATAGAATAAGGCAAGTATGACTTTCACAAAGAAGGATTTTCTCCAACAATTGTAGGGCAAGTCACTATTTGTGGATTTTAGACCCAAAGCATAAAAGGTTTGTTGAGTGTGAGCCATCACCCAGCGTAGGGATTAGTAATGGGCTCTGCTAATGGTTATGTTTTTTATGATGATTTACAGGCTGTATCATGGAATGGACATAGTGATTTAGCAGGGACAGAGCCTGTCATTTGATGGTAAAAGCTCAATCTTATTTCAGAGACAACCTGCATAATGAAAGATCAGTGATGACTGATTAGCACACTGGCGAAGAAAACATGATAATGATATTGACATACAGAATCGTTCACACTGAAAAATGTGGGTCTATTTCAGGCATTTCTCCATCATTAAAGCTGGAAATAATACCGTTTACATGGAATTACACATTTTAGATTATTCCAACTGAACGTAATATTCCACCTTGAAAAAAAAGATCTGTGCAGACCCAAGTTACGTTTCATGCTGCAACCTAGGGCTGGGCGATATGGGCTAAAATCTATATTGCAATATAATTTGAAGCATGTGTGATAACGATATATATGGCGATATATTATTCAGTGGTCATCTATCGCAGTAGGGCGATATAGACAAAATCTATATCGTTGCCCAAATTCATATTGTTTATATCACCCACTCCTAGCCACATGCCATTTGCCATCATCCATGTCCCCCAGCCAGGGCCATCAGCCCCATGCCATCATCATCCATGTCCCCCAGCCAGCGCCATCAGCCCTATGCCACTGCCATCATCATCCATGTCCCCCAGCCAGCGCCATCAGCCCCATGCCATAGCCATCCTCCAACCCAATCGCTGCCCCCCCCCCAACCCGGATAGATACGGGCCCCTGTGAATATACTTACCTTTCCTGCAGGGTGCGCGGCTGGCTGATGGAGTCCGCATGAGACGGACAGCGCCTTCTTCCCAGCATGCACTGGGAGGGACCTGACATCACACACAGGGTCAGCCAGTGAGCTGACGATGTGTACAGGCAAGGCCCTGGCCAGTGCAGCGCGGTGCCGATTCGGGAGGCCACGGAGCGGTGAGTGAGAAGCTCCGACCCCCACTGATCTGACATTGATGACCTGTCCTAAGGACAGGTCTTCAATATTAACCCACAGCACAACTTCTTTAACAATTCAATTACTGAAAGCATTCTTACTTTGCAGCATTTTTTTCAACAATTGCTTAAAACTTTTGCACAGTATTGTATAAATTTGGGACTTATTTCAATATAAAATGTGTTCACAGGCTAACATTAACTTTAAAGCATTGGCCGGTGAATAACACTAATGCTGCATTTACATGCAGCGACTGAGCACACAATTGTTGGGAAGAAAGTGTTCCTTCCTGACAACTGCCTGCTCGCTAGTGGAGGTGAAGTGTATTTAGACTGTTTAGACAGCATTATCTGCTGCCCAGAAACAAATGACTTAGGTGTCTGCATGAACGATTGTTTCACCAATGAACAAGTGTTTCGTTTTCCATCGGGCGATCTGCGCCACGTTTAGACAGGCAGATTATTGGGAATGTGTGACAATCGGGTCATGTAAACCCGCCTTTATTCCTTACCAACAGGATAAGTAATAAAAGTAGACTGCTGGGCAGGGCCGGCGCGTCCTATACGCGGAATAGGCAGCCGCGTAGAGCGCCCCTTGGGAAGGGGCGCTGCTAGGAGCGCCGGCCCCGCCTCATGCTGCAGCCGCCCGAGCTCTCTGAATTGAGCCTCAGGCGGCTGCAGCACTGCCCGGGCTGGTGCGTCCATGAGGGCGCATCGCCCGGGCGCAGCATGAAGAGAGGAGCTGACAGGAGGGAAGCACTCAGCGCTCCCTCCTGTCACTCCATTGTAGCGTGGCCGAGCTCTTTAAGGTCCGCGGGTACAGGAGCATCTGTCTCCTGTACCCGGCCGGACTGACATGAAGTGCGCACACAGTGTACCCGTGGAGCATAAAGAGCTCGGCCGCGCTACACTAGAGGTAGGGAGGGGGGGGGGGAGAAAGAGAATGACAAGGGGAGGGGGGGAGAATGACAAGGAGAGGGGGGAGAATAAAAAGAGGGGAAAGAGAATGACAAAGGAGAGGGGGGAGAGAGAATGACAAGGGGAGAAAGAGAATGACAAGGGGGGGGGGAAAGAGAATGACAAGAGGGAGAAAGGGAATGACAAGGGGGGAGGGAGTGTGAAGAATGACAAGGGGGGGGGGGGTCTTAAGGAGCTGGTGCTATTCCATTTGCCCTGTCCTTAAGGGCCACCTTATGGGACATCAATGTCACCTGATGTCTTTTGATGTCACCCCTTTGTGTCTGTTTCATTTACCCTACCTCACTTGTATGTTTGGTGTTGTTGTTATATCTGGTTTGGTGTTTCATGTCTGGCCTGTTTGGTGTTTCAGGTCAGCATGGATGCCAGACATATCCTTGGTATGTCCTATCCTCCGGAAGGAGGGTCTTGAGAGTTCCCCAGAGGCGGAACTACAAGCAGTGCTGCCTGTTGCCCCATGGTTCATCCCGCATGGTGGTTTCTACTAGATTCTATGTTTGTGGTGGACTCTGTTTGGTGTGTGTTTTTGGGCCTAGGAGTATTATCAGGATCCAGTGGTAGCGGCGTTGATGGCTAGAGTACCTGGTTGCAGCTGTGTCAGGTAGGTGTCCATGTTGTTCCTGTTGGCAGTGGTGTTTTCTGCCTCAGGACACTTACCTGTCGTGTCGTCCACGGCTGGCTGCTTTCATCTCATTGTTGCTAGGCATTTTGGAGACTCCGGTTCCTCCGTGTTGTGGAGGAATCGGTTGTCTCCAACTTCTGACGCCATGTTGCAGGGACCGATAGGGTCTGTAGGGCCCAGGTTCAAGAGTATGAGCCCCCCTACCATCGAGGGCGGCTCATACAGTCAGGAGGTCAGGGATAGGTTGACGGAAGCTTGGGAGGTGACCTGCTCCCTTTTCCTTGCATCCAGGCTTAGTATCTATCCCGTTATACCTACTATACAGTATATGGCGGGGGGTTTCCCCCACTCCATAACAAAAATCACAGAAAACAAAAAGATAAAAACACCCTGAACGATATAATAAACAAATATGCGGATGTCCCAGGCTACATTTATGAAACAAATCACAGAAAAAGAAGATAATAATGCACTCATAAATTAGATGCAAACATTATATATGAACTAAGCCCTCATTCTGACATAATAAGGTCTGAGACTCTTAGTTAATATATTTTGATCAAAACACATATATGCCCACCTACCAGGCGTCAAGATGGTCTCAGGTCAGGTGGGTGGTCATTGACTAGCGGCCTGAAGAAGTGCAACATTCGCGCGAAACAGCTTCCACCGCCAGCTTTCTATTAAGGAGGTCTTGCCTGCCCCCATCCCGTTTATCTGTACTTCGCTCATGAAAGATTAAAAGTACAAAAAGATTTACCACAGCATGGTGAGTGCCGCCCTGTTTTTTCCTTCTGCTAAGTGAATTATATGGACTGTCCTGTTGTGTGGCTGAGCACCACCAAAGCTGTGGGATTTGACTGGAGGTTTCCTAGCCGCATTACTGAGTCCAGCTGTTTGGGAGTGCATGGTTAGTGCCGCCCGCTTGTTGTCTGCTTTCCTTATATGATCAGGTCAGATGGGTTCCTATGCTAAACCTATCTATGCAGTTATATCTGTAAAGAATAAATCAAGGCAACTAGGCCTTGATTTATTCTTTACAGATATACCATGACCTGGATAAATGAGAACCTTCACAGACATATCTATGCAGTTGTGCATTTATGATCCGGAGCGCAGGCCACTCGTTACCGTGACACCAGACCACCTTAAAACATTGTATGGAACTTGCAGGGCAAAAAAAGTTGGGGGACTTTGGCAATAAAGCATACAATACAGAAATATCACCACCCTCAGCTTTCGAGTGATACAATCTCCTTATGGAGAGCGCCTAATCGGTGTGAAGAGTCTTATAGACCAGACAACGCTCCTCTGGAATTTTGGGAATAACGAGCTGTTAGCAAGCTTTGATGCCACCAGATGTAAGGTAGCTATCCTATAAGTCAACGTTCAACCTTTTAAACAGGTCTTGTGAGCTAATTTGCATACACTCTTCCCTAGCCTATAAGACTCTTCACGCTGATTAGGTGCTCTTCAGAAGGAAATATAGTATCACCGGAATCCAGACCTAGGCCTCTTACCTAGTTAGTCCTGTACTCTATATTCTGAACCGATGAAGGTCAATCACCTTGAAACAACTGTATGCAGATGAGTTGCTGGCTTAATTATTATCTAAGTCATGTCTCAAAGCCGGTTTAAAAGGTCAAACATTTGACTTATGGGATAGCTACCTTCCATCTGATGGCATAAGAGGCAGAGCTTGCATATCCTGTACATGTAATGGCCAGATTATGACACATGATATGCTATTACAAAAGCTTCTCTGCTTCCTCCCATACTTCAAAAAACATGCCAATGGTTTTATTGGTTACCTATGATTTTGGCCCAACTGTGTGCCTGAGATAAGGAAATTAGAGTGAGAAAAAAAAATAACTGATGTGAATAGTGACAGCATCTGTCCAGTGCTCTGGAGTAGGTTGGCGCTACCTCAGCAAGAGGAAATAAATAGATCCTAATCTGTGAAACAAGTCTAGATAAAGTACAGTGTGTCTAGAAAAGGGTGGTGTGCTATAAAACCATATAAGCATGGTAATTACAAAGGGAAGAGATATAGACTATAAAGGGCTTCTCATGCTTGGAGGGTTTTATATGCAAAACGCAAAACAATTATTGTTACTAATCATATTTGGTAATTCAATTTACATCCTGGTGCAAACCGACTCCTTCAAGCAAGAGGAGGAAACTTCAAGCTGTTTTTTTGACACAGTTTAACCTTTCAATTCCTATTTAGTAAATCTGGGAGAGATGAAAGGCAATGTCAATGGAGTCTCTGACCTTTGCAGTAAACACAAGTCTCTCGTTACCAGTAAACAACTTAGCAAATAAGGCTTCTTGGGCTTCCTATGACAGCGCCGGAATATAAATCATCCTTGGAAAATACAAGTCTTTATGAATTTAAAATGAAAGGTGGCTTAATGTTCATGCATGAGTTCTACTAAAGCGTCTGCAGTTAGCCTTAATGTATAAATAAAGCTTTCATCGCTTATACATTCGGAGGACTGTAATGGCAGCTGTGGACAACCTCTTACCAGGGTCCAAGAATGTCATTGTGTTATAGTGCTGGGGATAAAATGTTTGGCATAATGTGTGTAAATGACAGTTTTGGAATGGGGAGCACGGTGACTCAGTGGTCAGCACTGGTGCCTTGCAGCGCTGGGGTCTGCATGACGTTTGTGTGTTCTCCATGTGTTTGCGTGTGTTTCCTCCCACATACTGATAGGGAACTTACCGTATTTTTCGCTTTATATATTGCCCCAAAAGTGGGGGAAAAATGGCAGTGCTTCTTATAAAGCGAGTGGTGTAATTTGTACATGGCTGACACTGATATATCGCCGGCCGCTATGCTGCACATGAATCAGTTACAGTTATGCAGGAGGCAGGAGGGGCTGGAGGCCGGCAATTGCTGTTTCACTGGCGGCTTGGCCCGATGCAGTCACCTTACTCCATCACAGACAGCCTGTGACAGGCAGCCTGTGATCTGCTTGGCATGCATCTGTGGTCTAGCATGCATCTGGAGCGTGACAGACTGAGTGATTTTACATACAAAGACTGCTGTGCGCAGACTAATGGGAAGCATGAGAGGACACATTAATAAAGTACCCTAATAATGTGACACACAGGGCCATGGGACCAGCATAAGATCCACAGAATACCCCCATAACAGTGTCATCCACAGATCCCCCCATAACTTTGCCTCATCCACAGATCCCCCCATAACAGAGCGTCATCCACAGATTCCCCCCGATAACAGTGCGTCATCCACAGATCCCCCATAACAGTGCATCATCCATAGATCCCCCATAACAGTGCGTCATCTACAGATCCCCCCATAACAGTGCATCAGTCACAGATCCTCCCATAACAATGTCATCCCCAGACCACCATTAGTTCAAAATCCACCAAAAGCACATCTTTTGGTTCAAAATATATATTTTTTTATTTTCCTCCTCAAAAACCTAGGTACGTCTTCTCATCCGTTGCATCTTATAAACCGAAAAATACAGTAGATTGTGAGACCCACTGCGGACAGGGTGATGCTAAAGTCTGCGGAAAATGTCAGCGCTATAAAAGCAAGTAAAATAAATTATGACTGGACTCCGGGTCCACAAACAGCATACTCCTTAATAAAAAGACATTCAGAGTCACATTCTCATAGTAGGATCTTCTTCTATTAAAGGAGTTTTCTCATAAAGAACAGCCAATTCACTGGATAGGCACCTGACTGCTGATGGTCCGACAGATAGGACCCCCAGCAATCAAGAGAATAGTGGTCCCCAATTCACCATAGTAGTGTGCATGCATGACCATTGTTCCATTCAATTCTATGACTATGCTAAGTACAATGCTCTACCTCCAAGAGTACCATAGAAGTGAATGGAGCGGTGGTCACGCATGCACACAACTTCTCCATTCATATGGTTCATTGGGGACCTCCACTCTCTTAATCGCTGTGGGTCCCAACAGCCAGTCCCCTGGTGATCACACAGTTATACGCTATATATTCTGTATAAGGGCTAAGTGCTTTGTGAATGCATGACCATCATTCCCTTCACTTACATAGGACTGCTGATCACAGTGCTCATTTATTTGCCCAACACTACCATAGAAATGAATGGAGTGGTTGTCACGCCTGCAACCTATTGCTCCCTTCATATGAGTATTTGGGGACCCCCGATTACTTCATCACTGAGGGTCACAGTAGACAGAGCCCTAACAATCTGCAAGTTTTACCCCATACCTGTGGATAGCGGATAAGTGTTCTTTGTGGGAAATCCCCTTTAAAAACATAGAAATATATAAGATCACAGCAACAACAAAAAAGGAGAACAAGAAAAAAACAAAAACAAAGCAAAACACTATTTGTTCCGTTTAGTTGGGAGCAGCTAATCAGTTTATACTGACCACAAGAACTGGAACTACAGTTTTATTAACTTAGATACAAACATTGGTCCCCAGGCTTTTCCTTTACGTGGGAGAACTAACAGTCCACGAGTTACGTGTGCTGAAAATGTGAACTCATGGGATAATGTATTGGCCAAGTCACTCAGGTCCACGGAGAGGACGTCTCTGCAAGAGTTCAAGACACTGGAAACCACGGCGCTGTTTTCAGCCTCCGATAATGTGCATGTAGAATACACCACCGATCCTCCGGGACGAAGGGCATGGATGGCAGACCTGTGCAATTAGAAACAAGAGCAAAGAAAAAATACTGTTATAAAAAGGAGATTATCCTGCCCACAAGGTCAGCGGGAAAAATCCTTTATTTGACAAATTCGGAAACATTTATGTTCTAAATGGTAATGGCAGATGCTTGACCCTCACTAATAAGTGACCTGGTTTAGAATGTCCTTCAATTCAGAGCAAAGAACAAGCAAATAGGGTCATCTGGGCGGACAATCTCCACTGACGATAAGGCTGCGTTAATGAGACAGCGCTGGGGCTCCTCTAAAGCAGATCATCCCCACAGTAAATGTGTGGCAATTATCTGATAATATTCTCCCTCACGTGGTCTAGCTGCTTGTACTTTATAGCCATTCAGTTCTTGTTGTAGTGGAAAATCAGCTTCCCCATGCCGGTGAGCCTGTGTTTATACACCAAAGAAAGAGCTAACAACCTTGGAGACTTGGATACCGAGTACAATAAAACAGGGGAAATAAGTGAAAAAAACAAAAACTGTTTTAGGAAAAAAAAAAAAATGAAGTACAAAACGATTCCCCTTTTTCCCTCATCAAGCCCTTTGTTAATGAAAAAAAAAAAAAGATACATATTTGGTATTTGCTGTATCTATAAGGGTATGGCTTATCCCACACCGCTAGATTTCTTGCAACTGGTGCGGCAATCCCATTCATTTTTATGGGAACACCGCTACTCTGTGAACCTGGCCGCAACCAGTGTCACCGTGTAGCCGTACCCTAATGGTCTGAATTATAAAATGATGACATTACTTATCCCATAAAGTGAGCGCTGTAAAAAGGAAACAATAACACTCAACGCCAGATTTGTCTCTGCTTGGTCCACTCCGCCCAAAAAATGAAATCAAAAGTGATCCTGTACCCAAAATAATATCAACAAAAATAAGCCCTCACACAGCTCCTTTGGCTCTTGGGAAATGGCAACACAAAACATTTTATTTCAAAAAAGTGATTTCATTTTGCTAAACTATTAACAAAAAAATATATATAAATTCAGTATCATCGCAATCGCATTGAATAAAGTTAACATTTTATTTATGCTGCATAGGGAACACCATAACAAAAACTGAAAGAATGTGTTGCTCTATGGTCAATTCACCTCCTAAAAAATAAAGTAGTGAGTAACGAAAATGTCACATTTACCAACGAAAACTACAGCATGTTCTTCAAGAAAGAAACCCTCACACAGCTCTGTAGGCTCTCAGGATAGAGCTACAAGTAAAGCATATGATTATTAAAGGAGTTTCCAAGTCTCAACATTTGTGGCATGCCACAAATGTCATATAGGTGCAGGTCCCAACTCCGGGATCCGCTGCTATTTCCAGAATAGTGCCCCCAAAGTGGAGAGCCACCCCCCTCCAGTAACCACTATAGGAGTTCTGAAAACTTGCACCGCTATTTTCCAGCAGTCCCGAAGCGATGAATCAAGAGGGGGCTGCACTTGGACAGCCTGATCTCCATTTACTGCTATGGGACTTCTGAGGGCGCTCATGGCAGTAAATGGAGAGGGTGCCGCACATTCCTCATTCGGAAGATAAAAGCAGGTCCCAGAGGTGGGACCAGCACTTATCTGACATTTGTAGCATTTCTTAGCAATATGCCAGACATCCTGGGAAGGGAAAATCTATTTAAACCTTCTTTTTATTGTGCAAAAGTAGTAACCCATAAAATAACTACCAAAATTTGGTAATTTTGTACTGACCATCTGAATAAAGTTAAAGTCAATTTTACTGCACAGTGAATGTCTAAAAAAAATTTTTTAAATGACAGAATTACTTGTTGAGTCACCTTGCCTACCACATATAGAACAAAAAGTAGTTAAAAAGTTGCAGGTATCAAAAAATGGTACAAATAAAAAACTAACACTCATTTCTCAAGATCAAGGCCTTACACAGCTCCATCTAAGTCAAGGATATTGAGACAAAGATACAAAATATATATATATAGTGTATTTTGTAAATGTTGTAAATCATAAAAAAAAGTAAGTTTAGTATCGCTGTAATCACATCAGCACAAATTAACATGTCATTTATACCACTCGGTAAACATTGTGAAAACAAAACCCGACAAAATTGCAATATTGCTGTCTTTGCTCCATCTCCCAAAATGAAGATTTTTTTCAATACATTATATGCAACCCAAAATTGTGCCATAAAAAATAAATAAAAATCAACTCATCCCTCAAAAAACAAGCCCTCATAAGGTTACATCAATGGAAAACTGAAAATGTTCTGGCTCTTGGAAGGGGGGGATGAAAAAAATAGTATCTGAAATGCCATAATAGGCTCTGGGATTGATTATTTTAGCGTGCCAAGTTTGCCCAAGCATACTAATTCCATAAACGAGTCCTCGATACAAGAGGCTTAAATTATGGGGTTCGCGCCTCTGAAAGCACAAGCTGGCCACAACATATATTGCAATCTCATCTACTTCGCTGCTACCATAAATGCTGCAGATTTTCTGCATGCAATTCTGTTGCAGAAAATATGCACTGCTTATGTTTGTGTGGCTGTAGCCTAAGAGTGGGAGACTTCAGATGGCCGTAGCAGCTGGACATCACTCATTGACACCATCTCGATGGATCTTACCTGCCCTCTTGAGGTTATCAGTGTATTGTGTAATACTTCAAGGCTATGGACTATTTGCCTGCAGCACTGACCTCAAAGGCAGCCTGTGATCTGCTTGGCATGCATCTATGGTCTACCAATAAACCACTAAACCAAAGCTGGCCATACACTTTCAAGAGATGTTGGCTCGTTCGGTGGCAGCTATTCCTCTTGACCCCTTTTACATACGTGCTATGTTTGGCTGAGTGTGTAAGTGGTGGCAATGGGGAGTAGACTGCTTCCAGATACCTCTCATGTCAAATCCAACATGCCGATCCCCATTTCCTTTGACACATGTGGAATGAACATCAACCACATCTCATACCCATTAGATGCAACCTATATTTTGGAGCACCCTATATGGCGTCCCCGACCACCAACCAATATTGGTGAGGCACATATTTATCCCCTTATAGGCCCCTAGCATCACTTACTATATGTGACAATTTTCAGCCTCTGCACGCATCTCGCCCGGGCTCGCTGTCCTCCTTCAGCGTCCTACAAGTGCGGCCTCCATCTTGCATACACTGATGACACGACCACAAAGGTTACAGGTATCCCTATACATCCTCAGCCACATTATATCATGTTCATTAACTTTAGATATATGCATTGCGGCTGGTTTTTATTCTAGGGGACAACTTAAGGACTTGATCTGCATATAACTTTTACATATTCATGACCCCAGCTATTCATAGCCCTCGCTTGTAATATGGATTAAGGGGTCTCATGTTTTCAATATGGCACAATTGAGATTCTGAATTTCTTTGCTGTTATTTAGATGTATTTTGGATAATTATGACATATGTATATGATATCATTATTTATTTTTATTGACTGTTTCTCTGGCCAAACCTTTGACCTCAGTGATGTCAACGGAGAGGGTGGGCCAGCACTACTGGGGCCATGCATGCTGAAACGTTGCATTTGGAATAAATCTTCACTTGAGGACGTGCTGTCTCCATCTGATTTTTTTCTATTTTTGCCGATCATCTGATCCCTGTGGCGGTACTTACCACTCCCCCAGAGACTTGTATCCATTGCTCAACAAACTAGGCGTGCTCTCCTACCTTTATTTCTCATGCCCATTAGGCTACTTTCACACTAGCGTTAATATTTTCTGCTATTGAGATCTGTCAGAGGGTCTCAATACTGGCAAAAAACGCTTCTATTTAGTCCCCATTCACTGTCAATCGGGACAAAACGTAACTGAACAGAACGGAGTGCTCCAAACTGCATTCCATTCTGTTCTCAAACCGGAGAGCAGATCGCAGCATGCTACGGTTTGCTTTACGTCCTGGGATGCAGAGCAAGTCATGCCCCACAATGCAAGTCAATGGGGACTCATCCGTTTTCTCTGACACAATAGAAAACTGATTCGTCACCCATTGACTTTCAATGCAGTTCATGGCTACGTTACAGATAATACAACCGGATCGGCTCATAATGGATGCAGATGGTTATATTTTCAGTAGCGATGCCGCAAACATAAAATTTTCCGTTCACGAATGGCGAACGTGAAATTCCAAAAATGTTCGCGAACGGGCGAACCGCCATAGACTTTAATAGGCACGCAAATTTTAAAACCCACAGGGACTCTTTCTGGCCACAGTAGTGATGGAAAAGTTGTTTCAAGGGGACTAACACCTGGACTGTGGCATGCCGGAGGGGGATCCATGGCAAAACTCCCATGGAAAATTACGTAGTGGACGCAGAGTCGGGTTTTAATCCATAAAGGGCATAAATCACCTAAAAATCCTAAATTGTTTGGAATAACGTGCTTTAAAACATCTAGTGTGCGTATACGATCAGGTATGATGTTGTATCAATCAGGTAGTGTAAGGGTTACACCCCCTTCACAGACATTGACAGACCAAACTCCCCATTTAACGCACCGCAAACAACCGCAAACAGTCCATTTGCACAACCGCAAACTCCCCATTTGCACAAGTTTGGATACCAAGCTAGCCATGTCCCATTCCTTGTCCTCACTGAAGTCGTTGAAGGTCTCTTCCTCGCGCAATGTACTGTGCCCCCCTCTATGAGTGGTGTGTTCAGTAATCAGTAGTACTATTTTTATCAGTTTAATCCCTGTTACGTCCCCTATAAGGGGACGTGTATCGAATAGATTTGAGGAACCGGGAGATGGAAAAAGAAGCTTGGTCGGTCCTCTTACTTCCAATTTGGAGCACTGCGCGTGTGCCGTGCAATGTACTGTGCCACCCTATATGAGTGGTGTGTTACTTAGTACTATTCTTACCAGTTTTACGTCCCCTATCAGCACTGGCAGTGGACACACTACAGTCAACGGAAGTGGGCCTGACACACACTGGCAACCTTGAATTAAAGTGTAAAAGTTAAATGCCTTTTTTAATGCAAAGTCCTGTGCCACCCGGTATGAGTGGTGGGCACTGGCAGTGGGCACACTACAGTCAGCGGAAGTGGACCTGACACACACTGGCAGGCAACTAACCTTAGATTAAAGTGTAAAAACTAAATGCCTTTTTTTAAGCAAAGTCCTGTGCCACCTGGTATGAGTGGTTGGCACTGGCAGTGGGCACACTACAGTCAGTGGAAGTGGGCCTGACACACACTGGCAGGCAACTAACCTTAGATTAAAGTGTAAAAATGAAATGCCTTTTTTTAAGCAAGGTCCTGTGCAGGGCTGTGGAGTCGGAGTCGGAGTCGAGGAGTCAGAGTCGGAGGCAATTTTGGGTACCTGGAGTCGGAGTCGGCAAAAAATGGACTGACTCCGACTCCTACTAGATTTAAATTGGAATAAAAAAAAATTGGAATAAAAAAAAAAGCAAGTTTAAATGTCCCAATTCAGATAAAGTTATAATTAATTACTTCTCTACTGTAAGAATAAAGGCCAATGCATGCAGTGCGTCACGTTACCGCTAAACAAAGACATTAAGTGACCGTAAAGAAGCATGCTTTTCATATGCTTTACTATGCAGTTAAAGGGACACTGACAGGCTGATTTACCGGCTAAAGATATATTTGCTGGTATTCATCAGAGGATTAGGAATACAACTAGACGACTGTTACCCCCAGTTGAGGTTTACTTGTGTTTAAAAACGTTTTAATCAATATGCAAATTCTCTACCTTTGTGCCCAAGGGGCAGGCGCACATGTAGAGTACTGGCAGCACTAGACAGGACTTGGTAGCGAGGAGGAAGAGAGAAAGCTGGCACAGCCTCAGCATAGCCAGACGAGGCTGCTGCCAGCACTCTACACGTGCGCCTGCGCAGGAATTCAGCGTTCGGCTAGCCTGAAAAAAAAGGCCAGTGCAGTAAATAATAACGAGGGGAACAGCGCTGGAAAGCTGTACTTCGGGCGCGGCTGGGCACAAAGCCGCAGGAGACGCTGCCCCATTGGGCACAAAGATAGTGAATTTGCATACAGATTAAAATGTTTTTAAACACAAGTACAGCTTAACTGGGGTAACATTAGTATAGTTTTATTCCTAATTCTCTGATGAATACCAGTATATATATATATCTTTAGCTGGAAAATCAGCCTGTCAGTGTCCCTTTAAGGAGCGGCAATACTTACACTTTCCATCGTCTTGTGGTCTGCTGTTACAGGGAACCCATGGTTATCCTAGCCTCTCACTGATAACTGATTAAGGACTGGAGACACTTGTAAAAGTGAAGGGAATGGATAGTCAATAGTTCAAGACTGAAGCTGTAAACCATTTGAAAAACTGCTATCATTCAGCTAAGGCTATAAAACATGTAAACTCAGATTGTTAGCTTAAATTTTAAACATGACTATGGGATTCTACTAGGAAAATCATGTTTTAAAATAAATGCCCCTTCCCCTGCCCCTTCCTGGATCCTCCCACTGCTCTATCTTCAGCAGAAGATCAGCACACAAAGGAGAAGGCAGCAGCTTCTGCTCAACTACCTCTCTGTACTAGAGAAGATTAAAAGAACTTGGTGGAACAGCTTCGTATTTGCATATTAAATACAGAGGAGTCGAAGTCGAGGAGTCGGAGACGGAAGTTTCAAAATCTGAGGAGTCGGAGTCGGAAAATGTATCTACCGACTCCACAGCCCTGGTCCTGTGCCACCCGGTATGAGTGGTGGGCACTGGCAGTGGGCACAGTACAGTCAGTGGAAGTCAGCCTGACACACACTGGCAGGCAACTAACCTTAGATTAAAGTGTAAAAATGAAATGCCTTTTTTTATGCAAAGTCCTGTGCCACACGGTATGAGTGGTGGGCACTGGCAGTGGGCACACTACAGTCTGTGGGCCTGCAGCTCCTCACACATGGGCAGGCCAGGCAACTGCAATATATATATGGAGAAAAAAAATAAATAAAAGCAGACTAATCTAGCAGCCCTAAAAAGGGCTTTTTGGGGTGCTGTGACGCTGTCCTTACAGCAGATGAGTCTGTGGACACAGAACACTGGCCTAGCTAACGCTTACCCTATGAATTCAGAATCATCAGCACAGCAGAAGCTGCCGTCTCCCTGCTCTCACTAACATGCAGCTTCAGACTGAATCTAAAATGGCTGCCTTTTTTATAGGAGGTGGTAAGGTGTGGGAGGGAGGGTTCTAATTGGCTGGAATGTGTCTGCTGACTGTGAGGTACAGGGTCAAAGTTTGCTCAATGATGATGTATAGGGGGCGGACCGAACATCGCACATGTTCGCCTGCCGCGGCGAACAAGCTATGTTCGCCGGCGAATAGTTCGGTACATCTCTAATTATCAGTAACGGAAGAGTTTTTGCTGAACCCTGCCGGATCCAGCAAAAACGCTAGTGTGAAGGTAGCCTTAGAAGGTGAGTTGTTCTTGCGGTAATTGGCAGGATCAGCCGACCTAAGCCTAAAGTGTATGGTCAGTGTATTGGCCTGCTACCTAGTCTGGAGATATGCAGCTAAGCTACAATAAATTTTCAAAGATCTTAAAAAGCAGGAAAACAATAACCGTAATACATAACCAAAGAGCCACTATAGTAACAGGGCATCCTAATAGTTAAATGGACATAGATACAGCATATAAATCACAGGACGTGTAAGTACGAGAGCCAAAAGCTTCCAATATGGTCACACGGGTGCTGCTGGCTTCTCTCGGTAAACAATACTGTTTTCCCTAGTCACTCTAACATACGGCTGGCCAAATTGGAAAATCTGGTGTTTTGGAGCTCCGGCTGTGCAGCCAGATCACACAAGTGTCACCTCCGTAACTTCAAGGCAGCTTTGCTGATAAATATTTCTCCCTTCTGGTGCAATAAAGTGAGACGCGATGTTCTGTATTAGATAAACCGTGTTCTTGTTCATATTCACATTGCACTGTTTGGTGAGGTCCGATCAGTAATATCTGCAATGACTTTGTCATCATGTTATTCTAGTAGCTGGTACTGTCTTCTGAAAGGCCACCCATGACCTCTGGCAGCTCGCGGCCCACCAGGGATTATTGATCCTTCACAGAAAGCTACAAAGAAAAATCACTGATGTCTTGAAATTCCTTTGTACTTTGATAGAAATATTTGCCCAGGATATTCTGATATGTTGAATAATTCACAAGCAGGGAATCTAAACTACAGGTTCATGTCGTGCGCCAGACCCACCGAATGGCCATGCTGGAAGCCTGCGGGACAGTAGAAGGGAGCGGTATCAATACTGAATGTGATGGTTTCCCCGCTCATAAATCTTTCCTTGCAGCTCGGATACATTGTGATATATAAGCCCGTTCCTCTGGACTCTGTATATTACACACCGCACAACAGGCTTCGTGCTGATATTATACTGGAACTGGAAAAATAGCAATGAGATTTAAGAACAATAAGCAGCTTGACATTGCTGGGATTTCACTGAACGTCAGCGTTCGAGGTTATATAGAGAGAGCGCTGGATATTTCACATCTACAAGTGCAGGAAACATTTCTTATAAGCTTATGGTGGACAAACAGCACAACCAACTGCTAACTTGTAGTAATAAGTAGTCATCTGTGTGTGTGGTCAGCTGTTTGCCCTCCATACCAGCTCAATGTCTGAGCGGCTTCATCGAGGGCCTGGTGACTGACACATTCTGTTAATACCGCTACCATACAGGCTTTATGTTTAACTAGTAGGCCCCCTGCACACAAGTGCAGGTCAAAGCACGTAAGATCTGCATGAATTTCCGGGATGATTTCTTCACTGTATCCGCACCAGAATTCGCAATTTCTAACAGCGGTTTTTGGTGCGGATTTGATGCAGTTTTGTCACAGATCCTACCATTAATTGGAAAAGGGTGAAATCTGCAGCTAAAACCGCAAACACAATTGACATGCTGCGGATTTAGTAATCCACACATCAGGTCAATTTCTGCAAAGTGTACATGAGACTTGTCTAATCTCATACACTTTGATGGTACTGTACTATGCTGCAGTTGTTCTGCACCGGAATACGCACGAAAAAAGGCACATATTCCGCAACGTGTGCAGGTGGCCTTGTTTGGCCTCTATGGTGTTGGATTTTCGTGTTTGTTGGCTGATGAATTTCAATTTAGAAGGAAACGCATTGTGACATTAGTTTCAGGGATTTGGAATGGTGCTGCAGGGGTAGGTCCCAGGACAGGGTAAGTCCTGACAGGGTGGTTGCTCTGCCTATTAAGGGATAGTTGGAGCAATACTAGTTACAGCTTTATATACTGTATACTGTATACTAGAGGAATACTGACCTCCCACAGGGTTGCAGCACCAATCAGTCTTAGATTGTACCTTTGGCATTGTGTGTTCTTTGATGTGTCTTGACACTATATGGCCCAGATTTATAATTAGGATACTCGTGTGACTTTTCCAAGCCATTGCATAACGTATCATTAAAATGCAGCTCCATATTGTCCTCCCTGCACTGAATATATCAGCCACATGTATTATTAGACCGCAGCTCCATATTCTCCTCCCTGCACTGAATATATCAGCCACATGTGTCATTAGACCGCAGCTCCATATTGTCCTCCCTGCACTGATTATATCAGCCACATGTATCATTAGACCACAGCTCCATATTCTCCTCCCAGCACTGAATATATCAGCCACATGTATTATTAGACCACAGCTCCATATTGTCCTCCCTGCACTGAATATATTAGCCACATGTATCATTAGACCACAACTCTGCATTGTCTTCTCGCCACTTATAGATCTGGGTTCTCGCTATTGTCATTTATGGCATCTGTAAAACTACAATGAAGATCACCACAACGTATGTGGCCATCTTCTTGCCTCCTCTCGGGAGCAGATAACCCCCATTCTCCCAACAGGTTGGAGTCTCAGCAGTAAAACCTTTACCTATGAAGATACTTAGGGCTTATACTGTCAAGATGATATAAATGTTATTGTGGCCCTTGAGAATAATAGAATCTGACGTGACCCTCAAATCCGAAAAGGTTGTGCACCCCTGCCAGAAATGAATGAGCACCCATGTAATAAATAACCTGAGTGGGGGCTAATGGTGCCCCACTTCATAACGTCCATATGCCCTAATACACACATGGATACGGGTTGTCATCATGTGTGACAATTCTTTTGGTTCTTTCATGAATACTATGATTTTTTTAAATACTAAGTCCTAAATTTTAACTCTTATTGAGATATTATCACTTCAATGTCAAATAACCGTCTAATATTCTCCCAATTTACATAAGATATGCGCACTCACACAAAGCCAATGACACAAGAAGAGCTGATCCCTTTAAACATGTCCGGCATAGAGACTTCTATCAGAGGAGATTAAAAAGCAAGACAAAAAAGATCTTTTTCTATCACTTATAAAACCTGTATTTTCCATCCTTAGTATTTTGGCTCCTTAAATATACAGTATGGACTAATGTAAGAACAGATCTGCCGTATTCTGAGAAAGGGGTCAGATTTAATGATACCATCATTTAACTGTTTTCAATGTTAAAACAAAGTTGAAACAAGCAGCTCCGGCTAAATCCGAACTTGCATCAATTATAATGTGTTCATGTACCAACACTGCCATCTTCTGTTCCACAGGGCACGCTGCCCAGTAATATGCCAGCGCTACCTGGACTGTACAGTAGTTCGATGCAGCTCATAAACTTGTAGGAAATATTGCACTTTTCCACAAAGGCTGATATTTGCAGCAATTCACGGCTTTCTTTCAATTATTTGCTTAATGCTCGTTTCAACAGTTTTATTTTGTTTGCTTTCCAGTGCGGCAGGGAAGTTACTTTTTTTCAATTACCCTTTTCTTTTTATTCCAACAAAAAAACATTTCAATCTGTTCCTAACACCAGCAGCCGAATATGTTCATAAACTGTAAAGCAATTGCAAATAAAATGGGTAAGTCTGGCTTGCATTCCAGGTTTTACTGAAGAAACCATAACGTGCCTGATATGTATTTTTTTTTTATCGATAGTAAAAATAGTAAAACATTGATAATAATAAGTATGATAGACAGATACATATAAATAGATAGAGAGATCAATAAATAGATAGAATGACAGGATAGATAGATACATAGATAGATAGATAGATAGGTGGATAGATAGAAAGATATGAGACAGACAAAGAGATAGATAGATAAATAGATAGATAGAAAGATAAATAGATAGATAGACAGATAGATAGATATTAGATAGATATCTCTCTGTTACACAGACTGCTCTCCATGCCTCCCTCTGTTACACAGACTGCTATCCCTGCCTCCCTCTGTTACACAGACTGCTCTCCCTGCCTCCCTCTGTTACACAGACTGTTCTCCATGCCTCCCTCTGTTACACAGACTGCTGACCATGCCTCCTTCTGTTACACAGACTGCTCTCCATGCCTCCCTCTGTTACACAGACTGCTGACCATGCCTCCCTCTGTTACACAGACTGCTGACCATGCCTCCCTCTGTTACACAGACTGCTCTCCATGCCTCCCTCTGTTACACAGACTGCTCTCCATGCCTCCCTCTGTTACACAGACTGTTCTCCGTGCCTCCCTCTGTTACACAGACTGCTCTCCATGCCTCCCTCTGTTACACAGACTGCTGACCATGCCTCCTTCTGTTACACAGACTGCTGACCATGCCTCCCTCTGTTACACAGACTGCTCTCCATGCCTCCCTCTGTTACACAGACTGGTCTCCATGCCTCCCTCTGTTACAATGACTGCTTTCCGTGCCTCCCTTTGTTACACAGACTGTTCTCCATGCCTCCCTCTGTTACACAGACTGCTTTCCATGCCTTCCACTGTTACACAGACTGCTCTCCATGCCTCCCTATGTTACACAGACTGCTCTCTATGCCTCTCTCTGTTACACAGACTGCTTTCCGTACCTCCCTCTGTTACACAGACTGCTCTCCTTGCCTCCCTCTGTTACACAGACTGCTCTCTCTGCCTCCCTCTGTTACACAGCCTGCTCTCCTTGCCTCCCTCTGTTACACAGACTGCTCTCTCTGCCTCCCTCTGTTACACAGCCTGCTCTCCATGCCTCCCTCTGTTACATACACTGCTCTCCATGCCTCCCTCTGTTACACAGCCTGCTCTCCATGCCTCCCTCTGTTACACAGACTGCTCTCCATGCCTCCCTCTGTTACACGGACTGCTCTCTCTGCCTCCCTCTGTTACACAGACTGCTCTCCATGCCTCCCTCTGTTACATACACTGCTCTCCATGCCTCCCTCTGTTACACAGCCTGCTCTCCATGCCTCCCTCTGTTACACAGACTGCTCTCCATGCCTCCCTCTGGTACACGGACTGCTCTCCTTGCCTCCCTCTGTTACACAGACTGTTCTCCGTGCCTCCCTCTGTTACACAGACTGCTCTCCCTGCCTCCCTCTGTTACACAGACTGTTCTCCATGCCTCTCTCTGTTACACAGACTGCTGACCATGCCTCCCTCTGTTACACAGACTGCTCTCCATGCCTCCCTCTGTTACACAGACTGCTCTCCATGCCTCCCTCTGTTACACAGACTGCTTTCCGTGCCTTTCTTTTGTTACAGACTGTTCTCCATGCCTCCCTCTGTTACACAGACTGCTTTCCATGCCATCCACTGTTACACAGACTGCTCTCCATGCCTCCCTATGTTACACAGACTGCTCTCCCTGCCTCCCTCAGTTACACAGACTGCTCTCCATGCCTCCCTCTGTTACACAGACTGCTCTCCATGCCTCCCTCTGTTACACAGACTGCTCTCCATGACTCCCTCTGTTACACAGACTGCTCTCCATGACTCCCTCTGTTACATACACTGCTCTCCATGCCTCCCTCTGTTACACAGCCTGCTCTCCATGCCTCCCTCTGTTACACAGACTGTTCTCCATGCCTCCCTCTGTTACACAGACTGCTCTCCCTGCCTCCCTCTGTTACACAGACTGTTCTCCATGCCTCCCTCTGTTACACAGACTGCTGACCATGCCTCCCTCTGTTACACAGACTGCTCTCCATGACTCCCTCTGTTACACAGACTGCTGACCATGCCTCCCTCTGTTACACAGACTGCTGACCATGCCTCCCTCTGTTACACAGACTGCTCTCCATGCCTCCCTGTTACACAGACTGCTCTCCATGCCTCCCTCTGTTACACAGACTGCTTTCCGTGCCTCCCTTTGTTACACAGACTGTTCTCCATGCCTCCCTCTGTTACACAGACTGCTTTCCATGCCTTCCACTGTTACACAGACTGCTCTCCATGCCTCCCTATGTTACACAGACTGCTCTCTATGCCTCTCTCTGTTACACAGACTGCTTTCCGTGCCTCCCTCTGTTACACAGACTGCTCTCTCTGCCTCCCTCTGTTACACAGCCTGCTCTCCATGCCTCCCTCTGTTACATACACTGCTCTCCATGCCTCCCTCTGTTACACAGCCTGCTCTCCATGCCTCCCTCTGTTACACAGACTGCTCTCCATGCCTCCCTCTGTTACACGGACTGCTCTCCTTGCCTCCCTCTGTTACACAGACTGTTCTCTGTGCCTCCCTCTGTTACACAGACTGCTCTCCCTGCCTCCCTCTGTTACACAGACTGTTCTCCATGCCTCTCTCTGTTACACAGACTGCTGACCATGCCTCCCTCTGTTACACAGACTGCTCTCCATGCCTCCCTCTGTTACACAGACTGCTCTCCATGCCTCCCTCTGTTACACAGACTGCTTTCCGTGCCTTCCTTTTGTTACAGACTGTTCTCCATGCCTCCCTCTGTTACACAGACTGCTTTCCATGCCTTCCACTGTTACACAGACTGCTCTCCATGCCTCCCTATGTTACACAGACTGCTCTCCCTGCCTCCCTCTGTTACACAGACTGCTTTCCGTGCCTCCCTCTGTTACACAGACTGCTCTCCTTGCCTCCCTCTGTTACACAGACTGCTCTCTCTGCCTCCCTCTGTTACACAGCCTGCTCTCCTTGCCTCCCTCTGTTACACAGACTGCTCTCTCTGCCTCCCTCTGTTACACAGCCTGCTCTCCATGCCTCCCTCTGTTACATACACTGCTCTCCATGCCTCCCTCTGTTAGACAGCCTGCTCTCCATGCCTCCCTCTGTTACACAGACTGCTCTCCATGCCTCCCTCTGTTACACAGACTGCTCTCCATGCCTCCCTCTGTTACACAGACTGCTCTCCATGCCTCCCTCTGTTACACAGACTGCTTTCCGTGCCTTTCTTTTGTTACAGACTGTTCTCCATGCCTCCCTCTGTTACACAGACTGCTTTCCATGCCATCCACTGTTACACAGACTGCTCTCCATGCCTCCCTATGTTACACAGACTGCTCTCCCTGCCTCCCTCAGTTACACAGACTGCTCTCCATGCCTCCCTCTGTTAGAAAGACTGTTCTCCATGCCTCCCTCTGTTACACAGACTGCTCTCCATGACTCCCTCTGTTACACAGACTGCTCTCCATGACTCCCTCTGTTACATACACTGCTCTCCATGCCTCCCTCTGTTACACAGCCTGCTCTCCATGCCTCCCTCTGTTACACAGACTGTTCTCCATGCCTCCCTCTGTTACACAGACTGCTCTCCCTGCCTCCCTCTGTTACACAGACTGCTCTCCATGCCTCCCTCTGTTACACAGACTGCTCTCCCTGCCTC
Organism: Bufotes viridis; assembly: GCA_033119425.1. NCBI lineage: Eukaryota > Metazoa > Chordata > Amphibia > Anura > Bufonidae > Bufotes > Bufotes viridis. The sequence continues at coordinate 61,043,297 of CM065591.1, read as the reverse complement.
CCTCTGTTACACAGACTGCTCTCCATGCCTCCCTCTGTTACACAGACTGCTCTCCCTGCCTCCCTCTGTTACACAGACTGTTCTCCATGCCTCCCTCTGTTACACAGACTGCTCTCCCTGCCTCCCTCTGTTACACAGACTGTTCTCCATGCCTCCCTCTGTTACACAGACTGCTGACCATGCCTCCCTCTGTTACACAGACTGCTCTCCATGCCTCCCTCTGTTACACAGACTGCTGACCATGCCTCCCTCTGTTACACAGACTGCTCTCCATGCCTCCCTCTGTTACACGGACTGCTCTCCATGCCTCCCTCTGTTACACAGATCTGTATAGAATTCCACGGCACACACGATACGTAGATAAGCAAAAAAATGTTATTGAAAGCCACCACCAGATTTGCAGGAAATCATAGACACATTGTAGGGCCCTACAATGTGTCTATGATTTCCTGCAAATCTGGTGGTGGCTTTCAATAAAAATTTTTTACTTATCTACGTATCGTGTGTGCCGTGGAATTCTATACAGATCTACGTTGTGGCATAACAGCCCCTTCACGTAGCACCATTTAAAGGAAAGGAATTCTCCTTCTTTGGTGGAAGTGCCATTCAGTCTACTCCAATCCCTCTGTTACACAGACTGCTCTCCATGCCTCCCTCTGTTACACAGACTGCTCTCCATGCCTTCCTCTGTTACACAGACTGCTCTCCATGCCTCTCTCTGCTACACAGACTGCTCTCCGTGCCTCCCTCTGTTACACAGACTGTTCTCCGTGCCTCCTTCTGTTACATAGACTGCTCTCTCTGCCTCCCTCTGTTACAAAGACTGTTCTCCATGCCTCCCTCTGTTACACAGACTGCTGACCATGCCTCCCTCTGTTACACAGACTGCTTTCCGTGCCTCCCTCTGTTACACAGACTGTTCTCCATGCCTCCCTCTGTTACACAGACTGCTCTCCATGCCTCCCTATGTTACACAGACTGCTCTCTCTGCCTCCCTCTGTTACACAGACTGCTGACCATGCCTCCCTCTGTTACATAGACTGCTCTACCTGCCTCCCTCTGTCACACAGACTGCTTTCCGTGCCTCCTTCTTTCACACAGACTGTTCTCCGTGCCTTCCTCTGTTACACAGACTGCTCTCCGTGCCTTCCTCTGTTACAATGACTGCTCTCCATGCCTCCCTCTGTTACACAGACTGCTCTCCATGCCTCCTTCTGTTACACAGACTGCTGACCATGCCTCCCTCTGTTACAGACTGCTCTCCCTGCCTTCCTCTGTTACACAGACTGTTCTCCATGCCTCCCTCTGTTACATACACTGCTCTCCATGCCTCTCTGTTACACAGACTGCTCTCCATGCCTCCTTCTGTTACACAGACTGTTCTCCGTTCCTCCCTCTGTTACACAGACTGCTCTCCATGCCTCCCTCTGTTACACAGACTGTTCTCCGTGCCTCCCTCTGTTACACAGACTGCTCTCTGTGACTCCCGCTGTAACACAGACTGCTCTTCATACCTTCCTCTTTTACAAAGACTGTTCTCCATGCCTCCCTCTGTTACATACACTGCTCTCCATGCCTCTCTGTTACACAGACTGCTCTCCATGCCTCCTTCTGTTACACAGACTGTTCTCCATGCCTCCCTCTGTTACACAGACTGCTTTCCGTGCCTCCCTCTGTTACACAGACTGTTCTCCGTGCCTCCCTCTGTTACACAGACTGTTCTCCATGCCTTCCTCTTTTACACAGACTGCTCTCCATGCCTCCCTCTGTTACACAGACTGCTCTCCATGCCTCCCTCTGTTACACAGACTGCTCTCCGTGCCTCCCTCTGTTACACAGACTGTTCTCCATGCCTCCCTCTGTTACACAGACTGTTCTCCGTGCCTCCCTCTGTTACACAGACTGTTCTCCGTGCCTCCCTCTGTTACACAGACTGTTCTCCGTGCCTCCCTCTGTTACACAGACTGCTCTCTGTGACTCCCGCTGTAACACAGACTGCTCTTCATACCTTCCTCTGTTACACAGACTGCTTTCCGTGCCTCCCTCTTTCACACAGACTGTTCTCCGTGCCTCCCTCTGTTACACAGACTGCTCTCTGTGACTCCCGCTGTTACACAGACTGTTCTCCGTGCCTCCCTCTGTTACACAGACTGCTCTCCATGCCTTCCTCTTTTACACAGACTGATCTCCATGCCTCCCTCCGTTACACAGACTGCTTTCCATGCCTCCTTCTGTTACACTACACAGACTGCTCCCTATGCCTCTCTCTGTTACACAGACTGCTTTCCATGCCTTCCACTGTTACACAGACTTCTCTCCATGCCTCCCTATGTTACACAGACTGCTCTCTATGCCTCTCTCTGTTACACAGACTGCTTTCCGTGCCTCCCTCTGTTACACAGACTGCTCTCCTTGCCTCCCTCTGTTACACAGACTGCTCTCTCTGCCTCCCTCTGTTACACAGCCTGCTCTCCTTGCCTCCCTCTGTTACACAGACTGCTCTCTCTGCCTCCCTCTGTTACACAGCCTGCTCTCCATGCCTCCCTCTGTTACATACACTGCTCTCCATGCCTCCCTCTGTTACACAGCCTGCTCTCCATGCCTCCCTCTGTTACACAGACTGCTCTCCATGCCTCCCTCTGTTACACGGACTGCTCTCTCTGCCTCCCTCTGTTACACAGCCTGCTCTCCATGCCTCCCTCTGTTACATACACTGCTCTCCATGCCTCCCTCTGTTACACAGCCTGCTCTCCATGCCTCCCTCTGTTACACAGACTGCTCTCCATGCCTCCCTCTGTTACACGGACTGCTCTCCTTGCCTCCCTCTGTTACACAGACTGTTCTCCGTGCCTCCCTCTGTTACACAGACTGCTCTCCCTGCCTCCCTCTGTTACACAGACTGTTCTCCATGCCTCTCTCTGTTACACAGACTGCTGACCATGCCTCCCTCTGTTACACAGACTGCTCTCCATGCCTCCCTCTGTTACACAGACTGCTCTCCATGCCTCCCTCTGTTACACAGACTGCTTTCCGTGCCTTCCTTTTGTTACAGACTGTTCTCCATGCCTCCCTCTGTTACACAGACTGCTTTCCATGCCTCCCTCTGTTACACAGACTGCTCTCCATGCCTCCCTCTGTTACACAGACTGCTCTCCATGCCTCCCTCTGTTACACAGACTGTTCTCCGTGCCTCCCTCTGTTAGAAAGACTGTTCTCCGTGCCTCCCTCTGTTACACAGACTGTTCTCCGTGCCTCCCTCTGTTACACAGACTGTTCTCCGTGCCTCCCTCTGTTGCACAGACTGTTCTCCGTGCCTCCCTCTGTTACACAGACTGCTCTCTGTGACTCCCGCTGTAACCCAGACTGCTCTTCATACCTTCCTCTGTTACACAGACTGCTTTCCGTGCCTCCCTCTTTCACACAGACTGTTCTCCGTGCCTCCCTCTGTTACACAGACTGCTCTCTGTGACTCCCGCTGTTACACAGACTGTTCTCCGTGCCTTCCTCTGTTACACAGACTGCTCTCCATGCCTTCCTCTTTTACACAGACTGATCTCCATGCCTCCCTCCGTTACACAGACTGCTTTCCATGCCTCCTTCTGTTACACTACACAGACTGCTCCCTATGCCTCTCTCTGTTACACAGACTGCTTTCCATGCCTTCCACTGTTACACAAACTGCTCTCCATGCCTCCCTATGTTACACAGACTGCTCTCTATGCCTCTCTCTGTTACACAGACTGCTTTCCGTGCCTCCCTCTGTTACACAGACTGCTCTCCTTGCCTCCCTCTGTTACACAGACTGCTCTCTCTGCCTCCCTCTGTTACACAGCCTGCTCTCCTTGCCTCCCTCTGTTACACAGACTGCTCACTCTGCCTCCCTCTGTTACACAGCCTGCTCTCCCTCTGTTACAAAGACTGTTCTCCATGCCTCCCTCTGTTACACAGACTGCTGACCATGCCTCCCTCTGTTACACAGACTGCTTTCCGTGCCTCCCTCTGTTACACAGACTGTTCTCCATGCCTCCCTCTGTTACACAGACTGCTCTCCATGCCTCCCTATGTTACACAGACTGCTCTCTCTGCCTCCCTCTGTTACACAGACTGCTGACCATGCCTCCCTCTGTTACATAGACTGCTCTACCTGCCTCCCTCTGTCACACAGACTGCTTTCCGTGCCTCCTTCTTTCACACAGACTGTTCTCCGTGCCTTCCTCTGTTACACAGACTGCTCTCCGTGCCTTCCTCTGTTACAATGACTGCTCTCCATGCCTCCCTCTGTTACACAGACTGCTCTCCATGCCTCCTTCTGTTACACAGACTGCTGACCATGCCTCCCTCTGTTACAGACTGCTCTCCCTGCCTTCCTCTGTTACACAGACTGTTCTCCATGCCTCCCTCTGTTACATACACTGCTCTCCATGCCTCCCTCTGTTACACAGACTGTTCTCCATGCCTCCCTCTGTTACACAGACTGTTCTCCATGCCTCTCTCTGTTACACAGACTGCTTTCCGTGCCTCCCTCTGTTACACAGACTGTTCTCCGTGCCTCCCTCTGTTACATAGACTGCTCTCCATGCCTCCCTCTGTTACACAGACTGTTCTCCATGCCTCCCTCTGTTACAAAGACTGTTCTCCGTGCCTCCCTCTGTTACACAGACTGTTCTCCGTGCCTCCCTCTGTTACACAGACTGCTTTCCGTGCCTCCCTCTGTTACACAGACTGTTCTCCATGCCTCCCTCTGTTACACAGACTGCTCTCCATGCCTCCCTATGTTACACAGACTGTTCTCTCTGCCTCCCTCTGTTACACAGACTGCTGACCATGCCTCCCTCTGTTACATAGACTGCTCTCCCTGTCTCCCTCTGTCACACAGACTGCTTTCCATGCCTCCCTCTTTCACACAGACTGTTCTCCGTGCCTTCCTCTGTTACACAGACTGCTCTCCGTGCCTTCCTCTGTTACAATGACTGCTCTCCATGCCTCCCTCTGTTACACAGACTGCTCTCCATGCCTCCCTCTGTTACACAGACTGCTGACCATGCCTCCCTCTGTTACATACACTGCTCTCCATGCCTCTCTGTTACACAAACTGCTCTCCATGCCTCCTTCTGTTACACAGACTGTTCTCCATGCCTCCCTCTGTTACACAGACTGCTTTCCGTGCCTCCCTCTGTTACACAGACTGTTCTCCGTGCCTCCCTCTGTTACACAGACTGCTCTCCATGCCTCCCTCTGTTACACAGACTGTTCTCCGTGCCTCCCTCTGTTACACAGACTGCTCTTTGTGACTCCCGCTGTAACACAGACTGCTCTTCATACCTTCCTCTTTTACAAAGACTGTTCTCCATGCCTCCCTCTGTTACATACACTGCTCTCCATGCCTCTCTGTTACACAGACTGCTCTCCATGCCTCCTTCTGTTACACAGACTGTTCTCCATGCCTCCCTCTGTTACACAGACTGCTTTCCGTGCCTCCCTCTGTTACACAGACTGTTCTCCGTGCCTCCCTCTGTTACAGAGACTGTTCTCCATGCCTTCCTCTGTTACACAGACTGCTTTCCATGCCTCCCTCTGTTACACAGACTGCTCTCCATGCCTCCCTCTGTTACACAGACTGCTCTCCATGCCTCCCTCTGTTACACAGACTGTTCTCCGTGCCTCCCTCTGTTACACAGACTGTTCTCCGTGCCTCCCTCTGTTACACAGACTGTTCTCCGTGCCTCCCTCTGTTACACAGACTGTTCTCCGTGCCTCCCTCTGTTACACAGACTGTTCTCCGTGCCTCCCTCTGTTACACAGACTGCTCTCTGTGACTCCCGCTGTAACACAGACTGCTCTTCATACCTTCCTCTGTTACACAGACTGTTCTCCGTGCCTCCCTCTGTTACACAGACTGCTCTCTGTGACTCCCGCTGTTACACAGACTGTTCTCCGTGCCTCCCTCTGTTACACAGACTGCTCTCCATGCCTCCCTCCGTTACACAGACTGCTTTCCATGCCTCCTTCTGTTACACTACACAGACTGCTCCCTATGCCTCTCTCTGTTACACAGACTGTTCTCCATACTCAATTACAGGGATGTATTAAAAAATCATTAATCGAGTAATTTACCTATATAAAAGATAGTGTGCCATTTTATCTTTCTATCAGATTTCTGTGAATTGTTTTGTATACCTTTGGGCTTGTAACTCAAGACTGTGTGATAAATGAACTTCCTAGAAATGGGATTTACGTCTATGAGGCATTAAAGAGGTTCTACAGAATTAGAAAAACATGGCTGCTTTCTTGAAAAAACGGTCCATGGGTTGTTTCTGGTATTGCAGCTCGGCTCCACTGGAGAGAATGAGTTTGAGCAGAAATACAGGCGCTGCTTTTAGGAAGAGAACAGCTGTGTGTTTAGATCACTGGACAACCCCTTCAATGGCATAAACTATAACAATGGAAAATAAAATTAACGGATGATACCTTTCCTTAACAAGTGCTCAAGTTACAATAGGCTGGCTGATCCTTGACATCTTCACGTGCGACTTCAACATTTGCTTATGTAGAATTTGCTTTGACTTACTGATGTCTACCAGGAGCCACGATGAGTGACAAAGGACAGAACGCAGGAACCGTATGAAAAATGGCTGCATTTTTTATAGCAACCTCCTGAAAGGAGCTGCACCGGCTCTACAGTGGCCTTCAAATGTTCACTGACATTTTCCATACTACACCCATAGAAAACCTATATCTACAGTTGGCGTGTAATTTGTAATGAAGACTGATGTTCCATTATGCTCTGACCATGTCACTTTCAGACATCACCCTCGTGTTCAGTGCAGTAAATGAACTGCCAATATACGTCTAGAAGAAACCAGTGCGTCACTCACCGACATAAATTGCAATCCTTTACTCTAATTCAGCCATTTCACATTTACAGACTCTATATCAAGGCCCAGCAAACTACCTGTTACATACTCACCACCCAGCAAGTCTCATGGCAGGGCTGGACGCTGAGCGGTTCATGTACAGAGCAAGCGGCCATCAGGTTAATCGGAGAACTAGACAATGTATGTAAAATGACAATTATATGTGTATTATCGCCGGCTAGACTGGTGTTACCCTACTGCTCCTGAATTGTATATTCACTCCTGTTTTCTTGACTCCTCTTCTGCTCTCCACTGTACCTCATGCCTGGCTCTATTAGATCACCATTACCAAATCCCTGGCACATGTGACTACCTTCATGAATTCTCCTCTGTAGTACCGAATACACGGCTCAGCTTGATCACTCTTACCTGACCCATGGATACTGCATCTGTGTCTGTCTCCACTGTGATTTCTGGACCATGATTTTTCCCCACCTCTTTGCTATAACCATGGCCGTAGCTATAGGGGGTGCAGAGGTAGCAGTCGCTACCGGGCCCAGGAGCCTGAGGGGGCCCAAAGAACTTTGTGCCGCATAAGAAGACACACAAAGCACTGAGGGAAGGGGGCCCAAGATGAACGCTTGCACCAGGGCCCATAAGCCGTTAGCTACACCCCGGGCTATAACCCGGTATATTTCAGAGAATTTTTACATTTGTGATTGCTTGTAGAAAACGTTCTTCCTACTACACCCTTTGGGGTGTTTCTTGGGACACAGAGGGTCCTGCAAAGCCACCATAACTACACAGAACACACCTGTATGAGAAATTATGTACTTACCGTTACGAAGTTGCATGGATCAGCCTCCCAGGAACCCGGTCATGTGGCACTCCCTTTGTAAATCCAGCATCCACTGACGTCACATGCTTCACCAGGTTTCCGGCCTAGGGCCTATGATGGCTAACCGCCTAGACTCCAGCTGTGGTAAAACTACGACTATTCTCAGAACTTCATAGAAATAAATAGAGCATGCTGGGAGTTGTAGTTTCACCACAGCTGGAGTGCCAGAGGTTAGCCATCACTGGTAGGCTATGGACAGGATGTCAATTTTGCTGTGGACAGGGCCAAAACTATACTTCTCCCAAGTGCGCATGCAAACTTCTGAATCCACCTCCTCTACACTCGTTCTGCCAGCGTCTACAGCCCCGGCCGGGTTCCCCAAAGGCCGATCCATGCAACTTCAGAAAGGTAAGTATATTAAAAACTTTGCACTTCGGGTGTGTCTGTGTAATTACAGTGGCTTAAACCTCTTTAATTCGACCCAGTTAGCCATGGGAGGTACTTTACATGAAAATGCCCCAACCTGTTGGTTCTTTTCACAACCGGGAGATGTAAAATGGACACTGGTCATAAAATCATGTAAATGCGTTCTTTTTCGATTATCATGTGATTGAAGGAAGGACTGTTCCACTATTTCTTCTACAATGACTTCCATAATGGGTGAGCACCACTTACGTGTATTACTCAGGGGCAAAATCTCCATAATGTATACAGGACAGTTCACCCCTCTGAAAAATATATGACTATAAAGCCTTATTCACACGTCAGTGATTTCCATCAGTGATTTAGAACCAAAACCAGGTGCAGCTCGAAACACAGAACAGATGCAGATCTTTCCATTATACCGTATCTCTGTGTAGACCCCACTCCTGGCTTTGTCTCACAATCACTGACCAAACACTGATGTGTGAATAAGGCTTTAGACATCATCATGACGTTGTATGGGAAACATAATCCAAGGTGATTTCTACTGTTCATTATAAATCACAGCAGGGATTACATCATTCCTTATGATACTTACCTTAAATCCTACAAATCCTCTTGTTTTAACCCCTTCAGGACCCTGAGATTTTCCATTTTTGCATTTTTGTTTTTCACTCCCCGCCTTCCCATAGTCCTAACTTTTTTTAATTTTTCCTTTCAGCCTTATAAGGGCTTTTTTTGCGGGACAAGTTGTACTTTCTAATGGCACTATTTACTGTTGCGTACCATGTAGTAGGAAGCGGAATTTTTTTTACCAAATGTAGTAGAATTGGGAAAAAAACTCAATTTTGATAAAGGTTTTTATTTTTTAGGCCCATTTCACATCTGCGTTGGGAGGATCCGGCGTGCACTTCCGTCGCCGGAAATGCTCGCCGAATGCGTCACAACGCAAGACAACTGAAAGCATTTGAAGACTGATCAGTCTTCAATATGCTTTCAGGTTACCATGGCAGCCAGGATGCTACTAAAGTCCCGGCTGCCATGGAAAAGAAGCGGGGAGCCGGGGGAAAAGCTACTTACCTTCCGTGCGGCTCCCAGGGAGCTCCACAATGACATCACAGCGCCCCTACGTCGCATGGATCACATAGCTATGCTATGTGAGCAATGCGCCGTACGATCCATACGGCATTGTATACGGCATAGCTATGTGAACCATGCGAGGCAGTGACCTGGTGACGTAATCGAAGAGCGCCCTGGCCGCCTCACGGAGGGTAAGTAGCTTCTCCCCCGGGTCCCCGCTACTTTTCCATGGCAGCCGGGACTTTAGTAGCGTCCTGGCTGCCATGGTTACCATCGTTAAAAGCTAAATCTCTGATACGGCGATGCGCCGAAACGACGTTTAGCTTAAAGTCGGATCCGGATTAATGCTTTTCTATGGACATTAATTCCGGATCCGTACTTACAGCATGTCTTCAGGATTTTGGGCCGGAGGAAAATCCGTAGCATGCTGCGGATTTTTCTACGGTCAAAAAACATGTCAATACTGAACTGAAGACATCCTGAACAGATTTCTCTCCATTCAGAATGCATTGGGATCACCCTGATCAGTATCTTTCCGTCCTAGAGCCCCGAGGACGGAACTCTAGGATGGAAAGTCCTTACACTGTACACTATGCGGTAAAATTGACATGTTATCTTCATTCTCCAGGTCAGTACGGTTACAATGATACCACATTTGTATAATTTTTGCGTTTTAATACTGAAAACAAAATGAAAACCTTAGAGGAAAATTATTTTTTTTTTATAACCATATTCTGACCCCTATAACTTTTTTGTAGTTATGTGCATGGGGCTGTGTGAGGGCTCATTATTTGCGGGACAATCTTTTCTTTTCAGTGATACCAATTTGACTTTTAGATCACTTTTAATAAATAAATTATTAGGTAGTTGAAGTGACATAAAATGGCAAATTAGCTTTTTTTTTTTTTTTCCCCGTTACGCCATTTTCCATTAATATTGTTATATTTTAATTGTATGGGCATTTTCGCACACGGCGATGCCCATGATGTTTATTTTCTTTTTATTTTAAGGAAAGGGGGGTGATTTGAACTTTTATCTTTTTTATATTTGTAAAAACTTTTTTTTACTTTTTTTAAGTCACCTTGGGTGACTATAACTGGCAATCATTAGATTGCCCATTGTGTTCATTGATGGCTATATACCCATCATTAAACAATCAATTTGGAACATAACAATACAATGCTGCCACCTAGTGGCCTGTATTGGTATATTCCTGAAACAGGCACCGAAGCCTGCTTGAGGGTTCAGGCTATTTCAGCGATGTAACAGGTTCTCCGATCTCAGCCGGGGAACGGCATCTGAAGGGTAAAATGTATGGCATCAGCCTTATGGCTGATCACATACATGTGCTGCGGGTCTCTGCTATTTAACCGGGGGGGGGCGCCATGTTTAGGGGTCAGACTTATGACATATATATATATATACACGTCATAGGTCCTTAAGGGGTTAACTGCTGGTTGCCTCATCCTGACTATCTCTTCATTAAATGAAGCCAGAAATGAAACTCACAACAATGATGCTTATCACTAGAAGAAGCTGGGGCTACCTACATAATACACGGCAGTCATGGAAATGAATGGCCATCCATATAATACAAAGTGGAGCCAGGCTGCCAGAGCGGGAACACTGCCAGTCTTGGTTCACAGAGGCCAAGAAGATCTTCCTGATCTTGAGTTTTGGTGAAAAGACCTCTAAAAAAAATTTAGAGCTCTGTATCAGTAACTGGTGAACTAAAATTAAGTTTTCATGTTTCATCCTCAAAAAAAAAAATAAAAATTAGATAGAGGGACGACCTGCATAGTGGTGCAGAGGTGGGTCTGTGTAGTCCCCATGGATGCACGTGACAGATTTTAGGCTTATTTCTGTACTCCTAGATCACACAATGGGTGGGGGGTCACCTATCATGGCCCTTTATGCCAGTTTTTGGAGTAAAAAAGTTGTTTGTCCCAATTGTGTGACCTTTTAAATGCCTGTGTGCCTAATTTTAGGTGCACGCGGCGTTTTTACGCCGCCCTCAACATGGGGAAGGGCAGGGGAGGTGTGAGAACATGGTGGGGGCCAGGCCATCAGCCCCAACAAACTTACTATCATTTATGTTTCCTGGTGTAAATGATTGTTGAAATCTACTCCAAACAGGGGCTGGAGTAAATTTCGATCTAGGCAAACTGGGACTGAGGGAGGATGCGCCTAATTTATGAAGAGGCTTTCACCTCTGCGTAAATTTAGAGCCTCCTCCGGCAGAGCAGAAGGTATCAAAGAAGGACGTTAAAAGCCGGGTCTTTAATGAATAACCCCCGATGTGTATTCACATACTGCCACGACCTTAGCAGCGGCTCCATACCATAGGATAAGGATCAGTACTATCATAAAGCTGCAGAGACGCTCACAGTGACGCGGCTGCAGAGCGCGCAGGGTTAGCCCCAGTAACGATGATGTATGCTTCAGCTTTCCCTACAGCTTCACAGATTTGATTTTTTATGTCACATCCAGAATGAGAAAATTATAAAGGAGGGCTACGGCGTTTGATTGATTTCTCCCGAAGAAATAAACGACATGATGCATTACCCCAATAAGACACTCAAGAATTTCACCGATCAATCAGAATGTTCTCTGAACTCAGCATTTTTCATTTTACTAAGGAAAAAAAATCACCATTGTTCAGAATTCCACGGTGGCTTTTATGTCTCGTTTTATGAAATATTTTCAATGTCTAAATCCCGTTACTCAATAGACTGCGGGCCACACTGGAACTTAAAGGCAGGGGAAGAAGAGAAGATGCTCTAACCAGTGTGTCTGGGAAGGGGCAGCGACTGCGCTGTGTTGTTTATACTTAGGGGGCGTCGCTGTGCGCTGATGTGGCTGCGCACACAGCGCAATTTTTGATCAAAACTATTTTGATCAAAAATGTGTGCAAAGAGCTTCTCATTTTCATATAGTAACTATAGCAGTAATGCAATTCATTTTTCTCCACGTTCCCAGTGTTTGCATGTGTGTTGCCACATATAGGGTTTGCCTTTGCGTTGCAGCCGTGGTATCATGCACCAGTACTTTATTACGTATTGTTTGGCGCTGATGGTCTAACTTTGTTTTTTTGCATTAATTAACCATAATAGATCATATTTTTAGGGGATTGTATAAAAAAAAATTGCCAGTTTTAGGGGGAATTATTTTTAACTATCATATTTAAGCAAATATGTCTTTTTTATGTTTTATTAAATTTCCACAATAAAATCATGTCATCACATTTCAAGATCCGTAACCTTTTTATTTATCTGTCGATTTACATATACGAGGTAATATATGCAAAATCAGCCACCGGCAAATACATTAGATGCTGACGGATCCTGTCGAGATTAGATGTCCTGGCCGACATATATTTAATGTGAAGTCATTGTGCATGGACACTGATGTGGGATTTAACCCTTTACTGCTCGGCGCAATAATAGCACACTGCTGCAAATAAAGCTTATTTCAGATTTGCGTTACAGCCTTCCGCAGTTTCGGCCTGGAATCGGACAGACAAAAAACGGTTGCATGCAGCGTTTTTTTTTTTTCTGGACGAATCGCACCGTATTTTCAAGGTAGTGGCTGGATCTCTGTTAGATCCCACTGTAGTTAATGGGTCCGGAGGGAGTTCCGGTAACGCCTGCCAACGACGGATCTGAAGAACTCCGGCAGGCTGTTCTCTGCCGGTACAGACTGCGAGAATGCTATGTCGCAAATGTGAAACTAGCCAAAGCAATTAGCTCTCTGTGATCATGGGTGTAGCTATAGGGGGTGCAGAGGTAGCAGTCGCTACCGGGCCCAGGAGCCTGAGGGGGCCCAAAGACCCTTGTGCCACATAAGAAGACACACAAAGCACTGAGGGAAGGGGGCCCAAGCTGAACTCTTGCACCAGGGCCCATGAGCCGTTAGCTACGCTCCTGTCTGTGATGCACTATTGCAGCTATACAATACATTAAATGTACCAGCAGTGCTGTTAAAAAAATACAACTGGTCCCAAAAAAACAGGTCGCCACCGTGCTATTTTGATGGAGAAATAAAAAAGTTATGGCTTTTGAAATACAGAGATGAAAAAAAATGTTAAGAACTGTCAAATCTAGATACTAACAATGCTAATATACCAGGGGAAACCAAAGGCATTGCTGTTAATGGAAATGAATACAGGTGCATCTCCAACTCACCAGGGCTCATGATAAAGGCTCATGCACATGAACGTATTTTTTTCCGTGTCCGTTTTTTTTTTACTCCGTGTGCATTCCATTTCCGTATGTCTGCATGGCCGTTCCGCAAAAAAGATAGAACATGTTCTATTCGTGTCCGTATTGTGGACAAGGATAGGCATTGTTACAATGGATCGGGGGGAAAAAAACGATACAATACGGATGTCACACAGACATCATCCGTATTTTTTGAACATCTGTGTTTTGCGGACTGCAAAATTCATACAGTCGTGTGCATGAGCCCTAAACAGTGATGTGAGGGAGTGACCAATACATATAAAAACAAAAAAAGTTTTTCCATCTAAGTAATTTATCTTTACATGTACAAGACCTATAGATGTCTGTCCGGGGGGGGGTGATAGGCCTGTGTCGACTAAAGGTGGTCCCAGACATTACATAATCAAACTGATATATCTATGGGGCTGAGAAGACACAAACATCTGATCTAAAAGGGAACATCCGGCCAACAAGTCGGACTGTGACTTGTCCAGTGATAAGCGGCACCTGATGTGTCTAGTTGCCACTTATCTCCAAGTGCACTGTTAAAATAAAGGACATTTGGATGAGACAAAGGTACATAACGCTGAATGCCTATGGTGACCTCACAAATTAACTTTTCCTGCCTCTTGTCAAGGGGCTGTCTGACCAGTATCATTTTTTACAGAAAAAGGTAAAAAGCATGTAAATAAAAGAAGTTATACTCACCGCTCCCGTTCTACTGCTTCACGCTCCCCCGACGGTTTCTCTTAATACACAGGAAATGGCTACTCAGCCAATCACAGGGTCACCGCTTCAGCCAATGATGGAGATGGGTCACTCTTCCTTTTGGCTGGCATGGGCTAATTTGCATACTATTTTCCCATGGAGCACTGCCTTGAAAATAAGCCTCCATACACACGCCAGGTCTCTTTAATCAGAACCAGCGCCTACAAATGGATTTTCTAATCTATATAAAGTAAAGTAAGTCATTAGGTGCCGGGAGGTGGATGATATTTTCTATGTTGGTAAAAATATCCCACCTCATTTCCATATAACTGTGCTGGCCGGCTGACAGAAGAGAGACGTGGACAGGTTAGACGCTCTCAAGAACGTTAAAGGATTTGACACAGTCCGGTAGGGAAGCTTATTTCAGAGAAAGACAAATGCAGCAGCAAGAGGTCACGCTCTCCGCTGGATACTGCCAGACTCTAGGAAATGGAGGGCAGCAGCGGGGCAGGCGGCTAGCTGCAGCACAAAGTATGAAACTAGCCGGGCTAGAAAAAGAAATATCACAAATCTAACGCAGACACAGAGGATACAAGTCAAGCAGAACTGAAAGGAAAACAACCTGAAAGTACAAGACACACAAAAGTCACAAGGTTTTACAATGTGTGTGTGGTCGGCCCAGCTTACCTGACATCTTTAGTTCAGAGACCGGTCTGAATACAGTTTTCACTTGGGATGGAGCCGATGTAATTACACTGTACAGCCGCTACAAAGGAAACGGCAGGCAAACGTTGCATGACGGACCCTTGAGCATCTGAGGATAGGTCATCAGTTTTACGCCACTGGACAACCCCCTTTAAAGGGCATCTGTCAGTAGATTTGTACCTATGACACTGGCTGACCTGTTACATGTGCGCTTGGCAGCTGAAGGCATCTGTGTTGGTCCCATGTTCATATGTGCCCGCATTACTAAGAAAAACTATGTTTTAACATATGCAAATGAGCCTCTAGGAGCAACGGGGGCGTTGCCGTTACACCTAGAGCAGGGCTGGCCAACCTGCGGCTCTCCAGCTGTTGTAAAACTACAACTCCCACCATGCCCTGCTGGAGGCTGATAGCTGTAAGCAGTCTTTGCATGCTGGGAGTTGTAGTTTTGCAACAGCTGGAGAGCCGCAGGTTGGTCAGCCCTGACCTAGAGGCTCTGCTCTCTCTGCATCTGCCGTGCACTTTGATTGACAGGGCCAGATGTGATGACGTTTCCAGCCCCTGGTCCTAGCAATTAAATTGCAGAGGCTGCAGCAGTTGCAGGGGAAGTGGAGCCTCTAAGGGTCCATTCACACGTCCGCAATTCCATTCCGCATTTTGCGGAACGGAATTGCGGACCCATTAGTTTCAATGGGGACAGACGATGTCCCGGCCGGGTCCGCAATTGCGGATCCGCACTTCCGGGTCCGCAATTGCGTTCCCGAAAAATATAGAACATGTCCTATTCTTGTCCGCAATTGCGGACAAGAAAAGGCATTTTCTATGAGAGTGCCGGCGATGTGCGGTCCGCAAATTGCGGAACGCACATCGCCGATGTCCGTGTTTTGCGGATCCGCGGATCCGTGGATCCGCAAAACACAACGGACGTGTGAATGGACCCTTAGTGTAACATTAACTAAACAGGCCTCACCATAAGGCTACATGCACACGACCGTTGCCTGCCTCCGCGTCCGCTCTTCCTTGAAATTTTGCGTCCGTCAAAAAAAACGGATGACGGACCGTTTTTTTTGACGGATCCGATTTTTAGGGCAGATCCATTGTAAAACAAACAACGGTCGTGTGCATGTAGCCTAATAAATATACTTTATGGAATAAAATAGACATGAAGTAAAAGAGACAAAAACACATCAAGAATGCTGTGCGGTCTACTCCCGAGGAGAGGGTACAGCAAAAATAACTACACATATATAAATGGGGGAAACGACTATAGGTCACATGGGTATTCCCTACAAAATGGCACTGAGAAATGAATCCATATATAAAGTGCATAAATAAGCAATGAATATAAAAATTCAGAACATGACCACTGCCAGTGTTAGCAATATATTCCAAATTGTGGGAACACATATGGACCTAAACCTTCCTAAAACTACAGTGCAAATGCACGCAGTAAACTGAAAATCAATCCCTCATATATGTCAATATCATATCAATGTGAAAAACGATTTACGACCCGCGTTTCGGCGATGCCTTCCTCTGGGTGCTAACACTGGCAGTGGTTATGTTCAGAATTTTATTATATTAAAACACTATTTTTCTCAGTAATGTGGGCACATATAAACATGGGACCAACACAGATGCCTTCAGCTGCCAATCATACATGTAACATGTCAGCCAATGTCATAGGTGCAGATCTGCTGACAGATGCCCTATAAAGGGTTTGTTCAGTGGCTTAAAACTGAGCACCTATTCTCGGAATAGGTCATCAATATCAGATGCTCAAGGGTCCAACTCCCGCCACCCTGTCAATCAGCTATCATGCAAAGTTAGCCTGCCTGCTTTCCTTTGTAGCGGTTGCGCAGTGTAATTACATCAGCTCCATCCAAGTGAATAGGACAGATGCCCTTTAAAACACCCTGCCCCTAGTCATTGTAGCTGACTACAGTACAGCACTTGGCTATTTCTAGCAGGACCATAGATAAGAATTGAGTGTCAGTGCACATGCTCGACCTGTCGCTCCATTCATTTCGGGGGTATGGAACCCCCCTTCTTGTGATGGGTGGGGGTTCACCGATCAAAAGATCGCTCTAATAGTTATCCCCTATCCTGTGGTTGGGAGATAACATTATCTAACCAAACTACCCTTTAAATAGTTATTTGTAGCAATACACACAATCTCAAACTAGGGTTGTTTCGGGTATCGAAGTTTCGATACCCAATCGATACTTTTCTCTGGTATCGAGCTCGATACCAGGATTAGTATTTTATCGATACTGGGCTGCGCTACTGCACATCCCAGTATCGGAGAACGTGGCTGCGCCGCTCTCAGCGTGGCCATGTTCTCCTCGGCAGCACAGGGAGAAGGAGGCGGTCTCTCCCTCCCCCTGTGCCGCACTGCCACCAATAGGGCGAGAGGGGAGGAGGGGGGGCGGGCACACTGGCCACCAATGACTAGTAACGTTTCATATATAAATGCAGGCGGAAGTAACACACTGCCAGGACCTGCCTGTGACCCAGCGCTGCGATCAGAGGCAATTAACCCCTCAGGTGCCGCACCTGAGGGGTTAACTGCCTCGGATCGCAGCACTCTGTCACAGGCAGGTGCCAGCAATGTGTTTCTTCTGCCTGTATTTATATATGAAACGTTACTAGTCATTGGTGGCCAGTGTGCCCGCCCCCCCTCCCCAGTATTAAAACATTAGTGGCCAGTGTGCCCCCCCTGTCCCCAGTATTAAAATACATTATTGGTGGCCAGTGCGCCCTCCCCCATCCGCCCCCCCCCCACTTCAGTATTAATATCATTGGTGGCAGTGGCCACAGGGTCCCCTCACCTCCTCTCTTCTGATCAGAGCCCCAGCAGTGTAATGCTGGGGCTCCGATTGGTTACCATGTCAACCAGGACCCTACTGATGTCCTGGCTGCCATAGTCAGCTCCCCGCTGCTGTATGTACTGTGCACAGGGCAGCAGGGAGAGTGTAAGATCCTATTCACCCTGATAGAGCTGTATCAGGGGGAATAGGATGAAAATATTCCAGGTTCTAGCCCCTAAGTTAATAAATAAACTTTAAAAAAAAAAAAAAGGAAAAAAAGTACACCAAAATCTTAAGAATAAATCACCCTATTTACCAATTTTACATATAAAATATATAAACGATAAATAAATAAAATATTAAATATCGCCGCGTCTCAAAAGTCCAAACTATTAAAAAATCCTCTTTTATGCGGTGAACGCCGTAAAAGAAAAAAAAAAAAAAGAAAAAAAATGCACGATTCGCCATTTTCTTTTAGTTGCCTTGTCCCCCCCAAAAAAGGATAGGACTTGTCCCCCCCAAAAAAGTATTGTGATAGTCGATACCATTCAATACCACGCGAAAAAAAATAAAACGCCAAAAAAGCCACGTGCATTCCACATTTTAAGGAACCGCCGGCTCATAATACATGAGCCGGCGGTTCCTTAAAATGTGGAATGCACGTGGCTTTTTTGGCGTTTTATTTTTTTTCGCGTGGTATCGAATGGTATCGAGTATCACAATACTTTTTTATGGTATCGATTCCGAATCAAAATTTTGGTATCGAAACAACTCTATCTCAAACATATCTGAATCAAGGAATATGGCCCACGGGTCAACAACCAGTGCTCCCAGAATGCTCAGATAACCTGCAATTAGCAGTATTGTGAGTTCAGCATTGAGAATGTGAGTCTAAAAGTACATAACGAAAAATAAATCTATCAAATCAATCCAAATATTCCGAAATTGCCCATCAAGAGACTGTGTGATTTTCAGCAGCTTGCGGTGCCATAGGCCAACATTAAAGAGAGAAATCAGGTGTAAAACAAAAATAACAATAAGAATAGCATTATTACTAATAATATTACTAAGTAAGGAGCCTACAGTACACTAGAAGAAAGTTCTCCCGTACCTGAGTAGCTCTGCTTGGACTGCGGGGAGGACTTTCCTTTGTGATATTCTTTCCGCTGCCTGATGAGCATCAGATGAGAACAACCAACTTCTGTCGTTGGAGCAGGGGGCATCTACTAAGACCTACGGCACAAACACATGGTAATGTCTAATGTTATAATAAAGCAATCTGGCTAGGAAAAGCTTACATTACATGCAAAACGCATTAACGTGAACCTCTACCTCACTTTATTTTGGGTCCAAAATTCTGTTGTCAATTATTTTATAGAAACCCAATACCCTGCATCGTCTTAGATTTTAAGGCATAATCCATGAATATTGACTCCTACCTGATCCCCGCTCTACCTACCAGAGAATACAAGAAGAGGTTATCATCTATGTGCACAGCTCAATCTTCAACTCTAATAGGCTAGAATTGAGACAGCCAAGCGCATGCGCAGACATCTCTCCTTACATTCTGATGTTGGATGAGACCAGCCCCATTATTCCACTGAACTCATTTTGAGCTAAAAATATTTTTTTCAATTGGTCTTTATTAAAAATGTTGAGCCGATTTCCCGGCACAGCTTTTAGTTTCTCTAGTAGCTGGTTCTGAATTCTCTCTCTGCTCCATCAGCTTGGCTCCTTATCTCTGACCTCATAAACAGCTTACTGATAAGTATGTGGCTTAAATAAGTGTTTATGACCTTTATAAGTTTACAGATAAGTGGTTATTAGATGACCAGCACAAAGTGAAAGTACCAGTCACGCAGCTAGAAAAACAGTTAACCCTTTGTGACAGAACGGCTCAATATTTTTAATAAAGACCGATAGAAATAAGTATTTTTATCCAAAATGCAATCATAAAAAAAATGCACCTGAAGGTGTACAATGTATAAATTGCAAGTTATACTGAATCTTTTGTCATAAACCTATATATCAATCTGCTCAGCTCCTCCTGCTCTATAACCTGCTGCCCGTAGCTTACATTGCATTTTCATGGTGACAGGTTCCCTTTATAAAAATTCTTGCAGCTGCCACTAGAGGGAGCTCAACAAGGGTAGATTTAGAGAGGTACCACTGAAGTGATAAGCCTCAAATAGTGGCGGTTGATGGCATGTCACAATGTAACTCTATGGGTATAAACCCCTAATATATATATATCATTAGATTAATTAGCATAACCAGAAAACAGAATTATGTCCATACTTGGAGGTGCACTTTAATATACTAATTCGAATAGTAAGGAAGGAAAGCTTTGGAATGGTGCTGTACCTCCAAATTTAAACAGCTTTCCGTAAATCAAGTTAAAGTTAAAAAAAAGTGTAATATTGTATTACAGTTCAATGTTTCTTTCTTCTTATCTTCACCTATCCTCTCCTCCTTCCCATCCCTCCTAAATTGTTGACTTACTATCAATTGACTGGTAAAATCTATAGAGGCAACAACGAGATGTATCATTTCACTGTGGGATGAGGGCTGCAGACCATAGAAGTCAAAAGAGGAGGGGAGAGGACAGAGCATCTGTAGAGACAGAGGCACACACAGAGAGGCTGCTGCAGTATCTAGGAATTGATTTACTCTTTCACTCCAGTGCTGGATTCACAGCAACACTGCTCAGTAATAGGGTATCATTTCCTCCATGCTGCTGCTTCTTCTAGAGACACGGGAGCAGGATTTCATCTTCTCATCTTAGCAGCTCATCTCCCCCCACCTGGAGCTGAGCTCAGGGAAAACTGACAATCAGACATGGAATACATCTGCATGGAGTTTGTATGTTCTCCCCGTGATTGCCTCGGTTTCCTTCCACACTCCAAAGGCATACTGATAGGGAACTTCGATTGTGAGCCCCATTGGTGACAGCAAGTGATGATAGTGTCTGTAAAGCGCTGTGGAATATAGTAGCGCTATATAAGTGCGTAAAAGAAATAAAAAAAACATGCAGAGGAGAAAACTGCTGATAAATGCAGGATAGAATACACAAAGAAATATTAAGTGATACTAAACTATATCAATCATGAGTCATGCAGGACTGAGAAGCTAATCAATACTGGGCATGAACCCTGAAAATGATACCTTTACTTAGATTGCGTTTAAAAATAATACATGAGTGACTGTACTCAAAAAACTAATAAAAGTAACTAAACAAAAAATATGTGAAAAATTATAAATCCATTCGCTGCACACAAGATTCAAGAGTATAGGATAGAAGACACACACGACGGTTTAACGGTTTAACAAGGCATCCTGTCCATGGACTTTACACAGAACTGTAGAAATTGTATGGATCCCTAAACTTCTGCCGGAGGCTCTGTCTCCAAATAATGTTAACAAAAAAAGGTGATCCAAAATGCTCGGATTTTTCCACTGTCTTCCCATTATAAAGATGCAAACCTGAACCAAACATGCCTTCCTGAAACAATACAGACCTTGTCATATGACTTGGCATGCAACTTCCCTATAAGCCTCCCGTCCAGTTCGGAAGTGGAGATGGCATTCATATGGGGTGATGGAACAAAGGATTCCAGTGTCTCCTTCAGCCATCGCGATCTGTGGGTATCCGGTTCATTGCAATGAAGACGCCCTAGGCAGAAAAGATAAAAACATGAGCGCAATAAAAAGGATGGTTTAGACATGTGAGTGTTTTGCAATGTTACTGTTATGTTCTCCTTACTGACGAACTGAATCAGATTAATGATGCACGTGACTATGGGTACGTTAAAAACAGAAAATGGCCTATTTTTAGGGCTACTGTCTCACTAGCGTCTTTACTGGATCCGGCAGGGTTCAGCAAAAACACTTCCGTTACTGATAATACAACCGTGTGCATCCGTTATGAATGGATCCGGTTGTATTATCTGTAACATTGCCAAGATGGATCTGACATGAACTCCACTGAAAGTCAATGGGGGACGGATCCATTTTCTATTGTCAGACTGTGTCAGAGAAAACGGATCCGTCCCATTGACTTGCAGGACGGAAATCAAACTACAGCATGCTGCGGTTTGCTCTCCGGTCTGGGAACGCAACTAAATGAAACGGAATGCATTTTGGAGCACTCAGTTCTGTTCAGTTTTGTCCCCATTGACAATGAATGGGGACAAAACGGAAGCGTTTTTTTCCAGTATTGAGCCCCTAGGACGGATCTCAATACTGGAAAACTAAAATGCTAGTGTGAAAGTAGCTTAAGGTGGTTTTTTCATGGATGCTTTTCTGAAAAATTGCTATTAAAAACGGATCTCTTGAATCATATAGGGGATGTTGGTCCATGAAAACAGACAAAATAGGACATGTCCTATTATTTGACAGCTGTTATTCATGGCCTGTTAAAAAAGTCATTGTGGATAGAACCATAGACTGCAACGGTTCTGAAAACAGCCGTCAGATGGTAGTTTTTCGTGTGTGTAGCCGTATTGAGGATGAGACAACTTTGGCAAACCTTGGTGGCTCTAACCACTGAGCCACTGTGCTGCCCATTTATGCCGATAATGTTTGTTTGGTGGGGGTCAGATCACAGTGACCACCATCGTTTATAGTCAATGGGAGTCATTTTCCGTAGGTCTTTGAGAGTGATGAGCAAAGTATTGTAAAATTCAATTCGTCTGCTTTGCTGAATTTTTCCCCCCCCAAAAAATTGCTTTGTGACAAAATGACTTCATCACTGAACGCATTTCTTTGTAAGTAGTAGGTGCAATGACGGGGGACGGAGCAATCGCCGCTCTCTATCATTGTACCACTCAGATGCCGCGATCAACTTACGGCAATAGCACAGTATAAAATAAAGGAAGAAAAAAAATATTTAATCATACTTACCTCATCCATCTGATCGCCACGAGCCGGCTGCCGCCATCTTTATTGAAGACCAGCACGAAATCTCATGTGGCCTGTGATGACTTCATAGATAGGTTACCGCGCACGGGATTTCGTGCGAGATCTTCTCGTTGGCGATCAAATGGGTGAGGTAAGTGTTTCCCCAAAAAATCCGATTTGCTACGAAGAAGCACAAGGAAATTAGGCTTTGAGGCGAATCAAATTTTCCCTTCGAAGTCCCTTCGTGGACTTCGATTTGCTCACGCCAGGTCTAAAAAAAAGGGCAGAGGCCCATCTCATTCAGCATTTGCTAGGAAGCTGTCTTACATTTAGCACTGGTCCTGTATGCGCCGAAGTTATGGAGAGGCTGGCGCCTCTTCATAACCTTGGTGGCTTTATTTAGACCGGTGTCTAAAACGCCAGTCTTAATAACTGTGCCACTTAGTGTTATTTTATTTTGAACCTGAAGGCTCTCTACCCATTTATATCAGTGCCCGGTAATTTTTTTTCTTACAAAAATCTGATCACATCTCCACTGCCCGTAGTTTTGTTCCAATTTGACCTAGCTGATCAAATTTTCAACAAAAAAAAAACATTTTTAGTTGGAGGACCTCTTTAAGAACACTTCAATGTCAGGTCACTTATCAGCAATTAATATTAATAATCCGCTGAAGCAATGTCTCTAATACAATTGTGATGACGGTGAAGGTTTTTTTTCTACAATTACAAAGATCTTTGGAGCCAGCGGGAGACCTATCAATGCACCTTGAAGCAAAAAAAAATAAGACAACCTAAAACAATTAGCTCAAGGTAAAATGCTTAGGAACTTACTGGTACATAATTACAGAGCAAAAATATGGAAAGTGCTGATGCGGTTGCTGAAAGTGGTCATGTCTCTTTCAGCTCATTTCCCCATAACGTCCTACTAAGCAGTTCCTGCCTGACACTGTGTAACATTAATCACTGCTGGAGAGATGCTCTTCAGATGCCGTTATCAGCAGGCCGTGCCGCTGCAGAGCAAAGATTCTGACAAGTGAGTTGATCTTGGCAGCTAGATAAGGACTATTGTCTCCCCTGCGCCCGTCTGACTCCACTATCACTCTCTCCAAAATGTCATTTCTGAGATTGCAATATGTCCATATAACCGCAGCGTACAGACAGCAGGTGGAGAAGGGTCATCTTCACCGCCGTGAAAGATAAATTACGGAAATGGCAGAAAAATTGTAGGGTTTGAGCATTAAAAGCGTATAATGAACTCCATCCGTAATACACAAATGACCATGATTTCAGAAAGGCACAGAACATAAGAGATGAATTATAATAAAGTTTTATTCCGAACATGTCAACCCGTATCTGCTTACCCGAACAACTAATCTAATCAGGTCACAACCGAAAGCATCGGCCTGGGGCCACCATGGGAGATCAGACGGAGAGCTACATTGAAAGATAATGGGAGAGATGTACCGAGCTAAACGAGCCATCGGGGCTCAATTTGCTCCAAAACAATTGGCATACATGTCATGCGGCTACCTTCATACTTGCGGTAGTAGGGTCCGGCAGGCTGTTACGGCGGGGGAACAGCCTGCCGGATCTGCACTACTGCTAGTGCACCGTGCCGCTTGAAGTCTGCTCCAGCCTTAATCACTATAATGGGGGCAGCACGGCAAACGTGAGGCGAGAAACAAGAGGCGGCAGGAATAAAACTACAACATGTGAAATGAAAAAATTACATTTTTTTTTTTTTTTTACAATAAAATGGTGTCTAAGCCCCAAATTTTTTACAAGGGCTAACAGAAGTAAATACACCCTACAATATCTTGCTCATTTTCCCACGAATATGGAAACACCCCATATCTGCTCGTAAACTGCTGTATGGGCAAGACTCAGAAGCGAAGGAGTACCATTTCGCTTTTGGAAGGCTGGTTCACTGGAATGGTTTTTAGGCGCCATGTCACACTTGAAGAGACCATGAGGTAGAAACCTTCAAGAAGTGACTCCATTTTGGAAACTATACCCCTCAAAGACTTTTTCAAGGGGTGCGGAGAGCATTCTGACCCCCACAGGTGTTTTCCATAAATGAATGTGTAATGCAGGCATCCTCAAACTGCGGCCCTCCAGCTGTTGTAAAACTACAACTCCCACAATGCCCTGCTGTAGGTTGATACCTGTAGGCTGTTCGGGCATGCTGGGAGTTGTAGTTTTTCAACAGCTGGAGGGCCGCAGTTTGAGGATGCCTGGTTTAATGGATGGTAAAAAGGGAATATGTTAGATGTGCGGAGTATACCAGTGCAATAAGGCGGTAAAATTACAGGGTACATAAAGGATAAAATTAAATAGCCATGCATGAGCTGTATGCTTATAAGCAATCTTTGCTGCACTGGCCAAGTTTCCTGTCCAATCATCCCCATCGGAGCCCATCTGCAGCCCCCTTGCTGGCCTTTACTACAATCGGAGCTGCAGGGGAGAGGTACAGCCAATATCTTAGGCTGGTCATTATGAACTTATGAGACATTATGTTTACGCACGTCTTCAAGGGATTAACAGTTTTCGAAGCGTTCAGAGCTTTGTTCGTCTGATATAAACATCCAAATATTTAAAACTTAAACGGCCACTTAATTTTCACACAACTTTGTATAACTCAAACTTTGTAATATATCTCATCAGAGAAAAATGTCTTGTTCTAGGGTCATCAGTTGTTTTTGTTTTGTTCTTCGTCCTTTACTAAATTAACATTCTTTCGGAATTCTGTGATAAATCTATTCTGACAAAACAAGACAGGCCGTCACTGAATGACCAGATTACACAATCCGATAGAAGTCTATGGAGAGGGGGATGAGGAGTGAGCTGCAGGGCAATACACACAGACTGACACAGACAAGGAGGCTGGTACAGATAACAGTATGGGTATGTAACAGTAGGGGCATATAAAAAGGGTGTTTTATGCTGTGTAATGCCCATTTGAAATAATGCAAAACACAGAAGGATTTAATTAAGAAGTGAATCAATATCTGGAATCCCCTTACTGCATTTACTATAGATTATATGAACACGTACACAGGTTTAAGAGCCTCATGAGCTACAATGCTTTAAAGTAATCCACTGGCTGTCGGTATTGTGAATACCAAATAGTATCCCATTGAATACAAAGGGAAATACACGCCTTAGTGTACAGGATGTGTATTTTTATGCAGCGGCTTTCAAAAATGCTATAGAAGTGGCAGGTTATTTCAGTCAGCTGTCTTTAAGGCTGCTTTCCTCATTGAAGCAGTTGAAGAAGTAAAATACATTGGTGAGTAGGAGGCACATCTGGAGTGAGTTAGGCAAGATTTCTCTTCTGATCTGCCACTCATTTTTCAGGTCCATTTTGTGAACATAGCTATGAGTTATCTCATCCAGAGTGCTTTATTCGCATCACTACTGCTCAGTACTTCTCTATAAATGTACTATATGGGAATTCTATATGTGAAAAGGAGAGAGTTGGGAAGCAGAATCTGCAGTCTCCATGTGTAGTCTATGGGGAGACATGAGACATGGAGACATCCACCCTCCAGATCAGAGACAGCTGAAAATCAGAGATATAACTGCTAAAAATGTCATAAAAGTCATATAACACACAGATTACTCACGTATAAAACACATGACATCGTATTCTGAAAGGCTATCTGAAAGAGTAGGAATGTTTTAACAAGCTGCTTACCTAAAGCCACGACTATAGGGTACTTTGAACTGCATATTGTTATAAATAGAACTGTGATCAGAAGGATCTTTTCCCATAAAATAATGAAAATTGGCTTCTACTTTATGAGGGTTTTTTTCCTTCCTCTGGATGAACTTTGCAGAATAACAGGCTGAACAGGATGGATGGATGTCTTTTTTCAGCCTCAACAAACTGTTACTATGTAAGATACACAGTTAGCTCCTATGCTCCCTCTAGTGGTCATTACCTTTAAAATCCATCTCTATGCAAGGCATTTGAAGTTCTACAGAAAAAGTTCCAACTGCCATAAAGACATGTAAGAAATCAATCAATGCAGAATTTTGATCTTAAAACGGCATGACGGTACAGGCACTGAAAATTTTACAAAATGTAAAAAAAAAAAAAAAAAAAAAAAAAAAAACATTTAAAGGGGTTGTCTGTTGTGCAGCGCTTAGAGATTGATGACCTATCTTCAGGATAGGTCATCAATATTACATCAGTGGGGGTCTCACTCCCAGCAACCCCGCCGATCAGCTGCCTTCTCTGCTCGGTTTACCTGCATGCCGCAGAAATTGCAGTGGTGAGCAGGTGTAATTACAATTACAAGTATGGAGCCTTCATTCACTTCTATGGGACAGCTCTATCTGTTCAAGTAAATACCACAGAGCCATCCCAAAGAAGTGAATGGGGATGTCATACTTGTAATTACACTGCTCAGCGCTGCAATTACTGCGGCAAGCAGGTAAACAGAGCAGAGGAGGCAGCGCCCGTATGAGCGCTACCTTCTCTTAAAACAGCTGATCGGCAGGGGTGCCGGAAGTGCCGGATTGACTCCTGACAATCTGATATTGATGGCCTATCCTGAGGATAGGTCATCACTAGTAAAAAGTGGACAACCTCTTTAAAGGGGTTCTTTACCTTTTTTTAACTAATGATCTATCTTTTGGATAGGTCATCAGCATCTGATCATTAGGGACCCCCTGACGATCAGCTGTTTGAGAAGGCAGCGGCGCTCACAGTAGGCCTTGTCAGAAAAAGCTGTAGAACCCTTTAAAGCTGGCTATACACATTAAATAGCTGACGGCGGACTGCTTGCTTGGCCGACAGCTATCCCTCTTAATCCTCCCATCCCCATACATGTATATGTAGTGACTGGGCAGAGTGGAGAAAACCCCTACAAGATACTGCTGGCATACCCTACCTCACTGCTAAAAAAAAGGATCCGCCAAATGATACTGATATGGCCCATCCTTACCTTCGGAAGCCATCAAATGCATTAGATAGTTGGCCAAAAAAGGGGGGTTCAGCCGATACATATCTAGTGTGTAGTCAATGGGGACAAAACTGAACTGAATGAAAGGGAATGCACCAAAACGCATTCCGTTCTGCTACGCTCCCATCGCGGCCAGAATAATGCAGCATTTTTCTGTCCGCGATGTGGTGCGGATCCGTTCTGGCACACAATGCAAGTCAACGGGGACGGATCCATTTTCTCTGACACAAAAGAAAACGGATCTGTCCCCCATTGACTTTTAATGGTGTTCATGACGGATCCGTCATGGCTATAGAAGACATGATACAACCGGATCCGTTCATGACAGATGCATGCGGTTGTATTATGGTAACGTAAGGGTTTTTGCAGATCCATGACAGAGCCACAAAAAACGCTAGTGTGAAAGTAGCCTTAACTAGCTGTGATAACTCACTGTGTGTGTTAACTCTGCTGCGTCTGTACTACAATTTTTTTTTTAAACCCCCATCCCTGGTTTCCACAAGCTTACCAGTGGCTTAATGTTTATGCTTGTATTTGCTTGTAGAGTTAACGCTCCATAAATACTGGACCAGGATTACTGATGATATTAAAGATATCAGATACGTAATAGGAATGTGATACAGCTCATAAATCCTGGTACGGACGAGCGTGCTAAAGACTTGCTGGAAAGTAAAGATGGCAGAGACGTGAGAACGAGCGGCTGGAGAATCTCTACGGATCAAAAGGGAAAAGCAGCAAAACATTTTTTGAATGCACGTCTCCATCCTAGCAGACAATGCGTGGTCATATCTTATCCTGAATCCTTAAGAAGGCTTTCAGAGAAATAAAAAGGCTTTATCTGACCTTTATAGCTACAGGCACACTGCTCTGAAGACTCAGGAGAGGAGTCCCCCCAGGAGTCCTCATTAGAATCACCATACAAATATACGACTGCAAGAAAAAGTAAAGCCTGCATTAGACAGGCAGATCAGCAAGCTTCCCTCCCGGCAATCTTCTGCTCACTAGCGGAGGAGACTGCTGCTATTGCATGCAGTGATCCCCTCCGCAGCATGGGGAGGAGCGATCGCAATGCCGTCGCTCGTACCCATACTGTCTAGTGGCTTGCTGGCTGACGATCTGAGGCATGCTCGAAAAAAAAAGCGTTTGCTAGTTCATCGGGCAATCGGCGGCAGTATTACACTGCAAGATGATCGCACGAACGCTCGTTAGCGATTATCAGCCGAAATATCAGCCAGTGTAACACAGCCTTTAGGGAACCCTTTGAATTCACCTGGATTTCTGCATTGATTGCTAAGTCACAATTAGGCCTCATGCAGACGACTATAGGTATTCTGTAAGTCTGCAAAATATGGACACCGGCCGTGTGCATCCCGCAATTTCCGCTCATTCATGTCCGCAAAATGGACAAGAACAGGACATGTTTCATTATTTTGCAGGACAGGCGGGCATAAGGATGTGCATTTTTTGTGGCCCCATTGAAATCTACGGCTCCGCGTCCAATCTGTAAAAAATGTGGATACAGCGGTCGGCTATCTCCTATGGATAGGGGATAACTTAAAAACACTTACCTAGGACATTCACCAGCTAAGCGCTTCCAGCCCCATTGTGATGTCTCGTGCACTGCTGCAGCCATTCACTAGCCGCAGAGAGGCACGTGACCAGAGGCTAAACAGTCACGTGCCACTCGGGCACAATTTTATAGTGCACGATTATCAATATGACTATGCGCTATGAAAATTGAGGACACACAGAACCCACATGTTCTGGGTAACTTGAAACCTAATGAAAATCTGGAGCCCATTTCAAAATGAACCTTTTTATAAAGCACCGAGTTCAGATTTGATGCGAATCCCAGCAAGTTACCTGGTGATGAACACTGCAGCAGTGCTACAGACTTGCCACCGGGGGCAGCGCACATATCCAGGACTGTCTCTCCATCCTTGACATCTAACGCTAATACTGGGAGAAGAGAAGAGGCGTTCAGTATGTAATACTCTTTGATCTTCCCGGTTTGATGGCGTTGTGAAGGAAATTTTCCAGGATTCCTATTGATATAGCACTCCAATGTTTCCGGAAAGCTTTGATGCGTGAGCCGGTGGTAACCGTGCATCAATAGATGTTTCCTGGTCTCCAAACTGTACTGGAAATTATTCAGTAACACCGCATACTGCCAGAGGCCGGGCGTCGTCAGCACTTCCCTGGGGATTACATATTAAAATACAGATATTCATTTGCCAGATTTAAAGGGATTGTCCTAGAGCTAAAAAAGATGGCACCAAATAATGTAATAAAATAACAAAAAAAACAGTACTCCAGTGCTGAGACTCTTGTGGACCAGTTTCTGTTTGCATGGAAGCAATGATGCTACCAAGTATGACACTGCTGTGGCAGGTAATTGGCTGTAGCAGTCACGTCTGTGCGGAACATTCCTACTGCCATGTAAATAAAGACCGCCATGGTCCATGGCAGTATAGTCGCTGGCGTGGCAGGGGGATTTGACAGCTAATTAAAGTGGCTTTGTTTCGTTCTGCACTTATCATATTGAGCCTCACCTGTCATTAATCATTTTCTCTGTGAATATGAAACTTTATAATATATCTTATTATAGAAAAGTGTCATGTGTAATTCCCTGCCTGTTAACGTTCAGAGACCTCCTCAGTCACTGAAAAAATCATCTAATGTAAAACTGGAGAGGAGAAGGGTGCAGCGGCAGCTTCTCAGAGTTTTAGTGACACAGCATGACATGAGGGGGAGCAGCCGGAGGGGGATGTCTGGCTCAGATGGTTGCTGTACTGTGTGGGTGGCTCTGCTGCTCTGCCCGTAGGGAGTGCAACCCAAAGCCAAGGGGGACTGACCTGAAAACACTGTGGACAGCGCCACAGCTAAAGTTCAGTTGCCAATGAAGATCGTGGCCTGAACTGCATAATGGAAACCGAAAACACCCTCACGGGTCAGAAATGGGAGGCCTAAGGCCTGTTTCACACATGCGTTGTTAATTCCCATATTAAGATCAGGCAGATGATCTCTATACCGGAATTAAATGGATCAGTTTTGATTTTGCACATCAGGATGCATCCATTCCGTTAGGATGCGGTTGTGTGAAATCGAAACCGAAAAAACAGATCCATCACTAAATAAATTGAAACTCAATGGGTGATGGATCCGTTTTTTTTAGACTCCTAAAAAAACGGATCCATCACCATTGACTTACATTGTTTTTAGTGACTGATCCGTTTTTATGACCAGACACAAAACCCCAGCTAGCAGCGGTTTTGTGTCCGGTCACAAAACAAAATTCTGCCGGAACAGAACACACCCTGATGCCTCCTGAACGGATCTCTTTCTATTCAGAACGCATAAGGACCAAATGGAAACATTTTTTTCCTGTATCGAGATGCTCTGCTGGATCTCAATACCGCAAAACAACAACGCAAGTGTGAAAGTAGCCTCAACATAGTGCTGGAATCAGTGGAGCAACAGCTACAGACTCGTAATGGCGGCCGCGGGCGAGACAGGTCCTCTCAACATGCTCAACATGGCCACAATTTCTGAGAAGAGGTTTAATACATGCCTTTTGAATATATCAGATTATTAGATAGACTTACTTGACTGTTTGCCACTGATCGCCCAATTCATTTGTGTACGTTTTATCAAAATAGTCCAGTACGACCCGACAAATCTGTCTCCTCAGTCTGGCCATCTGTTTTCACAGGACACTGAAAAACACACAAAAAAAAGTTTTACTGTCGATGACCTAGCCTTATGATAGGTCATTAATATCAGATTGGCGGAGGTCCAACTCTTGACACCCCCACCGATCAGCTGTTCCCAGGTGCTGCTGGAACACCACAGCGCCATACACCGTGTAGTGGCCACGCCTGGTTACTGCAGCGCTGCGGTAAGAAGGCACAGGTATACATATATCCTTCCATAACGCTGCTCCAATGTGGGGCTTTCGCTTAGGTGTTTTGACGGGTTTTCAGTGGCATTTTTTACATGTGCAAAAGAAAAAACTTCACCAAAAACACTTGTAAAAACAATAGTAAAAATCTTTGAAACACAGCGATGATTTCTCATGGGGGGAATTTTTGAAGCCCGGTTTGGAGGACTTTATACTGCAGTAATTTGTGCCAAAATTTCATCTGAGTTGAGATGTTACTCCACCCCTCACTGGAGTAAGATGGCGACAGTTTTTGCGATTTTTTACAAAGTCTCAGTTGATAAATGTGACTTTAATCAGCTCGACTGGCTAACAATGCCCAATGCCCACAAAAAATGAAAAATGTTGCAAAAATGATGCGAAAATAAGGCTACTTTCACACCTGCGCTTTCCCTTTCTGCTATTGAGATCAGTCATAGGATCTCAATAGCGGGCGAAAACGCTTCCGTTTTGTCCCCATTTATTGTCAATAGGGACAAAACTCACTGACGAGAACAGAGCGCACCAGAATGCCTTCACTTCCGTTTCATTGCGTTACCATGACG
Organism: Bufotes viridis; assembly: GCA_033119425.1. Classification (NCBI taxonomy): domain Eukaryota; kingdom Metazoa; phylum Chordata; class Amphibia; order Anura; family Bufonidae; genus Bufotes; species Bufotes viridis. Next base: position 61,011,305 of record CM065591.1, on the reverse strand, counting down.
CATGCCCGTGCAGTGCATCCTGGGATGCGGAGCTCATGACAGATCCGTCTTGGCTACGTTAAAGATAATACAACCGGATCCGCTCATAATGGATGCAGGCGGTTGTATTATCAGTAACGGAAGCGTTTTTGCTGAACCCTGCCGGATCCGGCAAAAACGCTGGTGTGAAAGTAACCCAAGTATAAAAAGTCACAGTCTTATTTTTCTAACTTTTTGAAGCCAGAATTCTGGAGTGCAGGCTGTGATGAATTTCCACCTATGGGTACTTTCACACTAGCGTTATTCTTTTCTGGTATTGAGTTCCGTCCTAGGGGCTCAATACCGGAAAAAAACAGATCGGTTTAACCCCTTAGGGACCTGCCTGTTTGGGCATTTATTTTTCTTCCTTTTTTAATGGTCTCGTTCCCAGAGCTATAACTTTTTTATTTTTCCGTCTATATAGCTTTATGAGGGCTTGTTTTTTGTGGGACAAGTTGTAGTTTTTAATGGCCCAATGTTAGGGTACACATAACCTTCTGATTAACTTTTATTAACTCTTTCTGGGGGGGGGGGGAATAGCAATAGTGCCACTGCGTTTTTACTTGATAAATTTTACGGCGTTTATTTTTCGGTAAAAGTAACATAATATCTTTATTCTCTGGGTCAGTACGATTACAGTGATACTAAATACATATAGTTTTTTATGTTTTACTACTTTTTTTTGCAATAAAACCCCTTTTTTAACCAAAAAAATGATTTTGCATTGCCACTTCCCAAGACCTATAGCTTTTTTTTTTTTTTTTCCAAGGAGTTGTGTGAGGGCTTGATTTTTGCGGGACGACTTGTATTTTTCACTGGTAACATTTTGGAGCAAATGCCGCTTTTTGATCGCTTGTTATTACTTTTTTTCGGTGGAAACTAAGAATTAATTAGAAATTCTGTCTTTTTTTTAAAAATTTTTTACGGCGTTTACCATAGGGGATAATTTATGTAATATTTATGTAGTCCCGATCATTAAGGACGCGGCAATACCAAACATATGGGGGATAATTTTTTTTGGGCAATTTGTTTCATTGAAAAGCATATTTTTTATTTTATGGAATTTTTTTTATTTAATAAATGTGTGTTTTTTTCAAAATTTTTTACTACTTAATAGTCCCACAAGGGGACTATAATATACAGTATTTTGATTGCTTTTAAAAAAAAATGTAATGCATTATTTCTATAATGCATTACATTTTAATAGCAATGTAAATCAAACTTTGACCAGCAGGCTGCGCCAGAGAGGCATAGCCTGCTGGAAATAACTAAAGGCAGGCTCGGGGTCCTGCCGGAAGCCAGGTAAGGCATCACAAAACATCAGCACCCTGCGATCGCATTTGCGGGGTGCTGATGGGTGACAGAGGGAGTCCGCTCCCCTGTCAACGCTTTACATGCGGCAGGCGCCATTGCACCCGGCATGTAAAGGGTTAAACAGCCCGGATTGGCACTCCTGCCATTGCGGGCTGTTAGAGCAGGGCCACGCTCTCTTGTGACCCGTGCAGCACTTAGACTGGGCCGCCGTAAAAACGCGGCGGCCCAGCCTAAGGCCCCTTAGTGACCGCCGTAAAATGGCGTATCGGTGGTCACTAAGGGGTTAATCCTAATGCATTCTGAATGGAGAGCATTCCATTCAGGACGCATCAGGATGTCTTCAGTTGAGTCCCTCTTATGTTTTTTAGCCGGTAGAAAATATCGTCCAAAAATCCGGAACACTTGCCTGCCAGAATCCAACAATGCAAGTGTGAAAGTACCCTTAGGCCCCTTTCACACGGGCGAGTTTTCCGCGCGGGTGCAATGCGTGAGAAGGACGCATTGCACCCGCACTGAATCCGGACCCTTTCATTTCTATGGGGCTGTGCACATGAGCGGTGATTTTCACGCATCACTTCTGCATTGCGTGAAAATCGCAGCATGCTCTATATTGTGCGTTTTTCATGCAACGCAGGCCCCATAGAAGTGAATGGGGCTGCGGGAAAATCGCAAGCATCCGCAAGCAAGTGCGGATGCGTTGCGATTTTCCCGCATGGATGGTTAGCAACGGGACCCGATCTCTATTATTTCCCCTTATAACATGGTTATAAGGGGAACTAATAGCATTCTTAATAAAGAATAAATCCATACAAGATGGATCAGCAACAAACGCAGGTCTGAAAGTAACCTTACACTGCATTTACATGGTGACAGGTTCCCGTTAAGGGCATCTATCACACATTTTTATTTTTTAATTTTTTAATCCGTGTCAAAACTATAAGGCCTCTTGCACACGGGCGTCATGTTGACGCCTCGGATAAGAGGCAGTGCGTCTGGGAATATGCGCGTTTTCAGCCTGGTGCAACGTTTGCAACACGTTTTCCACGCACGTGAGAGAACGCCATGTTTGGTACCCAACCGAAGCCGGACTTCATCACTGAAGTCCGGTTTGGTCTACTGGAGAATTGATTATTTCCCTTATAACATGGTTATAAGGGAAAATAATACATTCTCTAATAAAGAATGCATAGTAAAATGAAGAGAGAAGGGTTAAAAATAATAAAAGTTAACTTACCTTAGCCACTTGATCGCGTAGTTGCGATCTCTCCTCTCTTCCTGCAGCATCTATGATCTAAAGGACCTGTGATGACGTCACATCACATGGTCCAATCACATGGTCCATCTTACCATGGTGATGGACCATGTGATTGGACCATGTGATGTGACGTCATCACAGGTCCTTTACTTGTTAGCTGATGCAGGGAAGAGAGGACAGATCGCAACTACGCGATCAAGTGGCTAAGGTAAGTTAACTTTTATTATTTTTAACCCCTTCCTCTTCATTTTACTATGCATTCTTTATTAGGAATGCTATTATTTTCCCTTATAACCATGTTATAAGGGGAAATAATCAATTCTCCAGTAGACCCGAAACCGGACTTCAGTGATGAAGTCCGGCTTCGAGTTGGGTACCAAACATGGCGTTTTTTCTCATGTGCGTGAAAAACGTGTTGCAAACGTTTGCACCCGCGCGGGAAAAACGCGCATATTCCCGCAACGCACCCGCCTCTTATCCGGGCGTCAAACATGACGCCCGTGTGCAAGAGGCCTTAGAGTTTTTGACACGGATTAAAAAAAATAAAAAAATAAAAATGTGTGATAGATGCCCTTAACGGGAACCTGTCACCATGTAAATGCAGTGTAAGGCTACTTTCAGACCTGCGTTTGTTGCTGATCCGTCTTGTATCTGCACAGACGGATCCGCACCGATAATGCAAACGCTTGTATCCGTTCAGAATGGATCCGTTTGCATTATCATGAACAAAGTCAAAACTTTCAATTGCACCATATTGTTTAAATGCAAATGGATCCGTCCCCATTGACTTACATTGTAAGTCAGGATGGATCCGTTAGGCTCTGCATCATCAGGCGGACACCAAAATGCTGCAGGCAGTGGTGTCCGCCTCCAGAGCAGAATGCAGGCGGAATGGAGCCAAACTGATGCATTCTAAGCGGACCCTTATCCATTCAGAATGCATTGGGGCTAAACTGATCCGTTTTCAGCCGCTTGTGAGAGCCCTGAAACGGATTTCACAAGCGGACCCAGAAACGGCAGTGTGAAAGTAGCCTCAGCTACAGGCAGTATGTTATAGAGCAGGAGGAGCTGAGCGGACTGATATATAGCTTTATGGGAAAAGATTCAGGAAAACTTGTATTTTTTACATTTAAATTCCCACTCATTCTGGGCTTTGAAGTCAAGGGGGCGGTCCTAGCAGTGATTGACAGATTTGACTTTCCAGTATACAACATACTCTTATGTATTTACCTGCTGTGTCCACTTCGCAAGATCCAAACTCCGACCACAGGACCCGTCCACTGCTTCCTCCACCGGGACATCCGTTGCTGAGCTCCTCTCCCTAAACAGGTCACCACCTACTGTAACTGATTTACATTGAGTCAGCGGCTGATGACGGATCCAGACCCCTCGTGATCACAGTTTGGGAAACAAAAAACAGGAGCCTGTATAAAAACGGACCCTGTGCATCCATTTTGCACATTTGGCATCCGTTTGAGCCATTTGCATCAGAGATCCGTTTCTTCAGAAGAAAAAAAGTACTGCATGCAGGACTTTTCTTCTGTCTAAAAAACGGATCGCGGACGGAAATGGTCCAAATGGATGCCAAATGTGCATAATGAATGCACAGGATCCGTTTTTATATAGGCTCCGTTTTTTATTTTTTTCCAAACTGTGATTCTGGATTCTGTCATCCGTCGCTGACTCAATGCTAATCAGTTACAGTAGGTGGAATCAGTGACGTGAACTCTCCCTAAACTGGACCATCCACAATACAAAGGACGGCGCTGTATAGTTTGCGGCGCTGGAGCTACGGCTGAAAAGCTGTTAGCCCACAGTAACAGAAAACCCCTTCAAAGCTGTGTACAAAGTGGATTTCATGAGTTTTGTCTGGACAACCCCTTTAATAATCCTATAAAAAAAAGAACAGTCTTGTGCAATGGAAATACCTTCCTCATTCTTCCGAGAGACATCAGCGACTCCCAGAAACCTTCCAGCACGGACTGGGTGATCACAGGATCTCTGGCGACAGATGATTCCTCCGCGCAGAGTCACAGAGAGGGAAGAGTTTCGTCTCGGATTCTATGTGGGTTAATAGAGTACCCGGCAATTAGAAGTTTCTGTAAGGTGTTAAAGGGAAACTCCAATGAAAAATGTCCCCTTTAATTATTCCTTAGACTCCAGAATGCAGAATTATTTGGCTCTGTTCTTTGCTAGACCTAGATACCTGGATCGAATAGTGAGCCTGTGGATTATCAAATATTCTGGATTATTGGATGGTCATAAACTAGCGTTATTCACTACATACACTAGCGTTATTCTTTTCCGGCATTGAGTTCCGTCGTCGGGGCTCTATACCGGAAAAGAACTGATCAGTTTTATCCCAATGCATTCTGAATGGAGAGAAATCCGTATAGGATGCATCAGGATGTCTTCAGTTCAGTCTTTTTGACATTTCAGGACGGAGATAATACCGCAGCACAATGCGGTTTTATCTCAGTCCAAAATTCCGGAACACTTGCAATCTGGAATTTTTCCCATTGGCACCGGCATTCAAAATACCGCAATGCCGAATCCATCCTTCCGGTCTGTGCATGCGCAAGGTAAAAATGTGAAAAAAATATATAACGGATCCGTCTCCCCACATGACAAGGGGAGAGACGGATCCGTTCTTGCAATGCATTTGTAAGACGGATCCGTAGCCGAATCCGTCTTCAAATGCTTTCTGTTTGCATGCAGATTAACGGATCACTCTGCCGCAAGGGCTAGTTCACACATGGCAGGCTCGCTTATGGCAAACCCAATACAAAACAACTTTGCAGCAGAATGAGAGGCCGATACTCCGATTTCTGCAGGTTGATGTGATGCAGATCCATAAGGGGGCGGAACCCTTGCGAGGAGTTAATCCGTGTGGAACGTGAGAGAATAAATACCATATCCAGGTATATTTTCTGCTCAATGTGAATGGAGTTACAGAAACACCATATCCGCACACAACACATAAATACTGTAAATTACTGTGTAGTCATCAGAGGAGCCTCTTAGGCCTCTTTCACACTGTGCGTTTCGGGAAAACATGGGGCCTGCGTTGCGTGAAAAACACACAATATAGAGCATTCTGCGATTTTCACGCAACGCATAAGTGAAAAAAACGTAACAGTGGCACCATGTTGTAGGCAGGTCCAAATTGACAAAAGGCGAGGCAATACAAATAGGCAGGGCCAACAGAAGTAGTACAATACCGCCCTAGCAGAACCAAATACCACAGTGCAGTACAATACAATGCCCTACAGTATTGTACTGCACTGTGGTATTTGTTTCTGCTAGGGCGGTGTATTGTACTGCACTGTGGTATTTGGTTCTGCTAGGGCGGTGTATTGTACTGCACTGTGGTATTTGGTTCTGCTAGGGCCTAGCAGAACCAAATACCACATTGCAGTACAATACACCGCCCTAGCAGAACCAAATACCACAGTGCAGTACAATACCGCTCTAGCAGAACCGAATACCACAGTGCAGTACAATACACCGCCCTAGCAGAAACAAATACCACAGTGCAGTACAATACACTGCCCCAGCAGAACCAAATACCACAGTGCAGTACAATACACTGCCCCAGCAGAACCAAATACCACAGTGCAGTACAATACCGCCCAAGCAGAACCAAATACCACAGTGCAGTACAATACACCGCCCTAGCAGAAACAAATACCACAGTGCAGTACAATACACCGCCCTAGCAGAAACAAATACCACAGTGCAGTACAATACACTGCCCTAGCAGAACCAAATACCACAGTGCAGTACAATACACTGCCCTAGCAGAAACTGCTTCCTCCGCATCCCTGACTTGGTTATCCCCGATGTATACTAGCGCTATGTGTAATCGGATAGCGCTCTGTCTGCACGCCTGTTACGTTTGCAGACAGAGCGGCTTTGCAGGCAACAGGGGGTATGGGCGTTATCTGATAGTGGAACTGCATGCTAATCGTGCAGCTACTAAAGCGGGGAGCCCAAAGTTGGTGACAGCAGGGCTCCCCATAGAGAAGGCAGGGACAGGCTTTCATCGTCCCTGCCTTCCCCACCGCTTGTCCCAGTGGTCATGTGATTGCCAGGGCCTGGTGTCTACGGAGCTGGCTAGGTTTTAGTAGGCCCAGTTGAGCTCGGCAGCACATACAACCTCTCAGGGGCTACACTGCCCCAGGTACAGGAGAAGGCCTCATGCACATGATTGTGTGGTATCTAAAATGTGCAGACCCATTGACTTCAATGGGTTCATGGTCCGCATGTTGTGGCCAAGTATAGGACATATTCTATCCTCTTGTGGAACGGGAGTACGGAAGAGGAAAGTACAAGGATCATCCGTGTGCTTCCGCAGCACTATGGGGCACATTTATTAAGATAGGCATTTTAGACGCCGGTCTTAATATACCCCTAAGCTGGCGGTGGTCCCACTGAAGTTATGAAGAGGCGCTGGCGGATCATCCAGCCGTAGAAAATGGTAAATGAGACAGGCCTGCTGGCCCGTCCTCTTCCCCGCCCACAATTTTAGACCTGGTAAGAGCAGGGAAAAGTCGCGGATTCTGGCGCAACAATTAGTTGTGCCTGAAATACGCCTAATATAGGCGTATTTCAGTTTAATAAATAACGCCCTTTGTCTGTGTGGACCACAGACCGCATCCATATTTTAAAGATCACGAAAGGTCATGGTCGTGTGTATGAGGGCGAAATCGGCAATAAAAAAAAATAAAGTGAAAAAGGTCCTATATGACTTTATGGGGAGAACAAAGTGTAAACTAAAAACAAAAGAAATAAAGATAAAACTAAAATAAATGTAAAAAATTAAAAGACATCACCACATGCCGCAACGCCGCTATTGGCCCTGACCCATAACCCATACATCCCATATGACCGTTATATATAAAAAATATCTATTTCAGTTGCACATTGTGCTATCAACAAATAAAAAAAAGACTATTAGCCGCCCCCCTCCCCCCTTTTTTTTACGTTTTTCCTTTCTATAAAAATAAAAACAAACAAATACTGAAATTAAAATGAGATAAAAAATAAAGCCCCAAGTGTCAAAAAGGGCGAAAAAATGATTTACATTACATAACGGAAAAAAAAAGTTATGGCTTTCAAAGATGCATGTACTAAAAAAAAAAGGAAATGTCTCTGGTCAAGAACTGGTTAAAAAAATTACCAAAAGGAGCACAATCCTAGGGCAGGGATCAGGCACTCCAGCTGTTCCGAAACTACAACTCCCAGAATCCTCCTTTCACTTCTATGGGAGATGCAAGGACTGCTGAGTAAGGCTACGTTCACACTAGCGCTTTCCCTTTCCGCTATATTAAGATCCACAATGCATTCCGTTCCGTTTAGTTGCGTCCCCATCGCGGACAGAATAACTCTGCAAGCAGCGTTTCTCTGTCTGCGATGTGGTGCGGATCCGTCATGAACTCCATTGAAAGTCAGTGGAGGACGTATGCGTTTTCTATTGTGTCCGAGAATATCCGTCTTGGCTATTTTAAAGATAATACAACCGGATCTGCTCATAACGGATGCAGACGGTAGTATTATCAGTAACGGAAGCGTTTTTGCTGATCCATGACAGATCCAGCAAAAAGGAAGGGGGGCTTCACCTGCGTCCATTGGCCAAATGCATGAGTACCTTGCCTGATCACCCAAGCATTTATTATTGCTGAGAGCAACAGATCGTTATGTGCTCAGCTGGCGGACATCGGGAGGGCTCCGAGGGATCCCTGGGCGTTGGCCCACCAGGAAATTTCCCCGTAGGGTCTATGGCCAGTACTAGGGATGAGAGAATTGACTTCGGATGAAACATCCAAAGTCGATTTGCATAATACTTTGTTTGAATACTATACGGAGCGAGCGGGCCATACAGTATTAGAATGTATTGGCTGCGATGAGCCGAAATTATTAGTTTGCGAAGTCTCGCGAGACTTTGCGTAATCACTTCATAAGTTGATTTCTACTGTAAAAAAAAAAAAAACATTTCCCGAGCTTGGGTTCGGTTCCAAGTGGTACTTTGGAACCGAACCCGAGTTCTGCAAATGTTTTTTTTACAGTAGAAATCAATTTATGAAGTTATTATGCGAAGACTTGCCGATTCGCTCTTCCCTACGCCCCTGTCTCACTAGGTGTATTTCTAGCAGCGGTCAGCACCTTATACTGGAGGTGTTATACAGAGAGTGTGGCTTCTTTATTGCAGGCTGTGGCTAGGGCGGAGGTTAGCGAATGATCCCCATGTACATATACTGGCCAGGCAGAACATGCTGTAATGTTATGCTTAGGGGACACTGTCATTGCCAGCACTCACCTATCATACTGTGACATCCAGTGATGTCGCGATATTAACACGATGCAGAATCATCTTCAACCTGTAACCACGTGCATTAACCTCGGAATCAAACATTCCGGCATCAAAAGGGTCAAATCAGAGCTAGAACTAGTGATCATGTGACGGCTTCCAGTATCATACGTCACTTCCGGGACAGTTGCAATCTGGGAAGTGTAGTTCAGCATTATCTCTTCCACAGGAAGCGGAGCAGTTGTGGCTGGAAAACGCGATTATAGCTAATGCTCGGGCAAGCAGCAGCCGCTGGTGTGCCCATTGTGTAGCTTGGGCGGCCATATTTGTTTTGGGTAATAGGTCACTGTCCAGACCTGAGGCAGCTAGTTATCTGAATATGATGTAATGCGATTCATGCTGTAGATGTAAATCCTTACATTACTAGCACTAATGCCACCAGTCCCCCCCAAATCAGAATCCATGCGGGGATTTTTTTTTTTTTACAATTTTATTTTACACCCCATTTTCACCATTGTGCGCTGTGTATGTAATGTACAAAGCAACTGGTAGCCTTTATTTTATAGTGTTCTCCGTGCTGCAGAATGACACGATATTGTAATATTTGGCACATTTTCAGCCGCACCGATATAAATTATTTTTAGTTTTTATATTGTATGGGAGGGGGTCAGGGTAAATATTTTTTTTATTCAGTCCTTTTAGGATCAAGCCTTCGATCACTTCTATAATACACTGCAGTACTTCTGTATTGCAGTGCATGGCCTCCCAACTTAGATAGCCCAAAGAGGAAAAGTGCCGCGACAATGGTGTGACAAAATGTCACGCGACAAATGTCATGTAGCTCTAGCCCTAGTCATCTCTCTGTCTCCGCAAAAAAAACGGAAGGTACTCCGTGTGCATTCCGTTTCCGTATTTCCGTTCCGCAAAGAAATAGAACATGTCCTATTATTGTCCGCATTACGGACGTCATCCGTATATTTTGCTGATCTATTTTTTGCGGACCGCAAAATACATACGGTCGTGTGCATGAGCCCTTATACTGATTTATAATGCAATGTGTCTCTGCATGACCTGATCACTGAATTAGGGTTCCTTCCCACGACCGTATGTATTTTGCAGTCCGCAAAAAAACAGATCCGCAAAAAATACGGATGACATCCATGTGCTTTCCGTATTTCGCAGAATGGAACAGCTGGCCCCTAATAGAACAGTACTATCCTTATCTGTAAGGCAGACAATAATAGGACAAGTTTTATTTTTTTGCGCAACAGACATACGGAAATGGAATGCACACGGAGTAACTTACAAAAAAAAAATATGGAACGGACACGGAAATAAAATACATTCGTGTACATGAGGCCTTATACTGACCGCTTTATTTCAGTATGATCCTGTATCAATAAGGTCATGCAGAGACACACAGGATTATAAATCAGTATAATGCCGCGCGCTCCTGCTAAACAACTAGTGTTCATAGCGGAAAATCGCCCTCACACATGGAGCATGATTTCCGCATTGGACATGCTTGAAACAGCCCTTAAAGGGGATGCCCAGGGTTAGAAAAACATGGCTGCTTTCTTCGAAAAACAGCACCACTCCTGTCCATGGGTTGTGTCTGGTATTGCAGCTCAGGCTCCATTGGAGTCAATGGAGCAGAGCTGCAATACTGCATCCAACCTGCTGTTTTCTGGAAGAAGGCGGCCATATTCCTCTAATGCTAGACAACCTCTTCCCAATGGCTGGGATTGGCAGGGGGGTGTCAGCTGTATAAACTGCTGAGCCCACTCCAGATAATCCCTGCACACGTGTGACATACATGTATATCACAGTGCGCCAACAAGTTTCTGCCTTCTTTGCTGGGCACACAATTTGCAACTTCTAGTCCAGAAAGTCTTAGGCCTATTGCACACGAACGTGCGCCCCGTGCCTGTATTGCGGACCGCATTTGCAGATCCACAATGCACGGGCACCGTTCCGTGGCCATTCTGCATCCTGGATGCGGACTCATTCATCTCAATGGGTCCGCAAATCCGGAGATGCGGAACGGAATGGAACACTACGGAGTGCTTCCGTGGGGTTCCGTTCCATACTTCCGTCCCGCAAAAAGATTGAACATGTCCTATCTTTTTGCGGAACGGGCAGATCGCGGACCCATTCAAATGAATGGATCCGCTGCGGCTGCCCCACGGTCGTGTGAAAGAGGCCTTAGGGTCCATTCACACGTCCGTGGTGTGTTGTGGATCCGCAACACACCCGGCCGGCACCCCCATAGAGCAGCCTATTCTTGTCCGCAGCTGCGGACAAGAATAGGACATGTTCTATTTTTTTCCGGAGCCGCCGGACCGGATGTTCGGCTGCGCGCTCCGGAAATGCGGATGCGGAGAGCACACTGTGTGCTCTCCGCATCCATTCTGTCCCCATTCAGAATGAATGGGTCCGCACCCATTCCGGATAATTGCGGAATGGGTGCGGACACTGAATGCGGATGTGTGAATAGAGCCTTACTGTGTATACTGCCACTAAAAGGGGTTTTCCAGAAATTAAAGGCGGTCTCGTATCTTGGCTGAGATGGCAATACCTGCAGGAAGTGCCAGCCAAGGAGGCGGAGTTATGGAAACAGCAGAGCGCCTGGCAGTGAATAGAAGCAAAGAATCGCTGGTTGCACTGTTTCCGTAAGTGCAGAACATCTGCGTTTTAAATTGCTTAGCCCTCGTCTATTCCAATCTTTCCTGTGGACAACCAGATGCTCCAGTCCACAGATGGCCGCTCATGGAGGGTCATGGGATCAGACCCGTTAATCGGCGGTATCCATTGACTAAGGCTATCTGTCAGAACGGAAAAAAACGGATCCTGTATTTTGACCCTCCGTTATGCTAATTTTGCATCTGTTATTTTAGATAGGAGAAAAAGTAATTCGGATCTTAGACGTAATCGATAAATCAGATGCAAAATTTGACAGATCAGAAAAACGGTAAATGAAACAGTGATGTGAACCCGGCCGAACAGTGACATACAGATGACCCACGGAGGGTAAAGAACAGTCACACAGGTTCTTCATGGACAAACCACCTTGTCACAGATCTCACCATGGACTTGCATTTTTTTAGGGTGGGGGGACACCAGCTCAAGATGTTACATGGAAGTCTATGGACATTATTAAAGGGGTTTGCACAGTGGCATAATACGGATGATCTATCATCATGATAGGTCATCGATATCAGATCAGCGGGGGTCCGAGACCCAGCACCCTCCGCCTATCAGCTGTTTGAATGGGAAGAGCAGTGGTAGATAGACTGCACCCTCGCGATAATCTAGACAAACCCCAATGGTCTGATGCGGATGACCCCTCCTGAGCGGTCATCAGTATTATGCCACTTCATATTCCCTTTAAACATTGGACAAATAGGTGTTTTTTGTAGTGATTTTGTTTCTCGAAATACACATTTTTTCCAAGAAAAAATAAAATAAAAATTCCCTGTGTGCCTGAAAACTGGCGTTAAAAGTCACGGGTGTGTGAAGGGCATTGAAGAGGGTGGGGACAGACATAGTGACCGTATTCTGGCGTAAATGAAGACAGACATCTACGGCAGCGATGAGTAGTCATAGATTTTTGGTTAGACATGCGCAGTGTACACCTCCTCATAAATTAGGTGCATCCTTCGGCAGCGCAGGGTATATCGAGACAGGCGCAGAAAGAACCAGTCTTGATAAATCTCCCCCCTAATGGCCAAAACACCCCAAAAGATGCTACAAAAAACTGCTGAACAAGTCGGCAGTAAACCACTTTTGGGCCACTTGTGGATTTTTTTTTTTTTCCATGATTTGTTCCAGTTGTGGATTTTGCCAAATTTTTGTGGCAGTTTTTCTGGCTTTTTTTTTCTTTTTGCACCTAGTGTTGGGCGTGTTCACACAAAGTTTTTTTGATAGATTTTTCCACTCCGAAAATGTGTGCCGTCCACCCTCCCATTGATCTCAATAGGAAAAACGCAAGGTTATTTACACAGCATTTGTTTTCCGCTTGCGGTTTTAAAAACAGTGTTGTAGAAAAAAGTTGTGACATACTCACTCTCAGTGTGGATTACGTGCCAAATCTACATCCAAATTCCCCATTCAAATGAGGCCTCTTTCAAACGACCGTATGGCTTTTTCAGTGTTTTGCGGGCCGTTTTTATCAGATCCATTTTTTGTTTCTGTTGTGTTTCCGTTTTTCTGTTCCATTTTTCCATATGGCATATACAGTATACAGTAATTACATAGAAAAAAATTGGGCTGGGCTTAAGATTTTCAATAGATGGTTCCGCAAAAATGGAACGGATACGGAAGACATACGGATGCATTTCGGTATGTGTTCCATTTTTTTTGCGGACCCATTGACTTGAATGGAGTCACGGATCGTGATTTGCGGGCAATAATAGGACATGTTCTATCTTTGCACAAAACAGAAATAAGGAATCGGAATGCACACGGAAACACTTCAGTTTTTTTGCGGAACCATTGAAATGAATGGTTCCATATACGGAACGCAAAAAAAAGGTCCGTACACTCGCAAAAAAAACGTTCGTGTGAAAGAGGCCTTAGTAGGATCAGAAACCGCATCCAAATCCATGTGGAATTAGGAAGCTGATTCCATAGTTTTTTAATTTCCAGAACGGAATAACATTGGTGTGCACATACAGCACCCCACATCTTACTAGCATTTTTTTTTTCATGCTGTTTTTGCCCTGTTGAAGAAACATATGGAAAAATAGCAAGAGAGACACTAAATTAACAAAAAAAAAAAACTTTGGTGTGCCCTGAGTTTCATATTTCCCAAAGACTTTTAGATACTATCTGGAGCTGGCGTTTTTCCACTGCAAAAAAAAAAAAAAAACTAAACACAAAATTGAAGAAAAATGCATAATATGCGTAAAAAACGTAATATGAAAGCCTAAATACGCATGTGCAGAAAAGTAACAGGCCTCCATTGCTGGCATATCCTAGCGATATGCCACCTGAAATATTGGGGACTCATCACTAGGATATGCCAGCAATGTCAGATAGACATTGGTGGGACCAGAGTTGGGACTTACACCTATCTCGAGAACGTAGCGCCCAAAGAGAAACAAGAGTGCACCATGCATGTGCAGCTGTCCTCCAATAATTTCTATGGAAGCTCCAAAAAAATAGCCAAGCACGCCGGTGGCATATCCTGACGATACGCCACTAATGTTTAAAGTGAGACCATCCCTGACCATTGAGCTAAAAAAAAAAAAAAAAAAAATTCTAATACAGATCCACTGGAACATGCATACTGGAAATAAAGAACAAAATATACACAAAAAATGGAAATGTGAATAATGCCATGTATTGGCACCATAGTTTCATAAAAATAAAGGAATGAACATATCTATAATACTGCAGTGTGAATGAGCCCTTATAATATACGGTTATGTCCAGGGCGTACTCATCAAACCACACATTGAGGCACATGTATTAAGACCGGCGTCTCTGGTCTTAAACGAGACCTTCACCGGTGGTGGATCCACCGCCGCTTCCAAATGTAAAATTTGACAACACGGCACTCCAATTGTACAGCATTCTACTTAGGCCCAGAGAAAGGTCCGGGATTAGACCGAAACGTAGGCCATATACTATATTCACTTGAGGTGGCATATATGAAAATAAAATAAAAAAATTCTTTGTATGAAGGAATCATTGGAGTGCCGTGTTGTTGTCAAATTTTATGAACTGGGTCTCTCCCGAACACAGAGCACCCTTCTACCTATAGTGGAGTGCCGACCAATTTATGTATTGCTTTCAAATGTAAGACGGCTTCCTTGCTGCCTAAAATAGGCTTAGAAAATGGTAAATGAGATGGACCTGCCGGCCCGTCCCCTTACCCGCCATGCCCATTGTTTTTTTAGACCTGGTGTGAGTAGGGAAAAGTCGCAGATTGCGGTGCAAAGGATCTTTGTGCCGCAATCTGACCAGCAATACACCAATTTTGTAATATTTTTGATAAAGGAGCCCCATTATTTATTACGACAACAGAAAGAAATGAAGCCAGCGCACACCGCCTTATTTACACGGCTTTACTCCGGGTTTTGTAGTGTACCAATATTTTTGATAAAATCCTTTACATTTATTATATACAGTTCCGATGAAGATTAGGTTTAACGGTAGAAAGATAGTGGCTATATAAGACAGTAAGGGCGAAGAATACTGAAATGATATGGATAAACTGTCAGAGAGGTAGAATTTCATTCAGTGAGAAAAAAGTGTGCGCCCCCCCCAGAGCTGCTCCCACTGCCAAAACCAGGGAAAGATTTTACTTTTTTGGGGGGGCAACCCTGTGCCAGTGGTCATCTGCCATTCGATAGCATAGTGGAGCACATGGAAGCAGGGGCTGCCGGACTCGTGTATAAAATGGGGTACAAAGTAGCCACTGTTGCCCATAGCAACCGATTCCTTTCTTTCATCTTCAGAGTATGTTTTGAAATAAATGAAGTAATGATTGGTTGCTATGGACAACACTGAGATACAATGCACTTGTTTCATGCAGTTTCTTTCCTTAAAGGGTTTTCCGGGATTTGAATATCGATGACCTATCCTCAGGATATCAGGATAGGTCATCGATATCAGATCAGCGGGGGTCCGACTCCCGGCATCCCCGCCGATCAGCTGTTTGAAGAGATCGCAGCACTCCATGTGAGCGCTGTCAAGCTGTGGGCAGTGTAATTACAAGAAGCCGTCCCATTGACTCCAGTGGGACAGCTCCTTCCTATTCAAGTGTATACTACAGAGCCGTCCCATAGAAGTGAATGGGACGGCTTCTTGTAATTTCACTGCTCGCCGCTGCGATGTCGACCGCAAGCAGGTAAGCAATAAAGGGAAGGCAACGCTCGCATGCAGCACAGCCTTCTCCTCAAACAGCTGATCGATGGGAGTGCCAGACCCCCACAGATCCGATATTTTATAAGGCTGTGTGTTGCTGAGAGTCCTGGAATCTACTGTATTACACTGACATAATGCTGTCAGTGTAATTCAATAGATTCTAGGTCTCACAGGGACACCCAGCCTTATTAGGGCTAATGCACATGAATGTTTTTTTTTTTCCGTGTCCGTTAATTTTTTTTTTGTGGCCCGTATGTGGAACAATTCACTTCAATGGGGCAGCAAAAAAAAAAAAAAGACTCTGCATTGGCTGTTCCGCAAAAATATAGAACATGACCTATTATTGTTCGCATTACGGGCAAGGATAGGACTGTTCTATTAGGGGCCAGCTGTTCCGTTCTTTAAAATGCGGAATGCACGCGGCCGGTATCAGTGTTTTGCGGATATGCAATTTGTGGACCAGAAAACATCCAATGGTCGTGTAAATGAGCCCTAAATCATTATGACACTGTGCCATCCTGTCACAGCTGATCCGCAGGGGTGCTTGTAGTCAGATCCCGCCAATCAGATATTGTCCCGGGGAAATGATATATTACTGATGACCTATCCAAGGAATATTTAAGTCCTGGACAATGCAAGGACTTAAGTCCTGTTTCTAACCTGGTATCACAAATGGGAGTGGGAGCTTCCGAGTCACATGGATACATTATTTCTAATTGTGCCCCATGACAGATCCACTTAGACCAGGTTCACACACTGTGGAAAATTGCCTGAAATGGAGCTTTTGATTTAGGCCCCTTTCACACGAGCCATACGGATTGGCTCCGAAACTCGCACCATTTTGCAAGCAAGTTCAGTGAGTTCTGTTTGTGTTCAGTTTTTTCCGCACGGGTGCAATGAGTTTTGATGTGTTTTTCACACACATGAAAAAAAACTGAAAGTTTACAAACATCTCCTAGCAACCATCAGTGAAAAACGCATTGCATCCAGGCTGTGTGAAAAACGCAGAATATAGAACATGCTGCGATTCTCACACAACGCACAAGTGATGCATGAAAAAAAAAACGCTGATGTACACAGACCCATTGAAATGAATGGGTCAGGATTCAGTTCACGTCACGCATTGCACACACGCGGAAAACTCGCTCGTGCCAAAGGGGCCTTACATACACTGATTTTCATTCATTAAATGATAATGAATTTAATCTGTAGCAAAATCTACACCAATTCAGTAGCATGTGTGAACCCAGCCTTAAGGGGTTCTGTCAAAAGACATGTCTCAACAAACCCGTCTCACCTGAGACAGTTGGACATCATGGTGTTGGTCCCATCTTCTTAGGGGTCTGCATTCTTGAGAAAATTGATGTTTTATAATATGCAAATTAGCCCCTAGGAGCAACGAGGGCAGTGCAGTTGCACCTGGTTGCTCCACTAGGGCACATGCACACGACTGTATGTATTTTGCGATCCGCAAAAACATAAGGATGACATCCGTGTGCATTCCGTATTTTATAGAAAGGAACAGTGCCATCCTTGTCCGTAATGCAGACAATATTAGGGCATGTTCTTTTTCTTTTTTGCGCAAAGGACATACGGAAACGGAATGCACACGGATTAACTTGTCTTTTTTTTTGTGGACCCATTGAAATGAATGGTTCCGCATGCGGTCCGCAAAAACAACGGAACGGACATGGAAAGAAAATACGTTCATGTGCTTGAGCCCTTAAGGGTACACTCACTGTCCTTCATGCCACACCCCACCTACTGACTGACAGGGTCAGGCAGTGAAGGCGTACGCACTCCTGGCCTTGAAGTCTCGTTCAGTATTCAGTATCATGCATTGTACAGGTATGGAGACATGCCTTTACAGCGCATGCGCTGAACGAGCTCCTGTAAGAATTCAGGGCCAGGCATGGGTATGTCTTCACTGCCTGGCCCTCATTGCTCCTGGGGGCTCATTTACAACATCAATTTATTCAAGAATACAGACACCTAGGAAGATGGGACCAAGACCATGATGTTCAACTGTCAAGTGCACGTCTCAGTGCGACAGATGTGAGGACAGAACCCCTCTAAAAGGGGTTGTCCCACGATGTATAGGTGATAAATGTGAAAAATGTGATAAAGGTGATAAATGTCTGAATTTCTGCTCACTGCAGGACCACATAGAGAAATGTCCATTGTGGGACAACCCCTTTAACCAATAATAAAATACTTGTGCTTCTCAGAATTAAACTGAATTAAAAAATAAATAATTGAATGAAAAGCTGTAAAATTTTCCAATATTAAATGTGGGAGAAAAGAATAAAAAAAAAAACTTTAATACTGGATCAAAAAAGTTAAAGTGTCCCACGATGTTCTATCATCTTCTTTACTGGAGATCCACCATGGCCACTCCAATAATCCAGAATGGGCCAACGTTCTGCCGGACGAAAGACTCCAATCCATCAGTATTTGCCTTTTAGTTCTGCAAGTATAAAATACTGATGTCATAGAATGGTTCCCAGCGTAAGGACATGTAAAAAATGACCATCCCCTGTTGTGCGCCTCAAGAGATGACATCATGTGTGTCACTGTTGGGTCTCTGCCGCATTGTCAATGGCGGGAGTGGCTTTCCATAAAAATCTAATTCAAGACAAACAGCAAAACACAAGAAAGAATGGTCCAATTAGTATTATAGGGAGCAAGCATTCAGATTCTTATAAGGCAGCGCATGCAGGGTGAGTGTGATGTCATCAGAACCACTGCTAGATGGAGTAGGAGATGGTGGGGGTTAGTCAGTTGAATGGAAAACAAGCTTCTAAAATTGCTTTGATGAAACAGGAAAAGCCCCTAAATAGTCCAAAAATCCTGAACAAAGATGTTTCACAGCAGATGATGTATTGTACAATGAGTTCATACCATGGAAAATCCAACGTTTGTTTGCAGAGGAATATGTGGCAGTGGAGCACCCCCAGATTTCTGCTAATGCTTTGTGGTTTGAATGCCGCTGACCCAACCATGGGCTAGCACCATTCAATGGGGGAAATCTGCCCTGTCCACAGCTGTATGAACGGCAGGGCAGACTGCACCATTCAGTGGGGGACAGCTGTATGAACGGCAGGGCAGACAGCACCATTCAGTGGGGGACAGCTGTATGAACGGCAGGGCAGACAGCACCATTCAGTGGGGGACAGCTGTATGAACGGCAGGGCAGACTGCACCATTCAGTGGGGGACAGCTGTATGAACGGCAGGGCAGGCAGCACCATTCAGTGGGGGACAGCTGTATGAACGGCAGGGCAGACAGCACCATTCAGTGGGGGACAGCTGTATGAACAGCAGGGCATATTACTATTGGAGGGGGATGCCAATCTGCAGTTTTTATACAGATCCACTTTTGTTGCATGAACACACCCTTAACCACCTAACTGTTTTGCTGGAGTCCAGCTCGGGCAGTGGGAAAAGTAGCTAACTGGAGGGGGAGGGCTGCTTTAGATGCTGCTATATTCTGAATGGTAGCAGCTAGAAACATGCTGGTCTTGTTTGAAAGCTGACATTCCAAGCTTTCAGATAATACCAGCAGAGAATGACAGTAATCCGTTCAGTAAAGGGAAAGATATCACTAATAGAAATTGGGATGCTGTTAATGCAGCTGAAAGTGAAAGTAAAATCAGGTTTTACCTGTGATTATTCCCGACTCTATTTGTAACAGTGATTGGACTTTAGCTGTCATTCTGGTTTACCAGGAAGCTTGGAATGTCAGCTTTCAAACAAAACCAGTGCATGTTTCTAGCTGCTACCATTCAGGAGATTATGTAGATATGTGAGCTGCACTCCAATGTGGTGGTGTGGGTGCTCGTGAGAGAAAAGTACTTTGAGAGTAGGAATATCTACGGCACTCCAGTTAAGGTAGATGCAATTCTTTTTATTAACTAAAGAAGTGTTCACATCACTTATTATTCCATGCAACAAATGTATCAGCCACATTGTATTCCCCAGATGTCTTGGTCTGAATTAGACCTTTATCAGACGGATCTTATTGGTGGCAGGAGGGTAGGCGCAACTAAAGCAGCCCCCCTTTTCCCAAAAACAGTTAGGTGGTCAATGTGCCCATGGTAGGATAAGTGTTTGTGCTGAGACATCCCCTTTAAACTGAGCATATGGGTCTGATGGGGGAGTTATCAAAACAGCTACCAATCAGTTTGCTGCTTTTCAATTTCTAAAGGGCCTAGAAGTAAAAGGCCCTTTGCACTTCTCGATGGCTCGAAGCATTCCCTCCTCCCAATCGCCTGCTCATCAGTGGAGGTGCCACAGTATGGGGAGGAGTGATCCCCAATGCCCCTATACAGGCACAGCAGAGGCTGTTTACACAGAAAATATTTTACAGTGTGTACTTTTAACAAATCTTAATTATTATTTCTTTTTTCCCCTCATTTTACAAAGTACAGGTAGCGATATCAAGAATTACATGACTAGTACGAACACAGGGCAGAGAATGTAATCCCACTAGTGAAAATAAGATGGCAAGGCCACATCTGTCTGGGAAACACTGTCTGGGTGTCGGTCACATCTCCCAGACCGGCAGCGGTTCCTCTGACACAATTTATCAGACCGCGGTTCTATTGTCCTGTACTGACATCATCATGACGGGCAGTGCTTCCCGGACTGCACACTTTCATGTGCATGCGGCCTAAATCTGATTGCTACCATCTATAGGTAAATGAATGGCACAAAACACAACAAAGCTGCAAAATGATTTATTCAGTGTAAAGTGCAACAAACAAATAGAAAAATATAGATTCCTATGGAATTACTTCTATATTATATACATTGTCAACCGAGGACTGTTCTACCATTGTGCACATTGATTTGGGAAACGGTGGTGTGTATTACTAAGGTGACACCAGCCCTCTGCTGCCAGACCCAAGGGCTGGAGGGGGTTGTATTGGGCAAGGTGGTTGTTTTCTGGACGATCTAGAGCAGAGGAGATGACAATTGGGTCTCTCTCTCTCTCTTTTCTGTCATGTCCTTTAAAGGGTTTCTGTCATCAGGTTTACACATTATAAGCTGTCTGACATTAGCTATGTGCTAATGTCAGAGCAGCTTGATAATGTGTTTTTTTATGTAAATCAGAGTTATATTTGTGCTAAAAAACGTATTTTTATCATATGTAAATTAGCCTCTAGGAGCAGGGGGGGGCATTGCCCTGCTCCTAGAGGCTCCGTGCACCAACCTGCTGCCACGCCCCTTCTTTCCTTGATTGACAGTGCCGGGCAGCGATCCTCTGCTGCCTCCGGCACTGTCTCCTTGCGAAATCCCACACCTGCGCCGCCGCTCTGTATTCGGCGCAGGCGCGGTGAGCAGAGGACGCTGGTGCCTGCGGTTTAATGTGTAAACCTGATGACAGAAACCCTTTAACCCCTTCCCCCTGATTACATTTGGGGCTTTAGCGACCAATTTTAAAAAAAAAAAATTATCACCACCTTTCAAGAGCTATAACTTTATTTTTCTGTCAATGTAGCCAAATGGGGGCTTGTTTTTTGCGGCACAAATTATAGCTTGTAATGGCACAATTTAGGGGTACACAAAACTCATTGATTAACTTTTATTAACTCTTTTTGGGGAGGGGATGGGGAAAAAAATAGCAATACCGCCATTGAGTTTTTACATTGTAAATTTAGAGACATTTATTTTTGCATCATAAATTACATGATAACTATTATCTGGGTCCGTATGATCACAGGGACACAAAAAACAAAACACAATATTTCAAGTTTTACTACCTAATAGAGATGAGCGAACTTTAAAAAAAAAAATCTGGTGTTCGGGTTGTGGTAAGTCGCGCATCCCGTTATGGATTCCACTATAGCGGCATATGGAATCCATAAGGGGCGGCTTCCACCAACCCGAACTGTTGAACAGCCGAAGGACCTGGGGTGACGTCACTGTCATGTGATCAGTGCAGGGGGCGTGGCTCAGCACGGGATCAAATCTACTCATCTCTACTACCTAATAAAAAAAAACCTTTAAAAAAAATAAATAAATAAAAAAAAAAATCTTGCTTCGCTGTATCTCAAGACCCAGAACTTTTTTTTAGTTTTCCTTTTACAGAGATGTATAAGGTCTTGATTTTTGTAGAAGGTCTTGATTTTTGCAAAAACTGGTGTAATGCAGAACTGGCTTAGTTGCCCATAGTAACCAATCAGATTCAAAGCAGCTGTTTAAAATGAAAGATGGAATCTGATTGGCTGCTATGGGCACATAAGCCAGTTCTTCTTTACCCCAGTTTGATAAATGACCCCCGCAATTTTCATTAGTAGTATTCTGGGGTACAATTTTTGATCGCTTTTTATTCTATTTTGGATCACAAACCATTCAGGCTTTTTTTTATGGCGTTAACCGTGCGGGATAAATTACATAATAACTGAAGAGTGCGAGTTGCTCTGGATGCGGTCACACTAACAATCTATAGGGGTTTTTATTTTTGCAATTTTTTCCATTGAAAAGCATTTTTACTATGTAAAATAGTATATTTTTAACTGAGATTTATTTTTATTTTTTTTAAATAAAATGTTTTTGCTACTTGCAATCCTTTATCGCTCACATAGTACACTGTAGTACAGTGTACTATATACTGTCAGTGGGCACAGCCTGATGGGGGCATACACTTTATTGGCCCCTGGCAGCAGTGTACAGACATTGGCATCCTGCGATCTCATTAGCAGGTTGTCAATGATTGAGAGAGGGAGCCCCCTCCTTCTAAACCATTCAGATGCCGGGGTCACAATTGACCGCGGAATCTAAGGGGTTAAATGGTCCGAATGAATGCTTCTGCTGATCCGGAGCCATTAGAGCAGGAGCCCGGCTGTCTTATGAGAGCCGAAATCCTCTCTCTGCTTATTCTAGGCTGCTGTAAAAATGAGACGGCCTAGGGTAGAGTTCATTTATAACCACTGAATAAACACATATTGGTGGTCCTGCCATATCTCCTGATTTCTCAGTCTCACCAAGTACTACTACTGTGGCACGGAACTGTCAGGACACATTAAGGGTGCATTCACACAACCGTAGGAGTTTTCTGGACCGCAAACCACGGATCGATGAAACACAGGCACCGGCTGACACATCATGGTGTGGACTCACTGACTTCACCCCCTGTGCTTCCGGGTCCGTGCCTCTGCACAACAAAAGATAGGACATGTCTATCTGTGGCCACATCTTGCAGATTGCGGACCCATTGAAGTCAATGGGTCCACACCATGATGCAG
This sequence comes from Bufotes viridis, assembly GCA_033119425.1. Lineage (NCBI taxonomy): Eukaryota > Metazoa > Chordata > Amphibia > Anura > Bufonidae > Bufotes > Bufotes viridis. The sequence continues at coordinate 60,988,286 of CM065591.1, read as the reverse complement.
TCCGCATGTCGTGTGAATGCACCCAAAGGGTGAGAATGGCGATTTATTTATTTTTTTACACTGCCCCCTGCATATTTTTAATGAATCTTGGATAGTACCTTTATTTTATTTTTTTACTCACTTATATAGCGCTTTACGGACATTATCATCACTCTGTCCCCAATGGGGCTCACAATCTAAGGTCCCTATCAGTATGTCTTTGGAGCGTGGGAGGAAACTCCATGTTGTCCTTGGTCGGATTCGAACCTAGGACCCAAGTGCTGCAAGGCACTGTGCTGTGCTGTTCCCCTGTTATTCCTCCTAGAAGCACATGAATAGGCAGCTGGGTGTCACCATTTCTTGTGTCAATAGAACATGTCCCAGCACAGTCTCCCATGGACCTAGTTCTGTCAGTATGAAATGATGTAAGGCCGCTCCCCACTCTCTTCATAGATTACCAGAAGGAATAACAGAGCAGCAGCACAATGCAGAATTGTACCAAAGATTGCTTATTTCATGGGGGAAACAAGTATTTAGTAAGACAGACCTCAGTACGTTTTTTCCTGCACTGTCAACAACTTCTTTTCTCATGGGTCTGGCGCCTCTAACCCCCAGTGAGGGAAAGCCAAGGACTAGAAATTAACCCTGCAGCAGCTGTGACAGGAGAAATGTAGCGTTACATGGAAATCGTTCATATTAAAGCCCATGTAATCCATGTACTAGCCAGGTCAGCCACAGAAGGAGACACTCTTAGGGTCCATTCACACGTCCACAATTCTGTTCCGCATTTTGCGGAACGGAATTGCGGACCCATTCATTACTATGGGGACACACTATGTCCTGCCCGCATCCGCAATTGCGTTCCTGAAAAAAATAGAACATGTCCTATTCTTGTCCGCGGACAAGAAAAGGCATTTTCTATTATAGTGCTGGCGATGTGCGGTCCGCAAAATGCAGAACGCACATTGCTGGTGTCAATGTTTTGTGGATCTGCAAAACACACACGGACGTGTGAATGGACCCTTACAGTGTGGCTCTCCATTCTAGCTCATAAAGGGGTGTCCCCCACCCCAATATTAATATGGTTGGGTCTTTAAGAGTTGCTCAGGATCTTTCAGCCTGTCTTAAAGGGCATCTGTCGGCAGATTTGTACCTATGACACTGGCTGACCTGTTACGTGTGCACTTGGCAGCTGAAGGCGTCTGTGTTGGTCCCGTGTTCATATGTGCCCGCATTACTGAGAAAAGTGATGTTTTAATATATGCAAATGAGCCTCTAGGAGCAATGGGGGCGTTACCATTACACCTAGAGCCTCTGCTCTCTCTGCCACCGCTATGCCCTCTCCACTTTGGCAGAGCCAGGCAGTGAAAACATCAGCACACCTGGCCTCATCAATCAAAGTGCGGGGGGCGCGGCAGTTGCAGAGAGAGCAGAGCTTCTAGGTGAAATGGTAACGCCCCAATTGCACCTAGAGGTTCATTTGCATATATTAAAACATAATTTTTCTCAGTAATGCGGGCACATATGAACATAACAAACCACACCAATGCCCACGTTGTACCCTCAGGATACTACACATTTATTTACAAAGAGGTCACATAGACCTAATAAATCCTTTTAGGGGCTACAACATAGATATTAAAACGTAACCTTTATTATATTTTATAAAAGCGGATACATTTATTTATACACCCAGTCCCATTAAAATGATCAGGGAAGGAATCAGATATTCCACTCAATACTGCATGTGTGTAATCCTCTTTTACTTGGAGGTACTGCTTATGGCTGCAGTTCACTTTGCGGTGTTATAATGTGTGCATCTGCCATAGGATAATGCATATGTTTTTCTACATTCCTATCAGGAATCCAGCGCATTCGTTGCTCAACCTTGTGCTCGATGGCAACCTACAACTTTGTTGCAACACTGGAATGTGTAGCCAATTGCTCACTGTTTGAAGCTTCTTGGCAGTCAGATTCTGATTGTAAGTCAGTGTTGCAACAATGTGATTGTATAATAGAGCAGATTTCTATTTGGTCCTACTGCACTTATGTTATGGCGCTGGAACCACTTGACTAATTCCTATGTTTGTGCACACATGCTTCGTCACACTATGGCTCATGAGAGAGGAAATAGGTTCCTACAAAATTACCAGGGAATGGTTTCCCTATTTTATCATAAAGGGGGCGCCCACTGCTCACCCCTCTTTACTATGAGCCATATCACACCCACTTTCCCAGCCACACAGATACACGCTGTTTAGCGCTTACCAACCACACATTCATTCATACAATTGTATGCTTCCGATTCGGTCCGTTTAAAAGCCAGCAGGCACTAACCCTCCCGACATGTTTCGCCGCATGTGTGGCTTCATCAGGGAAATAGGGTATTAGTGTCACATATGAACATGGGACCAACACAGATGCCTTCAGCTGCCAAGTGCACATGTAACAGGTCCGCCAGTGTCATAGGTACAGATCTGCTGACAGATCCCCTTTAAGGCCTTTGGGTACAACATCATGGGGCGTGAGGATGAGATTTATTTAAACCTTGCCCCCTCTGCTGCAAATCCACGGTGGACTGTCCCCTTATGCCGCTCCTCCGCTGATGGCTCAGTATACGTATGCTCATCCCTAGCATTGTTGGAATCTTACTGCCTTACCTTATGCAAGCGACAGAAGTGCGGTCGTTTTTGTATGAATTGTTAGTAAAATGGGATTTGACCACATGTACAACTGTAATGTGTGTTATGTGCCCCCATATCACAGACGTCTTCTGTACAGTCCTGACAGGACCTTCACTGGGATTCATGCGGTTAGCATTTGGAAAAAGAACATACTGGTGAAGAGGAAAGACATGTGAGATACCACAAACCATGAAGAAAGGGGTGTGTTAATGAGAGCGCCGCTGGCATGGAGAAAGGGGAGGAGGTGGCATGCGAAGAAACAGAAGATAAAGGCATTCTACAATTACCATTATGAGGTGTTTCTCCAAGAGGCTCAAGTTTTGGAAGTCTAGTAACTTTTGGGGTTCCCCAGCCAACTACAGGGAAAACAAACATAACATTTCACTGAAAAGAACACTGGTAAATGGCTCAGCGGAAACTGGAAGCACAAACGTGGAATTCAGTCCAAAAAGACATAAAACAGAGACAAACCGGACAGTCATATAGTAAACCACTCAAAATACCTTATAAAGCAATAATTTAGTGTTTAAACGTTACATTTTATAGTGGAAAAAGCTATAAATAGATTTAAATACTGAACCCAAAAGTACTTTTGTGACATGTCACAGGCCTGACGCAAGGATTGCCTATGATGTTAAAGGGATTCTCTGGGACTTCTTCACTGATGATCGATCTGTCGGACTCCTGGCACCCCTGCCAACCTGCTGTTTTGCAGTATCTCCAATGCAAGATGCAACTTAGTCGTGTTCAAGTGAATGTGCATGGACTGCAATACCAAACACAGCCACTATACAATGTACGGCGCTGTGCTCGGTATGCTGTGAAGAGGCTGCAGCGCTCACCCAAGTGCCGCGGCCGCCTCAAACAGCTAAGGGTGGAGGGTGCTGAGACCTGGACCTCTAGTGACCTTGATGACTTCTCCTGAGACAAGGTCAGTAATATTGTACCCCCAGAAAACACCTGAGTCTTACATCAGGTCTCCAATAAATGCAGGGCCCCAGACCCATTCCCTTCCTACATCAGAGGGACCCCCGGCTACCTGGACGTGTCCTAAAAGTCAACCATGGGAAACCTTTTTAACAATAAAATAATACACAGTAAAAATCTGCAATATTAATACATTGACGAACAGCATATAAAATATTTAAAAAGACTATAAAAATACAGTTTCTGAGAAACCGGCAAAATTATCAGAAGCTAAAACGTGACGTGATTTTATTGCAGTTTTAGGTCGTTCCCGTATAACCTAGAAGCACTTTATAAAGCTCTGAGAGGTCGCCAGTGTCCGAGATATGTATAAAAGTCTCCTTCAGCATTGTCCACAATAAAAACTAATCGTCTGCCCTTTATTCGGATATCTTCCAGAAGGAGGCGCACTTCTTTACTCACCGGGTAACTGAGGCGGCGGTGAAGCTGGGCTCTTTAAATCAGACTCCTCTGCACTTAAAGGCTCTATTTTATTTCTTTTCATTTTGAGCTTTTTAGTCTTCTTTTTGCTTTGAGCTAAAAAAAAGCAAGACGATTCAGTTTAAAGAGAAAGGATCAGGTAACTTTCATTTTACTACCATATTTTTTTGGACTATAAGACAAAGTTTCAAGTAAGAATAAAAATCTTGCTAAAAAGTGCCTGCTTCTTACAGTGCGCAGTCAGAGGGGTCCAGCAGTGCCAGAGCTCCCTGGGTATTCTCATCTTGGACATTGGGGATATATTGCTAGGATATGCCCCCAATGTCTGTGAGCTCCGTTCTAAGAATATCAAAGTGCCAGCGGTTGCACCATGCACGCGCAGCCGCCCTCCATTCATTTCTATGGGACTGACGAAAATAGCCGAGCACTGGCTCAGCTATTCCTATAGGCACCATAGAAGTGAACGGAGCGGTGGCTGCGCTTGCGCAGTGCGCTTCCCATTCATTTCAATGGGACTTCCCAAAATAGCTGAGTGCACCGCTTGGCTATCTTCGACACTCCCAGAGAAATGAATGGAGGGTGGCCATGCATGCCATATGCCCCCCGGCACTTTGCTGGAGCCGTTCTGAGTACAGGTGCGGGTACCACCTCTATCAAACATTGGGGGCATATCCTGGCGATATGCCCCCAATGTCCAAAATGATATTAACCCCTTAGTGAACCGGCAGAGAGCTCATACAGTGCTTTGCTGGATCAATGAGAGGTGTGCCTCTGCCCACTGCTCTATTTCCCTGCCAGACAACGATCTGTGTGATCAGTGCACAGGCAGGGGAGGAGGCTGAACAATGTTTCAGCACAGGCAGGGGATCATGAGAGAAAAGAAATAATTACCTCGGGCTGAAGCTGCAGTTGCTGAGATGAAAGCTCAAAACTGCAGCCTAAATACCTTTGATGATGTCACCAGTGGCCAAACGAGACAGGAAGTGCAGAACAATGAGTTTTTATCCTATTAACCCTATGTCTATGTGTGTTGCAGAGCTGTGTTTGCCGTGTGCATGTAGCATGGCTATGTGGGCTCATGTAGCAGAGCAGTGTTTGTTGTGTCCACTTAAAAAGACCTGTGTCTGTGTGGGGGCATCAGAGACATTAGTGTTTTAAATTTTCTGTTTTCTAAGCCTGGGGTGCGTCTTATGGTCAGATGCATCTTATATTTTTAAAATACAGTAATTACATAGTGAAACTCAAGGTGAAGGTTCGTCATTAGGAGAATAGACTTACTAGGTCATGTAACATATCAGAGCTAAGCTGCATTAGCAGACACAACCTGAGCATAGATGTGGCACTGCTTTGGAAGAAAGCAGCTATTCTCCAATCCTGGACTATATAGAGTACAGAGCACCTTGGACACTCGCTGAGGAAGGGATATGCTCACCAGAGTGAGCTTCATATAAAGCAGGGATGCCCAACCTGCGGCCCCTCCAGCTGTTGTAAAACTACAACTCCCACAAGGCCCTGCTGTAGACTGTTGGAGTTGGGCCTCCCTGATATAAAGCCTTATCTGGGTGTCAGGTGTTACTATTCCACGTTATCTAGGCCTCCAGCAGTACCACACAGCAGTCAGTAAATCCTCCACCACCTGCGGACTCTGTCCCAGTCTACACAGCAAACCTGACAAGAAAGGAGGAAGAAGAAACGAAAAAGGTACCCGATTCCCTGCGTTCAGAAGGATCTCCACTTGCATCGTCCTGCTCCAGCTTCTGGGCTAAAGCATCTTTGTAGGAGTCTAATAAATGTCCATCCTGAGATGCCGGGCCACTCTCGCTCCCTTCACTTCCAGAATCCATCTCTTCATCTGCCTTAGGCTCCAAAGGAATGTCTACTCCGTTCTGTCCGTTCACCATTTTTTGACGCTTTTTTTCCTTTTCCTTCCTTATTTTTTCTTCGTTCTAGTAATAAAAAACAGAAGAAAAAAATAAAAAGCGGAAATATTCTGTAATTCAGATTGGAACGGTCGGCCTAGCAGTCATGTGATGTTTGTGCAGCTGTCACATATACAACGCAACCTATACAGGCTATACCCAGAGGGTTCAGCCAGACAGGTGTTCTCTATAGAACCGCTCTCCTGAGTCTGGCTATAAAACCGCCTTCTGTCTGCTGTACAACGCCAACTTCTTATCAATGAACAGTTTGTGAATCAGACTTCTGGATGACTTCCTACCGTAAAACCAGATCAAAGTCCAAGGCAACAGGATACAAAAATGACACACGCACAGCAAACACTGGACTGTACAGTGCTATACCTCGATGACAACGGCGGATATAGGCTGGAACGGATTGACCACAGGAACAGATGTGTCTTCATCCACCAGTTGTCTCCCCTCTCGCTCGGCTTCCTCACGTTCCTTCTCTTCTCTATACAAAATGGAATGAAACGTTAATATCTTTGACAACCAATCCTGGATCTATCGGGGCCATGACTGGTGCCGACACATTCCCACATGCAGTCAAACCAATGAGAAGACGTATCAGAGAATTGTTGTTTGCCCAGTGGTTCTTGCGGCAAAGCTGAATCGGTCATGGGCCACAACTTATGAATTTTGGGTTAATATGTTTTACCTTTATTCATAAAAAAATAATAATAATAATCCAACATTTATGGAAAATCTGGAAAAAAATTCACAATTTTCTAAATTTGAAATATTCTTCTTTTAAGACTGAGAAACAATTTTTTTTTTAAAAGGACTACTTCAGTTCTGAAGTGACTGAGGGGCTTACATAATAGAAACCACTTATTTTAGAAGCTTCAACCCTCGAATTATTCAAAACCGGTTTGAGATACTTTGTTAAGCCTTTAGGTGTTCTACAGAAATGAACGCTAAATGGAGGTGAAATTTGAAAATGAAATTTTTGGTGCAGATTTTCCATTTTAATGGCAGGCGGCGACGGAGACGAGCCTCCCTAGCATTGCAGGTGACGCTACGGAGGCTCATCTGCCTTCCCCCCATCCCCCGGATGTTTTCATCTGCGCACAGGGAGAAGCAGCGGCGGGTGTGCAAGGACCAGGAGCGCCTGGAGGGGGGTTTCCATCTTGGATAACCCTTTTAACTCTATGTGGGACCAGTACTGGGGTTGTCTTATCTATTGTTAATAGCTGCTTGCATTGCCTGAGCTGGCTTGTGTTGTGTGCGTTTGGTTGCTGCTTTTTAATGTACTTTAACCATGGATGTTTAAGGCCTCAAGACACACGACCGTCCTTTTAGTCCAGGTGTGATATGCATTTTTTGCAGATCGCACAAGGACTCATCAATTACTATGGGTCCTCAAAAAAAACGGACGTCACACGGATGTCATCTGTGTGCTGTCTGCATTTATATAAACATATCCTATACTAGTCCATTTTGCAGAAAAAGAATAGGCTTTTTATTTTTTTCTTTAACAGTGGGTCCCGTGAAAATTGCGGGATGCACACCGACCGCATCCGTATTTTGCAGGGCCACGATTTGCAGACCACAATATGGATACAGTCGTAATAAAGAGGACATTTAGGTTGCGGCTGGGAGTGTTGTCAGTTCTTGTAGGTGTCCTGTTTGGCTTGGGGCCGACTGACTCAGATGGATATTGTGAGTAAAGGGCTATCTATGCTGCAGTGATGTGCTGCCGACAAACAATGAATCCGTATGAGGATTAGCGAACGCAGCGGTGATTTGCTTCTCCCGCTGTTGTGAAACTAAAATCTGCAGCATGAGCTGCGCACGGCCAGGCAACGCTGCAAGCTGTATTTTTGCAACATCTTGAGACCCACAAGTTGGAGACCACTGCTCTTAGAGGTGGCCATACACAGTCAATAGCTGTCACCTATCTATCCCGACTTTCTCTTGACCCTCACATACATGATTCAGCTCGGCCAAACATGTATGTATCTCTTAGGACAGGCATGCTCAACCTGCGGCCCTCCAGCTGTTGCAAAACTACAACTCTCATCATTCCCGGACAGCCTACAACAAAAGGGCATGGTGGGAGTTGTAGTTTTACAACAGCTGGAGGGCCGCAGGTTTAGCATCCCTGTCCTAGGAGAACAAAAGGATCAGGTGAAAAAATTCACTTGCCCGATCCTTCTCTTCCTCAACATCATCCATCGGGGAGAGTCAGGAGCTCCCCGTACACATTAGACTGGCGGCCGAACCCACCATTCTCAATAATATACTGATGGAGGCTTTTAGGAAATGACCCAGCAGATGCTACTACATATGATGAACAGCGGTCTGAATCCCCCTTTAAAGATGTAGGTTTAACTGGTTCAGGTCCAGGGTATTTTCGTCCTTTAGAACCATGCTACGTTTAGCTTTTTTCAGTATGCAACCAGAACTTTTTGTTGAGCTATCAAAGTGATTTTTGGCCCCATAATACGCACTTTTTCCCCCCCAAAGTGGGGGGGGGGGGGAAATGCCCTTACGTCTTATGGGGCGAATACTAATGAAGCACTTCTATTATGGAAGCGCTTCATAAGTACCGGAGAACTGGGAAGTGGTGAAGGCTCTGTACTCACAGCTTCCTGGTCCTCAGTTCAGCTATCGGCTGTGCACAGCGTGAGGGCGCTCTGTGACTTCACACTGTGCGCCGCGATACACAGCCGACAGCAGTATGAAGAGGATCGCGATGGTGAGGAGTGGTGGTGTCCCTGAGCAGGAGAGGTAAGTGAGTTTTTTTTATTTTATTTCTGCTGGTGGCTGATGGCTAAATATATGGGGGCTGCTAGATGGCTGAAGGTTGGGGGGTTGAGCTGAGGCATTGGGGGTCTGATCTGAGGTCTGATTGACATTGGGGGTCTGATTGCTGGTCTGACCTGAGGTGTAATGGAAAAGGAGGCCATGCCCATATAAATTAGCCCTGCCCACTTTTCTGGAAACAGCGCTTGCGCAACCAATTGCAACTTTTTGGTGCCACATTTCAGGCAGATGGGGGCTGATAAATCGCTCCTCAAGTCTGAAAAGAATAAATAGTTACATGTACACTTGTACATAGTTCTTGGGTTTACACATTTACACATCAGACAGGGTGTGTACAGAGTCTTATAGTAAGCGCTGTGGATTGTGCTGGCGCTATATTACCGTTCCTCGCGTAGCCTCTTGACCCGCTCTGCTATTTTCTGCTTATCTTGTTCCTCCTGGGCTCTCTGTTCTGCAGTCTCCTTCTGAACACGTTCATGAAGTGCTTCGAAATCTTTTGCTATGACTTCTAGCAACCAGTTCAGACCTTTTCTTATATGGGAGTCAATTTTTTTCCCATAGCCTAGGACTGCTGAACATGGCTCCTAAAGATCAAGAAAAGACAAAAAGGAAAATCAATAAAATAAAAATCAATAAAAAAATACTGCATTTATAACCTGAAGAACATTTTGACTAGCACATCCAAAGTCACAGATGCACATCCAAAAAGCCAACATGCAGACAGCAAACAAAATACATATGGCAGCACACTGTTATGCATGCAAACAATAGAACTAGGGACTAGAGATTATTCTGGATTACAGCGGTACTATACATGAAAAATGGAAGCTCTTCACACCCATTTTTTTCTGTCGGGCCCGTCTACCAACGTCAAGGTGGCTTCTGCAGACGAGTAGCTAACGCTAACAGGACTGCCTCTCCTGGGCCTACAATGTTCAGGGCGGTGTAGGAACTAGCTATATTTATACTCTGCTTAGAGGCCCTGGGCAGATGGACAGGGACCTGTCCTGAGGATAGGTCATCAATATTCAAATCCCAGAAAATCTTTTTAAGAAAGTAACCTAAAAAGTAGGTGAACGACACTAAAATAACTGTGTTCAGGTCTCTGGGCCCAAAAATCAAGGACTAGTGACATCACCATACAAATGAAATGACATTACCTGTTAACAAAACCATTAACCTTGCCTAATCCCTCTTTCCTGCCATAGTGAGACATTTGGAAGGCCACCATGAGTCCCCTGAGATCAGCAGCTTCAGCTGGCATTGTGAGTTTAAAGTTGTTGTCAGACCTACCTGCTCCCTGCCATTCTAGTCCTGCACGCTTCCTCCCACATGGCCATCTTCCGGTCCGCGGCATGCACACAGTCATCTGCTCCACTGCAGCCAGCCATTGGCTTCAGCAGACATGTGTGCAGGAGATGTCACTGCTGAAACTAAACATTGGTTGCAGTGGAGCAGGTGCCCATGCCAGGGAGGAAGTAAACAAGCCACCCAGGTCCGGCGCTTAGTGCCATCTTGCCGTGGAAACAGCGAGATGGGACAACCCCTTTAAAGCAAAAAATAACTATACAAGTCTATACAAACAAAATACATTATCCCCCATAAAGTGTATCACACACACAATATAAAAGAATACTTACGATCTGACATAAGCACTTGTTGTCATTCACCAACTTCTCCAGTGAAAGAAACTCTATGATATCAGCCTCTGCCATTGCGCCCTCCCGATCCTGTTTATTTGCCAAGCTGCAAAGTAAAAAATATATATAAATAATTCACTTGATTAGGAATTTATATAGAAGAGAGATTATACAATTTAACAAGGAAACTTTAAAAGGGGCTGTGTCACTTCAGTAAATGGCATTTATCATGTAGAGAAAGTTGCTACAAGGCCCTTACTAATGTATTGTGATTGTCCATGTTGCTTCCTTTGCTGGCTGGATTCATTTTTCTATCACATTACACACTGCTCGTTTCCAGGGTTTATGGCCATCCTGTAATCCAGCAGCGGTGGTCGTGCTTGCAGACTATAGGAAAAGGTGCCGGCCTCTCTGGTGGACGAGAAAGCGGGAGCGCACAGTCACACCAGCGCAGCAGCCCCTGTCCTGGCCACCCTGTATCTGCACTGCAGCGGTGGTCTTAACCCCTGGAAACCAGCAGTGTATAATGTGATGGAAAAAAGAGAACAGCCAGCAAAGAAGGCAATATGGACAATCACAATACATTAGTGCCTGGTATTATCTTTTTCTACATGATAAATGACATTTCCTGAAGTGAGACAACCCCTTTAAAGTGGATTTCCCAGACTGTACTACTCATCACTTATCCCTAGAAGGGGGTCCGAATCTCAGCACCTCCACTGATCAGCTAAGGGCACAGTACAGGTACAATGGGCAGTGTAGATGAATGGTCCTGCAGCGCTGAATAGAACAAGCACTTTAAAGGGAGTCTGTCCCCAGAATGTCACCTCCGGCACTGCTTACATAAGGCTGTAACACAAATAAACATGATTTAAATGGTACCTTTCTTCTTTTCTTGTCAATAAACAGAAAAAACATGGTTTTATTGATATGCAAATTAGGGCTGGCAAGTGCCAATAAGTGCCCAGGCTGCTCTGCCTTCTGCGTGAATAACTCCTCCTTAAAGCCTCATTCACACGTCCGTGCTCAAATCCGTGAGCAGGTGGTCAGTGATGCATCCGTGTGTCCGTTTTTTGCAGTCCATGTTTCACTGACACTGAACAGCTGAAGCATCTCTTCTTAATGATCTGTAAAATACGGATGGCATCCGTGTTGCATACGTGGTTTTCACTGACCCATAGACTATAATGGACGTGATGGATCCGTGAACAGGAACAAAATAGAGCATGCATCCGTGCTAAAAACATGGACCCACGGACCGCGCTAAAACACAGATGTGTGAAGACCCACATTAAAATGAACGGGGACGTGTGCGGTCCACGGAGAACACCGACGTGTGAATGAGGCTCACCTCCTCATCTGGCCTGCCCTGTAATTGCTGCGTTGAGTGGCAGAGATCCCACGCGTGAGCAGTTCACCACCGGGCCCGGCTCTAGCTATTCCTAGCAGAATGCCGTTAGCTGGCACATGCGCACTGCTGGGAGTGAGACCAATGCCCGAAACCGGCGGTGAAGTGTACAAGCGCGGCATCTATGCTTATTTGTGCGACAGAATTATGTAAGCAGCGCAGGGGGTGACATTTTGGTGACAGACTCCCTTAAAGGGTACCTAAAGCCGATAATAAAAAAAAGGGGGAAAAAAAACTAAAAACACACACACACACAAAGGGGGAAGAAGCGCTGCCATGTCAGTTTTATATCTGATCCTTACTCCACATGCTTGAAAAACTGAGCAGAATCATTGAAAAATGAAAGTGCAGAGTGCTCCGTGCAATAATAATGCAGTTACTGTTCAGTCTGGACAAAAAAAATAAGTATTTTTAATCTATATGCAAATGAGCAGTTAATTGCACCGAGGGCAGAGCCAAGCCACTCTGTGCACCCTTGCTCCTCCTGCTCCCTCTGCCAGCCCCGCCTCCTTCAGTCCAGAAGCTGGCGTGGTCAATCAAGGAGAGGAAAGGTGGCAGAGGAAGCAGGAGGAGCAGGGGTGCACAGAGTGGCTTGGTCCTCCCCTCGTGCACGCAACTAATCATTTTCATATGGATTAGGCCTGATGCACACAACGGTCTCAGTTTTGTGGTCCGTAAATTGCAGATCCGCAAAACATGGATGCCAGCTGTATGCTTTCCATATTTTGCGGAACTGGACGTCCAGCCCTCGATAGGGCAGTCCTATCGTTCTCCGTAATACGGACAAGAATAGGACACGTTTCAATTTTTGTTGCGGGGAACAGACGTGTGGATGCAGACGGCATACAGGAGCGCTCCCCACCTATTGCGGCCCCACTGAAGTGAACGGGTCAGCATCCGACCCGCAAAAAACGCAGCTTGGATGCGGACCCAAACCGCGGTTGTGTGCGTAAGGCATTTAAAGTATTTTTTTTCTTCAGATTGCACTCAGCTGAGCTAGATGTACAAGGCTTTGGGGAAGATTTATCAAAACTGGTGTAAAGTAAAAAAAAAGCTTAGCTGCACATAGCAACCAATCAGATTCCAGCTTTCATTTTTCACAGCTCTTTTGGAAAATGAAAGGTGGAATCTGATTGGTTGCTATGGGCAACTAAGCCAGTTTTCCTTTACACCAGTTTTGATAACTCTCCCCCATTGTGCCTGGCTTCTAAGTGAATTTCTTGGTGCCCATACAATTCACACAAGTAGAAAAATCATTAATATGCGCATATTTACAGACTAATTGGCTTTTAGTTAGGAATCCTTTGTCTTCCTAGTGTAAGCCATTCAGATAAGGTATGGCGGCGTTACCCCATCCGTCAGGACTGCATTGATCTGTGGATAATGTGATAGTTTACAGTGGACACATGTCCGGACAGGCAACACGTCCTTTGTTTCATCCTTCATCATGTGAATATGAAAGAGAATGAGGCTGTTGTTATTCCTGACACGTCACGGACATGTCACCCGCCCGGTCACCGCCTGACGTACACTCATAATAGGAAGATTGCTCGGTTCTGGTTTCAGTCATACACTGAAACCAGAAAACAAACAGTTAATCACGAAAACCAACAGGTAAGATAATACACAGAATACGTACGCTGGGGCCAGGCTTACATGTTACCGACCAGGGGCGGATTGGCCATAGACCTTACAGGGACATTTCCCGGTGGGCCGACTGGACCCTTCTCACAGCCGGCCACTGGAAGTTTTTGGGGCAGTATTTTGTGATGGACTGTGGTTTTTGGCTCTGTTGGGGTGGTATAATGTGCCACAATATGGTAACTGCTGGCCCTGCCTTCCATCAATTTGGACCCCCTACAACAACATGGGGCCACTTTAAGTTCCCAGTCCGCCCCTGTTACTGACCACGGGACTGTATTATCGCATGGCTCATGCAGGACGCGGCTCCCACGTGCTGTTGGCTTTGCTGACCAAGAGCTGATAAGAAACGTCCGATTAGAGAATGGCTTTAAATAGAGCGCACTACTAATAACGAAAGCGAACCAGGGCAGACCAGCCTTACCCTCAGGGATAGGCGATATGCGACTAAGGCTACATGCACACAAACGCATTTCGTTTCCGTGTCAGTTCCAATTTTTATGCATATAGGATGCGGACCCATTCATTCACATCAGTATGTTAGTTCCGTAGCCCCGGGAAAAAAAAAAAAATATATAGAACATGTCCTATTCTTGTACGTTTTAGGCATTGTTACAATGGAACTGCAAAAAAACCAAAAACGGATGGCATACGGATGTCATCCGTTTTTTTTGCGGATCCGCAAATTTGTGGACCGCAAAACACATACGGTCGTGTGCATGTAGCCTAACACAGTACCAAGAGATTGAGCAAGTTGAAATAGTGCATACATATACCACAGCGGCTGAACAAAAGTTGTGTCAGTAATCGGCACCCCCATATTCGCATAGTTTAGGGGGGGGGGGGTTAAGCAGTTATCGGATACGACTGGTGCCGTTTGTGCACACCTTAGAAAAAGGGTATGAAAGCCCACATGCATCTTAGATCTTCGGCAGTATCCACTGACACTTGGCAAAATGCCACATAATACTAAAATAATGGCAATAACATGGAACGGGAAAAAAGAAAAAAAAAAGCGTCACAAGCCGTCTCACCTAATCCCACGTCCTCCAACATCCAAAAATCAGGGTAAGGCGACTTTCACATCTGCGTTTTTGCTGTCCGGCTTTGAGATCCGGCAGCAAAACACTTCTGTTTGAAAAACACAACCGGCTGCATCCGTTCAGAACAGATCCGCTTGTATTATATCGAAAATGAAGAATCTGGATCTGACACTAAAACCATCGTAAGTCAATGTGCGCTGGAAAAAAAAACGGATCCGACACCATTTACTTACATGGTTTTTGGTGGTGGATCTGCCTTCCTCAGTTTCCCAAGCCATTCACAAAAACGCTGCTTGCGGCAACGCAACAAACACAAGTGTCCAGTATGGTAACGCAACAAACCGGAACAGAATGCAGAATGCACTCCGTTCCATTTTGTTTCCTTTTGTCCCCATTGACAATAATTGGGGACAAAACTGAAGCGCTGTGCTGCGGTGTTGAGACCCTGTGTCGGATCACGGAGCCCTCTGCCTAACACGGGTAGGGCATTATTACACTGCACCACCTTTGGGCAGTGTGAGCGCCAACGGAGGACAACACGTCCACCGGAGCTCGTTTACACTGGCCTGATTACACGGGCGATGCGACCTGAATGCGGGAGGAAGGATGTGTGCAGTCTAATAATGCCCTAAGCTGTCGGCCATCAATTATCCTACAGTTATCCCCTCATAAACTCGCTCAGCTTGGCCTCGCATGCCTGTGCCCTCAACGGGGAGAGGAAAGTTTTCACTCTTCAGGATAAAAGAATCAAGCATGTTGCAATCCAACTGCCCGATCCTTCTCTCCCCGCACATCTGTAATCCGCAGGGCACATTAGAAGGTGCACAGTACTGCACACAACCTGAGGACCGGGGTGGGGCTGTTTTTGGAAGAATGAATCCATGTTTTTTCCTAACCTTGGACAACCCCTATGAAAGAGGTTCTTGTGACCCCCGCCAATCAGAGGTCACTTGGACAACCCCTTTAAATTCTGGCAGAAACTGTACAGGGATCTATAGAAGTCTAGGATCCGGTCAGGGGCAGGGTTTTATATGAATCAGACAGGAACGCGGTGTAATAAAGTCCTTTAACGTCACGCTGTGCCCTGAGCACTTCATACTGTGGCCGTGATAAGCCCTGGAGTAAGGACATCGAGAGGATCACCATCTACGTCAGTGACAAGGCTGAGCAGAGCTGGAGCGCGGCGGGGAGGTGCTGCTGTGGGGGCGCAGATGGGATGGGAGAGTTTTAGGGTTTTACCAGCCCTACTAATAAGGACGTTACCCACAAGTCGTCCGTCCTGGCAGAAGAGAACGCACGCTGCAGAGTGAAACACGTATGACTGAGGGCTGGGTTTGCCTCTCAAACATATAAAGCATCCTATGTATACTGGATAGTTTCTCCCCCCCCCCCCCATGTACTGCACCAATTTCACAGTTAAGCTCGTATTTATTCTCCGTATCCGAACTGCATTTTCTGCGTATCAGATACAGACCCATTTATTTCAATGAGGCAGCATCCGTACGTCCGTTCTGCAGCCCTGCAAAGATAAATCATGTCCTATTCTTGCCCGTTTTGCGGACAAGAAAAGGAACGGTTACAACTGGTCCGCAAAAAAACACTGATGCTACATGGATGTCATCCACGTTTTGTGGACCACAAAAATATGTACGGTCATGTGAATGCACCTTTACAGTAAGTTTCCAGGCAGGTGATGCTGGGCATCTTCGCCAGCCCCGGGCACAAACGCGTGCAGTGTACCATCCCTCCAACTGACAATGCGCGAACCAGCCCAACCGGTCTGATATAGCCGTCTGCTCGGAACAAATCCTCTTTAACCGTTTCAGCGAGGCACGTTGAGAAGTGAATACAGCGAGCGCTCCACAAACAGCTGACGGTTACAATACACTACAGATGTAGCAGAGCTGATATGGTTTCTAAACAAACATCTACCCAGTAGAACCAACTGTAAGATTATCAGGCCGTGTTCACACAGCACAGATATGGCATAGACATCTGTGACTGCGGCAGATTGGCCAGTGGATCAGCATGTGGAGCGACGCCATTGTAATTCAGTGGAGCTAATCCACGCTTTCCCGCGTGGAACCAGCTGCCATAATGAACGTTTTGTGTGCCTGCTCGTTAGTCTGTGCCATTTGTTTGAGCACGTGAATGAATGAGATATAAAATGTTGCACCCTGTGTTTCTTAAAGGGGTTGTGCACCTTTGGGTGGGGTGGGGTCAGACTTACCTGCCTCCCAGCACCGGCTCCCTGGATGTAGACTTCCTGCCTAACACCGCCGCAGACAATTGCTGGCAGTGACCTGATCCCGTTGTGTCACATGACCATTTGTCATCAAACAAGTGGAGCGGGTCACCTCTGCAGCTAGCGAGTGGCTGCGATGGCGTCAAACAAGAAGTCTACACCCAGGGGGCTCAGCGGAGGAGTGGAGTGAAAGAGCCGGGAGCCACCTCCAGGAAAGTTACATATGCTTCCCTTCCCCGGTGTGCCCAAAAGGAGAGGAGGTTGCCAACCCCCAAAAGGTGCACAACCCCGTTAGGGCGCCCAAAAATGCTGTGGAACAAAGCAGAAGCAAAAAGAGCTGAGCCTTCCCCTCCCGCGTGAGAGTATCAGATGTAGGACCCCCTCTGATCTGATCCCGAGCATAGTTCATCAAGTGCACCACTTTTCTTAAACATTTTAGACAATCTTCCTCGACTCATCAAAACAAGAGGGATCATGGTGTACGGGAAAGGGGGCACAGCTTAAGATGCAAAATTTTGTACCAAAAATGTGCCAAAATGTTGGCACACCATTCTAACTTTAAGTAAACCAACTACTAGGTGTAATACACGTACTAGACAGTGTACAGGTGCGCCAGATTTATTATCCAGGATCGGACCCTTTGACCCACACGATGAGGGGAATCTCCCCCTTACCAGCTCCATTAGAGAACCACAATATCCACAAGGCTGTCGGCGCGTCACGGTGAGCAGAGACTCTTGAATCCAAGTGAGAAAAAAAAACAGCACTGCCATATTCCAAGCTTTATTGGAAGAAAAAACACTCAAGCAATAAAAAAATAAATAAATAAATAAATAACCTTCTTGACACGTTTCGGGCACCCAGGCCCTTTGTCAAAATAATTCTCAGATTCTCTTTGATTCTTTTGACAAAGGACCTGGGTGCCCGAAACGCGTCAAGAAGGTTATTTTATTTATTTATTGCGAGAGTGTTAATTTTTTTTCCAATAAAGCGACCAGTTTGGAATACGGCAGTGCTGGTTTTATTCTTTCTTAGGATTAGTAAACTTGCCCCACTGTCTCTTTTCCTCCTTTAAGGGGGTCGTCTCACCTCAGTAAATGACATTTTTAATGTAGAAAAAGTTACTACGAGACTGATTGTCCATATCACAACGCGGACACAGAAGCTGCTGTACATGTGGCACGTGCGCTCCCGGCGCACGGCCACCGCTGCTGGAGAACAGGGTGGTCGTTACTCCTGGAAACGAGCCGTGTATAATGTGATGGGAAAATGAACCAGCAAAGGAGGCAACATGGAGAGTCACAATACATTAGTAAGGGCCTTGTATTAACGTTCTCTACATGATAAATGCAGTTTACTGAAGTGAGAGGACCCCTTTAATGCTGTCCTCCAAAATCACAAGACAGATACAGCAAAAAATGTACAATCCACCATGGGTGAATGACTCTAGAAGTCTTCAACTACGTCCTATGTGAAAGCGTCAGCCAGCAGCACATCTGTACATCTGTACATAAGCAGATACAAGAAGTCCCCAGAATTAGCATGTCCGGCCCCGCGCTCCACAGGGAAGCAGAGCAGCCACATTCTTCCTTTATAAGTAGCAGACAATACTCGGCTCTGCTGTGTGGCTGCCACTCCTCTACATGCCCAGCACTGCCCCGTAACAGGCAGGACCAGATTCCTCCCAGTAATGTGAATGTGAAGCACTAGGTCATTCTCCAAACACTGCCTTCAATGGAAGTGACTGGCCCATGAGACTGCGGGCACTGCTGGTCCCCGAGAGAAAGAGACGTCCAGCATGGCTACACCTTACACCGTCTGAGGGCAACACCCGGAGGTAAGTGACGCCTCTACGTGTACTTACTGGATGTAAAACCAGGTGAATGTTGGGTGCTGTTTATTATCTAATATCTGGTTTGTAGCTATATTACACAGGGCAGTACAGTCTATCGTATCTAGACATCTGGTATGGAATACAAGCTATTGTTCCCCGTTATCAGCCGTTTCTGCTGGGCGAGGGCGACTGGAGGGTTCGAACAAATCCTTGCCATAATCACCACTATCTCCAGGTCTGACAAATTCCAGAAAGTTTAGTGCCTCTTATGCCTATTACAGGGAACGTCATAGGGCGAGATACTAAAATACGAAAATCATAAAACGTATATACACAGGGCACAGAATAAGCCAAGTGCGTGTCGTATACACTGGGGGAAAGTTATCGTGAGGGGAACATTTGAAATCAGTTTTGCTCGAGTCTGCATTGGGCGACTTTATTCCACATTTAAAAAATGTCGCATGTCCTAAAACCTGGCCCTTTTGTCTAGAAAAGCTCCTCCAGTTCTCTTTTTTGCAACTTTTTAAAAAAGTCTTAGTGATAAACCTGGAGTGAAGCTCATTAAGGCTACATGCACACGACATTGCAACGGACATTTTTAACGGACGTTTTTTTTCACTGATGCCTTTCTGAGAGACGGACGTTAAAAATGGACCCATTCAATTGTATGGGGTCAGTCTGTCAGTGACAGTCAAAAACTGCCACGTGAATAACCCCATAGACTACAATTGGTCTTAAAATATACATTTCATAGTCGTTAAAAAAATGTACATCACATGTCCGTTTTTCACTGTTGTGTGCATGTAGCCTAACATAGCGAATCACGCAGACTTCCCCATCCATATATCAAAACTGAATAAGTGGAGTAAAAAATGCAAAAAGTCACCATTTTTTTATGAGAGTCCGAAAAACTCACAAAAGCTTAATTTTGCTGCTTTTTGAAGACAGATTTCCGGAGTAAAGGCGCGATTAATCAGGGCCTGTGTAACGTGTATGCAGGGACAAATAGCAGATGGACGTATGGAGATCCATTTATTACAAGTCTATTAGACAATAAATGAGAAAAGTTTAGGAAA
This sequence comes from Bufotes viridis, assembly GCA_033119425.1. Taxonomy (NCBI): domain Eukaryota; kingdom Metazoa; phylum Chordata; class Amphibia; order Anura; family Bufonidae; genus Bufotes; species Bufotes viridis. The sequence continues at coordinate 60,968,602 of CM065591.1, read as the reverse complement.
AAAGAAAAAGAAAACGTCGAGGTTTGATGACGGCCGACACTCTGTAAATCTGTAACACGTTACCAGCGAAGCAGCTGAAGTTTTACCAAGTCTCATCCACATGCTGTGGAGACGGACCTGCAGTGCGGATCACAAATCCACAGTTAAATTTATTTAGGATTTTTCCTTTTCATTGGGTGAAATCCGTCCAATGGGGCTCACAATTTAAGTTCCATGAAAAATCGGCATGAGAGGCCTCTTTCACATTTGTGTCCGTGATTATGGATCACTGAAGTACATCACAGTCTAAGGGCCTGTGACGTACAGACAGTACGGATGCCCTCCGTGTTTGATCAGTGGTCTTCATGGATCGTTGCTAGAAAATGCTCTGGAAACTAATTTTCAGCCTAAGGGCTCATGCAGACGAACGTATTTTTTGTCATCATGGACAAAGACGTGTAAATGAGGCCTAACACATGCAGATGGCCACTTCGTGTTCTGCTCCTTAAAGGGGTATCCCGATACGGAGGAGACGTCCATACATATCCGATTAGTGCAGGTAAGGCCACCCGAACCACTATTAATGATGAAAACTGGAATCTCATGGTCAATACTTACCAGAAACACCTAGCAGCAGAGGGGAGAACAAATAGGAAGATCTAGCTGGCAGGCACATTCCACGAAGGTACGCCACGAGCGGACAGCCCTCGCATGTCCCTTATTGCCGCAGTCACAGCTTTAAGCTGCCAGCCAGAAAACAATGGGAGGCAGACACTATGAAGCCGCCGGCGCAATTTAAATGCGGTATCGGTGCCAAAATTTCGCCACCAAATTCCGTCCTCTAAGGGTACAGCTACATGGGGCAGAACATCTGTTGTGCATTTGTTGAGGAATTCACCCAAACCACCGTTTTATTCCGATGCTGGGAGTCGGACCCCATTGATCTGATATCGATGGTCAATCCAGAGAAGTTATCAATATGAAAAAGCGATAACCGCCCTCATTTACACAGCCATATTAGTCTAATGGTTCCGATCCGAAGACAAGCTTGCCGTGCCATAGATCCCCAAGTCTGCACATCTCCTTAGTGCCGTTTCACACAAGCGAGTCCATTGCGGGAATCATGGTCCTCAGTTCTGGACCTGCAGGAGCTCGGCTAAATCATGATTTATAACGTGATGTGCCTCTGCTTGACCTGAATTCTACAGGATCATAGGGACTTAAAGCCGTCGGTGTGATTCTGTAGCAGTAAGGTCAAGCAGAGGCACATAGAATTATAAATCAGTATAATGCTGTGCGCTCCTGCAAGTCCAGAACAGAGGATCACGCTCACACACGGAGCGCCATTCCCGCAATGGATTCGCTCAGGTGAAACAGCCCTTTTAGTTGCGCAGATGGTTATTCAAGTGAGACAGCGATCACGATTTCTCCAATAGGTTTGTGAACGCTCATCTGAGGTGATAAATGGCGCCGCAGGCCCTTACCATGGTCATATACCATAGAAAATAGTTGGCCACTACTATGACCAGCAGGACTGTCCTTATGTTCAGTGTATGGCCAGCTTTATGCTCAGCCGCATCACCTCACTGGGTCATAAAACTGAACATGTATGTCCAGCGTAGAGGGGTTTAACCGCTTGATTGCTGGGCGATCTTCCACTTTTGCGTTTTCGTTTTTCATTCCCTGCGTTTCCAGAGCCATAACTTTTTTATTTTTCCATTCACAGACGTATGAGGACTCTTTATTCTTTATGGGACAAGTTGTAGTTTCTAATGGCATTCTTTAAGGCTACAGTCACACGACCGTAGTGTATTACGGATCCACAAATTGCGGATCCGCAATACACCCAGCCGGCACACCCCATAGAAATGACTATTCTTGTTCGCAGCCGGGGACAAGAATAGGACATGTTCTATCTTTTGCGGAGCCGCGGACCGGAAGTTCGGGTCCGCGCTCCGCAAATGCGGGAGCTGAGCGCACATAGTGTGCTCTCCACACCTCGTCCGGCCCCATAGACAGTGAATGGGTCCCCACCCGTTCCGCAGACACATTCACGGTCGTGTGAATGTAGCCTAATCTTGCATACAATGTAGTGAAAAGCTGGAAAACAAATTCTAAATGAGGTGGAACTGAGAAAAAAAAATATTCATAACTTTTCTACCATAATTTTATGCGCTTAGTTTTATGGCGTTACCTATGTGGTAAAACCGACTTGTTACCTTTGTTCTCTGGGTCAGTACGATTACGGAGATACCACATCGATAAATGCTAACTTTGAAAAAATGATTGGTTTATTTGCTTCACCGCGACCCCCCCTGAACTTTTTAATAGTACCGCCTACAGAGTTGTATGAGGGCTCGTTTTTTCTGGGCGATCTGAAGTTTTTATTTTCTACCATTTTGGAGTGTGTGTGGCTTTTTGACCGCTTTTTTAACGATCTCTATAACATATCAAAAAGTTTTGTGAAAACTCAGAGACCCTTTAATGCAGCAATCGCTTAGAAAGAAATTAATAACAAAGATCCTTTGTTTGAAAATTACTTTCACGAGCGGCTGTTGCTGAAACTGGATAAATAGGCAAAGGTAAGTTCTGAAAAAAACATAACCGAACCCCTGTGATGCTAGAGGCGGTAGGGTCTGTGTATTACACCTGTACAGAGGGCAGGCAAAACCGCAAAACTTGAGTTGCACAACCTTTATACTACTAGAGAGAGCTCAATGTCTGGTTGCCACGAGCTTTTACACATGCCATGAATGCTCTGCATGTGAGCCTTGTACACCCACCCACGAGGATCTCCGGGAGAACTGAAATGAGCGTATAATGTAGTTTAGGTTGGCATTACCTGTCCTTGAGGGCAGGGCACAGCAGCTGCGGAACGGTCTGAATAACTGCACCAGACATGTTGTAATCTCTACTGCCTGTTTATTCAGCACCGAAGACAGGCAGACGTCATCCCATTGTAATGCCCAGGGCTTGTGGGTTTCCTGCCATATACAGACGTGTGGAGATCTAGCGGCATCACCCTCGAAGTACAACTTGTTGCCAGACGTACTTTAAAGGCTACGGCTACACAGCGACCTGTACTGAGGGTCAAAAAAGGTGCAGCTATACAGCGACATCTTATTGCAGTAAAGTCGTGCAACATTTTTTGTGAAGGGTATTGCACTGCAACTGCGACCCGATAGTTGCACAAAAATCCGACTTGACAATCCGACTTTCGCGGTGCAAAACCATTGACCATCATTACAAAAAAATGTATTGTGGCTTTTCTGCGTCGCCATGTAGCTATAGCCTAAAAGGCTTATCCACTTTGGATAGTTTATTGCTACTAAGCGGATCATTGGGTACGTCGCTGCTGGGACCCCTAGCAATCAGCAGTGATTTGTGGGGTCTTCAACAGCAACTGGTCAATCTCCCTGCAGCACCACCCCAGGAGAGATGAAGAATTACACAGTCTACTTAGAGGTCAATGAGCTACTGCTGCAATGCACGAGATGCCTCCTGGGTGACAGTCGCTCTTTGTAGAGGTTCTGAGCGCTGTCTAATAGAGGAGGGTCCTAAATCGGCGTCCTAACGCAGAATCTCCTAATAGGATATATGAAAATGAGTTTTCAAAACCAGATAACCCCTTGGATTTATTTGCATGCTGCTAAGATCAGGAAAAATACCAAACCCTAAGATTTTAAGATGGCCATATACTTCAGATAGTGGTCGGCCAACAGCTATTCCTTCCAATGCAAGCTCACTCGGCCAAGTGTGCCTTTGCTCTCAATGGGGAGAGAGGGATAAGCCTGACAACTGAGAACCAAAGGATCGGGAAACATGCCCAATCCCTTCTTTCTGCTGATGTGCAGTTGGAGGAGTCAGGACACCCCATACACATTGTGATGCTAATCGCCCTGCCCAATCACATTCATCTAATTTATTGGTCCAGCTTTAGTTTAAAATCCAACCAACACGTTTGGGTTTGGGTCTGCTGAAAGCCCATCTCCAAAGTTCTCAATAGCCTTGTCATCAGAGGATAAAGATCCACACACTTCTCTCTTCTCGTTCTAGGGATCAGGGGGGGACAATCAATGTGTCTCCAGGACATTTCAAAACGTTTGTGTAAAATTAAATGACCCTCTAAGTTGTACCATAAAAATTCGAAGAAAAGCTAGCCCACGTTCGAAGGTGATCACGTATACTCGTATTACCACATCATAAATTTATATATATATATATATATATATATATATATATATACACACACACACATACATATACACACACACACACAGACATTACATAAGCAACATTGAAGGGGTCCTCAAAGTTATCAATATGAGATCGGTGGGGGTCAGACTCCCAGCAGCTATTTGAGGAAGCCACGAGCTCCGTGGCCTCCTCACAGCATACCAAGCACCGCACCATCCATTGTAAAGCGGCTGTACTTGGTATTGAAGGTCAGCCACATTCACTTGAATGATTGTGACGTCACTGGCCTAGGAAGAGACCTAAGCACCCACGTGTTGCCGCAGGCTCTTCATACAGCTGATCAATAAGAGTGCTGTGAGTCAGGCCCCACCGATCTGATACTGATCACCTATCCTAAGGATAGAACATAGATATCAAAATCCTGGAGAACTCCTTTAAAACCACAACACAATTCTTGCATATAGGCAAGGACGCCAATAGGTGACAGAGGGAGGCCTCTCCCTTTGAAATGCTTCAGATGCTGAGGTCACTATTGACCGCACCATCTAAGGGATTAAACAGCTGGGATCCCACCTGGCCTTAAGAGCAGGTGCCTAGCTGTCACTGCACAGCCATAAAAAGGTATAAGTGCAGGTTTAAAGTGCATTAGAGACCACCGTACTATCACGTATGGGTGTCACTAATAGGTTAATAAATATAAACTGGGATAGACTCCGCCCCTCGTTACTCCCCTTTTGCTACGCAGGCGTCAGTTGCCAAATGCGCATGCTGCCAATGCAGTTGGAAATTATACTTTGTAAGGCCGAGCTAAAAAAGTGTATGTACATTTTCCATTGTATAGTAGATGCCCTAGTAGATAATATGCCCCTAGGGCAATAATAGGCGCAGATAAGACCCCTGATAGGGTGCAGGACCTCCTATAATCAGCTGGAAGTAGCGGATGTCTATTACAGGACTTATATTTACTACACACTGGATGTTTGGAGGGATCACCCACGGACTCCAAGTGCAGCTATTGTATAAGGGATACTTCTGCCGGCGGTGTAGCCCGTAAGGGTGCATTTACACCAACAGATTATCTGACCAATCATTGGTCAGATGGCCGTTTACACACACAGATCTTCTGTTATTCACACCAACTATTGGTCCGATTGGACAGAAACTGGTCAGATAACCTGTTGGTGTAAATGTACCCCAACAGGGAGCAAAGATGGCTGCGCCGCACTAACCAAGATAATCATCTCACTGGGGACCTTTTAAGGTCTTCTTCACGGGGCTGGGGGATCCAGTAGGAGACTTCCTGCCGCCCGGCTGAATTGCGTGTTATTATAGTGACACAAGTTTGCTTTCACATGCCCTTCAACTGAACTCTAATCTGAGTCACCAGCTCTGGCCAGGATATCATAAACTAACAGCTAGAGGAATAAATCAGCCTTAAGTGCCATCTCTAGAAGCTAAAGGGAATGCCCAGTCACACAATGTACCCAAAACGTCACAATTACAAGTCTGTCCGAGCTTTTTACCCCACTCCATGTAACGAGTCTTTATCGCGGGCTTCATGCGTAGTCAGGGGCGGACTGGGAGCTTAAAGTGGCCCTGGAAAATAGCAGTCTGTAATGCACGGGCACTGACTGTGTGCCCTCTCCGGTGTGGATGCAGACCCACTGACAAAATAAGATATGACAGGTCTTCTCTTTTGTGGTGCAAATGCATGGACCCGAAAGCCCACTGAGGCGCTTCATAGTGCTTCCAATTTGTCCCTACATGTCCTCTCTTTGGTCATATTTTTCGGGTCGCGGACCACGGAGTGCACACGGCCTGTATATTGTGGACCCTACGTTCGTAGGCACAAGCCCTAAGACTGCTGGTACAAAGGCCCCTCGTAGTATGAAGTCAATCTGCACATAATGCACCAGATTTATTATTGAGAGGCCCCTTAATAAGTTTGACATATTTCCAGGCCGCTCAATCTGCACTAGTTATGAGCTGGCATAGACTCGAATTATCATTCATACCAGTTTCGGCCATAAATTACAGTAAATCTGTCGGGCTGCGTAATGCCACATCCCCTTTCACCAAGTCCTGACCATTTTTCCCCATCACTTTTGAAAAGTGGCAAGATAAGTGAAAAGTAATAAATTATGCCGCAAATATGGCGAGAGCAAAAATTTGCAATCAATTTACGTAAAATATTTGATAAATGTAAAAAAAAAAAATAGACAAAAATGGCTAAAAAAAAAAAAGCGTATGGTATGTAGTGCTTTTTTTTGCATTGGTAAAAAAATAAAACGTCAAACCAAATTTAGGCATAAAGGAAGCCTAATAGAGGAGGGGAAGAAAAAAAAAAATACGTCAATGTGAACCTAGCTTCACTTTACTATAGTCCAAGAAAAATCCATGCGACGCAAGGGAAACGCACAATATTTTTAAGGGACAAAAAAATGTGTATGGCCTTTATGGCTGGCTTTAGTTGTTGTTTTATCAAGAGTATGATGAAAATCATATGGATTGACCTTAACGCTACAACACACCATCCATAATGTTTTACTACAGTACATCTCAGGTGGCCACCTTACTAAGGCCTCTTTCACACTTGCGTTGTTAGGATCCGGCGTGCACTTCCATCGCTGGAAGTGCCCGCCGGATCCGTAAGAACGCAAGTGACCTGAAAGCATTTGAAGACTGATCAGTCTTCAAAATGCTTTCAGTGTTACTATGGCAGCCAGGACGCTATGAAAGTCCTGGTTGCCATAGTAGTAGTGGGAAGCAGGGGAGCAGTATACTTACCGCCCGTGCGGCTCCCGGGGCGCTCCAGAATGACGTTAGAGCGTGATCCATGCGTGTAGGGTGCCCTGACGTCACTCTGGAGCGCCCCGGGAGCCGCACGGACTGTAAGTATACTGCTCCCCCGCTCCCCACTACAATTTACCATGGCAACCAGGACTTTAGCGTCCTGGCTGCCATGGTAACCATTCAGAAAACGCTAAACGTCGGATCCGGCGATGCGCCGAAACGACGTTTAGCTTAAGGCCGGATCCGGATTAATGCCTTTCAATGGGCATTAATTCCGGATCCGGCCTTGCGGCAAGTGTTCAGGATTTTTGGCCGGAGCAAAAAGCGCAGCATGCTGCGGTATTTTCTCCGGCCAAAAAACGTCCAGGTCCTGAACTGAAGACATCCTGATGCATCCTGAACGGATTTCTCTCCATTCAGAATGCATGGGGATAATCCTGATCAGGATTTTTCCGGCATAGAGCCCAGACGACGGCTCTCTATGCCGGAAAACAAAAACGCAAGTGTGAAAGAGCCCTAATCCAAGACGAACTGTGTGATTGTCAGGGAATGTAACAGCATTAAAAATCATAAGCAGAAGCCACATAGTAATGTGTCCCCCTTGTTTTGTTTATTTCCAGAACTCAAAGGCCATTTTACATCTGGATATATTTACGGATCAGTTAAGATGAAGGATCGTCTTCAAGAGCTAATGCAAAAAGCAAAAGACTTGGAAGAGTCCAAGGAAACAGAGCATGTTGGAGAAGAAGCAATAGAGATCCAGCAACAAGCTGTCGTCTTTGAGAGAGAACCTATTCTTCAGGGCTTCTTACACGAAATACGGAAGCTTCAAAATGATATTACGGATCTATCTGAAAACGTGACTAAGTTTGGACAGCAGCAAAAAGTTCTCGTCTCCTCAATGAGAAGATTTAGCGTCCTAAAGAAAGAGAGCAATATAACAAAGGACATCAAGGTCCAAGCAGAAAGCATAAATAACCGTCTGGACTCCTTATCTCAACAAGTTCAGAGAACAGAAACCGAAACAGGGTCTTCATCTAGTCTTACCAGGATCCTTAAAAATCACCATGCCGCCCTGTTCAGAAGCTTCAAATCCATAATGCTCCGCTATAACGAGGCAATAACCAGCAAGCAGGCCAAGTGTAAGACGTTCATCATAAGACAACTGGAAGTGTCTGGCAAAGAGGTCAGCGAGGAGGAAGTGAACAAAATGCTGGAGCAGGGCAAATGGGATGTCTTCAACGAGAACCTCCTCACGGAAGTCAAAATTACCAAGGGGCAACTGAATGAGATTGAGCAGAGGCATAAAGAATTGATCAGTTTAGAGAATCAGATGAAGGACCTGAAAGACCTTTTCCTGCAAATTTCGATTTTAGTTGAGGAGCAAGGAGAGACTCTAAACAACATAGAAATTGCGACAAAAAACACAGAGGACTACGTCCAAAGCACCAATGAAAAAATTAAGTTGGCCGTGAAATACAAGAGGCGAAACCCATGCAAGATGTTGTTCTGCTGCTGCTGTCCTTGCTGTTAATGGGTCACTTGACTTTTTTCTGTTTACATTATTTATTTTGACATTTTATAGGCCACAGATTTCATACCACATTTATTTTACATAGTTTATGTTGTACAATAAAAGTTATGTATTACCAAGGCTGAGAGACGTCTGTTCTCTGATGGCTTATTTCTCTAAGACAAATGGAAGTCTTTGTTCACACTAGAGCCTTCAGCTCTCCATTTCTTCTTTATGAAGTATGCCTTTAAAGGGCACTTTGAAGTTTTATCTAAATTTCAGGCCATCCACCACAGAATCATCAACATCCTGCTCCATGGAGAGTGCTATAAACGGAAGGGTGTTTCCTGCAAGGACCCGCAGGCTTTCCTCTGCCTTCTCACGCACTGCATGGACTAAAGACTGGTGTCTAGACAATATCAATGGTCACCACTTAGAAGGATACTATCCCTGATCTCCTAAAAGCGTAGCAGATTTTTATTTTTTATTTTTTTTTATAAACTATGCGTAACGGCTGTGCTTCATTGTAGAATCATAACTGATAAGGAACTGGTGTTTTTTTGGGCTTCCATAATTTCTTCCTCAAACATATTATTCTCTGTTTCACTTGCACAGCTAGATGCATTTCTCTCACAAGCAGGGGCATCTCCTTTCTGTGGAATCTGCCAGTACTGTATGCAGTGACCTCACTTCCCACTATGTTTTCATCTAGGGAGCTCAGAAAGCTGCTAAGGAGGGAGAGATCAGACTTACAGACACACAGGAGCTTCTCTGCTCTTCAGAAACTGTGTAGAAGAGGTGCTTATATCAGGCTTAGGATCTCAGCTAGCCATGACACGCCCCCGTTTCCTGTGAGACTCTGGGATGGATCTTGCCTGACAACAGGCAGTGAACTGCAAGTCAGGTGGAAGTGAGACCCCTAGTGGCCATGACTTTATAGCTTTTTTCAGCTGGATGCAGGAAGATTTTTTTTTTTTTTACTAAAGTGATTTAGAAATTTGCCAATTACACCATTCTCTATTAAATTGTGTGAAAGTACAGAGACTATTAAACAGTGTGGTCAACTAGCGTAGTCAGACTTATGGCAAGGCAGCACCCACATGAGTTCAGGCAGAAGGCTAGCTATCTCTAAGGACTCATGCACATTAGGCCTGCACATTATATCGCAAAAGCAATAACAATCGCAATTAATCGCCATATCGCAATCTGCTGACCCAAAAATGCTGCAATTATATTACCATATTTTTCGCTTTATAAGACACACTTTTTTCCCCCAAAAGTGGGGGGGTGGCAGTGCGTCTCATAAAGCGATGGTTGACTTTCTACGTGACACTGTATCTCCGGCCACTATGCTGCACAGCGTGGCCGGCGATACATCAGTTACAGTGCGAGGAGGGAGGAGGGGCCGGTGGAAAGTCGTTATTTTAATGAACACACGTTCTTATATCTATTCTATTTATCTGTTCTGTGCAGCGCTATTAAGAAAATAGTAAGTTTTGTATTTTGTACTTTTGCAGTAATGCAAATATGTATTTTATTTTGAAAAACACTGCGCATTTCAGTTCTTGAGTTCAGCATAACTACATTTCACATTATCAGTCCTCTGTGTGTGCTTTTACCTTGAAAATCCAAGCAGATAGACCTCTGGTACAATTCCCTTCAAATATCTCATCGCATATCGTTATCGCAATTTTTAGGGCCCTAATCGCAATCGCACAGAATTCCCATATCGTGCAGCCCTAATGCACATGAACACAAGTGTTTTGCGTTCCGCAAACCGCAGATTCGCAAGGTACCAGCTGTGTGCATGCCGCCATTTTTTCCATCTTCTGCATCTCCATGTCTGCAAAACTGACAAGAATAGGACATGTTCTATCTTTTTCGTGGGGCTGCGGAACATACATACAGATGCACATAATGTGCCATCCGCATTTTTTGCGGCCCCATTGAAATTAATAGGTCCACATCCGATCTGCAAAAAAAAAATTGCAGATTGGACGTGGACCGAAAATAGGGTTGTGTGCATGAGGCCTAAAGCTGCATGGATTATTCATGTAGGACTCTCTAATAAATAAAGTCAATGTTTCATCTATGTGCTTATTCACATCTGCGGCAAGGGAAGGCTCTGCAGGGGTGGGGGGGATAAGCGTTGGGCATGCTGGATTACATCATGCCCGATCCCTTGTTTTTAGGGGCGATAAAACACTGTCAGAGGTGTCTGGTAATAGCTTATTTCCCCTTTCCACACTGAAAACGAATGTATATTGAGCTGATCCGAGCATACGGCCATCAGCTATGCAAGGTGTACAGCCATGGGTAGGGCTGCAGTAAACGATTATTTTAGAAATCGAGTATTCTATCGATTATTTTTTATGATTAATCGAGTAATCTAATAAGAATGTTACCATGGCAACCAGGGCTTCAGTAGCATCCTGGCTGCCATGGTAACCGACCGGAGCCCAGTTATAACACTGCTGGGGCTCCAATCAGAACTTTCACCAATGAGGGGGGAGGGGACTCTGCTCTGTGGCCACTGCCACCAATGAGGGGGGAGGGGACTCTGCTCTGTGGCCACTGCCACCAACGATTTTAATACTGGGGGGTGGGGGGAGGGCGCACTGCGCCACCAATGAAAATGAACCTTTAATACAGACGGCAGGCAGCAGATCAGCGGCGGTTAACCCCTCAGGTGCAGCACCTGAGGGGTTAACTGCCGCTGATCGCAGCTCCCTGCCTCCTGTATTAAAGATTACAAAGGACCTTTCATGGTCCGGACTTACTAACTAGCAGCTAGTGGGCCAGTTACAGTGTCCTGCTCCATATGCTAATTACTAATATCGGAGCAATAGGGAGGGGACATCAGCTCTGTGGGCGTTCCTTCTCCCTGCACTGTGACGTTCTGTGCTGCGATTGGACAGTGCAGGGAGAAGAAACGCCCACAGAGAAGGTGATGTCTCCTCCCCATTGGTCCAATATTAGTAATTGGCACATGGAGCACGAAACTGTAACTGGCCCACAGTGGGGAGAACGGAGCGGCGCCCAGGGATAATTGTAAGTGCGGGGACATCCCGGGCGCCGCTAGCTGCTAGTTAGTAAGGCCGGACAATGTAAGGTCCTGTCATTGGTGGCGCAGTGCGCCCGCCCCTCCTTCGCCCCCCCGTCTCTCCTCACTGGCAGCGCAGCACAGGGGGATGGAGAGAGCGATTCCTTCTCCCCTGTGCGCCCCACCTCCTTTGCTGCCAGCCGCTCTGCAGTGTCGGGTCATAGGGCGCGCTTGCGTGCACTATGACCTGACGGGTGACCACGGAGCGGGGAGTAATAGCAAGTGCTGCCCTCCCGCTCCGTTGTCACATGACACAAACGAATCCTCGGGATTTTTTTGTTTGAATTACTCGAGTAAATCGAGTAATCGTTTCAGCCCTAGCCATGGGTAATCAGATTCACAATTGTGGATTTTATGGTCTACTCTGGTGAGGGATTGTCCATGTTCTCCATTGGAATGGAATGGGATCTGGGCACAGATCCACTGAACTGTCTCCTAAACTTCAATGGAGAGGCCCCCCCCCCCCCCACACACACACACACACACACACACACACACAGTCACCTTTTCCCCTTATCTACACCTTTCTGAACTGCTAAAAATGGGCTAAGAATTCCCGTTCTCCTGACATGGCCACACATGCGCCATTAGTACTTGCTCGCTCCCATGCGGTGTGGCACTGCCCTTCTCTTCGTCATGGAAACTACATGTACAAGACGGGGCTGTGGAGTCATTTTATCCACCGCGACTCCTTCATAAATGGCCAATAATTTAGTAATGAGAAATTTACTGTAGTAGTAAATAAAGACCTTTATTTCTGATATTTACGGACTCTATACTGACAGGGAATGTTCCACAGGATTGGCGCATAACAAATGTGGTGCCAATATTCAAAAAGGGTCCAAAAACAGAGCCCGGAAACTATAGACCGGTAAGTTTAACATCTGTCGTGGGGAAACTGTTTGAAGGTTTTCTGAGAGATGCTATCTTAGAGGATCTCAACGGAAATAAGCAAATAACGCCATATCAGCATGGCTTCATAAGGGATCGGTCATGCCAAACTAATTTAATCAGCTTCTACGAGGAGGTAAGTTCTAGACTTGACAGCGGCGAATCAATGGATGTCGTGTATCTGGACTTCTCCAAAGCATTTGACACCGTACCTCATAAAAGGTTAGTATATAAAATGAGGATGCTCGGACTGGGAGAAAATGTCTGTATGTGGGTAAGTAACTGGCTGAGTGACAGAAAACAGAGGGTGGTTATTAATGGTAGATACTCAGATTGGGTCACTGTAACTAGTGGGGTACCAGAGGGGTCAGTATTGGGCCCTATTCTCTTCAATATATTTATTAATGATTATGTAGAAGGCCTGCACAGTAAAATATCTATTTTTGCAGATGACACTAAACTGTGTAAAGTAATTAACACTGAAGAGGACAGTTTTCTGCTACAGAGGGATCTGGATAGATTGGGGGCTTGGGCAGAAAAATGGCAGATGAGGTTTAACACTGACAAATGTAAAGTTATGCACATGGGAAGGAATAATGCAAGTCACCCGTACATATTAAATGGTAAAACACTTGGTAACACTGACATGGAAAAGGATCTAGGAATTTTAATAAGCAAACTAAGCTGTAAAAATCAGTGTCAGGCAGCTGCTGCCAAGGCCAATAAGATAATGGGTTGCATCAAAAGGGACATAGACGCCGGTGATGAGAACATAGTCCTACCACTTTACACATCACTAGTCAGACCACACATGGAGTACTGTGTACAGTTCTGGGCTCCTGTGAACAAGGCAGACATAGCAGAGCTGGAGAGGGTTCAGAGGAGGGCAACTAAAGTAATAACTGGAATGAGGGATCTACAGTACCCTGAAAGGTTATCAAAATTAGGGTTATTTACTTTAGAAAAAAGACGACTGAGGGGAGATCTAATAACTATGTATAAATATATCAGGGGTCAGTACAGAGATCTCTCCCATCATCTATTTATCCCCAGGACTGTGACGAGGGGTTTGTACACAAAGAAGGTTTGTACACAAACATAGAAGCGGATTCTTTACGGTAAGAGCATTGAGACTATGGAACTCTCTGCCTGAGGAGGTGGTGATGGTGAGTACAATAAAGGAATTCAAGAGGGGCCTGGATGTATTTCTGGAGAGTAATAATATTACAGGCTATAGCTACTAGAGATGGGTCGTTGATCCAGGGAGTTATTCTGATTGTCTGATTGGAGTCGGGAAGGAATTTTTTTCCCCTTAAGTGGGGAAAATTGGCTTCTACCTCACAGGGGTTTTTTGCCTTCCTCTGGATCAACTTGTAGGAAACAGCCCGAACTGGATGGACAAATGTCTTTTTTCCGCCTTATATACTATGTTACTATATAAATGTAGGCACAATGACAATGATACATCTGTTACTTGTGACATGTATTGTTTTTGCATTTGTTGTTACCTTTAGTTTTATTCTATAGCATCAAAATTATTAACAGGCTTAGATTACAGCTTCCTATGGTCTGTCTCCTTAGCCGGTTCTCCATCCTCCTTCTGCAGCGTCAATATGCTCCCATGCTGCCTGCTGGCTCAGTCCCAATGCGGCCACCCGATGAGGTCTGCAGAGACGCCACTTGTCACGTCCGGGATACAAAGCCTTGGAGGATGCTCTGCTAGGTTAATATCTTTGAAATGATCTGACTTTTCTTATGCCACTGCTCAGCAGGACACCGGTGCCCACACATGTGCCCCACATGCTGTTAGGTAATAGTAGAGGGTCATGAGAAATTGGGGGTGCTCTATTAGCTCAACATATCCTAATAGGGGATATCGAAAAGGTCAACGTCGGACTGGCCCACCAAAGGATCCTCGGGTGGTCCCAGACTTTGCTACCATATTGCGCCCCAAAAAGTCCAGGAGAAAAAAAATAAATAAAGTTGGTGATGCCTTTGAGCCTAATTAGTTACACTAGGGTCTATAGATACAAACAAAAAAAATGCAACAGCACTCTGCAACCAGAACTCTGCCCGAGATAGAAGCCATAAGAGGACATTAGTGTAATAATCCACCTCTGCAAACAGTGGAGACATTAGTTTACATTTTGATCAAAAGGTAGTAAGCCCACTCACCCCTTCACGGTTGTCTCCTAGAGTGGGTACCAACGCTAAATCTGACCTGTAATGGGCCATGACAGTCACATAAAATCCTCCTAGCGCTAAAGATTACCTGTTATGGGCCACGACAGCCACATAAAATCCAGGGAGGTGTTGGAGGTGTGGCAGCCTCCACTTCAGTCGTGCACACCTGACTAGTTTGTCCGCCCTAGATGCTGGTTTTCAATCAGAGTGAGTATAAAGCTGAATGTGTACTCACATTACCTGCTAGTAGCCGTCAGGCTCCAGGAGGAGTGCACAGTGGGCTCAGCATGCATGTTGGTACCTGCATCCCTGGATCTAATAGAGGCTGTTACAGCACCAGAAGGGGTTAATAAGTATGGTTTGTTCCGGCATGCATGCTGGGCCCACACTCCCTGGATTTTATGTGGCTGTCGTGGCCCATAACAGGTAATATTTAGCGCTAGGAGGATTTTATGTGACTGTCATGGCCCATTACAGGTCAGATTTAGCGTTAGTACCCACTCTAGGAGACAACCGTGAAGGGGTGAGTGGGCTTACTACCTTTTGATCAAAATGTAAACTAATGTCTCCACTGTTTGCAGACGTGGATTATTACACTATGTCCTCTTATGGCTTCTGTCTCGGGCAGAGTTCTGGTTGCAGAGTGCTGTTGCATTTTTTTTGTTTGTATGTATACCTGCCATTAGCTACGTGCACCTGCATACAGGGAGTGCTGACTGAAACCCCCCTTTGTGTTTATGACTAGGGTCTATAGAGGATACGGAGGTTGGGGCCCCAGAAACCTTAGTCTGACACTAGAGAAGGATCATCTAAACCAGAGGTCAGTAACCTCCAGCTGTGCTGAAACTACAGTTCCCAGAATGCTTCACTCACAAGTGTGCATGCTAGGAATCATGGGGCACTATTAGAGCGCGGTTTGGAAAAAGGGATCACTATTTTTGACACCTTTATGGCACAATTATTTTTTATCTGAATTGCAGGATTTAGCATGGGAAAATTTTGGGCAAAAAAAAATGTTTTTTATGTTTCACAAGTAGTGGATAATGGAGAAATACTTTCATTTTTGGAGTTTACACATTGAATTTATCTTGGTTTAGGTATTTACAACTCCGTTCAGCACTCACTAGTATAAAACGGAAAGTAAAAACAAAGGTGCAGTGGCACACTGCAGCTAGAGCTCCGTCCTGCCAATATGCTGGATGTTATATGAGGCATTAGTTTATATTTTGGCCAAATTATGTAAGCCACCCACCACTTCACGGTTGAACCGTGAAGTGGTGGGTGGCTTACATAATTTGGCCAAAATATAAACTAATGCCTCATCTAACATCCAGCATATTGGCAGGACGGAGCTCTAGCTGCAGTGTGCCACTGCACCTTTGTTTTTACGTTTGTATGTGTATTCCACCATAGCAACGTGCACCTGCTTATTGGGTTGTGCTGACTGCAACCTCCATTTTTTTTTTCCCTCTATAAAACGGAAAGTATTATTACAGACAAATACCGACACACCTTTAACTACTGGGAGACGCGGGTCACAACCTGAGAATCTCGAATATTTATAAGCCGTAGACACACTATTTAAGGGATTGTTTCCCCCCGGTCAGAGGGCGTGGGAATGCGATTCCACGGTTCAGCCATCTGACTGGGGAAATCTATCATTTTAACTACGTTATGGTTTTGTTTAATATTTTACATAAAATATACGTTGCACCAGTCTGGCTCAATAGATGTGGGTTGAGAAGTCACTCTAAGGCCCCTTGCAGACGAGCGTTCCTCACGCAGCGAGTCCGCAACGGAGCTCCCGGCCCGACCTTCCTGCACTGACGGGATTCACATAGCATTATATTGATTTATGATGCTATGTAACCCTTACAGTTCTGAAATGTATTGGATAACACTGGCATAATGCTGCTGCCAGTGTTATCCAATACATTCCAGAACTGTAAGGGTTACATAGCATCATAAATCAATGTAATGCTATGTGATCCCTGGCAATGCTGGGAGGTCGGGCCGGGAGATCCGTTGCGGACTCGCTGCGTGAGGAATGCTCGTCTGCAAGGGGCCTAACGCTGGGTTCAGACCTGAGCGTCTCTGAGACGCGCGTTTTTTGACGCGCGTTTTAGGCAATAGTAAACGCGCGTTTTACGCGCGTTTGTGTGATTGACTGCAGTGTTGTCCAATGACCAAATATCCCTGTCTATATGAAGTTTGGCCTTTCCAGCATGTTGCAAATTCATAAACGCGTGTTCGAACGCGCGTTTTCAGTGTCAAAAACGCGCAAAATACAAGCGTTGCGCGTTCCCATTGAAGTCTATGGGCCAAAACGCACGACAAACGCCCCAAAAAAAGCTCAAGTACTTGTTTATGCATCGGGCGCTTTTCAGCGCGTTCAAACGCGCTGTAAAACGCGAAAATGTGAACCAGTCTCATAGGGAAGCATTGGTTTGCATCGGTTATGCGTTTTACAGCGCGTTCGAACGCGCAAGTGTGAACTGAGGGTAAGTGTCCAAGATGTAATTTGTTAGGAGCAGATCAGTTACACATGTTCAGGTCCTGCACGCGACTAACCCTAAGTTCACACTTGCGCGTTTTACAGCGCGTTCGAACGCGCTGTAAAACGCATAACCGATGCAAACCAATGCTTCCCTGTGGGACTGGTTCACATTTTCGCGTTTTACAGCGCGACGCATAAACAAGTTCTTGAGCTTTTTTTGGGGCGTTTGTCGCACATTTTGGCCCATAGACTTCAATGGGAACGCGCAACGCTTGTATTTTGTGCGTTTTTGACACTGAAAACGCGCGTTCGAACGCGCGTTTATGAATTTGCAACATGCTGGAAAGGCGAAACCCCAGCTCTGATTGGCCAAACTTCATATAGACAGGGATATTTGGTCATTGGACAACACTGCAGTCAATCACAAAAACGCGCGTTCACTCCATTCAGTGAACAGAGCTTAGCCTCGCCCACGCCACTTGGATACAAGTCGTGACGTCACTGGGCGGGGCGCTAGCAGAGGTAAACAGTGAGAAGGCCGCGGCGCTCCTGCAGCGCCGCTGCCTTCTCAAACAGCTGATCGGCGGGGGTCCCGAGTGTCGGACCCCGGCCGATCAGATACTGATGATCTATCCTGAGGATAGATCATCAGTTGTATCAAACTGCAAAACCCCTTTAACTTTGGTCAATAAAAGTAAGAGTCACGAAAAAATTCTGTGTAGACAAAGGAATTGCGAAGAGAGTTGGGGGAAGGTATGGGGAGGATGGAGTTCTTAGGCTTCCACTCTCTGCCCCATTAGTGATTTGCCCCGGTCTTACAGATGGGGGGCACTAGGCGATGCATCGCAAGGGGTGGGTGGGGGGCTCGGTGTGGTATTTTTGGTGCAGCGGATTAATGGGAAAAAATTATGAAGAATTTAGTTGTATGGAAAATGTGGTGAAATATTTATTCTTTAATAACTAAATAAAAAAAAGTGTGCATGCTAGGAGTTGTAGTTTCACAGCAGCTGGAGTGCTGGAGGTTGCAGACCCCCCTCTCCCTGACCTAAACTATACAAATCACTCAGGCATACCACAGCAAGGAAGGGGGGGGGGGGATAATCAGTCATCAACCCCCTCTGTGATCGCCAGCAGCAGAACACCTCCGGACCAGCTCGTTGTCCGTGGAAAGGATTGCTGTAGAAATGTTGGCTAGACCTGACAACCAGTGAGCCCTTAGATTTTTGGATCTAAGGGGTAGGACCAGTTCTCAGTTTTCATTATATACATACATTTTAGTTGCTTTAAATCACAGACTGCATAAATCAGCACTAAATGCTGGGAAATGTATTAGTTCTTGAGATGACAAGCCTGCCTGAAAAATATTGTACTGCCTCTCTATTTTTACTAGATTATGAAACTTTTGTATAATTATGTGTCCACAAGTCCTATGCAGACCTATGTGTCTCTATGGTAACAGACTACAAACAAACCGTGTGCAGTCTAACCCTTCAGTTATATTGCCTTGCACCTGGGCCCTACTGTCAACCATATATTAGTAGATTAGGAAGTAGGGAGCAGACAGACGGGGGTATGACTGCAGGACTGGACTACACAGAGTTTGTTTGCAGACTCACCACGCATAGGACGCATATGAGCAGCAGGCACAAGACTATTGGACGCTTCACAGCGTTGTTTCATTTTTAATTTTCGATGCATTGGGACACTTAAAAAGAAAAGGCTTCAACTAAACCTCTCAGGAGTTCCTCTTCAAATGAGTTTGGGGACATACTTTGTGCAGCCAGGTCCCTATGAGGCTGTGAGGTTGTGTCTGTAAACTCAAAGCGTGACCAGGAAATACGGAAACATAATGCACGACCTGGCCTTAACTGTCCCGCAATTCTGACCCATAACCAATGTCCTTCTTTCCCTCTTTGACCATCAAAAAAGTTGGGAGTTATGTTGTTAACAAGCTTGCAGTAGTGGTGTTAAGATATGACCTTTAATTTGCGTCACAGCCCCTCGGTGCAGAGAGCGCGTCACCGGCAGCTCTGCCTCCTGGGCACTTGCAGGAGCAGAACCCGGGGGACACAACTTCTGCATGTATGGATCCTATTAATTAGAATAGGTCCCATGCATGGTACTTGATGGGCGCCGTAGGGTTACCCTTAGCGTGCAGGTCAGTCTGTGTGATTGCACAGTCCGGGAAATACATACCCAAGATAGTAAATCAGGTACTCCA
Source organism: Bufotes viridis (assembly GCA_033119425.1). Classification (NCBI taxonomy): domain Eukaryota; kingdom Metazoa; phylum Chordata; class Amphibia; order Anura; family Bufonidae; genus Bufotes; species Bufotes viridis. Next base: position 60,949,224 of record CM065591.1, on the reverse strand, counting down.
CAAATTCCAGAGGAAACCGGATAATTCAACACTATGACCAGTGCTTTACTTACACTAATACGGGCTTTCCTGCTATCCTTGGATGCCTCAGAACCTCGGCCACCGTCTCCTTTGTTTCTTCCATCCTGTCGACGTCACTGGAGTCAATAACAAACACCACTCCATAGGACTCCGAGTAATAGTTCTTCCAAATGCCACGGATTTGCTTGCCACCTCCGAGATCAAACATTGTGATGTCAAATCTCCCCTGTCGAATGTCTGCTTTGGAGAACCCGACGGTCGGGGCCACATCTTGTGGAGATTCTGTTACAAAAGAGCAATGGTCAGGAATGCGGACACCATGTACCAATAACACCGCCATCAGTACATGCTGCAACAACATTTTCTCTAGCCGCAGGCGTCGCTGGGGCTCAAGAGAGAAGGGTCTCCTGCTGCCTATCTAGACGAACCTGTTTAACTCTGCACTGACCGCTGGATATTGCCACTGTGGTAAGAAGGTCCTTAACCCCTTATGTCACCTTAATCCCTATACATGGTGCAGCTGACTGCTCTATTTGCAGTACTCACCCAGGCCTTAGAAAGACCCACACAATGGAGTACAATCTACGGGCAGCATGGTATAGAGCCGAGCAGGCTGATATACAGCGTTCTGGGAAAAGACTCAATAAAACCTGTCATTTATACATTTAAATCTCTGCTCTTTCTGAGCTCAAGGAGGCCCATGTAGTTATTAGCAGTGACTAATAACATTCTGGGTAAGGGCCCCTTTACACTGCGCGATGTTCGGGCAGATTACCGCTAACAAGTGTTCATACGGCACTTTCCGCCTAAAAAATTGTGAGAGGAGGTTAAAGGGGAAATCCAAAATTTTCATACTGATGACCTATTTTTGATTAGTGGGGGTCAGACTCTCGACACCTCAGCGCTCTCTTCCTAGGCCTGTGACGCCACGTTTATCGGTCACAAGGCCTATGTGCAGCTCATCAAGTGAATAAGGCTGAGCTGCGATGCCATGCACAGCTGCTATCCAATGGACGGCCTTGGGCTTGGGAACCTGTGAGGAGGCCATGAAGCTCAGACGGACCCCCACCAATAAGATACTAATAACCTATCCTTAGAACAGCTTATCAATATTAAAGGGGTGGGCCCATCTTGGACACTGGGGGCATATCGCACCTATACTTAGAATGGAGCCTGCAATGTGCCAGACGACCCACTGTGCACGTGCGCCAATCCTCCATTCATTTGTATGGGACTGACGAAAATAGCTGAGCAGTGCGTCTGGCTATTTTCGGAAGTCCCATTGAAATGAATGTGAAGTGCACCGAGCAAGCGTGGCGTCTGTTCCATTCTCTTCTATGGGGCTGAAAGAAACAGCCAACCAGTCTTCAGCTATTTTCGTCAGTCCCATAGAAATGAATGGAGGGTGGCCGTGCATGCATGGTGCGTCCTCCGGTACTTTGCGGGCTCTGTTCTAAGTATAGGTGCGGGTCCCAGAGGTGGGACCCGTACCTATCACACATTGGGGGCATATCCTAGTGGTATGCCCCCAATGTCCAATATGGGAATACCACTTTAAATATTAAAGGGGTTGTCTCACTTCAGCAAATGGCATTTATCATGTAGAGGAAGTTAATACCAGGCACTTACTAATGTATCGTGATTGTCCATATTGCCTGCTTCATTCATTTTTCCATCACATTATACACGGCTTGCACACAATATGAGAAGCGCCAGCCTATATGCTCTCCCACGGTCCCGCCACCAGAGAGACCTGTGCTTTTTTCTATGGTGTGCAAGCACGGCCACTGCTGATGGACTGCAAGGTGGTTGTAACCATGGAAACGAGCAGTGTATAATGTGATGGAAAATGAATCCAGCCAGCAAAGGAGGCAACATGGACAATCACAATACATTAGTAAGTGCCTGGTATTAACTTTCTCTACATGATAAGAGGCATCTGATGAAGTGAGACGACCCCTTTAAACACCAGGAAAAGCCCTTTGGAGGTAGTCTCCAGTAGCTTCCCATGTGCCTAACAGAAGTTTTAGTGTTTTTTGGAGGACTGGTTATGATCTGGGACTTACCTCCTTGGATGCCTTTCACAGTAGCAGTCTTGCCAGCATTATCCAAACCCACCATAACCAGAGTCACTTTTCTATGAAGAAGTAAAATTAAATTAATAAATGAAATGTAAAAACATTCTTCACAGGATATCGGAACTGTAGCGTCAGGCAAAGCTTCCTGCTATACACTGCTAATGACCCAGTCATGGTCCACATAAACACCCGTGCCATGTTCTCCCCAGAGGGGGCACAATGCATTACTGCTGGTATAGATGGCTCCGTAGGAGGCTGGCCGTAACCTGTGCCCAGAGGTTTGACTTGAAGCTAGGTCAACAGGCAAAATCTGTAACCGGGCAGAGGGACTTTTGGCCCTCATCAGGCACCAGGAGCTGGGTGTGACTCCTACCTCTACATATGGGAATAGGATAGGGGCTTCGTCAGGGCCAGTCCACTTCACCTAGGGCAGCGTTTCTCAAATAGTGGGGCGCGAGGCTCCGTAAAGGGGGGCTCCAGGTTTTAGGAGATGAACGCTTCCACTGTGGAAGCGTTCATCTCCATAGTGATCTGTATCGCCGTCCTCTGGACAGCGATACAGATCGCTGTGCTGTGCGGCAGTGGAGGGAGAGGCATCTCCCTCCCCTGCTCCTCTGATAGGCTGCCGGCACAAGGCCCGCAGCCTATCAGAGCGGTTCAGGCGGCGCGATGACATCATCGCGCCGCCTGAGCAGAGTGCACAGCGGGACACAAGCCGGAAGAGGCCTGCATCCAGCGCTTCCAGGGAGGTACGTATTGGGGGGGGGGAGCCTGCACCCTGCACCCTATTTGGGGGGAGGGGGGTTAATGGAGCCTGCACATGATTGGGGAGAGGGGGGTTAATGGAGCCTGCACATGATTTGGGGGAGCCTGGACCCTGCACATGATTTGGGGGAGGGGTTAATGGAGCCTGCACATGATTTGGGGAGGGGGTTAATGGAGCCTGCACATGATTTGGGGAGGGGGATTAATGGAGCCTGCACATGATTTGGGGGGAGGGGGTTAATGGAGCCTGCACATGATTTGGGGGGAGGGGGTTAATGGAGCCTGCACATGATTTGGGGGGAGGGGGTTAATGGAGCCTGCACATGATTTGGGGAGGGTTAATGGAGCCTGCACATGATTTGGGGGAGGGGTTAATGGAGCCTGCACATGATTTGGGGGGGGGAGGGGTTAATGGAGCCTGCACATGATTTGGGGGGGGGAGGGGTTAATGGAGCCTGCACATGATTTGGGGGGAAGGGGGGGTGTTAATGGCCCTCACCTGTGGGGAGATTGGTGTACTTATAACAATTTTATAGACAAATGATACTATTTACAGTAGCGCGGGGGCGCGAAATGTTTTCTTCTTCCTAGGGGGGGCATGAAAGAAAATAATTGAGAAGCACTGACCTAGGGCCAGGTTCCAGACGGGGTCGCTCTTTTAAGGACGAGTGCCCTGTGGTCAGGCTGCTCTGTTTTTCTAGTGAACAGGGATAGCCTGCAGACATTCCACAGGGTCTTTGTAGGGCCGTATTAGGGACCCTTAGTCACTTTAATGCACCTTCCTTCTATATCACAGAACAAACAACGTTTCTTTGAAGGAAAGTGAGGACGAATCATCATCTTCATCAAGTAACAAAGACGTCCGGGAACTGGTCCATTGGTTGGCAGTAGGACTCTGGTTTTTCATTATCTAGTGCCATCGTGCACCCAGGGCCTTACCTTCTATAGCATCTGACTATTTATATGTATACTTGATGGTTAGTCAGTGTTTTTGTTCAAGGCCTATTTTTTAGTAATAGCATTAAAAGTTATGTTGTATAATACAATCACTACTGCTGCACTCTACATCTCCTGCCTGAGCCTATGCTACACTGTTGATCTGAACGGTGGAGGGTAGGCCAGGACATAAAGAAAACAGTGGTGCTGGGTGTCGGACCCTCAACAATACTAATGACAGTGGAAAACCCCTTTAAATATTCGTGACCTGAAGCCATACAGAGAGCAAATTCCTTGTGGGTGCAGGTTGCCAGGTACCCTGCCAATATAATAGATACCTTTCCGGGGACCTGCCCTCCCTCCTGACTAGGGTTGCACCGGGTAGCGAATAACAATACTTTTGTACCGGTATTGATTCGATACCGGAATTTGCCTTTTACCGTTACTAGGCTGCGCTACTCCGTAGCCTAGTACCACAGAACATGGCAGGTACTGTTCTCAGCGCGCTCCATGTTCTCCTCAGCGCAGTGGAGAAAGAGTCGCTCTCTCCCTCCCCCTGTGCCACTGCTGCCACTAATGACAAGTGAGTGGGGGAAGAGGAGGGTTGTGGCTACTGAATGAAGATAACTAACATTTAATACAAATACAGGAGGCGGGTGTCGGCGGCAGAATCACATAGCCGGCACCCAACCTCTATGACAGGGAGCTGCAATCAGCGGCAGTTATCCCCTTAGGTGCGGCACCTGAGGGGTTACCTTCCGCTGATCGCAGCTCTGCCACAGAGGTCGGGTGCCGGCTATGTGATCCTGTATTTGTATTAAATGTTAGTTATCTTCAATGGTGGCGCAGTGCATCCCCACAGTATTAAAAACGTTGGTGGCGCAGTACGCTATAGCAATGACCTCCACAGTACCCAGTCGCGTTAACAGTGATTTCCACAATAACCCCGCTCCTCAACACTGAGCTCCACAGCAAGTCGCCCCCTTAACAGAGAGCTCCACAGCAAGTCGCCCCCTTAACAGAGAGCTCCACAGCAAGTCGTCCCCTTAACAGTGACCTCCACAGCAAGTCGTCCCCTTAACAGTGACCTCCACAGCAAGTCGCCCCCTTAACAGTGACCTCCACAGCAAGTCGCCCCCTTAACAGTGACCTCCACAGCAAGTCGCCCCCTTAACAGTGACCTCCACAGCAAGTCGCCCCCTTAACAGTGACCTCCACAGCAAGTCGCCCCCTTAACAGTGACCTCCACAGCAAGTCGCCCCCTTAACCACTTCAGCCCCCCTAGCTTAAACACCCTTAATGACCAGGCCACTTTTTACAATTCTGCACCACACTACTTTCACCGTTTATTGCTCCGTCATACAACTTACCACCCAAATGAATTTTACCTCCTTTTCTTCTCACTAATAGAGCTTTCATTTGGTGGTATTTCATTGCTGCTGACATTTTTACTTTTTTTGCTATTAATCAAAAATTACCGAAATTTTTGCAAAAAAATGACATTTTTCACTTTCTGTTGTAAAATTTTTAAAAAAAAACTACATTTCTATATAAATTTTTCTATAAATTTATTGTTCTACATGTCTTTGATAAAAAAATCCAATAAGTGTATATTTATTGGTTTGGGTAAAAGTTATAAGCGTTTACAAACTATGGTGCAAAAAAGTGAATTTCGGCATTTTGAAGCAGCTCTGACTTTCTGAGCACCTGTCATGTTTCTTCAGGTGCTAGAATGCCAGGATAGTATAAATATCCCCCAAATTACACCATTTTAGAAAGAAGACACCCCAAAGTATTCGCGGAGGGGCTTGGTGAGTTCATGTATAATTTCATTTTTTTCACAAGTTAGCGGAAAATGACACTTTCTGAGAAAAAAAAAAAAAGTTTCAATTTCTGATAACTTCTGGCAAAAAAAAAAAAATCTCAGACGGACTCACTATGCCCCTCAGTGAATACCTTGGGGTGTCTACTTTCCGAAATGGAGTCATTTGTGGGGTGTGTTTACTGTTCTGGCATTTTGGGCGAGGCTAAATTGTGAGCCGCCATGTAAAACCTAAAGGTACTCGTTGGAATTTGGGCCCTTTGCGCAACCAGGCTGCAAAAGCGGCACTTATGTGGTATCGCCGTACTCAGGAGAAGTAGGGCAATGTGTTTTGGGGTGTATTTTTACATATACCCATGTTGGGTGAGAGAAATATCTCTGTAAATTGTCAACTTTGTATAAAAATTTTTAAAAGTTGTCGTTTACAGAGATATTTTTCACACAAAGTAATGGTATATATAAAATACACCCCAAAGACATTGCCCTACTTCTCCTGAGTACGGCGATACCACATGTGTGCCACTTTTGCAGCCTGAATGCAAAAGGCCCTAAAACCAATGAGTACCTTTAGATTTCACAGGGCATTTTTACGCATTTGGATTCCAGACTTCTTCTCACCCTTTAGGGGCCCTAAAATGCCAGGACAGTATAAATACCCACATGTGACCCCATTTTGGAAAGAAGACACCCCAAGGTATTCTGTGAGGGTATGGTGAGTTCATGTAAAATTTTATTTTTGTCACAAGTTAGTGGAATATGAGACTTTGTAAAAAACAAAATAAAAAAAAAAAAAAACAATTTCCGCTGACTTGTGCCAAAAATAAAAATTCTGTGGACTCACCATGCCCCTCACGGAATACCTTAGGGTGTCTTCTTTCCAAAATGGGGTCACATGTGGGGTATTTATACTCACCTGGCATTTTAGGGGCCCCTAAAGTGTGAGAATCCAAATGCATAAAAATGGCCTGTGAAATCCTAAAGGTACTCATTGGTTTTAGGGCCCTTGCATCTTGGCTGCAAAAAGTGTCACTCATGTGGTATCGCCGAACTCAGGAGAAGTAGGGCAATGTGTTTTGGGGTGTATTTTTACATATACCCATGCTGCGTGTGAGAAATATCGCTGTAAACGACAACTTTTACATTTTTTATTCAAAGTTGTCAATATACAGAGATATTTCTCTCACCCAGCATGGGTATATGTAAAATACACCCCAAACACATCGCCCTACTTCTCCTGAGTACTGGCGATACCACATGTGTGCCACTTTTGCAGGCAAGATGCGCAAAGGCCCAAATTCCAATGAGTACCTTTAGGAAGAGCATTTTTACGCATTTTTCTTCTCACGCTTTAGGGCCTCTAAAATGCCAGGGCAGTATAAATACCCCACATGTGACCCCATTTTTGAAAGAAGACACCCCAAGGTATTCCATGAGGGGCATGGCGAGTTCATAGAATATTTTTTTTGGCACAAGTTAGTGGAAATTGATTTTTATTGTTTTTTCTCACAAAGTCTCCCTTTCCGCTAACTTTTGACAAAAAGTTTAATTTTTCATGAACTCATTATGCCCCTCATTATACCTTGGGGTGTCTTCTTTCTAAAATGGGGTCACATGTGAGGTGTTTGTACTGCCCTGGAATTTTAGGGGTCTCCGCAATCATTACACGTATGGCCAGCATTAGGAGTTTCTGCGATTCTCCTTATATTGAGCATACGGGTAATAAGATTTTTTTTTTCCGTTCAGCCTCTGCGCTGAAAAAAAAAAAAAAATGAACGGCACAGATTTTTTCATTCGCATCGATCAATGTGGATGAAAAAATCTCTGCCAAAATCAGTGACTGCGGTGCGGTGGGCTGGGCGCTAGCTACGTAACAAGTAGCTAACTAACTGGCGGTGATAAGGGACCCTTATGCCCCATTCACACGTCCGAAATTCTGTTTGCGGAACGGAATTGCGGACCCATTCATTTCTATGGGGACAGACTTTGTCCCGCTCGGATCGGAATTACGGATCCGCGCTTCGAGTCTGCACTTCCGTTCATAAAAATATAGAACATGTCCTATTCTTGTCGCAGTGCGGACAAGAAAAGCATTTTCTATATAGTTCTGGCAATGTGCGGATCTGCAAAATGCGGAAAGCACATTGCCGGTGTCCGTGTTTTGAGGATCCGCGGATCGGATCCGCGGATCCGTGAATCCACGGATCCGTGAATCCACGGATCCGCAAAACACATATGGACGTCTGAATGGAGCCTTACAAGGGGTGTGATCAATGACAGGGGGTGATCAGGGGTCTAGATGGGGTGATCAAGGGGTTAATAGGTGAGGGGGTGGGGGGTTAGTGTAGAGTTTGGTGCAACTTTTACTGTGTTACCTGGTCCTCTGGTGGTCGATCCCAGAAAATGGGACCAGAGGACCAGGTAGCAGCTATATCAGACGCTGTTCATAAAACAGCGTCTGATATAGCTGTTTGATGCGATTTATATCGCATCTACAGCCTGCCAGCGATTGATCATCGCTGGCAGGCTGTAGTCCAACTCTCGAGACGCGCGTTCACAGGAACTCTCGCGTCTCGCGAGATGACGCCCCGGCGCGTCCAAACAGAAGATCCCGGCCGCCCGCAGGACGCAATCCTGCGTACGGCGGTCGGGGACTGGTTAACAGTGACCTCCACAGCAAGTCGCCCCCTTAACAGTGACCTCCACAGCAAGTCGCCCCCTTAACAGTGACCTCCACAGCAAGTCGCCCCCTTAACAGTGACCTCCACAGCAAGTCGCCCCCTTAACAGTGACCTCCACAGCAAGTCGCCCCCTTAACAGTGACCTCCACAGCAAGACGCCCCCTTAACAGTGACCTCCACAGCAAGTCGCCCCCTTAACAGTGACCTCCACAGCAAGTCGCCCCCTTAACAGTGACCTCCACAGCAAGTCGCCCCCTTAACAGTGACCTCCACAGCAAGTCGCCCCCTTAACAGTGACCTCCACAGCAAGTCGCCCCCTTAACAGTGACCTCCACAGTACCCCATCTCCTTAACAGTGATTTCCGCAACACCCCGCCCCCTTAACAGTGGCTTCTACACCAATATGCCCCTTAACACTGACCTCTATAGCGGACCGTCCCTAGGTTTTAGGCCGGACAGTCCGGCTTTCAGACTCCCCATCCTCCGTCCGGTGGAGGGCCTGGATGGACACAGGGATATCCTTTTGAACAGCTCGCTCTCAGACAGCAGCACAGTGCTGTCTGAGAGTGAGCTGCAGGGAGAAAGTCACCCTCCCTCCCACCCCTGCAGCTGACAAAAGTAGATTTTTACCTTAATTTTTTTCAATCCCTGTCAGCTGGGGAGTATTAGGGGGCATTGCCTAACTGGGTTGGGGCGTGGCCTAACTGAGTTGGGGCGTAGCTTAGTTGGACATGGGGTAAGAGTTTTTAATTCCATCTTTTGAATGGCCACCCTACCTTCCCCCTGAACTGTGACCTCCACTGCACTCTACTACCTTAACAGTGTCATCCACAGCGCCCTGCCCCTTTAAAGTTGACCTACAGCAGTGAAGAAAAATGGCTGGGTTGTTATGGAACCCTGGTGTAAAACTGTGTATGTGGAGACTAAGGGCCTGAGAGCTTTTATTGGCCGATCAGGGTCATGTGACCAGACTTCTATTGGCTAATACATTTTTTGGGAATATCTCAGGAACGGTACGTGCTAGAGAACTGAGACCAGGTCTAAAACCTTCCTGGACACCTTATGTACCTTCGTGATTGTAAATGCGATGGTGCGAATTCCTTTAGCGGACATACATACACACACATACACTTAGCTTTATATATTAGATTCATTTTATAGTGCAACCATATAGCATGGCGCAGCACAGTGCACCTTATGCATTCATTGAAAGTACCTTAAAAACAGGAGAAGTTTCCCCTTTTCCCAGAAGCAGCACTGATTTCATGACCTCTTTCATTATCTGGAGCAGGCCCTCTGTCTACATTTTCGCACTCCCCTCGCTCTGTAACCGCTTATACCCTGGCTTCAGACACATGTGCTGACATAGTAATACACAGGATCATACAGATTACCTGAGATTATCAGCTGACGCTGCCCAGGAGCCCGGGACCAAGCATCAGTCCAGCTCCACTACTACCCGCCGGCAGCCACACCTCCGGTACACCACCAGCCGCGGCGGCAGCCACACCTCCGGTACACCACCAGCCGCGGCGGCAGCCACACCTCCGGTACACCACCAGCCGCGGCGGCAGCCACACCTCCGGTACACCACCAGCCGCGGCGGCAGCCACACCTCCGGTACACCACCAGCCGCGGCGGCAGCCACCTCCGGTACACCACCAGCCGCGGCGGCAGCACACCTCCGGTACACCACCAGCCGCGGCGGCAGCCACACCTCCGGTACACCACCAGCCGCGGCGGCAGCCACACCTCCGGTACACCACCAGCCGCGGCGGCAGCCACACCTCCGGTACACCACCAGCCGCGGCGGCAGCCACACCTCCGGTACACCACCAGCCGCGGCGGCAGCCACACCTCCGGTACACCACCAGCCGCGGCGGCAGCCACACCTCCGGTACACCACCAGTCGCGGCAGCCACACTTCCGGTACACCACCAGTCGCGGCAGCCACACTTCCGGTACACCACCAGTCACGGCAGCCACACTTCCGGTACACCACCAGTCACGGCAGCCACACTTCCGGTACACCACCAGTCACGGCAGCCACACTTCCGGTACACCACCAGTCACGGCAGCCATGCGTCCAGCAGGACAGCAGTCATTTGATGCACACAGAAGGGCGGTATAATGCAGATCAGCTGTCCATCTACAACTCACCTCACTGGCTGACGCCATCGTTTAAACCAATTCCTACAGCAATTCGCCATTAGGCTAAACATAGGAGATGTAAAGAATGCGGTGGTGGGATTCTTAAGAAGGCTTCAACATCATGGATGCTCTATTTCTCCTTTATGATCTGCTGTACTTTCCTCCACTTCATGAAGTTCTCCGAAAATGAAATCTGAAAAATAAATGATAACGCAAAATAATCACGTAAAATGAACGTTATGATATTGATTCATTCTTATCGACTACTGCCATTTCTAATGCACTACTTCTCATTTCGGTGCTGAGATCTGTACGAAGACGTAAGTCGTCCACACAGCAATGTCTACAAACCTACGGTGTATCTTGCCGTTTACAGATGCAGCGTGTAGTTGCACGCGTGCCCCAAGAATTGCTGTGGTGCTCAAAATGAATAGCATTTATTTGGGGGAACCCCCCCTTCTACCCTAGGGTACCGTACCACTCCAGCCATCAGTCAGCCAATAAGCACACTATAACGGCCGCCTGCACAGGAGTGTGACTGAACTCACATAGGATCCGCGTGAATTTTCGTGCGGATTTACGTGCGCTTCTGCAGTATATCAGCTTCAAAATTTGCAATGCCTAACAGCGGTTTTTGGTGCGGATTTGATGCGGTTTTGCCTCAGATCTCACTCTTCCATTGAAAATAGTGAAATCTGCAACTGACATGCTAGGGGTATTCCCATCTCAGACAATGGGGACGTATTGCTAGGATATGCCCCCTTTGTCTGATAGGTGAGGCTCCCACCTCTGGGACCCTCACCTACAGCGAGAACGAAGTCGGGAACGCTGTGGCTGGAGGACCCTGGATTTCCACCAATCGCTGCTCCCATAGAAGTGAATGAGAGCACACGGCGCATGCGCAGCCCATGCTCCCGTTCATTTCTATGGGGCAGACGGAAATAGCTGAGATGGGGGGGGGGGGGGGGGGAATCAGCCCTCCCTAGAGTAACCCGCGATGCTAGGGAGGCTAGTCCCCATCCCTGCCTGCTAATCCGTGTACGGGGAGAAGCAGCAGCGGCGGTGCGGGGGATCGGGGTAAGTATATTCCATGTGAGGGCCTAGCACATGGGGAGGACACTTTATACTCTTGGATGACTCCTTTAAATTTGAAAACCACAATGCAGGTCAATTGTCACACACAAAATCCGCAATGTGTACATTACTGTAATCTCATACCCTTTGCTGGTACTGTAATACGCTGACGTTTTTCCGTTTTTCCGCAACGTGTGCAGGAGGCCTAAGATCCGTTACCTCAGCCAGTCAGCAAGGAACGTCACTGATTTCTTAAGGGCATGGAGTTGGCAGATACATACGCATCCTGCGTTTCAGACGGGTGTGAGGACTGCGAGAGCACCAGTGCGTCCCCCCAAAAAAACTGGCTACAACACCTTGTAAGGGGCATCACGTGTTAGGGCTCATTGGCATTAAGATGTTCACGTCCGTGAGCTTTCTGAGGTTCTAACGTACAGCAGACGCGCTCAACACTCATGAAATGTGCCAAGTCATGTCCGATTTTGTTCATGGATGCCATACGCGTGCAGTCTTTCACGGACAGTTTCTAGGAAATGGGTGGGCGTTCATCCTCTTTTTGCTGGACGTAAAAAGAAAAAAAACCGAGGACATTCCGATGGCACACAGAAAAAAAAAAAAATTCAAGTGGAACGAAGTCGGAGACAAAAAGGATTCAACACAGATTAAAATTTGTGGGTTTCTAGTGGGCAGAACACAGAACGCGGTTCACATTGCCCTAAGGGTCCCAGCCACACTTGGCGGATTTCTGAGGCGGGATTGTAGACGTTTACAGCATTAGCGCACTGGGCGGGATTTTAAGAGAATCTCGTTTACACTTTATAGACAATGGGGGAGATTTATCAAAACTGGTGTAAGGTAGAACTGGCTTAGCTGTCCATAGCAACCAATCAGATTCCACCTTTCATTTTTCAGAGCTCCTTTGGAAAATGAAAGGAGGACTCTGATTGGTTGCTATGGGCAACTAAGCCATTTCTACTTCACACCAGTTTTGATAAATCTCTCCCACACTGGACGGTCCATTCACACGTCCGTAATTTGTATCCGCATTTTCGGGATCCGCATCCGTTTTTTAGGGATCCACAATTCCATTCCTGAAAAAAATAGAACATGTCCTATTCTTGTCTGCAATTGGGGACAAGAAAAGGCATTTTATATTATTTTATATTATAGTGCTGGCTATGTGCGGTCCGCAAATTGCGGATCGCACATTGCCAGTGTCCGTTTTTTGCGGATCCACAAAGCACCTACGGACGTGTGAATGGACCCTTACCCTAAGAGCATATTAATACATTTCTGTCTGTCCCATTCCCCTGATTGAGGCTTGCAGAAATCCATGCGCCCCCTGCAGAAACCGACCCACTCACATGTATGGGACTGATTTCCAGTCGATGAAAATTCAGGGACAATTTTCCCTATAGGGCACAGTCCAGTGGGGTTCCGGTACACTGATAAGGTAACGGCGCACTACGGGGTACTCGCACCTCGTTACTACAGCGGGACAGCTCCAACAATACACTCTCAACAGATTTCTATGGCGAGTCTTAGCAATTTAAAGGGATAACCCCCCTCCCCCATGTCAGATTGTCTCTGGGGCTCCCCATCATACACCACACATATAGTGGAGGACTATGGGGCTCCTCCTGGAGGACTGCAGCTTACAATGGACTCTATCATCCCTGGATGTAAAGCAGGTGACAGACTACAAGCTTCCCTGTAATGTGTAATACAGAGCAGCATCCTCCATAAGGCAACATGCTATTCCCCATGCAGAACACGACCTACCTGGCAGCCGTGTACGACCGCTATGGATGCCTCTGACGGACAATCGCCATATACAGCGGACGGTCCTCCACAGCCCGTGATTTATGACTGTGGACAGAAAGACGGACACTATTGTATACACCGGAAACTGCAGACTCTATGGTAACCCAGCAAACACTTTCCTCCGTCTTGCAGCCACGCCTCCTCTGTGTCTCTAAACCAATCGATGTTGTGATAACAATCTACCAATAGCGAGGCAGGTCTTATAAATGACAAGGATAAGAGGATAATAGAGGAGCTGTGATTGGCTGGTTGGAGGGATGCGGGGGATGTTACGGCGCTTGTGTTATAAGAGAAGCGCAGAGATTTGTTTTGTAATCGGTGGAGGGAGCGCGTGTCGGGCCAGGTGCCTGCAGCCAGTCACATCCCACCTTTCATTTTTTAAAGGCCCTCAGAAGATGAAAGCAGCTTCCTGATTGGTTGCCATGGGCAGCTACTCCTTTTTGTTACAGCTCTATTACATTCCTGCAACTGATATGTTATTAACCCTCTAGAAGTCGCCATTAAATAGAATTTGAATAGTCAGCTTGTTAAAAAAAAATGTATGCAGCTGGGTGACTACCCACATAACTGTGTAAGGCCTCATTCACACATACGTGGATTTTCCTGTTCCATGGTCAGTGAAAACCCAGCTTGCCATCCTGCTGAGTGCACGAGCGCGCAGCGTCATTGGTTGCTTTGTGACGCTGTACAGTAATACACTCATATAGATCATACAAGTGTATTGCTGTACAGCGGCGGCACGAAGCACACGGCGTCATAGCAACCAATGACAGCGTCCGCTCATGCACCCGGCATGCCGGGTTTTCACGGACCGTGGTCCGGTAAAATCCACGTATGTGCAAATGAGGCCTAAGGGTGGGTTATTTTCATATGATGCGATTCCTCCCTGAAAATGCACAAAAAAATTGCAGTACACCAAACGCCATTCACAGGTGCCACAAGATTTGCCACAAATTCCACCTTTTTTTTAAATAAAACTGACCAAATGTAAATCTGATGCCGGAAACATTTCGAAGAATGTAAATCCAGCTCAGGAGTCTGAGGAAGTCCTTGTGACGGCTGAGAGAGTAGTTTTTGTTTGGGTTGTCATGTCAAATTATTCCGGCATTAGATTAGAAGTTATCCCCTATATACAGGATAGAGGATGACTAACTGGTCTCCGGGGGTCCGACTGCTAGGACCTCCACAGATCCCGAGAACGGAGGTCCTGCTTCCCCGATCTGATGGGGTGACGGGTCTACTTTGCCTCCCGCTACTATTCATTCTCCATGGGACCGCTGTACTCTGCTATGTCTGGCAGGCCCATGCCTGACCTGCTTCTCCATCAGATTGGGGGAACGAGACCCCTGTTCTCAGGATCGGTGGGGGTCCCAGCGGGTGAACCCCAGCAAATAGTTAGTCATCCCCTATTTTGTGGATAAAGGATAACTTCTAATCTTGGGACAGACCCTTTAAGAGGTAACAATTTTGGCACAAAATTTGGCAGAAAATGAAATCCATGACAGCAGGATGCTGGTGTAATGTGTGCCAGTGGTGCACATACTGGTATATTATCAGGCCACGCATGAGCCCCCCTTTGCCGTGCCCATTTAAGAAAAAAAAAAAAAGTACCAAGGGTGATGGCAAAGGGCAAAATGTAGTAAATTTGTGGGTGACTTCTATATGTCAGAAATCTGACGTATACTAATAATACATCCCCTAATGATTAATCTCCTAGGACCCCATGAAGCCCCAGGCCCCGGGCCAGGTGTATTTATACAAGACAGAGGGGTACCTCTCTGCTCCTGGGCTCCGATCTAAAACCCGAAAAGAACTATAATCTGTCATGTACAGCACATGGTGTCTGAAAGCATTTTTGTTGGTAAATTCGGGGCATTAAAGCACCTTCACCATATAGCTTAAAGCTGGAAGGTAACGCCCACTCATATGAGGGGTTTAAGCTGCCACCTATCTACAGGCCAGGTTAAAGTAAAATTTGTCTCAGAAAATTTAGGAAAATTCGGGAGTGTTTATAATTGTGGTGTCCTCGTGAAGGACAGAAGGACCTTTTGGATCCCCTTTAGGCTCCCGGGCCCACCTCTGCAGCCCCTATAGTTACACCCCTGATACAAAAGCATTTATACAAACAGTGGGGGTCATTTATGAAAATGACGTAAAGTAGAACTGGCTTAGTTGCCCATGGCAACCAATCAGATTCCACCTTTCATTTTCCAAAGGACCAGTCAAAAATGAAAGGTGGGATCTGATTGGTTGCTATGGGCGACTAAGCCAGTTCTACTTTACACCAGTTCGATAAATCGCCGCATGACTTGGACCTGTAACCTGTATCTCTCCAGAGACAAGATTAAGGGAGTGACACCCTCCTGCTGCTGCAGTGATACCTAACACAACACAAGGAATAACAACGGGAGGTTCTTAGCAACTATCGCCGTACTGACTGCTCTGGTTGTGGTCACCTCATACCATTACACTTGGTGACTAATCCGGGAGCAGTAAATTGTATTTGATTTACAAAACCTGTAAACTGGTTTCCCAGATAAAAGACTATAACTGTATACAACATTTTATTAGAATTAACCCCTTCATCACGCAGCCATATACCTTTTTTTTTTTACATTTTCTTCTTTTTACTTCCAGTCTTCCAGGAGCCATAGCTTTTTTTTTTTTTTTTTTTTGTTCTCGTAGTCATATCAGTTTTTTATTTATTTTGCAGGACAAGTTGTACATTTTAATAGCACCACTTAAAGATGCATATGATGTATTGGGGAGCTGGAAAAACTCCTAAATGGGGTGGAATTGGAAAAAAATTGCAATTCCGCCATTGTTTTATGGGTTATGTCTTTACAGAATTCTCCACATGGTAAAAATGACAACTTCATTCTGCAAGTCAGTGTGATTATATGATTTATAAAGGTTTTCTTGTGTTTTCATACTTTTAAAGAAATAAAACCTTTGAAAAAGACTTTCTTTCTGTGCATCACCACATTCTGACCACATAACTCTATCTATAAAGCTGTGTCAGGAATTGATTTTTGCAGGGTGATCTGTATGTTTCATTGATACCATTCTGGGTGTTTGTCTTTTTGATCACTTTTTTTTTTTATTTTTTTCAGAAACAAAGCGACTAAAAACGGAGAATCGGCCATTTAGATTTTTTTGTTATGTTCACCTAACAGTATAAATATCTCTATATTCTAATCATCGGGGATTTTCAGAAGCGGCGATACCAATATCCTTTATATTTTTTTTATTGTTTATTTATCAAATGGCAAAAAGTGGGTGATTTGAATTTTAAATACTTTTTGATTTTTTTTATATTTTTAAAATCTTTTTATTTTTTCCTTTTTCATTTATTTTTAGCCCTCCCTAGGGGACTTTACCATGCGATCATCTGATCACTTCTACCATAGATTGCAATGATTTACCATTGCAGTTACGGTAATGGGAGAATCAGCACATGCTCATCATGCTCTGCCACAGGCAGGACTCGATGGGAACTTCGCAATTGCAGTCCTTAGAGCCTTCGAAAGGCTGCTGTAGCCTGCAGTCTCATCGCAGGGGAATCATTCAGTCACTAGGAGCGCCACACTCCAAGTAAATGACTATTCAGATGACATCTAAGGCCTCATGCACACGGTGGTGTATTTGTCCCCAATGCACGGGCAACATCCGTGTGGCGGCTGGGACGGATCGAGACCCATTCAACTTGAATGGGTCCGTGATCCGCCCGCACGGCCGTCTGCATGAGGCCATAAGAGGTTCAAAAATCTGTGCTCAGAGTTGTCTCTGATAACGGACTCTGCCACTGGGTGTCTGCTGTGATATTACTCCCACTCAGATCCTAGGCTGGCGCCAAGGTCGGACTGGCCCTTTGCTTTAAGTCACCAGAGGATCCTCCAGTGGGCCTAAGCTCTGACACACTAATGGGCCCCTAATAAAACAGGGCTTCTAGGGCCTAACAGAAGATAATTTGGAGTTGACCTTGGAATCAATAACCATCAGATATCCTACTAAAACTTACTGATTATAGGTCCTGAGTGTTCAATGATAACAAAACTTACATGGCATGAATATGCATATGTCCTGTATACACAAAGCGGGGCCCTTGGAATCTTTTCCTCTGTAGGGTCCAAAGAAATTCAGTCCATTACTGGCAGGCGCTATCTTTAAAGACCTCACTTGCACAGCAGATGTCGAGAAAGGCTTTAGGAGTTATCCGCCTGTCCGGGCGCTATATATTGCCAACCCATTGTTATGATAGGTCATCAGTAACAGATCGGCGGGGGTCACCTGAATGGGAGCTGTGCTGCAGTACCTATGCAGCGGACAGGGCTTTCTGCTTCTGGCAATGTATGCAGTGTTATTGTCAGCATTGGCGGCTGCTGAAACCAGCTGATTGGTGAAATGGCAGGCATTCAACCCCCATCGATCTGATACTGATGACCTATCCTAAGGACAGCCCGCAAAGCCAAAAATAAAAAAGATGGAGACAGCACGTCCAATATGTGAACATTTATCCCAGACGCAACGTTTCGGTTGGAGATGCCGAAACGTTGCATCTGGAATAAATTTCCACATATTGGACGTGCTGTCTCCATCTCTTTTATTTTTTGCTTTGCGGAGTATCCTAAGTTTATGGGGAAACCTACCACTTCCCCAGGAGATGTGCACCCGTCACCCATACTCTAGAAGTGCTGTTCATCCGGCTTTATTTCAACTATCCTGAGGATAGGTCATCAATATCTACAGCCTGGACAACCCCTTTAATGGTTAACCCCTTCATGTCATCCTCCGCTCCGGAGCAGAGCGAATACCATAGCTTGCGGGTGCCTGCTTTTTCATACAGCAGAAACCGCGGCTAATATCCATGACCAGCGGTAATGCCGATCGCGGACATTTAACCTCTCAGATGCTGTGGTCCAATGTGACCACGGAATCTGAAAAACCAGAAGCACGTGCTTTTACGGGCTAGAACGCCTCTCCCCGGCGGAGATCAGAGAAGGCGGTCATTCAAAGTAATGAGACTGAGCCTGTATTAGGCTCTGAAAGTGTGAAATATCTTTTATTGTGACAAACAATAATTAAGACAAAATCCAGAGACATATAGGGGTAGATTGATCAAAACTGGTGTAATGGTAAACTGGTTTAGTTGCCCATAGCAACCAATCTGATTGCACCTTTCATTTTCCAAAGGAGCTCTGAAAAATAAAAGGTGAAATCTGATTGGTTGTTATGGGAAGAAAATCCAGTTTTCCTTTACACCAGTTTTGATATCCCCCTTTCAGACATCTTTTGCTGCCAGTACAGATGCAAGTTTCTTGGGTCTCTATTAGCTTAGGATTTCGGCCCGTTCTTCCAGACAAAACTGCTGCAACTCCTTCAACTTGGATGGGCTGTGTTGCCGTACAGCAGTCTTCACGTCGGTGCTAGAGGTTCTCAGCTTTGACAAGGCCATTCCGAAACATTTAAAGTGTTCTCGTACTGTACCAGAACTTTTGACATGTGATAGTGACATATAAAGGTTTTGATCTGTGTGGGGTCCGAGTGCTGAGACACCTACCAATTACTAGAAGGTCTCACTCAGAGCGCTGTCTCCCCACGCACTGGACACTGGCTCTTAGACTCTCTATTGAGTCTCCTGCAGCACGGAGATACATTGGTCTCTGTAAGTGCGTCTGTCTCCTAATGATCCCTGGGGGTCTCCTGACTCAGACACCACCACCAATCAAAACCTTTGATATGTCTCTATAACATAATCAAAAGTTTTTCTAAAGTACAGGGACACTTTAAATGTTTGACCACTCCAGTGTTGCTTTAGCAGGCCATTGTCCTGCTGAAAGGTGAACCGCCATCCCTTCCTCATGTCTGGCAGACTGAACTGGGTTTTCCTTAAAGCGAACCTGTCACCTGGAATTCACTTTATAAACTATTAAAAGAACCTAATAGTTCATCACAAGTGGGTTGTCATACTGTTTTTTCTGCTTTTCTGCGATCATTATTCATGAAAAAATCGTCTTGTAAAATCCTCTCTTTCAGCTTCCCAAGTCACGATAGAAGTCAAGGGAGCAGCACCTCCTTGACTCCAGGCTGTGCCTCCCCTGCCCTAACCCCGCCTCTCTGCAGTATAATTGACACTCGGCTCGGTCGCCGGGACCGCGCTTGTACAGGCGGCGCATGCGCCGTCGACCTCAATATACTGGAGAGAGGCGGGGTTAGGGCAGGGGAGGCACAGCCTGGAGTCAAGGAGGTGCTGCCCCCTTGACTTCTATCGTGACTTGGGAAGCTGAAAGAGAGTATTTTACAAGACGATTTTTTCATGAATAATGATCGCAGAAAAGCAGAAAAAACTGTATGACAACCCACTTGTGATGAACTATTAGGTTCTTTTAATAGTTTATAAAGTGAATTCCAGGTGACAGGTTCGCTTTAAAAATTGCCCCATATTTACTATCTTTCCTTCAAACCTAACCTGTTATCCCCAGAACATGATGGTGCCACCACCATACTTCACTGTGGGAATGGTGTTCTTGGGATAATGAGAAGTGTTGGGTTTGCACCACACATAGCGTTTCCCATGATGGTCAAACCGTTCAATTTTAGTCTCATCTGTCCAGAGAACCTTCTTCCATGTGTTCGGGG
This sequence comes from Bufotes viridis, assembly GCA_033119425.1. Lineage (NCBI taxonomy): Eukaryota > Metazoa > Chordata > Amphibia > Anura > Bufonidae > Bufotes > Bufotes viridis. The sequence continues at coordinate 60,929,236 of CM065591.1, read as the reverse complement.
AGTCTGACACATGCTGTTTGGTGAACTTGTAATGTGTTTTCTTGTATTTTTCTGTAGGCTATTATTTTTTTTTTCCGGGCCACTCTTCTATAAAGCCCTTCTCTCTTGAGTGTATGGCTTATGGTGGCCCTATGGACAGATACTTCCATCTCCAGTGTGGATCGCTGGCACTTCTCCAGTGTTATATATCATCGGTGTCCGGGATAGGAGTGCTGCACATTTGTGCCTATGTGCACTCCCACGGTTCTGGCCACCGGAGAGGGCAGTGCTTCTTCCTATAGTGAGCAAGCACGACCACCGCTGCCGGATTGCTTGGTGGTCGTCACCCCTGGAAACGAGCAGTGTATAATTTGATGGAAAAATAAATTAAGCCAGCAAAGGAAGCAATATGGACAATCACTATACATTAGAAAGGGTCTTGTATTAACTTTCTCCACATGATAAATGCCATTTGCTGAAGTCAGACAACCCCTTTAGGATAAAAGTCCATTTCATCAGTTTATCCACCCCAGCAAGCTGCCGGTTTGGAGAGCATTGCTTAATACAAATACCCAGATGTTTTGCAATTTCCACTCTTCTGATAAGAATCCATGATGATACCTGATCCCATGGCATTCTGTTTGTGTACTTGTCATGTCAGGGGAGGGATGTTTCCTGGAAAAGCCCAGGAGTCATTGGGCCTTTCTGCAGCTGAGCTCCCCCCCAGCCCTGTGTACTGGACGAGAGGCTGGGCTGAGCTCACAAACTTAGCCGTGTGCAGGCCTGGCCATAGCAGGCTCCTCTATGCTAGCGGATCATGATGGTAATGAGCACACTATGCCTGGTGCTGCTGGCCTCTTCTCTCTTCATTACTTCCCTGTGTGAAGGGCGGACGTGTAAGTACATGCATTTCCTAGGTTTCTCTTTGACATGAACCTCTCTTTTTCCAATATGTTGTGCAATGAGGTAATTAGAAGGATAGATACCAGGAGACAGAGTTTCGTAAACATCCAACCAGATCTGGAATGCTGCAAGGAGCCGTGGAGCAGCCTGCACGATTATCCTGATAGATATAAGAGTATTATTCGCATCTTAGTCCCTCAGAGAAATATAATCCAAAGCACATTTGTATACGGTGAGGGCTAAGTGGATAGAGAGCTGTAAACATGGACCAGAAGTTCCTGCCATGTATCCAGCCTTCGTTGGCGTCCTGTTGTTTATCGCCCCTTTACATGTTTTACTGATCATTTCCTTTCCACTGTGAGTAGCTGTTAGTTTGTTTTCCTTTTAACAGTGGCTTGTGGTCCATCCTTCACGATTTCTGGATTTATAACCGATAAAAGTGGTCTGAAAGCAGTAGACGTATATAGCATTCATCCATAACTATTTTTCCTTTTCCATTGAGTCTAGTTAGTGACAATATTAGCGTTATAATATGTGTACTCCTATTCTAGTGTCTAACGACACCACATATCTGGCCTAGTGACTGTTTCAAGGGGTTGTCCAGAGGGATTACCCCTTTTATATACAATGCATTCAGAAAGACTTCAGACCCTTTCACTTTTTTCACAGTTTGTTATGTTGCGGCCTTGTGCTAAAGTAAAAATACCCTATAAAGACAAAGTTAAAAGGGAATAACTAAAATCTTGCATTGACATAAGTATATTTCAGACCCTTAACTCATCTATTACAGCCTCCAGTCTTCTTGGGTATGATGCCACAAGGTTTGTATACCTGGATTTGGGGATTTTCTGCCATTGTACAGATCCTCTCAAGCTTTGTCAGGTCAGATGGGGACAGTCGGTGGACAGCCATTTTCAGGTCTCTACAGTGATTTTCAATTGGGTTCAAGTCAGGGCTCTGGCTGGACCACTCAAGGACAATCACGGAGTTGTTTCTAAACCACTTGTATGTTGTCTGTGTGCTTAGGGTCATTGTCTTTTTGGAAGGTGAACCTTCAGCCCAGTCTGAGGTATAGAGCACTGTGGATCAGGTTTTCATTAAGAATATCATTGTACTTTGCTCCATTCAGCTTTCCCTCAACCCTAACCAGTCTCCCTGTCCCAGCCGCTGAGAAACATCCCTACACCATGGTGCTACCACCACTGTTATGTAGGGATGGTACTGGATAGGTGATGAGCAGTGCCTGGTTTCTCCAGACATGACGATTAGAATTGAGGCCAAAAAGTTCAATCTTGGTTTCATCAGACCAGAGAAGCTTTTTTTTCACAGTCTGAGAGTCCTTTAGATGATTTTTTGTAAACCACAGACTGGCTCTAATGTGTCTTTTACTTAGGAGAGATTTCTTTCTGGCCACTCTGCCATAAAGCCCAGATTAGTGGAGTGCCGAAGTGATAGTTGACCTTATGGAAGTTTCTCCCATCTGCGCACAGGATCTTTGGAGCTCAGCCAGAGTGACTATTGGGTTCTTGGTCACCTGTCTTACCAAGGCCCTTCTCCCCTGATTACTTAGTTTGGTGGGGTGACCAGCTATAGGAAGAGTCTTGGTTGTTCCAAACTTCTTCCATTTAAGAATTGTGGAGGCCACTTTTCTCTTGGCAACTTTCAGTGCAGCAGATATTTTTGTACCCTTCTTCAGATCCGTGCCTCTACACAATCCTGTCTCTGAGCTCTACAGGCAGTTCTTTCCTCCTCATTGCTTGGTTTTCGCTCTGATATGCATTGTCAGCTGTGATAAATTATATATATACACAGGGGGGTGTGTTTCTTAAACTAACGAAAGATGATTAAGAGAAATGAGAGGCCCCGAGCTAAATTTCAACTATTATAGCAAAGGTTCTAAAAGCTTATGTCCATGTAAAATTTTAGTGATCAGCGACAGCTTTTTTTTTTTTTTAAAGCCATAAAAAATGGAATGTCCCTGGACATCCCCTTTTAAGTATACATGTCACCCACGGCCCTTTAAAAGATTACGCTTTTTGATAGAAGGTCCCCTAATAAGCTGATCAGAGAACCACAAGGGATCAGCTGTAACTTCTGGAAGAAACAATTCAATTTTCCTGCAGTACCACTGTAGTGGAAAATAAGCATTATATAATTCCGACAGTGTTCTGTGTAAGTCGTGGACATGTCTGGTCCTCCAGGGTGAGAGATTCTCAAATACTAATTGATGAGGGTCCAGAAAGAGAATCCCCTCTATTAACTCAGAATCCCGAAGTGGGGAAAAGACTAGTTGTCTAGACCAGACAAACAATTTCTTGCTTATTAGATGTTAGCAGGAACATCTGCAGGTTAGGGTACCTTCACACTAGCGTTATTCTTTTCCGGCACTGAGTTCCGTCCTAGGGGATCAATACCGGAAAATAACTGATCAGTTTTATCCTAATGCATTCTGAATGGAGAGAAATCCGTTCAGTATGTATCAGGATGTCTTAAGTTCAGTCACTAAACGTTTTTTGGACGGAGAAAATACCGCAGCATGCTGCGGTATTATCTCCGTCCAAAATTCCGTAACACTTGCCGGAATGCCGGATTCGGCATTAATTTAGGCCATTTTCACACGGGTGAACAGCCTGTCTGATCCGTCCTGCTGCTAGTTCATGTGTGCCCCAGGACTACCACTCCGTCCCCATTGACTATAATGGGGGCGGAGTTCGGGCTGCAGCATGGCGAGAGGCCGCTGGACTAAAAGTACGACATGCAGTACTTTTAGTCCAGAAGCCTCTCGCCGTGCGCTGCCGTGCTGCCCCTGGAACTCCGCCCCCACCCCCATTATAGTCAATGGGGACGGAGCGGCAGTCTGGGGGCACACGTGAACTAGTGGCAGCAAGGATCAGACAGGCTTGTCACCCGCCGGAACAGCCTGACGGACCTCCCTGCTGCTAGTGTGAAAATAGCCTTACATTAAAATGTATTAATGCCGGTGTAACGTGGTATCTCCCTACTTCGTGCGATTTCCCTACCTGTCGCGCCGGAAGTGACGTTGTAGGCGTTCCTGGCGTTTGGACGATCTGCGCATGCGCAAAAGGGCAAAGGATGGAAAATCTCACATTGCAATTCTGGCTGTACACGGGACACTGCGCATGCGCTGGAGAGCCACGGTAGGGACATATTACGGCCCAGTGCGCAAGCGCAGCTAAGTGCGGAAAATCCATCAGATCTCATACATATATTGAGGTCTGCGCAGTATATTGAGGTCTATGCTACTGCACCCCCATATATGGGGGGCTATCTACGCAGTACATTGGGGGGGTCTGCACAGTTGCACAGTATATGGGGGGCTGTCTGCGCAGACCTCAATATACTCCATAGACAGCCCCCCATATACTGCTCAGATCCTCAATATACTGTGCAGCACCCTATATAATGCGTATATATATATAGGTATACATGTAGATATATATATATATATATATATATATTAATCTAACAGAAAAAATGGCCATCCGATCTCCCCTAGGCGCTTGCGCACTGGGCTGTAATATGTCCCTACCGTGGCTCTCCAGCGCATGCGCAGTGTCCCGTGTACAGCCAGAATTGCGATGTGAGATTTTCCATCCTTTGCCCTTTTGCGCATGCGCAGATCGTCCAAACGCCAGAAACGCCTACAACGTCACTTCCGGCGCGACAGGTAGGGAAATTGGATGAAGTAGGGAGATACCACGTTACACCGGATCCGGCATTAAAAATACCGCATTGATGGATCCGTTCTTCCGGGCTGCGCATGCGCAGACCTTTAAAAATTTAAAAAATAAATAAATAACGGATCCTTTTTTTCCGGATGACAACCGGCGAGACGGATCCGTTATTGAAATGCATTTGTGAGACAGATCCGCAGCCGGATCCGTCTACAAATGCTGTCCATTTGCATCCAGATTGCCGGATTGCGACGGAACTGCCTGCCGGATCCTCACAACGCAAGTGTTAAAAGTACCCTAACAACAAAGGTTTCCATGCACATTAAGCCAATGAAAAAGATAGCTAATAAAATTCTTAAAGCGGCTCACCTATCAGTCTATACAGCTGGAAAGTGGGAGATCTCTCCACACACTTCTGATTTATCTTACATGCACACCACCGTATTTTTCCTCAGTGTGCTATCTTTATTTTATGCAGATAGCTCACTCATCCATTGATTTCTATGGGGCCTTGCGCACATCCACATTTTCCACAGATCCGTGTGGCTGACCACTGGAAATCACAGTGCAGGTCCTATTCTTCTCTGGTTTTGCAGATCAGAATAGCCCTTTCCATTAATGGACATGGGAAAATTCAAAGCACAGATGGACGCGGTTCATATTTTGTGGATCAGTTTTTGCGGACCCAACCACTGACACATTGCATGCATGAAGCCTTAAGATGCCGCAAGTTCCTTCAATAGCATTCCGTACGCATATTTTAGCCTCATTATATGAGAATTCAGGAGGCTTTAGTGGGCGCAAACACACACAAACATTCCAGGTGACATTTGGTGACAATCATACAGTATTTAACCCATCATTTACACCTGCAGATTACATGTGCTTTAGGCCTCATGCACACGAACATATTTTCTTTCCGTGTCCGTTTTGTTTTTTTTGCGGACCATATGTGGAACCATTAATTTCAATAGGTCTGCAAAAAGAACGAAAGTTACTCCGTGCACATTCCGTTTCCGTATGTCCGTATTTCCGTTCCACAAAAAAATAGAACATGTCCTATTATTGTCACGGACAAGGATAGTATGTGTTCTACTAAGGGGCCAGCTGTTCTGTTCCGCAAAATACGGAATACACACGGATGTCGTCCGTATTTTTTGTGGATCCGTTTTTTGTGGACTGCAAAATACATACGGTCGTGTGCATGAGCTCTTACTCAATAGTTCCTACATGGACCATAACATTTTTTGTCAAAAACCTTACCCCCTGAAAAAGCATCCCAACACCACACACAATTAGGTTATGGAGGTGCTGGGAGACATGCCGACTCTTCTGGGAACCTCGGACGTCTCCCCTCCGCAAGAGCACCAGAGGTTCTGGGAGAGTTAAGAAGCATGACATAAACACATATGTTATTATCGACCATGAAAAACATTCATACACGTTAAGGTGTCCCGTCATGTTGGGAGAAAGTAGGATCAAGCCTCATCATTTTGGCATAATTGACTAAATCATATGTTTGGGGTGTCCTGACTCAGAGACTCTCCCTGATTAACGAAAAAAAAGAATTGGCATCCTGGGTTTCAATATTTCCTCTGCACTATATTGAATATGGCGCTGAAACGTGCTTTATTGAAAGTCCAGGATCTGCACAGTAAAGGTTTTATTTTTGGTAGCTCATTCTCAGCCTACAACAAATTAGAACTTCCCTGCAGATTGTTATCTGATTGCTCAAACTTGTGAGGAAAAACAGCCTTCAGTCAGTTAAAAAAAACATCCAACATATCAGATTGATGGTGGTCTGTGACCTGGGACTCCCAGGATCACAACGAGACCCCAAGGATCTTCTGAGTTCCATGCCCAGAGGCAGGAGGACCAAGCAATACCTCTAGAGAATAGTATGTGTGTTCACATCGGATGTGGTAGGCCATTCCAGTTCAATATGGACGGAAATCAGAATAAATACATTGAGAAATCTGCCCCATTTCATTTACCTGACTCAGTGTTACCATAACTATAGTAGTTGGTAGGGAAACCATGGACCTTATTACCCGCTGTCCCTAACCATTATCCATACAGTATTTATGTACACTTTGTTTTTTAGCTAATTTGGTAGGATAACCATAGATGTCAATGAGGTTTCAATATGCATGCTCGGGGCCCCAAGCAATGTAAACTTCTGGCATGTATACTGAGGCACACATAGTTTCATAATTACCAAGGGCATGGGAGGAGTAGGATGCAGAAGACACACTAGGACAGAAGTGTCAGCATTCCTTTCTCCACTTCATCAACCCCCAACCTTCTATGACCTTTCTCTGCTGTCTTAACCTTTTTTTTTTCTAGTTTTTCTTAGTTTAGGAACCTCTCCATGTGGGATTCAGCAGTCAGAAAAAACCTGTGTGTACATAATATGTAAAATTATGGTTGCTTGTTGGAAATTTTGCCAAATTTTAAGCATATTATGTCATGGTTCCACTGAGCTGTCTGTCATTTTGACAGGAAAAATCTTTGGCCCATTTGTCTCCAATGTTTTGTCAAGTTTTTCCTATCGTATATGAACAGCTACAGAAAACACCGCGGAGCCTCATTTAAGAGTCTCAACACAGCAATCCAAAGTGCAAAGCTCCCTGGGAAACAGTAATATGCAAAATAAATGTGGAGCCCCAGTTATGGGTCTACAACACAATGAAAGCCAGATATCCCTCAAAGGAAGGAAAACCAAGCAAAGGGGTGTCTCCATTACAGAGATCACCAAATCCACCATATTAAGTGGCCCCTAAGTCAAGATCCCGCTCTTTTACAAGCCTTAAGGATGTGACGGGGAAAACCTAAGCCAGTTATCCATCCACAGACAGCTGTTTCGGGGTGTTGCCCCTCATCAGTGTGGAGAAGGATTCTGGCTAACCGGGAGCAATGTCTTCAAGACTGCTTTTGTTTGATTAGTCTCCAAGGCATTGCTCCCGGTGACACCCCTTTGCTCAGTTTTCCTTCCTTTGAGGGATATCTGGCTTTCACTGTGTTGAAGACCCATAACTGGGGCTCCACAGTTATTTTGCATATCATCATATATGAAGGAATTTGCAGATGAGGCTCCAACACAGATGTGAACATTGCAGCGAGCCTGGTTGAGGAGAGCAGAGGAGAGGAATAATAGTAGCAGGAATGGTGGTTGTAGTTGGTACTCACTCTGAGACTCTCCTGGTCTGTGCAGTGATGGGGAAGGGCACACCTTTTACTCCCTTCAGGGCACTCTCTGATTTTAGGGCTCTCCTGCCTAATGACAGTTGAGGGGCCCTTGGACTGGCAGTTCTTACACAAGTTCAATTTGTCGCAGTTCTCACAGGTTGAATGGCTGCAGATTGAGTGAATGCAATATTGAAAGGTTATGCAAGGTAATGGAACCATGGTGGGTGTTGGTCCTCACAGTCAGACATAGTCCTGCACCGGTACTGACAAATAGATGTTTTCTTGTACAGGTGATCAGGGTGTCTAGGCATCATAAAACTTTAATCTCCTTGACAGAGGACTATGAGTGCAAGAGGTCCTAACAAGACAGCACTTCTCCCCAGACATCTCCATCCACCTTTTTGGCATCTGGTATGCTTCTTAGCAGTAGCACTGGAGATGTCCTTCTCTTTACTATCTTGTGTACTTGACTTGGCTAAGTGTGCTCCTCTCTCTGGCCTAACCTGAACTGGATAGAGATGGCTCCTAGTCCCTTACGGGAAGAAGGTACTCAACCACATCTAGTGGGTGGGAGGATATGGCCTGTAAACTCCACACTGGACTTTTATATGTAAAGACATAAATTACACAGCAATACATTTTCCCAGTCTTTTTGCAGTATATAGGTACAAAAGCACATAAAACCCACTTGCAGGGTACTACTGCCTCAGCAGTCAGACGCTGCGACGGAGCTGTATAATCTCTTTATTCTTTTATAATGTCTTTATAACGTCTTGAAAATGAAGCCTAACTTAGTCTCCTCGATAAAGTTTTGCCTTCTCAGGCTGCATCGCAATTCCTTAGTCGGAAAAAGAGAGCAAACTCATTTTTTGAAGAAAGTAAAAGTGGAGACCTAGAACGGGAATGTATTGAAGAACTGTGTGGTAAGGAAGAAGCCCGGGAGATATTTGAGAATAACCCTGAGACGGTAAGATCTGTTCTTATTTTTACATTACATTTTTACAATGTTTGCTTTGGTAGTTTTAAATGAATTTTCTGTGTGCATTAGCCTGGGGCTGCACAGTGACGTGCGTGGCGCGACAGCAAGTCTAAGAAAAGTCGCATGGCCAGAAGTATTTGTGCAATTTGTTTGCAACTTGCTGTCACATGACTATTTTAGAACTGTAATTTGGCTGAAGGTGAAGAAAACTCGCAGGCAAGTTGCATATCGCATGTGACTTAGGCCTCATGCACACAAACGTATTTTGGGTCCGCGTCTGAGCCGCATATTTTGCGGCTCGGGCGTGGACCCATTCACTTTAATGGGGCCGCAAAAGATGCGGACAGCACTCCGTGTGCTGTCCGCGTCCTTTGCTCCGTTCCGTAGCCCCACGCAAATACAATATAGCATGTCCTATTCTTGTCCGTTTTGCGGACAAGAATGGGCATGTCTACAATGGGCCGCGTTCCGTGTTTTGCGGATTGCGGACCGCAAAATACCTATGGTCATGTGCATGAGGCCTTACATTGTGGTCTGTGATGAGCGACTTGTGGCCTGTGACAAAAAGTCTGCAAGATTTTCTGCAATTGTTGCATGTCTCACTACAACTTCATTGACAGCCGTTAGATGAAACCTACGTGATTTTCATGTTGCACGACTCATGCCGCAGTGTAGCCCCGGTCTGATAATCTAGTATCATCAGAATATACAGTATATACATATGTTGCGCTACCAGGGCATGGGAGAATGCTTGTACATGTGCAGTCAGATGATCGGGGTGATCCTCGTAAGTTGAGCCCCTGGCAGTCGAACATTTTGGCATATTCTCTTAACATCATCTATAACTGTAGACACTTATTTTATCGGTGTTTCATAAAAGGTCTATAAGAAGTCTGGTCTATAAAAAGTCCAGGTGACTTTTTGAATAACTCTCGTTCTTCTGAATACTCTGAAGCTAGCCAAACCCTTTAGATAGCTGTCCGCCAAATGTTCATCCAGCCTACAGCTATTCCTTCCAACCCTCTCATTCTCAGTAGGGCGAGCGGAGTAGGCCTCTGTCATTAGCTTTTAGACAGTGAGAGGGGGCTCCCTCTGTCTCCATGAAATATGATTTCGGGGTGCAAAGTGGTTGTCATGGCAGCCTAGAGCCCCCAGGTCTGCCATCACAGTACTCGCATTAAGCCCTGCCAGAGGCAAGCCTTAATAAGAATCCGGTAAAATCACAATACACTGCAATACAAAAGTATTGAAGTGAATTGTACAAGTAATCAAATATCTGCAGGTTCAAGTCTGCCAGGGAGACTAAAAAAAGTAGCCAAATTTTTTAAAAGTTTAAAAAACATATAAAAACCAAAAATATATATATAAAAAAATTTCCCCATTAATCATAGAAATATTAAAATAAAAAAATAAACATAATTCATGTTGCATCATTTTTTAAATTTAAACCATTGGGATACCTAATATGTAATTTTAGTGTCTAAAATGCTTCTTGCATTAGGAATTTTCTCTTGCAATCCCCACGCCGTATTGGACATTTATCTCTTTCCAAACCCAAAAATGTGAGATTTTCATTTGATTTGTCATGTTCTTCAGTAAAATGTTTTGAAGGGCTACAAAATACCAACTGCAGATTGTAAAGAGAAATAAAAGCGAAATAAAAACTACAGATTGCCCTGCAAAAAGTGAGCTCTTACACAGCTCTGTACATATGAATATAAAAAAGTTAGGGTTGTTAGAATATGGCAATGCAAAGAAAAATTTGTAATTTTTAAATATTTTTTAAAGTATTAATTTACAACACAAGAAAAACCATAAAAATGAAGTTAAAAGGGCAGTTTTACCACATAGGGAACGAAACCCATAAAACTAAGGTGGAATTGTTTTTTTCCTAATTCCATTTGGTATTTTCTTCCAGCTTCCCTGTACACCATATGCAATATTAAATGGTGCCATTAGAAAGTACACGTTGTCCCAGAAAAAATAAGCCCTTGTTTAGCTATGAGAGCAGAAAAATAAAAAAAGGTTAATGTGCTTAAAGTTAATGATTGGCTTGAATTTAATGTTCTGATCTGTAATCTGAAAGCATGTGAGTTTCATTCTATTAATTTTTATTTATTTATTTATTTTAGGAATATTTTTATCCAAAATATTTGGGTAAGTCAGAGTAAGAGTTGGGATATATTATATATACCGTATGTTGCTCAGTTGTGGTTCGGTCAGATAGACAGATTCCTGTTTGAGTCTCAAATAATAATCTAAGATCAGTTTTACACAAGCATGATAAGGACACAATTTCGGACCTATATAATGGCTGCAAGTCCCTACTGCAACTTCTAATGCTCATTATAGGGATCTACGAAGCTGTACGTTCGGATCATTAGACCCACGGTCAGAGAGGAAAATGTGGCTGTATTATAGGCATAAAGAAGTGTCAGCATTACATAACCTTAGGCTTTAGTCCCACCACGTCTCTGCACTACATCACATGTTTTTTTAGGGGGAAATATAGTCTAAATTTTTTTGTTCATATGACATAAGTCTGGTTGTGTCTTATTTCTGGGAACTGATGGCCTATACAACTCCCAGTTTCCTTGTGACCCATGGATCCATTACTGTAGCCCAGTCCCAACTCTCTTGATTGGGGTTGAGCTGCTTTACCAACTACATGGACCTTACTGTCTATGGCTTCTGTAGTGAAGGGGCCTCATTGCTTGTTCTACTGATCAGTGACGATCCCCAGAGGCAATCCAACACAGATCACACATTATCGCCTATGTTAAGGATAGGTCATCAGTGTTATTTAATACAGGACCCCTTTATTATTTAGGTAGCTTATATTGTGCTTATAAGCATTTAGCAGTTTTGCATAATTACAAGCTGAACCTATAATTATTAACCCTTTTATCTTGTATAGCTTGCATTGGAAATTATCGAGATAAAAATGACAAGAACAGTTATTTGAACTTTGATGGACCCTCTGATCTGAGATCTTGCATTACTGGTTTGTATCATATTTCTTACGATGTAGCAAATGTAGTAAAATAATAAAAGCTTGTATGATCACTAAACCCCCCACTGTTTCCAGCTCCAGATCACCTCCGATCAGTGTTTACACGTCTGCAATGCTAAAAGTGACATAGCCATATACGACAAATGAGCGCTGCAGCCAATCTCTGCACCAGTCTATGACATTAGACGGCTGAGGCCAGTGCAGGGGAAGCCTTATCTGGCCTTACATTTCCCCTGCACTGGTTGCACTTATATATCACATTTATTCTACAGCACTTCCGGACCAGTGTACGCCGTTACCATGTAATAAAGATGGATATAAGGAATGCAAGGATGGGAAAGGAAATTTCGCCTGCATTTGTAAACCCGGATGGCAGGGAGTGCGTTGTGATGAAGGTGAGAGTAACTTTCTGTCTCAAGCTGCTTATAGATATGGCGACTATTATGTCCAGTAGTTAAAAGAAATTCTGATTACGTGTGAAAATGTAAAGTAAAAAAAAAGGAACAAAAGAGAAACTGAACGAAAAAATCTTATTGTGTTCTTTCTACTGTAAATGTGTCCTTTCCAAATAACTTTCAATTGAATTTGGAGACCATGAAATACAATTTTCTAAGCTGAACTTAAAGGGAACCTGTCACCTCAAACAGCGCCGGCAGGACCTTCAAGACTACAGCAGTGGGATTCTGAGCACATATATCTTACTAAATTCCAGTGCGGCAGTAGTAAGAAAATCGATGTTTAATCCCCGGCTGGTGCGATTCTCTCAGGCTTGAAGTCAAGGGGGCAGCGGCCTTCTTGCTTCAAGTCGTGGTAACCATGCCCCCTTCCCGGCCCCTTCGCTTTGATTGACAGCGCTTATGCCCGACAGCCGGCTGGCTTCTCAGAACAGCCAGCTGTTAGTCACAGCGAAGGGGGCGGGAAGGGGGCGTGGTTACCGCAACTTGAAGCAAGAAGGCCGCTGCCCCCTTGACTTCAAACCTGGGCAGAGAATCGCGCCAGCTGTGGATTAAAGATCGATTTTCTTACTACTGCCGCACCGGAATTTAGTAAGATATACTTGATCAGAATCCAGCTGCTGTACTCTTGAAGGTCCTGCCGGCGGTTTAGGACCGCTGTTTGAGGTGACAGGTTCCCTTTAAATGCCTCAGCCCCTCACACAGATTGTACTTACCTCGCTCCCAGGTACCCGCGTCGCTTCTGATGCCCGCACAGCCGCCACTGCATCTACCGTCACTACAAATAGAGCTGATTAGTCGTGTAACGAAAAAAGAGAAAAAGAAACTCAGTTTTCTAGTTCTTTGTGCAGCCAGCAATGTAATCAATGGATGTTTTCAATCTGACTATGTGCAGGGACATGTACTCATGGACACCGAACCATCTGGCTAACATTGTGTAGGTCCCCCTCACAATTTGCTCCTTGTCAAACACAGATTTTTTTGCTTGTATATTTTACCTGGGTCCAATGCATCAATTTTAAGAACAGATTGATCACTTTCTCACTCCGGCAGGCTGTTCCAGCGGGTGAACAGCCCTCCGGATCCGCCATGCCACAAGTACCCATGTGCACGGCAGTGATCGTCGGACTAAAAAGTCGGACCTGCAGTACTTTTAGTCCGGCGATCTCTGGCTGTGCACTTCCGTGCTGTGCCGTAGCTCCGCCCCCACCCTCATTATAGTCAATGGGGACGGAGCGGCAGCACACGGGTACTTGAAGCATGGCGGATCCGGCGGGAATAGCCTGCCGGATAGCCATGCCGCAAGTGTGAAAGTACCCTAAGCTAATACAGAATACCTGTATCTCACCCATTGTTGACAGTTATTTACAGTCAAATTCCAGAACATGTGTTAAACATGTTCATTGGCTCCCATTTACCCAATGGAGGTCAAAAAGGTGTCCTTTTGGCCTCCATTGGACTGGTATACCTCTTTATACTTTATTTTACCCCATAGAGAAAAAACGTTAACTGCACTTTTTTACGCAGAGGCACCCTGAAAAAACATATACATCACGGTATACATTTTTTTAAACATGAATGTCTATGATGACATATAGTATCTGCTATCTCATGCTTATATAGCAGCATACGTTGGAGCTTTTTGCTGTGCCCATTCAACTCTATGGAGATTGGTTCTGTGCTAGGATTTAGTGGCTCCTGTTGTAAAAATTGCAGAGGATCTGACATGTGAGGTCCTTGCTGACTGGTCATAAAAGGCAAATATGCCCATACAATGGACATTCCCTTTAGGTTTGTTGAACTATTGAATAAAAAAATGGGCGCTGCTTATCACAACAAGCATGCTTCCAGACCCTGAATGAACCTTTCAGCCCTGTATTTATTCCTCCAGAAATAAGCCCAGCAGATACGCCTGGGTTACCTTGGGCTAGTGGAAAGTGATGTACTGAAGTAGGGAGGGAATGGCAAGTCCCACTACCAAATCAACCTGCCATTTCATTAAAAATCCAGTCCTTTAAACCAAAATGACAAATAGGCCCCAGTAAACTAAACTTTGCTGAGGCAACCCAGCTTTTCTAAGTTCTTTTATCTTGTTTTACCCATTATTTACAATATATGTATATTTTGTGTATAACACGTACTGTAGAGAAATATACATGTGCCTGGATCTAGGCTTGATCAAAACTGTAAACTCTGTTGCCTTTTTTGTCTTTATTTCAGATATTAATGAATGTGAAGATCCAGAAAAAGTGAAGGGCGGCTGCAGTCAGCGATGTGTGAACATCCCTGGCAGTTATCGCTGTGCCTGTGAGGATGGATACTACCTGCTTCCCGATAAGCACACCTGTAGCGGTAAATGTTGGACATTTGTCTCATCATCACAGTCACGTAGATAGAATTCTTCATTTTATTTGACCAAGCAAAATCAGATTTTTCTTACTAAAACTAAAGCTGTTGTGCCAGTCCTCAGGATAGGGGATAAGTGTCTTATCGGCGGGGTTCAGACTGCTGGGACGCCTGCTGATCATTAGAACAGGGCCTGTGTTCCCCAGTTTGAATAGCGCAGCAGACATGCATGTGCTCTCTCCATTCAACTGTGTGTGGCTGCTGGAAATAGCCAAGTCCCATGGAGTTAAAAGGAATGGAGTGGCAGCATGCATGGTTGTCCGCTGCCCTGATCCAACAGGGATAGAGGCCGCGTTTTCAGTAGGGGCCTCAGCGCTTTAACTCTTGCTGATCAGACCCTTATCCTCTCTGAAGGGCAGCCGCATATGCACAGCCACCCTCCATTCACTACTATGGGACTTTCAAAAATAGCTGAGCCCTCTCTATTGGCCATTTTCGGAAGTCCCATAGTACTGAATGAAGAGGACGCCGCGCATGCGCAGTGTGCTGTTTTTTATATAGAGGGCTCGTTCTGCGGATAGGACCGGGTTCCAGAGGTGGGACCCGCTCCTGTCTGACATTTGTGGAATATTCTAGTGATATGCTATAAATGTTGAACTGGAAAACCCTTTAAAGGGATAGATCTCCATAATTCTGATACTCAGCTTCAAATCCACTCCATACAACTATAAAGCGAATTAATACATTTTCGGACTGACTGCTGCCACGTTAAAAGGGGGAATCTGAGCTTACTGCATACAAATTTATTATTGAGATCCATAGAGGAAGTATAAATCCAGATGCCGCACGCTTCCACTAGCGTTAGATACTAAATATCTTACAGAGATTTTCCGGGTTACAGATACTGATCCCCACTGAACTGATATTGATGATAGGTCTTCAATATCTACCCTTTAAAGGGATTCTTTCACCCCCAAACCCCAATTTTCACTACTTACATCATTATTTGGTAAATAGTGCCCCCATTATATAGCCACTTACCCCATAATTTTTAAACTTACAGATGATGAGAAAACGAAGTTTATAATACCTGTCAATCAATAGTGAAGGAGCCCAGGGGCGGCGTCATACCGGCCGGAGCCCAGGCCACGCGCTCATCTAACTTTTCTACCACGCCCCCTTTCACCCAGGCGGCCCGCCCATTGTGATGCGCTCGGCCTCATCCAGAACTGGCCAAATCCCGCGCCTGCGCCGTGGATCGGGCAGTCCGCGCCTGCGCACTGGATTCCCGATTACTGGCGCAAGCATCGGGCTACCCTGTGCGCAGGCGCGGGGCCCGTACTGCGATAGTGTACCAGCGCAGGATCGGAGCCTCAGGAAGAGTCGTGGGCGCTGGAGCTGGCTGTCACCCTGCCTGCCTCCCTCCCTCCCTCCTAGGAATTTCACCAAATACATTTTCAAAGCAGAGTATGTGTTTCTCATACATTTTTATGCAATACAATAAAAAGACCCACAGTACATAATCCACGGCGCAGGCGCGGGATTTGGCCAGTTCTGGACGAGGCCGAGCGCATCACAATGGGCGGGCCGCCTGGGTGAAAGGGGGCGTGGTAGAAAAGTTAGATGAGCGCGCGGCCTGGGCTCCGGCCGGTATGCCGCCGCCCCTGGGCTCCTTCACTATTGATTGACAGGTATTATAAACTTAGTTTTCTCATCATCTGTAAGTTTAAAAATTATGGGGTAAGTGGCTATATAATAGGGGCACTATTTACCAAATAATGATGTAAGTAGTGAAAATTGGGGTTTGGGGGTGAAAGAATCCCTTTAAAGGGGTGGTTCACTTTTGTGAGGCTTTTTTACAGACTCCAGAGCATGGCCAGACCTACGGTGGTAATCATACTTACCTGACCCCCACCGCTGGCTTATGGCTCCATTGATGCCCCGCAGGCCCGGCAGGTCCTGAATCTCCCTATGTCAACATCTAGTTTGACTCCAGGTTACGTAATTGTTTCAACCAATGACTGGCTGCAGTGAAGACATGTCGCCCATGCTGTCACGTGACCTAGTGACATGACGCATGGGTGACACGTCAATGCTGTAGTCATTGGCTGCAGCGGTCACGCCACTTGGCATCGATCTGGATGTTGACATGGGTAGACCCGGGACCTGCAGAACTGGCGGGGCAACGATGGAGCCAGAACCCAGCATCATGGATCAGATACATATGATTATGACCACGGGTCCTACCATGCTGTGAGATCTTTGGAAAAATCATAAAGGTGAACAACCCCTTTAAGGTAAGCAGCTGTTTAATAGATGATTGGTTCAGTCCAATCCTGTGGCACCTCTCCTGATTACCCTTAGACATATGATGTTTTACATAAGATCTGTCACCACTCCTAACACCTCTCCTGTATGAGTAAATTATTTTATTAAATATGAGATGGCAATTCTGAAGCATCTTTTCTTAGATCTCTGCGCTGGGTTGTTGCTCTATTACTCCTCATAGAAAATGTTAAATCATTTGAAACCTGAGATGTTACTGCAGTACCACAGAACATGCTAGGGTAATTGCTGTAATGTTCTGATTTATTTTCTTTGTATATTTACAAGCATTATATGGACAGTTTATGGTAAACATCTTAGGTCTTCCTATTAGGTAGCCAGGAGATGGACCTAGGTCTACCCCCTGGTTAGTCAGTGAGTAGTGTGAGCCTACCTGAGGAACAGTGAGGACCTACATGTATAAGCTCCTCAGTGCTAGGCCTGAGCTCAGAGAACCATCATCTCCGAGACTTCTACAGTCAAGGGGGCTTCTTTATTATCAAAAGTGCTACAGAGAAACGGAAGATCCGAAGGTCCAGAATCTACAAGGTCAAGCACTGGAGTCGGACAGCAAGTTATTGTGCATGTTTCAGGTATAGACATCTTACTACTGTGAGAGGAAGCATTGGCTGTGGACCCTTCCACAATGGGAGACAGTTTGGCCAGCCATGTCTTAAACCTGCGCCCCTCAGCCTTAAAATTTGCAGAAGCATTTAACAAGAACCTCACGGCCTGCCTAAGGTCCTGCAGAGAGACTTTAGTGAGACAAGGAGAAGGAGTACTACAACCTCCATCATTGCCGTTGTCTACGAGAGACTTTTATTTATACCCATTGGTCTGGTTACTAACGCCATCATCATACACCGGCCACGTCTGCACTCCTGCCCTGCACCCAGACCAGAACCTAACATCAAGGGCACCTCACCTAACACCAGACAGGATCCCCAACTCCAAGGAGTGCCCCGAGAGAAGAAAGGGTGTGCCCCCATTCACTACACAGCCTAGGGAGAGCCACTCTGAACTGTGAGTGCTACTACTAAAACCAGTATATCCACTACCACTCCCATCCTTCTTGCCTCCCCTCCGGGTAGCTGCATTTACCAGTGTGGGGGGGTGAGGTGGGGTTCTGACACACTGTGTCCAATCAGTGCCGACAGTATCAGACTGTATACAGAGATGCTCCTTTTACAAGGGGAATGGTAACACCCAGATGTCAATGTTCTCATATATTTATAAGAGGAATAACAGAGGAATCTCAAAAAGTTGTAAGAGAAGATGCTTGAGAATTGTTGTTTTATGGGCAATGCAAGCATTTAGTAATATCAGGAGAGCTGACAGGGCCTCTAACAGGAATTCTTATGGAGAGATTAAAAGGCATCTGTCAGCAGATTTGTACCTATGACACTGGCTGACCTGTTACATGTGCACTTGGCAGCTGAAGGCATCTGTGTTGGTTCCATGTTCATATGTGCCCGCATTACTGAGAAAAATGATGTTTTAATATATGCAAATGAGCCTCTAGGAGCAACTCTAGGAGCAATGGGGGCGTTGCCGTTACACTGCACTTTGATTCACAGGGATCACGTTTACAGCCCCTGGTCTTGTCATCCAAAGTGGAGCAGAGCCTGTAGGTGCAACGGCCACGCCCCTAAAGACTCATTTGCATATATTAAAACATCATTTTTCTCAGCAATGAGGGCACAGATGAACATGAGACCAACACAGACGTCTTCAGCTGCCAAGCACACATGTAACAGGTCAGTCAGCGTTATAGGTACAAATCTACTGATACAGTGCCTTGCTAAAGTATTCACCCCCCTTTACTTTTTTTCGTATTTTGTTACATTACAGCCTTAAGTTCAATGTTTTGTGAATCTGAATTTTATGTGATGGATCAGTACACAATAGTCTAAGTTGTTGGAGTGAAATGAGAAAGATATATAAATAAAACTATTGTTTAGAAATAGAAAACAGAAAATTGGCATGTGCCGTATGTATTCACCCCCTTTGTTAGGAAACCCATAAAAAGCTCTGGCGCAACCAAAGACCTTGAGAAGTCACATAATTAGTGAAATGATGTCCACCTGTGTGCAATCTAAGTGTCACATGATCCGTCATTACATATACACAGCTTTTTTGAAAGGCCCCAGAGGCTGTAATACCTAAGCAAGAGGCATCACTAACCAAACACTGCCATGAAGACCAAGGAACTCTCCAAACAAGTAAGGGACAATGTTGTTGAGAAATACAAGTCAGGGTTAGGTTATAAAAAAAATCCAAATCTTTGATGATCCCCAGGAGCACCATCAAATATATCATAACCAAACCTGTCAAGAGACGGCCGCCCACCAAAACTCAGACCGGGCAAGGAGGGCGTTAATCAGAGAGGCAGCACAGAGACCTAAGGTCATTACTTTAAGCTAAAAACAAAAAGGCACGTTGTGGGTTTGCGAAAAGGCATGTGGGAGACTCCCAAAATGTATGGAGGAAGGTGCTCTGGTCTGATGAGACTAAAATTGAACTTTTCATCCAAACGCTATGTCTGGCACAGACGCAAACCCAACACATCACATCACCCAAGGAACACCATTTTTCAGCAGCCTGGACTGGGAAACTGGTCAGGGTTGAGGGAAAGATGGATGGTGCTAAATACAGGGATATTTTTGAGCAAAACCTGTACCACTCTGTGTGTGATTTGAGGCTAGGACGGAGGTTCACCTTCCAGCAGGACAATGACTCCAAACACACGGCTAAAGCAACACTTGAGTGGTTTAAGGGGAAACATGTAAATGTGTTGGAATGGCCTAGTCAGAGCCCAGATCTCAATCCAATAGAAAATCTGTGGTCAGACGTAAAGATTGCTGTTCACAAGTGCAAACCATCCAACTTGAAGGAGCTGGAGCAGTTTTGCAAGGAGGAACGGGCAAAAATCCCAGTGGTAAGATGTGGCAAGCTCATAGAGACTTATCCAAAGCGACTTGGAGCTGTGATTGCCGCAAAAGGTGGCTCTACAAAGTATTGACTTTAGGGGGGTGAATAGTTATGCACATAACTTTTTCTGTTATTTTGTCCTATTTGTTGTTTGCCTCACAATAAAAAAAAAAAAACTTCTTCAAAGTTGTGGGCATGTTCTGTAAATGAGATAATGCAAATCCTCAGGCAATCTATGTTAATTCCAGGTTGTGAGGCACCAAAATACAAAAAAAGTCAAGGGGGTGAATACTTTTGCAAGGCACTGATAGATGCCCTTTAAGGTGCTAAGATACAGTGTATTCCTCTCTTTTAGAGAGCTATTCTTCTCTCACCCCTTGATGATTGTGGGGTAAGCTGCCTCTGACCATACACCGCCTCTGCAGTGACATCATTGTCAACAGTCCCTAATTTTCACAGACAGTTCCTGCAAATTTGGACTATTCTGGGATTAAAATGGGCAGAGCTTATATAAACCCAGACCATAAATACGCGTTCCTGGGGCCACTGCGGGGGAACTGAAGTCTCAGACGGAGGACCACCTCTACGACACCCATACGCCCTAACAGAGCATATCAACAGGGTCACCTTTGTGACACAACACCTTTAAGACTCCTTAGGGTTTTGATAAATCTACCATTTTGTTTCCCTATACGGTTAGACCTCTTTCACACAAACTTTATTTTTGCAAGTGTACGAGGCGTTTTTTTGTGTTCCGTATATAGTCCATATACAAAACTATTAATTTCAATGGGTCCGCGAAAAAACCGGAAGTTACTCTGTATGCGTTCCGTTTCTGTATTTCCGTTCCATTCAAAGATGGGACATGTCCTATTATTGTCCGCATCACAGACAAGAATAGTACTGTTCTATTAGGGGCCAGATGTTCCGTTCCGCAAAAAACTGAATGCACACGGATGTCATCCGTTTTTTTGCATATCCGTTTTGTTGTGGATCGCAAAACCATATGGTCGTGTGCAGTAGACCTTAATATGAGAATGTCAGCCCTGCCTCGCGCCGTGGGATGCGTTGAACACCTGCACTCGCATGCTATTCACGGCCTCTCTCTAAAACCTTGTATTCCATTTAAAGCATTGACACATTTATCTCTGCTTGGCTTCCCGAGAGGCATTTATCACTGCTAAGAACGGCTTCATAAAATAACATCTAGTCCCTAAAAAGCTAATTTTGTACGATTGAGAGAGCAGGTCCTGTGTGATTAAGAACCCAATCCATATCTGGGAGTCTCCGCCGTCTTCTAGAGCCTCCAAGAGAAGCACATTCAGTACTACATCACTGTAATCAATTGATGTTCATGGCTGAGAATTGGAGAGAAGACACCGCAAACAGCCCCACATAAATCTTACAACGTGCTCTTCCCGTCCCCTGACAGCAAGAAGACTTCATCAGAATATGTTCTGTTCATCTATTTTCCAGTGTCCCCAGGCAGACCACAATAGCGTTTTGTCTTTTTACGCTGTATCATGTGGGCTAGCGGCTTCATATATATAAAAGCCGACAGTTAAAGGGGTTTTCCCATCTTGTATGTCTGATAGATGCAGGTTCCACCTCTGGGACCCACACCCATCCTTAGAACAGAGCCTGCAAAGTGCAGGAGGGTGCACCGCGCATGCGCCGCCGCCCTACGTTTATTTCTATGAGAGTGTCGAAAATAACTGAGCAGTGCGCTTGACTATTTTCAGAAGTCCCATTGAAATAAAAGGAAACCGCACAGCGCAAGCGCAGCAAATACTACATTCACTTCTTTGGGGCTTATGGACTCGGCTATTCGTGGTAGTTCCATAGAAATGAATGGAGGCGTCCTCCGCCACTTTGCAGGCTTCGTTTTAACAGAGTATCTGGCTGTTGGGATGGGATCCCCAGCAATCGGCTTAATCTGAAGAAGATCCCGGCAAAAGGGCTGTCCCACAAAAAATATTCTACAGTTTTCAATCCAGCACCTGGATCTGAATACTTTTTTAAATTGCATGTGCTTAAAAGTATAGCATAGCCACTGAGTTATTCAATAAAATGTATCTGTATAGCGCCACCTGCTGTTTGTGCTTTTTCTTATTTCTTTGTCCTGCTCACTATCATGGCCGCACATGCTCAGTTTCATCCTGCAACTGCCTCCTGAGCTGTGATAGGGAGAGCTGAGACACGCCCCCTGAGCTGTGATGGGGAGAGCTGAGACACACCCCCTGAGCTGTCAGCTTGATATAAATCTAGCAGAGCAATGGATGGGGAGATCTCTGGATCCATGTGAGGTACAGGGCTGGTTCTAACTTAGTTAGAAAGAGACGGTCATGTATTATATGATGTCTGATTTTCATTTTTTAAATACATCATGGGACAACCCCTTTAATCCCCTGCAATGCCACCACAGGGGAAATTAAGTATTGCATTTGGTCACTGACATCAGTGATAGATGTGGTCATTCTCTGCTCTGGCTAATTGATGAAGGTCCTCTATTAACTGGAAATGAACTAATATTGTATTTAAAAATGTATATTCTAAGGGTATTTTCACACTTGCGTTGCTGGATTCTATCGCCGGAACTGCCTGCCGGATACGGCAATCTGTATGCAAACGGATACCATTTGTAGACAGATCTGGATGCGGACCCGTCTCACAAATGCATTGCAATACCGGATCTGTCTCTCCAGTTGTGATCTGGAAAAATGGATCCGCTATTTATCTTTTTCACATTTTTAATGTGGTAATTTTAATGCCGGATTCGGCACTAATACATTTCAATGGAAATTAATACCGCATGCTGCGGTATTTTCTCCGGCCAAAAAATGTAAGAGGGACTGAACTGAAGACATCCTGATGCATCCTGAACGGAATGCTCTCCATAGAGAATGCATTAGGATTAGGCCCTATTTACACGTCCGTAGTGTGTTGTGGATCCGCAACACACCTTGCCGCCAGCCCCATAGAGATGGCTATACTTGTCCGCAATTGCGGGCAAGAATAGGACATGCTCTATATTATTGCGGAGCCGCCGGAAGATCGGCGGCGCGCTCCGCAAATGCGGATGCGGAGAGCACAGTGTGTGCTCTCTGCATCCATCACGTCCCCATTTAAAATAAATGGGTCCGCACAGGTGCGGACGAACATTGCGGACGTGTGAATGGGGCCTAAAACTGATCTCTAGGACGGACCTCAAGAGATGCTCCGATGCTAACATCAGGGGTGCTGCCTGGGTGAAATGATGGGTATGTCCGGGTTCAGCTCTGAACCCAGACAACCCCTTTAACAGCCATTCCTGTATCAGTATGTGTACACAAGAGGCTGTTGGGGCGGGGGCCAGCAGGACTCTCATTCCTTCTCCTAGGAGTCCTGTCAGGAATTCCTCTACTTTTACTCAGAAATCGTGATCCAAATCATATAAACCTGTATATCCCAGAACTCAGCTTCTCTCCCCTTCATACCCTGCTCTCAGGTCATCAGAAATCACCCGATAGGTTCACTTTAAGCACAAATAACTAAATTTTTTGCCATTTCACATTTCCATCAGTTCTGTTCTACATGTAAGATGTTTTTATCTTAAATAGATAGAAATGAATGTGAGTTCAGCCCAGTAATCTGCGGAGGGGCACAATGCAGAAATACACCAGGAAAGTATGAATGTGAGTGTGAGGCTGGATATCGGTTTAACACATCATCGAAGGTCTGTGAAGGTAAGTAATGCTCTATGGGCTATTTAATTGCCAAATGTTGCAATGTAGGAAGGTACTTCTATACGAGCACCTCAGGCCAGAGGAGGCTTTTCAATGTTTTACTTAGTACTTTTACACTTGCGGCAGGATGGATCCGGCAGGCTATTTAGCCTGCCCGATCCGTCCTGCCGCAAGTGCCCGTGCACTGCCGTGCTGCCGCTCTGTCCCCATTGACTATAATGGGGCGGACCTACGGTGCAGCACGGCAGTGCACGGCAAAGATCGCCGGACTGAAAAGTCGGACATGCAGGACTTTTAGTCCGGCAATCTCCGGCCGTGCACTGCCGTGCTGGGCCAGAGCTCCACCCCCGCCCCATTATAGTCAATGGGAACGGAGTGGCAGCACTGCAGTGCACGGGCACTTGCGGCAGGACGGATCCGGCAGGCTGAATAGAGTATACAGATGTGTCTTATATGCCAAGAAGACTTAAAGGCTATGTACATCTTTAGGGACATTAATAGCAACGGTCTCCTCCTCTAGTGAGCAAGAGATTGACGGGACGGAATGCTTCCCTCCCAATAATCGTCTGCTCTATCTGCCCAGTAATAGGGCCCTTAAATAGGTATTTTGTTTTTTTTAGCTATTAGTAATTTAGTGATAAGGGTTATTAGATGACCAGCAAGTATAATTCACTCAGCTAGGCAGAAGTTAACGCTTGCAATCATAAAAAAAAAATTGCCTCCAAAGATGTACATAGCCTTTAAAAGGAGCCTATCACCTAATCTGAGCCCTTTAGACCGCTCAGATCAGGTTATAGACTCCTTTGCCCACATTACAATGGTACCTTTATTAGCTCTGTCCCTCGCCGAGATCTTGAAAAATAGGCTTTTTAAACTTATGCTAATAAGTTTTGGCAAGTGCCCAGGGGCGGTCTTACTGCCACAAGTGCCCAGGCCCCTCGGCGATGTGCCCATCTCCTCTCCTATTTCCTATTATTACCTCCTCCGCTGCCTCCCAGATCTCGTGCCTGCGCCGCTTCACACTTGTCCTGCACCTGCGCACTGCTGTGCCCATTATGAGCAGAGGAACAGGTAGTTGGACTGCGAATACGCCGGTCTTTAGCGCACAATCCAGCGGGCGGAAGTCACCAGGGGCACCAGAGGACTGCAGTGAAGCAAGAGAAGTGTTGAGCGGCACAGGTGCGAGATCTGGGAGGCACAGGAGGAGGTAATAATAGGAAATAGGGGCAGGCCAGAGGGGTGAAAGAGGTGTGTTTTTATGGGCACATCGCTGAGGGGCCTGGGCAATTGGGCAGTAACACCGTCCCTGGGCACTTGCCGAACCTAGCATAAGTTTAAAAAGCCTATTTTTCAAGATCTCAGCGAGGGACAGCACAAATAAAGGTGTAATGTGGGCAAAGGAGTCTATAACCTGATCTGAGAGGTCTAAAAGACTTAGATTAGGTGACAGACTCCCTTTAAGCTGGCCATACATATTAGATAGCTGTTGGCCAAATGCTCGTTGGACCAACAGTTACATATTTATCCAAACTCCTCCATACACATGCAAACTGGGTTCGGCACAGCATGCATGTGCTCTTAACCGGTAGAATAGCGAAGACCACAGTCAAACACCTCTGGCTGGAGCTTATCTCCCCAAGAATAACAGGATCAGACAGTTAAAATCTCCCCGATCCTTACATTCCCTGCCATCAGTAGAGAGTCAGGGGGGCCCCATACACATTAGACCATTCGGCCAGCATGTGTCTAATGTCTATTGCTAGTTTTTAGACCTGGTTCAGCCCGATATCACAGCTTGTCATTTGTTTTATAGATGTAGATGAATGCGCAGATGATATTTGCAGTCAAGTATGTGTTAATACTCCCGGAAGTTACAAATGCTACTGCGAAGGAAGAAAGAAGTTAAAGCTTGCTGAGAACAAGAAGTCATGTGAAGTGAGTAGACTCCACTGATGTAGTCATTTGTACATAAGCAAAAACAAGCACAATGCAACAGCACTGTACAAACATAGGATATTTGGACTAATACTATAGTCACTATATAAAATGAACATGAAGTACTTACAAAATATGTTTTAATCAAAATCATTAGTGCCCATCCACCACGGCAAGGTAACTTCTCTCAGATGGGACCCTACTCTATATGATAACTCTGTTAACCAACTCTGTGCCAACCAGCCTCCTAATTCAGGGAGGGCATGCTCCACATGTATACTGAACCTGCTCTATATGCTACCTCTCTCTGTGTACCAGTTAGCCTCAAGTGAATTCAGGGAGAGAACACTAAGGCCTCTTTCACACGGCGTCATGTTTGACGCCCTGATAAGAGGCAGGTGCGTCACGGGAATATGCGCGATTTTCCCGTGCGGGTGCAAACGTTTGTAATGCGTTTTGCACACCGTGAGAAAAATCGCCATGTTTGGTACCCAGACCCGAAGCCGGACTTCATCACTGAAGTCCGGTTTCGGGTAGAGTATTCTGGAGAATTTATTATTTTCCCTTATAACATGGTTATAAGGGAAAATAATAGCATTCTTAATAAAGAATGCATAGTAAAATGAAGAGGAAGGGGTTAAAAATAATAAAAGATAACTTACCTTAGCCACTTGATCGCGTAGTTGCGATCTGTCCTCTCTTTCCAGCATCAGCTAACAACCAAAGAACCTGTGATGACGTCACATCACATGGTCCAATCACATGGTCCATCTTACCAGTTGTTAGCTGATGCTGAAAAGAGAGGACAGATCGCACTACGATCAATGGCTAAGGTAAGTTAACTTTATTATTTTAGCCCCTTCCTTTCATTTTACTATGCATTCTTTATTACGAGTGCTATTATTTCCCTTATAACCATGTTATAAGGGAAAATAATAAAGATCTGGTCCCGTTGCTAAGCAACCATGCGGGAAAATTGCAACACATCCGCACTTGCTTGCGGATGCTTGCGATTTTCCCGCAGCCCCATTCACTTCTATAGGGCCTGCGTTGCGTGAAAAACGCACAATATAGAGCATGCTGCGATTTTCACGCAACGCAGAAGTGATGCGTGAAAATCATCGCACATGTGCACAGCCCCATAGAAATGAATCGGTCCTGATTCAGTGCGGGTGCAATGCGTCCTCCTCACGCATTGCACCCACGCGGAAAACTCGCCCGTGTGAAAGGGGCCTAAAGCTATGTATGCAATATGGGAGGAGAGAGAAAAGAGGGGGAGCACCACGCCGCGCACTCTTCTGTGCCTAGATCAGTGGCGACAATCCGGTATAAAAGCAATGTGGTGTTGCTCAGCCCTGGTTCAGTATCATGTAACAGCAACTTCAATGTAGAAAAGAAAAGAGGGCGTCACTCACCATTGGGCAGCAATTCAGTTTATTCCAAAAAGGATGCTTAAATCTCAGTGGAAGCAGACATACGAGGTGGGCGGTTGGGTTTGTTTGAAGGCGTCTGCCCAACCGCCCACCTTGTATGTCTGCTTCCACTGAGATGTAAGCATCCTTTTTGGAATAAACTGAATTGCTGCGCAATGGTGAGTGCCGCCCTCTTTTCTTTTCTACATTGAAGTTACTAAAGCTATGTATACCGCTTAAAAACCCTTCATTTGTGTGTAATTTGTAAGACAACCCTCCAAACAAACAGACATGTCTGTCATATGCCCGTTTTCTTAAAACATTGCAATTCTTTAAAAGGCTGTCTTGATTAATGAGCCCCTTTCCATCTATACGTCAGAGAATCTAATACATGGTAGTCCGCTGCTCAGAAACCCTCTGTTAGTAATCACGTTTAGCATGGCTCCTGGTATTGGGCCTCGGAACGGAAGTTCAGGTGTGGACAGCGCACGGTGTCCACATCTTTTGTGGCCCTATTGAAATGAATGGGTCCGCATCCAATCTGCAAAATCGCGCAACGGATGCTGACAGAAAAATGCGGTTGTGTGAACGGGCCCTAAAACAAAGCTGTACGGTTTCGGTTATGCAGGAAAGGACTGCAGGAGAGGACTCCAGCATAACGAAAACTGGACGGATCGGTTTGGCAGCCCATAGACTTCTATTATGACGGAATGAATAATGGAATGCCTCTAAAGGCATTCCGTCATAGAATTGCGTTATGGTCCGTAGTAGCAGAATCCATAACGCACTTCACCTTATACCAACAAAGTGTGAACGAATTTCAAAATACGAAATTCGCTCATCTCTAGTTTCAGGTCCTCTTTAAATAGTTAAATTGCTGATACTCAGCGGCTCCGTAGACTGCAATGTGTTATTCTCCCTGAGATTTTTTTGCAACATTCCAGCTGCATCAGCTTTGGTTGCCTAACATCAGACGCTTTGCTCAAAATGTCAATTCAGGGTAAGCAAACATACGGCTCGGACATTTCGTTTGCTTCCTGCACTTAAAGCTGAGTATATCCTTTAATTGTGTGACCTTCAGGGCCGGCATGCAGCGCGCAGGATGAGCTATAACGCTTGTCCCCTCGCTGCTGGTAAACACAACTAAGTGTCATTTGCAGAATGTAAGAACATTTTAAAAACTTTTGAAATATATTTTTGTGGTTTTATGGCCTAAGGAAGAAATAATCATCTCCTCGCACTTTTTGGGACATTAATCACAAGGCACGGTGACCTGTACAACAGTTACCGAGTCATCCTAAGGCCCCATTCACACGAGCGAGTTTTCCTTCAGGGTGCGATGCGTGAAGCAAACGCATAGCATCTGGACTTAATCTTAACCCATTCATTTCAGTGGGTCTGTGCACATGAGCATTGTTTTTTAACCCCTTAGTGACCAGCCTGTTTTGGGCCTTACTGACCATGCGTTCTTCTTCCTTTTTTCATCGTCGCGTTCCAAGAGCTATAACTTTTTTTTTGTTCAGTCTATATAGCTTTATGAGGGCTTGTTTTTTGCAGGACAAGTTGTAGTTTTTAATGCGATTGTGGGGTACACATACCTTTCTGATTAACTTTTATTAACTCTTTCTGGGAGGGAGATGGGAAAAACAGCAATACTGCCACTGCGTTTTTACATTATAAATTTTACGGCGTTCATTTTTCGATATAAATAACATTATATCTTTATTCTTTGGGTCAGTATGATTACAGTGATACCAAATACATATAGTTTTTTAAAAATGTTACAACTTTTTTGCAATAAAACCCCATTTTTTTTTTAAAGAAAAAATGTTTTTGCATTGCCACTTCCCAAGACCCATAACTTTTTTCTTTTTCTTTCTATGGAGTTGTGTGAGGGCTTGATTTTTGCAGGACGACTTGTATTTTTTATTGGTATCATTTTGGAGTAAATGACGCTTTTTGATCGCTTGTTATTACGTTTTTTTGGTGGCAACTAACAATAAATTAGCAATTCTGACTTTCTTTTAATTTTTTTCTACGGCGTTCACCATAGGGGATAATCTACATGATTTTATGTAGTCCGGGTCGTTACGAATGCGGCAATACCAAACATATGGGGAAGCTTTTTTTTTTTTGATATTTTTTTCATTGAAAAGCGTATTTTCAACGGAAAAAAAGCATAATTTTTTTTTAACTTTTTTTTACCACTCATTCTAACATTGACCAGCAGGAGAGGTGAAGCCTGCTGGAAATTACTGAAGGCTGGTCTGGGGCCTACATCAGACCCCAGGCAGCCTTCACACACATCGGCACCCCGCGATCGCATTTGCGGGGTGCCGATGGTAGACAGAGGGAGTCCGCTCCCTTTGTCAGCACTTTACATGCGGCGGGCACCATTGTCCGCGGCATGTAAACTGTTAAAAAGCCTGGATCGGGCCAGTCTGGGCTGTTAGAGCAAGGCCGCGGCTCTCATGTAAGAGCCGGGTCACTGGGCCGCTGTAGGAAAGCGGCGGTCCAGCCTAAGACCCCTTAGTGACTGGGTGGTCACTAAGGGGTTAAGCAGCATTTCGCCATTCAGGAAAAAAATCACAGCACGTTCTATATTCCGTGTTTTTTATGCAGCCCTGGTTCCATGGGGCTTCAGTGAAAAACGCATCTGTATTCAACGCATTTTTCACTGATGGTTAGTAGGAGATGTAGATTGTTATTCTTCACGTTTTTTTCACACACTGAGTGCACCCACGTGAAAAAAAACTAAAACACGGAACACAATCACAGACACAACTGACTGAAATTGCCTGCAAAACCATCATTTTTTTCCTGAACAGACCCTGAGAGAATTTCGTGTGAACGAGGCCTAAGGGTTGGTTTACACGTTGCTGCTGATACCAAGTGCACCCACCTGCGACTACCCGTGGGTGCATCATTTTACCATCAAAACCATGTGACCATTAGCCACTTTGTGTGGCCGGTTTTCGGCACCAAGCGGCAGCTGCAGTGCGTAAATGAAGCCTAATACTCTTCAAAATGAGGTTCTGCAGCAGCTGAGTACTGTATTGTACAATCCCCTCCTGCAAGACAATTTTATGTCAGTCACTGACCGCATCCTATTGAGCAGCAGGAGTCTGCACTGTAGAGGACATCCACTATGAGCCCCCTAAACAGTGCCTACCACAGACAAGCCCAAAATGACTGGGTATATATACTGTCCAGACAGTGCCTTTTAAAATGCACTCAAACAGTGTCAAGCACAATGCTCCTCCATGCACTTCAATGTCATTTGGAGGTCTGTATACTGTGAATGGCATCCAGCTGAAAAGGACATTTGAGATGAGCCTCATGAGCTACTATCTGTGAGTTGATTGCTGTCAGCTAATGAGCAGAGCCAGAAGTGTTGTGAATGATGGTGGCTGGGTGAAAGCAGTTGACAGTGCTTGTCTCACAATGCCCTTGTCAGATGTCCTTTTCAGTTGGATGACAGGTGCAGAGTAAAGCCATCCAAATTCTACCTCTCAGGGCTGTACAGGAGGCTTCTCTCAAAATTATTTCCAACATGCAGTGAAAATTATAACCCAAACATGGAACTAAGCTAAAACACAGACTTGAATCTAAACTACCTCATTATTAAAGGGTTAAAGGGGTTGTGTCACTAAACATATTCTACATTTTTCAAAGCAACACCTGACTCTGAATACTTTTGTAATTACATGTAACTAAAATGTTTGTATAGGCGCTAAGCTATTCAATTAAATATATCTGTATAGCGCCACCTGCTGTTTGTTCTTTTCCTCATTTTTGTGTCCGTCTCAGTGAGCTGGTCGAGCACGTTCAGTTTAAGGGTCCATTCACACGTCCGTTGTTTAGCTCCGCATCTGATCCCGATTTTTCGGAATAGTTGCGGACAGAATTCGGACCCATTGATTTTCAATGGGTCTATAAAATATGCGGACAGCACAAAGTGTGCTGTCCGCATAATTTTCTCAGTACATAGTGTCCGTCAAAAAATAAAACATGTCCTATTCTAATCCGAAAATTGCGGATAAAACTTTATTGGAATAGGAAAATGTATTCTTCTATCCGTTTTTTTTTGCGGATCCGCAAAAAACGGATGACAAACGGAAAGCATTCTTGGAAAATAGGATCCGCAAAAAACGGACGTGTGAATGGACCCTAAATCTTCAACTGTCACCAGCTATATGTTCTGTTAGAAGCTGTGGTAGTTACAGGGAGAAAGCTGGAGCAGAAAGGACATGCCCCCAGAGCTGCCAGGCTGAAGATAATCTAGCAGAACAATTGGAGCAGTGATAGTAGAGATCTCTGGATCCAGAGCTGGATCTAGCTTTGTTAGAAAGGTATTGTCATGTACTATATCAGGGGTGGCCAACCCGCGGCTCGTTACAACTTAATTTGCAGCTCCTCCTCTCTGCCGCGCTCTGTCCACATATGCGGCTCATTGAGGATCAGTGGAAGATTATCATCAGTAGCCTGTCTGTGCCGCGCTCTGCCGCACAGCGCCGCAGAGCACAGTGAGGAGCGCTGATCACCAGGGCAGGACGCGCATTGCACACCCGATCTCACCGATAGGCTCCGCCCACTTTCCAGGTGGGAAAGGCAGTGCGGAGCCAGAACAAGAAGGACACACACCAGAGGCAGCCAAGTGAGTGACAGACAGTCAGTGTCACTCAGTCCCTCCCTGAGTGTAGTGTCGGCAGGAGCAGAGTCAGAGCAGGACAGGATGTACATATATATATATCTTCAAAAATGAGGCAGCACTCCAATGTTCAGTGGAAATAACAGACCCGCAAATAATGGGTCCGTTATTTGCACTGAACATTGGAGTGCTGCCTCATTTTTGAAGCTATATCTACCAAGGATTGCCAAGTCAACGGTCAGAGGAATTGCACCCCCATTTTTTTAGCTGTGCTGCTGATCTCTTTTGTGTTTATATACATAAACTTGGGGTAGGCTGGAGTCTATTTACGACTAGTATATATGATATCTGAACAGCGGCGATCGCCAGTACTGTTCACATTTTAATTAAATTCCACTTTGGTGATATTTGTGTTTACACAATCCACGTGTACACCGACCTTTTGGGTCACTTTGTTATTTATGAATATTTTTTGCTATACAGATGGACACACTATTCCTATGTATATGTATACTCGATCACATGATTTGATAATGTCACTTTGTAACGCCTATATCACATGATTTGATGATGTCACCTTGTAACGCCCACATCACATGATTTGATGATGTCACCTTGTAACGCCCACATCACATGATTTATTGTATGACTATATAAGTTTGCTTGTGGCACTGTTGTATTGCTTGACAAAGGCCTCATGGAGTAGGCTGAAACGTTGCCTTGGAATAAATTGGGTCATCACCATTTAACTCAGGAGTGCTGCCTCTTCTCTGGGATCTATATATGTGTGGAGGATTGTTTGTCCTCCTGAGGATTTTGCACCCACCAAGCCCTTTGGACGTGCTGCTGCCTATCTCCGGATTATATATATATATATATATATA
Organism: Bufotes viridis; assembly: GCA_033119425.1. Classification (NCBI taxonomy): domain Eukaryota; kingdom Metazoa; phylum Chordata; class Amphibia; order Anura; family Bufonidae; genus Bufotes; species Bufotes viridis. Next base: position 60,896,814 of record CM065591.1, on the reverse strand, counting down.
TATATATACACACACATATACACACACACATTTATAATAATGAAGGAATAAAAATAAAGTACATTAATTAAAAGTGCCATGAGAGCCAGGCCAAAGCTGCCAAGAAGGTGCAGTCAGGGTGCTGGTGAAGGATGACCAGGGACACTGGTACTGCCTGTGGGATGCCATCTGCCCATCTCTGCTGTCCAGTCCATCCATATACCACCAGGGTAGGCCTGGTATATGGACAGCAGAGATGGGTAGATGGCATCCCACAGGCCAGTACCAGTGTCCCTGGTCATCCTTCACCAGCACCCTGACCAGTCCTGCTTGGACTGGCTCTCATCATGGCACCAGGCACTTCACTGTCTGCTGCTTAGCTATCAGCTTCATCTTTTTTTTTAAGGTCAGCCAGACAGTCAGGTCTGCCCTCTTATTCTCAGGGGTCCAGACAAGTATCTCTGCAGACGAAGGCTACTTTCACACTTGCAGCAGGATGTCTGTCCTGCCACCATTTCGCCGTGCTGCCGCTCCATCCCCATTGACTATAATGGAGGCGGGGGGCTGAGCTATGGCATAGCACGGCAGTGCACGGCCAAAGATCGCCGGACTAAAAGACCTGCATGTCCGACTTTTCAGTCCGGTGATCTCTGCCGTGCTGCGCCGTAGCTTCGCCCCCGCCTCATTATAGTCAATGGGGACGGGGCGGCAGCACGGCAGTGCACGGGTACTTGCGGCATGGCAGATCCAGTGGGCTGTTCACCCGCCAGAACAGCCTGCCGGATTGCCATGCCACAAGTGTGAAAGTACCCTAAAGCTAGTTTCACACTTGCTGCAGGACGGATCCGATAGGCTGTTCAGCCTGTCAGATCCGCCCTGCCGCTATTTCGCAGGGGCGCCGGACTGCCGCTCCATCCCCTTTGGGGCCAATGAAAACTCAATTGCAGTAATACTGTTGTGTGCACGCATATTTGTGTAAATGTATAGCTTGTGGCTCCTGGCAGTCGTACTTTTGTTTTTTTTTGTGGCTCTTTGTGTCTGTAAGGTTGGCCACCGCTGTACTATATGATGTCTGGTTTACATCAATCATGGGATCACCCCTTTAAACCTTGTCGTGCTTGATGCCCTTTATACATTTATATTAGGGAGAAATGTTCTACCATGTATCATGACTGATCTGTGTAATAGGCTTGCCCGCTGCGATACATGACAACCTCGACAGGCAGATGGAAGGGGCTAATAACCCTCAGCCTCCTCGCCGCCTGATGAGTGGCTCTCTCGTCCATCATTACCTATCGGATCATCTCTTTGCCACTAAAGCAGATTTCAGCTCATCCATTCATCCCTTCCGTTCTTGGACGGAGAAGCAAATTAGGAGCATCATTTCCAGAGTAATGGCGCCGAGAAGCAGGGGTCAGTGACCGCGTGGTGACGGAACGTACAGCTGTAGACAGTTGTCACTTATTGAGGTCTTCATGAGGCATTGCATCTATTCATCTTGGTAGAAATCCTGGGTACGGGTGTTATTTTCTGCTACAACCGGTCCCCGAGGGGGAACCTAATGTGCTGGAGCCTCTTATCGACTCCCCGTGAGCCTCGGGCTGTAGGCTCCTCCGTACGTTTTATTGCAGGCGGCTCATACACGCGATGATCCACGCTCTCCATTCTATTTCCGTTATTACAATACTTCCTTATGTGTCGGTACGTTGCTGCACTTTATTATTATTTTTAAGGATACCTTTTGTATCTTTCTGTTTCCTCTAGTCTAGTTATTCTCCCCCGAGCTCTGCTGCTTTTGTGTTAAGAATGCTTCAGAAACTTGGCACATTTTGAGAGTGACTTGGCAGACAATGTGCACCCAGCAGGCTCCAGTATTGTATAATTCCTTCTAAGCCCTGGCATTGAGGCTGGAACGTGCCAGCATCTCGGATCCTGATTAAGCCGCTGAAAGCTCCTGGGGTATAGCTTGCAACAAAAAAAAAGAAGTATTCCAACGACCTAGCTTAAGTTTCTATGAATAACAGTGTTTAACATTGCCTCCATGCTGGATTAGCCCTTAACTAATGATACGTGATAGCTGCCCTGAATGTGCTCTGGAACGGGAAGGTGGAGCAATCCAGTAATACTTACTAAACTGCGGAGAAAAACATACGGTTCACACCTCCACCTGCCATGCATTGATCTATTGCTTCTCAGCGTCTTCTATAAACTGTGACGCCGTAATAGTTACCCATAGAGGCCAATGTGAAAGGCAATCCGTCACCACCCACGGCACTGGAGATCTGCTATAGCCCCTTTCAGATATACCTTTATGTCCAGAACAATGTTCACTATCCCCCCAAATCTGTTTTTGTAAATGTTTTTTATTATACGCACTTATATAGCTGACATGTTCTGCAGCGCTTTACAGACATCATCCCACTATCCCTAATGGGGCTGACAATCTAAGTTCCCTATTAGTATGTCTTTGGAGTGTGGGGGGAAACCCATGCAAACACAGGGAGGACATGACTCCATGCAGATGTTGTCCATGGTCGGATTTGAACTTAGGACCACCGAGTGCCAACCACCGAGCCACCGTGCTGCCGAATATAAGTGACATTGAAAAGAGCCTAAAGGGCTGTACTTAAAGATGAGCCGTCGCCGCTCCTGACCTGGCTGTTTTAATAGCTTCATGCATTCCCCATGTAATAACAATTCTGGAGCATCTATTCTTATGTCTCTATGTTGTGCTATTCCTTTATTATTTCTACTAGAAGTTATGAATGAATTGCTAGCAGTCTGCAGTAAGGGTACAGAGGGGTGGTAACCAGTTGGGGGTGTACCTGCACAGTCTGAAAATGGCAGCACTGATTGGATAGTGAGACTGTGCAGGTATACACCCCTAACTGGTTAACACCCCTCTGTACCCTTACTGAAGACTGTTGGCAATTTATTCATAACTTCTAGCAGGAATAATAAAGGAATGGCTCAGCATAGAGCCATAAGAATAGATGCTCCAGAATTTTTATTACACGGGAAATGCATGCAGCTATTAAAACAGGCATGTTAGGAGCGGTGAAAGGTCCTCTTTAACTTCTTGCCGACCGCCTCACGCAGGATTGCGTCCTGCGGGCGGTCGGTCTGTTCCTCCTTGACGCGCCCGCGCGTCATCTCGCGAGAGACGAGATTTCCTGTGAACGCGCGCGCGCGCGCTCACAGGATCACGTCGGGACAGCAGTCAGCAGCCTGCCAGCGCTGATCGTGCGCTGGCAGGCTGTAGAAGTTAAAATGGCATATCAGACGCTGTTTTGTTAACAGCGCCTGATATGCTTGCTGATCGTTCCTTTGGTGGTCCCTTTGCTTGGGACCACCAAAGAAACTTTTATAAGTGCACCAAATCACCACACAGACCCCCCCCACCCATCCACCCCACCCCCCACCCCGTCACTGATTAACCCCTGATTAACCCCCGATCACCCCATGTCACCCCCTGTCACCCCCTGACACTAATTACCCCCTGTAAGGCTCATTCAGACGTCCAGTATGTGTTTTGCGGATCCATGGATCCACGGATCCGCAAAACACGGACACCAGCAATGTGCTTTCCGCATTTTGCGGATCCGCATACTGCCAGAACTATATAGAAAATGCTCTTTCTTGTCCGCAATTGCGGACAAGAATAGGACATGCTCTATCTTTTGCGGAGCTGCGGCCGGATGTTTGGGGGCCGAAACCCGGAAGTTTGCGGCCGCAGCTCAAGCAAATGCTGATGCGGCGAGCGCATAGTGTGCTCTCCGCATCACCGCCAGCCCCATTCACACTGAATGGTCCAGCATCTATTCCGCAGAATTGCGGAATAGATGCGGACATTTTTGCGGACGTGTGAATGGGGCCTTACTACTTTTTTTTTGCACATTTTTTGGCAGAGATTTATTCATCCACATTGATCGATGCGAATGAGGAAATCTGTGCCGTTTTGTTTTTTTTTGCACATTTTTAAGCAGAGATTTTTTCATCCACATTGATTGATGCGAATGAAAAATCTGTGCCGCTCATTTTTTTTTCTTTTCAGCCCAGAGGCTGAACGGAAAAATCTCATTACCCGTATGCTCAATATAAGGAGAATCGCAGAAACTCCTAATGCTGGCCATACGTGTAATGATTATGGAGACCCTCAAATGCCAGGGCAGTACAAAAACCTCACATGTGACCCCATTTTAGAAAGAAGACACCCCAAGGTATTCCGTGAGGGGTATGGTGAGTTCATGTAAAATATTATTTTTTGTCACAAGTTAGTGGAATATGAGACTGTAAAAAAAAAAAAAAAAATCAATTTCCGCTAACTTGTGCCAAATTTTTTTTTCTGTGAACTCGCCATACCCTCACGGAATACCTTGGGGTGTCTTCTTTCCACAATGGGGTCACATGTGGGGTATTTATACTGCCCTGGCATTTTAGGGGTCCTAAAGTGTGAGAATCCAAATGCGTAAAAATGCCCTGTGAAATCCTAAAGGTACTCATTGGTTTTAGGGCCCTTTGCGCATCTTGGCTGCAAAAGTGTCACTATGTGGTATCGCCGCACTCAGGAGAAGTAGGGCAATGTGTTTGGGGTGTATTTTTACATATACCCATACTGTGTGTGAGAAATATCACTGTAAACGACAACTTTTAAATTTTTTATTCAAAGTTGTCAATTTACAGAGATATTTCTCACACAAAGTATGGGTATATGTAAAAATACACCCCAAAACACATTGCCCTACTTCTCCTGAGTACGGCGATACCACATGAGTGACACTTTTTGCAGCCCGGGTGCAAAGGGGCCCAAATTCCAACGAGTACCTTTAGGTTTTATATGGCTGCTCACAATTTAGCCTCACCCAAAATGCCAGAACAGTACAAACACTCACAAATGACCCTATTTTGGAAAGAAGACACCCTAAGGTATTGCTGAGGGGCATAGTGAGTCCATGAAAATGTAACTTTTGTCAAAAGTTAGCAGAAAGGTAGACTTTATGAGAAAAACAATAAAAATCTATTTCCGCTAACTTGTGCCAAAAAAATCTTCTATGAACTCGCCATGCCCTCACAGAATACCTTGGGGTGTCTTCTTCCAAAATGGGGTCACATGTGGGGTATTTATACTGTCCTGGCATTTTAGGGGCCCCTAAAGCGTGAGAAGAAGTCTGGAATCCAAATGCGTAAAAATGCCCTGTGAAACCTAAAGGTACTCATTGGTTTTAGGGCCTTTAGCACTCAGGCTGCAAAAGTGGCACACATGTGGTATCGCCAGACTCAGGAGAAGTAGGGCAATGTGTTTGGGGTGTATTTTTATATATACCTATACTTGTGTGAGAAATATCGCTGTAAACGACAACTTTTAAAAATTTTTATACAAAGTTGTCAGTTTACAGAGATATTTCTCTCACCCAACATGGGTATATGTAAAAATACACCCTAAAACACATTGCCCTACTTCTCCTGAGCACGGCGATACCACATGAGTGACACTTTTTGCAGCCTGAGTGCGCAAGGGCCCAAATTCCAACGAGTACCTTTAGGTTTTACATGGCGGCTCACAATTTAGCCCCCGCCCAAAATGCCAGAACAGTAAACACACCCCACAAATGACCCATTTCGAAAGTAGACACCCTGAGGTATTCACTGAGGGGCATAGTGAGTCCGTCTGAGATTTCTTTTTTTTGCCAGAAGTTAGCAGAAATTTAAACTTTTTTTTTTTTTTTTCTCAGAAAGTGTCATTTTCCGCTAACTTGTGAAAAAATGAAATGATACATGAACTCACCATGCCCCTCCGCGAATACTTTGGGGTGTCTTCTTTCTAAAATGGTGTGATTTGGGGGTATCTATACTTTCCTGACATTCTAGCACCTGAAGAAACATGACAGGTGCTCAGAAAGTCAGAGCTGCTTCAAAATGCCGAAATTCACTTTTTTGCACCATAGTTTGTAAACGCTATAACTTTTACCTAAACCAATAAATATACACTTATTGGACTTTTTTATCAAAGACATGTAGAACAATAAATTTAGAGAAAAATTTATATAGAAATGTAGTTTTTTAAAAAAATTTACAACAGAAAGTGAAAATGTAATTTTTGTAAAATTTCGGTCATTTTTGATTAATAGCAAAAAAAGTAAAAATGTCAGCAGCAATGAAATACCACCAAATGAAAGCTCTATTAGTGAGAAGAAAAGGAGGTAAAATTCATTTGGGTGGTAAGTTGCATGACGGAGCAATAAACGGTGAAAGTAGTGTAGTGCGGAATTGTAAAAAGTGGCCTGGTCATTAAGGGTGCTTAAGCTAGGGGGGCTGAAGTGGTTAACTGTGCCGGAGCCCATCAGCGCCCATCAGCAGTGAGCCTGCTCCTCCCCACCTCTTCTTCTCTCTATCCGCTAGATGCGGTGACATCATCTCCTAGCTGTGGCGACGCCCATATCTCGTGCACATTGCTGACGCATGCGCAGTTCACTGAAAGGAAGTCTGACACCAACTTTTCATGTGTTGCTCTGCTTCTATTGCGTTCTTGCACACACACACAATAAAAACGGTACCTTTCTTATTTTGGTCCAATTCTGTAAAGCTGCAAAAATGAGGTTATAATGTTATGTTAATGAGGGCTCGCAAGTGCCCAGGGGCAACATTCTTGCTCTAAGTGCCAAGGCCTCTCGGGGTTTTGCGTGCCTAACTCCTCCCCAGTGTATTGTCTGGCCAGCTCTTTCATGATGCGCCTGCACAGTTCACCGCCGGGCTAGGCATGAACACAATATGGTATTGCAGGCCCTGCCTTTAATCAATTTGGAACCGACTACAAAACGGGGCCATTTTTAGTATTTTTTCCAGGGCCACTTTAAGTTCCCAATATGCCCCAGCACTGGGGAGGCATTAGACATGCAAAATGCTGAGGGCCTGGACAGTTACAGCAATAATGCTGCCCCTGGGCACTTGTGAACCCTCATTCGCATACCATTATAACCTCGTTTTTGTAGCTTTACAGAATAGGACCAAAACAAGAAAGGTACAGTTATTATCATGTGTTTGCAAGAACACAATAGAAGCAGTGTAAAACATGAAACGTTGGGGACAGACTCCCTTTAAAGTGAACCTGTCACCAGGAAATTCACTGATAAACCAGACATGCCGCCTTGTAGGGCTGACTCTGATGAATATAATGGCGGTGGATCTTTTGCGGCTCGGGCGCGGACCCATTCACTTCCAAGGGGCCGCAAAAGATGTGGACAGCACTCCGTGTGCTGTCGGCATCAGTTGCTCCGTTCCGTGGCCCCGCAAAAAAATAGAGCATGTCCTATTCTTGTTCGTTTTGCGGACAAGAATAGGCATTTCTACAATGGGCCGCGTTCCGTTCCGCAGATGCGGCCTTTTGTAGAGGCGTCGGCTTCCTAGCTGTCTTACCTTTAGACCATTTTCTACGCCTAAACCAGGTGTACAAAATGGTAAATGAGACGGGTTTGCCAGCCCATCCCCTTCACCGTCCACGCCATGCCCACTTTTTTAAACCCGTCGTGAGTGAGGAAAAGTTGCAGATTGTGGCGCAAAGGACCTTTGTACTGCAGTCTGTGCCAGAAATACGCCTAATATAGGTGTATTTCTGTTTAACTAATGACCCCCATGGTGTTTAGATTGAGCGCCATATTTCTGACTAACCTGTTCCCTTTTTCCGACAGAAAAGTTGGATAAAGTGGTAAGACAGAAGGTAATTTTTTATTAAAATTGTAAAACTGTCAGAAATCACGCTTTGCGTTCTACCTTGCCAGGGTGTGTTTGACGCATGTGTACTGGGAAACTGGGTGGTGCGGGGGGCCACTAGTAATTTTTACTGTGGGCCTGATGGGATCTGTGTGCTTCCCCGAGCAGGTGCATCGTGTCATTGCTATTCTTTGGTTCGTGGGTTGAACAGCCAATACTTGAGGACTGCCGTATGCATTCTTCCATATCGGGAATGACCTCTACCTGATGACAACTCCCTCGTGCGACATTTATTTACTATTCAGGATTATAAAACTGTAGGATAATAGGCTGAAATAGATAGGATTTTCTTGCTTTTCCAACTTTTCTGTGTTACTATGTGCACCTTTCATAATGTAAGATGATGGCCTGTCTGCACTTGGCGAGGCCTTGTAGAATAATCATACTGTTATGTGCCATCAATTAGATCCTGGCACTGCCGCATCCAGCCACCGTCACTTCATAAAAACAGCCACGGAGAAAAATAAGGTAATAAAGTCCAGTGAAATGACTCTCTCAGTGTCTTCGTCAGCTGAAAATGACCCGCTGTTTCCTTGCAGACACATCCAGGAACCATGTTGATAGATATATTATACCCGTCTGCTAATAACTGTACAAAATAATAGATAACCTGACTTTTTCATACCAATTCCATGACAGTATCTGAAAATGCATCTCATCAGTTTATTATGTGCTTTTTTAGCAATATCTTGCTAAATGATGATAGCCGTATTCTAATTAGTACTGAAAAATATGACATCAGACAGAGCTTTAATTTCCTGTTGATTTAAGGCGCAAGAAAATGTACGCTTCGTAATAAAAATTCAGGAAAGGCTCAACAGCGCCATCTCCTGGATATATCATTTAGTTTCATTGTTCTACTTGAGATGGGAATGTAAAATTCTGAACTCAAAATATTAAGAAGTAAAACTTCAACACATCATAAATATAGTAATATTACTGTTGATTTTCCGTAGTATGTAATGCACAAAAGTTATACCATTTTAAAAAATTCACAACGTGTTACATCAACACAAAACAATAAAGACTTGCCCGGCTAGACACTCACTATACAGAGGTCTCCCTAACTCACCTCTAGGTCAGTGTTCACACTGTGGTATTCTGCTTCGGTCAGACCGCCCCCTAGCTGTGACCAATGCAACCCACCAGTCTTCCTGGTAGAAGCAGCGAAATACCTTGGGGGGGATGTGGTCCAGCAGTCCTCCTGACTCAGACCGTGCAACACCCCTCTTCTTAAGGTGTCGCTGGGTCCCCCCAAACTCAGGCTTCCTCAGCCTTGTGGCCCCCCAACCCTCCTGGCTGGGACCACAGAGGCCCCCTGCAAGTCTGTTCTCTGGAGCCGAACTCCTCCTCTCACACACTGAGGATTGCTTTATCCCCAAGTGATTATCGTACCCGGCCTCATCTCAGGTCAGCACATCTTACCATACATCTCCTCTAATCAGGGGAGCACCCAGGAGTTTTGTCTAGGAGGGGTCCGAAAAAAAAAAATTGTTGGCCCCGCCCATTGTTATAAGCCCCTCCTGCATATAATAAGCCACTCCCAACGAACAATGCACAGCTGAAATTATATTGTTGAGGTTGAAGGTAAGAGTCTTACCCTCATCCTACATAGACGCACTGTACTCAATACTCAGGGGGCTGACATAATGCTCCTGTCCCCCACGTAGCTCAGTGCCAGGAGCTGTTGGAGTTTCACTTCCTCCCTCTTAGTCCTGAAGGCGTCAAAAGAGGAGTGGAGTAGGAGGAAGGTGTGTAGGTCCGGGTGGGGGCCCGGCTCTACACATCTTACAGAGAGGGGAGGGCCTGTCCTGGCTGCACTGCCTCCTTCACATTATACAATAGACAACAGCAGGCTACAGCCAGGAAGCTCCTCTGCTCTCCTCCCTCCCCAGATCCTGCTCAAGGCCTGTGGTTCCCCCACCATCTGCCACCCGTCATCTCCCAGCTCTGAATCCTCCTTCCGCAAATGGCAGGGGGAGCAGCCGTAGCATCTCCTCTCCTACATAGCGCCACATACCTTTTACATCCAGTGATGTCACTTTTGATGTAGACGTTCTCTTCCTTTGATGTAGACGTTCTCATTCCTCATCTTCTCCATTCAGACCAGACCGCCATGATGATTTTTCAGCCATCTCCAGTCTCTGCAGAGATTGACAAACGGACATTAGTTTCCCACTTTTCCATCATCTTCACATCTTCTGAACACACCATCGTGCCCCGCCCCCCATACTGTGCACGCTGTGTTCCCCAATACTATACTGCAGAAACTGTCCCCTGAAAATACTAGTACCACGCAGATAGTGGCCCCTTCAGCAATTATTGCCACACAGTGCTTAAAAAAAATAGCTAAGCTATGCCCAGTACATGGTATCCCGGACACTAGTATAAACATAATGTCCCCACAAGTAATTGTGCTAAGCTGATACTGTGCCAGGGTGCCCACCAAAATAGCAGTGCTCCCCAAAATGCCACAATAGAAATAATTCTCTGCCAGAGCACACTTAGTAGTAATATTGCCACCATAGTGCCCATACTAGTAATCATGTTCCTATAGCCCGCCAGTAGTAGTAGTAAAGCTCACCATAATGCCCCCTTGTAGTAATACTTTTCCTTATAATATGCCAATAAAAGAAATACCCCCACTTAGTGCCCACAGTTCAGCTAATGTCCCCATAATATATGCCACTATAAAATACACCTATATAGTGTCCCATTAAATGCTCCCATGATGCTCTTTTCCCCCTTCCCCATATTGCCCCCATGATGTGCCAGTATAAAATACGCCATCTTAGTGCTTCCAGCATATGCCTCCATTGTGCTCCTTTCCCTATAGTGCCCCCCATTATTTGCCAGTAACAAAATTCCCCTTTTTAGTGCCCCCAGAAGATGCCCCTATAGTACTCCTCTTCCCCAAAATGTGCCAGTAAAAAAATGACCCTTCTTAGTGCCCGCCAAAATGTACCAGTAAAAAATCCCCCTGCTTAGTGCTACCAGATGCCCCCAAAATGTGCCACTAAAAATTCCCTTTCTTAATGCCACAAGATGCCCCTATAGTTCTCTCTCCCCTATAGTGCCCCCATAATGTGCCAGTTAAAAATGCCTTTTCTTAATGCCACTAGATGCCCCATAGTGCTGCTCTCCCCTATGCCAGTTAAAAAAAATGCTTCCTTAGTGCCCCCTATAATGTGATTCACGGAAAGCAAAGGGACGCTAAAACTACACTTTATTGTTACATTTAAAAACAGGGGAAGATTCCTGATCAATATAAAGAAGACCAGGGTATGTATACCCATCAAAGATACACAAATCCACATCCTGGGACTTATGCAGTGAGGTCCCTGGAGTGCATGGACCAAACACCGGAGGCGTCAGGTGTGAGACAAATGGTCAAAGAAGGCTGGATGTGGCAGCCTGCCTGCTGAGTAAGGTGAGATTGAGGGCTAATTTTTGGCCAAAAACACCAAACGTAGGTATTCTCAACCAGCCAGCCACATGCAGCAGCTTCACAGGAGGTGCCAGGTGTTTATTAACCTGTACACACATTAACGGCCGAACTAGCGCTGGACGCTGTCACCACGCCAGTGGTACAGCTCTTGCTCTTTAGTGTACACGGCAGGCAGGGTCTCTGTGCTCCTGATGAGTCTTCTTCTAGACAAAACGCGTTGAGCAGTGGGCAGCCTTTTACAGCCGGTCTATGAGCATTCTAGGTTTTTAGACCCAGCATCTCCTTTTGGAATTGTGTGCATCCCCCTGAGTGTTTTTTTGGAGTTTTGCAACTCCATGGTACCCCCCAGGGGAGTACTTACAAATACTCTCCTCCCTTTGGTGGGGATCCTTGGTTTTTTACTGGGTCTTGATTGTTAGGTGTACAGGTTAATAAACACCTGGCACCTCCTGTGAAGCTGCTGCAGGTGCCTGGCTGGTTGAGAATACCTACGTTAGTTTTTTTGGGGCAAAAATTAGCCCTCAATCTCACCTTACTCAGCAGGCAGGCCGCCACATCCAGCCTTCTTTGACCATTTGTCTCACACCTGACGCCTTACACCTCCGGTGTTTGGTCCATGCACTCCAGGGACCTCACTGCATAAGTCCCAGGACGTGCATTTGTGTATCTTTGATGTGTATACATACCCTGGTCTTCTTTATATTGATCAGGAATCTTCCCCTGTTTTTAAATGTAACAATAAAGTGTAGTTTAGCGTCCCTTTGCTTTCCGTGAATCCTACTTCTTTGAGATGAATACCTCCTTATCTAATTATCCGTGAATTCAGACCCCTTATAATGTGCCAGTAAAAAATAGAGCCCCAAAATGCCCCCATAGTGCTCCACTCTTCCATAGTGCCCACAAATAATGCTCCTATAGTGTTACTCTCCCATGTAGTGCCTCTATTAATGTGCCAGTAAAAAGTGGCATAGTGCCCCCCATAATATGCATTTAAAAAATTCCCCTTTAAAGCCACCAAATGCCCCCATAGTGCTCCACTGCCCCATAGTGCTCCCAAATAATGCTCCTATAGTGCCACTCTCCCCCCATAATATGCCATTAAAAAAGTCCCCTTTAGAGCCCCCAAATATTGCTCCTATGGTGCCAGTGCCACTAGTTGCCCCATATTAATTAATTTGGCCCCAGACTGCCATCCATTTATATGCCCTCCATGCCCCATATTAATTATTTTACCCGCCTTACGGCCATCCATTTATTTTCCCCCAAACTGCCCCATATTAATTAATTTACTCCCCATTTGTCCCCACTGTCCCATTAATTTGCCCCCAAATTGCCATCTTCCCCCTCCCCCAGATAAACACAAAACACACAAAAAAACAGGCCAACACTTACCTGTGTCCTGGATGGTGAGGCAGCCGCGCGACTCAGATGCACGATGACATCATCGCACACGTCGCACGATGATGTCATTGCGCGGCGCGGGCTTCTACCACCACTTAGGCCTCAGGCCTACTCGGCCCGAAGCCTATACTGCCGAAAGGCGGCGGGGCAGGGAACTATGTGCTCCTGTGCCCCGCCGCAGTGTAATTAGAACCAGGGCCGTGCCACCTGTGCGATCGGTGGTGCGGCCCTGGAGGATAAAAAATAAATAAAAAATGAATGGTTCTAGGGGGGTCCAGACCCGTTGGACCACCCCCCTGGGTGCGCCACTGCCTCTAATAGGGTTCCTGCACCATCCTAGGAGACACAAATCTCCCCTCTTCAAATATGAGGCCTGTCATTGCTTCACAATTTATATATATATACTGTATGATAGATAGATATTAGATAGGAGATAGATAGATAGATAGATAGATAGATAGACAGATATGAGATAGATAGATAGATATTAGATAGATAGATAGATAGATAGATAGATAGATATGAGATAGATAGATAGATAGATAGATATGATAGATAGAGAGATAGATAGATAGATAGATAGATAGATAGATAGATAGATAGATATGAGATAGATAGATAGATAGATAGATAGATATTAGATAGATAGATATGAGATAGATAGATAGATAGATAGATAGATAGATAGATAGATAGATATGAGATAGATAGATAGATAGATAGATAGATATGAGATAGATAGATAGATATGAGATAGATAGATAGATAGATAGATAGATAGATAGTGGTTTTGTGCTGTATACTGTTGAGTATACAGTGATAGGCTGCAGCGCCCACATGCCCTATACCTTGACATCGCTGCTGTAGTCTTGAATACAAAGGGTAGGATTGGAGGTGCGAGCAGCGGAGGAATAACAGGGGTATGCAATTTACTTGCATGGGGCAAAGTTTTAAATAACTCAGACAACCCCTTTAACTACAGAAACCCCCTTTAAAAAAGTCCGGGCTTTTACTATTGATGACATATCCTCAGGATAGGTCATCAATATTAGATCGTCGGGGGTCTGACCCCCGGAACCCCCGCCGATCTACTGCGCGCACAGTGCACATACGCCGTCTCCCGTCTCTCCTCCTGTCCGCTGTTGTCTGGTAAAGATTGTAGACTGCAACAGCGGACAGGGCGAGAGATGATTGGCGGGTGGGCCGGGTGTCGGACCCCCGCTGATCTGATATTGATGACCTATCCTGAGGATAGGTCATCAATAATAAAGCCCAGAGAACCCCTTTAAGGCTACTGCTCTAAGATCTTATCTATATCTGTATTAAAATCTGTATATCATACGACTATCTGGATATAGCGTCTGCTCTTTCCAAAATGCCAAAAGAACAACTTCTCGGATTCCCAGTCCCTGTACTAATAACATTTCTCTCCTCCTGCACGAGTGACCAAACCATCCTGCTGCAGCCATCATGTAACTGCTTCCCCGCGTCATGCTGCGCTAGTCCTCATGTAACCGTGTACAATTATAGGCATGAGCTGGGAATCTTTGTTTTTCTCCGTTCATCTGAATTTATCAAACCTCATAAATGACAAAGTAATATGGGCTTATCTATATGCGCCCGGCAGGGGGTAATTCTGCCATATTGTTTGGGAGGATGAAGCACTTTAGACTGTACTCAGCAATGCGTGCCCCTTCCTGACATGGCTATTCATGAATTATCGTCACATCGCCATTAGTAGTAGACAGGTAGGGTACTTTCACACTTGCGTTATTCTTTTCCGGCATAGAGTTCCGTCGTCGGGGCTCTATGCCGGAAAAGAACTGATCAGTCACATCCCCATGCAATCTGAATAGATAGAAATCCGTTCAGTTTGCATCAGTATGCCTTACGTTTAGTCACTGTTAGGCGTTTTCGGCAGACATAATATCGCAGCATGCTTGCAGTATCATGTCCATCCAAAATGCCTGATCAGTCGTCGAAATGCCGGATCTGAAACAACGGATCCGTCCTTCCGGTCTGGGAGAACTGTGAAAAAGACTGCAAGACGGATCCGTCCATCCGCACGACAAGCGGAGAGACGGATCCGTTCTTGCAATGCATTTGTAGACGGATCGGCACGCGGATCCGTCTACAAATGCTGTGAGTTGTCACACTGATCGGAGCATCCGGCAGGCAGCTCCGATGACGGAACTGCCTGCCGGTCCACACGAACGCAAGTGTGAAAGTACCCTAACTGGCCTCTTTCACACGAGGGTATTTGCAATATGTCTGTATTCCGGCTCTGGAATATGCACTGGTTCCAGATTGTCTTCAGTATTGCTTCAGTAATTCATCCGGATTTACATGCATATTCCTTGCTTCCTGCATTTTTAATGTGTTCCCATAGACTTGGAAGCAAATAAAGGGAAAACTCGTACATGCTGCGGCTTTCAAGTACTGTTGGAAAAGATACGCCCATGTGAATAGCCCTATTCATTTAAATGAGCAGCGGATTCCGCTATACAATATACGCGCCCTATACGGACTGCAAATACACTCATTAGACAGCTACTAGTCAAGTCAGATATTGGGACCATGGGGGTCACATTCGAATGCCATGTACCTGCAATCCTTGAGTCTTCTTGGTTCTCCTTGATTCTTCACACACTTTAGGTCAGACAAGGCTGCTTTATGTGCCATATTATGGGCAAGTGTCGCCACTGATCACCACGCTGCTGTGGGTTTAGGTCAGTAGAGCCATGGTCGGGATGGGACAGTCATCTGTGATGTGTGCATCTGAAACTGGCTTTAAAGGGAACCCATCACATTGAACATGGTGTCTGAGCTGAGGGCAGTATATTATACCTGTAGAGCAGGAGGAGCTGAGCAGATTGATGGATAGTTTTGCGGGAAACGATTAAGCGGAACATGTTGTGTATTGATGTAAATCTCTACTCATTCTGGGTTTAGGAGTCCAGTGGGCGGTCTTATCAGTGATTGACAGCTTTAGTATCCCTGTATACATACTCACACAGGGAAGGCTGTCGATCACTGGTAGGATCACCCACTGAATGAGCAGAGATTTACAGCCACCATTAGGCCACTTTCACACTTGCGTTGTTGTTTTCCAGTATTGAGATCCGGCAGAGAATCTCAATACTGGAAAAAAACATTTCCGTTTGGTCCTCATGCGTTCTGAATGGAAAGAGATCCGTTCAGGATGCATCAGGATGTCTTCCGTTCTAATAGCATTCCGTTTTATGACCGGACACAAAACCGCTGCAAGCTGTGGCTTTGTGTCCGGCCATAAAAAAGGATCCAGCACTAAGTGGTGACGGATCAGTTTATTTTAGGAGCCTCAAAAAACGGATATGTAACCCATTGACTTTCAATGTATTTGGTGACGGATCAGTTTTTTTTCCATTTTGATTTCACACAACCGCATCCTAACGGAACAGATGCATCCTGATGTGCAAAATCAAAACGGATCCGTTTAATTCCGGTATAGAGATCATCTGCCGGATCTCAATACCGGAATTAACAACGCATGTGTGAAAGTAGTCCTAATTATACAGAACACACGTGTAGGAGGAGGTTTATAATATACCTACCGTTCCAAAGTTGCGTAGATCCTGGTCACATGAAAAAAATACAGCTTCTGCTGAAGTCACGTCCTTTACCTGGTTTCCGGTCTGGTCCTTGGATGGAACGCCACGTCTGCTGTGGACTGGCCAGAACTACTCCTCTCCATGGCGCATGTGCAAACTCCTGAATCCACCTCATCTGCGCTTGTGCCAGGGAAAGCAATTATTCTGGGTTTGTCAGCAGTGGAAGTGACGTTCTGTCCAAAGCCCAGGCTGGTAAAGAACCTGGTAAAGAACATGACATTGGTGGAAAACTGGATTTTCAGAAGAGGAGTGTCAGATGACCAGGTTCCTAAGCAGTTGATCCATGCCACTTTGTAATGGTAAGTATATTGCAAACTTTCTCCTACAGGTGTGTCATGTTTGATGCTTAGTGGTCCCGGAAAACCCCTTTAAGGTATAAATTGGTAAATGCCAATCACATATTATGAGCGCTGGGTGTTCTCCCCAGTTGTTTCTTTTGAGGGTCATTGGGCAGGTGCTAATGTCCCACCGACTTCAACTCTCTTAGCTTATCCTGGACCTTATTTCATTATTGCCCTGATTCCAGGGATGGTCAGATAGAGTCAGACAATTGTAGACTTCCAGAGCCAGATGGTACAATCTGAGCACCCATTCAACATTTTTATGATTCCACTTGTGTATTGTCTGGGTTCTGTGCTGACTTGAAGAGTGACTGGTAACGTAGGGCGAGGACAGGCGAACCGGCACTCCTTCTTGGATTTGGTAAGGTTCCCAGTCAGGCATTCATGATATGACAAAAAGTTTAATAGGAAAACCCTTAGATTTTTGAAAACGGAGATCAGGAAGCACATCCCTCCTTTTTTTATTAGAAAATACCATCACAGACCGGTTTTAACATTTTCTATCTTGTGCCGTTTATTAGCGAAGCTGACAGCTGCACCCCGGGGCGCTTTCCGCGCCATGTTTCATCTTTCTGGCTGCAGCGCATCTGTAATGAGGAGAAGTGAGCTGGGATTTGGAGAGGTGAATCTTCTCAGCCGTACTGTGCAGAGTCAATTAGCTGCTGAACACCATAACACACCGTCCGCACTTCTCAATTATTGATCTCATCCTCTGTTTTTATCCTCCTCCCGTGTGCTGAGAGCGGTAACATAGATGTGTTTCTTGTACCTGGATCCTGCCGCTGATCCCGCTGTTTGCTTTCACAGACGTAACTTTCAAAGCTTATGTGTATAGACTTTCATCTGGATTCTAACAGTTACAGAGGTGTGAACCAAGCCCTAGTGCTGAGCGTTCAGATAAAAATATCTCTCAATATAGAAATTTCCAAGCCAAACCTGACGTGTGATCCATTTTTTTTGTAGGATTGCTAGTCAGGTTGCATATTTGTTATCCCGAGTGGTTTCTATCACTACAAGAAATGTGAAAAAGTAAGTGCCTCCATAAAGATGGCATCTGGATAATAACGGCACATAAATAGGATGTGCTATAGATGTTTGATGTGGGACCTGCTCCTAGACAGTGGAGAAATAGATCTGGATCGCACATCCACATGCCATGCCTTGATCTGTTGCTTCCAGCGTCGTTTATAAACTAACCACAAGACACATTGGGGCACATTTATTAATAAACCGCCATTTTAGATGCCAGCCTTAATAAAGGCCCTGTGCAGGCCTCTCCATAACTTCGGCTTATCCAGCTCCAGTTCTAAATGTAAGACGGCTTTCAGGTGTAGAAAATGGTGAATGAGATGGGCCTGCCAGTCCATCCCCCTCCCCGCCCACGCCATGCCCACAATTTTAGATATGGCGTGAGCGGGGAAAAGTCTAATTTAGGCGTATTTCAGATTAGTAAATTACCCCTTTAGTAACTGATTTAGCTAAACATGCATTGACCCACTCTCCACGTCAAGATGGCCTCTATTGAGTAGGTCCCTACTCTAATTTGGCATAGCACTACATGGCGACTACCGCTGCCGCAACACAGCGCCTACAGGCGGTGAGACCAAGCAGCCCAACAACACCCCTGCTGTCAGTCTAAGCCCCCACAGCATCACAGTCGCTGCAGCCACCATGCAGCACCGCACAATGGGAACAGAACTCTGACCCCGCATGAATGAAGAGCATGGCATGGCTTTGTCCATTCGCTGCATACATATAGCCTTTAAAGTCATGTGATTATACTAAATTAGCAAAAGCAGCATCTTTGACTGCAGTCCATGAATATTACCCGAAATTGCTTAAAAATTAAAATGAATCAGAGCCTGTTAGGGAGGTGATAGGGTGCTGTTCCCACTCACATGACCCCTACTGCCAATGACTGGCCTCAGAGGTCACTTGTGCATGAACAGCTTTTGCAGTAGTCAATGGCACCTTACCGCTCCTGGTTTACTGGGGACCAGAACAGGGCGAGGATGGGAGCCACTTCGCTGGATCAGTGGGACCTTTGTAAGGTAAGTGGTTCCTTTTTATTTTTTTACTTATTCGCTCCTCCTCTGCTTAATTTTAGAACTTTTTGGTCAGACAGCGCCTTTAACAATAAGTACCGTACCATGAAGTTTAATGTATTTTTTTCTTCTCTGCTTTAGACCATCCCCATTTGCGTTCCGCTCAACGTGGAGACTAATTATGAACTTCTGTACCTGGCAGAACAATTTACAGGGATACCTGTTGTATATCTGAGATTCAAACTCCCAGATGTTACCAGGTAAGTGGAGACAATTCTTATAGAGTATTATTAAAGGGATTGTGCTGCTAATATTGCCAATCCCCTATCCACAGGATTGCCGGGCTGTCCATGAGAATGGAGTGGTGATGTGCATGCATGAGTATAGGACAGTACTCATCTCAGTCCCATAGAAATAAATGGGGCAGTGGTCAAGTATGTGCACCGCATTCTCATTGGAGTTTGGCGGCACTTGTGGATCATTATTCTCACGATTGCTGAGGTCTCAATGGTTGGAGCACTTATCTACTATCCATGAGGAACTGAGGTCATGTACAAAGGCTGTACAAACTGATATACAAAAGTTTGTGCAAAGTTTTGTGACTTTTTGCCTTTCTCTACTGCCCTCAACACATTTTTAAAAGAGGACGGAGCTTAGCAGAAGGGGGCACGGTCACACCAGAAACCGGCGTAAATTATAACTGAAATCATCCAGCTAGTGTAGGTTACAGTTTCTGACGCATGGACATCACAAATTCTTCTGATTTATTAAGAAGCCTACGGTTCTTAATAAATTGGCCGCATCTTACACCAGCTAACTTGTGAAATGCCAGCCTTTGGCAGACCCTCCAGTGTAATTTACCCTAAAAGCAGCGGTTCTGGAGTACCTCTGTAATATGGAAGCATCCGACATATAAAATCGGATGCCCATGGATTTATAGCATGTGCCCATAGCAATGTTTGGTCTCTGTGTAATGGATCCATACAACATGGATCATTAAAGCAATCCTCTGGTTCAAGATTTTTTTTTACATTAACTGTGGAATGAACAGAGCACTTACCTGCTGCCCAGCTTTTCACCTCTTCAGATGCAGATCCTCCAATTACTGGGCATCTCTTCTGCCATCCAAGATGTCTTCACCTCTTCTCAGACTACCTGGTGCCTACAGCGCATTTGGTAGTCCAAGACACTCGCTGCTGCCCTCAAAATGGCCAGCACTGCTCATGTCCAATCTGAGGGCAGAGCAGAACAAGCAGAAAGTGTGCATCAGGTAGTTCGAGAAGCGGTGCAGCCATCTGGGGAGAAAGAAGAGGAACCTGAGAATCAGCAGATCAAACCGAGGTGCCTAAATGCTCCTTTACACGCCCCAATGTAGGCTCCATCCTAACAATCGCCTACTCGTCAGTGAAGGAGACCTCTACATTTACATGCGATCTCCTCCTCAGTATGGGGAGGAGCAATCGCTAATGCCAATGCTCATCCCCATACAGAATCATTGTTTGTGGGCAGCAGAGGCTGTCTAGACAGCCCAATCTGCTGGCCAAGAACAATGGTTTAGGTGACTGCACCATGGTTCTATTTTCCGATGAGCAAGCATTCCATCGGGTAATCGGTGCAACCTTTAAATGGGCTGATTTCGTACGAACGCTCGTTAGCAATAATCTGCCCGAATCTCGGGCAGTGTAAATGGTCCTCAACTCAGAGTGTCCCTATACTGGGTCCATGTACAAGGCAGTGCTGTGCATGTGGAGCCCTTTCGTTGACTGGCAGTTGTGGTGAAGACAAATTTCCCTTGAATCTTCTAAAGTTAGCCAGCCCAATAGTGACATGACATTAGGGAACTAAGATTTAATCAATATTCCAATACAGTGGTGTCCAGGCTGTGGATCTTTAGGTTTTATAAAACTACAACTCCTATCATTCCCTGATAACTTGCAGCTAAGAGGGCAGAGAGATGTGTTTCGAGAACAGTTGGAGAGCTGCTAACTGGGAGACTAATACAGAATACAGCAAAGTAGTGTTGTTTCTCTGCAAGATAGTTTGCATGCTGTCCACCCGGTATACCGAGCAGAACTCAATTTTCTGGTGAACCAGAACAGGTCTCATTGGGGCTTCTCATACCAGCTTCTCCATTTTACAGAGCGATCATTGTGAAATTCACTTTCCAAATAGGTTTTCAGCAGAGTTTGACTTCCGTACATACGATGGAGAGGGGGTGATTCTGTATGCGGAGTCTGCCGACAGCACCTCATGGTTTCTACTGGGACTGAGAGATGGAAAGATTGAAATTCAATTCAAGAATGACTTATGGACCAAAGTTACATCTGGTGGGAAAGCAATCAATAACGGACAGTGGCATATAGTAAGACGGCTCTTCAATTAGACTTATTGATTTTACTGCTATCAGCTATATTTTTTTCTTTTCTTTCCTAATTCTTACACACTTGAAGGGGTTTTCCGAGATTCTGATATTGATGACCTATCTTCAGCTGTCCAGCTGTTTAAGGAAGCTGCTTCTCATCCCCATTCATTTGAAAGGGACTGAGCAGCGCCCAGGCCATGTGACCGATGAATATATTATCGCTGGCCTAGGAAGAGGTGAGTGTCATGGCATCTTCCAACAGCTGGACTGTTGGGGTGCTGGGAGTCGACCTCCCTCCCCAACGATTAGATACTATTTTGAGGATGTCATTGGTATTAAACACCTGAAGAACCTCTTTAAAGGGGCTGTGCAGCAATTTATATCGATGACCTATCCTCAGGATCATCAGGTCATCAATATCAGTCCAACACCCAGCACCCCAACCGATCAGCTGTTTGGCGAGGAGGCGGCGATCCATGCGAGCTCCACATCCTGGTCTTTACTCCACTACGTGCTACTATCTCCTGTGGAGCGGTGGCGTAGTGTAATTACAGGTACTCGCTCCATTCAAATGAATAGAGCGAGTGCTTGTCATTACACTGCACTTCTGAGACAAAGTGCAGTGTAAAGAACCATAGGAGGTGCTGCATCCTCTTCAAACAGCTGATTGGTGGGGCTGCTCGGTGTTGGACCCCCGCCGACAAGATACTGATGACTAGGGATGAGCGAACTTTGTGTTTAAAGTTCGGCATGCAAGGTTCGGGTTATCTAAGAATTCTATTATGGATTCCGCTATCAAGGACTATATAAGTTATGGTCCGTGGTAGCGGAATCCATAACGGAATTCTTAGATAAACCAGAACCTTGTACGCCGAACTTGAAACACAAAGTTCGCTCAACACTACTGATGACCTATCCTGAGGGTAGGTCATCAATATAAATCACTGTATAATATAATATGCATAAACTGTATGAATGGGATCATTAAATACAGGACAGTATTTGTTAAAGGGGTTTTTCAGGAATTATATATTGATGGCCTATCCTCAGGATAGGACATCAGTATCACATTGTTGGGCTACAGCACTCAGAGTGTGGCCTCTTCATTGCATACCAAGCACAGCGCTGTACATTGCATAGTGGCAGTTCTTGGTATTGCAGCTGAATCCCATCACTTGAATGGAACTGAGCTGTGACTGATGGGCTCAATGTCATAGACAAAGAAAGAAGCTGCCGCGCACTTGAGCCCCTTCCAACAGCTGATTAGTGGGGATGCTGGGAGCTGGACCCACACTGGTCTGATGTTGATAACCTATCCTGTTGATAAGTATTTAATTTTCGGGAAACCTCTTTAACCTTCCTTCTTATCGAATGGTTTTAGTTTTGCTGGTTCCATGGATTAGTTTGGAGGAAATGTTACTTATTCACCGTTGGACTATTTTTATCTATAGAAGATGCCATAAATGTCTGATAGAAGTTGGTTCCAACTCTGGGGCCAGCACCTATGTCAAGATCAAGTATCCCCCAAACCTAGTCCCACATGGTGGGATCTGCATTTATCAGACAATTATAGTGTATCTGGTTAAAAAGCAATATGTTTCTGAAATGGGAATACCTCTTTTATTTTTAATAAGCTCTTCTTATTTTCTATTTGTATAGAAGCTAGGTCTCCCACCAATTTACCCCCAAAAATTGTCCTAGTCCTTGGCACAGGGCACGGGACCTTTTTGTCATTGGTGTTGTTCATGTATGGCCTTTACTGCATCTGCCAATCTATGAGAGAAAGGCCACTTCTATAAAACCGTGGTACTAGCCACATCAGTATTGTGAAAGGATGACAGTAAAAAATAGGCATTTCATTAACACATTTACAGTAGATCTCTAAAATGTCTATGTTTTATGCTCAGAATTTAGGCAAAGCCTAAGACGGAAGTGATCACACATCCATACGCCATAAAGACCTATGGTTATTAGCTCAGGATCTGTGCTCTGGTCATGGTATATCCATGTCTTTCTTCACCTAACCTCTTCTTTCCATTCCAAAAATGACAGAAGCTTTTAACTGTTTGCTTTTAGGTGTCCGTGGAGGAACTGGAAAACAGCATCAGTGTTAAGATAGCAAAAGAAGCTGTCATGAATATCAACAACCCCAAGTATCTGTTCAAACCTGTAAATGGTATTCTAGAAACCAAAGTCTACATCGCAGGATTACCACGGAAAGTGGAAAATCTTATTAAACCGGTAATTTCAAGGAATGTCTACTCTCTAATCCTCCATATGTGTAACTTCACTCCCTCTGCCCACTGGTTTTGCTAGCCTAGAACCAGTAGAAGAGAAGGGCAATTGTAGTGAAGTAAGGCATGACTGCGGGATCAGACTACACATAGTTTGTTTGTAGTCTGTAACTATGGAAACACCTAGATCTTCATACAGTATGAGCTATATACACAAAACAGTAGACTATATATATGAGGAAAGGAAATCTGTCACCAGTTTTATGCCCTTACCTGTGACAGAGACCCTGAGCAAAACGCTTGGTCTCTTTTGACCTGTCCCTGCTATTTTTGCAAATATTAGTACTGAACGCCTACAGTACTTGTGCGAGCCAAACTTCGGAACTTGCTTAATACACAGCATGCTAGGGAGTCCTCATATTCATGAGCTCCTGGCTCTCCCTGCCTTCAGTCGCCCAACCCGTAACCCACCCCACACCCTGGTATTAATAGAAAAAAGCTCTGTCAGTGGCAGGGGTTGGGGAGAGACGGGAGTAAAGGGTGAACTGGGAACTTAAAGTGGCCCTTGAAAAAAAATAAAAGCAGCCCCATATCGTAAGTGGGTTCGGCATTGACAGGACCAACACAAGTAGTGATGGCTAGCAATACCTTATTGTGGCACAAAACCCTACCGAGCAGGGTCAAATACCACAATGCATCACAAAATAATGCCTAAGCAGCACAAAATAGGTCCCCAGAAGCTGCCCTTCTGTGGTGACATGTTCTATCCTCCTTCTCCAGATGCCTCAGGCCACATGCATAAGTACTTGATGCTCCCAGCGTTATTTTACTCTGGGAATATCATATCATTACTTATCTAGCTGATGGCCATAATGAGTGCTCAGTCAGCCCCCTGGGCATCGACCCACCAGGATGTTTCCCTGTATGGTCTATGGCCAGTCCACCCTTGATTATGAGGACTTCCTAGTGCAATGTGTATTGAGCAGACTCCATTGCTCGTCTCATGCTGGTGGTTTCAAGTAGGCTGGATCAGGTCAAGTAAGTGGTCCAGTGTTTTGCCCATAGTACAAGTCACCAATTTATACTGACTTCAAATAGGGGGAAAAAAACTGGTGACAGATTCCGTATGTGGTAATTCATAGAGGATGACAGATATATTTTTACTTTTTTAGGCAAGGAAAAACAGAAATGAGGAAAAGACAATGTAATAGATACAAGTAAACTTTTATTACTGTAATATGGATATTAAACATATTTTCTCTATGTTTATTAGATGTATAACATTGGGTGGGGTCCGGTTTTTATTCGGAGTGTATCTGTCACTGTATAACCTGGATCAGGTCTCAGCCCTGGATGTAATAATGAGTCCGGCTCTGCTGTGTATGTTCTCTATATAATATCTGTAGGCCTGTGCATTCTATTTTTTATATTTGCTAGCGCTGCCGTTAGATTACAGTCCTGGTCCCCCAGTTTGATTCCACGAGGTTCGTCCACAGAGAAGTCCCTGTGAGCTGTAGGTCTCTTCTCTGTGGATACACACAGACCCTGGGTCACAGAGAAGGAGATGGTCTTCTGAGTCCTCAGTGTGGCGTGTGGTTTATGTGCGGCACAGAGGAATCATACATGTGATTGTAGAGACAGCCGGTCTCAGATAAGTGCGGCCGGGCTCCTCTGTGTGTGCGGTGTGTGATCTACATGTAATAGCAGAGGATCAGTATTACAGAGCAGCCTGTGACACTACATGACATCTGTCTCTACTGGTGGTGGGTTTGTGTCCCTCTTCTCCGGCAAAGTGCTCATCCTGAAGCTCTTCTCACTGAGCAACCTTCAGCTTCTTCAGGAGGCCACACTTTCTCCTTCTTCATCTTCCTTTATTCCTCCACCTCTCCCTTTTTCATCCACTACTTCTCCAGCTCCTTCTGTAGGGCTGAACCCGTAGAGTATTCAGTCTTGGTAAGACCACACGGAGCTGACGTCCCCTGTAGATGAGCCTGTTAGGCACAACTGGGTCCCTGCTGGGTGCGGCCGGAGCATTATTGGCATGTCCTAGAGAAAAGAGACAATCCAATAAATAAAGAGGGCATTAAGACCTACGGACATATAGAGACACGTTGGCCCACATTTACTAAGATAAATGCACTACTTTATGGTGTTGTTGGCTCCAAGATTTTGAAACTTCTCATTTTATAAATGTAAACTTAGTGTATTAGTGTATAAAGTGTATTACTCACATATGCCACAAAGAATGACTTTTTCTTAAATCCTCAAAATTTTCAATTTTTAAGATAGACTGTGGATGTGGCCATCGTTTATCTATTGTGTAGATTAAAAACCGAAATCCTTGATTCCGGTGGTAAAACTGGTGCAGAGTAGGCTACATTAGAGTTTCTGGTGGACAGACTTTTGGGCCATGTAGACAGATTTTAGGTGGTGTAAAGTTAGATGAGAGTAAAGATGCCCCAGATTTATCATCCACCATCGGCCACCATGATGCCGGATGACACGTGACAGTACATGATGAGATCCCACTATACGCCATAATCTGGTTTCAGTCTCTCACCCGACATTGTGAATCCTCTGAATTTCCGTCAGATACACAGTAAATTGCCGACTGATACAGGAACTGATACTGGAAAGTATTAGCTGCTTCTCCGTCGTCACTGTGTCTGAGGTACGGAGCTTCTTCGCTTTCCTTTATCGATTCTGAATCCATGGCAACGATTGTGATGTCATAAGATATCCAGGATTACATCATCTTAAAGGGGAAGCGCTTTGCATCTTTCATCTGTGCTGCGGCTCCATCTAAATTTTAGGATATTGATTTCGTTGCTATTTCCTAATACGCTGCTATCACCCTGATAGCTGGAATGGAGGAGCTGTCTGTGTCCTTTCAGGCACTGAGACCCTTTAGCTCTCCATGGCCATGCTTGGCTTTTCTTAGGAGACATCAGGTCAATCCATCGTCCATAGCCCATAATGGTGTCTCCCTGGTAAAGCCGAGCTTGGCTAATGGCCGCTGAAGAGTTACAGACCTTGGGCTGTGCCATAATCCCTTCACTTTGATGATAGGAGGGGTCCTGAAGAATTGAATGCCCCCTGATTACACATTTATGGCGGATTCCTCGCACCATGTAATTCACAAGCAATAGATTCTTTCCATGATATCAACTGAAAACATGGCGGCAGTTGCAAATGGTTCAAACCAAGTGACAGACAGTGCAGGGGAGTCACGTATCAGACTTGTCTATGACACTGCAGTTATTTTTTCAAACATTTTAGGGGACTGCGTCATGAGAAATTTCCTAACGTCCAGAAATCCCTGATGGGGGTGCGTGACCTGGGCCTATATGCAGTGTCCCAGGGGGTCAGTAGTGTAGCTTTAGATATGCTGGGCTTTGTAGTGCAGGGCAACCCACTAACCTGGGACCGACTGTCGTCTTCAATCAGGTCAGCACTGGAACAGGCAGGTGATGAATGTCGTGACGCCAGTGCCAATTGAACGGTGGCACACCGTGCAGTGATAGGTGGAATAATTGAGGAGTCTCTGTATCTTTAAATAACGGGATAACTTTACTTAACGTAGTTGCAGACAGATGAACAGTTATCAGGTACAGCTCCAGAATGTTCCACATGTTACAATACAGTCACAGAAGTGGTTCAAGTTAGTAATCACAGTCCCAAAGGGCCATCCTCAAGACAGGCCTCTTAAGATCGGGTTTTAATCTTACTGTTAATGCAGCAACACACTTCAGGCAACTGTCCTCTCTCTCCAGGGATACTTGTCCTGCTTGCAGCTTGACTAAGGAGGTAACACTTCTCCACTAGTACTAGGGTCTGGACTGCTCCTCCTAGGGCACAATTCTTCCTAGGCTGGACCCTCACAGGCGATAGGGCCTGGGCTGACTTCAGCGGGTACAAGGCCTGGGCCTTGCCTTCACAGGCTCAAGGCCTGAGCTGGACTTCACAGACTCATGGCCTGCACTTATCTTAGACACAGTCTAATCTCCCTTTCCTTCCCCTGACTGGGCCTTTTATAAACTAGGGCTCCCTAGCTCCCTCTAGTGACTTAGAGCTGGAATGACACCCCTAGCAGGCCTGCACATGGCACATTTCACAGTAACAGGGAAATACACAGTATTGCATTACATGAAGATGTTTTACACCAATCTCCTCAACTCCTGAGGGGAACAACAACACACAAGTGACCCTTCTGTAGTGACGGGCATTACAGCTCCCGTACACTACATATATGGTATAACATGGGAGGGCTTCACTAGAAGGTGCTGCACAGGGCACCATCTGACCACATGCCAGCCTGACCAGTGGTACAATGGTCTTACATAGGTAATGTATAGGGGCATACAGTATGTATTGCTGTGTGAATAATGGATCATCTGGATTTGACATTTAGCCACTTGGTGAACAGGCCCCATCAGTTGTAATGTAACAACCTGGATAGAGGACATCACAAACTGTACCACATAGTATAATCCTCTGCCTGATCCTATAGCAGCTGGATGCCACTGAATGCTACAGAGGGCCCAGAAGGGAGAGGACCAGGCCAGGACCAGCCCAGGATAGCCCCGGTCAGCACACCTGGTGGGAACAACTCTGTTCACCCAATGGGGGGAGGTCCCTCAGTCTCCACCTGATGGGAAGATGTTCTGTGGAGGAGAAGTGAATGTATTCCTTTTTACACCATCCCTATGCCATCTTATGGCTGACTCCTCTCCGCCATGCTCCTTTTTCTAGACATTTTCCAACACTGTCCAGGTAGATGAGTGTGCAGACAAATACATTTACAACAAAAAGCCCCTAAAACAAGACACGCTTTACTTGGTGAAACGAATGTCAGGACAAGCTCTTTGTGGAGGAAAGGGTCAGGCAGTCATTCATTGCTCCAGACTGAACTGCAGGTCCTGATCCTCTGCTGTTACGTGTGCAGATCGCACAGTGGCGTAACTAGAGTTCTGTGGCCCCAGGGCAAACTTTGTTTGCGGTCCGCAAAACACATTCGTTCGTGTGCATGTAACCTAAGGGAGATTTATCAAAGTAGTAAATCAGAGTCCAACTTTCATTTTTCAGAGCTAAGCAGAGCAGTATCCTAATAAAGCATAGATTTTAAGTACCTAGATTATATAGTAAGTCGTTGGGTTTAAAGAGGACCTGTCCCCTCTCCTGACATATCAGTTTTAGAAACTACCTGCATTCCCATGTAATAACAATTCTGGAGCCTCTATTCTTGTGACCCTATATTGTGCCATCCCTGTATTATTCCTGCTAGAAGTTTACAAATAAATTGCCAGCAGTCTGCTGTAAAGGTACTGCTGGGTGTTACCGGTAGCTGGTGTGTCTGACTCTGTCCAATCAGTGCTGCTAGTATCAGACTGTGCAGGGACACCCCCCCGACTGGTAACACCCAGCTGTTCCTTTACTGCAAGCTGCTGACAATTCATTCATAAACTTCTGGCAGAAATATTACAGGAATGACACAACATAGAGCCATAAGAATAGAT
Organism: Bufotes viridis; assembly: GCA_033119425.1. Lineage (NCBI taxonomy): Eukaryota > Metazoa > Chordata > Amphibia > Anura > Bufonidae > Bufotes > Bufotes viridis. Next base: position 60,868,071 of record CM065591.1, on the reverse strand, counting down.
ACTCCAGAATTTATTTTACATGGGAAATGCAAGTAGTTAATAAAACAGACACGTCAGAAGAGGGGACAGGTCCTCTTTAAACCCATTGACTTGCTATAGAGTGCACCATCAATAGGAACTTGTATTCTACTCAAGGAAGGGGAAAGCAGAATGGGTAAAAAAGGTAATGAAGCAGATAAAATGTATTTTTATTACTTTAGAGTAAATCTCCACCCTTTATTTGCATGTATCATTCACCATATAGTCACCCACCATTTTTGCAGTTGTCCACTAAGTAAGTAAAATCATTTATAAAGTTAAAATGTCAAATGTGGTGACTATAAAGTAACAGGCAACCATGTATTACTACAGCATTCGGCCTCATTTAGGCAGGTGTAATGAACCCGTGTTTTCCTGTCTTATTATATCAACTAGACATTATGCCCGTTACAATAACGGGCCCTAGAATTGGCCGGCGCTCAGAGCAATCATCACACTGCGCCCCGGCCGATCAACACTGCCCTTTATGCGCCATCCGCACCGCCAACCGTGCGCACAGACCATACCCTGCGCGGCAAAGGCTGCGCATGCGCACTGGCTGGACGATGGCGCGGAACTGTCTCAGGAGCGGAGGGCGGCAGGGGAACTGTCTCAGGAGCGGAGGGCGGTGGGGGAACTGTGCAAGCAGTGGAGGACGGCGGGGGAGCTATGGCCAGCAGCCGACGACGGCGGGTGAGCCATGGCCACCCTATAGATTTAAATGTAGTTAAACCTGTGAGATGCGCTGTGTCCGTGTGCAGCGCAGCGCTGTGTCCTGATTGGACGCAGCACCGCGCATGCCCAGTATAAAAAACTGGTGACACACACACAGACACAGTGCACTCACACAGGGATTTTATTATTATAGATGATCTATCCTCAGGAACGGTCACCAGTATCAGATTGCTGGGGGCCTGACACCCGGCCCGGACTTGTTTGCTGTTTTATGAAGCCACCAGTGCCAGAACCAAAGAATGGATGGAACTGGTAGAAGAAGGCAGCACCATCCCTCCTGGGAGATGAGATGCAGTACACACAGTCTATACAGCATTCTGCTGCCAGCTTCGTCCAATGTTTGGTTTCTGGTGCTGGTGGCTGCCAAACAGTGGGGGTGCCAGGTGTCGGACCCCCACCTATTTAAGATTAAGGTAGGTCATGACCCCTTTAGTCATATTCCAGACATAGGCGTGCGCAGGGGGTGTGCCAGGTGTGCCTGGGCACACCCTAATAGGTTCATCACCTCCGTGCTCCTGGGTGTTCCCCCGGCTGATTCTCTTGTCTGTTACGCTGGCCGCCGCCACCCGCTGCAATGTAAACTAATTTACAATACCTGGCTGCGGGCAGGTGGCGGCTAGTATTCACATAGGGGGGCGGTCCTGGCGGAGGCAGAGAGCTGTGCGTGCTGTGCAGGTGCAGGCTGAGTTGACGTCACGCTGCGTACCCCTGCACGACGTGATATGTTGCCCAGCTGCTCCGGTCTGGGACCCACCCATACGGTTATATAACGCATATAAAAAAGAAGTATGTTATGTACCCTTTCCCACAGTGCTACTGCTACCCCTCCTCAGTTGTCCCCACTCCCCTGTATAATGTACCCTGTCACGCATTATAAAAAAGAAGTATGTACCCTGTCCCACAGTGGTACCCTTCCTCAGTTGTCCCCTGTATTACCCGGATACCCCTCAGTAATATAATATAACTGAGGGGTATCAGGGTAAATTATACAGGGGGTAATATAACTAGGGGTATCAGGGTACATGAGGGGTAATATAACTGAGGAGGGCTATCACACATTATACAGGGGTAATATAACTTAAATTACTCCTGTATAATGTACCCTGATACCCCTTAGCTATATAACCCCCTGTATAATTTACCCTGATAGCCCTCCTCAGTTATATTACCCCGTCCTGTATAAGGTACCCTGATACCCCTCAGTTATATAATATAAGGGGTATCAAGGTAAATTATACAGGGCGGGGTAATATAACTAAATGTTTGTTTATATTGATAATTATATGAGTGCGGGTCTGTATGTATGCAGAGTGTATTTGTGTATATATATGTGTGTGTGTATATAATATATATATATATATACATTCACACGTGCGCGCGGCGTGTGTGTTTGTGCTTCAGGGTGCACACCCTAATGCAATAGGTTGCGCACGCCTTTGATTCCAGATGTGACATCCAAATGGCCTCAGCTCTACTAAACTACGCTTAAAGCAGAATAAAATTTGGTAGAACTATGGGGAGTCCAGGGGTTACATCTGGACTCCAGAGAGTTAAACATCGGTACAATACCCCTGTCTAAATGCTGTATTTATACCTGGTTGCCATTGTCGGGGCAGCAAATATTTTCCTGACTTCTGTCTAGGTAGGTGGTTCTGTTCTCCCTAGTGAGTCTGGCTCGGTTTGGCAGACAGACCCTGTATAGTGGTACATGAAGTCCCTGTGAACACTACATGTACTGCTGTATGGTGCCTCCGTGAGGCATCAAGTTCTCTCCTATGTGTAATGCTTCTAGAGGAGAATGTTATTGTAATAGGTTATGTGTAGGAGCCTGGAAAACCTATGTGCCTCTAATCAAGATCAGGATGGATGGGCCCATAGTAGTCTAGAGTAGAGTACATGGGCCCCAGCACTGTGAAATACCTTCACCCAGACATAGTCATCACTCTTCTTGCTTTCATATCATTTCAGATTAACCCACGATTAGATGGATGCATCCGTGGATGGAATTTGATGAATCAAGGAGCTCTGGGGGTCAAAGAAGTTATTCAAGAAAAGCAGAGCAAGCACTGTCTGGTATCTGTACAGGAAGGTTCCTATTACCCGGGAGGCGGAGTGGCCCAAATTTATGTTAATTACAGTAAGTCATTCTATTACAATACATGGATTCAGAGTTAAAGGGGTATTCTACCAAACTGAAGTTATCCCTAGTCTCTGTGAGCCTGCCGGAGATAGCCAAGTACAGTGCTCAGCTATTTCCAGCAGGTCCCATAGAAATGAACGGAACAGCAATGGGCATGTTCAACCTGCTGTTCTATTCACTTCAAGGGGCCCTGTGAGGGTCAAGGCCTCCATTCTCATAATAGGGGATACGTTTAAATTACTGGAATATCCCTTTAACTCTTTAAAGGGGTTCTCTGGGAATTAAGAAAATGAAAATACATAAATATTTATTTATTATAAATACATTCCTGAATACCTTTCATTAGTTATAATGGCTTGTTTTGTCTAGGGAGCATTGATTAGGAGAAACAAAATGGCCGCCGTGCTATTAGTGCACACAAAGCCTGTCCTAAACACACAGCAGGACAAGTTACTTCACAACACTGAGGTACAGAGCTGCTTCATCCTCCTCTCTGCTCTGCTTGTCAGGGATTATAATCCTGAATACAGTTTAATATGATATTTAGCTGAATCTTTGTGGGAATAGAGTTCAAGAGGAGACATGAAGTAGAGAGAGGACAGACTGTGGTAATGGAGACTGCACACAAGTGCTGCTGCTCATTAGCCACATCTACTCTATTCCTACAGAAATTTAGGTAAAGATCGTATCATCTATATTCAGGATCATAATCCCTGACAAGCAGAGAGGAGGATGAGGCAGCTCTTTACCTCAGTTTTGTGAAGTAACTTGTGTGTGATTAGGACAGGTTTTGTGTGTGCTAATAGAACAGCTGCCATTTTGTTTCTCCTAATAATTGCTCTCGGACAAAACGAGCCATTATAACTAATAAAAGGTATTTTCGAATATATTTATCATGAAGTAATATTTAGTGTTGAGCGCGAATATTCGATTAGCGAATTTTTTTAGCGAATATCGGCACTTCGCTAATTCGCGAATATTTCGAATATAGCGCTATAAATTCGCTATTTCGAATATTCATTTTTTTTTGTTTTTTTTTTTTGTTATATTTTTTTCTTTCCCACTTCCCAACAGTAGTTCTTCTTACCTGTCCTGAGGATTCCTGGCTTTCTGGCTGCTCTAGTCAGTGCCCATTGCCGCTCCTGCGACTTCCGTGCTCATGGAGCGTCCCCAACCATGGGAACGTCTCCATATACTAAAATGTACTGTCGGATTTGAGGAATTACGTTGAAATCGCAATGCGATTAATTCAAGTTATATTAATCGCATTGCGATTTCAACTTAGAGCTGGGTTTATAATGGGTCAGCTTGCTAGAATGAACGAAGTTAACGAATATGGAATATAGCAGCACTGCTAAGTTGAATTCGCAATGCGATTAATTTAACTTGAAGTAATCGCATCGCGATTTCAACTTAGCACTGCTAGTGCTATATTCTATATTCGTTAATTCTAGCTTATGTAAGATAGCAGTGCTAAGTTGAAATCGCAATGCGATTACTTCAAGTTAAATTAATCGCATTGCGAATTCAACTTAGCAGTGCTGCTATATTCCATATTCGTTAACTTCGTTCATTCTAGCAAGCTGACCCATTATAAACCCAGCTCTAAGTTGAAATCGCAATGCGATTAATATAACTTGAATTAATCGCATTGCAATTTCAACGTAATTCCTCAAATCCGACAGTACATTTTAGTATATGGAGATGTTCCCATGGTGATGGGGACGCTCCATGAGCAAGGAACTTATGGTTGGCTTGGTAGAATTAGCGAATAGCGAATATGACGAATGTATTCGTCATATTCCCAAAACGAAGATAGCAGTATTCTACATCTTCGTTTTAGCAACCTATTCGTCAACTTCGCTAATTCTAGCAATCAAACAGGAAGGTTGACTATAGAGACAGCTGTGTTAAATTCGCTATGCGATTTTTTTTTTTAATAGAATAATTATATTACTTGATATAATTATTATAATTACTCTATTTATTAAAAAAATATATAAATAATCGCATAGCGAATTAAACACAGTTGTCTCTATAGTCAACCTTCCTATTTGATTGCTAGAATTAGCGAAGTTGACGAATAGGTAGCTAAAACGAAGATGGAGAATACTTCGTTATCTTCGTTTTGAGGAATATGACGAATACATTCGTCATATCCGTCATCTTCGCTATAATTCTAGATATGAAACCAATAGGAAAGTAGCCTTAAGTTAAAATCGCAATACGCGATTATTTAAATCGCATATTAATCGCGGTAACTAGAATAATGACGAATATTCGATTTCGACGTATATGAAACTAATATTCATTCGAATATTCGCGAATTTCGTCAAAATCGAATATGGCACCTGCCGCTCATCACTAGTAATATTTAAATATTTTCATTTTCTTAATTCCCGGAGAACCCCTTTAAGCTAAACACTATGGAGTTTGTATCTCTCCTTTAAGATATTTCTTATCTTCTCTGTAGCAGATGAAACTTCAGCTGATGGAGACTGGTCGGTAAATGTTACTCTGAACATTCGATCGTCTACAAGCACCGGGGTGATGTTTGCTCTGGTTAATGAAGAGACTGTTCCTCTTGCATTAGCCATTGAAGATCACTCATTGGATATTGTGCAGGTAAGTTTATAGCTTCACAGGTAACAAAAAACAGCATTGTCTAAAGTATTGTGTAAAGAATGTGTAGTATCACAGTAAATACATGTAGTTACATTAACATTTCTTAAGGGGATATCCCACAAATAAATAAAAAACCTGGAGTAAGGCACGCCATTATTTTAACTATTTCAATTTAAAAAAAGCTGCTCCCCAGGGTAATTTTTACCTTTTTGCTCCTTTTACTCACAAAATCTAGAGAAGAGATAAGCGAATAGATTTGTAAGAACTGATTCGCCTTGGGAAACAAGGTTCTTCACCTGCGACGGGATGTCCCCAAAGCTAAAGTTGCCACTGCCGCTGCTTCAGGGTAGCACCGCATAAATGGCTGCTGCTCCATTAGCGCAAGCAGAGCCTCTGCATTTTTACTGCTACTCGGAGCAGCAACGCAGGCGTCAGATTCTCAGGCCTGGCCGAGATGTTCATCCCTGTCAATCAAGTGGCGGGGGATCGTCCTCAGCTTCGCGGGTACCCTGTAGCAGGTGCAGAACCTTACAAATCTATTTGTTCATCTCTAATCTGGAGGATTTGTCTCTTCCCTTTCTGTGGGTGGGCAGCAGCTTGTCACATCAGACAAGGAGTCCTAGGAGTGCATTGCATTCAGCTCTTCTTAACCTCCTGGCTTCCTTCCCTGCGTAGAAATAGTCCTTCAAACACAGCCCCAGGGATCCCACTAATTGATCGGACTATGGTATGCAATCCCACCTCCCAATTTCCTTCTCCACTGTCTAGAGAGAGATACTGCTATATTATTCTACGAATTTAGAATTTGGGACAAATTAATGAAAGATGTTTGGGTTGCTTCACCTTTAGCATGTCAGTCCAGCACTAAATGCAGGAGATGGTAGACCAGAATTTCAGCCACAGGAGAAACAGCAGGGGGCGTTACCAGAAGAAATTATGATGGACAGAAAAGGCCGAAAATATTTTTATTGCATGTATATAGTACTGTAATAATACTTCATTTGAAATGAAAATCATTGTATAGTAATACTTTTCATGGGATAACATCTTTAACAAGGCTGTCCAGTGGGATAACATTTTCACTATATACAGGTGAAACTCGAAAAATTTGAATATTGTGCAAAAGTCCATTTATTTCAGTAATGCAACTTAAAAGGAATTGCATTAATGCAGCTTAAAATTAGACTTTTGTGAAAAGGTTCAATATTCTAGGCTCAAAGTGTCTAAATCTAGTCAGCTAATTAATCCATACCCCCTCAGCAAAGGGTACCTCAAAATTGTGACTTTGGGGTCAAACCATAATCATCCAAATTATCAGAAGGACAGCACGCCTCCATCCACTCCATGCAAGGATAACAGAATTGAGGACCCCATGATCAGAATCTTATGTCCTATGGAATTCCCTTTTATAGCCTGTGAGTCCACTCAAAACCTAAAATCTAGGGGTAATTGCTCATATAAGGAGTTGTCTGGATGGGGTTCTCATACTGGAAGGTGCTTTTAAAGAGGGATCAGTAAGGGCTCATGCACACGAACATATTTTATTTCCGTGTCCGTTCTGTTTTTTTGAGGACCACATGCAGAACCATTTATTTCTGTGTGCATTCTGTTTCCGTATTTCCGTTCCACAAAAGGGTTGAACATGTGCTACTATTGTCCACATTACAGACAAGGATAGTACTGATCTATTAGGGGCCAGCTGTTCCGTTCCGCAAAATACAAAATGCACACGGATGTCATCCGTATTTTTTGCGGATCTGTTTTTTGCGGATAGCAAAATACATACGGTCGTGTGCATGAGCCCTAATAGATAGATATTTTGTTAGTGAAAATAATTACTTCTGTCCATAGTGTTCCCTTCATGACACAGGAAATCTCTTGTACTTCTACAGGGTGACAAATGCAAAGTGTGACATGGGGGAGTTTAATGAAGGCCTTCTTCAGAATGTGAAGAAAGACAATGGGGGAAATTTATCATGAAGGGAATTTTTCATATTTCAAGTCAGTTTTGCTTGAGTCTGAGTTGACACAAGTTTCTCTAAATGTATAAAATGTTGCGCAAAGTTGGAAAAATTTGGTGCATCTTTCCAAAGAACACTTTTGTCTAGAAATTTTCCTCCATTTTCTACTGAGCGTTTTTTGCAAAACATTTTAAAAAGTCGCAATTGAGAAACCTGGTGTGCTACTAATTTCCATCGCTAATCATGCAACTTTCCATCCACTTTTCAGAAGTGTCAAGAGTGCTGTAAAATTACGAAAACTTGCAAATGAAATGTGCCAAAATTTGCAACTTAGTTTTGCCAGAAAACCGGCACCAATCAAATGATAACTCCCCTTTATTACATAAAACTCCATTAATTCGGCAACCAGCGGTTCAGAAATCCTGTTTTTGCAGCGGGTGTCAAAAAAACGGATTCATTCTAGACCTGTTAATCCACCACTGACACCGGTCCTGGGGGTGAAATGTCAGATCCGGGGCAGCATTGTTGGGTTATTCTTATATTCATAGAATTTATAATCACGTATTTCCCCTGTAGGACATTATTGTCAGCATTCACAGTGTGACGCTGGCGCGGCTCACAACTAAAAGAATATGCACCGACAAGAATCTTTCCATAAGCTTCACAGCCACAAAGTCAGCAGTGGATATAACCTCCAATTCCTACACTGAAATTAACTACGTAGACCCGGAGGAAATGAAGAAGCAGCTTGCCATTTTGGACCAGTCGATGAGAGGCCACGTGGACACATATTTAGGAGGCATTCCAGGTACGTCCCTGTAGCTGGAAATTATTAGGAAATTGGAAACTCATGTTACAGTGACAAAAGCGTTACCCACTACAGTCTCTTGGTTGGATCCCAGGTCATAAATCAGTAGGATGGCTTCTGGGTGCCTGGGATTTCTCTTAGACCTTCTCTATGAGGTTTTAAAAGGGCAGATTGGATATAGGAACAGCAAATGGTAAATCCCACAAAATAATAGCTTATTGGAAAATGACATTAAAAAAGCAATAATTGAGTTATTATTGGGTGTTTTGATACTATCCTGGGTAGCATGAGGTAGAGTTGTGGCTGCTATATGAGCTGTGGGGGATAAGGCTTTTCTACATTACACATGCATCGCCCCGTCTACCTCATATGCCATCACTTTCCCCCTCTATGCCATCAATCTGCCCTCAATAGGCAATCACTCAGTCCAATGTATGTTGTAGCTTTGTCCCATCTATGCCATCACTTTGTCTCCTGAGTGCCTTTTGTATGCCATCACTCTGCCTCATGTATGCTGTCACTCTTCCCGTAGTATGCCATCACTCTGTCCTCTGTATGCCATCACATTGCCCTCAATATGCCACCACTCTGCCTCCTAGTATGCCATCCCACTGCTCCTTGTATACCATCAGTCCTCCCTCAGTATGCCATCTCTCTTCCCCCCGATATGCCATCACTTTGCCCCATGGTAGGACATTTTTCACACCCTGGTATGCCATAATGCTGTCCCCAATTCGCCATCACACTGACCCCTACAATGCCATCACGTTGCCCCCAATATGCCATTACGCTGCCCCCTGTTTTTCTGTCACTCTGCCCCCTGCAATATCACACAGCCCCTGTATGACATCACACTCCCCCTGTATGACACCACACTGCCCCTGTATGACATCACACTGCCCCTGTATGACACCACACTGCCCCTGTATGACATCACACTGCCCCTGTATGACATCACACTGCCCCTGTATGCCATCACACTGCCCCTGTATGCCATCACACTGCCCCTGTATGACATCACACTGCCCCTGTATGACATCACACTGCCCCTTTATGCCATCACACTGCCCCTTTATGCCATCACACTGCCCCTGTATGTCATCACACTGCCCCTTTATGACATCACACTGCCCCAGTATTCCATCATACTGCCCCTGTATGCCATCACACTGCCCCATCACACTGCCCCTGTATGTTATCACCCTGCCCCAGTATTCTATCACACTGCCCCAGTATGACATCACACTGCCCCTGTATGACATCACACTGCCCCTGTATGACATCACACTGCCCCTGTATGCCATCACACTGCCCCTGTATGCCATCACACTGCCCCATCACACTGCCCCTGTATGTCATCACACTGCCCCAGTATTCCATCACACTGCCCCTGTAGGCCATCATACTGCCCCTGTATGACATCACACTGCCCCTGTATGCTATTACACTGCCCCTGTATGACATCACACTGCCCCTGTAGGCCATCATACTGCCCCTGTATGACATCACACTGCCCCTGTATGACATCACACTGCCCCTGTATGCTATCACACTGCCCCTGTATGACATCACACTGCCCCTGTAGGCCATCATACTGCCCCTGTATGACATCACACTGCCCCTGTATGACATCACACTGCCCCTGTAGGCCATCATACTGCCCCTGTATGACATCACACTGCCCCTGTATGACATCACACTGCCCCTGTATGCCATCACACTGCCCCTGTATGCCATCACACTGCCCCATCACACTGCCCCTGTTTGTCATCACACTGCCCCAGTATTCCATCACATTGCCCCTGTAGGCCATCATACTGCCCCAGTATGACATCACACTGCCCCAGTATGACATCACACTGCCCCTGTATGACATCACACTGCCCCTGTATGACATCACACTGCCCCAGTATGACATCACACTGCCCCTGTATGACATCACACTGCCCCTGTAGGCCATCATACTGCCCCTGTAGGCCATCACCCGGCCCTCTTCTCATTTCTCTTACTTGCTCCTGTGTTGGGTCTTCTCTTTTTTAGTCTTTCCTTGTAAAGGAAGGTTTCAGGAGTCATTCATTTACTTCTTAGCCAATCGCAGAGCAAATACCTGAAAGTGGGCTCAAAACTAGTTAATATGGCCCTGCTATATAAGTAGGCCTGCCCATTGTCGGACTAGGGTACCTAGGGCCCCCAGTAAAATTTATTTTGGGGGCCCACCATACGGATACATTCAAATATAATAAATAATCTAACAAATTTTTTATATGAACATAGGCTGGTTGAGGCACTGTACATTGAATATATGTATGTAGTGCAGTAAGTCTACTGTATTATGTGCCACTTGTGCAAGGGGTGGGAGACCAGGGGCCCACCTTGCTTAGGGGCCTATTGGGGGATTCACCTGTACCCCTGTGGGCCAGTCCGAGCCTGCGCCTGCCCCCCTTCCCCACTAGCTACGCCTCTGGTATTGCCTGCAGATCATCCCCTGCTCAGGGTATGTGCACGGGGCATATCATCAGTAAGATGTAATAGGCTGACAATCAAACCACATGGAATAGACTCTGGCGGCTGCTGACAAACAGAATATTGTCATGTAAAGGCTTTGTAAACCTTTTTTAATTATTGATTTTCATGTATGCAGGGCTAATAAACATTTTTGTAATCATTTATATGAAATATTTGGAACCTTTTGGCTTCTGCAGCTTCTATATGTCACACTCTATAGCCGCTGATGAAAGCTGTTCTGTGATAACCCTGTCCGACTGGCCTCTCTGACCTCTGCTGAGCTCTCTCCCAGGCTGATTTATATCCAAATCAAAGTTCAGTCTTGAATTCGGCATAAATCATCTTGAAACAGAGTTTAGCAGAGGTCAGTGAGGTGACGTAGGACAAGCCCCCAGATGGCCCGTCTGACGGACTTATGACAGGACAGGTTTCTGCTGCTGCAAAACACTTAACCAAGACCTATTACAAAAATGTTTACTGGCCCCAAATACATGTAAATGAATCATTTAACAATGGCTGTGAAGGCGTCCATAGCCTGTAAGTTTATCATGTGGGGCTCTGTCTCCTCCAAACACATATTAATAAATGAATTAGTACAGAATTTACAAATAGCACGTAGGATATATTTTAAATACTCATGACATATCTGCAGGATATGCTGGGACCCTGATTTATTAGGAAAGTGGAGCCCGCAACCCCTGGTCACCACGTTATATGGTGGATAACACAGTGTGTGCTTTTTATTGTTAGATATCCCAGTTACGGCTACTCCAATCTCCGCCTTCTACGTTGGCTGCATGGACATCACCATCAATGGAAAGCTGGTCGACCTGGATGATGCTCTGCAGAAGCAAAATGACATTCGATCCCATTCCTGTCCTCTGATTTTATAGTCTCGAGAGGGACTTGTCATACTTTTTTATATTTTTGTAGCGTCTACTACTGAATTACCAAACATGACCAACAAAAGATGTGCCAGAATAACGTGTGCTCTTTTTAATACTCTGTACTGTATCGTGTGCCGAAATTAATTTGTATTTTCAATTTTATCAATATCGCCAGGACAAATCTGAAAATTGTAGCATTCCATTTAAACAAACATTTTATAGATTTTTTTATTTGTTTCTTATTTTTCCCTGTGTTTTGTCTTTTCTGTTCTATGTCAGATTATCAGAGTAAAAGCTGAAGGCTCTGCAGCACTTTTTATTTAACCCCTTCATCCTAGGCATCCAAACATTTAAACCCCAACTGGTCAGACACTGGTGGAATTACCTATTCTAATGCCATCAATTTCTGTGGTCAGAACACCTCTTTAACCCCTTTCATCTAGTACTGTATACAGGTGGCCATATGGCCCTGTGTCACTAGGATGCCACCCTCTATTTTTATTAAGGAGCAGTGCTCTTCTGCGAAATCTGCGAGGTGTATTATATTTTGGGTCGCTATCATTTATATATGGTTACTGTGGACGCTATGCGTTGGTGTATAAACTATAGTAGGTCAGTGGGGATTTCTTTTGGAAGGGGTGCTAAAGTGAGGAACACTAAAGCAATAGAACATGAACCAGTCCTATACTGCGTCTGTAGCTTGTGGAGCGAGCCCCTGAGGAGCCAGTGCGGAGAATGGGAGTGGTAGTGGCCCTGATTCTGCCACCAGATGGCGAGGTATGGTGGGGGTTTATTTGGCAATTAAGGCACTTGTGGATATAGGTGTCCACTGTGAGATTCAGGCTTGAAGTTTTTATGGCCTGGTGGTTATTCTTGATGGTGGGTGTTTGACCCCTCACCGGCAGCAGGGTCTTTGAAGCTGTGATTTTGCTGATCACTTTGCTGGTGAAGCACACTGAATCTTCTTGGAAGTATTGTTCTTGATCCTGGAAATCTCCTGGAATAATGGCCTCATGGAAAAACTGGATACGGTCCCTTTGAGGTAGAAGCTCTGGCATGTGCTTCTTCCTATCTCCTTGCTGTCTAAACTCTGAACTCCTCCTCCAGGCAGGATGAAGGACCATTCCACTCCTACCAAGGTGGGCGGAACAGGGTGGTTAGCCCTGTTCCTGCCAACCATACCTTTTTTGCTGGAATGCTGGACATAACATAACAATACATATAAAACAATTGCAAATGCTCCCAGGTCTAGATTACTGCATTCACGTTGTGGAAAGACAAAATTAGAAAGGAATAGTATGAAGTGAATTTCCAGTGAGTACAATATCGATCACCTATCCTTTTGTTCAGCATCTTGCCAACTAGCTTTTAAAGGGGCCGTGGGGTCATAGATGTTGGACCCCCAGTAAACTGGTGATAGGTCATCAATATTGTGCTCCTGCAAAACTCCTTTAAATAACACATGGGCACGTTTCACCTCTGAAGTTTTACTTATTAACTTATGGCTATCCTCTTACTCATATGACTCTGCATTCTGCTCCCAAGACTTTAGTGGGTTCTTCAGAATTAGAAAAACATGGCTGCCGTCTTCCAGGAACAGCATTACCTCTGTCTTAGGTTGTGTCTAATATTGCATCTCTGCTCCACTTAAGGGAACAGGGATTGAGATGCAATACCGCATACAAACTGAGGACGGGTATGGCGCTCTTTTGGTAAGAAATAAATTATGATTTTCTAATCCTGGGAATATGCAGATGTCATACTTAAAGGGGTTGTCCCCTTTTTTTATATTGATGACCTATCCTTAGGGTAGATCATCAATATCAGATCAGCAGGGGTCTGACTCCCGGCACGCCTACTGATCAGCTGTTTGAAGAGACAGCAGCGTTCATATGAGCATTGCCTTTTCTTCACTGTTTACCCGCAGTAATTGCAGTGGTGAGTAGGTCGTCCCATTCACTTCTATGGGACAGCTCCTTCCTATTCAAGTGGATACTACAGAGCTGTCCCATAGACTGCAATTACTGTGACGAGCAGAGAAGGCAGCGCTCGTACGAGAGCTCGGGAGTCAGACGTCCGCCAATCTGATATTGATGACCTATCCTGAGGTAGGTTATCAATATAAAAAAGCGGACTACCCCTTTATATGCACCAATGCGTGTCAAACAACAAGTTTTAGCTAGGAAAGTGGTATACCTAAAACTACTATGAACGAATAGGACCCCATCCTGGCACTGGCAAGGAAGGCTCACAGTCGGCAATGACTTCATCTGTCCAAGTTTGCCAAGCTGAATCCAACAAGGTAGAGGAAATGATAAGTGGAGTAGTCGTCAGAAGATAACAAGTTCAAAGGATTCATAACATTTTAAAACTGTACAAGGGCAAGTTCCAGTATACGTAATGTATAGCATCACAGCCATTCTGATTCTGTCTACCCAAAATGTAAAAAAGTTTAGTAAAGTTGGGCCATTATCATCCAAAATGGGTGTATGGTATGATCGGCCAAATGCGACCAGCCATTTGCCATTGCTCCCAAAGAACAAGTTAGTTTTTTTTTTTTTTTGAAATGGACTCCCCCTATGAGCAATCTTGCAGCCGATCGTTGTCAGGATTAGGCCTCATGCACACGACCGTTGTTTGATTCCGTGTCCGTTGCTCCGTTTTTCGTGATTTTCAGCGGACCCATTGGTTTTCAATGGGTCCGTGGAAACCTCGGCAAATGCAAATGCACCGTTTGTCCTCCGCGTCCGTGGTCCGTGATTCCAGTCCGTCAAAAAAATATAACCTGTCCTATTCTTGTACGTGAAAAACGGTTCACGGACCCATTCAAGTCAATGGGTCCGTGAAAAAATGCGGATGGCCATCCGTGTGTCATCCGCATTCCGTGTCCGTTTTTTTTGCGGATCCCTTGGCAGGCACTTGGGAAAAATTGTCAGCCTGTCTTTTGGTAAAATCTTTTAGGTCATGTCCGCTGAAAAAAACGGAAGGCACACGGAAACACAACGGAAGGCAAAAACGGACACGGATCACTGAACAATGGAACCCCTTTTTGCGGACAGCATAAAAAAACGGTCGTGTGCATGAGGCCTTAGATCTAGAAAGGACTATCACATTTTATGTCAATGCTTTCGATACAATCCCCTTATTTCTTATCCCACTCTGCTGTTGTCTTTGTAGAGATTTGATCAGCACAAACCTTCCTACCACTAGGTGGTGCTCATGGACTTCAGTAGATAACATGACAAGCTCTCTATAGTCATCTGTGAACACTATATCACTGTACACCAAAGTAATGAAGAGCTCAGAATGATCACCCGGTTCATAAAAGGCTATTTTTACACTTGCGTATTAATACCATTATTGAGATCTGGCAGAGGATCTCAATACCGGAATTAAATAAATCTCTTTTGACTTTGCACATCGGGATGCATCTGTTCCGTTAGGATGGGGTTGTGTGAAATCAAAACGGAAAAAAATAGATCTTTTTTTTTTTTTACGATGAACAGCACAGGCAGAGCACTGAATGTAGGCAGGCTATTATAGCTGAATGATAAAGTACATGGAGGATACACTATACTGGACTATAGTATTCAGGTTATATTGCCGTGTTGGCACTTTGCCATAAATAAGTGGGTTTTGGGTTGCAGTTTGGACACTCGCTCTCTAAAAGGTTCACTGGACTAGGCAATTATATGAAAAGGTCTATTTGCCTATTCCTAAATACAGTGCAGGTCAGATAGTGCCCCCATAAAACAATGCAAGCAAGAGAGTGCCCTATAAAACTGTGCCACCAGAGAGTGTGTGCCCGCATAAAACAGTGCCACCAATGAGTGTCCCCATCAAACAGTGCCACGATTGAGTGCCCTATAAAACAGTGGAGCCAAAGAGTGCTCCCATAAAACAGTGCAGAGAGTGCACCCATCAAACAGTGCCACCATAGAGTGCTCTATAAAACAGTGCAGTCAGAGAGTGCTCCCATAAAACAGTGCAGAGAGTGCACCCATCAAACAGTGCCACCATAGAGTGCCCTATAAAACAGTGCAGTCAGAGAGTGCTCCCATAAAACAGTGCAGAGAGTGCACCCATCAAACAGTGCCACCATAGAGTGCCCTATAAAACAGTGGAGCCAGAGAGTGCTCCCATCAAGCAGTGCAGAGAGTGCACCCATCAAACAGTGCCGCCATAGAGTGCCCTATAAAACAGTGCAGTCAGAGAGTGCCCTATAAATTCTCTCCCGTGTGAGTTCTCAGATGTGGGGGGTTATTTGGCAATTAAGGCACTTGTGGATATAGGTGTCCACTGTGAGATTCAGGCTTGGGCCCAACAGTAAAATGTATTTTGGGGGCCCACAATACAAATACATTCAAATATAATAAGTTTTTATATGAACATAGGCCGGTTAAGGTGCTGTACATTGAATATATGTATGTAGTGAAGTAAGTCTACTGTGTTATGTGCCATTTGTGCAGAGGGTGGGAGACTAGGGGCCCACCTTGCTCAGGGGCCCACCGGGGGATTCCCCTGTACCCCTGTGGGCCAGTCCGAGCCTGGTGTCCTATAAAACAGTGCAGCCAGAGAGTGCTCCCATAAAATACTGCAGAGAGTGCACCCATCAAACAGTGCCACCATAGAGTGCCCTATAAAACAGTGCAGTCAGAGAGTGCTCCCATAAAACAGTGCAGTCAGAGAGTGCCATATAAAACAGTGCCCCCATAGCACCACTAGTAGTAACATTCCACTCCAGCAGGACTTGTCACCATTCTCCCCAGACTAGTGAATGGCAGGTACCCCAGTGGTGCTTCCCCTGTTACTGTATTGCGGTAGAATTAGGCATATTAAGCTCACTGAAGGCTCTGCACCTTCCAGCCAAGCACTGGAGACGGGTAGATGGAGAACATGGTGTACGTCTTGTGGCCTCCTATTTATCTCCAAATAATCCTAATGCTAAACAAAGGTGACAAAATGACTTTACAAGCTCCCAGGAAACATCCTGAGACATAGAGCGGGGAGCGTCCATGACTCAGGCCGCATCCATCCATCTCACCTGTCACTTCTCCTCTCTGTGAATTACTTAGCTGTGTAATCTCTTTACAGCAAATAAAGCTCCATTATTATTACATTAGGGCAGAGAGACATCCATCATAAGCAGCTTGTCATACGTCCACCTTTACACCACGCAGGGGACTAATGTCATTAGTATGGGGCAGTAATGCAGTGACATCACGTATGATGAATTGTTCTTTACAATCAGTGACTTTTTCCAATAACCATATGCAAAAAAGAGGTGATCCATGTAATATAAGTATGGACGACGTGTGACCACCTGATCCGTTGTCTGCTATGCTTCTCTGGAAAGAATTCACCTCAGAAAGGAAGGAGATGATGGAATCAATATCTATCTCTTATCTATCTATCTACATATCTGTCTATCTATGTATCAGTCTATAGTGTTGGGCTCAAATATTCCCATTGCAAATTTTAATTGCGAATATCGCCACTTCGAGAATTAGCGAAGATTTAGAATATAGTGCTATATGTTCGTATTCGCGAATATTCTAGTTTTTTTCCTCTCTGAACCCATGATCCCTCCCAGCTTCTTGCTTGTGGGCCAATGAGAAGGCTGCAACATCCCTAGCAACCAATAGGAAAGTTGCCTACCCCTTTAGTATATAAGAACCTCCCAGCAGCCATTTTCAGCTGTTTTTTCAGTTCTGATAGAGAGAGAGAGCAGTGTCATTGCTGTGCTCTGTGCTTTACTGTCACATTACATTAGATAGTTAGTTAGATAGCTTATATATATAATACAGCTAGTTAGTGGGAGATAGTCAGTGTAGGTTAGATAGTGATATAGTGTAGCTGAGAGGTTCTGCTGTCCATACATACATGCTACAGACATAGTGCTGTGATGTCACAAGTTCACAACAATACTTAGTGCACCAATCACTAATATGTAGTCAGACCTACTAAAATGTCAAGTATTGCACAAAAATATGCGTATCATTAATTACCGATTTGCGAAATCACGAATATATCGGAGCACTCTATCTGCATATAAAGCTATTGTAATATTCTGCCATGCCAACCATTTTCTCCAGTCTGAGGAAACTTCTAGCAGCTTGAAAATTGTAGCAATAGTGACCCACGCCTGTATTGCGCGCGCAATACACGCATATTACATTGCCGATTTTCACAATCAAGAAAATAATCGCAAATTCTCGAGTTTGCGAATTTATGATGAATATTCGCCAAAATATTTGCGAAATATCACAAATTCGAATATATTGCCCCTGCCACTCGTCACTATCTGTCTATCTCATATCTATCTATCTATCTATCTATCTATCTATCTATCCATCTTTCATCTATTCTATCATCTATCTATTGTCTACCTTCTATCTATCTATGTATCTGTCTATCTCATATTTATCTATCTGTCTGTCTGTCTATCTATCTATCTATGTATCCTTTCTAGAAAAGTCTGCATTTTGCATGGTTTGGGACAAGAAGTTTGATGCATGATGGCAGATAAGTAATACCTAGGGTTGAGCGAACAGTTCAGGTTCGTACTGAACTTTAGGGTTGTGGTGCCCGGATCCGAACCCGAACATTTCCGTAAAAGTTAGAGTTAGATGTTCAGCGATTTAACGGTGCTTGTTGAAAGCCTGCAGGGCAGCCAATCAACAAGTGTTTAACGTAATTTACGAATATAGCGCTATATTCTACATACTCGACAATTCTACCAAGCCAACCTAATAGGAAAGTTGCCTAACGCCCTTACGCGATTCGATTAATGTGCATATTTAACCCCTTAAGGACGAAGGGCGTACATGTACGCCCTGAGAAGTTCCGATCACCGCTGCACACGTGGCGGTGATCGGAACAAGATGCCTGCTGAAATCAATCAGCAGGCATCTTGGCACAATGCCCAGGGGGGTCCTGTGACCCCCCCATGTCAGCGATCGCAGCAAACCGCAGGTCAATTCAGACCTGCGGTTTGCTGCGCTATGTGCGATCTCTGATCAATAAGATGATAAGATGGATAATTAACAATAAGACCGCGGGGATCAGAGACTAAAATATGCCCCCAATGTTAAATTTTAACCCCCCCCCCTGCACCCCGCCATCTTATTGTCCCCCCGGGCGGTGCAGGGGGGGGGGGGATTGCGGGCGGTGCTGCGGGTGGGCGGCGCGGCGCAATTGTGATCCCCCGCCCGCCTCCTTTCAATCCATTTTCCTGGTGTCTAGTGGGTATAGCAGGGGGTCAGCACATTGCTGACCCCCTGCTATAAACTGCTGACATCTGTGCTGCAGATGTCAGCAGTTTAACCCCTTCTACGGACCGCGGTATAGAAGGTGTTAACATGGAGGGAGCTCCCTCCCTCTCCCATCGGGGGGCTGCCGTACCTCTGCAGCCCCCCCCGACAGGAGAGGAAAGTAGAGGGAGGGACCTCACCTCTCTTCCCATCACCCGCTGCTCTGTAATGGCAGCGGGTGATGGTTACCATGGCAGCAGGACGCTTTCAGAAGCGTCCTGCTTGCCATGGTATAGTAACTCTGGTCAGACTTCTGCTAAAGGCAGAAGTCTGACCAGACTGTGAAAAGTAAAAAAATACAGTGCAGTACACTATATAGTGTTCTGTTCTGTATTATATAGACACCAGATCCACTGGATCTACAAGAACCATACACATCACTGAATAAAAAAAAAATAAAAAAAAAAATAAACTACACATATTAGGTATCGCCGTGTCCATAAAAATCTCCTCTATAAAAATATCACGTGACCTAACCCCTCACGCAAATACCGTTAAAAAAAACACAAAAAAATGGTGTAAAAAAGCCATTTTTTGTCACCTTGCATCACAAAAAGTGTAATACCAAGTGATCAAAAAGGCGTATGCCTCCCAAAATAGTACCAATAAAACCGCCATCTCATCCCGCAAAAAATGAGTCCTTATATAGGACAATCGCCCAAAAAATTAAAAAAATATGGCTCTCAGACTATGGAGACACTAAAACATAATTTTTTTTTTCTAAAATGCTATTATTGTGTTAAAGTAAAATAAATAAATAAAAAGTATACATATTATGGAGATTCTACTCTAGGGGTGCATCGGGGGGCTTCAAATGGGACATGGTGTCAAAAATCCAGTCCAGCAAAATCCGCCTTCCAAAAGCCATATAGCGTTCCCTTACTTCTGTGCCCTGCCGTTTGGCCATACAGCAGTTTACGCCCACATATGGGGTGTTTCTGAAAACTACAGAATAATAAAAATTGAGTTTTGTTTGGCTGTTAACCCTTGCTTTGTTACTGGAAAAAATGGATTCAAACGGAAAATTTTCCCAAAAAATCGAAATTCTGAAATTTTATCTCCATTTGCCATTAACTCTTGTGGAAAACCTAAAGGGTTAATGACGTTTGTAAAATCAGTTTTGAATACCTTGAGGGGTGTAGTTTCTAGAATGGGGTCATTTTTGGATGGTTTCTTTTATGTAAGCCTCACAAAGTGACTTCAGACCTGAACTGGTCCTTAAAAAGTGGGTTTTTGAAAATTTCTGAAAAATTTCAAGATTTGCTTCTAAACTTCTAAGCCTTGTAACGTCCCCAAAAATAAAATGGCATTCCCAAAATGATCGATACATGAAGTAGACATATGGGGAATGTAAATCAATAACTGTTTTGTGCGGTATTACTATGTATTATAGAAATAGAGAAATTGAAACTTGGAAAATTGCAAATTTTTCCAAATTTTTGGTACATTTGAAATTTTTTTTATAAATAAAAATGACATTTTTCGACTTAATTTTACCAGTGTCATGAAGTACAATATGTGACGAAAAAACAATCTCAGAATGGCCTGGATAAGAAAAAGCGTTTTAAAGTTATCACCACATAAAGTGACACTGGTCAGATTTGCAAAAAATGGCCTGGTCCTAAGGTGAAAATGAGCCCGGTCCTTAAGGGGTTAATTACCGATTTTTTGCATAACATAAACTATATTAAATAATGAAGAATGTTCTAAATCAGTAATGATTTCCCTATCCACATTTGT
Organism: Bufotes viridis; assembly: GCA_033119425.1. Classification (NCBI taxonomy): domain Eukaryota; kingdom Metazoa; phylum Chordata; class Amphibia; order Anura; family Bufonidae; genus Bufotes; species Bufotes viridis. The sequence goes on along the minus strand of CM065591.1, from coordinate 60,847,339 downwards.
TTGTAGGGCACTTGTCATTCTCTTACCCACATTTTGCTGCCTTTTGCATCCCTCTAGCCCTTTTAGAGCCAGTTTAGTGCCCCAAAGTTCGGGTCCCCATTGACTTTGCGGGGAAGTTCGGCCGAACTCGGCGAACCTGAACTTCCAGGTGTCCGCTCAACTCTAGTAATAACCTGCTTAGATGTGTAAACCTAGATCTTTCCACTGCAGAAGGTATTAAACTAGTCTGAGAATCACTCACAGATTCCTATTGTTCAGCTGATGATGAATGCGGGAATAGAAGTATTTCCTTATAATATATGGGTCTTGTGTGAGATATTTCCAAGACAGTTCATGTTTCTAATTTCCAGGCCTCAGCTACGAGCCACAGGGGCAACCAAAAGACTTCAGGGGAAGATGAGGGTTATAATATATGAAAGGAATAATGTGAGGGGAGCACTGATGTAGGCCATTCCTCTATAACCAATTCATCCTCAAACACTATATGCGGTATTATGCACTGTGTGCAGTATTATACACGATTCCTGTCCTGGGACATTGGCAAATTATACTGCACTGTGTTATAATGATTCAGCCAGGGCCCTGTTCAGCACCATTCATTTTGATGGTTAGTGATAGGCGGCAGGGGCAATATTCGAATTCGCGATATTTCGTGAATACGTGGTAGAATATTTGTGAATATTCGCGAATATTCGTATTCGAGATTATTTACTTGTATGCGAAAAATTTAATATGCGTGTTGATCAAGTAAGGGCGGGTTATAGGCAACTTTCTTATTGGGTTGGCTTGCTAGAATTCGCAAATATATAGAATATAGTGTGATATATATTCGTAAAAACGAATATTCGTTTTTATTTTTTATCTGAACCCATTAGTAAATGTAAAAAAACTAATATTGGTTTTTACGAATATATGACTATATTCTACATATTCGCGATTTCTAGCATGCCAACCCAATAGGAAAGTTGCCTATAACCCGCCCTTACTCGATTAACGTGCATATTACATTGCCGATTTTTCGCATGAGATGAAATAAATTAAATAATGAAGATAGAATATTCTAATTCACTACAGACTACGATATTGCAGCCTTCTCACATTGTCTCACAAGCAAGAAGCAGGCAGGTAATGGGTTCAGATGAAAAAAAAAGACAAATATTCAAAATATTCGCGAATTCGCGAAGTGCCAATATTCGTGATAAAAATTCGCAATTTGAATATTCGCACTAAGCACAATTGATGGTATGTAGTTGGGGAGTAGGACTGAGATGCTGCTTCCTGCAGCTAGGTCCTCCATATCTGGTTGGTTAACCTTCCCAGGACGAAGATGGCCTGACCCTCCTCACCTTGGCACCTGAGTAGAAATACCTTCTTCTCCGTGGCTATGTATTTTCTCCTGTGGAGGGAGATCAGTATATGTCTAAGGGCCTATTCACATGACCGTATTTTTGGTTCGCATCCTATCCGCATTTTTTGCAGATCAGATGTGGATAAATTCATTTTAATGAGGCCCCAAAAAATGCGGACACCACACTCTCTGTCCCCATCCGTATGTCTGTTCCTTGGCTCCACAAAAAAGATAGAACATGTCCTACTCTTGTCCGTTTTTTTGAGAAGAATAGGGATTTCTAACATAGCGTGAAATGTACTAGACCGCAAAATGCAGGACGCACGCGGTCAGTAACTGTGTCTTGCGGATCCGCAATTTGCAGTCAGCAAAAACGGATACAGTTGTGTGAATGGGCCTTTATACATAGTAGGGGTGAGAAAGGCAACACATGACATGACCAATTCATAAAGGACCAAGTAAATTGAGCCATCTGCCAGAATTTTTTTTTATTGCCTTTTTTTATTGAAATTATAATAAAAATTGTAATAAAGAACCACCCCCTCCCTCCCTTAGGATATGCAAGTATTCTAGAAATGCTCTTGCCCCGTAAGAGTCCACAGAGTCCATTTTGCCATAGCATTCGAGAGAACATCCTGATCGTCCACCTCTCACCCACGCCATCCCAAAACTCTATCCTTCAATATTGGCGTTAATGGGTTTTCCTGTACATAGTAGGGAGCGGTGGGAGGCTAGGCAAAACAGAATACTTGCCTATTTCTAGATCACTGTTGTCAGTGAATGGAAGCTACAGACCTAATTTTTATATACAGAGGCTGAAAGCTGTCCTGATCATGTCCAAGTGACAGCTGTAGGTGTAGCATCCCCAAGTCAGAGCAATGTGCGGGACTAACCTGGGGAATGCCAGTGATGGAGAGGCCGGCACGGCCAGGTGCACCAGGTGCAATGTGAGGTGCCCTTGGTGTTGTAGTTTAACGTGCCTATGGCTAAGTCCCTGATGTTTCGTGACGCCAGTGCCAGTAAACGGTGGCACACCGTATTTATAGTAGGAATAATGGAGGTGCAGACTTGTATCTTGAAACAGAATTCCAACTTTACTGAAACAGTGGTAATACAGAAGGCACTCTCTTAAAACAGTTCTTTTTGCAGACAATAGGCTTTGGTACAATCTCAATTACAGCAGGCTTATATCCAGCAAGGTAAACAGAGGGTTAAATAACAGGACTTTTGAATTGCAGGTGAACCTTACTTTCTTCCTGGCTTGTCCTGACTGGCAATTATACTTCAAGGCCCCAATGCCCTACTTCTGGCTTATATCCTTGAATCTCCAGTTTGCAGTGTACCTCCTCTGACATTACAGTACCTCTTGCTCTAGGGATTGCCTCAGCTTGACTCTTGCTTCTGCTTGACATGGACGTAGGAGGGGAACCTTCTCCTTGGATCTGGAACCCGGTTACAGGGACTGCAATGCCCTCTCCTAGTCTGCAGGCTCCAGGCCTACTCTGCTTTCACAGGCCCATGGCCTGTGCTTAACTCAGACACAGCCTAATCTGCTTTCTCCTTCCCTGACTGGGCCTTATATAAACTAGGGCTCCCTAGCTCCCTCTAGTGACTAGAGCTGGAATGAAATCCCTAGCAGGCCTGAATATAGCAATAACACAGTAACAGGGAATTACATAGCATTACATTACATTGCATTTTATGAATAGGACATATACCAGCCTCCCCATAGATGAGAGGAACGACAGCATCCAAGTGACCCTTCTGTAGTGACGGGCATCACAACTCCCGTACACTACATACCCCGCTGCTTTAAGCTGAGTACGACCTCGTACTCTAACAGGGCCCCGCCCGTCTGGAATTTTCACCTGAAAGAGAAAAGGAACATGCAGGCAAACATACTCATCAGTAATCAATTCCATCTGCATTGACAATTATTATCAGGTCCAGCTGGTAACGGAGAAGTGCGGTGACAAGGGGGCGTCGTTCTCTTCCTTCAGGATAGTGAGTGGAACTGGGGCGCTGACCTGGCACAGCGGATGTTAGGGAATACCAGGATAGTCCATGACAATGAATGAATCCACAATAAAAGCAACATCTCAGAGGCTCACACATAGGAAGTCCATCTCTGGGCACATAGACTTGGATAAAATTTTTGAGCAATAAATACGGTCAGCAGCACATACATAAAATGACAATACAGGACTCTGACAATACCAGGGAAACACCTTCCTGGCAAGTCCTGCGTATATTTAAAGTGCTGACATAAAAGAACCCTTTTCAACCTGAAATGGGGGTTAAAAAGGGATAAAGTGCAAATAAAAGCACAACTTGGATTTATTAAAGTACTTGACGCCAAAATGGTAGCAGCAGGCAGGATGTCCCGGAACAGAAAGAGGCAGGCTGGGAGCAGTGGTTCACAGTGGCTACATATTTGTCAAACATGCCACCGGCCGTGGGGAACTGGCAGCAAGCTCTACCAGCCTGACAAACTTAAAGGAACAGTTCCTGCAACAAAGATGATGTCCCTGTGAGGATGAGCAAAAATGGCCTAGCAGGCCTGCTCACAGGTACGTGTCAAAAGAACCCTGTTCATCAGAGGTAGTGCAGCCTTGTGCTGCGGGTAGCCTGGGCCATGCACCAGGGCCACTTGGAGGGGGTGCCCACCAAAGAGAATGGGCTGGAAACATCACCGGTATTGGGCCTACCCACCTCACTGGCCCGCTGGGTTGCGGACACATAGGAGCTGCTGGTCTCGGGACACGGGCCGGCGCTGGGGTAGACAGTTCCTCTGGCCGGGACATAACGCTCCCGTCACGGCGGACTCGGCTCCTGGCATATGTCAATTTATCCGCTTTTACACGGACCTTGGGTGGCTCAGCGTTAGCGGTAGGACCTTGGACTACAGGTTCGGGTGGTACAGGGGTCACAGGTAACTCACCACCGCTGGACTGCTGCGCTGTCTTCTTAGATTCCGCCACTTGCCGCAGGCCATCCAGGTAAGCTTGCAAGGAAGCGATCCGCTCCTCCAGGGCGGAGATCTCACTGCTGGATTCCGGCACACTTGCAGCAGGCTCAGACGAGGTTCTCTCATGGCGGTTCCTCCGCAGGTCATCCATGGCCTCACTAAACTGGGCCATCCGCGCCCAATCAGCGGCTGTCTTCTCTCGTCGCGGCAGCTCTGGAGAGGGGTAAGGACTGGGAGGCTTGTCCAGGATCGTCGGCTGCCAGAAGATGTTCGGGCCAAGAAAGGAACTCTTCTCCTGGTACGTATTTCGGATGGGTCCCGGCGGGTCCTCTGCCTCCACCGGATCTTCTGTTTCTTCCCAGTCTTCCGGTACCGGTCCTGGACGGGTCACCGCAGTGGCATATGGGCCTCGCAGGCCCTCCGCGGGAGTGAACTCCACTCTCTCTCCGACCGCTAGATTATGCAGTCGCCCTGGGAGATAGCTGCGCTTGACGGACCGGCGATTCACGTAATAGTCCCGGTTGGTGCCGGTTTCTTGGATGAATCCAAATCCTCTAACCTTGTCAAACTCCAGTACTACTCCAGTGCGGCGTTCGAGCTGGGGCTTGCTGTCCTTGGAATCCTCATAGATCCGCTTGGTGACTTCCTCGAAATACTTTTTCTGAGTGGTAGTTTTTAAAGTTGCCGCCACTCGGATCTCGACCATCAGGGCCGACCACGCGGGGTTCCGCGGGAGGAAGCCTTCTCGCTGCGGGTGGAAACGGCAGGGCTCGGCTTGTGGCCATGGACAGGTCTGGGCCATGTCGCTGGGAGTATACGCTGGGGGCGCAGGGCGCTCCTTAGTTGCTCCTGGGGTCGCCTCCATTACTCCAACTACCGCTCCGGATCCCTCTGATTCAGGTAAGAAACCCCGTAGCAGGGTGAGCCACTGTTCCTGCAGGCTCCACCCCGTCGTTTCTTGCACGCCCCCTAGGTATTTCAGTATAGGGTAGGCGGTGTCCATATTATAATCCTCAAAGGAAGGCGTTACCTCCAGGTCGTCTTCTCCTCCCTCTTGGAGGGTTTTGGCGCCAAATTTTCGCGCCACTGAGGTCAGGGATGGCGCAAGAAGAAGTCCAATGGCGCCGGCGGCCATCTTGGGCGCCATGATGCATCAATTCAATGACAGCAAGCAGGATGCTAAAAAGTCCACAAAAACACACTTGGAAGTGGCGATTTTCTTCCTCTTGATAGCGTAACACTGCACAGCGCTTTCTGGAGGTTTTAGGGACACTTTTTGTATGTTTTTCAGTCCACAAAGTTCCCTTCAAATAAACAGGCGTTTTGTCACTTGGCAAACTGGTTAAGGCACAAAGTTCACGTTTTTGCTCACAGTCCGTAAAACGTGCGTATCCTGTTCGTGACGCCAAAATGTAGCATCCCCAAGTCAGAGCAATGTGCGGGACTAACCTGGGGAATGCCAGTGATGGAGAGGCCGGCACGCTGTTCCTCTGGGGCACTCTCTGGGTTCTGAAGGGACACAGCCAGGTGCAATGTGAGGTGCCCTTGGTGTTGTAGTTTAACGTGCCTATGGCTAAGTCCCTGATGTTTCGTGACACCAGTGCCAGTAAACGGTGGCACACCGTATTTATAGTAGGAATAATGGAGGTGCAGACTTGTATCTTGAAACAGAATTCCAACTTTACTGAAACAGTGGTAATACAGAAGGCACTCTCTTAAAACAGTTCTTTTTGCAGACAATAGGCTTTGGTACAATCTCAATTACAGCAGGCTTATATCCAGCAAGGTAAACAGAGGGTTAAATAACAGGACTTTTGAATTGCAGGTGAACCTTACTTTCTTCCTGGCTTGTCCTGACTGGCAATTATACTTCAAGGCCCCAATGCCCTACTTCTGGCTTATATCCTTGAATCTCCAGTTTGCTGCGTACCTCCTCTGACATTACAGTACCTCTTGCTCTAGGGATTGCCTCAGCTTGACTCTTGCTTCTGCTTGACATGGACGTAGGAGGGGAACCTTCTCCTTGGATCTGGAACCCGGTTACAGGGACTGCAATGCCCTCTCCTAGTCTGCAGGCTCCAGGCCTGCTCTGCTTTCACAGGCCCATGGCCTGTGCTTAACTCAGACACAGCCTAATCTGCTTTCTCCTTCCCTGACTGGGCCTTATATAAACTAGGGCTCCCTAGCTCCCTCTAGTGACTAGAGCTGGAATGAAATCCCTAGCAGGCCTGCACATAGCAATATCACAGTAACAGGGAATTACATAGCATTACATTACATTGCATTTTATGAATAGGACATATACCAGCCTCCCCATAGATGAGAGGAACGACAGCATCCAAGTGACCCTTCTGTAGTGATGGGCATCACAACTCCCGTACACTACATAGGTATCCTACAAAAGAGAAAGGTCTCGGATACACTATATCATGCCGTGCCCCTACGTGACAGCACATCATAAAGAGAGATTTACAGCCACTGGTCATGAAGAAGAATATTTTAATTCACTGACACAAAGAGATCTGGAAAGTGGTGAAAAACTGAAACACAAAGAAAGTTGCTGAACTTTCTATCATATAATAATAATGTGCACAGTAGTCATAAGCACAAACTATAGCAAATAACGTCTCTCACCAGCACCTACTTGCCCACTCTTTCCGGAAGCAGGGGGCTGGTGGGCAGGGGACCGGACAGACGCGTTCATTCAATTTCTCATTGAAAAAATTGAGTGTGTTATTCTCTGTCTACTTTTATCTTCCATCCCCTAATTAAAGTATGTAGAAATGAAGATATGTAAATGTGGCAGACAACAAGCGGAAGCAGCATGGCTCCTCGGTATGGCATGCTGTTCTCACCTGGTATTGGCAGGATACTGCGCTCTGAACCAAGCAGACTGACAGACGGGAACCTTTGTCATTCACCTCCCTCCGTTTTGAGCCTGGAGTTTACAATCATCCTGACTCCGTGGTAAAACTGAAATCACTTAACTTCAAAAATTTTGCCTAAAATTGTGAAGGACTCACTGGAAGCTATTATGTCTTCAGTATGGCTTCCTCCAGCCTTCAAGCCGCACAGAGTCCTAATACAGCACCATAGGCTTCTGTAGGCCTCCAGTTTCATTTGAAGCCATGCAGTTTTTGGATTGCATCTAGGGGAGAATGACTCCATAATACTTTGTCATATGAATCAGCAAGTAGAGACATAAAGATTGCCTATGGCTACAAAGATCTTTTACATGACACTAGTCGACTACCATATATTTGGTTGCTGCTAAAATTCTACCATAATATAATACAGTTGTGGCCAAAACTTTTGAGAATTACATAAATATTGGAAATTGGAAAAGTTGCTGCTTAAGTTTTTATAATAGCAATTTGCATATACTCCAGAATGTTATGAAGAGTGATCAGATGAATTGCATAGTCCTTCTTGAAAATTAACTTAATCCCCCAAAAAACTTTCCACTGCATTTCATTGCTGTCATTAAAGGAGCTGCTGAGATCATTTCAGCAATCGTCTTGTTAACTCAGGTGAGAATGTTGACGATCACAAGGCTGGAGATCATTATGTCAGGCTGATTGGGTTAAAATGGCAGACTTGACATGTTAAAAGGAGGGTGATGCTTGAAATCATTGTTCTTCCATTGTTAACCATGGTGACCTGCAAAGTAACGCGTGCAGCCATCATTGCGTTGCAAAAAATTGCTTCACAGGCAAGGATATTGTGGCTACTAAGATTGCACCTGAATCAACAATTTATAGGATCATCAAGAACTTCAAGGAAAGAGATTCAATTCTTGTTAAGAAGGCTTCAGGGCATCCAAGAAAGTCCAGCAAGCACCAGTATCGTCTCCTAAAGAGGATTCAGCTGCGGGATTGGAGTGCCACCAGTGCTGAGCTTGCTCAGGAATGGCAGCAGGCAGGTGTGAGCGCATCTGCACGCACAGTGAGACGAAGACTTTTGGAAGATGGCCTGGTGTCAAGAAGGGCAGCAAAGAAGCCACTTCTCTCCAAATAAAACATCAGGGACAGATTGATCTTTCGCAGAAAGTATGGTGAATGGACTGCTGAGGACTGGGGCAAAGTCATATTCTCCGATGAAGCCTCTTTCCGATTGTTTGGGGCATCTGGAAAAAGGCTTGTCCGGAGAAGAAAAGGTGAGCGCTACCATCAGTCCTGTGTCATGCCAACAGTAAAGCATCCTGAGACCATTCATGTGTGGGGTTGCTTCTCATCCAAGGGAGTGGGCTCACTCACAGTTTTGCCCAAAAACACAGCCATGAATGAAGAATGGTACCAAAACACCCTCCAACAGCAACTTCTTCCAACAATCCAACAACAGTTTGGTGAAGAACAATGCATTTTCCACACAATGGAGAACCGTGCCATAAGGCAAAAGTGATAACTAAGTGGCTCAGGGACCAAAACGTTGACATTTTGGGTCCATGGCCTGGAAACTCCCCAGATCTTAATCCCAAGGCGGGTGGACAAACAAAAACCCACTAATTCTGACAAACTCCAAGAAGTGATTATGAAAGAATGGGTTGCTATCAGTCAGGAATTGTCCCAGAAGTTGATTGAGAGCATGCCCAGTCGAATTGCAGAGGTCCTGAAAAAGAAGGGCCAACACTGCAAATACTGACTCTTTGCATAAATGTCATGTAATTGTCGATAAAAGCCTTTGAAACGTATGAAGTGCGTGTAATTATATTTCACTACATCACAGAAACAACTGAAACAAAGATCTAAAAGCAGTTTAGCAGCAAACTTTGTGAAAACTAATATTTGTGTCATTCTCAAAACTTTTGGCCACGACTGTAGTCTACAAGGACATGTATATATGAGTGTGTGTTCTACTATAGGAATCAAAAGAGAATCTTTGGGTCAAAGATGCAGTCTGATGGAATATGGTTGGCTGTGAACAAAGTGGGTGACCCATTGACTTGACAATGCTTTGGGGTCCCTTGGATTCTAGTTATGCCCCTGATACTAGACTTCTACCTATTCTTCTACATTGTTCGATATTTCAATATCCCTATTGATATTAACCACCCAACGATCATCAGACCTCTGCTCACCTTCCATTTGCCCTATGTAGTAACACAGCAACATTTAATGCAGTCCAAGCACTGAAATGACCCAAGAGGACTACTGTAAAGGGTTAATTATTATTAAAATGGTTAATTTACTGTTACTGAGTTTAATGTTATTACTTGGTACACTATACATACCTAATGGCAATGTATGGACAAAAAATGGTTAACTAACTGGCAGACCTGGTTAGGTTACCAGGGTGATGGACTTAGCCCGCCCCCTAGTTATTTAGTTGGAGAGCAAAGCAGGGCTACAGTATGTAGCAGAGACAAGACCTATATGTGCAAGCTCCTGCAACCTAGGCCAGAGTCCAGGGAACCTTTGCTTCTGAGTCTACAGCTGCCAGAGAAGATACTTTATCATCAGAGAAACCCTGAGAGAAAGAGGCCAGAAGGTCCAGAACCATAAAGACCGTACGTAATAACACCAGTAAGGTACCGCTCCTTTATGAAAAAGACTTTACTGCTGTGGAAAGATTTAATTGCCTTCGGCACCCATCACATATTGAGATGGACTGGCCATACGAATCTAAACTCTGTATCCCTCAGCCCAAGAATGGCAGAAGGCGTTTATAAGTACAGAATAGCTCTCCTGTGATTATCTTGGAAAGACTGTAAAGTGTTTAAAGGGAGTGAAACTCAGGGACTACTACCACCACCATTGCTGCTGCCCATACACAGTCATTAGGGAAAAGTAAGCTTTGTGATAAATCACAGAAGTGTACCATTTGCTGCTATTTGTACTGAAACTCTCACCATCTACTCTGTAAATAGAAATGATGCTAGACAGTGTCAGGTATCAACATCAGTTGTCAGACTCAAATATCAGATTCAGGAGTCAGAGTTAGTAGTCAGAAGAATTGGTCTAAAACCTTATTGTGATATCTGATTGTGATACCTGACTCTGACCTCTGAAACCTGACTCTAGTACCTAATGCTGACAACTGACTCTGACTACTGAGATTTATACCAGACAGTGTCAGGTATTAATGTCAGTTGTCAGACTCAGATTTTAGATTCAGGGGTCAGAGTCAGAGGAATTTGTCAAATTGTATTATGATATCTGACTCTGCCATCTGAGACTGTCTTGATATGTACACAGGATTGTCTGTTAGGCTGGGCCAGCCCTAAATGCACATGTCTAGCATCCCCATAATAAAAAAAAATATCAAAAAGATAATCAAATTTACCAGTGCTCTGAGATAATTCTGCACACTATACTATAACATTACAGCCTGTTTCCTATTACTTTTATTCGTTTATGTTATTTAGTTACTTCGTGGCTGTTCAGCTAAAAAAAACTTCCCAACTTCTTTTGGAGCCACTATGCAGGGGGCATTCCCTGTCTTGATTTCAAGCCAATTTGACATGATAATATTATTTATACATCTCTAAATTATGCTTGTAGAAATTATCTCCTTGACATCTTTGTAAAAAATATGCAGTTTGCAGAGGCAAATTATAATTACTGCTTTGACAAAATTTCAGATATCACAGTTTGCATCCTAAGCCATCTGTAATTGCATCACAAAAATCTCAACTTCCACGATCTGCAAGTTCTCCCCGGGAAATGAGTGAATATGTATAACCACACCTGAAAGAAATTTGAAAACCTTTTCGTTTGCATAAGTACATTCAGCCGGCAGACATGTTTTTAAATAAATGATTACATTAATTAAATATCTACATTTCAATTACCTTCAAGAGCATCAATGCAACTTTTCAGAAATGTTACTAATTTTTTTCAACACATTGAGGGGTCTAGCCACGAAAAAAGTATATATATATATATATATATATATATTTTGAAAGCTTCTGTGGAATTTCAGGTCAGTATTACAGCTCATGTGTCATTATAACTGACAAACCTCCAATAAAGCACAGAAATCATCTATGATTTGCAAAATGGTCATATCTTTATTCATATGTCATAAATAATAAATCCATGTTGAAAAAGGATAAAGACAGCACTGACAAAAACCAGCAGTGGCCTACTGAAGTCCATTGTGTACCCAACGCATGTTTCACTGTAAGGATACCAGCGAAACACACGTCGGGCACTTGATTGCCGCTCTGCACTTTATTTGCCCATAATGCTTTTACAAATTTTTACCTATCTGACTTATTTATACTTATTTGTTTTTCTGACTTAATTATACTTATTTGTTGTTATTTGTTAGCTGGACAGTGGGCTCCCCAGAATGAATTTGTACTGGTGGGCTCGAGGCACCCCGGTCTGGCACTGGTTCATGAGGATGACTGTATAAAGATATGTTGGGTTAATAATAATTCTATTAAGAATTATTAATTATGGTCATAAAAATAATTAACCATTAATTTTTCATAACTTCTTGAAATCATGACCTGGTAAATTGTAGATAACCTAATCGATATAATTCACATCTGAGTCTGACTATTTCCTCAAATAATAAGTTATTTTCATGTGAGATGACATTAATGCTAATGATGTAGTTTTGACATTAAATAATAATACGCAGGTATTATAAAAATATGCAGATTTATTGGTTACAAGGTTATAAGCATAAATAAATAAACACAATGATATATGCAAATAAATATATATGGAGTTGATATAAAGCATAACAAGCGAGTAGGAAAAATTTGTCTAATATTTGGTTAGGATTAGGGATGAGCGAACCCGAACTGGATAGATATAATTTTGGGGTGTTCAGGACATGGCCCCGGACCCGAACATTTTCAAAAACGTTCGGGTTCGGGTCCGTTGTTCGGCGATTTCTTCCCGCTTTTTGAAGGGCTGCACAGCAGCCAATCAGCTAGCGTTTTACTTCTTGCCCTAAGAAGCCATCACAGCCATGCCTACTAATGGCATGGCTGTGATTGGCCAAGTGCAGCATGTGACCCAGCCTCTATTTAAGCTGGAGTCACGTAGTGCTGCACGTCACTTTGCTCTGATTAGTGTAGAGATAGGACGCAGCTGCAGTGAGGGCGAGATTAGGCAGGAAAAACTCAGCAATAACACCTAATGAAGTTATCGATCCACAGCTGTGAAACATTCAACTTCTGCTAGTTGATTGCTCACTGGTTTTTAGGCTGCACAGAGCGTTTTTCTGTCACTTTTTTCTGGGGTGATCAGCGGCCATTTTGTGTCTTGTGGTGCACCAGCATTAGGGGCTTGGCTGTGCTTATTGTCACCCCTAGAAACTCAGGATAGAAATTTCTACATTTTATTGAGGGGTTAAATTCAATTGCCAAAATAGCAATCCCCTAAATCTGGTGTTTCAGCTGTGGCTAGCCAAGTGTAATACTGTCTGCTGTCTGGAAAAGGATAGATTTTTTTCTGTGGTGAAATTCAATTGCCAAAATAGCAATCCCCTAAATCTGGTGTCCCAGCAGTGGCTGGCAAAGTTTAATAGTGTCCGGCAAAGGATATATTTTGTTCTGGGGTGAAATTCAGTTGCAAAAATAGAAATAACGTAAATCTGATGTTCCAGCTGTGACTGGACAAGTTTAATAGTGTCCGGCAAAGGATATATTTTTTTCTGGGGTGAAATTAAGTTGCAAAAATATAAATACCATAAATCTGGTGTCCCAGCAGTGGCTGGCCAAGTTTAATAGTGTCCGGCAAAGGATTTATTATTTTCTGGGGTGAAATTCAGTTGCCAAATTAGAAATACCGTAAATATGGTGTTCCAGCTGTGACTGGACAAGTTTCATAGTGTCCGTCGTAGGATATATTATTTTCTGCGGTGAAATTCAGTTTCAAAAATATAAATGCCGTAAATCTGGTGTTCCAGCTGTGACTGAACAAGTTTAATAGTATCCATCAAAGGAAAGATTTTGTTCTGGGGTGAAATTGATTTGCCAAAATAGCAATACCCTGAATCTGGTGTTCCAGCTGTGACTGTACAATTTCCCTAGTGTCCGTCAAAGGATATATTATTTTCTGCGATGAAATTCAGTTTCAAAAATAGAAATACCGTAAATCTGGTGTTCCAGCTTTTGCAGGCCATGTTTAAATCTGTCCGTAAAAGGGTATATTTTTTTCTGGGGTGAAATTTAATTGCCAAAATAGCAATACCCTGAATCTGGTGTTCCAGCTGTGACTGGACAATTTCCCTAGTGTCCGTCAAAGGATAGATTTTGTTCTGTGGTAAAATACAGTTGCAAAAATGGAAATACAGTAAATCTGGTGTTCCAGCTGTGACTGAACAAGTTCAATAGTATCCGTCAAAGGAAAGATTTTGTTCTGGGGTGAAATTCAATTGCCAAAATAGCAATTCCCTGAATCTGGTGTTCCAGCTGTGACTGGACAATTTCCCTAGTGTATGTCAAAGGATATATTATTTTCTGGGGTGAAAGTCAGTAGCAAAAATAGTAATACAGTAAATCTGGTGTCCCAGCTGTTGCAGGCCTAGTTTAAATCTGTCCGTAAAAGGGTATATTTTTTTCTGGGGTGAAATTTAATTGCCAAAATAGCAATACCCTGAATCTGGTGTTCCAGCTGTGACTGGACAATTTCCCTAGTGTCCGTCAAAGGATAGATTTTGTTCTGTAGTGAAATACAGTTGCAAAAATAGAAATACAATAAATCTGGTGTTCCAGCTGTGACTGAACAAGTTTAATAGTGTCCATCAAAGGAAAGATTTTGTTCTGGGGTGAAATTAATTTGCCAAAATAGCAATACCCTGAATCTGGTGTTCCAGCTGTGACTGGACAATTTCCCTAGTGTCCGTCAAAGGATATATTATTTTCTGGGGTGAAAGTCAGTAGCAAAAATAGAAATACAGTAAATCTGGTGTCCCAGCTGTTGCAGGCCTAGTTTAAATCTGTTCGTAAAAGGGTATATTTTTTTCTAGGGTGAAATTTAATTGCCAAAATAGCAATACCCTGAATCTGGTGTTCCAGCTGTGACTGGACAATTTCCCTAGTGTCCGTCAAAGGATAGATTTTGTTCTGTGGTAAAATACAGTTGCAAAAATAGAAATACAGTAAATCGTGTGTTCCAGCTGTGACTGAACAAGTTCAATAGTATCCGTCAAAGGAAAGATTTTGTTCTGGGGTGAAATTCAATTGCAAAAATAGCAATACCCTGAATCTGGTGTTCCAGCTGTGACTGGACAATTTCCCTAGTGTCTGTCAAAGAATAGATTTTGCTCTGTGGTGAAATACAGTTGCAAAAATAGAAATACAATAAATCTGGTGTTCCAGCTGTGACTGGACAAGTTTCATAGTGTCCGTCAAAGGATATATTTTTTCTGGGGTAAAAATCAGTTGCAAAAATAGAAATACAGTAAATCTGGGGTTTCAGCTGTGGCTGGACAAGTTTCATAGTGTCCGTCAAAGAATAGCTTTTGTTCTGGGGTGAAATTCAATTGCCAAAATAGCAATACCGTAAATCATTGGTTTCAGCTGTGGCTGGACAAGTTTAATACTGTCCGGCAAAGGATAGAATTTAAATTGTTGGGTGAAATATTACCATTTTTGCCAGGTATAATCCCCTGCACTGCATAATTGAAAGGGAACTTACAATTGGCGGTTACATTCTTGCATGAAATGAAGCCTTTTTGGGCTGTGAAGCCAAAGGTAGTCTCCAATAACTGTTTTTTTATTTTTTATTTTACAACAATGGTTGGGTGAGGCCGGTATACATGTCTATTCTGCATAAGGTTCAAACAAGTCCTGTGGGATCCATGTCTGGTTCGTTTTAATAAACGAAAGCTTAGTTGCCAACATTGTCTGCGGACAGGCGGCTGCACTTGTCTGTGATAATGCCCTCAGCCATGCTAAACAAACGTTCAGACAATACAGTGGCTGCAGGGTAGGCCAGCCCCTCCAAGGCGTAAAGGGCAACCTCAGGACATGTGCCCAATTTTAAGACCCAGAAGTTGAATGGGCCAGACCCAGTGGCATAGCTAGAAATGATTGGGCACCACATCAAATTTTTGAATGGGGCCCCCTCCCCAGTAATTTTTGCACAACCCCTTCCTTTCATGCCGCCATGCCTGTGGCTACTAAAGATCGCTCTCTCAGACCAGGCCCAGCAGCTGTTCCATTATCTTTCTACACTGTCTATACTGCCACGGTATATAATTTCATTGTATAATACTGTTGAGGGGGCCCTGACAAAGTCCTTTACTCCTCCTCCTCCTCCTGGATGGGCCCTTTCTTGGTCACGGCCAAAAAGCAGTTGCTTCCCCTGCTTCCCCTGTAGCTATTCCCCTAGGCAGATCCATCAGTCAGTACGTGTACTGATCCAACATGTTGCTGAAATGCTGCCTCCTGCTAAGATGTTCCAGAACTGCTGGTGGTGCAGGTTGTTGTGGCGTGATGACAATGCTTTTCCACATTTTGCCAATGATAAACCTGCCTTCTGAGGTGTTGGTGGTGACCCAGCTGCATTGGCAAATTCTTCCTCCTCCTCTGCCTTCACCTTGTGCTTTCACTGAATCCACGGTGTCAGGTGTAAATGCCATCAGCAGCGTGTCTACTAGTGGGCTCATCTTCCTATCACACTCCAGTGAGGGAATTAAGGACGGCACGTTGTCCTTGTAACGGGGATGCAGCAGGTCGTTGCGCAGGGACTGCAGCATGTTGTCGCTCATGTCTGCCAGGCTGCCCAGAGGCAAGGACAAGCTATCCTCTTTGAGGGAGGTATATTGTCTGTGTCCTCTGTATCCCCCAGCGTTCCTCCTACTCCTCTTTATCCTCCAGAACTGTGCCCTAGCTGGACAATTGTGTTCCAGGCCAGGGCCTATGTTGGTGCAGGAACCCACCCTCCGAGCCACTTGTAATTGGCTGGCCTTAAGTTAAGGATAAGGCGTGTATATAGTTTTGTTTGTTTGTATGGTTAGTTTAGCTGCCTTATAGTTATGGTTAATATGTTTTTAAGTAAATTTGTAAATAGTTTGTTAATGGTTTGAGTGAAAGGGAGGGGGGTGGGGGGTTGTGTGTGTTCGATTAACTGAATTGATTTTCACTGTCTGGTGTTTAGGAATTTCTGCACCCCAAATTCAGCACATGTGGCAGGCAGGGGATGTGCGTCAAACCGGCTAGGCCCAGACCTGCTATTACATTACAGGCCAGGCTGAAGGCTCAATGGCATCAACCAATCATCCGTCTGTTGTTCCATGCCTGTCCACAGCTCCTGCGAGTTGTGGGGATTTTCCCACAAACACACAAGTTTTAAAACAGCCTGCTGTAATTTCTCCTCGCTGTGCTGCTGTGGGTGGTGAAGGTGTTACACTGAGTGGATGAGGGGGTGGTAGAGGAGGAGGAGGAAGAAGAGGAGGAGGAGGTAACAGGATACAAAGAGAAATGCCCAGCAATCCTCGGGGGCGATAGGACATTCGCAAAAATGCTATCCGCCTCTGGGCCAGCCGCTACATTTACCCACTGTGTTGTTGGTTATGTGGATGTTGCCATAGATAGCGTTGCGCAGTGCATACCTGATTTTGTCCGCCACTTGGTTGTGCAGGGAAGGGATGGCTCGCCTGCAAAAGTAGCGGCGGCTGGGACAGCCACCTCCATAAGGTTTTTAAAACTGTCCACCAGACAGAATGACAGCATTTCAAAGGACCAGGAAGTTTGAAATAAGGCATTCAGAGCCATGGGTAGGGGGGTACTTCCTCTTTCTATTTCTTTTTCTCTCCAGTGTTTGGGAGATGGACAGCTGATAGCTGAACACTTTCATGGGATTTGGTGGAGATGCTTGGTGACGATGACAGATGTGGTGGCGTTGCTGCCACATCCTCTGTTTGCTGGGTGACAGGTGCCACTGTCACTCACTTGGGCTCAAGTTTAGAATGTTTATTTATTATTTTTCTTTATTTTATGTTATTTTAAGTCATTTCCCTATCCACATTTATTTGCAGGGGGGGGGGGATTTACCTACATTTTGCTGCCTTTTGCAGCCCTCTAGCCCTTTCCTGGGCTATTTTACAGCCTTTTTAGTGCCCAAAAGTTCGGGTCCCCATTGACTTCAATGGGGTTCGGGTTCAGGGTGAAGTTCGGGTCGAGTTCGGATCCCGAACCCGAACATTTTCGGGAAGTTCGGCCGAACTTCTCGAACCCGAACATCCAGGTATTCGCTCAACTCTAGTTAGGATATTAAGATAAGAAGTTAAGTTATATATATCACTTCTGTTCAGAGGAAACCTCATGTTATCATGATGGTCATGTCTAATCCTAGACATCAATATGGAATGCTGAATACATTCCGCCCCCTTCTAACCAACTACACCCCACATGACTTCAAGAATGGGCAAATCCATCCAAGGATATAACTTAGAAGAGATAACTGTATCCTTCCGCCCCATCCTGGACTATTTTCACATGTATGACTTGGTAAGACTATTAAGACAAACAACAGAAATGGGAAGAACTTGAAGCAAGTCTTTCCAGTGGGAATTTATCACCTAGCTTGGGAAGAATGTTGCTATCAATATATATATATATATATATATATATATATATATATACAATCATTTAATACTTTGATAGATTATGAGTCTTGATTATTCTGCAGGTAGAATGAAGCCTTTACAATATCCTAAGACTACATCTCAATATGGAGATGATCAATTAATTCATCAGTTTATGTATTCGCCAATCTAGATGATACGATTTCACCCACATTATACAATTAGTCTTAATAAAATGAAATATCATTCTTTATGTCTCTTACCAAGTCCTAGTAGGAATCACACTTCTGCTCCTAGGAAAGCTGGGTGGTCCATCATAGCATGTCTCACCATGACTTTCATATTGATAGACCCCCCTCTATTGGATGTTGGGTCCCCCTTGTAAGTCCTCTTCTTGTTCTGGAGGATGATGATCATGATGATGATCCTGATCCTGATGCTGCTGTGTCCCTATAATTATTTCCCCCCTTATCTCATGTCACATCCTCCTGGATTAAAATCTTCCAATCAACTGAGGTGGGTGTAACGTATGTTAATGACTCTATGAGATCATATTTACCCACAATGCAAATGTCTCCAGATGGCACCGTTGTGCAAGCTATTAGCACCACACCATAAAGAGTTAACTATGGTACTCTTGTATTATATACATCTGACCTTTGTAGCCGCAAATCAGAGATAAGGAATTAGTTTAGACACTGAAACAACCTCCAGGCGTCTCTCTGAATGTTTCTCACACTATTGATCTATGGACCGTAATGATATGAATGGGCCTTGTTTTCTCACAGAGAAATCAGTACCTCCACTGTCATACCAGCATGTAATTAATTGTTACAAAAACACACATCTTTACAGACACTCTTTTGGAGAGAATATCCTCCTAACGAGAATTATACTGATACTGTATACATCTTGTTTTCATAACATATAACAATATAATATAAAGTAATATATATGTCCTACTGATTGTCTTATGCTAAGGACTAACTAAGGCTCATTAAATGAATACATAGATATAATATTTTTGCTTCATTAATAAATACTTAATTGTATAGATAATTATCACCAGCTGCTTCTATAGTTTATCTTATCTCCCATCATAACTGTATACTTAGACAAGGAGGTTTTTTTCTCAGACTGGTACATTCAAGAGAAGAATAAACACTAATGAGCAGTAGCCTTTATACACAGTAACCTTTGTGCGACCTTACTTTGGCCTACTCAAGACATACAAAATTGCAAATATAAACGAGCATGGCTCTTAAAGTCAATGAATATCAATCTTGATTAGAATAATTGGATATCAATGTATATACCTATCAAAAGGCACAACAGATATAACCTTTTTTGTAAATTATGTGTTATTTATGTGCCTTTTTTGCAGGTTTGTGTGTACATAGGTGGCACCTCTAGCATTAGGATACATTGTACGCCCACGTCATAGGTGCATTATTAATACTGGTGGCAGAGGGGTTGTATAGCATTATAGGATATAACTAGGGATGAGTGAATCGACTTCAGATGCTTCTTTCGAAGTCGATTTGCATAAAACTTTGTTTGAATACTGTACGGGTAATAACTTCGTAAATTAATTTCAACTGTAAAAAACCTTGCAACCGAACTCGGGTTCGGTTCCAATGTACCACCTTGAATCGAACCCGAGTTCGGTACAAAGGTTTTTTACAGTAGAAATTATTAATTTACGAAGTTATTACCCGAAGTCTCGTGAGACTTGCGCTATTGATAGGTGTGATACACAGAGGGGTGTGATATACTTATAATATACTTTCTAACATAGAAAGTATATTGTAGTGCATTTGTATTGATCAGCAGTTGTGTGTGGTTCTGCTGCAATATCGCAGGTATATAGATGGACAAACGGTATTGGAACAACTATTTGCAATGGGTGTCATATACCTGTTGCCCCCCAAAAAAACTGATTAAGGAGTTCGATATACCTTCTTCCACAAAATACTGATTGATGTAACCTGTTGCTCCAAATAAACAGGGTGGTGTGATATAACTGTTGTGGCAAATAAAATTATTGAGTGGTGTGATATACCAGCTTCCACAAAATACTGATTAAGGGGATTGATATACCTGCTTCCACAAAATATTGATTGAGGCCTGCGATATACCCAGGGGAGTAGCTAAAAGCTCATGGGCCCTGGTGCAGGAGTTCAGCTTGCGCCCCCCCACCTTTCCTCAGTGTAGGCAAAAATTTTAATGTCCCCCCCCATGCCAAATTCTCAACCTACCCCATTCCCTCCAGTCCTACTGTTAAAGGGGATTGTCCTCATTTTACTACTGATGACCTATCCTCAAGATAGTTCATCAATATCAGACCGGCGGGGTTCTCCCGGCGCCTCCGCCGAACAGCTGTTTTAACAGAGAGGGCAAGTGCTTATATGAGAGCTGCTTTCTGTTCTCTGTTCACCTGCTCGCCGCTGCAATTGCAGTGGTGACCGGATAAACAGAGCAGAGAAGGCAGTGCTCATACGAGAAAAAAAAAGCGGACAACCCCTTTAAAGACATACTTGGAAAACATTACATACAGCGATACAGAACATACAGGGTCATACACCAAGTATTGATTGAGGCCTGCGATAGACCTGCTTCCACAAAATACCGATTAAGGGGTTCTATATACCTGTTTCCACCAAATATTGATTGAGGCCTGCGGTATACCTGCTTCCACAAATACTGCTCTTTTCTAGGGAGAAAGGCAGAGGAAGAGGCAGGCTGTTCTGCAGGGGTAGTAGAGGTCGGACAGGTGCACCAGGCCTGAACCTAAGTGGAAAGTTGGAGAAGGCACGTGCGATTACTTCAAAGGGCGCACTCACTCAGCCTTACGTTTCTGCACCCTCCTCATCCTCTGTATCTGCACCCTCCTCATCCTCTGTATCTGCACCCTCCTCACTCTCTGCTGTGTGCACCTCCAAACACACCACCACCACCACCACCATAGCCCCTCCACTCAAGTCAGAGAAATTATTTTACCATCAATTTCCAGACCTTACCGATGCGCAGCCATTCTTTACATCGGATGAGGAAGAGGAGGTAGCAACGGCCGCCACCCAGCGGTCTGACGACAGTACCCAGATCAGCTCAAGGAGGGAGGTCCCCGCTGTTGCTGCCTACTGCAAGATCTCAAATGTCAGTGGTGGTGGTGAAGGTGAGGTGAAGGTGACAATGATGACGTGTCGAAGTCACGTGGGTGCCCACAAAAGAGGGAGAGGAGGGGAGTTCAGAGGGAGAGACGGAGCAGCAGAGAGGGAGGAGAAGGAGGATAAGCAGACAGAGCTCGCAGGGCACAGGAGGCAAAAAGCAGACTGCAAATGTATCTGGAGCGAGCCATCCACCATGCACGGTCACTTCTGGAGCTCTTAGGACGCCAGCACATGGCTCCGCAGTATGGGCTTTTTTTAACATGTCAGCTGCTGACAATAGTTTTGCCATCTGCAGCCTGTGCTGTCAACGCATAAGTCGCGGTAAGCCCAACATTTACCTAGGGACGACCGCCTTAAGAAGGCACCTGGCTTCCCATCACCGAGACCAGTGGGAGCCACTCTGTCAGAACCCACAAAGCCACACTCCCGGTGCTCCACATCCTGCCTCTTCTCCTTCTCCTCTCTCCTCCCATTTGTCCTCCACTTCACCTTCCACCATGCCATCATCACATTCATTTGGCAGAAGGCAGGCTTCCGTGGCCCAAATGTTCGAGCGTAAAAAGTTAATGATGCCGGAAAACCCTCTTGCCCAACAGCTGACCACTGGCTTGACGGAACTGCTAGCCCACCAACTACTGCCATATAAACTGGTGGACTCAGAGGCCTTTAGAAAATTTGTGGCCATTGGCACACAGCAATGGAAGGTCCCCGGAAGGAAATATTTCTTCCAGAAGAGCATCCCAGAGCTATATGGCCATATTCAGCAGCAAGTGAATATATCTCTGGCGCACAGTGTTGGTGCCAAGATACATCTGACCACATACATGTGGTCTAGCAAACATGGGCAGGGAAGGTACATAACTTTTACTGCCCACTGGGTGAACCTTCTGATGGCCGTCAAGCATGTAACCTGTGGCTCCCGTGTGGATTTGGTATTACTGCCACGGATTGCATGCAGGCCTGCCTCTTCTTCTCCTCCTCCTACTCCATCTTCCCTCGGCTGACTCCTCCTGTTCCACTGCTACCGCCTCTTCCGCTGCGCCCCCCAAGCTCCCCAGAACCTATTCAACGTCCCAGGTGAGACATTGCCATGCTGTGCTGTGGCTGTTGTGCCTGGAAGCCAAGAGCAACACCGGTCCTGCACTGCTTACCGCTCTGCGGTCACAAGCCGATCAGTGGCTAACCCCGCTCAATATGACAGTTGGTAAAGTGGTGTGCGACAACAGTACCAATCTGCTGAGTGCGCTGAAACAGGGCAAAATGACACATGTGCTGTGCATGGCACACGTCCTTAACTTAGTCGTGCAGCGATTCGTTGCCAAATACCCCGGGGTCCAGGACGTCTTGCGGCAGGCCAGGAAAATCTCTGGCCATTTTAGAAGATCTTACACGGCCTTGGCTCGCCTTGCTGACATTCAGCGGTGACACTACTTGCCCATCAGACGTCTGATTTGTGACAGCCCGACTAGCTGGAACTCCACTTTGTATATGCTTGATAGGCTGCTCCAGCAGCAATGTGCCGTTAACGACTACCTGTACGAACTCTTTTTACCACGCCAGTGGCTGCTCATGAGATCACCAAACTGGTCAATCGCAGCCAGGGCGCCATCAGTGACATCGTACCTTACGCCTTCTTTCTGGAGCGTGCATTGCGTCGTGTCATTGATCAAGCTTTCAAGGAGCAGGAGCTGGAAGATGAGGAAGTCGCAATGCTAAATGATTTCCCAGGGGGGCTACTCCATCTGAGACAAGGGGGGAGGAGGAGGAGGAGCAAGAAGAGCAGGCTTTGAAGGGGACTTTAAACTTTTCAGGGATCTCTGGTGTTGTCTGTGGCTGGAGGGAGGAAACCGAGGATGACATTCTCCTGGGTGATGAGCAGGAGCCAGGGCGCTCCACTGCTTCCAATTTAGTGCAAATGGGGGCCTTCATGCTCCAATGTTTGAAGAGGGACCCTCGTATAAAAAGCATAAAGGGCAAGGACCAGTACTGGGGGGGCTACCGTACTTATACCCCCGGTACAAACACAAAATGGTGGACATGTTACCAGCATCACAGAGGGCTGGCAGAATGCAGCATTTCCAGGCATTGCTGCGAGAGATGCGGCATTCTGCTGTTGCGGGCGCTGGCAGAGGAATTTCCACCCAGAGCGAAACAGGTGCGGGTACCAATCCTACCGCGCCTGCAAGAAGAGGGCGGTTGAAGATGTGTTAGTCACTTCGGATATGAGATCATTCTTGCATCCAACCCATCGACAGCTGCCCTCCGGATCCAGCCTCAGGGAACGCCTAGACTGACAGGTGTCCGACTACATCGGGTTAACGGCCGATGTGGACGCTCTGAGAAGCGAGGAAGCCCTGGACTACTGGGTGTGCAGGCTTGACCTGTGGACAGAGCTGGCACAATTTGCCATAGAACTCTTGGCTTGGCCCTTGTCGAGTGTCCTGCCCGATAAGGACGTTCAGTGCAGCAGGGGGGATCGTGACAGATAAGCGCACTCGCCTAGCTCACGACAGTGTGGACTACCTCACATTTCTAAAAATTAATGAGGCATGGATCTTGGAGAAATTCAACACCTCTGACGACCATGTGTAAATAAATTTCCTCATACCAGCCCACACATATCTGCCACCAACCAGAACAAAGAATGGTCCTTGTCTTATGTATATACAGCCGCATAAAAGGCCTTTTCTGTCAGGTGAATGCCTAATGTTTGGGGCCTGTACTCCAGTGGCCTACAGTAAAATTGTTATCCACTGACTGCCTAATGTACCTCCAGCCACATAATCACTTGTTCTTTTCTGTCAGGTGAATGCCTAGTGTTTGGGGCCTGTACTCCACAGGCCTACAGTCAGTGGTGTATCTTGGTTTTGTGCTGCCCTAGGCGAGACTAAACTCGGGCACCCCCCTAATATAAATTTGACCCGCCCCTTCCTGTCAAGGCCAAACCCCTTTCTCTGTAAACCCCGCCCTTCCTTTTAGGCTCCATCCTTTCCTGTATTCCTGTATTTAAAAGTAAATAATGACAGCCACACCTCACACCCCTCCCTTGATCCCACTAAGTGTCATCCACAGATCCCCCCCTTAAGTGCCATCCACAGACAAATCCACCCCTAAGTGCCATCCACAGATCCCCCTCCTTAAGTTTCATCCACAGATCCCCCTTAAGTGCCATCCACAGACAAATCCACCCCTTAAGTGCCATCCACAGATCCCCTCCTTAAGTGCCATCCACAGATCCCCCTCAGTGTCATCCACAGATTCCCCCTCTTTAGTGTCATCCACATATTCCCCCTTAGTGTCATCCACAGATTCCCCCTCAGTGTCATCCACAGATTTCCCCCCTCAGTGTGATCCACAGATTCCCCCCCTCAGTGTCATCCACAGATTCACCCACCTCAGTGTCAACCACAGATTCACCCCCTCAGTGTCATCCACAGATTCCACCCCACCAGTGTCATCCACAGATCCCCCCCCTCAGTGTCATCCACAGATTCTCTCCCCCAGTGTCATCCGATTCCACTGATTTCCTACCTGCCCAGCGCCGTTGTAGGTAATTTATTCACTCCACTTGCCTCAGAAGAGAAGCGCCGGAAGACTCACAGGCGCACTGGCAGGCGCATGCACACTTCAATGCCTCTGCCAGTGCGCCTGTGTGAGTCTTCCGGCGCTTCTCTCAGGCAAGTGGAGTGAATAAATTACCTACAACGGCGCTGGGCGGGGAGGAGCGGCGCCGGCGCAGCCCGGACAAAAAAAAAATCTATCACTGAGGCAAACAAGGCATCTTGCCGCCCCATTGGAAGTGCCGCCCTAGGCAAATGCCTTGTTTGCCTCGTGATAGATACGCCACTGCCTACAGTAAAATTGTTATCCACTGACTGCCTAATGTACCTCCAGCCACATAATGACTTGTTCTTTTCTGTCAGGTAAATGCCTAATTTTTGGGGCCTGTACTCCACTGGCCTAAAATAAAATTTACTAGGCTCCAGCAGGGCACATTTTTGAGAGTTTCCCTTTAAGATGCATAAAAATGGCCCCTGATTAAAATACATATTTTTTTGTGGGAATTTTTGCCAATGACCCCCCTCTGGTATGTCACTGTCCATGTTGTGGGGCTATTTGTGCACTTGTAGTAAGTATTTGGTGGCTGCAAATATGACCTAAAGGTCTTTCAGGTTCGCCTGCCATTAAAGTCAATGGGGCCCGCCGCGAACGCGCGGTTCGCAAACATTTGATCGTGAACACGCGTTCGCAAACATTTGATCGTGAACAAGCGTTCGCGAACCGTCCCGGCCGATGTTCATCCATCACTACTCCTTGTCACAGACAGAAAACCTCAATACCTGCTTGTTATTGTAAGATCTCATAGCTGTGAAAAATGAGCAAGGGGTTGTGCGGTGCGCTCCCATTCATTTCTATGGGGCCGACTGAAATAGCCAGCGCTCGACTGTTTTCGGCAGCCCCATAGAAATATATGAAGGGTGGCCGCGCAGACTGTGCAGGGACAACTCCCCAACAGGTAACATCCATCTGGACCTTCATTGAAAAACTGCTGGCAATTCATTCATAACGTCTTGAAGGAATAATAAAGGAAGGACAAATCATACAGTCATTAGAATTGTTCCAGATTTGTCATTACATGGGCGATGCAAGTCATTTCTGAGACGGACAAGTTGGGAAAGGTTACAGGTCCTCTTTAAACGTCTGAATCTTTTATCCGCCATTTGGTGGGATGAGTGTTATTGTGTTTTCCGTCAGTCCCACTTAAAAGCTGCCCAGAACTTCCAAATTCAATACAATTTAATACAATTACAAGCTTCTCATTACTGTAAATCTATCAGCGCCGTCGGCCTATAAATCTGTCTGACAGTATCCTCTGAGTGATGGGAAACAATCTGCTTTTTACATGCCTGCCAAAAGCGGCAAAAATAATATATCTTTAGAAAGAAATGTTTGTACAAAACGTTAAACATTAATAGGAAACGTAATGGCTTCTTTATTGCCGTCTTTGCATATACAGTAAGTTCTCCACATGCTCATAAATGGTAAAATGATAGTCCTGAAGATTAGCTATCGCCATCTGTTATTCTGCATGAATGTACATCCAGATTCAGAGCTGATTATAATTTCATTTTACCTTCAATCTCTAAACAAGTCGATTTTTACCCTCCACAGTAAAGCCCACTTCATTCCTCGCCGCGGCACTACCTATATATGGCCATAGGTTGGAGTGCGGGATTATTTTTAACTGCCCGCTCGTCAGCAATGAATTTCTCTATCACCCTATTACTTTCGGAATGCTTAGATATTCACCATAATCACAATGGGGAATGAATGGCAGCACATTTACATTCACTCTGCATGTATCGCTCTCTAAACAATTCCATTGAGGCAGGTGTGATTGAGCACCATGTGATAAAATGGCTGCTCCTAAGATTTCATGTTATTTGCATATCATATTTTCTCTCAGCTTTTTGAGCTTTAACCCCTTCTGCGTGGATTTTCATATAGTCAGGGATTAATGGCAGTGGCGTACAAACCATAGAGCCAGACCATACGACTCCTCTGGGGCCCGATGCTGAACTGCTTCTCCTATTTCCAACAGATTCACTGCATTTTCCGGCAGTCACCTTTAGGCTGGGTTCAGACCTGAGCGTTTCTGAGGCGCGCGTTTTTTTGCGCGTTTGGCAATAGTAAACGCGCGTTTTACGCGCGTTTGTGTGATTGACTGCAGTGTTGTCCAATGACCAAATATCACTGTCTATATGAAGTTTGGCCTTTCCAGCATGTTGCAAATTCATAAACGCGCGTTCGAATGCGCGTTTTCAGTGTCAAAAACGCGCAAAATACAAGCGTTGCGTGTTCTCATTGAAGTCTATGGGCCAAAACGTGCGACAAATGCCCCGAAAAAAGCTCAAGTACTTGTTTATGCGTCGGGCGTTTTTCAGCACGTTCGAACGCGATTGTAAAATGCGAAAATGTGAACCAGTCCCATAGGGAAGCATTGGTTTGCATCGGTTATACGTTTTACAGAGCCATAAGGGCATGAACAGGCTATGCCTAAAAGGCATTGGAGTGTTACATGCTTGCTATTGGCACAGATTAGATTGTTCATACTGATCCTTGGTAATCGATTGGTGGTACAGCTTTGGGGGTGTGTATGTTTTTAACTATTTATATGTCTGTAAAATCACTTGAATTGTATGCTTGACAAAGGCTATATCTACTCAAAACGTTGAATTTTTTTGTACACCTTGCTATGGAGTTTTGAAAAAAGAAGATTCATATTGGACATGCTGCTGTAGCCCACGTTTTCCATTATCTGTAGGGAAAATAGTCTTTACAGCTTCTATTGATATTAATGGTATCTGTATAAATTCCTAGGCACTGAGCTCCCCCTAGTGGGGGCAGCAGGCAGCCCATTTTATAACCGACATAAAGCAGCTTTATCATTGCCAGTTGACAGATGTAACCTGAAACAGTCGGCACTGCGAATGAGATTGGTGGTGCACGCGTCCTAGGGTTGGTGTCCCATATAATCGTCAAAAAAAGAACCGGCACTCGTACTTGATATCTTGCAAAGTATTTCTTTATTGCCACATGTCTGTCACGCGTTTCGGCACAACCTATGCCTTTGTCACAAAGCTGTAGGTTGTATGGAAACGCATCACAGACATGTGGCAATAAAGAAATACTTTGCGAGATATCAAATACGAGGTCCGGTTCTTTTTTGGACTGCGACTGCCAGTTGACACTCAGATGTCACAGTTGAATTTTTGTGTGATTCCTAAACAAGGGATCTTATCATATTGTCTGCAATGCTCCACATCTTAAAATTCAGTGTAGGGGAAAAAAATGCAAGATATGACTCATCTGAGTTTACCTACTTTGACCCAAATGAAAGAAGATTCCTTCTATTAGCAAAAACCTGGGGGTTACCCTTACAACCTAAACATACAAATGAGCCAATAGACTTCTGCCACATAGATCTGTATATCTTCACAACTTACCATTTGGACACAATTAAAGTGGTTTTGTCATCTCAGACAATGGGGGCATTTTGCTAGGTAGGACCCACATCTATCTCGTAAACGCAGCCGGCAAAGTGAAGGAGGGCGCACCGTGCATGAGCAGATACCCTCCATTAATTTCTATGGGGACGACGAAAATAGCTGAGCGCTGGCTCGGCTATTTCCATTGGCCCCATAGAAGTGAATGGAAGCGGTGGCAGCACAAGCTCGGTGCACTCCCATTCATTTCTATGGGGATTCCGAAAATAGCTTAGCACGCCACTTGGCTATTTTTGTTGGGCCAATAGGAATGCGTAGTGGTGGCCAGACCTGGCACTGCCGGCCACCACTTTGCCGGCTTAATTTTTGGCTGCGTTTATGAGTCTGGAGAGGTTCCCAGAGGTGAGACCCTCAACTATCATCTTAGAAAACCAAAGCAAAGGAATTCTGTAGTTTGGAGTCTACATCCAGTTTATACCTGATATTACAGACTAAGGGTGCATTAACACAACCATAAGTGTTTTGAGGGCCGCACATGGCCCTATAGAAAATGATTATTCTTGTCCGCGATTGCGGACAAGAATAGGACATGTTCTATATTTTTTGTGCAGAACGGAACAATGGATGCAGACAGCAAACGGTGTGCTGTCTGTATCTTTTGCGGCCCCATTGGAATGAATGGGTCCGCACCCGTTCCACAAAATTGAGGAATGGATGCGGACCCAGAATTACGGTTGTGTGAATGCACCCTTAAGAATATGAGAAATTTACAGAACAGCAATGCTTAAATAGAATAGAAAACCAAGATTTAATTCTGTTTAATTAATCTTACTATATCATGGATATAAATACATGTTCCTCTTTTTCTCACAAGGAAGTTGGATATAGTGGATGAGGCAGCAACTTGGAGAGATACTTATGGGAGCACTAAGTGATAGATTAATATTAAAGGATGCATTTTGATTTATGTTCATAAGCGCCCTCAGGTCCCCACTTTCTCTGCACTCCAAAAAGGGACTGTTCCCACTTAGGGGTCAACCAAAATCAGCAGGCATAAGTTCTATTACCCAGAATGCAGGGATTTACATTTATCATATGTTAAGGGGCGGATTGGCCATAGACCCTACAGGGAAAATTCCTGGTGGGATGATGCCAAGGGGGCGGTCAAGCCCTCCTTTCTGCTGCTTGCCAGGTATATAATGAGCTCTCAGCGGTAATTAACAGTGTGAGAATCAGGTACTCATGTACCTGGCCAGCAACTGCACATGCCTTCTGAATCCAACTGCTGCGGCCCACATCTCACCTCCTAAGTCCCCCTTTGGGGGGCAATATATTGTGTTGCACTGTGGTGTATGGTTCTGCTGGGATGGTGTTTTGCTCTGTGGTATTGCTGACCCCACCTACTTGTGGTTCCCCGCCTTCTGTCAATTTGAACCCATCTACAACATGGGGCCACTTTTTGTTCCCAGCCCGCCCCTGGTTAATGCACATTGTGATAGCTCTTCCCTCTTATATTACATATATTACTGCCCTATTAACGAAACTGGAGGGAGTATCCCTAGACTGAGACACCTTACTGACTTCAATAGACATAGAGCCGTTATAGGGCAACATAATTGAAGTTGCCTGAGATTAATAATTTCCTCAGAACAAGAGGAATTCAATTTCCAGCACATAATGCATTCATGTTACAGTTGCTTGAATTTGTATTGACATCACTATTTTCTATGTAACTCCAGAATCCTCCACCAGTTCAGGGGCACAGTGATGGGGAGTCCCTGTGCCCCCACAATTTGTTCCTGGGCTTGTGGGAGGATACAAGTGTATTTGTGGACAATAGTGTATAAATCCCCCCGGATATTATTCTGGGGAGATATATAAATGATATTCTTATCTTGTTTTTTTGTGGAATAGATCAGAGACCCTCTTTTCTGAGCTCCTTAAGGAGTTAAACATTAAGGAAATTGGCATGCACTTCCCATATGAGGTTAACCAGGACCATATAGCATTTCTGGATATTAACATTGTTAAGTAGAGATGGCCCGAACTATCCGCCGACGAACAGTTCCCGGCGAACATAGCTTGTTCGCGTTCGCCTCTGCCGGGCGAACATATGCGATGTTCGGTCCGCCCCCTATACATCATCATTGAGCAAACTTTGACCCTGTACCTCACAGTCAGCAGACACATTCCAGCCAATCAGCAGCATACCCTCCCTCCCAGACCCTCCCACCTCCTGCACAGCATCCATTTTAGATTCATTCTGAAGCTGCAGTCTTAGTGAGAGGAAGGAGAGTGTAGTAGCTGCTGATTTAATTGGGAAATTGATAGCTAGGCTAGTGAATTCAGTGTCCACTCCAGTCCTGAAAGACTCATCTGATCTCTGCTGTAAGGACAGCGTCCTGACAGCACCCCAAAAAGCCCTTATTAGGGCTGCAACATTAGTCTGCTTTTTTTTTTCCTTTATATACATATTGCAGTTGCCTGGCCTGCCTGTGTGTGAGGAGCTGCAGGCCCACAGACTGTAGTGTGCCCACTGCCAGTGCCCACCCCTGTCATCCCGTGTGGCATAGGACTTTGCTTAAAAAAAAGGGACTTAATTTTTACACTTTAATCTAAGGTTAGTTGCCTGCCAGTGTGTGTCAGGCTGACTTCCACTGACTGTAGTGTGCCCACTGCCAGTGCCCACCACTCATACCGGCTGGCACAGGACTTTGCATAAAAAAGGCATTTAATTTTTACACTTTAGTGTAATTTCAGCTGCTTGCCTGCTGCTAGTGTGTGTCAGGCCGACTTCAACTGACTGTAGTGTGCCCACTGCCAGTGCCCACCCCTGTCATCCCGTGTGGCATAGGACTTTGCTTAAAAAAAGGCACTTCATTTTT
The DNA here is from genome assembly GCA_033119425.1 of Bufotes viridis. Taxonomy (NCBI): domain Eukaryota; kingdom Metazoa; phylum Chordata; class Amphibia; order Anura; family Bufonidae; genus Bufotes; species Bufotes viridis. The sequence goes on along the minus strand of CM065591.1, from coordinate 60,816,467 downwards.
ACACTTTAATCTAAGGTTAGTTGCCTGCCAGTGTGTGTCAGGCTGACTTCCACTGACTGTAGTGTGCCCACTGCCAGTGTCCACCACTCATACCGGCTGGCACAGGACTTTGCATAAAAAGGCATTTAATTTTTACACTTTAGTGTAATTTCAGCTGCTTGCCTGCTGCTAGTGTGTGTCAGGCCGACTTCCACTGACTGTAGTGTGCCCACTGCCAGTGTCCACCACTCATACCGGCTGGCACAGGACTTTGCATAAAAAGGCATTTAATTTTTACACTTTAGTGTAATTTCAGCTGCTTGCCTGCTGCTAGTGTGTGTCAGGCCGACTTCAACTGACTGTAGTGTGCCCACTGCCAGTGCCCACCCCTGTCATCCCGTGTGGCACAGGACTTTGCTTAAAAAAAGGCACTTAATTTTTACACTTTAATCTAAGGTTAGTTGCCTGCCAGTGTGTGTCAGGCTGACTTCAACTGACTGTAGTGTGCCCACTGCCAGTGCCCACCCCTGTCATCCCGTGTGGCACAGGACTTTGCTTAAAAAAAGGCACTTAATTTTTACACTTTAATCTAAGGTTAGTTGCCTGCCAGTGTGTGTCAGGCTGACTTCCACTGACTGTAGTGTGCCCACTGCCAGTGTCCACCACTCATACCGGCTGGCACAGGACTTTGCATAAAAAGCATTTAATTTTTACACTTTAGTGTAATTTCAGCTGCTTGCCTGCTGCTAGTGTGTGTCAGGCCGACTTCAACTGACTGTAGTGTGCCCACTGCCAGTGCCCACCCCTGTCATCCCGTGTGGCACAGGACTTTGCTTAAAAAAAGGCACTTAATTTTTACACTTTAATCTAAGGTTAGTTGCCTGCCAGTGTGTGTCAGGCTGACTTCCACTGACTGTAGTGTGCCCACTGCCAGTGCCCACCACTCATACCGGCTGGCACAGGACTTTGCATAAAAAGGCATTTAATTTTTACACTTTAGTGTAATTTCAGCTGCTTGCCTGCTGCTAGTGTGTGTCAGGCCGACTTCAACTGACTGTAGTGTGCCCACTGCCAGTGCCCACCCCTGTCATCCCGTGTGGCACAGGACTTTGCTTAAAAAAAGGCACTTAATTTTTACACTTTAATCTAAGGTTAGTTGCCTGCCAGTGTGTGTCAGGCCCACTTCCACTGACTGTAGTGTGCCCACTGCCAGTGCCAACCACTGATACCGGGTGGCACAGTAGCTTGCCGATAAATAAGGCATTTAATTTTTAGACAGTAGTCTAAATTCAGTTGCTTGCCTGCTGCCAGTGTGTGTCAGGCCCTCTTCCACTGACTGTAGTGTGCCCACTGCCAGTGCCAACCACTGATACCGGGTGGCACAGTAGCTTGCCGATAAATTAGGCATTTAATTTTTAGACAGTAGTCTAAATTCAGTTGCTTGCCTGCTGCCAGTGTGTGTCAGGCCCTCTTCCACTGACTGTAGTGTGCCCACTGCCAGTGCCAACCACTGATACCGGGTGGCACAGTAGCTTGCCGATAAATAAGGCATTTAATTTTTAGACAGTAGTCTAAATTCAGTTGCTTGCCTGCTGCCAGTGTGTGTCAGGCCCACCTCCACAGACTGTAGTGTGCCCACTGCCAGTGCCAACCACTGATACCGGGTGGCACAGTAGCTTGCCGATAAATAAGGCATTTAATTTTTAGACAGTAGTCTAAATTCAGTTGCTTGCCTGCTGCCAGTGTGTGTCAGGCCCGCTTCCACTGACTGTAGTGTGCCCACTGCCAGTGCCAACCACTGATACCGGGTGGCACAGTAGCTTGCCGATAAATAAGGCATTTAATTTTTAGACAGTAGTCTAAATTCAGTTGCTTGCCTGCTGCCAGTGTGTGTCAGGCCCTCTTCCACTGACTGTAGTGTGCCCACTGCCAGTGCCAACCACTGATACCGGGTGGCACAGTAGCTTGCCGATAAATTAGGCATTTAATTTTTAGACAGTAGTCTAAATTCAGTTGCTTGCCTGCTGCCAGTGTGTGTCAGGCCCTCTTCCACTGACTGTAGTGTGCCCACTGCCAGTGCCAACCACTGATACCGGGTGGCACAGTAGCTTGCCGATAAATAAGGCATTTAATTTTTAGACAGTAGTCTAAATTCAGTTGCTTGCCTGCTGCCAGTGTGTGTCAGGCCCACTTCCACAGACTGTAGTGTGCCCACTGCCAGTGCCAACCACTCATACCGGGTGGCACAGTACCTAGCACGCGTAGTACCACTTATCTAAAAAAAAATGACAGGCAGAGGCAGGCCAGACTCGCAGGGGCCGTCGTGGTCATGGTGCTGTGATTTCCACTGTCCCTGGAATAATGCCCAGTTTTCAGAGGCCACGTACCCTGAACCCGAAAAATTCAGAGGACGTAGTTGACTGGCTTAGACAGGACACCCAATCTTCAACAGCTTCCGCTAAGAACCTTGACGCACCATCCTCCTCCAGCTCAGCTTCGGTCACCTGCTCTCAAGTTACCACGCACCCGCCCGTCGCCACCACCACCACTACCACCACAGCCACCACAGCCGCTTCACTTGATCCGTCAGAGGAGTTATTTACACATCAGTTGGATGCAATTAGTGATGCGCAACTATTATTGCCAGATGATGTAGATTACGGGGATATGTCTCAGTCAGGCAGGATTACACACATGGACGTACAGTGTGATGATGATGATGATGATGTTGTACCCGCTGCTGCTTCCTTTGCTGAGGTGTCAGATACAACTGAAGCGGTTGATGATGACGATGTGTCCACGGATGCCACGTGGGTGCCTGCTCGAAGAGAAGAAGAGGGGAAAGTTCTGAAGGGGAGACAGAGAGAATGAGGAGACGAGTTGGAAGCAGGGGAGGTCGTCGCAAGGAGTTAGTGGCACAGTCAGACAGCATGTATCGGCACCTGGGGTCAGCCAGACAGCACGCCAGTCAACGCATGCTGCTGCCACCACCAGAATGCCGTCACTGCAAAGCTCAGCAGTGTGGCATTTTTTTGTGTGTCTGCCTCTGATAAAAGCAATGCCATTTGCAACCTGTGCCAAAAGAAACTGAGTCGTGGGAAGTCCAACACCCACCTTGGTACAACTGCTTTGCGAAGGCACATGATCTCACATCACAAACGCCTATGGGATCAACACATGAGTACAAGCAGCACACAAACTCAAAGCCACCATGCTCCTCCTGGTCCAGCATCTTCAGCCACGTCAACCACTGCTGTCCTCCCTGCCCCTTCTCAACCACCCGCCACTCCATCTCTCACCTTCAGCAGTTCCTGCTCATCTGCCCACAGTCAGGTGTCTGTCAAGGACATGTTTGAGCATAAGAAGCCAATGTCACAAAGTCACCCCCTTGCCCGGCGACTGACAGCTGGCTTGACGGAACTCTTAGCCCGCCAGCTTTTACCATACCAGCTGGTAGAGTCTGAGGCCTTCAAAAAATTTGTCGCTATTGGGACACCACAGTGGAAGGTACCCGGACGAATTTTTTTTTCAAAAAGGCAATCCCAAACCTCTACCATGTCATTGAAAAGGAAGTCATGGCATCTCTGGCATACAGTGTTGGGGCAAGGGTCCATCTGACCACTGATACCTGGTCTGCAAAGCACGGTCAGGGCAGGTATATCACGTATACTGCGCATTGGGTCAACCTGCTGACGGCTGACAAGCATGGAATGCGTGGCTCCGCAGCGGAGTTGGTGACACCACCACGACTTGCAGGCAGACCTACTGCCACCTCCTCTACTCCTACTCCATCCTCTTCAATATCCTCCTCGGCTGAGTCCTCTTCTGCTGCGGCGTCTGGCTGCACATCAACTGATTCCCCCAGCTCCCCAGGGGCTATTCCACATCCCGGATACGACAGTGTCACGCTATCTTGGGGTTGACTTGCCTGAAAGCAGAGAGCCACACAGGACCAGCACTCCTGTCCGCCCTGAATGCACAGGTGGATCAGTGGCTGACCCCGCACCAACTGGAGATCGGCAAAGTGGTGTGTGACAATGGAAGCAATCTGTTGGCGGCATTAAATTTGGGCAAGTTGTCACATGTGCCGTGCATGGCACATGTGTTGAATCTCATCGTACAACGTTTTGTGTCTAAGTACCCAGGCTTACAGGACGTCCTCAAGCAGGCCAGGAAGGTGTGTGGCCATTTCAGGCGTTCCTACACCGCCATGGCGCACTTTTCCGATATTCAGCGGCGAAACAACATGCCAGTGAGGCGCTTGATATGCGACAGCCCGACACGTTGGAATTCAACACTCCTAATGTTCGACCGCCTGCTCCAACAAGAAAAAGCCGTCAACGAGTATTTGTATGACCGGGGTGCTAGGACAGCCTCTGCGGAGCTGGGAATCTTTTGCCACGTTACTGGACACTCATGCGCAATGCCTGTAGGCTTATGCGTCCTTTTGAGGAGGTGACAAACCTAGTCAGTCGCACCGAAGGCACCATCAGCGACCTCATCCCATTTGTTTTCTTCCTGGAGCGTGCCCTGCGAAGAGTTCTGGATCAGGCTGTAGATGAGCGTGAAGAGGAAGAGGAAGAGTTGTGGTCACCATCACCACCAGAAACAGCCTTGTCATCATCGCTTGCCGGACCTGCAGCAACGCTGGAAGAGGAGTATGAGGAAGAGGAGTCAGAGGAGGAATGTGGTGGCTTTGAGGAGGAGGAAGACCAACCACTACAGGCACCCCAGGGTGCTCGTTGTTGTCACCTATCTGGGACCCATGGTGTTGTACGTGGCTGGGGGGAAGAACAGACCGTCAATGACATCAGTGAGGACGAGGAACGGGAAATGAGTAGCTCTGCATCCAACCTTGTTCAAATGGGGTCTTTCATGCTGTCATGTCTGTTGAGGGACCCACGTATAAAAAGGATAAAGGAGAACGATCTGTACTGGGTGGCCACGCTACTAGACCCCGGTATAAGCAGAAAGTGGCAGAAATGTTACCAAATTACCGAAAGTCGGAAAGGATGCAGCAGTTCAAAACCAAACTAAAAATATGCTTTACACAGCTTATAAGGGGATGTCACAGCACAATGGGAATCTAACAGGGGAAGAGGTGAGTGTAATCCTCCTCCTACCACGGCGGCAAGGACTGGACGATTTACAGATGTGTTGTTGATGGAGGACATGAGGAGCTTTTTCAGTCCTACTCATCGCCACAGCCCTTCGGGATCCAGCCTTAGAGAACGACTCGACCGACAGGTAGCAGACTACCTCGCCTTAACAGCAGATATCGACACTCTGAGGAGCAATGAACCCCTTCACTACTGGGTGTGCAGGCTTGACCTGTGGCCTGAGCTATCCCAGTTTGCGATAGAACTTCTGGCCTGCCCTGCTTCAAGTGTCCTGTCAGAAAGGACCTTCAGTGCAGCAGGAGGCATTGTCACTGACAAGAGAAGTCGCCTCGGTCAAAAAGTGTTGATTACCTCACCTTCATAAAGATGAATGAGGCATGGATCCCGAAGGGACTGACAGTGGGGGATACGTTTGACTAACAAAAGGCCTGATTACATGCCATGGCCTTAAAATGGTCCCCACGCTGCTGTATTTAATGTCTGCATACCGGATGACTTTCGTGAATTCTCCACCACCAACTAGGGTTCAAGCCGCAATGTTTTAGTCACTTTTCTGCCTGGAAAACATAAATTTTTCCGGCCGCTGCTGCAATAGCGGCTGCAACAGTGCAATTATTTTTCAGGCATGTGTACATGCCTAATTTTTCTGTCCTATGGTGCAGCACTGTGGCTGCAAAAACAAACCAAAAAAAAGGCACATACAAGTGTCAATTCCCTTCGTGATCGTTACCTTGTTGTGGTGAAGGGGCTTGTGTATCACAATGAAGCAATCATCATCACCTCTATAAGTGTGTTGGCAATGTTGCCACACCCCAGATGATAAGGCCGTTGCTTCATTATGATCAGACCAAAAGCGATCGGGTGGCCACGCTACTAGACCCCGGTATAAGCAGAAAGTGGCAGAAATGTTACCAAATTACCGAAAGTCGGAAAGGATGCAGCAGTTCAAAACCAAACTAAAAATATGCTTTACACAGCTTATAAGGGGGATGTCAATGGGGATTCGACAATGGTTAATCAATTCGACCGGATAGGGTCCGTAACAGGGATTAAACTGATAGCAATAGTACTAGTTAAGACACCACTCATATAGGGTGTCACAGCACATTGCTCTGTGCACGCGCAGTGCCCCAATTTGGGAGTAAGAGGACCGACCAAGCTGCTTTTTCCATCTCCCGGTTCCTGAAATCAATTCAGTTTAGTGTACGAGAGTTTGGTCTGTCACTGTGAAGGCAGTCGAAGGTACCCGGCCTAAATTTTTTTCACAAAAGGCAATCCCTGATATGGGACGTAACAGGGATTAAACTGATGAGAATAATACTACAGAAAATACCACTCATATCAGTGGAGGGAGCCAGCGTTTTTTAACCATCTCCCGTTCAAAAAATCTATTTAATAAATGGCCCCCAGATTGGGGAGTCGGGGACGTTAGAGGGATTAAACTGATGAGAATAGTACTACAGAAAATACCACTCATATCGGGTGTGACAGTAAATTGCACGGCGCAGACGCAGTGACCGTGGTTTAAAACAGAGTGGAGGGAGCCAGCGTTTTTTAACCATCTCCCCGTTCGAAAAATCTATTCAATAAATGGCCCTCAGATTGGGGACGTTAGAGGATTAAACTGATGAGAATAGTACTACAGAAAATACCACTCATATCGGGTGTGACAGTAAATTGCACGGCGCAGACGCAGTCACCGTGGTTTAAAACAGAGTGGAGGGAGCCAGTGTTTTTTTAACCATCTCCCCGTTCGAAAAATCTATTCAATAAATGGCCCCCAGATTGGGGACGTTAGAGGGATTAAACTGATGAGAATAGTACTACAGAAAATACCACTCATATCGGGTGTGACAGTAAATTGCACGGCGCAGACGCAGTGACCGTGGTTTAAAACAGAGTGGAGGGAGCCAGCGTTTTTAACCATCTCCCCGTTCGAAAAATCTATTCAATAAATGGCCCCCAGATTGGGGACGTTAGAGGGATTAAACTGATGAGAATAGTACTACAGAAAATACCACTCATATCGGGTGTGACAGTAAATTGCACGGCGCAGACGCAGTGACCGTGGTTTAAAACAGAGTGGAGGGAGCCAGCGTTTTTAACCATCTCCCCGTTCGAAAAATCTATTCAATAAATGGCCCCAGATTGGGGACGTTAGAGGATTAAACTGATGAGAATAGTACTACAGAAAATACCACTCATATCGGGTGTGACAGTAAATTGCACGGCGCAGACGCAGTGACCGTGGTTTAAAATAGAGTGGAGGGAGCCAGCGTTTTTTAACCATCTCCCGTTCGAAAAATCTATTCAATAAATGGCCCCCAGATTGGGGACGTTAGAGGATTAAACTGATGAGAATAGTACTACAGAAAATACCACTCATATCGGGTGTGACAGTAAATTGCACGGCGCAGACGCAGTGACCGTGGTTTAAAACAGAGTGGAGGGAGCCAGCGTTTTTAACCATCTCCCCGTTCGAAAAATCTATTCAATAAATGGACCCCAGATTGGGGACGTTAGAGGGATTAAACTGATGAGAATAGTACTACAGAAAATACCACTCATATCGGGTGTGACAGTAAATTGCACGGCGCAGACGCAGTGACCGTGGTTTAAAACAGAGTGGAGGGAGCCAGCGTTTTTTTAACCATCTCCCCATTCGAAAAATCTATTCAATAAATGGCCCCCAGATTGGGGACGTTAGAGGGATTAAACTGATGAGAATAGTGCTACAGAAAATACCACTCATATCGGGTGTGACAGTAATTTGCACGGCGCAGACGCAGTGACCGCGGTTTAAAACAGAGTGGAGGAAGCCAGCGTTTTTTTAACCATCTCCCCGTTCGAAAAATCTATTCAATAAATGGCCCCCAGATTGGGGACGTTAGAGGGATTAAATTGATGAGAATAGTACTACAGAAAATACCACTCATATCGGGTGTGACAGTAAATTGCACGGCGCAGACGCAGTCACCGTGGATAAAAACAAAGGGGA